>OW386562.1:210634-2610634 GCA_936435175.1 Glyphotaelius pellucidus | reverse complement strand
TCCGGCATGCTGGGTATTAATAGCCTCGCCGATAGAAGGAAAACTGCTTTGCTGACAACAGCATATAAACTTTTAAACGGTAATATTTGTTTTCCCGATATAATACAAAAATTTGAGTTTTATGTCCCCGACAACTTCACAAGAGCGCGCAGACACAGAACTTTTGTTGTTCCGAGATGCAGAACTAACTTACCATTAGTAATGCCGCTCGGAAAAATGATTCTATTACTTAATTCCCTGTCCCCTGAAATCGATATTTTTCAACTAAATATTAAAAAATTTCAAAACGCCATTATTACTTTATAATAAAATGTATGTTTGTACTTATTACTTTATATTGTATTACTTTATAATAAAATGTATGTTTGTAATTGGTTTTGAACTGTAAATGTACATTTAAAATAAAATAAATAAATAAATAAATAAATAAAAGATGCTAGAGCTGCAGGTCGAACAATGGGTCATTCCCTCACCAAGTGCGTTATAATATCCTAGAATATTAGTCTAATTAGGGTAAATATTTCCCTAATAGGGACACACGCAATATGCATTTTTTATTACAAAAACACTTACATCAGTTAGATAATAATGGGAATTAAGTATTTCAGTTTCCGGAATTGAAAAATAATGAATTTTAATAGTTATTTCGTTAAAATTAAAAACGAATATTCGCTTGGCGGCCATTGTCATTGATGTCAAAGTTTTGAGGTTAGTTTTTTTTCTTATCTTTTTTAATCCAAATATTAACACATGATCCTAAAATAGGTTCTTAGGTTCTTAGTTTGGGTTTAATTAAAAAAAGGAAGAAAAAAACTAGCCTAAAAAGCTATATTAAAATTATTATATCAAAACATGGCGTGAAGAAAATATGTGAAATTGTTTGTTTTTTAATGAAATGTCTACTAAAATGCATTATTTTCCAATTCCGGAAACTGAAATACTTACTTCTCTGTGTCCCTATTAGGTAAATATTTACTGTCTATTAGTTTAGTCTTCTCTCTCTATTCATCCTTATTCTTCCTTAAATCGTCCTCACTGTCGCTGGGCCTCAGTTTCAAGGTGCTATCATCAAACAGATTGGGGTAGACTTTCTTTTCGTTCTCGTTTTCAAGGTGGTCGGGGTTAGGGGAGCCTCGGCCCATCATGGGGGACTTTTCGTCGGTGGAGTAGGGAGGAGTGCTTGCACCAGAGGTCCCGGCTGCTGCAAGGTCCATCTCTTCGGCGAGGCTGATGAAAAGGTTCCTGGGGAAAATGATAATATTAAGATTACGTTTTGAGCGTTTAAAAAGAAGAAGAAGTTTACTGAAGATGGTTAAAAGGTGATACACATATAAAAGGCGTAATGTTCAATTTGGATAACCAATATCTCTGCCATAGATCGTTTCTCGATCGTTTGTCGCTACGTTTGCTTTGGTTTTGTTACTTAGCAGGGGTGCCCGTGTTCATATGGTGAGATTTATCTGGGTCTTGGCGACGGATGCGTCCGCCCACCAACTCTCCAACGGGACTCTCTCGGAACATCGCTTTGCACCACAGTTTTTTTTTTTACATGAGCTCCACACAGGAGGCCCTGAGGAAAATGATTTCCCTCAGGGCCTATGTCATCTTTGAGGATGCTGTGTGGAGTTTTTTTTTAAGGAAAGGAAGGAGAAGAGAGTTCTGAGAAGGAAAAGGGTTTAAGGGGAGGGTAGGAATCTGAGGTTCAGTGTGTCCTGGTCATCCGCCTCCAAGACCTAGACAAACCTCACCCCATGATTCCGGGCACCCCTGCTAAATCACCAAACGTAGCGAACCACTTGGGGTGACCTATGACAGAGGTGTTTGTTATCCAATAAAGGTTCCCGGGGCGGCGGTACCCATTCCCGCCTCCCAAATTGAAAACAGTTGGAGGGGTGGATTCATACGTCCGGCACTCCTGAATATTGCGCCCTGATTTATATTCAATTAAACCGCTTTCCTTCCCAAAACTTCCTCTCCTTCCTTTCCCCAAAAATACCCCACCACACAGCATCCCCAAAGATGACGTAGGTCCGAGGAAAATTACTTTCGTCAGGGTCTCCCGTGTAGAGCTAATGTAAAAAAAGTAACAAGTGAAAAAACGTGAAGTCACTATTACAATCAATGAAAAAATTATAGGGCGCTTACTTGAAGACGAATCCATCCATGTTCTTGGCCAGATAGTAGAGGAAGAGCCAGTCGGCGAAGTAACAGCGGTTGGTGACAGCCAGCACGTCCTTGAGCTGAAGTTTGCCGGGGCTGGCGTTGGAGAAGACCATCACGCTGAACCTGGCTGAGCGCGAGTGGAGCACCACGGTCATTAGGCGCCAGATGAGAGCTGGAAATGAAAATCATAATTCATAAACCCTCACTATCCCAAACCATTCACAAACCAGACAATATTAGCGATTCTCAATCAAAAATTTGAAACAGAAAAATTGCGAGATATCTAATTCCGAGCTTCTCACATAGTAGACAGGAATAAGAGCTTTAATAAGATGATTTGTTCCCAGTTAGTTCGCCAGAGGGAAGAGGGCCAAGGTTAGCGGTTCCCACATAGAACAGTGGGAACCAGATCAATTATAGCCAGCTCCGTACCTTAGTCACTACTTGTAATACGCGAAGTATTAATAAATCACATATTAACTAAAAGAACTCTATTCTTCCATAATAGAAATCCTCCTTCCAAGATGTGTTGGAGATTGTGAGAACCAACAAAAATCAAATAAAGATATGGTCACATCCAGGAATTCAACCCAGGACCTTAGACTTGCGGGGCGATGCTAACGGGACCCTATCCACTTCGGTCATATTTTATAATAATACTCGACTAAGATATACCAACATTTTCTTAATTTTGTTGAGTGATATGTTTTTTGGCAGCTATGCGTGTGGATGTGTCGAAACCGGAGCAGATAAATAAAAATTAATTAACAAATGTGCATAAGAAATAAAACTCTTCAAAACAAAATATCTAGAATTTTTTAGGTAGTTAGTTAATTAATACCCAAGAAACACAAAACAAAATAGTTAATGTCTTTACCTCCAAGCCTAACGATGAAGAGAAAGAGGAACCAAAACCAGAGGAAGGTGTAGATCTTTTCGCTGATGACTTTTCTATACACAATTGATTTTCAACGTTCTAGATTTTTTGGTCTTGCTTTTAGAGCAGTTATTTTCACAAATTTCAGGCTTTTTGTTATGAAGTTTTCCATTAAAAAGCTGTTTCTAAAATTCTGCACATCGATTATCCAACGGAACTCACCTTTTCCTTCGATATTCGATTTCAAATTTTTAGGCGGTACTGCAAAAATCTTCCATTGGACTTTAAAGAATTTAGAAGAGAAATTGGTGGACTCACAGAGACATTTGAATTTTATAATTAAGCTAATTAGAAAATACAACAATTAAAGGCCTTCGCTCACGGAGAAACTGTAATGAAACCAGTTGTCAACGCAATTCGAAATTCATGAGCGCTACCATGGCAACCTGTTAAAAAGGCAACTGAAAAGCAACTGCCACACAAGCAAAAGTGTTGGTGCGTTGACAGCTGGTTTCATTTCAGTTTCTCCGTGAGCGAAGGCCTTTACAGATAAATAAAAATTAACATGTGTAACAAATGTACATGTGACAAAACAAAATGTCTAGAAATTGTTACGTGGTTAATATCCAAGAAATACAAAAAAAATAGTAAATAATGTGTTTACCTCCAAGACTGGCAATGAAGAGAAAGAGGAACCAAAACCAGAGAAAGGTGTAGATCTTCTCGTTGATGACATTGAGTGCCATGACGCAAAGGGCGTCGTGCTTCTGGATGCTGCCGCTAGGACCGTATTTGTGGAACTGGCATTTGGTCATCTGAAATATTTACATTTCTTGATAGAGCAAGCTGAGTACTGGGAATGTTAAAGTGCTTAAACTTTGTGTCATTATACTTGGCGTACTGTACAGGGCCCGCAGATACTTTAATAGTACACAACTGCTAACCGTGTATAAATCGCAAGTGTGCCCCATGGTTGAATTTGGCAGCCGCTTCTGGTCTGGAGCTTCAAAATACCTGAAAAAATCCTCGACTCTGTGCAGAAACGGGCGGTCCGTTTGATAGATTCTCCTAACTTAACAAACGGATTGCTATCTTTAGAGCATTGGCGTCGGGTGGGAATGCTATCCTTGATCTACCGGTAATTCAATGGAAGAGGAACTAGAGTCATTGATCCCTTCGGCACCTGTGCGTAGTCGGGAAACACGCCAAACGAGCGCCCAACATATGTAATGTGATCATTTGTCACATGAGAACGGGTCGCTTCTTCGACTCGTTCTTGAGTTCAACAGCTCGATTGTGGAAATATTTGCCGGCCTCTGTGTTTGTTTGGTCAACTACTAATCAAATAAAAAGACTATTGCAATGAAACCAAAAAAAAGTAATAGAAGTGGGCTTAAACGGTTCCTTGGGGAACACCAAATCCACAACTACTAGTCAAGTAAAAAGATGATTGCAATGAAACAAAAAGTATAGTTAATAGAAAAGGGATTAATCAGGTACCTTGGGGAACACGTGGTCCAAAGGATCGATCTTCGAGTTCCAGTTTTGATGTCCGATGACGGAGGGCCCCAGGCCCCAGAAGCTTCCCCCGAGGAACCGGTTGGTGATCACCGCCTGCACGATGACGTTCAGGAAGTTCAGGACTTCGCAGCTAATCAGCCAATTGGACCAGGTCCTGGTTGCGTGGAGCCTAAATTTTATTAAAACATAAACAATCCATTGAATTTAAATTTATTGTTAAAAGCTAAAAAGGCATAAAATATTATTAGAGTTGCTAGCTATTATTTAACTAAACACATTACTGGAAATCACAACTGGAAAGCGTCCCGGAAAGCAAGCTCCGCTCAATCCCATTTGGAGAGAATTTACACATCGTTCGTCTAGTAAGTCTAGTTGATTAGACAGACATCTCCATATACTAAGTTTTGAGACGAGGAAAGGAATATTCGAAAGCTCGCCATAAATCAAATATTATTCACACGTGTTTGTGTTTTACGTATTATTTATGCTTTAAAATAAAAAAGAGAGGCTTAAGAAAAACGCATGCGCGGCCCATTTCGGCCAGTTTCATACAAACCTTAAATTTGGATTTGAAATCAAAATACCCAACGATACTGAAAAATTATTTTTATAATCAAAAGGTTTATCAAATATCTAGTACGGATGTGAGCTACTTTATTTATTTTTGCTTTAAATTATAAGATATAGATAGGCCATTAAAGATTTTAGTATTTCATGATTTTAGAGGCAAGTTGGGCTCAATTTGAGAGGCGAGAATGGATACCGCCGCCCCGGGAACCTTTATTGGATAACCAACACCTCTGCTACAGGTCACCCCAAGTGGTTCGCTACTTTTGGTGATTTAGCAGAGGTGCCCGGATTCATGGGGTGAGGTTTGTCTAGGTCTTGAAGGTGGATGATCAGGACACACTGAACCCCAGATTCCTACCGACCCCTTATACCCTTTCCTTCCCAGAACTCTCCATTCCTTCCTTTCCTTTAAAAAACCCACCACACAGCATCCCCAAAGATAACATAGGCCCTGAGGGAAACTATTTTCCTAAAGGCCTCCTGTGTGGAGCTCACGTAAAAAAAATATATATTATATATTTTTTTTTTTATCACTCTAAATGGCTTATCTGAAATGATTCTAAGTTGGTTTCAATCCGAGTTGTCGGGTCACCAAATTAGCACATCTCAGGAATCGAACAAGAGTGACAACCGTCGTATACAATTACCTTACATGTTTTACGATTCGAAATGTATTTATATTATGTATGATGTTGTTATCGGGATTGTAATCGACGAATGGCGAGTTTTACAATAACGCACTATCGTCTTACGCGGATCTCGACATCCATTGTTTATTAAAACATGTAATCAATCATATTTAACATATTATCAAATAGCTATCTATTTTTTTATTGCCTTTCTTAATTTAATATACCTTTATCATTGTGTTTTTTTTATTGTTTGGGGCGTCGCTTTCTTCGACTTATCTCTCTCTCTGATGGCGCTACAGCCCATATCGAGCCTTGGCCTCCCGCAACATTCGCCTCCAACTCCTCTTGTCCTCAGCGGCTGACTTCCAGTTTGTTATCTGGAGAAGCTGTGCTGCATCCCCTCTCACCTCGTCTTCCCACCTCAGATTGGGTCTTCCTACTTTTCTCTTTCCACCTGGGTGTCCAGTCAAAATTCTATTTGGAACGCGTGTATCCGGCATTCTCTGTACATGTCCAGCCCATCTCAACCTGAGGAGTCTCATATGCTGAGATGTTAGGGGCCTGATAAATATATCGTACAGTTCTTTTTTGTGCCGGACGTGCTATTTTTCCCCCTCTTTCACGGGTCCACGTATTCTTCTTAGCACTTTTCTTTCAAAAGTATCTAGCATTTCAGCCATATTTAACTTCAGTGTCAGCGCCTTCGTCAACTGTAAAACTTCGTCAAAGTATTCTGATTATCGCATTCAGTTCTTCAGTAATATAGCCTGAATTCACCTTTCAGTAGCATTCTCAACATACTTCTGAATTACGCCAAGTAATTTTAACTTGATCTAAGGAGTCTTCATCATAAATGCGGCGCTGATCTCCTCCACAGATGCTCTCCTGGCTCCAGTTCCTCGCTATTGACCTCCAATACTCAGTAGCACTTCCCGTGCTGCTCAAATTTTCTTCCAGGCACCCCTTCGTTGGTCTGCCTCTGTGCCTCTGAACCCTTCGTGTTCCGTCATTTGGCATTCATCCATAGTCCAGCCAAAGATATCCAAATTGATAGACTCACCCATTAGGGGAAGCAGAAAATTGCACAGCGCGGTTCACAGAGTTAGTTCGCCCTCGTCCATTTTGAGTGTTGATGACCATTTTATAAATCCGATAGGAACTAATTTTCAAAAAGGCCGGTTCCTCGGATCCACTGTAATCCAGTGAAAGCTAGTCACCGGGACAAAGTAACCGCGACAGGCAATGACGTCATATGTAATATATAGCCGCGTGATTCTATTATTCACAACTCTAAGTATTACCGTCAATCTTTCTGTATCCGGAAAGATATTCAAATTTATAAATCTGTAGTACTTATACCTGCCAGGGGCGCGTCCTCACGCGATATGCTAACGTAAGTGGCGCCATCCTTTGACGAATTTTTGAATTCGAAACCAGCGAAAGCAACCAAAATACAAAAGCAGCTTTCTGAAACTTCTAAGACGGTTTTGCGTGCGTCGCGGCATCAGAGTTGCATTCTTAGCCGGATTCTTAAATTTCAATCGTACAAACGTTACTCTATTAATAACGTTCGATGGTTTAACTAACTAATCATCACGCTATTTCCCCGCAGGGGTAGGCAGAGAGGGCGGACCGCCAAACAACTCGATCTTGGCACACACTCCTTGCTTCGTTCTCAGTCATACATCGTCTCATACATGCTCTTCTATTATTCTGACTCTTGACATCGCCCAACTCAACTATCTGATTTACTTGGTCTTGCCATAACTTCCTCGGGCGTCCTCGACTTCGTACACTCCTTTTCCTCATTCATTCGCTCTGCATGCCCAAACCCTCTGAGCGTCCCATTCTTAATCTTACTGATTACGCTTACAGCAGCCTTGCATTCTTTGTGGATCTCCACATTTCTCAGACGATCACACACGGTTTTACCACAAATGTGCCTCAAGGATCTCATTTCTACAGCATTCAGTCTACTTTCATCCTTCCTCTGCCAGTTCCATGCCTCACTGCCATACATCAGCGTAGGTACCAGCACTCTATTAGGACGGCTAGCTTCGCTTCTTTTGATAGTTTTTTGTTGGCGCCAACGGCGTTCAGTCCTCCATTAATGGAGTTACCGGCATTTACCCTTTTTTCAGTATCTCTATCAGTCTTCCCATCTCTCGTAACTTACTTCCCAAATACACAAACTCATCCACCTGCTCCAAGTATTCACCATTCTCAACTACGATGGTTTGCTACGCTATAAGAATTCGCCATTCACGGAATTTAACAAGGCTTATTATGTTCTGTCTTTTTCATACCCCTCAATCAACTGAAGCCTGTCTCAACACAGGTAAATCCTAGTGAGACAGGCATCAATTAAACCCTATGTAAAACCCTATGTTTATAGATTAATAAAAAAAAAAAAAAAAAAAAAAAACTAGCATGATTTGGACTTACTGTCATGTAAGAGGTGGTCCATTAATCACGTGATTTTTTTAGCAACTTTTTAATCCCCTTCCTCCCCTGGTGAAACGTGGTGAGGTTTTAGACTACCCCCCCTTACCCAAAATCACGTTTAATTTTTTAGTACAAAGTATATTGAATTTTTCAGAATATTGTATACGCGGCAACGATTTACGCATGTATTCGGCGTCAAAATCACAGACTTCCTGGCGACTGGTGAACCGAACGGTTGTCGCAACGCGCGGAGAAATCGTTGCCTGGCAACGGTGATTCAAGGCCACGCGCCGCTGTTTGGTTTAGAAATCGTGCGTTCAACGAAAAATAAATTCGCGTGATATCTCGTTATATCCTCCCCTCTCCTTGTGATAATTCGTGATTTTTTTCCGAACCCCTCCCCCCCCCCCCCTTTTCGAGCCTCACGTGATTAATGAACGACCCCTAAGAAAGAGTCCGTTGTATATTATTCTGAATCACAGCAGTCGTGCACCTCTTCTAAATTGAGAACAATATGTATTCTTTTCCAGTTTGTTTGCATTCATTGTCATCAGTTTGTCTGCGTTTGTTATCTGTGTTTAATTAAACAATGTGTCAGTTTACATCTGGTAAATTGCGACATTTCTGGAAATACCGTTTTACTCTGCGTAAATTATGATTATTGTTTTATAAATAATTCTTTTATCGGTTTATTAAAACAGTAAAAAGTCTTAAAGAAATGCTAACAATTGTTGTGAAATCGATAACATTGAAGGTAAAAGGAAATTGAGATAGCGAATCGGCGAGACAATTTAATCGCATAATTTTTCACAAATATCTTCTAACTAATCGGAAATTTAAAGAAAATGTTTCCACGTTTTCATAGCAATTTCTAAATATTCGAGTTTTGCGACGTATGGTGCGTAGAGGTATCTACATTTTAATCATAATATATAAAATTTAATGTTCCTTTGTTTGTCTCTTACGCATTCCTAAACCATTCATCCGATTGCGATGAAACTTTGGTGAAATGTTGTGCGCACGCCCGTGAAGGTTTTAATATACAATGGTGAGCTCTGGCGTTTTGAAATTTGTTTTAAAATTTTACAATAGGTGGCTCGCGAGTTTGAAAAAAGGAGTGCATTTCATATAGTTATTTTATTTTATAGAGCCCCAACTGCTCCCGTCCGGAGCCAGTAAGACTGTGGCATCCCCAATTGGGGTATGTTGTGAGGCTGAAGGTAGTGGGGAGGGGAAGTAGATAGAGAAGAGGAGAGTGGGGCTGGCTATTCAGATCTGGTCACCAAACACAACTAAAGCCATTTCAAGCAAAGTTTCAATTCTGAATGGTAGTCTTACACCAGGGTGATACTGAGAGTATCTTCCACTCTGGAACGTACCGCAAATATACTATATATTATTTTCAATTAATTAATTGTGAAATAAAACAAATTAATCATTTAAAATTTATTTTCCACGCCGGGATTCGATCCCGCGAGCTTCGGATTGCGAGTCAAGAGCCTTACCGGTAGACCACGCCGGCCTTCGTTAGCGGCAGGGACGGAAGGCGAGAGGGGGAGAGGGATCCGGGAGGGGGAAGGGTTCGCGGGAAGAGGGATAAGGGCGGGGGGGCCTGGGATGCTGGAAGGCGGGGAAGGTGGAAGGGGAACGCAGGAAGGGAAAGACGGGGAATGTGAAAGGAGGGTAATGGAGGCGGGAACGGGGATAGTAGCACAGGGGATAACAGGGGGGTGAATTAGGAAAATCCATATCCAAATCCCTACTCCTTCTCACTTGGAGGGCTGTATGTAATCTATTCCAGTTCGCACCAGACGAAAAATCAAAAAATATTCCTGTGAATCCAAAAGCACCACTATAAATAGAAAGGAAACTCTCGCTAGTTATTTATATAACACATTTCAGCACCCTTGTGATTTTTCACAAAAACGGCGCTACATAACTGAACCAAATATTAAATAAAAGTTGTTAGAGAATGTAAGACCGATGTGAGTATAGGGACATACGTCCATACTTTGAACGTACGCGTGAATCCATAGTGACGCAGCTTCGCACACTGACCGAGAAAGAGTTTCCGTACAACAGCCGACCACACAAAACCCATCCCCCCTCCACTTCTCCCCTCTACCGCCCGATTCTCATTACTTTTGGGTCCCCCTTCATATACATTCGGAATTGGAGTTTGTTGATCCATAAAATATAACATAGGGATCAACAAACATCCATAAAATCAACTTCAATCAAATTAACTTTAATTCTATTCCATTCCTTATTGAACAATTGTTCTACATCGACCATTGTCAGGTCCAAGGCAGATGAAATTTCTTTCAAACCGATTCTATTCTTGGTATACCTAATCATTTTTGCAATAGTTGCTAAATGCACGACAAATGACAAGTCTCTTGGAATCGAAATCAGCTAAAATAACGCAAAGTAATTAATAAAAAGAGAAATTTATAATTAACCATATTTGCGAAACACGTGTAGCAATAATTAATACGCTGACAAATTATCAGACTTGAGATAAACTAACAGCTAAAACACGAAAGAAAATATTAACAATATCAGGTCTGAGTCAATTAGATACTCGCTTGTACCTAGATTGCTTGCCGTTGGCAATACTTTTTCAGAAGTAGTAAATGTATTCAACTGCACGGAACCAACTTTACGGCAAAAAAATTCTTGCATACTCCTTCAAACACAGAACTGTTTTTGTTAATGTCCAAACTGCACGTGATACTAGAAGCAACGTAATCTTTTGCTTTTCCCTTTCACTAAAATTACTTTTGGAAGAAATTTTAGATTATTTGCAACAAAGCTATGCAATTCACAATTAGATAGAACACAGATAACACAGGCAAACAGTGAAAAAACTTTTTTGATAATTTTTACTAATTCCTGCGTAAGTTGGTGTCCTGATTACGAAAAAAATATAAAAAAGTCGTATCACCCACCAATTTTTCACATTTCACTATTAAATATGCTTGATGAGCTTTAAAGTCCACTTCTTGCACAGCCATCTTGACTTTTTTTCCTGAAAATTTAGGTGATGTGAGTGAAGAGCAAGGGGGACGGTTTCATCAGGACCTGAAAGAGATGGAGAAACGATACCAGGGACGGTGGAATATCAAAATAATGGGTGACTACTGTTGGTCACTTCACAGACAACAACAAAACGTAGCATATCGACGAAAAAGCTACGCAAGAAACTTTGCAGAGAAAAAAATAAGGATCTAATATTCAAATTTAAATAATTATACATGATTGTTAGGAAAATATAACCAATTTTAAAAACTATGAATTTTTTAATTTTTATGGGTCAAAATTTTTCTATTTTTTGAAATATTAAATTGATATCATATTGTGAAAGAATGGTGGGTGATAAAAAAACTGCTATGAAATACGGGTTCAGCATCCAAAATTACATTCAATTTTGGTAAATTTGTTAAAAAAGTTTTCATAAACCTTTTTTTTTGTTGGCCTGTGTAATTATTCGAATTATTAATTACATACCAAGTCTTGGATCATCACCAAAGACGAATCAATTGTCGTCATTGATCCCCTCGGCACCGGTGCGTAGTCGGGAAACACGCCAAACGCGCGCTCAACATTTGACGGTTGACATGAGAACGGGTCGTTTCTACGAATCGTTCTTGAGTTCAACAGCTCGGCTGTGGAACGATTTGCCGGCCTCTGTGTTTCCTCCCTCCTACAACATGGGTCTCTGCAATGCCCATGTTCACTCCTTCCTCTCCTCAAAAACACCCTCCACACAGCATCCTCAAAGATGACATAGGCCCTGAGGGAAATTATTTTCTTCAGGGCCTCCTGTGTGGAGTTAATGTAAAAAAAAAAATTCAAACATCATCGATTTTATGAAAACTTGTTCTGAAGTATGTACGAGGGTAGGCTGCAAAGTAATGCACATATGCTTGTACAGAGCGAACAAAATGACCTTCAGAATCACAATGGGAGGAATGTGGAAGTAACATTCCCCCTCTATACTCACGCGCAGGTTTGAGGTTGTTAAATTCATCCAGTGTATTTTGAGAAGCGGAAGTATGGTGACATGTTCTAGTGCTATGTCAACGTGAATTAAACAGCGTGCTGTTATAGAATTTTTAACTGCTGTAAAAGTGACTCCTTACATTCATCGTCGTTTAAAGAATGTTTTTGATGACGATACTTTTGATAGATTTACTGTAAATCAATGGGTAATAAAATTTCGTGATTACAGGCCTAGAAAAGCCATAATTGTTGATGAAACACGCAGCAGACATCTGATCACTGCCACGAATGATAAACATCGCAAACTCGTCGACGATTTGATTCAAAATGACCGGCGAATCACTCAAAAGCGTATCACAAACCATTTTGGAATATCCAAGGAACGTATCATCTTCATCATTGAACAATCGGAATCCTGTAAGATCTGTGCACAATGGGTACCATGCCGTCTCACAGACCAGAACAAGCAGTGACGCTGCGAAGGCCCTGCGAAATCACTGATCCCTTCGGCACCGGTGAATAGTCGAGAAACATGACAAATGCGTGCCCAATACATATATTGGCTCCGAGGAACTAGCGTCATTGATCGCGGGAAACACGCCAATTGTGTGCCCAACATATGTACACGGTTGACATTTGTCACATGAGAACGAGTCTCTTATTTGACTCGTTCTTATGTTCAACAGCTTCGTTGTGCAACGATTTGACCTCTTTGTTTTCTCCTTCCTACAACTTGGGTCTCTCCAAGACCAATGTTCTTTCCTTCCTCTCCTCAAAAAGACCTTCCACACAGCATCTCAGATGACATAGTTAATGTAAAAAACGGTACTAGGGATATCGATATAATATCATCGGAAGTTACGCCTTCGATCTGATATTGTAAAGTTATCGATTTCACCATGCTAGAGCTCCTGCTCAACACTGGAGACAGACACAATAATTCACGAACATAAAATAGGTAATTAATAAAGTTGAATAAATAAATAATGTAATTAAAGGTGTTTTTAAATTCCGTACCTCATGAGAAAATCGGTTTTGACGACACCCATCTTGGCCTTTAGAGTTTCTTTTGAGGGAACCACTTTTCCGTTGATGGTCATATCCTGGTCGGCGTAGGATAAGGACGCCATGTAGAGACCGTCCATCAGGGCTTGAATTCTGCCACCTGCAAGACAGCAAAAGGAATTTTCCTTTCAATTTTCCAATTAAATTCTGTCAATTATTTTTTAAATATTACAAAATTGTCCATTTAAATGCGTTGTAAAGAATGGAAACATTTTTGTTATTTGTTTTGGGGGTGTTATACCGTGTTGCTACCTCCTTTTTTAGCCAACGTTTTGGACAGCGTTACAGTGTCCGTAACCGTGAAAAGAAAGGTTATAAAAAGTAAGCTCAACAAAATAAAAATTGCAAAAAGAAAGGTTTTGGAAAGAAAGCTCATCAAAAGAAGGATCATGAAAAGATTATAGTGAAAATAAAGATCATGATAATAAGGTAGATGTAAAAAGGATATATACGTAATAAGGTAATAATAATAAGGGCCGTGAACAAAAGGATCATGAAAATAACGTTCCGGAAACAAAGGATCACGAAAATAAGGATCATGAAAATAAGGGTCGTGAAAATTAGAGTCCTGAAAATAAGTGTCATGAAAATAAGGTTCAGGAAAATAAGGATCATGACGATAAAAATCACGAAAATTAGAGTCCTGAAAATAAGTGTCATGAAAATAAGGGTCGTGAAAATAAGGGTCCTGAAAATAAGTGTCATGAAAATAAGGTTCAGGAAAATAAGGGTCATGAAAATAAGTGTCATGAAAACAAGGGTCATGAAAATAAGGGTCATGAAATAAGGGTCATGAAAATTAGGGTCATGAAAAGAATGGTATGGTAATGAAAAGGTAAGCATGAATATCGATCGTCCAGTTGATTAGTCAGACATCAGATAGCTCCGAAAAATCTAAATTTGAGTTAAGCAGGTAAGCAGTTGTATCTAAAACGGTAGCCTCTATCTGATACAAAACTCAGAATATTCGTTAATACCACCAAATCAATTTTAATGGAAAAAAGCTTGTAGCGAAATAAAAAAAAAAAATTCTATGTAAACTGTATGTTTGTCCTGAGGAAGGAACGGTCGTTCCGAAACCGGTAGGCGTAGATAAAATATAAAGTTGTTTTAACAAAGTTATATTGTTTCATTTATTTGTAATGGATAACCACAAAGTTATAGCTACATTCAAAAGTTTAAAAAAAATCTGGTTTACTAGTAGGAAATTGTAAAATGTCATACTAATATATGGAACTGTTATGTTTCCCAATGTTATTTTATGGCTTATTGAAAATATAAAACACAGAAACGTACAAATAAAACAATAAAAAAAACACATAAATTTGTTGTAGACCACTTTTATTATATTACACTCAACCGGTTTCGGAAGCGACCTTCCTTCAACAGGAGAATATTGTAACTAAACTACATAGACATAGAAAATTGTCAGACATACAAATTTTAGGTGTGGGAGGTAAGCGAGGGGGGAGGGGTAATTGTGGGATTTCCGGGAAGAACAGAGCGGTCCACTGGAAATAAATTTAAAATGGGACTAAAAGATAAATTAATTTGATTAGTCAAAATACTACAATTATTATTTAGGGTTTTTATAATTTCAAGTGCTTCTAAATTATCTATTTTTTTGCTTTTATTGCTTTATTTAATTTTTCAGAGTTTGCAAATCATCTAATTTCCACGGACCACACATTTGATAAGGGTACAGGGGTTAAAATTCTTCACATAGTAATAAAAGCAAAAAATTAGATAATTTAGAAGCACTTGAAATTAGAAAATCCCAATTATTATTTAGGGATTTTCTAATTTCAAGTGCTTCTAAATTATCTAATTTTTTGCTTTTATTACTATGTGAAGAATTTTAACCCCTGTACCCTTATCAAATGTGTGGTCCGTGGAAATTAGATGATTTGCAAACTCTGAAAAATTAAATAAAGCAATAAAAGCAAAAAAATAGATAATTTAGAAGCACTTGAAATTATAAAAACCCTAAATAATAATTGTAGTATTTTGAATAATCAAATTAATTTATCTTTTAGTCCCATTTTAAATTTATTTCTAGTGGACCGCTCTGTTCTTCCCGGAAATCCCACAATTACCCCTCCCCCCTCCCACACCTAAAATTTGTATGTCTGACAATATTCTATGTCTATGTAGTTTAGTTACAAAATTCTCCTGATGAAGGAAGGTCGCTTCCGAAACCGGTTCAGTGTAATAAAATGAAAGTGGTCTACAACAAATTTATGTGTTTTTTATTGTAAATTATGGCGAGCCACAAAGTAAATGCTTTTTACAAATATGTATAAATAATATTTAATTTATGGTGAGACGTCTGACTAACCAACTGAACGATCGATTTTTTGATGATCCATAATTGACATAATAATAATCAACCTTCAGCCTTCCTCCAGATCCGATGCGGCAGATAAAACATGAGGGCCTGTCCAAACAGCATGAAGGGCACCCACTGGTAGTAGTTGTGGTGCCTGATCTCGTCCTCGTCGGAAGTCGGACCCACCCCGGCGTGGGGGATGTACCCGAGAGCCAGGCTGGACTCGTTGTAGTGGCGGGTCTGGAATACCCAAAGTATTACGATAGGTCCCAGATGAGATCCTTTGTGAACACCTAGGCCACAATGTATATTGAAGGTTATCCCACCACTTACCCGTCTTGGTATAAGTAACTGATGGTTACTCCTTCAAGGCTCTAGCAATTTTTTTCGAAAGAATGAAGCTACATTTAGTTTAGAACGAATCTAGACCTACAATGTCCCTGCATACAGTGTTAGTAAGCAGTATGCAAGTGCTTACATGATAAACTTGATACAATGGTGTTAGTAAAACATATATAAGGGCAGGGAAAGATGATAAAAAACAAGATGAAGGACGTTCGCGGGCGATTGTATCTTGCGTATGCTGCAAGCACCTGCAAGAAAAGGAAGAGACAAACATGTTTAGATACAAATAAATGGCTCTGCAGCCTGAAAGGGTTCCTCTCTCGTCGTCTGGCAGTACCAGCAAGAATGTTTGTGGCGGTCGGTCATCCCTTAACGAGACAGGGCTGCCGCGCCCCTTAGCCAGTTCCTCGGTTGTGCCTTGAAGAAAGTGACTGGGAAATAGGGGCAAAATGCCCAAAGACCCTAAGGACTGAAGCGGGCCACAATGTATAGTATGGGGGCTCCATCGAAGTCAGGGCTAATTATCTTCACAAAATTTTGCGGACATTATAATTAATACACAATACACAATTCCAAGCCTCAAATTCAAATCGCATGTATGCCCAGCTATTAAGTTTAACAGCCAATTTTAGTGTGGAGTCTCTAGAAACCGAAACAAAATTGTTGAAACGGACAAACTGTTTGGTAGATTCCTCTATGTTAATAAACAGATCGAACTCATTCAGAACTCATCTGTATCTAGCACGGTCGTTCAATAAAGATTTTATCGATAAAGATGGTAAATTGTCATCGTTCTCGAGAATGGCTGCAGCTCTCCGACGAATAAACGACATTTCATAATCGATTTTACGTTAACTGTTGTTTGTATGTTAGTTATCTGCTTTGTGCGATGACAAGTTACCGATGTTTTCGATAAAACCTTTACCGATCGACCGTGCTGTCTACATGATGCTGTTAATTTTATTCAAAGTTTGAGAGAGTTATGTTAATCCTGCAGGGTCACCACGAAGAAGAAGAAAAAGGAAGTATTTAATATACTTTGGACACAATGAATAAAGAAAACTTAAAACTTAAAAAAAAAAAATGCCCGCCAAACTGAGAGCTCAAACCTGAGAAAACTCTTGGTCACGGATGTATTAAATATCACCTATGTCTGGAACTAGGGTGTCCTTGGCTCTCCACTCAGCGCATGACCGCGAGGAGCGAAGGAGCCTTGTCCACCAGGGAAATTGGAGTGAAAGACACAATCCTCAGCAATGAGGAAACGACTAAAGAAGAATTAATGAGAAGAGCTGCACATATTTTTCTCTTATATATCCAATTATTATTACAAGTTTTACTCACCACGGTGAAGGTGCTGGTAAAAAAGCAGAAAGTGTTTATGACCTTCTCAGGAACCCCTTTGTCGACGATGCAGCGGATATGCTCGCCGATATACTCTCGCGAGCTGACGAGGATCGTGCAGATGACGAGCAGCGCGAAGGTGAAACGGTAATGAAGCCAGAACACCAGGTTGTCTATAGAAGCCTTGTTCGGGTTCACCTTCATGGACTTCCCGAGCACGGAGAAGGAGCTCAACATCTGAGGAAGAACAGAAGATGTACAGTATTAGTAGTGAAGGGATCCCGCAGAACAAACATATGGTACACATGAACCAAAATAAACCATTATGCAGGTGGTAGCAGGGTTCCCCATGTTCCAATATATAGGCCAGTGTTGTTTACGTTCTTGGCTAAGACATTATTAGTCAAGTAAGTTAGCAAAATTCATTATGAACCAACTGACGCTAAGGAAGAATTAAAGGTATGTTAATTTTGATAGGAAGAATTTGCGAAGAATCTTTGAAGGTATACACATTTTTTATTAGGAGAGCCTTCAACAACTAAGCGTGTTACATTGAGACGACTACAATATTTCAACAACGAAAAGCTAATTTTTTTCTTGACCCTCTCTTGTTAGAGGAAGATAAGACATAGTCGAATGTAAACCAAATTTCGTGAAAGGTTTCAGCTGTCAACAGCTTTAAACTTATTTTCCTAGATATTCCTTAATCATCAAAAGTTACTTTCGTAATAGTTGGTACTTTCGAAACTGATAACGCGAATAAAGTTTTTTATTTTTCTGAGTAATTGCCGACAGTTTTATTACAACAAAAATATCATTAAAAAAATTCTAGAATTGGGAAAACGACACAAGATAAGAATTGCAAGAAATCTAATTGCTTGTCACAAAGCAAAACAATTATTAATAGACTTAACTCCATTGTAACCTCTCTTCTAAAAAAGACGCTTGTATCAGAAAAGGGTATTGAATCCATAAGACCAAAACATTAGCAAGCAGATTTTTTTTTTTTTTTTTTATGTTAACTCCACACAGGAGGCCCTGAGGGAAATAATTTCCCTCAGGGCCTATGTCATCTTTGAAGATGCTGTGTGGAGGGTGCTGTTGAGGAGAGGAAGGAGTGAACATGGGTCTTGAAGAGACCCATATTGTAGGAGGGAGGAAACACAGAAGTCGGCAAATCGTTCCACAGCCGGGCTGTTGAACTCAAGAACGAGTCGTAGAAACGACCCGTTCTCATGTGACTAATGTCAACCGTGTACAAATGTTGAGCGCGTGTTTGGCGTGTTTCCCGACTATGCACCGGTGCCGAGGGGATCAGTGACGCTAGTTCCTCGGAGCATCTTCCATTGTAATACCGGTAGAACAAGGACAGCATTCCCACCTGACGCCTGTGCTCTAAAGATTGCAGTCCATTTGTTAAGTTAGGAGAATCTATCAAACGGACCGCCCGTTTCTGCACAGAGTCGAGGGTTTTTTTCAGGTATTTTGGGACTCCAGACCAGAGGTGGCTGCCAAATTCAACCGTGGGGCGCACTTGCGATTTGTACAGGGTTAGCAGTTGTGTACTATTAAAGTATCTGCGGGCCCTGTACAGTACGCTCAGTTTCTGAGAGGCTAACTTAACTCTGGCCTCGATGGAGCCCCCGTACCTGAGCTGGTCACTTAGAGTTACACCAAGCATATCAATGGAAGGCCTGTTCGGGAGATTGCTTCCGTTGAAGGAGACTAGATTATCATTCCGATCCCTTTTAGACGTAATCAGACATGATTGGGTCTTTGAAACATTAAATTCGACGAGGTTATTCTTACCCCAAGAGAAAACACTCTCGAGGTAACCGTCCATTCTTTGTTTCAAAGCCCTCCGAGCCATTGGGATTTGTGAGCCCTTTGGAGGCTTGTCAAACAAAAAGCTATCATGGACTGTACTGTCATCCGCGTAACAATGAATCGGTGCACATGTCAAGAGGTCATTGATGTGCAACAGAAACAAAGTCGGAGACAGAACCGATCCCTGTGGGACGCCAGCATTTATCGAATGCGAGGAAGAGGTGAAACCATCAGCAACCGCCTGAATCGACCTCTCCCTCAAAAAGTCGGCAATCCACGTACACAAGGAAGCGGGAAGTCCGTAAGAAGGCAGTTTGTTGACAAGCCCTCGGTGCCAAACCCGGTCAAAGGCCTTGGAAATATCCAGTGCAACCGTTTGGGTCTCACCAAAGCGTTCCAGGCACCGCCCCCAAACATGTGTCACATACGCGAGAAGATCACCGCACGAGCGGTTCCGCCGGAATCCGTATTGACGGTCGTTAATAATTTTGTTCTTCTCGAGGTATGTGAGTAGTTTGTCGTTGACCACACGTTCCATCACTTTTGACAGAACAGATGTGATCGCTATGGGGCGGTAGTTGGCCGGGTTAGAGCGGTCACCTTTCTTTGGAATAGGGTGAATGATCGCTTTTTTCCAACCAGAGGGCACAGACCCAGACTTCAGGGACATTTTGAAAAGCTTCGTCAAAATTGGAGCTATTTCTGCAGCGCACCTCTTCAATACCAGGGCAGGTATTCCGTCAGGCCCACTAGCTTTATTAACATCAAGCCCTCGTAAGACTTGGAGTACATCCCGATGCCGAATCCTCAGCTTTTTCATACGAAAACCGCAGTGAGGAACCGACGGCGGGATAGCACCTTGGTCATCGAGGGTCGAGTTTTCCGCGAACATTTTGCCTAATAAGTTAGCCTTTTCGGCGGCGGTATTTGCTAGAGAGCCGTCAGGTCTGGTAAGAGGTGGCAGACTGGGTTTGCAGAAATTGCGACCTATAGAGCCCGCAAGCGACCAGAACGCTCTGCTACCATGCGGGCAGGCAGCCAGCTTTCTGCTGACCTGCAGGTCGTGCTCGAATTTCGACCTATTGATGATTCTCTTACTTTCCTTTGCAATTTGGTTGTATAATATTCTGTTTTCGGACGTTCGAGATGTGTTGTAGGCTCGGTAAGCCGCGTTTTTTCGTCGCACTGCTTCAGAGCATTGTCGACTGAACCACGGCTTTGAGCCCACACCAGTTTCCTTAATAGTGGATTGGATGAAGCCATCCATCGCGGACGTGATGACTTCGCCAATTTCCTGGGCACATCTTGAGGGATCCGAAGTCCGAAAACAGACAGCTGACCACGGGAAAGCATTAAAATGTGCCCGCAGACCAAACCAATCTGCAGACCTATAGTGCCACACTTTTCTTTTCAGCCTCTCGTTTGGCGGTCTGAAGGTTACGGGGATTGATGACGTCACCAGGCAGTGGTCCGACGATCCTAAAGGCGCTGTGACGTCAATCTTGTAACCGTGTGGCACAGTGGTTAAAAACAGGTCTAACAGATTAGAGCGGTGAGACTGGACATCAGGAACCCTTGTAGGCTCCTGAACCATTTGCTCCAGTCCGTGGCAAAGGGCAAAGGACTCCGCTTGTCGTCCAGCCGAGTCTGTAGATCCCGAGAACTTCAACCAAGGTTCGTTATGAACATTGAAGTCCCCCAGGACCACAAACTCTGCCGTAGGGAAGCGGGGCAAGAGGTCATCAATAGTGTTGCTTAAATGTGTGAAGAGCTCGGACGTGTCTGATTCGCTAAGGTTAGGTGAGCGGTATAAACACGCATAAAACCTTACCGTACTGGCAAGATTGACGCGCACCCACATTACGTCGAATCTGGAGATTTCCAGATTCAACAGACGCACACAGTTGACGTCAGCTCGACTGTAGAGACACACACCTCCCTTGGATCTAAATTTGCCTACGAGGATGAAGCCCGGGCAGTCCAGATAGGAGGCGTCTGGAGGCTCGGCTATCTGCGTTTCGGAGAGGAAGAGAAGGTTAGGACGTTGGGAGAGAAGATGGTGGTGGACAGAGTTTAAGTTTTTGTGCAGGCCGCGAATGTTGGTGAAATTCACCAACAGTTTTGGCCTGCACCGGGGACTCCTGCTTCTCGCCGTTGTTGAAAAGTTATTTTTGAAAGTTTGTAAGTTCATTTTTATTTTTGTTTTTATTTTGTGTGTGTGGAGTGGAAGGTCGGGAAGGAAAGGGTATGAGGGGTGGGTAGGATGCTGGGGATCAGAATTTCCAGGAATGATGGACGTATGAATCCAACCCACCCACTGCGGTGCAAGGCGATGGGCAGGGAGAGTCCGGCTGGAGAGGTCGCCCAATGCGCCCCAAACGCTGCTGCTGGGTCCCCCCCGGTCACGAACCGGCACAACAGCAGCGGCGGGGTTTTTTCACTCGTTGATGGGGCAGCCCACCCTCAGTCGTGAGCCTGAGGGTCGGGCCCCTGTACTACCGAGCGGCCCGGACAACGGTAACCGGTTGTAAAGGGTCTCCCTCAACTAGCATCTCCCAATCCGGCCCGCCACGCAGAAGGTGGGCCGACGCACCCGCCATCAAGACCCAACCAAACATCACCCCATGAACCCGGGCACCCCTGCTAAGTCACCAAACGTAGCGAACCACTTGGGGTGACCTGTGGCAGAGGTGTTGGTCATCCAATAAATGGTTCCCAGGGCGGCGGTACCCATACCCGCCTACCAAATTAAAACCAAGATGATACCGCAAGCAAATAAATAACATATTGTCTGTTACTAAATGTACCATTACGTGCGGAAAGAAAACGCATTAGAACAATGATATCAAATCTTCGTCATTAGACAATAATTTGAGGAGTGTCTCAGACGTAAATCAATTATTTATCGGATAGATTTGTTTGTTATCGTAAAACAATGATTACAATTTTCATCTACAATAATTGTTTATAAGTTATTAGTTTTATTGCGAGCATTAACACTTGGTTTACTAATGATTTAAAGTTATCTCGTATCTAATTTTGTCATCTGAACAAGAGCTCTGACTTTGGATGTGTAAAGTGTTTGGTGAGTCTAATGTATTTTTTAGATTTATTAAGTTAAGGTCGTTATTACCGGGTAAGCCGATTAACTGAGAAAATAATTGTGACAATAGATTCTCTTTTTTTATGAGGTTCTTTGAAATCTATTTTCCCCACAATATGTTTTGAAATTGTTTAATAAAGACGTGATTGCCATTGGATTATTTAAATGTGTTATATTGTTTAGGTCTTGTGAAAACGCCGTTAAGGGGGAATAAATCATTTTTTTAACTTTATTAATTAACTAGCTTTTTTGCCCGCGGATTAGCTCGCATGGTATTAGGGATTAATTACTGTAGCGCTTGCATTTATCAATTATCCCTCCCTCCCCCCTCCCACATTCCGCTCGGTACATTCAGTTTTCAAAAAGCTCGCGTGCCACCTAATTTCTTAATGCTAGAGCTCAAATAAAAAAGAATTATCCAATTTATTTATTTATTTATATTTATTTATTTATATATATAAGTTGTACATTTTATTTATAACAATTACAGGCAATATAGCCTAAGACGTTATAATTGTACCATTGGTGCAGTCGTTCGGAATTTATGCGCTTACAAACATTTCGGAGATTTATTTTTATTTAAATATTTGGAAGTTTGTAAATATAATAAAAAATAACACTATTTTTATACAATCTTCATAATCGTTACGAATTATATTTTTAATGTAGGAACTCTCATCTGACATTTATTCCAAAACATAAGCTTGTCCAAAAAAAAACAAAACATATTCTAATATTTGAATTTTCTGGAGCAGCAGCCGACCAGTAGGTAGGGGGCTGAGTACCGACCACCATAGAGCCCACAAATATATCAACATCGTTTCTATGGCAACGATTTGTTTTTTGACGTTAGCAAAAACTCGCTTTTGTTAGCGAATATAATATATTCATATTTATAATTTCATAACGCCAGAGCTTACCATCATATACAGCCTATAGTCTCCGCATATAATTTAGCTTTCTATTGGTGAAAGAATTTTTCAAGTCTTTTTTACTGGTTAATGCGTGAAAGCGTAGCAAACAAACTCGAGCAGTTTCGCATTTATAATATTAGTATGGATATGGATGTTGTATTAAGGTCATTCGATCGCTAATCGATTTCTAATTGTTCAAATAAATTTCATCTAAGACCCTTTCTTTCTATATGTATATGTAAGGGGAGTTCTTAAGTGGAACGGGATTATTATAAGAAATGTTCTGCAAATTACAATTATAACATCGTGTATGTTCTTTAGATTTAACACATTTTACGCTCTGTCTCTCTTACACTTGCCTAGCATCATATATCGCTATCCCATTTGAAATTCGTAAAGATACTGAAGCGCAGTTTTGTATTTATGTTCGTAAACTTATTCTGTAATTGTAAAAAATATATATTCTCTCGTCTTGGTATCTGTCGCTACCTAATCGTTCAAAAAATATACGTCGTAAGGCTAGGTTTACACTCGTAAGTTTTTTTCCCGTAATTCGCTCGTGTAAGCGATTTATGGCCAAATTACCTTTGTAAACGACACCAAAAGTCAAGTGCCACGGGAGGAAACTCGAAAATTTCGCGATGCTTTGACTGACGTAATATTTTGCGGATTTATTTTATGCTATCGTATATAATATTTACCGAAACACGTTCCCTGAACAATAAACTATGCTTACAAATAATATTACTTGCGTTTATTTGACAAATTGATAGTTTTATCGATCTTTTCCTGAAATGCGACGCTCAAAGTTTGACAGCTTGAATCGCGGCAGAAATGTCATTTCGAAAGTCATAGATATGTGTAAAGATGATTATTTGAGAGGCTAGGTGTGTTCCTTATATCTGTTGCGTCAAGAACACGAATGCCCCAAGCGATTCTGACCTTGTCCTTCATACATTTTCTTTATACATAAGGTTTAAAATCGCATATCTATATTATATTTTCATATTTAATATTTTTTTATTTTTTTTTATGGCGCGTCCTGGGCGCGCAATCGGCAGTCCAGGAGTTAACGTAATTTAAAGCATGTTACAGAACTTCTTCTTTCGGAAGTTTTTTGACAGGTCCGCGCGAAATTCCAGCCTTCTTACAGCTTATAAAATCAGTTTGATAAGCTGAGGGACTTTCTGTTAGAAATCGTTTTTTTTCGTTTTTCGTTTTAGCCTTAGGCTAGCTTTACACTCGTAATTAAAAATTACGGATTACGTAAGATTTTGACAGGTTACTCCCAGGAGCGTTTACATATGCATCTGACTTGTGGTAATTAATGATCACGGAAGTGTTTCGGAAGTTCGACCTGTGTAACTGCTCATGCGACCGTTTACTTCTGTAAATTTATTTGCGGTAAGATGGCTTCCTTTCAACAACGACCTGCTACTGTCAAATTTACGCGATTTTGTCAATAAAGTCGAAAAGGACCAAATAAAGTGCTGAAATAGAATTTGGCTTTAATCAAACAATTCTCCACGCACTTTTTTGCCGTCAAAGGCGAAAATTAATGGATTTCTTTCATTTTATTCGAATGACAGCTACCTGACAGCTGCCGAAAGCAACCGACTTCGTATTCAAATACGTAATTTTAAAAACAGAAATATTGAGATTAGAAAGGTTTGGACCGATAATTGAATAGAAGGATGCTAATTTTCAGAAAACTCAAATAAGTGGAAATAAATACTAGTTTATAGGAAAAAAATCCAATAAAAACAAATGTCTTTTGATTTTTGACATTTCGCAACGGCGCATTTTGGTACTATTTCTTACAAAATGTCCCTCAGCTTATCAAACTGATTTTATAAGCTGTGAGAAGGCTGTAATTTCGCGCGGACGCGATTAGACCTGTCAAAAAACTTCCGGAAGAAGAAGTTCTGTAACATGCTTTAAATTACGTTAAGTGACTTTTGGTGTCGTTTACATTGGTAATTTGGCCATAATTCGCTTACACGAGCGAATTACGGGAAAAAACTTACGAATGTAAAGCCAGCCTTAGACTAGCACAGTAAAATATTTAAGTCATTAGTGCAATGCGATACTATGGGGCACGGTTCAACGAGATAGAGCTACAACAGTCATCACAGTCTCATTACGTATTGAGTGAATTTAAACAGTCACTGATAATTGATCAAATTGGGCTTATTCAAATTAAATGCATAGTCCAAATAATCATGACGTTCAAAGTACTGCATACCTAAGTAAGATACTATGCCCCCAAACAAATAGTACAGCTGTTGCTACACCAGGGTACCTAGCATGGTCGATCGATATAACCCTATATCAATACGACAATGCCCAAATCCTCAACTATAGTCAGTTTGCAATATTTGCGATCACGGTCAACAATTGGTAAGAGAGATTCAAAGATTGACAAATTTTAGCCCGGATTACAGAGTATCAGATAACTTTCGGTTAGCCGTCAATATATGCATTTATTTGAATTATGTCGTGTGTTCATCAACATTACTGGTTTATTTAAGGGTCCACTATTCGAATTTCGACCGATTTCTGACATATCTCCCTTAAACATTTGAAGTTTTTAAGCTATTAAAAAAATATATGTTATTTTTGAAGATAATAGATACTAGATACGTTCCACGCCGAAACGCAAATTATATGAATTTCCCTCGATAGAAAAAAATCGCAAAGTATGCTCCGAAAATTATTTAAAACAAGTCTATTTCTATTGTTTTACAAGTTATATTTGTGAAAAAATTCACAATGTTTCTTTAAATGATACTTAAGATACGTTCCACGAGATTTTTGCTCTATTTTAAACGAGTCATCTTCATTAAGCTTTTTCGCAATTTTCGCTGCTATTTTATGACTTAAAACATTAGCGCGCTCTGTCCAACATTCGTAATTACATATATCTCCATCTTCTTCTTTTTCAGCCGAAGAGTGCCGCCTTAATGGATGCATTGAACTAACGAAGATTTTTGTATTGAAAGAAGTCATATACGCGATCCATAGACTTAATAATTCAACTAAGACGCGACCAAATTATTCCGTTCGAATTTTGATTAACTAAAGTAGCTGAAATATGACTAAAGAAATGATTAACTAATTAACTCCCGTTTAGTGTCAAAAAGTAAAAGCGGACTACCAAAGCATATTTAGGTTTATATTTCAATTCAACATTGCCAAATAATTCATATTTTTACGTATTTGACTGGCGTTTGACGTTTCCAAATGTGAATTTATGGACAGATCTGCCAGTGTTGCCAGCGTATATCAATTTCTAATTTATTCCCCACCAATACCGGTTCGGCTATCAACAGTGAAACTGTACTAGGGATATCGATACAAAATCATCAGAAGTTACTCCTAACGATCCGAAATTGTTAAGTTATCAATTTCTCTAAATTGATAGGCATAACTTTCGATGTTCCTAGCACGGTTTCACCATTGATAGCCGAACCGATATTGACAGGGAATAAATAAGAAATCGATACTACGAAATGTCAAACGCCAAGCAATTACCTAAAAATATTAATAAATTGGCAATGTTGAGTTGAAATACTAACCTAAATTTGCACTATTACTTGTTGACACTTAAAAGGTGTTAATTGGTTAATGAGGTCTTTATTCCTATTTCAACCATTTTCGTTTCTAAAAGATCGAACGGAAAGAATTGATTCTTTTTATTTTTTTATATGAATACCGCACAAGAGTCCCAAGTCCCAACTGCTCCCGTCTGGAGCCAGTGACACTATGGCATCCCCAATTGGGATATGTTGTGAGGCTGAAGGTAGTGCGGAGGGGAAGGAGATGGGGAGGAGGAAGGTTGTGAAGTACCTGGCTATTCAGATCTGGTCACCAAACACGGCTAAAGCCATTTCAAGAAACGTTTCAATTCTGAATGGTGGTCTTAGACCAGGGCGATACCGAGAGTATCTTCCACTCTGGAACGTGCCGCAAATATACTGTATATTATTTTTAATGCTTTAATTGTGAAATAACACAAATTAATCAAATAAAATTTATTTGCCACGCCGGGATTCGATCCCTCGACCTTCGGATTGCGATTCACGTAGCCTTACCGCTAGACCCACGCCGGCCGTCTTAGATGCATTACTTAAGTCTATGGATCGGGTATACGACTTTTTTCATTGCTTAGAGCTTCGTTAGTTCAATATGTTCATTAAATAAGCCAGTTATTTTGCAAAACGAACGACATGATTAAAAGAATATGTGTATATTGATAGTTAGATTAGAACAATCGTAGACCGTGCTCGCAAATATTGATAATTAACTGACCATAGATGAAGGATTTGGTCAATATCGTATTGATATTGACACACCTGCTTTGTTACAACTCATCCAGTTTAACGGTTCCATGCCAACTGAGAATAAAGTCAATTCAACAAAAGTCATTAAAAGCTATGAAAAAAATCATTTTAAATTAGCCGATAACCCTAACCTAACGTAATCAATTTAACCATTTTTATATATATATGTTTTTATCACTCTAAATGACCTATCTAAGATGGTTCTGAGTTGATTTCATTCCGAGTTGTCCGGTGTCCCAGTTTAACATCCCTTCCCGTAAACTCCGAAATAATGAATTGCTGTTCCTCAATCAACATTCTACTAATTATGGATATCATTCTCCTTTATCCAGAATGTCGAGACTTGTTAACGCAAGTCAAAGCATTGAATTTTTTTATGTTAGCTTAAATGACTTTCGGTAGTCGATACGAAATGTGTAATTTTTAAAGTCTTTTAAATCCATCTTCAAGCTTCGACTTGTAGTTGTCTTCTAAATGTTTTTTTATGTTATAGTTTATCAATGCTCTTCATTTACATGCACTTTCCTTTCATATCTTTTTTTATTCGTGTTATTGTTATGTTATTAATGGACTATTTGTCCGTAAATAAATATTTAGATATAGGGTTTCATTGAGCGTCCGTGTTAGGGGCCCTGGTTTTTGTTACAATAATGGTTTAGGACCTTGATCGACACTCCCAGGAAACATGTACTAATAGTAATTGGTACAGCAGGTAGGTATTCAATTACTTTTGGGTAAAGCAACCTTGTTTGATGATAAAGGCATATTGTTGCGTGCATATTCACATAAGTAGATGTTGATTAGATTCTGATAAGATTTATTTGATCCCCGAAAAAGACATGTTATCATTGCCTTGAGGATGTAGAATATCTTTTGATCCCATCGACATTGGTATACGTGGCAATATATTATATTAGCCTGGTTTAAAAAGCTTACTGGTAGACAACAAATTGTAAGAATAAAATCCTCCCTGTCATGCCATGTCAACATTAATGCAACAAATGGAGTTCCACAGGGTTCACACCTTGGCCCAATCTTATTTATCTTGTTTTTAAATGATCTTACAAAAATATTTAATGATTTATTTTTTTCTATGGTCGAATCCATCCTTAGATATGGTATTCGAACTTGGGGTCATGCAAGCACTACTTACATTAAATATATTGAAAATTTACAAACCGCCATAATAAAAAAAATTGTCACAACTAAGGTTTACAAACAGAGACATAACTTAAAATTACTGTATGGCTCAGAGAGCCTACTTACAATAAAAGGTCTCCACTGGTTCACTACTACTATGGATAATATGGGGGAAAGCCCTTACAAACACCTACTTGTACACAAACATACCACAAGATTTAGAGAAGGAAAGGGCCTAAAAACTCCTCGAATATTAAATAAATATGGAAGCCGTACTCTTGAATATCTAATACCAGTGATTTTCAATAAAATCAATAAAAACATAAAATTTGAAAAAAATGAGACTAAGTCCTAAAATGATAAAACTATGGTTAATGAACGAAAACTCCATGTATCTTTGTATATCTTAATATAGCTGCCTACATATCTTTTATTAGGTAGGTATATTGAAATATCTTATATATTTATAGTTGTAAGTTAAATTATCTAATATTACTATCTATTCTAATGTTTCCTTAAAACTTTAAATGTATTTACAAATTTTTTCTTAGATATCTTATTATGAATGTTTAAATTGTTAGAACCTGCAGACAAGCTGCTATATGACAGCTTTGTGGGTATACAAATTATTGTACAAAATGTTTTTCTGTAATTAAATAAATATAAAAAAAAAAAAATCTATCTTACGTTTGGCTGATGACCTCAAAATTTTTAGAATTATTCAAAATATTTACCACTGCAACATTCTTCAAGATAATATCAACAAATTGTTAATTTGGTGTATTGAAAATAGACTTCACTTAAATATCTCTAAATGTAAAATAGCTAGATTTTCGCGAATAAAAAATCTTGATCTTTAATTACAACATTGATAACAATGCTCTTGAGACATTAATGCAAATTAAAGACCTAGGCATCACTTTTCAATCAAATGTTCCATTTGTTAACCACATAACATAAATCTGTAATAAGGGCTTAAAAATGTTGGGATTTATAACTAGGCTAACTAGAAATTTTTACAATATAAAGTGTATTAAACTGTTATATTTTGTTTAAGTTAGAAGTCAGCTTGAGTACAATTCTCCCGTCTGGAATCCACATTAAAATACCCATGTACAAGCTGTTGAAAGAATACAAAACAAATTCTTACGTTTTCTAAATTTTAAAATGGGTATTCCAGAAATTATGTTGAACTACAACACTTTGTTAAATGATGCTCACATTGTCAGACAGAATATTTTTCACTGACTTAGTATTTTTATATAAAATTCAAAATGATTTAGTTGTTGATAGTCAGGTATTGCTTGAACTGATAAGCTTCCGGATAACATAACGTAATACCAGAAGTCAGAATTTATTTCAGTGCAGAAATTCTGGAACTAACTACCATATGTATTTCTCTTTCTCTTCTATTTCTCTCAGAATACTAACGGAGGGAAATAATTATACCAAGTCAGTGGACATCTTCAATTTATCTTTAAACAAATATAAAATATTGTTACTGAGGCAATTCAATTATGTACAATAAATACTGTATACTTCTTAATATTAATGTGTAAAAGCCCCCAAAAAGGGCAATAATAAATAAATCACAATTGATTTAGTCTTGGTTACAAAACAGTTTCTACATCTCAATGATGATTTGATGACGACGATCCAAGGTATGCCAATCCATATTTCTTGAGTTGGTTCCCTATTGTCGTTTGGACAGGCTCCTAAACATTTACAGCCTTACATAAATAAAAAAAAACACTTCACGTCCGTTAAACGGTGTTTTTGTTACACATTGTATAAAGATGTACATTTTCTTATTCTGATTATTACTACTAAAAAAAAATTCTTTATTATGTTGGTAGCTTTGAACTTTTTCCAAAATCACCATGTTTTTTTCCACGCGCGGCGAAATCAAAGTTTTGACATGTGATATTAAACTTGCGATTAATATTATGTTTTTGTACATAATTTCTATTCGAATAACCAATACACCATTATATCAGTATAATTCAACATAATTACTATTATTTGTGTTTTTTTGTCAGTTTTAGTCCTTATAATGTCATGTTGTTAATTTTATTTAATTTTTCCGCGTGAGCTTAATAAAACTTACTTACAAATGTTATTTAATTACATAAATTCCTTGCGCATGTGTAAATAAATACAAATTCAAGAAATCAACGTTAAAATTGTTAAAAAATTAATCCGAGATATTAGATTTCTTATGTTTCTCTAGGGGAAATTTTTTTTTTTGATTTTTAATTATACGAACGAGATAAAAGTAAGGTGACAGTTTTGTTGCAAATTCCTCATATAAAAAGACTGTGTTTTTATGTTTATTTATTTTTAATTTTACTTTAAAATGTTTGGGGTACAATTTTTTAAACTTTTTTGTGTTTGAAGCACAAAATATTGCAATTTTTAAATACGAAACCATATTTCAGTACAAAAATTTAAAAGGTAATTTTATGTAGTTTATATAAAGATATTTGTTTTTACGACATCTTCAAAAATAAGAAATATACAAGGCATTTAAAAAACGTTGGAAAAATTCCAAAATTCGTTCAGAAATCATTAATAAAACAAGCCTTTACAATAAATAAACAACCCCCTCTGAAGAGCTATTCTCTATCTTTGTGAGATCGAGATAGACCTTAGGCGAGATCTTCTGTGAGATTTGTGTGATTTTCTACAGCTGTAATCACAGCTGAATAAATAATCATGCATACTTGCAGGAATTCGTGTTTAAAACGACCTAAACTAAAATACGTGACATTGGAGGTGACCCTCCACTTTCCCAACGGTTGTGTGAGGAAACTGATTGTTAAACCTCCTTAGCTGCACACGTCAGGACTCTAATTTTTTTCAACCCTTCAATGTCCCTGCCTGCATGCATAAAATATGTGACAGCTCACATCTGAAATTCTGACATCGGCCCATAGAAAAAGCAAATAACAGCCGTAGAAAATCACACAAATCTGACAGGAGATCTCACCTGAGATCTATCTCGATCTCACAAAATATAGAGAATAGCTCTTTTGGCTGTATATATCTTTCCAAGAACAGTTTTTTATCCGTAATGTGTTCACATACACAGTCGTTTATCAATTGAATAAAATATTCGCGAGGTTTTTTTAGTAAGGCTGTTAAAATATTTAGTATTTAAGCACCCGTTCGATTTGTGTGTGTATGGACATTTCGAGGCCATTGAAAGATTTGTTGTGGAAACAAGCGTGTAAGTTATATTTATGACTTACTTCGAAAGTAATAAATATTATGTTAACCTTATCTGCTGTAGCAGTGCATCGTGTGATAAACGCATGTCGTGAATACCCATCACTACTCTGTTAAACCAACCTTACGGAGTTACTATGTCTTACTATCACAGCTTACTAATTGGTTGCTAGATATTAGCTTCTAGTGAAATGCAAAGGCGTAACGAAGACCATTAAGATGTGATCCGTCAGGGCGTTGATTTTCCCCATTTTCTGCAAGGTGCGGAAACAAGTAATAAGTTACCGCTTAGAGCCAGCGAAAGAAAACGGATAGACGTCCACGAAAAGTGTTGCTGCGGAAAAACGCTCAGGATTTCATGAACAGCCAGACGCATAAATGTGTCCATTCTGTAAGAGCTAGGCATCCACATTAGGCTTTCAACTGTTTGCCCACAACGTGTCGATATTTTGGACGCGTTGCTCGCCAAGCTAAAGACTATAACTTGGAGAATCTAATAGTCATTGATAAAGTGGAAGGCAGAAGAGACAGAGTAAAGTTACCAATGCAGGTGAAATCGATAACTTTACAATATCGGATCTATAGGCGTAACTTCCAACGATTTAATATCGATATATCGAGCACGGTTTCACTGTTGACAGCCGAACCGATATTTATTTATTTATTTATTACACGCCCTAATGGGTTTTTACATTCTTTGTTTATAAGTTAAATGTCACAGTACTTTTAAATACTTAAAAACTAATTAAGAAAATATAATATAATGATAAAAAATGTAACAACAATAGCATATAACATAAAATAAAATACATTGGTAAAAATGATAAGAAGTCACACATAAAGTGATATTCAATGCAAACAAAAATTGCAGAAAATATCCATAACGATTTATCAAATCGTATTGTCAGGGAATAAATAAGAAATCGATAAACGCTGCCAACCGGAGGTGAATTCACTTTCCGAAACGTCAAACGCCAACAATTACATAAAAAATATTAATAAGTTTGCAATGTTGAATTTGAAATACTAACCTAAATATGCATAGGCAGTCCGCATTTATTTTTTGACGCTAAAATGAAGTTATTTAGTTAATGACGTCTTTGGTCATATTTCAACCACTTTACTTTGTTGTTGTTTATTGTTTAAGTCTATATCGTGATCGCATGTACGACTTCTTTCAATGCTAAGAGCTTCGTTAGTTCAATCCGTTCATTACAAAAATTATCTGATACTATGGAGGTCGGGCCAAATGTGTCAATCGTCGGTCGGAAAATCTTACGTAAATCGTTGACCATGCGGGAAAAAAATTGATAACTGTCAATAAACGATGGATTTGATCAATATAGAACGGATTTAGGATTTTTATCGATCGTCCATGCTTGACCTCAATACGAATCAAGTTAACAAACTGATATTCAATGGGCTCGGATATCAACCGTCAAGGACCACTTCATTGTTAATTATCTAAGAGTATTAGAATTTTTTAAGTGAGTTAATCTGAGAGATAATCAATAGATGCTTCCAGCGAAACAATCATAGGTCAAGTTGGTAAATCTAAATCTCTTTGTCGTGTGATATCTACGTGTGTAGGTTACTTAAAATACAACGTAATTAGTTAGCAATATACGTGACAAGCAAAATGTGCTGCATATATACAGGCAGGGCTGGGCAAAATACGTGCTTTGCTGTAATTAAAACACAAATTACAATATACTTTTTCGGGTGTATTTAAAATAATTGGGAGATGGGAATGAGTGCCGCCGCCCCGGGAACCTTTATTGGATAACCAACACCTCTGCCATTGGTCACCCCAAGTGGTTCGCTACGTTTGGTGATTTAGCAGGGGTGCCGGGGTTCATGGGGTGAGGTTTGTCTAGGTCTTGGAGGCGGATGACCACGACACACTGAACCCCAGATTCCTACCCACCCCTTAAACCCTTTTTCCTTCCCAGAACTCTCCCCTCCTTTCTTTCTTTTAAAAACCCTACACACAGCATCCCCAAAGATGATGTAGGCCCTAAGGGAAATTGTTTTCCTCAGGGCCTCCTGTGTGGAGCTCATGTAAAAAAAAAATTAAAATATGAAATACAAAATCGTTTCAAGTATTATATTTGAATTACAAATTACAAAATACAGTATTTTCAGCATTTTTTAAATTTCAAATACAAAATACAAATTAAAAAATACATTTGGTTTTGGTAGAACCTTTGATTGCATTAAATTGTCGTAAGTGCCCTTATTTAGTGACCAGATCTGAATAGCCAGGTACTTCCCCACCTTCCTCTTCCCCATCTCCTTCCCCTCCCCACTACCTTCATCCTCACAACATACCTCGATTGGGGATGCCGTAGTCCCACTGGCTCCAGACGGGAGCAGTTGGGACTCTTGTGCGGTATTCATATAAAAAAATCTAATGTAGGTTTTACACCACCTTTTTTTCAGCCCGATTCCCGTATAAAGGACCAAAGACAATATTTTTCGCTTTTCGCGATCGTTATTTTCATATCTACGATTTCAACTGGCATCACTGCAAACAAAACATGAACCATATTGTTTGCTGTGATGCCAACTGAAATCCTAGATATGAAAATATAGATAAAAATAGCGATACGTTTTGTCTTTGGTCCCTATGCGGGAATCGGGCTGAAAAAAAAGTTGGTGCAAAACCTACATAAGGGTGCGTTTCCATAGAAGCAAAGCTGAGCAGAGTGAAACAGAGACGTGCCAAAATTGACCAATCATATTGCTCAGAAGACACATCTCGTCTCAGCACCACTTGCAAAGTTTTGTGGTTTTGACGGAATTTGATTATCCATTATCAATTAACTCACGTCTTCATGAATAAATACCGCGAAACGATGAAAATGGCAATTGACAAGATACTTGCTTTGACGTACAGTGTTGCCAACTCTAAATATTAACATGTATTGCTCTGGATTCTAGCGTTTTTAGTCTATGTATTATCTACGTCAGTTTATTTTTCATTACCATTATTAAGATCGCTAAATGTATTTGAAAATGTATTTTGAAGCCATAAGTATTTGAAATACAAATTAAAATTACAAAATACCTCAGTATCAGGTAATTGAAATACCAATTACAAAATTCATTTTTAGGAAGTTATTGAAATACAAATACAAAATACGTATTTGCATTTCAAATACTTATTTCAATTACAAGTAATTCAAATAGTGCCCAGCCCTGTATATAGGTACATCTTCTCGATAAATTTGTAATTCAGAGCAAACACCTGTTCAATGTTTGAAATGGGATTAGTTGACCCGGAAGAGATAAAATCCGTTATCAATGTCGTTGTGAATATTTTTTAATTATATTGAAATTTTATTTCTGGAATGGCTGTTTGTTCATCATTAAATCAATATCATTCAATTTTAATTGTGATTTTATACAGTTATTTGAATAAACTTCACAGATTCCGTACAGACGAATTTGTTTTTTTAGTTTGTAGAACTCCATTTTAATTTGAAGTTTTCTTTCTTTATATACAATAATATGTATTAATTTTTCTTTGTTTGTCACGCATGCGTTCCTAAACCATTCATCCGATTGCGATGAAACATTGGTGATTTGTTGTGCGCACACCCGCATAGGTTTGTTGGTATAATGGTGAGCTCTGGCGTTATGAAATTTGTATACAAATTTTACAATAGGTGGCTTGAGAGTTGTTTGAAAAATATGTGTATTTCATATACACATGTTCCAGTGTTACGGAGGGGGACGGGGAAAAGGGAAAGTCGGGGAAAGTGGAAGGGGAAGGCGGGACAGGGAGGGAGGGGAAGGCGGGGAAGGTGGAAAAGGAACGCAGGAGGGGAAGTGAACGCGGGAGTAGAGAATGTGGGAGGGACCGGAACGCATGGGAAAGGATATGAGGGTGACGGAAGGAGGGGCAAAGGGAGAGATTGCAAAAGAGATATAGAAGCGGTAGGGAATAGCAGGACAGTTGACTAAGCAGGACTTGTCTACGCGTCGGAAAAGCTTCTGATTTATTCATGTACGCAACAGACGGAAAAAAACAAAAAAATGTCTATCCAAAAGCGCTTTATTAAGAAAAACTTTATTTATTTGAGTGGCTATTTATAAACAAGTTCTGCTGTGTATTTATTATTAAGCGTTACAGCTGTTTCTTCAAAATGAAAGCTGTTGTTTCAAAATGAAAATACTGAATATAAAATTGTTTTATTTTAATTATCCCTCTCTCTCCTACTCCCTTATTAATAATTACCAATGTCCCCAAAGATATTGAAATACAGGAGATGTGCACACAAGGCTTTCTCTGAAAGAAGTATTTTTATTAGTGGTATTTCATCAGTCTGAGAATGAAAATAATTGCATCAGTTCTAATGATAAGGTTTCGTAATAATCGGCAATCCAAAAATAAACAATGGCGGTGTATTTTTCCAAACCGATTTTATTGCTGTTATAAAGTAAAAACTGTATTATTTTTATAGTACCCATAGATCATATTATATATATCTATCTGAGAGTATCATTCTTGTTTTGCCTGTGATATGTCTTAATCACACTTTTCTTATTGGATTAACATTATTCAAAGCCTTACACATCAATCTGTCTCTTACCGAGAGACGAATCAATTTGGGAAATTACATATTCTGATCAAATATTTGTACAAAATTCCAATCAATTTAGGGTTTCACCTCGGAATGAAACGGAATAAGCTGAAAATTTTTATAAATCTTTATTTTGTAATTTTAAATATTGTCCCAAAAGTCTCATGAGGTCACGTGTGAGCGTCTTTAGATATTCGAGGTCAAAAGTCGCGAAAATCAGTTTTTTTGAAAAATTTCGCTTCGTTTGCTTCAAATCGTACTTGCATTCATTTTAAAAGTTGTAGAGTATAAAATTCTCTACAAATTTTGTCATGTTGTTTTTTTTTATTCGTTTAACCGTTTTTAAGATAGAGCGCGAAGAATGTGGAGCATAGCACGAGGTCAATCGCGAATCCCAGATACTTACTTCGGGTTATGTGTAGCTGAACTCTCCGTATTCTTCGCGCTCTATCTTAAAAACGGTTAAGCATATGAAAAATTATTCAAGTCAAAATTTGTAGAGAATCTTTTACATAACATGTGATCCTGTATATTTTCTGCCTGTACAGAGTTTAAATAAAACAATATAATATGTACATTTTTACGCAGCATCGCGTTCATTAGTCAAATAAATTGTTACATTATAGTTTCATATCCGTGATCGATCAATCGGTGGATGCAATATTTCAGCCATAAGTTGTTATAATGGTTTGTGTAGTCTGAAGTTAGAAGTGAGATTATAGAAATATATTATATATTTTACAGCGCCCTTGAGACGATTTTTCATAAAAACGGCATTATACAAAATCATCCAAATATTATTATCACAAAAAAAAAATTAATTTAAATAATAATATTAATAATATTTGTCGCGGCCGAATACCACGACACGAGAGTGTGGACTTTAAATCCTTTTTGTAAACGTAATAGACCATATATCGTGTTTTGAAGGCAGATCAAAGGAGAATCGGTTTGATAGGAAATCTCCTACCTTTTGACGGCTTCTGAAGGCTGCTCAGGGTCGTGTCTGGTATCACACTATATTGCACAACATAGGTTTTTAAACACGACACTATTATTTTATAAAAAAGCGAAACTTTGCGATTATTTGCGATATCTTGACGAGAGCTACTTGTGACCCATATCACTTTCGAAATGCAACTGTTAACAAGTGGGTAATGCACACTTGGGTGGCAATATTGTTCATCATGTAGGTAAGCACATCTTCTTCTTTTCCAGGTGGAGACTTTGAGGAAAGGAAGAAGAGAATGGATTACATGATGGAAGGAATAGAGGAATATGGATTAAGTTTTGTTTTTAAAAAACTGTTTCAGAACCAAACAATATTTAAATATTACCATTTGTTATTTCGGCTACTGGCATTATACCTAGCTCTCTAATTAAAAATTTAGGCTTATTAGATTTATCAAAGAATCTTTATATAAAGATGCAAAAATCAGTCATATTAAATACATGTAGGATTACGAAAGATTTTTTAAATATTTATATTGAGGGATCGGTAGGATTTATCGGTTCAGTTAGGAGTTCTATTGAGCCGAACCCTCTGATATGAAAATATCTGGAGTCGGTGAAGTATTTTCCCATTTGGTCTCTGGTAGGTTGACGTGTTGTTCTTGTATAGTTTTGAATTTATTATACTTATACAATTCAATTGCATAGCGTGAATTGACTAGATGATCATTTGTGGAAAAGTGTGTGGAAGGGTTAAATTTTTCCTGTGGGGAAGATTTAACCCGGACATAAAGTCTAGAGAACGATATAAAAAATAAACGCGCGCTCAACATTTGTACACGGTTGACATTAGTCACATGAGAACGGGTCGTTTCTACGACTCATTCTTGAGTTCAACAGCTCGGCTGTGGAACGATTTGCCGGCCTCTGTGTTTCCTCCCTCCTACAACATGGGTCTCACTCCTTCCTCTCCTCAAAAACACCCTCCACACAGCATCCTCAAAGATGACATAGGAGGCCCTGAGGGAAAATAATTTCCCTCAGGGCCTCCTGTGTGGAGTTAATGTAAAAAAAAAAAATTGTTGTAGACCACTTTTATTTTATTAACACTCAACCGGTTTCGGGAGCACCCTTCCTTAGTCGGGAGAATATTGTAACTAATCTGCGACATGGAATATTTTTAATGCTTTTTACAAATGCAAAGTTAATGCTATTTACAAATATGTAATATCGGCCAGTACGGCCAACAAAGCAAAATTGACAATATTCTACTTCGTAGATTAGTTATAAAATTCTCCTGACGAAGGAAGGGTGCTTCCGAAACCGGTCAATAAAATAAAAGTGGTCTATAACAAATTTATGTGTTTTTTACTATGGCGAGCCACAAAGTTTGCTTTTTACAAAAATGAATTATTATCACATTTTTAGAAGTTTTGCTAATTACAATCGGCAAATAAATATTGTTTATCAATATGTAATCTTGGTGATATATAATTAAGTAATTAGAATAAGTTTAGAGACGCAATAGATAATTTAATTAGAGCACGTGTTTGTTGGTTATCGACTTTGTTGTCACTGATCGATAGTAATATAAGACTTGTTTCTAAAAGGACCAATGTAGATTTTTAGTAAAATTAGCGCTTTTTAGTTTTAATTCGAAAATCTAAAAATCCTTTCATAAAGGTGCACATTTCAATTATTTTGTTGTTAACTTTTAACTAACCATCACGCCGTTTTCCGCAGGGGTAGGAGGTAGGCTAAAGAAGACGGACCGCCAAACAACTCGGTCCTGGCACACTCTTTGCTTCACTCACATTCATTCTTCGTCTCACGCATACTCTTCCGTTATTCTGTCTGACTCAAGTATCTGATTTAGTTGATCGTGCCATGTCTTCCTCGGGCGTCCCCGACTTCTTCTACCATTCACATTTGCGTCATACATTCTTCTTACACTACACGTTCATTCGCTCTACATGCCCAAACCATCTGAGGGCCCCTTTTTTTAATCTTACGTACATCAGTTTTACATTTTTTGCGGATCTTCACATTCTTACACGATCATACAAGGTTTTACCACACACACGCCTCAGGGACCTCATTTCTACAGCATTCAGTCTATTTTTATCCTTCCTCTGCCAGTTCCATGCCTCACTGCCATACATCAGGCTAGGTACCAGGATTCCGTTGTGGACTGCTAGCTTCGCTTCTTTTGACAGTTTTTTATTAGTCCATTCAGTCCTCCATTGTTAACTTTTAGATTTAACCATAAAGCGTGGTGTTTTCTCTTTCTAGTACCGTTTTATGCACGAAATAAATAAAAACCGTGCAAATAAGATGCTCGATTTTAAATTTTGAGGGCATGAGAATCGAAATATTTCTAGCGAAATATTCCTCTAAACCATGTTTCAACAAACGGAGGAGATGGAAAACAAAAAATGTTTATAGTGAACTTTCATGTTCATTTGCATGGCGGAGATCGGAAGAGACCCGCCTAAACTATAGTAATAAAAATTGTCAGGTAATACGTACGTGAATGTTTGTCTTTCTTTTAAATAATGTTATGACATTGTATGATTAATAAAACACTCCAATTTAATAAACATTTTATCTTTGATTCATGCAACGCATGCCAGGTATTTACGAGTATCACATATTACTGTAAATCTTTTAAGCCATTTTAATGAAGTGTGTTAATCGAATAGTATTAATAGGGTAACGTCTGTGCGGTTGAATTTCAGAATCCGGCTTTGAGAGCGTGTCTGATGCCATGCAATACGTGCCGCGCCACAAATAACATCTGTGTAGGCGAAATTTCAGACAAAGCTACGTTTAATTCGAATTCAAGAATTCGTCAAAAGATGTCACCACTTCTGTCAGCAGGTCGGATGGGGACGTGTCCCCAAGTATAATTGCAACAAATTTATGAATATGTAGTATAACTCCGGATACGGAAAGATTGACGGTAATACATAGTTGTATCACGCGGTGACATGTGACGTCATTGCCTGTCTCGGTTACTTTGTCCTGGTGACTGGCTACACTGGATGACAGTAGATCCGAGGAACGAGCTATTTTTGGAACCAGTTCCTATTGGATTTATAAAATGGTCACCAACACTAATTGCGCGAAGCCGAACCAAAATCCGACCGCATGGCTTAGCAGCAAAAACCTGCGGAGTGGGTTTTTAACTGCTATTTTATATTAATATTTCAACTTTTAATTAACTTATTTTTTTGCAATCTTTCCCTTCTCCCCCACCCCTCCCCTTCGTGTCCTTTCCCATGCATTTCCGATCCCACCACCGACATTTTACCCTTCCCCGCACACATCTCCTTCATTCCTCTCCCCCCTCCCGGATTCCTCTCCCCCTCCCACTAAAACATACGAAATACACACTTTTTTAAATACAAACAACTCGCGCGCCGCCAATTGTAAGTTTTTATACAAATTTTATAACGCCAGACCTCACCACAAGGAGGCGTGCGCACAACAACTTACCAAATTTTCATCAAATTCAGATGAAGGACAGAACAAATAATTTCATAACGCCAGAGCTCACCATTATGTATAGAAACCATCGCGGGCATGCGCACAACAAATTCATAGCAATCGGTTGAATGGTTTAGTAACGTAAATTAAGATTTTTTGTTTAAAATTACAGGGAGCGCATTACGACAAACTTCGGCCATGTAGAGTCTGAATACCATACCAGCGATCCTTGTAACAGAAACAAGATTAAATAATAATTAAAACTACATAAAGGAATTAATAAGATATATGGGATTATATCAGATTACCTAACAGCATTAGCGATAACGGCGAACATTGCTATGGAGATAAATATTCTCCAGTTTCTTATGCTTGACCTGTGGAGACTGTGGAGTGGACTCAATGACAAGAAAACATTCCGGGTTCAAACATATCAAAACAAAATTAAGATTTTGTTCTACTGGCGAGATTAGTGACGGGAAATTCCGCTAGTCTGTGGAGGTAGACGGTACTGAAATAAAAGAGAGCTTGGAATTATATCTCAAATTTACATAAAGGATCATTGAAAAAAGGTTGATCCCGAGAGTTGGCCCCCCGGCATAGATTTATTTTTTATATTGACTCCACACAAGAGTCCCTGGGAAAATAATTTCCCTTAGAGTTTTAGAGGAAAAGAAGGAGTGAACATGGGTCTTGAAGAGAGTCTGTGTTTCCGAGGGAAGGAGGGTTTGAGAGAGAGGAATCACAGAGTCCGGCAAATCGTTCCACAATTGAGCTGTTGAACTCAAGAACAAGTCGTAGAAACGACCCGTTCTCACGTGACTAATTTCAACCGTGTACAAATGTTGGGCGCGCGTTTGGCGTGTTTCCCGGCTATGTACCGGTGCTGAGGGAATCAATGACGCCAGTTCTTCGTGTGAAGAGTTTGCTAGAATATTTGGAATTGTAAGGTAACTAGCAGTCCTGGATTTGTCAATAGGCCTTATAGGTCGCGGCCTAGGGGCGGCAGAGTTCAGGGGGCGGCGCTCGCTCGTTTTGCTGAGCAGTTAAGTTTGTGTGCGATTATAAACAAAAACGCTGTGGAAATATAAAGTATTCTATTTATTAAAGGCGGTAAAATTCCCAGTATTTATTCCTGTTACATCCTATACTTCCCATGTTAAATAGTTACTTATGTTTATCCTACTACGCGGGCGGTAATGCCTAGATCACACGTACCGAGTACATGGGCGAGACAGCAAAATTATACTAGGCCGAGAGAGTTGGGTGGACCGAGTAGGTATTTAGACGTATTTTTTTAAATTGGCACCGAGTAATTAGTCATTTCAGTTTCGATGTTGGTTTATAAAATAAGAAGAGGAAAGACACACAATAGAGTAAACCTCACGCAATGGTAAGCAAGAGCAGATGCCTGTAAGTCTAAGAGATTCCTGGGATGAAGTAATTACGGTCCTAAAAATGATTGAAAATGACGCTACAGAGAAACCCATCCCGCGAATTGGAAACCTTTCGATAAAATGGTTGAAGGTTTCCGAAGAAATTCACTTTATTTCAACAGATGTAATTTAAGGGGGTATTCTAGTCTAGAAGCATGAATTGTAGGTGTTTTTTCAGGCGCAACAAAAAAAAAACAATAATATTTTACCAACTTCTATTTTATGAAATATTTATTAAACATTAAAGAATCCATTAAAAAAAGAGTCGAATTAAAAAATTAAAAATTCAGAAAGTTACAGGGTGTTGAAGTGGGGGGACTCAAAAAAATTGCGCGCCCTGGTTGACACGATGGCAACCCTCCCAGTAATCTAAAAAAAATATATAATAATTCTTAATCCAAACAAATGCGGCTATGACCCGAACTAAGGAAAAGTAAAAAAAACGGCTGTTTGAAATAAAAAAAGACGTTTTTGTACCAGTTTTTTTGACTTTCCAAATTTTTTTAAAATAGTAAAATTTGAAATTTTGTTATAGTTCTAGTTCCCGCCATAGAGGAATGTATAGAGAAGGCTCACACCAATTTTCAAGTAAATTGGTTTAGTAGAACTTGAGATATCGTGTCAACCGCCTCGAAAAAAGTGGTTTGGAGAAAAATGGGTTTAAAATTTTGTTCTATTCAGATAATGGTTGGATTCCGTCTAAACCGCGACATTCAAATGGTTATAACTTTTAAAATAAGGCGAATTTCGAAAAATCCTTTTAAGGAGATATTTAAACTTTCTAGACTAGAATACCCCCTTAAATTCTGTGAACATTTCGCACCTGATTTAAGATATTATTTGTGTATTGATTTGATTTAAAAGTTTTCATGGTCGTTTAGTATTATGGTGTAAATTGGAGTTTTACGTATTTAGTGTAAATTCATAACGTAAATAAGTTTTGAATCGACACCGATTTTTTTTTATAAATGTTAAAAGTTCAGGGCACATAATGGTGTTGTTTTCATCCTACGAAGTTTCCATTAAATTCATCAGACATGTCTGAAAAATCGAAGTATGCAGTTATATGTATAAAATTATTCACGGCCATCTTGATACAAAATTATGTCTTAGCAGTATTGAAATAATGTCCCCAATGCCCATTGTTTAAGACGCTATAACATTTTTTTTCATTTTTGACAGAAATGCTCATTCAGGATTGATTTCGGGATGAAAGCAGTGGCGTAGCGTGGGTGTCAGCTGCCCGGGGCGGAGGAAAATTTTGCCGCCCCCCCCTATATAGGTATTTCGAATTTTTCCGCCCCCCTATATAGGTATTTAGAATTTTGCCGCCCCTCTTTATAGATATTTCAAAAGTAAATTTCCTTCATAACAACCGCATTTTTATACGGCGGTTTTTATATCACATGAAAAACAATCAACAATAAACATTCTTCCAAAAAAAATCCTGTTTTAAATTCTGCTACAAATTTGTAACTGCTTTCTAAAATCGATAATGGATTCTGTGTTAGAGAACCAAAATAATAAGAACAGTCAATTTTAAAAATTTTGCAGCGTATGGCATGCAACTCGAATGTAAAACTTGACTAGGTCCTCTAGGAATCTGCAACTTGTTATTTAATTTATCGTTATATTCTGAACATAAAACTGGTTTTAAATAAATCTCTATGGGGTGAATTAAGACTACACTCAGTACATGAAAATGTTTTATCTTTGATTTTGGTAGCACATTCATATTAGTCTGAAATTAGAATTTTATCACTGCACTTCAAATAAGAGAATGTCATCCTTCAAAATGTGTTGGGAGATGATTCCACAACTGAAATTTTACATTCTGAATACAAAACTGGTTTAAAGTAAATCTGTATGCGGTGAATTGAAACTACACTCAGAACATGAAAATGGTTTCTCTTTGATTCTGGCAGAACACACATAGTCCGCAACTAGAATTTTACAACACATCGAATTATTTTATTTTATTATCTTTAAAAAAAATAAAAATCATAATTTATTGTGAAATTTTGCCGCCCTTTAAAAGTGCAGCCCGGGGCGGGCCGCACCCCCCCCCCCGCTACGCCTCTGACGAGAGGATCTTTAAAAATTCTCAAAAGCTAGACTTAAACTTCGACCAATACTCCAGTGAAAGGCTCAACTTTGGCATACAAACGAATAATACTATTCATCAAACTAACACGCGCACATACGTGCAATGCTATAACTGTGTAGACAGTTAGGCTAGCTTTACACTCGTAATTAAAAATTACGGATTACGTAAGATTTTGACAGGTTACTCCCAGGAGCGTTTACACATGCATCTGACTTGTGGTAATTAATGATCACGGAAGTGTTTCGGAAGTTCGACCTGTGTAACTGCTCATGCGACCGTTTACATCTGTAAATTTATTTGCGGTAAGATGGCTTCCTTTCAACAACGACCTGCTACTGTCAAATTTACGCGATTTTGTCAATAAAGTCGAAAAGGACCAAATAAAGTGCTGAAATAGAATTTGGCTTTAATTAAACAAATCTCCACGCACTTTTTTGCCGTCAAAGGCGAAAATTAATGGATTTCTTTCATTTTATTCGGATGACAGCTACCTGACAGCTGCCGACAGCAACCGACTTCGTATTCAAATACGTAATTTTAAAAACAGAAATATTGAGATTATAAAGGTTTGGACCGATAATTGAATAGAAGGGTGCTTATTTTCAGAAAACTCAAATAAGTGGAGATAAATACTAGTTTTATAGGAAAATAATCCAATAAAAACAAATGTCTTTTGATTTTTGACATTTCGCAACGGCGCATTTTGGTACTATTTCTTACAAAAAGTCCCTCAGCTTATCAAACTGATTTTATACGCTGTGAGAAGGCTGTAATTTCGCGCGGACGCGATTAGACCTGTCAAAAAACTTCCGGAAGAAGAAGTTCTGTAACATGCTTTAAATTACGTTAAGTGACTTTTGGTGCCGTTTACATTGGTAATTTGGCCATAATTCGCTTGCACGAGCGAATTACGGGAAAAAACTTACGAATGTAAAGCCAGCCTTACAGCTTTGCACATCTGTGCGCTCATAGTTTATGCCGGGGGACGTCCCTTGGCACTTTAGGCGGGTGATTTGGTTGCGGTAAAAAAAAATTGATTAATATCATTAATTCTTTTTTTTAAATCATCTCAACCCTGGTTGAACCTCTCTCCTCCAGAGTCTCTTCAAAATCCTGGTTCAAGGTTCACACTTAAATACTCTACGTGGAGTGAATATACAAAAACAATTGTAGCGTCATTTTTTAGACAGATAACAGCTTTATCAAGTTGATCCCACGCTTTAACAATCGCAAGGTAACAATCGATCTTATTTAGAGCCAAATTAAAGAATGAGATTCTGTGTTCTCCATTTTATAATGATCAGCAGATCTTATAGTTGTTATTAGAATTTGTGATAACAGTGTTACGTGCGTGTAATGATTTTATAACACATCAAAATATCAGACAATCATTTACAGATATGATGTACGTGCACTAGGTGTCACTTTCCCTAGCCAAGGAAAACTCTGGTATAGCGCTGTGGTTGCTTGAAGAGGAACGTATGCGTAGCCGATTTTGTCCCGTTTCATACAAATCTGAATTTTGGATTTGAGATCAAAATACCAAACCAAACTGAAAAATTATTTTTGTAATCAAAAGGTATATGAAATATCTAGTACGGATGTGAGTTACTATATTTATTTTTGCTTTAAATTATAAGATATAGGCTTTTGAAGATTTTAATGTTTCATTATTTTAGAGGCAATTTGGGCAATTATTTGTGAGTAAATGAAAAAACAATAATGTTGTTATAAACAATTATTGTTAAAAAAACAATAATGTTGTTATAAACAATTATTGTTTTTCATTTACTCACAAATAATTCAAATTGCCTCTAAAATCATGAAACACTTTAATTTTTAATGGCCTATATCTTATAATTTAAAGCAAAAATAAATAAAGTAGCTCACATCCGTACTAGATAATTGAAATACTTTTCGATTACAAAAATAATTTTTCTTCCTCTTAAGACATGTACCTGCACGAGAATGGACCGTATCAAGTTTAGGTTGGCATTAAAGTTTGGCGTGTACTATTACCAAGCGAAGGAATCTCAGTTCAGTTCCTCTTAACGAGGAACTGAATCGTATTCCCACGCTCGCGGTTCTTCGAATTCTCATATTAAAATATGATAATAAATTAAAAATCATTTAATTAATTCTTGTAAACACAAATATAGGTTCGATGACAATTGATCCCCAGACCCCTGGGCATGCTTGCATACAATTTGCAGTCGATTTAGGGAAAATACTGCATACCTACTTACATCGAATGTAACTTAGTGTCCCGGAGGGGTGTGCAGAAACGACATACCAACGAATAACAAAAGTATAAAAATATATCTTCATTCAAATGCATCAAGAATAGAACTACTTGTCTATACTGTACTAGCGATTTCCCAGCATGCGTTGCAATGCTACTCAATAGAGAAATTGTTTCTTCCTGCGTGTCCTTTCCCATTCTCCCGCGTCCCCTTCCCCTCAAGCGTTCCCCCTCTACCTTCCCCGCCTTCCCTCACCCCTCTCCCGCTCCCAATCCGGCAACCCCCCTCCCGCGTTTCATATATTTAGTCCCAGTACATTCAGTTAGCAAACAGCTCGCGTACCACCTATTACATTTTTTTATTTAAAGTTTCATTTTTTATATATATCAAATATTAATTTTTGTATACATATTATAAGAACAATCAATCAGGTTTGGTACCTATTTAAACTGTCTATAATTCTAGTCATTAATTGAAAGAGTTTCTTCGAAAATTGAATTTTGATTAAGCAATCGATGGTTTTACAAAATTTCATTCTTAAAATGTGAAATTTTTTACAGTTTCGCAAGAGTTTTTGTAATGATTAAAAAAATTTGTGGTTCACTCCCTCCTACAACATGGGTCTCTTCAAGACCCATATTCACTCCTCCCTTTCCTCAAAAAAGACCCTCCACACAGTGTCTTCAAAGATGACATGGACCCTGAGGGAAATTATTTTCTTCAGGGCCTCCTATGTGGAATTAATGTAAAAAAATTTATATTTACTATGTCTGTTCTGAGACGGGTACATGTATATGCAATTACACACACATAAAGATATAAATCCACATACTCACATACATACACATACGTATACGCACGCATGCACATAATCATACAAATACATATAAAAACATGTATATAAAATCTACAAATTTAAATTCCATACAAACAAAAAAAGGGCGGTAAAGGGCTCATTTTATGCGGGAAATTTTGAACTTTGAATAAAAATGGAATTTCAATGCATTTTTTACCATCCATCCAAACCTAATTAGTTGTTTCTTGTAGTAATTAAGTTGAAATGAAGTGTCATTTCCAAAATCTGATAATTACCAAAACATAAATTCGTGCCAAAACGCTTGAAAATTTAAAATCAACAAATAAAACTTCAATCCAAACGTCAAAAACAGCGGGAAAATGGATTCACGTGTTCGGAAAAGCACGTGAAATGTAATATATAATATCAATCTGCTTAGTGTTTACATAACTACGAGACACGTCGAAATTTTAAACAAACAAACAAACATTTAAAATACACAATTGAATTTACGAAGTTTTAAAAATAATTGCATCTCTCATTTTGTTGAAATAAAATCATTCTATCGAATTCGGTAAAAACTTTCTGTAACAGTGAAATTTGTTGCATGGAAAAACTTGACAAACCTTAATTGATTTTGCTCCTTCACACAATGATTATTAATTGAAGTAATTTCTTATTTTTGGTTGCACTCTCCGGTCACAGATAAGTCACTAATTATGGTTAATTTATTAATTAGGTTTAGACGCGAACGCCAGCGGCAGATGTGATGCTACGGCCTGTTTCGACTGCGAACTGTTCAACTCGACTGAGGCCGGCTATCTGTCACAGTGTACCAGTGAAGTATAGGGAGATCGTGAAATGGGTTTAACTTACTGAACAAATTAATAGACATAATAATTATTAAAAAAAAAACAACGTATATAATTTGATAGACATAAAAATTTGAAAAAAAAAATTATTTTAGACTTTGGAACTTTTTTCATTCGAATGAAATTTTTTTCGAATCGCTTGGTTACTGTTAAACATTATTTTTTTTTACATTGTCATCTTTTGGGATGCTGTGTGGTGGGTTTTTTTTTTAGGGAGAGTAGGGTAAATGGTGTGAGTGTAGGAATGTGAGAGTCAGTTTGTCCAGAGTGTCGGACGATGAATCTTTCCCTTCCATTGGTTCAAGGCGATGGGTCGAGAGATTCCGGCTGGAGAGGTTTAAATTATGTCTGCCTCAGCCGGGTGCGCCACGCGGTAGATTGGCAAAAGCATCCGCCGCCAAGACCTAGACCGTGAACACGGGGACCCCTGCTAAATCACCAAATTTAGCCAACCACTCGGGGCGACTTAAGCCAGGGGTTATTGGTCATTAGTTTAATTTTTAGCGTCTTGCAATAATAAGTCAATTTGAATGTGTGCGATATATTTTGGGGTGTTATACCGTGCTCCTTCCTTAGCCAACGTTTCGGACAGTGTTAAATCGTCCATCATAAGTGCGATTTTTTTTTGTTTTACATGAGCTCCACACAGGAGGCCCTGAGAAAAATAATTTCCCTCAGGGCCTATGTCATCTTTCTGGGAAGGAAAAGGGTTTAAGGGGTGGGTAGGAATCAGGGGTTCAGTGTGTCCTGGTCTTCCGCCTAGACAAACCTCCCCCAATGAACCCGGGAACCCCTGCTAAATCACCAAACGTAGCGAACCACTTGGGGTGACCTATGGCAGAGGTGTTGGTTATCCAATAAAGGTTCCCGGGGCGGCGGTACCCATTCCCGCCTCCCGAATTGGGAGGCGGGAATGGGTATCGTCGTTCCGGGAACCATTTATTAGATAATCAACACCTTTGGTGAATTAGCAGGGTTGCCCGGGTTCATGTCGGGCGCGGATACGTCTGCTCACCAACTGCGTGGCAGGCCGGATCGGGAGAGACTGGTCGAGGGAGCCCCTTGAAACATCACCTTGCACCGCAGTGGGAGGAACAGATTCATACGTCCGTCACTCCTGGACACACTGACACTCTACCCACCCCTCATTCCTTTTTCCTTACCAGAACTTCCCTTCCTAAAAAAACCCTCCACACAGCATCCCCAAAAATGAAATAGTAAAGTAATATAATTATTTTCCTCAGCGCCTCCTGAGCTGTGGAGCTAATATAAAAAAATATGTGTTACGTGATTTACAATAACACATCTTCCCTGAAATATTGGCATATAGAGCTCCGGGCCAAAAAGGCCCCTTCCTCTTTCATCATGAATTTGTATTAATGGATGTTGAAAAATTACATCTGCCCTAATGACGTATACTCTAACGCTGCCCTGAATAAGGAGTTAGAGCAACACGGCGTAAGGCCCCTAAAATAAATCATGCTATTACTTTTGTCCGTGAAAATATCAAATAAAATTCAATTTGTGAGGTTTGCTTTTGATTGCACGAGTCTGGTCCGAATTTCTGAATATTTTCTTTTCAAATTAGCATATTCATATTTAGATCTCCTACCATTATTTATTTTCTTGGTAACAATAATTGTATGCAAATTTTTTGATGGGTTTCACACCTTAAATAAGTGTTCTTTAGAGATACTTAAAGAAGACGTGTTACCAAATTTTACTTCTTATAGGAGTTGGGACCATAAAAAGTATGAAGGGTGGGTAGGAATCTGGGGGTCAGCGGGTATGAATACGTCCCTCCCACTGCGGTGTTTTTGTTTTTTTTACACGTGCTCCAAAAATCGATCGATTTTTGTATACGTTAACTCCATACACAAGAGGCCCCGAGGAAAATAATTTCCTCGGGGCCTATGTCATCTTTGGGGATGCTGAGTGGAGGTTTTTTTTAATGATAGGAAGGAAAGGAGAGTTCGGGGAAAGATAAGGATAAGGGGCGGGTAGAAATCTGGGGTTCAGTGTGTCCTGGTCATCCACCTCCAAGACCTAGACAAGCCTCACTCCATGAACCCGGGCACCCCTGCTCAATCACCAAACGCAGCGAACCACTTGGGGTGACCTATGGCAGAGGTGTTGGTTATCCAATAAATGTTCCCGTGGCGGCGGTACCCATTCCCGCCTTCCAAATTGTAAGGCGATGTTCCGAGAGAGCCCTGCAGGAGATGTCAAAATATCTCCCTTAACCAGTCTCTCCCGATCCTGCCTGCCACGCAAAGCTGGGCAAATGCGTCCGCCACCAAGACTTATACAAACGTCACCCCATAAACCCGGACACCCCTGCCAAGTCACCAAACGTAGCGTACAACTTGGGGTGACCCATGGCGGGGGTGTTTGTTATCCAGATAAATGGTTCTAGGGGAGGCGGTGCGCATACCCGCCTCCCAAATTGTACATTAAAACACAAACAAAACAAATGCTTTAAAACGTAATTTGTGTCTATTAATAAACGGCTAACATGCGTTATCAGTGAGTGTTACTGTCAAAGTCATCTATGAACGTTTTATTTTATTGCCTACCTGGGCACATTAAAAATGAAACACATTTGAAAATGTAAAAGATATCTTAACTCTTTTTTTTTCCTACCGCATTTTAAATATCAACTCCAATTTCATTAAAAAATTTTAACCCATTAAAAATCATAAATCAATATAATTAAATCCGTAAATTTTTGCTGTTACGGGATAATTTAATAAAATTCACAATTTCAACAGTAAACACAATTTAGCAATTTGTAATGCGTGTATGGTTACCGCCGCCCCAAAAACCATTTATTGGATAACCTCTGCCATAAGTCTCCCAAGTGGTTCGCTACGTTTAGTGACTTAGCGGGGGTGCCAGGGTTCAGCGGGTTTTTTTTAGCTCCACATGGGCTCCACAGGAGGACCTGAGGAAAATAATCTCCCTCACAGCATGTGTCATCTTTGGGGATGCTATGTGGAAGGTTTTTTTAAGGAAAGGAAATGGAGGAGAATTCTGGGAAGGAAAACGGTTTAAGGGGTGGGTAGGAATCTGGGGTTCAGTGTGTCTTGGTCATCCGCCTCCAAGACCTAGACAAACATCACCCCCTGCTAACTAGCAGATTGTGGTCAATCTACGAAAAATGTTGAAAGGTGGTCAACTTTACTCGCTACTCGCTCAAGATGGCGCCCTTCCAACAGCTGATTTCGTAACTCTCGCTACTGGAGCCGTAATTCTCGCTACTGTCTAGCGTGTGGCGCTAGCTACGAGCTCAAGTGTTTTACAAAATGACAACCGAATTGGTTCGCGCAAGAGTCGTTATTTTAGCTGCTACTGTCGCTACTGAGCGAGTAGACAGTTTTGTGTGTCCTCATGACAATCTCACTCGCCGATTCACCCGCTTTTAAACTTACCGGCTAGTAAACTCGCTTAATATAATTGAGATTTTTTTTATACGATGACACTGAGCGAGTTTACTAACAGATAGTGAATTTCCCAGTAGCTTGTAAACTCGCTCAATGTCATCGAGGCTTCAGCCGCCGTTATCCGAATTTCTACCGATTTCTTACATATCTCCCTTAAACATTTGAAGTTTTTAAGCTCTTAAAAAAATATATGTTATTTTTGAAGATAATATCTAGATACGTTCCACGCCGAAACGCAAATTATATGAAATTCCCACGATAGAAAAAAATCGCAAAGTATGCTCCGAAAATTATTGAAAACAAGTCTATTTCTATTATTTTACAAGTTATATTTGTGAAAAAATTTACAATGTTTCTTTAAATGATACATAAGATACGTTTCACGAGATTTTTGCTCTATTTTAAACGAGTCATGTTTTATTAAGCTTTTCCGCAATTTTCGCTGCAATTTCATTACTTAAAATATTAGCGCGCTCTGTCCAACATTCGTAATTAGTGATTACATATCTCTCCATCTTCTTCTTTTTCAGCCGAGAAGCGCCGCCTAAGAGACGAAGCGATGCGGGAAAGAACTGATCAATGCACGCTCTGAAACAATTAGATGGTTTGTTACGTAATTGTTAATTTTGATGCAGTTAGAAGTGTCACTAATTCAGATTTTTAATTGCCTGTTTAAAATTTCGTAAGTTATTATTTTGACCATCTGCACAGATGGGTCTATTGATCAGTAAGCCTTTATCAGAAGGTTGAATAATATATTAAAAATGTATTACTTTAGTACAAATAGTTAGTGAACTCCGTATGACTAATGCATTCGCGACCGGTGGAGGTCAACATCAGGCAGAGCATTGATTGACATGGGCAAATTTAAATTAGGGACCTAATTTTTATAGGTAAGATCATATAAAGGGATTTTTTTCAGTAATCACAGGCAGCTGTGTAAAATTGAGAACGCCAGAGCTCATCATCTTGTCGAATTTTTTGTATTTTCGGAAAGCGGACAACGTTTTAAAATGAATTTATCGATAAGAAAAGCCAACAAGAAACATGATGAACAAATTTCAATCAATTTCTTTATTCTAAATTCCAATATTGGCTCATTATTAGGGCTTTGAAGCAAAGAATGGACGATTTCCTCTTGGGGTAAGAATAACCTAGTCGAATTTAATGTTTCAAAGACCCATTCGTTTCTTATTACAACTAAAAGGGATCGAAACGACAATCCAGTCTCCTCCAACGGAAGCAATCTTCCGAACAGGCCTTCCATTGATATCCTTGGTGTAACTTAAATTAACTTATACCGACAGAAGAATTGTTTCAAAGCATTCAAGTCTACAACATACAAAAACTTTATGCAAAATATATTTTATTTAAAATTAAAAAAAACAAAAAACATATCAGAATACTCCACTGTCCAACATAGATACACAACCAGGGCAATAAACCAAAATATTCTAGCTACAGCCAGTTTGAAAACATCTTTTGGACAAAGAAATATGAAATTCAATGCGACAAAACTATACAACGCTCTACCAACTCAAACAAAAAAAAATAACAGAAATAAATAAATTTAAAACAAAAGTAAAAATATGGTCGAGAGAACAAAGTGAAAATGAACTATCCAACATACTGAAGACCATGTAAAGACAACTGGATACTAAATACGAATGTGGAAAAACTACAGGCCTCCTCAGAACAGGAAACCCTAGTGAGGAGGACTGTGAAAAAAAAAAACTTTATAATACCTTAATATAAAACAATTTATAAATACATTATGTACAAATTTTGCTATAGATACTAATAAAAAAATAGAAAAAAACTCTAAGTGACGAGCTCAGGTGCGGGGGCTCCATCGAAGTCAAAGTCAAGTTAGCTTTTCAGAGATTGGGCGTGCTGTGCAGGGCCCGCAGATACTGCAGATAGTACGCAACTGAGTAGGTCTAATTAGGTCTAAAAGGGATCATCTTCATCAGAAGCAATATTTCCTGTAGACCCTCCATTGATAAGCTCGATGTAACTCTAAGTGACCAGCTCAGGTAAGGGGGCTCCATCGAAACCAGAGTTATGATAACCTCTCAGAAACTTGGCATACTGTACACTTGTACAGGGTCCGCAGATAGTAGTACACAACTGCTAACCCTGTGAGAGTAGTCGCAAGTTCGCCCCACGGTTGAATTTGGCAGCCATCTCTGGAGCCCCGAAATACCTGAAAAATACTCTGTGAATAAACGGGCGGTCCGTTTGATAGAGTCTATCTTAATAAACGGATTGCAATTTTTAGAGCATAGGCGTCGGGTGGGAATGCTGTCCTTATTTTACCGGTATTTCAATTAAAGATGCGTCAGTGATTCCATCGGCACTGCTGCACAGTCGGAAACATGCCGAACACTCGCCAAATTATAGATACGTTGCGACTTTTGTGTGTATATAATTGTGCCTCTATGCGACAATTGTTCACTTTCACTTCCACATTCACTCCTTCTTTTCCAAAAAAAGACCCTCCACACAGCATCCCCAAATATAGGCCTTGTGGGAAATAATTTCCCTCAGGGCCTCTTGTTTATGGAGTTAACGTATAAAAAAAACGAAGAGTAGTTTTTTTCAATTATTTCTGGCTTTCACCCTTCAAGGGTGTTCTAGGCTATCATTTAAAATTACAGAGAAAGGAAAACTAATTTTATATAAATGCGCGAATATTGAAAAACCTTTCAATTTATGAAATAAACGCAAGTAATGTTGTTTTTATGCATAGTTTATTGTTCAAGGAATGTGTTTCGGTAAATATGAACGAATATTGAATATGAACGAATCGAAAAATAAAAGTGAATGTGAACGGTAAATATAATATACGATAGCACAAAATAAACCCACAAAATTTTACGTCAAAGTCAAAACTTTTACAAAGGCGAAATTTACGTGGTTTCCTCCTTGGCATTTGATATATTTCGGATGCGTTCAGAAATATTCCAATAATTTGGATTGAAAGCGGAAATATTCTGACATACTGACAGAATATGGTCGAGGCCTGACGGGTTAAACACGTGAATCATTGTGCCATTGAATCTATATGCAATACACAATACACACAGAGATGAATTTAAAAGATACAATTAATTTCGCGAAGGCATTTTAAAATCAGCGTCGACGTCGGCGTCGGTACGATCTCTTTCATGCATTTATTGAATCTAATTCTAACAATCTTATCAGAATATTAATTACAACAATAAAGCAAAAAATTTTCAAAAATAAAGATAAGCTTCAGTAAACATATTGTGATAATACCAGAAACACTTAGTTCGGGTAAATTCTAACTTTAGACATCTTCGGTGTAAAGTGGTATGATTGTATTATATATAATAAGTGGTAACACTTATTTCCCATAAAGGTACAGGTAGATAAAATAAATTGAAAAATCATAGTGTACAATTCACACGCGGTAGAAGTGAAACCTTCAGAAAACTAAAGTAAACAAGAGTGGAGAGATTACGAAGCACTTTTTTTATCAACGTGTAGAATTTTTTTTTCCATATTTTTGTCGTCGAATTTCATTGCAGCATTTCCTATATATTTGATCATCTTATTAGTATTTGTGTTTTCTTCTTCGGAGTCGCTAGATGTCGCTTTCTTTTGGCTGTTCATTTTGGAGTGGTTTGAAGATTGGATATTGACTTCACAAAATTTTTTTTTTTGACAATAACAATTTGGTAAAATACCTGTTGTTCTAATTTCTCAGTGACCTATGCGTGACACATCACAAAAAGTTTATTTGCTTTGCAATCTGTATGTGTAGAAATCAAAATGTGTTTGGGAATTAATGAGATGCCTACGAGTTGCTGAACCATTCATCCGTTTGCGATGAAACTTTGGGGATTTGATTTGCGCATGCCCGCGATGGTTTCTACATACAATAGTGAGCCGTCATGAAATTATGCATTGCTAACCATTCATCCGATTGCGATGAAACATTGGAGATTTGATGTGTGCAATGGTTTCTATATATACTGGTGAGGTCTGGCATTATGAAATTTTTATTAATTGCAATAGGTGGCATGCGAGCTCTTTTTTTATATTAATACCGCACAAGAGTCCCAACTGCTCCCGCCTGGAGCCAGTGAGACTACAGCATCCCCAATTGGGGTATGTTGTGAGGCTGAAGGTAGTGGGGAGGGGAAGGAGATGGGGAAGAGAAAGGTGGTAAGTACCTGGCTATTCAGATCTGGTCACCAAACACGGCTAAAGCCATTTAAAGCAACGTTTTTTAATTCACGCATTCAACGTTTCACAGCTGTTTGAAAACTGAATGCATAGGGACTGCATGGGAGGGGAGGGGAATGCGTGAGGGGAAGGGGCGCGGGAGAGAAAAGGAAAAGCGGAAGGGGAACAGGACGAACGGGAAAGGACACGCAGGGAGAAACAATTTCTTAAGTGGCATATCAACGAATGCCGGGGACTCGCCAGTATGTATATAATTATGTTCAATGCACAATCAAGAAAGTAAGATAAGTTATAATAAATATATCAATAAGGTCAATTGATTAATGTATGCATAACAAGCTACTTAATGCAATATTCTAAGAAATCTGGGGTCAATTCTCCGAAATAGATTGCCGCTTTTAATTCAAAGAAAATGATAATTTATGTAAATTACGATAAATTTAATATTAGACTGTGAAGGTAGTTAGTTACTCTATGAAATAAAAGATGGCATGGAATTATATCTCAAATTTATATAAAGGATCATTGAAAAAAGGTTGATCCCCGAGAGTTGCCCCCCCGGCATAGATTTTTTTTTTTTAATTAACTCCACACAGGAGGCCCTGAAGAAAATAATTTCCCTCAGGGCCTATGTCATCTGAGATGCTGTGTGGAGGGTGTTTTTGAGGAGAGGAAGGAGTGAACATGGGTCTTGACTAACTCAGGGTTTCCCAAACTGTGTTCCGCGTTGATAAAATCAATCAAAAATTATTAATGAAAAAACTTTTTAATAATTTGTTTATAATCATTTTGCTTATTTAATATTATTTATTAAATTTTTTAAACCAAATTTAAATAAATTTTGCCTATAAAAAAAAAAGAAGCCAAATATCATGAAAAGATCGATAAAACTATCAATTTGTCAATTTTCCATGAACGAAGAGACCCATGTTGTAGGAGGGAGGAAACACAGAGGCCGGCAAATTGTTCCACAGCCGAGCTGTTGAACTCAAGAACGAGTCGTAGAAACGACCCGTTCTCATGTGACTAATGTCAACCGTGTACAAATGTTGGGCGCGGTTTGGCGTGTTTCCCGACTATGCACCTATCAATGACGCTAGTTCCTCGGAGCATCTTCCATTGTAATACCGGTAGAACAAGGACAGCATTCCCACCTGACGCCTATGCCCTAAAGATTGCAATCCATTTGTTAGGTTAGGAGAGTCTATCAATCGGACCGCCCGTTTCTGCACAGAGTCGAGGGTTTTTTTTAGGTATTTTGGGGCTCCAGACCAGAGGTGGCTGCCAAATTCAACCGTGGGGCGCTCTTACGATTTGTACAGGGTTAGCAGTTGTGTACTATTAAAGTATCTGCGGGTCCTGTGCAGTAAGCCCAGTGTCTGAGAGGCTAACTTAACTCTGGCTTCGATGGAGCCCCCATACTATTTACTATCACCATAGATACTTATATGCAATATTCTTTTTTTTTTAATTCGCTACGCACGGGAGGCGCTGAAAAAAATCATTTCTTTCAGGGCCCATGTCATCTTTGGGGATGCTGTGTGGAGGGCTTTTTAAGGTAAAGAAAGAGAGGAAGTTCTGGGAAGGAAAAGGGTAAGAAGAGTGAGTAGGAATCTTGGGTTCATTGTGTCCAGGTCATCCGCCGCCAGATCCAGACAAACCTCAACCCGGGCATCCCTGCCAAGTCAACAAACGTAGCGAACCACTTAGGGTAGCCTATGACAGAGGTGTTGGTTATCCAATAAATTCAGATGTTTTATTTTTTATTTTCATTGTAAAATATGCAAAATAAAATTATTTTCTTAATGTTTTTCGTTTACTCACAAATAATTGCCCAAATTCCTCTAAAATCATGAAACACTGAAATCTTTAATTATATAAATAAATTAGCTCCCATCCGTACTAGATATTTGATCTACCTTTTGATTACAAAAATATTTTTTCAGTTGGGTTGGGTATTTTTCATTAATTTGGGCCGCGCAAACGTTCCACTTAAGGCGACGCTTCCCGGCTCAAAAAGAAGAAGATGGAGAGATATGTAATTACGAATGTTGGACAGAGCGCGCCAATATTTTCAATGACAAAATTGATGCGAAGATTGGGAAAATGCCTCGTTTAAAATAGAGCAAAAATCTCGTGGAAGGTATCTTAAGTATCATTTATAGAAACGTTGTGAATTTTTTCAAAAATATAACTTGTGAAATAACAGAAATAGACTTGTTTTAAATAATTTCATTACTAGTTTATCAGTCACCTTAAATCGTGTGTTTATGTGCCATGAACCCAGTAGCTATCACACGGTGACTGTAAAGTGTCCATTGTCCGCTATTTCTCAGATAGCCCCGACTTTAAAACCTTCCACGTGTGCGTATTTAAAAGAATCACATTTCACTTGCATCTGATCTGCGGACTCCGCGTTCTGAAAATCGTTTTGTTTGGGCTGGTGTCGTGTTTATAGTCACAACGTGATTAGATATTAAACAAATACAAATCAACCTCAATTCTTTGTTTATGATTAAACAAATAAACAATGATGGTATTATGACTAGTAGTTCTAAATTATTCCGACCAAGGAAAATCATTTCCCTCAGGGCCTATATCATATCAGATGCTGTGGAGGGTCATTTTGAGGAGAGGAAGGATTGAACATTGGTCTTGAAGAGACTCATGTTGTAGAAAGGAGGTAACACAGAGGCTGGCAAATCGTTCCACAGCCGAACTGTTGAATCAAGAACGCGTCAAAGAGGCGACCCGTTCTTATGTGACCAATATCAACCGTTTGGGCGCTTGTTTGGCGAGTTTCTCGACTATGCACCGGTGCCGAAGGGATCAATGACGCTAGTTCCTCGGAGCATATTCCATTGATATACGTGTAGAACAAGGACAGCATTCCCACCCACGCCTGTGCTCTAAAGATTGCAATCCGTTTGTTAGGATGGGAGAATCTATCAAACGGACTGCCCGTTTCTGCACAGAGTCGAGGGTTTTTCGGGTATTTTGGAGCTTCAGACCAGAAGTGGCCGACAAATTCAACCATGGGGCGCACTTGCGATAGTAAATTTTTTTCACGCTGAATTTCAGATCAGCTGTTTATGGTTAAAATTGAATCCTTTTTCCATAGATGCACCTTTCATTATCAAGTTTACCACAGACAACATACAAAAATCGAAAATATTCTATGTTCACTCGAATAAGTACCTCTCACGGAGTTTCAAAGTAACAAACACCCAGGATTGGCGCGGTTATAAGCTTTACATTGTTTTAATATTTTTTTATAAATTCTACAATTATGAGATAAACGGATTGTCTATATATCACGATAATAAGTGTTTATGTCTCCATGTTAAAATTCGATGGTATGATTTTTTAATTTTGGCGAACAATTTAAAAAATAATCTTCTGGAAATCTCGAGCAATCGAGGCAAATTTATTTATTTCGCGTGGTCGCTCCATTGGACTTACTTACATTCATCATTAAGGGTCCACTATTCGAAGTTCGACCGATTTCTTGCATATCTCCCTTAAACATTTGAAGTTTTTAAGCTCTTAAAAAATATATTTTATTTTTTAAGATAATATCATACGTTCCATGCCGAAACGCAAATTATATGAAATTCCCTCGATAGAAAAAAATCGCAAAGAATGCTCCGAAAATTATTTAAAACAAGTCAAATTTCTATTATTTTACAAGTTATATTTTTGAAAAAATTCACAATGTTTCTTTAAATGATACTTAAGATACGTTCCACGAGATTTTTGCTCTATTTTAAACGAGTCGTGTTTTATTAAGCTTTTTCGCCATTTTCGCTGCCATTCTACGACTAACCATATTAGCGCGCTCTGTCCAACACTCGTAATTACATATCTCTCCATCTTCTTCTTTTTCAGCGCTGTGTTCACGAATAGTAGACCCTTAACCCATTCTTCTACTTGTACTTACATACTTCCTTCATTCTAGATATGCTGCACATTATAAAGAAAAATAAACCCTTTTATTTTAGCTTTGTAATCATGTCACTTTATCGTCAACAAATATTTTCTGATGACTTAGATAACATAATATCGAATCATTTCCCGTCAAAATCATAAGTGAAATTTCCTGTTAATTGACTTGGCAGTTTTAGCGTCAAGTTTACGCAATAAAAATGTCGATTAAGCATTTAATAATTGTTTTCAGAAATAATCAATTCGACATAAAGAGAAATAAAAGAAGCCTTGATAGTACATAATAAATGTGTACATTTTTGTTTGTGATGATTTCAATTTATTCCAAGAAAAATAAGTGATAAAAATTATTTGCCTTGCATCTATACTAATATTGTAAATGCGAAACTGCGTGTGTTTGTCTGTTACGCTTCACACGTAAACCAATAAACCGATTTTTTAAATTCCTTCACCAAAAGAAAGCTACATTATATGCGAGTAATATATGCTGTATATAATGTTAAGCTCTGGCGTTATGAAATTATAAATATGAATATATTATATTTATTATACGTTTTCTGTCGCTAACAAAAGCGAGTTATTGCTAACGTCAGAAAACAAATGGAACGATTTTGATATATTTGTGGGAATTTTTATATGAGGCGTCGTAGTTAATAGGTAAATATCTATACAAATAAAAATGAATCTCCGAAATGTTTGAAAGCGTATAACTTCCGAACGACTGCACCAAATTGGATAATTGTGTTTTTTACTACTGGTGAGATCTGGCATTATGAAATTTATGTGGTAGGCGAGCCGTTTGAAAACTAGATGTATCGGGAAAGAATGTGTGGAATGCGGGAGGAGAGAGAGGGGTTGGGGAGGGGGTGGGAGGAGCAGGGGGAGGGAGAAGGGAGGGAGGGTGGGGGGATAATTGATAAGTGCAAGCGCTACAGTAATTTCTCCCTAATACCATGTGAGCAAAGCCGTGGGTGAAAGCTAGTAGGTAATAAATGGAAGTTGATGTATAAAATCTATTCTAGGTAACAGTTCAAAGTTTGAATTATTATAAAAATACTTATTACGGTTGTGTATCTGCAACTATTATTCAATGAACTCTATTAACTCGGATTTTCTTTGAATTTAAGTTGTCATTTTCAAAATTTCAATCAGTTTTGTGAAGAATTCAGACCAGCGATAAAGTACCTACCTAAAAATTAACATTTTAAGAGGAACGTATGCGCGGCCCAGTTTCATACAAATCTTAAATTTGCATTTGAGATCAAAACTGGAAAATTATTTTTGTAATCAAAAGGTATATCAAATATCTAGTACGTATGTGAGCTACTTCATTTATTTTTGCTTTAAATTATAAGATATGGGCCACTAAAGATTTTAGTGTTTCATGATTTTAGAGGCAATTTGGGCAATTATTTGTGAGTAAATGAAAAACAATAAAAAAATAATTTTAATCATTTCAAATTTCTGAAGGGATTTAATTTTGTTCGGTATTAAAATAAATATTCAAACGTGAGATTACTTTCTGAACAATCGATTACTCGCATTTCTTCAAGGGGAAAATCTAATCACATATTATTGTAGTAGAATATTGATAAGAATATAGCAATAACAATTACATTAGATTTGAATTGTGTGATGCATTTTATTTAAGCGTTGTTATTACGTTTGATAAAATTTATCCTCTTATTATCAGTAAGACATTGGCGTGGGATGAACGGCAAGATTAGCTTCATCCATTGTTTAGTCAATTAACTCACGGCACGCGTCTTCGGCTTTATTTAAAACATTATCACCCTTACTAATTAACGTGTTTTAACCCTTTAAAAATCGGATTTAAAAAAATCCGCGTTACAATAAAATCCAGATAAATGGAATATTTTTAAACGGATCCAAAAACTAAAAGCTGTTTTTGAAAGGTGCTGAAATACGCTTTCAAATTTTATTATTAGAAATAACCATATTTTAAATGTAAAAGTTTTGATTGCAAACTTTAAAAAGTTTTAAAAAGGCTCACTCTACGTTTTTTTCCCAAGTTGCCTCTAAAATCATGAAACATTAACATCTTTAAAGGCCTATATTTTATAATTTAAAGCAAAAATAAATAAAATAGCTCACATCCGTACTAGATATTTGATATAGCTTTTGATTACAAAAATAATTTTTCAGTTTGGTCGGGTAATTTGTTCTCAATTCCAAATTTAAGATTTGTATGAAACTGGCAGAAATGGGCCCCGTAAACGTTCCACAGGTTCCGCAGATATTGGGAAATGTGGGAATATTTGGAAATTATCAGTCTTGCTGCAGCATTGAAAGGTGACTGAAGTCTATCAGTGTAAATTTTAGGAAGATTTGCATATTTTTTTTATTTTATATTAACTCCACACAGGAGTACCACAGGAGGACACACCACTATGTCATCTTCGAAGATGCTATGTGGAGGGTGCTGTTGACGAGAGGAAGGAGTGAACATGGGTCTTGAAGAGACCCATGTTGTATGAGGGAGGAAACACAGAAGCCGGCAAATCGTTCCACAGCCGGGCTGTTGAACTCAAGAACGAGTCGTAGAAACGACCTGTTCTCATGTGACTAATGTCAACCATGTACAAACGTTGAGCACGTGTTTGGCGTGTTTCCCGACTATGCACCGGTGCCGAGGGGATCAGTGACGCTAGTTCCTCGGAGCGTCTTCCATTGTAATACCGGTAGAACAAGGACAGCATTCCCACCTGACGCCTGTGCTCTAAAGATTGCAGTCCGTTTGTTAAGTTTGGAGAATCTATCAAACGGACCGCCCGTTTCTGCACAGAGTCGAGGGTTTTTTTCAGGTATTTTGGGGCTCCAGACCAAAGGTGGCTGCCAAATTCAACCGTGGGGCGCACTTGTACAGGGTTAGCAGTTGCGTACTATTAAAGTATCTGCGGGCCCTGTACAGTACGCCCAGTTTCTGAGAGGCTAACTTAACTCTGGTCGTGATGGAGCCCCCGTACCTGAGCTGGTCACTTAGAGTTACACCAAGCATACAATGGAAGGCCTGTTCGGGAGATTGCTTCCGTTGAAGGAGACATATATGCCATTGCAATAATCAATCGAGAAAATAACGAGAAATGTGTACTTACAGACGCGGGGGGGCTCACCATGGTGAAGCTCGTACCACAATTATAAGATATACTGGAATCTTCTCTGGCTAGTTTCTAAGCCAAGCCCTTAAATAATCTTATATCAAACTTACTACTTTTATCTAAATAAATAGGTTATTTGTTTTGATATAGATAGTTATTCGGGTACAGATAATCAGTAAAAATGTCGTTAGAAAGTTTGAAGAACACTCAAAAATTGACACTAAAACGCAGTATCTATTTCACAATTATTATCTTCAATATCCATCGTCAACAAGTTAAGATTAACGTATGCGCGGCCCATTTCGACCAGTTTCATACAAATCTTAAATTCGGATTTAAGATCAAAATACACAACCAAACTGAAAAATTATTTTTGTAATCAAAAGGTATTTCAAATATCTAGTACGTGTGAGCTACTTTATTTATTTTTGCTTTAAATTATAAGATACTAGCTTTTCCCCGCGGCTTCGCTCGCATGGTATTACGGGAAATTACTGTAGCGCTTGCACTTATCAGTTATCTCCCCCCCCACCCCACCCCCCATCCCCTCCCGCATTCCATACATTCATTCCCTTACATTCAGTTTTCAAACATCTCGCCTACCACCTAAATTTCATAATGCTATAGCTCAAAGAAAAAAATAATTACTTATCCAATTTTGTTCATTCGTTCGGAATTTATGCGCTTACAAACATTTCGGATGTTTATTTTTATTTAAATATTTGGAAGTTCGTTAATATAATAAAAAAATACTCTATCTATCATTCAGTCTTTATAATCGTTACGAATTATATTTTTAATATAGGAACGCTCATCTGACATTTATTCCAAGCTTGTCCAAAAAAAAAACGAATTCTAATATTTGAATTTTCTGCAGTAGTAGCTGACCAGTAGACTTTAGTACCTACCAGCATAGAGCCCAAAAATATATCAACATTGTTTCCATGGAAAATATTTTTTCTGACGTTAGCAAAAACTCGCTTTTGTTAGCGACAGAAAACGTATAACAAATATAATATATTAATATTTATAATTTCATAACGCCAGAGCTTACCATCATATACAACCTGTAGTCTGCGCATATAATTTAGCTTTATATTGGTAAAAGAATTATTTAAGTCTTTATATTGTGTTATGCGTGAAAAGGTCATAAACAAACTCGAGCAGTTTCGCATTTATAATATTAGTATGGATAGGCCATGCCTGCTAACGTCAGAAAAAATCTTTTCCATGGAAACAATGTTTATATATTTTTGGGCTCTATGCTGGTAGGTACTTAGTCTACTGGTCAGCTACTACTGCAGAAAATTCAAATATTAGAATTCGTTTTTTTTTTTGGACAAGCTTGGAATAAATGTCAGATGAGCGTTCCTATATTAAAAATATAATTCGTAACGATTATAAAGACTGAATGACAAATAGAGTATTTTTTTATTATATTAACGAACTTCCAAATATTTAAATAAAAATAAACATCCGAAATGTTTGTAAGCGCATAAATTCCGAACGAATGAACAAAATTGGATAAGTAATTATTTTTTTCTTTGAGCTATATCATTATGAAATTTAGGTGGTAGGCGAGATGTTTGAAAACTGAATGTAAGGGAATGAATGTATGGAATGCGGGAGGGGATGGGGGGTGGGGTGGGGGGGGAGATAATTGATAAGTGCAAGCGCTCAGTAATTTCCCGTAATACCATGCGAGCGAAGCCGCGGGGAAAAGCTAGTATCATATAATTTAAAGCAAAAATAAATAAAGTAGCTCACATCTGCACTAGATACCTTTTGATTACAAAAATAATTTTTGAGTTTGGTTGGGTAATTTGATCTCAAATCCAAATTTTAAGATTTGTATGAAACTGGCCGAAATGTGCCGCGCTTACGTTCCTCTTAAAGAGAGGAAGGGAAGGATTACAAACGATGTTGTAAATTAATATCGTTATCACTGTATAAATATGCACATTGTTCTCTGAAATATTTATTTATAAATCGAGTGAATGATGCAACCGTATTTGTAATCATATATTTGTGGTTCCATGCCAACTCAGAATCAAGTCAACTCCACTATCCGAATTTCGACCGATTTTTTACATATCTCCCTTAAACATTTGAAGTTTTTAAGCTCTTAAAAAAATATATGTTATTTTTGAAAACAATATCTAGATATGTTCCACGCCGAAACGCAAATTATATGAAATTCCCTCGATAGAAAAAAATCGCAAAGTATGCTCCGAAAATTATTTAAAACAAGTCTATTTCTATTATTATACAAGTTATATTTGTGAAAAAATTCACAATGTTTCTTTAAATGATACTTAAGCTACGTTCCACGAGATTTTTACTCAATTTTAAACGAGTCATGTTTTATTAAGCTTTTTCGCCAATTTCGCTGCCATTTCTTCACTTAAAATATTAGCGCGCTTTGTCCAACATTCGTAATTACACATCTCTCCATCTTCTTCTTTTTCGGCCGAATAGGGCCGCCTTAACACCTCTTTTAAAAGTCATTAAAAGCTAAGATTCTTTTTAACAACCCATAACCCTAACTTAACATCTTCTTCTTCTTCTTCCCCTTATCCTATTCGGGTCGGGGACACATTATTTATTTATTTATTTGATGCAATATTTTACGTTTCTAAGTATCGACAAGTAATGTTGGCCTCACTGGGTGGCTTACCCGTGTTGAGGCCCCCATTTTAAAAAAACAAGGTTTTTTTTATATACGTTGTGTGTTTGTGAGTGATGCGTGTTTTATATTGTTTTTGTGTGTTGCGTGTTATTCTTTACATATGTTTTATTCTTTCATGTAATGAAATTTCTGTAATATTGTCTTTTTTGTTCTTCATTGCATCGACAAGGTTCCTGCATATGTCCCTGTCTTGTGCTGATTGTTCGGTCTCCGTCCGTGGCAGTCCCATCCTCTCCTCACACAGTTTTTGGAGTTGCCTCTCCCAACTGTGTCTGGGGCGGCCCTCCGGACTCTACCCTCTGGAATCGCACTCAGTATTTTCCCCGGAATTCAGTCATCAGACATTCTTAGTACGTGTCCAAGCCACCTCAGTTGTGATTCTTCTATGAACTCTATGAAGAGTAGCAGTGGTTCGATGCTCAGATCAATCATTGTCAGATGATCATTCTGTCTCGAAAACGGAAATGACGCATTACAGTACCTAAGAAGCGTCAAACTGCGCTCATTGGCCGCTTTGATTACGATCTCACTTTTCAAGGCTCACATTGGTTGATATATGAAAAGCAAATGACGCATTGCAGTACCTGAACATTTACCTCCAGCACCACATTTAGAGGGCGTCCATCCGCTTTCTTTCGCTGGCTCTAAATGTCTTTTTATCCACACGCAATTTCCTTTGTTCTTTAACATATTTTCGTTCAGATTACTGGTGTTATCTTCTTCTTCAATGATAAACAAACAGGCGCCCATTTTATACATAAAACCCATGATAAAAAACATAACCTAACATAATAGCGAAATGCTTGTTGCAAAAATAATTTAACTAGAAACAACTTTTAACTGTGTTGAACTTGGCAACGTCCACAAGAAAACAGAACACAAAGAAAATAACGAGAAAATTGTACTTACAGTTGCAGGGGCCGCTGCCATGATGAATCTCGTTCCACAACTCTAAGATATACTAGAATCTACTCAGTTTCTGATCCAACAGAATCTATTTTACGACACAGTTAAAGTCAACTTTGCACCACGTCAATAACTGAAAAAAATTTCCACGTTTTCTTACTTGTCGCAATAGAATATTAAGCGAAAATGCAAAATTGTTATCAATGAAGCTAGATTATCACTATCGCAATATTATCAGATATCTTGGATAGATTATCAACGCTATCAATGACTCCTTAAAAGTATCGGAATCGGTCATAAAAATATAAAACTATTGCCTAGAACTTCAGATAATCCATGCAATGAAATGTCGCTAATCTGCGAACTAATAGTCAATAGTTATGGCCCGGTAGTACCCGCTTAAAAAGAAGAAAGAGAGATATGTGTATTCGAATGTTAGAAGGAGCGCGCTAATATTTTAAAAGACAAAATTGAAGCAAAAATTGTGATAATATTTAATAAAACACGACTCGTTTTAAATAGAGCAAAAATCTCGTGGAAGGCGTCTTAAGTATCATTTAAAGCAACATTGTGAATTTTTTCACAACTATAACTTGTAAAATTTTTGCACACACTTTGCGATTTTTTTCTATCACAGGAATTTCATATAATTTGCGTTTCGGCGTGGGACGCGCCTAGGCCACCAAACTTCAAAAGTTTAAGGCAGATTTGTAAGAAGTCTGTAGAAATTCGGGTAGCGGCGGCTTAAGGCCCGGTAGTACCCGCTTAAAAAGAAGAAGAAGGAGAGATATGTTAGTATGACTGATAAAGGGAGCGCGCTAAAATTAAAAACGATAATATTGAAGCGAAAATGTTTAATGAAACACGACTCGTTGAAAAATAAAAATCTAAAATAGCAGTCTCAAAACACGGTGACCCCGATTATTAGGATTGCCATTGTTCCTGTTGCTTCGGGCAATTGGGTCTCTTATGCGGCATCCATAATAAAACGAAAAACCAAAAAATAAAAAAATTCGTACGTTTCAAAAAGAAAAGATTTTTTTTAACAAATGTTAGGTTCTTATAGATCTGTTTTACACGAAGATTTTCCTCAAAAATCTACAAATTAATATTACAAAAACTGATTTTCTTTCTGCAATTAATTACGAAGGACTAACTCGACACGTCCTGCCTTCACTCCACACTAACTTGGATTAATTTATAATTGATATGATTAATTTTCCTGTTACAATAGGTTGACCTATTAAAACCTCAATGTTTGTAATTATTTGCCCTTTTCAGACAAAATGACATTATTTGTATTATTATTACAGTACACAGACAAAATAAGTGTTAAACAGGGCCGTAGCCAGAATCGAATTTAAGATAGGGCAGCAGTAATTACAGGTAGGGCGCAAGTAAAAATGTTACTTGATCTGATCTTAATTGGATGATCAAAACATTTAGTTATTTATTATTTTAACTTTTTATGAGTAAAACCTCAAATTGTAATGTTTAATTAAATTAAGAAAATCTGGAAACAGAAAAATCAGAAAAAGATATTGGCACCTCTGGGACTCGAACCCAGGACCTCTCTACTTTCCGGGCGAGTGCTCTTGACCACTGAGCTAAGGTGTTGATATCCAATTCGGTCACTTTTAACTGTACCATTCTTCGACTAAGAACCGCCCATATTATCTCCATTTTCTTAACGCATATTTTTATTGGCTGCCATCTTTATGTACGATTGCAAGATTCAAACCCGAACTAAATGCAATCTAGATGGTGTCTGGATAAACTTTTATCCATTTTATTTAATGTGCGACATCTATTGACTTTTCTGCAAGTCTAGGATGAATATTATTTATTTTTTATTTTAACTTTTTATGAGTAAAACCTCAAATTGTAATATTTAATTAAATGATGATAAAAACAGACCAATTATTAATGTTCACAGATAGGTATTAAGAAACAAGACTAACTGAATGTAAACTAGAATATTTAAGAAAAATGAAAGAAAACACAGAACTAAGCAGCAAGTAAAAAAAATAATAATATTCAATTTTTTATGAGAAAAACTCTCTTTTTATAACTTTTGAAGGTTATTCCCATCAACGTAATATATCATTTAAGAAGAAGATAACACTTATAATCTAAATGAAAATATGAAAGAAAACAAGACACAGAAAAATAGAAAAAGACAATGGTCGCAACTGGGACTCGAACCCAGACCTCTCGTCTAACCGGGACGTGCGCGTTTTCCAATTTCGCTATTGCCACCTTCTGTCAAACCGCCATATTTGTTATTATTAATATGGAAAAAGAACTAGTTGGAGATAATATTAATGATTCTAAATATTTGAAATATGAGATTGAAATAAATAAATAAATAAATTATAGTAGTTACATGTCCTTTGCATTAATTCATTTTGATTGGAATTGGTGTTGCATCTATCAATATAGAAAAGGGTAATTTGGCTACTATATCGAATGGACGTGTGGAAATTTATTTTGTTTAGCAAATCCGGGCAGTCAACTTTTGAGTTAATAATTTTGTACAGGAGCATCTGATCAGCGACAAGCCTCCTGTTGAGTAGTTTTGTGATTCGAAAATGTTTTTGGGATTATAGGGATTTCTATATACACTGGTGAGCTCTGGCATTATGAAATTTTAATTAAAAAATTGTAATAGGTGGCACGCGAGCTGTGTGTAAAACTGGGGGGGAAACACGGGAGGGGGCTCGCGGAACGGGGGAAGCGGGAAGGGGGAGTGGGGAGAGGGAAGGTGGAGTGGGAACGCGTGAGGGGAAGAGGACGCGTGAGAGGAAGGGGAGGCGGAAAGGGAACGGGACAAATGGGAAAGGACACGCAGGGAAAGGACACGCAGGGGGATTTATTTGCAGGGGGATTTATTTGGCACAATTTCTTTATTTGGTGGCATTGCAACGCATGCCGGGAACTCGCTAGTTTTTAATAAAAAAAATTTAAGCGTACTTCATCACCTTTCAAAACCAATTATTAGTTTTCGGATACGTTCACAAATATTCCATTTATTAGGATTTTAATGCAAAGCGGAAATATTCTGACCTACTGACAGAATACGGTCGCGGTCTGAAGGATTAGGCGGCGCTTCCCGGCCCAAAAAGAAGAAGATGGATAGATATGTAATTATGAATGTTGGACAGAGCGCGTTAATATTTTAAGTGATAAATTTGAAGCGAAAATTGCGAAAATGGTTAATAAAACATTACTCGTTTAAAATAGAGTAAAAATCTCGTGGAAGGTATCTTAAGTATCGTTTAAAGAACACATTGTGAATTTTTTCACAAATATAATTTATAAAATAATATAAATAGACTTGTTTTTAATAATTTTCAGAGCATACTTTACGATTTTTTTCTATCGAGGGAATTTCGTATAATTTGCGTTTCGGCGTGAAACGTATCTAGATATTATCTTCAAAAATAACATATATTTTTTTCAGAGCTTAAAAACTTCAAATGTTTAAGGGAGATATGTAAAAAATCGGTCGAAATTCGGATAACGGCGGCTTAAGGGGATCCAATAGTCCAGGGAAAAATCGAAATCGGAATTCACGCCCTTTGTGGGAGGAGTTAAAAAAATATTTGAGAAAAAGCTTTTGGAATGATTGAAAAAGTTATTTGAGATTTTTTTTTTGCATGTTGATTTCGTAAAGGCCTGAAAAAAACATTAACTCCTTTTTTACACATTGTTTATTGTAATAACAAGGAAATTTAAAATTGATTTCACGGAACCGAGCGACGTGAAATCACACGTCTGTTCCCTGCTCCGGCCAGGGCGGTTCTGAAAAAAGTAGGGTGTGGCAAGCCAGAAGTCCTTCGGTGAACGACATAAGGGTCACTTTGAAAATCCTAATTCGTCGGCTGCCGGCCGTATTGTAAAATAACAACGCAAAAAGCCAGGTACTTCCCCACCTACCTCTTCCCTATCTCCTTCCCCCCCCCCACTACCTTCGGCCTCACAACATACCCCAATTGGGGATGCCATAGTCTCACTGGCTCCAGACGGGAGCAGTTGGGACTCTTGTGCGGTATTTCATGTAAAAAAAAAAAAATCATAAAAGAAACTAAATTTGCTACAATAAACAATAAAACTATATCCGAAAAGATGTTCATAAGTAGGAGAGTTTGCAATTGAAAGTGTTTTTTTATGGACTTTACTTTATTTTTTTCTAGGCGTATTAAAAAACTTATTAAAAAAATGACCGATTTTTTTAAGGGCCAAGATATGTTCTACAAGCAGTATTTAATTGAAGCATCTATAATATTTCTAAGCGATCAAATTTTCAAAACAAAAACACATGATTTTGTTTGATTTTGCATTATTTACTATGGCTTCATCTCAAGAGTACCGTCTGAATCGAGCTAAGCAATATTATTTTAATATAAGAAAGCAGGACAAAAAGAAAAAAAATATTATGTACTTACAGTTTTACGGGAAATCATGATGAATTCCGTTGCACGTCTCACAGTTATGTTTAACCTGTAACACCACGAAAATAACTGAAAAAAATTACCATGTTTTAACAATTACATGTCGCAAGAGAATATTAAGGCAGTATTCCAGTCTAGAAAAAAATAAAATCAAATTTTTTTTCTTCATATTTCCAAAGTTTAAATATTCAAAAATATCTCCTTAAAAGGACTTTTCGAAAAGCGCATTATTTTAAAAGTTATAACCATTTTAATGTTGCGGTTTAGACGGAATCTAACCAAAATCTAAATAGAACAAAATTTTAAATGCATTTTTCTCCAAACCAATTTTTTCGGTACGGTTGACACGATATCTCAAGTTCTACTAAACCAATTTACTTGAAATTTGGTGTGAGCCTTCTTTATGCATGCCTTTATGGCAGGAACTAGAACTATAACAAAATTCCAATTTTTACTATATTTAAAAAATTTGGAAAGTCAAAAAAACTGGTACAAAAACGTCTTTTTTATTTCAGGCTGCCGCCATTTTGCGAAAAAAATTTTTTTTTTTACTTTTCCTTAGTTCGGGCCATAGCCGCATTTGTTGGGATTAAGAAATATTATTATTCTTTTTTTTTTTAGATTACTAGGAGGGTCGCAATCGTGTCAACTAGGGCGCGCCATTTTTTTGAGACCCCCCACTTCAACACCCTGTAACTTTTGGAATTTTAATTTTTTTCGTTCAATTTTTTTTAGGGATTCTTTTATGTTTAATAAATATTTGATAGAATAAAATTTGGTAAAAATATTATTGTTTTTTTTTTGTTGCGCCTGAAAAAACACCTACAATAGAGAACTCCAGTCTTCTTCTAACTTAAATAACTGCATATTTATTTTTATTTTAATAGTTAGTTTTAATAGTTAAAATAAATGTCAAAGTTTTAATTTTTCAAGATCCCCGAAAACCACCGTGACGTCATCTGCCCCTGTGACGTCATCTGCCCAAAAGTTTTAGTTATTTTCAACAGATGTTGTCATTTTGTATGGAAGAAGTAATGAAACTGTTCAATAAGTAAAACGTTATTTAGGTGTAATTATTTATTTATTATATTATATTTATTATATTATTATATTTTTCAATATTATTACGGGAGATTGGTATAAAAATTGTTTGAAATTATTATTTTTTTAGCTTTACGAATCGAAATCAATATTAAGGAAACCGAAGCATGAATTTTGTAGGGAACTGGAATCAGCTGTTTGACGCCCGCCATTTTGAATTTCAGCATCGGAGCGTTTTATGGAAGCGGTGACGTCACGCCTCACAAATTCAATAATACCAACTTGACAGGGTGTTTTAATGAACTGTTTTAAAATGGACTTTCTAATATTTTTTTAAAACTCTACGTTAAATTTTATGTAATAAAACTTATATATTCAGAATCAGCGTATATTGGTCTATATGAACATATTTTTTTAAAGCCATAATATTTTTCACTGGAGTTCCTTATTCGTGCTTCTAGACTAGAATACGCCCTTAAGTGAAAATGCATCAATATTATCAGATATCTTAGAAAGATCATCAACGATATCTCTAAAACATAAGCGCCGAAATAATAACATCGATCATGAAACAATTATTGTCAAGAACTTCAGATAATCGCCAATAAGCGAAATGTCTCTATTTCGCGAACTAAGTTCTTGGTGTAATAGCATGTATGAATAAGTAAAGTGTTAAGTAACCCGCGTACAAAAGTATTGTTATATTTTGCATTAGTCAGATGTACACTGGAATATGCCTCGCCAATTTGGAACCCGCAGTATAAAGTATACATAGATAGCATAGAACAAATACAAAACAAATTTATAAAATATCTAACCTTCAAATTCAACAATAACTTCGACTGCACATTTCAAATTTTGCAACAAAGGCGAGCAATAGCTGATTTGACATTCATACACAAAATTTTAAATAATAACATTGACTGTACAGAACTTCTTCCCCTAGTTAATTTTAACGTACCCTTAAGACGTACACGGCATACAGAATTATTCCACACTCTCAATTACAAGACGAATGCAGCAACTAATTCGCCAATCAATCGTGCTCTTCATACATTCAATACTATTTGTCTAAATTCCAACATCGACATTTTCTTCGATTCACTGCCCAAATTTAAAAAGAGCATCATGTCAATGATGTGAATTGTTCAATGCGCATACATACATACATACATACTCACACATACACACACGCACACACACACACACACACACACACACACACACATACACCTACCCACTACGCACCCGGTAATTACTTAATATACATAGATACTTCAAAGAAACATGTTATAGGCACCCATCATGAAATATACTTAATATTTGTAAATTGTTTTCACCAACTCAACTAATGTACTGTTTGTTTCTGTTTATAAATAAAAAATAAAAATAAAAAAAATGTACCCAAAGGATTCAACCAGCGAATCCTGAGGAAATTTGGAGTAGAAATGAAGATGTATTAATATTTGTCCGGTAATTTTTTTTTCAATTAAAAGCAATAAAAATATTTTTTCATCACACGTCGCAACTGAGTAGTTTTTCAAACACAGCAAACTTATTTTGTGGCACCATTGTGATTCAAAATGAATAATAAACTTAGTTTTTACCACTTTTATTGTTTACGCTAGTGAGAAGCATTTTAGAATATAACTCTACGATTTGGGCTCCACATTACAATATCCATATTCAAGCGATTGAAAAAGTCCAGCATAGATTCCTTAGGTATATTAATTTTAAATTAGGTATTCCAAGAGAATCCGTTGACTATAATTTGTTATTAAACTGGACTAATCTCGTAAATTTATCAGATCGCAGAAAAATCTGTGATCTATTAATATTATATAAAATAATTCACTCGGTCTTGGATACCCCTGATTTAATAGAACTAATACGATTTCATTGCCCTGGTCGCGCTAACAATAGACTGACTCTACCGTTCTACTATAATAACACACATACATTATCACATTATTACTCACCAATCAGTCGATTACACATTTTGGGAAATGAATATGCTAACATCGGCGACATTTATTTCTTAAAATTAGCGCAATATAAATATGCACTCAAAAATTATTTTTCCATAATGTAACTTTATATACGCAATACGGACATGTTGAAATGAAATGATGATATTTCTCATTTTTATTTCTTGTTATTTTTTGTAGTGATACACAAAATAATTGTATGTTATTTTTAAGTTTAAAACTACTATTATGTAATGATATTATTTTTCTTACTTTTGTACTCTATTATATGTTTATTTATAAAAGGCAGTATAGCCGTTTATGTATTTAAAATTAAAAATTAAAATTTACAAAACCAACATGTTTCGGGAGCTAAGCTCACTTCTTCAGGGTTTACTAACTGATTAATCAGTAGCAATTTAGCGAACTGATCAATCAGTTAGTAAACTCAGTGGCGTAGCGTGGGTGTCAGCCACCCGGGGCGGAGGAAAATTTTGCCGCCCCTCCCTATATAGGTATTTCGAATTTTGCCACCCCCCTATATAGGTATTTCAAATTTTGCCACCCCCCCTTTATAGGTATTTCAAACGTAGATTTCTTTTTTTTTATAACGACCGCATTTTTTATACGACGATTTTTATGAATCGACTTTCTTCCAAAAAATCCTGTTTTAAATTCTGCTACAAATTTATAACTGCTCTCGAAAATCGATAATCTCGAATTTTTACAATTTGTTTATAACACAAGGCAGGTTTCAACTTAAGATTGATTTTGCGTTAGAGAACCAAAATAATAGTTACACATGGAACAGTCAATTTTAAAAATTTTGCAGCGTATGGCATGCAACTCGAATGTAAAACTTGACTAGGTCCTCTATGAATCTGCAACTTGTTATTTAATTTATAGTTATATTCTGAACATAAAACAGGTTTTAAATAAATCTCTAAGGGGTGAATTAAGACTACACTCAGTACATGAAAATGGTTTATCTTTGATTTTGGCAGAACATTCATATTAGTCTGCAATTAGAATTTTATCACTGCACTTCAAGTAAGAGAATGTTTTCCATCAAAATGTGTTGGAAGATGATTCCACAGCTGAAATTTTACATTCTGAATACAAAATTGGTTTGAAGTGAATCTGTATGCGGTGAATTGAAACTACACTCAGAACATGAAAATGGTTTCTCTTTGATTCTGGCAGAACACACATATTTTTGTTATTGTTTTTGGGGTGTTATGCCGTGTTTCGCTACCTCCTTCTTTAGCCAACGTTTCGGACAGCGTTACAGTGTCCATCATCAGGGCAGATGACCAAGATGGTCTTGGTCATCTGCCCTGATGATGGACACTGTAACGCTGTCCGAAACGTTGGCTAAAGAAGGAGGTAGCGAAACACGGCATAACACCCCAAAAACAATAACAAAAATACTTTTTGGCCGTGAAAACCTAAAAACATACCAGAACACACATAGTTCATACTTGTATTTCCTATGATATGTCTTAATCACACTTTTCTTATTGAATTAAAATTACTTGAATCTTTGCACATCAATCTCTTTACGAATCACATTTAGGAAGATAAAATCCTTGTACTACTGTACCGCCCACTATAAAATGTTGCTTTTGATTTCTAAAATACACTCATTAAAGAATAAATTATATACTAATATTAAAATATTTCAGGATTAAACACGTGTAACAAGTGTACACAATAATGTCCTCTGCGTGCGAACTCTATCTAAATTTCTCAATAGACAATAAACATAAACAGTGTTAATTTCAAGCGACCTCCCAGGTAAGTATGGTCCTGTATACATTTTTAGGAAGCATCGCGTTCAATTGTTTGTCTAGTTTGTAGTTTTTCTAGATTTTAGAAATGTATTGTAAGTTTGTACAGCGCTCTTGAGGTGATTTTTCACTAAAACGGCGCAATATAAATCATCCAAATATTATTATTATTATTAAGTGAGCTTAGCTCACGAAATAAGTTGGTTTTGCAAACAATAAAAGTGGTAAAAACTAAGTTTAACATTAATTTTGAGTAGTTTTTTTTTACGTGAGCTCCACACAGGAGGCCTTGAGGAAAATAATTTCCCTCAGGGCTTATTTCATCTTTGGGGATGCTGTGTGGAGGGTTTTTAAGGACAGGAAGGAGGGGAGCTCTTGGAAGGAAAAGGGTTAAAGCGGTGGTTGGGAATCTGGGGCTTAGTGTCTCCTGGTCATCCACCTCCAGACAAACCTCACCCCATGTGTGTGGAGGGTTTTTTTAAGAAAAGGAAGAAGGGGAGTTCTTGGAAGGAAAAGGGTTAAAGCGGTGGTTGGGAATCTGGGGCTTAGTGTCTCCTGGTCATCCACCTCCAGACAAACCTCACCCCATGTGTGTGGAGGGTTTTTTTAAGAAAAGGAAGAAGGGGAGCTCTTGGAAGGAAAAGGGTTTAAGCGGTGGTTGGGAATCTGGGGCTCAGTGTCTCCTGGTCATCCACCTCCAGACAAACCTCACCCCATGTGTGTGGAGGGTTTTTTTAAGGAAAGAAAGGAGGGGAGCTCTTGGAAGGAAAGGGGTTTAAGCGGTGGTTGGGAATCTGGGGCTTTAAAGTAAATGAAAACAAATAACTTTGTGTACACCACTACTTAAACAACAATATATTTCAAAAACTATGTTTTCTTCGTCAGGATAATAAGTTAATAAAAAATAACAAAAGACAAACAAGTATAGACTAATTAGAACATCACAAAATATTAGAAAGGAGAGGTGATTAATTACTTAAAAATCACAAAAAAACAATTATATAAAATAAAATATAAAAATTATTTTAGGATGGGTAAAAAATCACATTTACATAATAAAAAATCTTTTGAAACAAAACAGGAAGTCTAAATAACAAAATAAATTATTATAAATATAAGTATTAATACGAAAATAAATTTAAAACATGGCTATTTTAAAAAAACGTTTGGTTATTTATAATATTTAATTTACTATCAACACTTTTCCTAATTTATAAAATTATCTAATTGTAAACCCGTTGTGTTATGAATGACTTGTTTCTAAAATGTGGTTGGCAAAATTCTGAATAATTATTATTATTTAAACATCTTAGATGTTCCTTAACTCTAATGTTAAAATTTCTAGAAGTTTTCCCAATATAAAAAACGTTACAAAAATTACAATTTAATTTATAAACCCCAGATTTGTTAAAAAAAACACCCTTGTCCTTGTTATTTAATATATAATTTTTTAATTTATTATTGGCGTAAAAAGCTGGTTGTATATTATCTGGCATATTTTTAATTATCAAATTTGAAGTGTTATTATTTAAAAATACAATTTTTCTGCAATTATTCTCCTTGTCAACTGCGTGTGGATAAACAAAAGATCTAAAAAAAACTTTCTCTTGTATTTTTGGTTCAACATATTATCTACTAGCTTTTCCCCGCGGCTTCGCTCGCATGGTTTTACGGGAAATTACTGTAGCGGTTGAACTTATCAATTATACCCCCTCCTCCCCACCCCCACCCCCTCCCGCATTCCATACATTCATTCCCTTACATTCAGTTTTCAAACATCTCGCCTGCCACCTAAATTTCATAAAGAAAAAAAGAATTATCCAATTTTGTTAATTCGTTCGGAATTTATGCGCTTACAAACATTTCGGATGTTTATTTTTAATCAAATATTTGGAAGTTTGTTAATATAATTAAAAAATTACACTATTTATTATTCAGTCTTTATAATCGTTACGAATTATATTTTTAATGTAGGAACTCTTATCTGACATTTATTGCAAAACAGAAGCTTGTCCAAAAAAAAAAACGAATTCTGATATTTGAATTTTCTGCAGTAGTAGCTGACCAGTAGACTGAGTATCTACCAGCATAGAGCCCAAAAATATATCAACATTGTTTCCATAGAAAAGATTTTTTTCTGACGTTAGCAAAAACTCGCTTTTGTTAGCGACAGAAAACGTATAACAAATATAATATATTAATATTTATAATTTCATAACGCCAGAGCTTACCATCATATACAACCTGTAGTCTGCGCATATAATTTAGCTTTATATTGGTGAAAGAATTATTAAAGTCTTTATATTGTGTTATGCGTGAAAAGGTCATAAACGAACTCGAGCAGTTTCGCATTTATAATATTAGTATGGATGATGACGCCACAAAGTGAATTTGCGAAGTTTGAAGAAATAAAAATTAATGAATTGTTTTTGTGTTTAATTCGTAAAACTCCATCCAATTTTAAAAAAATCTAATTTAAATTAAATTTAATAATATTATTATTAAGTTCTGAAAGTATTTTAGTTTTTTTTTTATTGTTACAGCTGTTTTGGCTTACAAGGCCGTTCTCAAACTGTCAAAAATCAAATTTCAAAGTTAATATAAGAACTAATATTCCATCTAAAATTATTGATTATTAAGGACTCACTCAACACGTCCTGCCTTCACTCCGCACTGACTTAAATTGATTAATAATTGATTTATGATTAATTTTTCTATACCAATTAGATGACTCAATAAACCCAAACGTTTATAATTATGTACTCCTTTTTAAAAAGGTGTTTAGGTTTTTTAGGGGTGTAATTTTTTCCGAAAATTCTCACCAAAATAGAATTTAAGTACTGACCAGAAATATGAGAAAATATGCTACCTTTTCTGCGACAATTTTAAAACAAACCTTCAGGCATACACCCCTGTAAATCGACTGCCTTATTTTGGTAATAGGTTTGGGAATGTCGTCGACATAAAATAGACATATTGTATTAGTGATGAAAGGAAGCCTTCATAAATACCTACTTTGCTGAATTATACGAGTATACCAATACATTTTGGGAGGCGGGTATGGGTACCGCCGCCCCGGGAACCATTTATTGGATAACCAACACCTCTACCATAGGTCGTCCCAAGTGGTTCGCTACGTTTGGTGACTTAGCACAGGTTCCCCGGTTCGTGAGGTGAGGTTTTCCGCGTCTTGGCGGCGGATTTGTCTGCCCACCAGCTGCATGGCAGGCCGGATCGAGAGAGATTGGTTGAGGGAGTCCCTTTGACTTCTTCAGCCGTACTCTCTCGGAGCATCGCCGTGCACCACAGTGAGAGGGATGGATTCATCCGTCACTCCTGGACGCACTGATCCACAGATTCTTACCCACCCCTAATACCTTTTACCTTTCCTAAAAATACCCCTTTCTTTCATTAAAAAACCCTCCTTTCTTTCATTAAAAAACCCTCCACACAGCATCCCCAGAGATGACTTAGGCCCTGAGGGGAATTATTTTCCCTAGAGCCTCCTGTGTGGAGGCAATATAAAAAAAGGCTTTTAATAAATTTTTAAATTCTTCAATATATTTTTAAATTCTATGACCACGTTGCTCGCCAAACTCAGAACTCTAACTTGGAGAATTAAATTCAATTCTATTTATTATTTCAAAAATATTACAAAATGTTACATTTAGCGTTTTCAAAATATATTTGTAAGAGTATAACAATTAGGCATACGAACTATACAAGAATTAAAAGAGCTTGCCTTTTAAAGGCAGTTTCACTAACGCCAAATATGTCGATATTCGAATTAATTCTGTTTAACAGTAAAATTGCTCTTCCGACCGGCACGACCATTGGTAAGTTAGTCCTGCAGGCCGGAAGATAGAACAGTCTATGCTGTCGGTGGCGAAGATACCCACCGGGAACATAGAAATGAATGCTCTCCGTGATAGCTGAGTTTTCAAACCATCCGCGGATCAATCTGAAGAAATGCGTAGCAATGTGTACATCCTTTCTGACCCGTAGATGGTTCTTTCCGAGCATACCCAAAAGAAAGTCGGTAGGGTAGAGCCTGTCATAGTCAGAGTAGAGTAGAGAAAGAGTAGAGAAACTCATAGTCACTGGCAAAGTGGAGGGCAGAAGAAACAGGAGAAGTTCATCAATGAGCTGAAGTGACCAAGTCACTATTGTCTGGTACTAGGGTGTCCTTGGTTGACTTGGCTCTCTATGCAGCGAGGAGTGGAGAAGCCTTATCCACCATGAAAATTGAAGTAGGATTCATGATCCTCAGCCTTGAGAAGAAGATTTTTTTATTTTAAGGAAGTACATTGTTTGTGTAATTTTACATGCATTTAACCTAAGCGTTCAATTTGTGAACCCGAGAACCAATTATTGGATAACCAACACCTCTTCTATAGGTCACCACAAGTTAATCGCTACGTTAGCAGCGGTGCCCGGGTTCATGGGGTGAGGTTTATCTAACTCTTGGCGGCTGAAGCGTCTTCCACTTACGGCATGGTGGGCCGTATGGAGAGAGACTGGTTGAGGGAGATCATTTGGCCTCTCCAGCAGGACTATCTTGACCCATCGCCTTGCATAACAATTTGAGGGATGAATACAGACTCTTGTGCGATTTTCACATAACAATAATTTTCAATAAAAAGGCATTTTAAAAAAATAAAAAAATTCACCTCATTTAAATATCATAAAAAATGTAAATATATTAAAAGCTTTATGCTTTGTTAATTATTAATAATATTAATTATAATTATAAATAATAATAAGTTAATTATTTTATAAAACAATTTTTTTTCTGTTCTCTAGACTTTATGGCCGGGTTAAATCTTCCCCACAGGAAAAATTTAACCCTTCCACACACTTTTCCACAAATGATCATCTAGTCAATCCACGCTATGTAATTGCATTGTATAAGTATAATAAATTCAAAACTATACAAGAACAACACGTCAACCTACCAGAGACCATATGGGAAAATACTTCACCGACTCCAGATATTTTCATATCAGAGGGTTCGGCTCAATAGAACTCCTAACTCAACCGATAAATCCTACTGATCCCTCAATATAAATATTTAAAAAATCTTTCGTAATCCTACATGTGTTTAATATGACTGATTTTTGCATCTTTATATAAAGATTCTTTGATAAATCTAATAAGCCTAAATTTTGAATTAGAGAGCTAGGTATAATGCCAGTAGCCGAAATAACAAATGGTAATATTTTTATAGTCCGAGAATGCCAAATTCTTTTAATCTCATTTTCTAAATCTGTATATTTTCTAATTTTTTCAGAAACAGATTTTTGAATATTACAGGAATTTGGAATAGCGACATCAATGATATAAGTTATTTTTTTAATTTTGTCATGTAAAACTATATCGGGTCTATTATGACGAATCGTTATGTCTGTTAGTTTAGTTTTATCATAATATATTTTATAAAATTCATTTTCTAAAAACGAATTTGGTTCGTATTCATAATATGGTACTACATTACGGCAGTGAATCAATTTATGTTTTATTTAATTAATTAATTAATTAATAACTATTATTGTTACTATAACAAATAGTCAACACAACTGCTTTAGGTATATAAATTTCACGTAAAAGCCCAATGGGGCGTAAATAAAAAAAAAATCAAAGTGTGCACATGTGATGAAGAAGAGAAAACTTCAGAAAACTAAAGTAGACAAGAGTGGGGAGACTACGATGCACATTTTTATCGATGTGAAGGATGATTTTTTTCCATATTTTTAGTCGTCGAATTCCAATGCACCTTTTCCTATACATTTGGTCATCTTACAAGTATTTGTGTTTTCTTCTTCAGAATCGCTAGATGTCGCTTTCTTTTGTGTTCATTTTGAAGTGGTTTGAAGATTGGATCCTGATAAAAAAAAATAAAAAAATTGATTTCGTAGGATTCGACCCCTGGTCGGCTGAATGTCTGAAAAGATTCGTCAGGTGCTTTATATCACTGCACTAAAGGGGACCTGCGTGGGACCGTGGATTTATCGTATTATATTGGAACCGAGTACCTGTTAAATAAATAAATATTTTATTACTTTCTCATTCTCTCCCAGGATAAATCCTATAGATGTATGTGTTTGTCTCTTTTAAGTGTAGCTCCGTTTCATCGAGTTTCAAATCACAACGGTGCTAAAGAAGTTTTTACTTTAAAAATAAATAAAATAATAAAACAGTTAATTAATTTTCAATTACTGCTATTTTTATAAGCCAACCCTGAATTATTTATATCTATACAGTAATTAATTATATCAATGCGTACAGAAGTGAGTACAGACCGACAATGAGTACAGAAGACAGGAATTTATTTATTGACGCAATTTATAAGTATTCAATTATTATTTATCATTTATTTCTTTGTGGTGAAAAGTGGACAGAAAAACACCGGACGACAACCTACGCCCACGGCTCGCAATAAAACCGCAGCCTAAAGGTTATGACTTCAAATCTCCCAAGAAAATATACAAAAATTATTGTGGTTCTTTATTCATCATACCTGACTCATGAAGTCATGGAGTCTCCCACGAATATTATTTATTACTTGAGGAACGTTTGCGCCGCCCTTATCGGCCAGTTTCATACAAATCTTAAATTTGGATTTGAGATCAAAATACCCAACCAAACTAAAAAATTCTTATTGTAATCAAAATGTATATCAGACTAGCTTTTCCCCGCGGCTTCGCTCGCATGGTATTACGGGAAATTACTGTAGCGCTTGCACTTATCAATTATCTCCCACCCCACCACACCCCCATCCCCTCCCGCATTCCATATATTCGTTTCCTTACATTCAGTTTTCAAACATCTCGCCTACCACCTAAATTTCATAATGCTATAGCTCAAAGAAAAAAATAATTACTTATCGAATTTTGTTCATTCGTTCGGAATTTATGCGCTTACAAACATTTCGGATGTTTATTTTTATTTAAATATTTGGAAGTTCGTTAATATAATAAAAAAATACTCTATTTATCATTCAGTCGAACGAATTCTAATATTTAAATTTTCTGCAGTAGTAGCTGACCAGTAGACTGAGTACCTACCAGCATAGAGCCCAAAAATATATCAACATTGTTTCCATGGAAAAGATTTTTTTCTGACGTTAGCAAAAACTCGGTTTTGTTATCGACAGAAAACGTATAACAAATATAATATATTAATATTTATAATTTCATAACGCCAGAGCTTACCATCATATACAACCTGTAGTCTGCGCATATAATTTAGCTTTATATTGGTGAAAGAATTCTTAAAGTCTTTATATTGTGTTATGCGTGAAAAGGTCATAAACAAACTCGAGCAGTTTCGCATTTATAATATTAGTACGGATATGGATATTGATATCTAGTATGGATAAGAGCTACTTTATTTATTTTTGCTTTAAATTGTAAGATATAGGCCATTAAAGATTTTAGTGTTTCATAATTTTAGGGGCAACTTGGGCGTAAATGAAAAACATTTAAAAAAATTACTATGTTCATTTTACAAATATAATGAAAAATAAAATAACATCGTTTGAAATGCATTTTTGTGTAGTAATTTTAACGTGTAAACGACAAATTTTTGTTCCGCCATAAATAGGCTATATCTATGATAAATAAAGTAAAATTATTTTTGAGGTGTGACACATCGGCCCTGATGATGGACACTATAACGCTGTCCGAAACGTTGGCTAAAGAAGGAGGTAGCGCAACACGGCATAACACCCCAAAAACAAATAACGAAAATACTTTTGGCCGTGAAAATCTAAAAACGTATCGGTCTTAAATAACATTTAATGAAACACTGTGATTTTTTTCATACATAGAAATTGTAAAATAACAGAAAAAATGGGCGAAGGGGGGGATGGTGGAGGGAGCAATGGGGAGGGGGAGAGGGGGGAGGATAATTGATAAGTATGAGCGCTACAATAATTTCCCCCTAACCATGCGAGCGAAGCCGCGGGTAAAAGCAAGTATCTATAACAATTTGGGAGGCGGGAATGGGTACCGCCGCCCCGGGAACCTTTACTGGATAACCAACACCTCTGCCATAGGTCACCCCAAGTGGTTCGCTACGTTTGGTGATTTAGCAGGGGTGCCCGGGTTCATGGGGTGAGGTTTGTTCCAGGTCTTGGAGGCGGATGACTAGGATACACTGAACCCCAGATTCCTACCCACCCTTTAAACCCTTTTCCTTCCCAGAACTCTCCCCTCCTTCCTTTCCTTAAAAATAAACCCTCCACACAGCATCCCCAAAGGTGATGTGTGTGGAGGGTTGTCCTGTGGGAGCTCACGTAAAAAAAAAATCTTATAAATCGGTAGAAATTCGGAATAAGGAATCTTAATAGGTTTTACGTCTTCATAGTTACGAGGGTTGTCCAAGAATTAAAGACCTTTCCTCATTTTCGGCGACGTGGACATTATTTCTCAAAATATGGCGGCACCAATGTGTAGTTCAGACTTTCTCCTAAAAAACGAGCGGTGATCCGGCTTGGTAGCTGCTTCAGTGCGATCCGTTTTGCGTCCGTTTACGATGGACGCTCCGCTGTCGAATCCCGCCGCCTGCGCGGTGTGTCAGTAAATCTACCACACAAACAGTTTTGAGAGAAAAATGGCGCTTGCAATTTGCGTGCTCGTTGAGTTCACAAAATGCTGGGTAGCTATCCCCTAGCAACGATCAATCGTTACTCGCCATGCGCCAGCTACGACTGGTCTACCCCACTCGTTGTTGTGTCGAATGACTTTTGGCGTTTGGCGTCTAAGAATATTCTGGTCGACCAGGCTCGAGAATAACACGTGCATTGATCGTAACGAGGCTATGTCAAAAAATAGTGGGAATATGTATCTTAAATTTCATACAATTTTTTTGGAAATATAATTTTTTTCCTTAATTTAAAAAATTAGAACGCTCTGTAATTCTTAGACAACCCTTGACTGTACTGTTCATTTTCTTCCTGCAAATTTTGTTATGTCTGAGGAAAAACGGTTCAGTCTAAAATACAAAATACTTGTTGAAACATTTATTTATACCTCAATTTAATTAGAAACCATAAGATATGTAGTAAAGGTGAATGAACGTTTCACTCAGTTGTTATCAGTTGGATGAAAGAAAACTGAGTAAATAATACTATCTAATATGAAAAAAACATAACTTTACACATCTCCAGGGGCTCTAGGATGGTGAAATTGATAACTTTTCAATATCAGATCGTTAGGAGTAACTTCTGATGATTTTATATCGATATCCCTAGCACAGTTTCACTGTTGATAGCCGAAACGATGTTAGTAGAGAAAATTTTAGAAATTGATATATGCTGGCAACACAACTCATTAAATTCTTTCTGAGCTACAGTAGGTTTTTTTCCCTTTTTAAAGCTGGTTCACACTCAGCTATCAAATATAAGAGATCATAGCAACCCAAATAACGCTCTCCATACAATCCCTTCAGACCGTTCACACCTAAGCGTTTTTAAGCGCAGATCAATCATAGACAATACACATCTCAGACGTAACCGCTCCAGATGCGATATCCCAGAGATAACTCTCCCCTTCTCCGACTAAAACAGGAGAGGGGGTCATTGTAATTACGGAGCTGCCTAGACCCGTGGATGACAGATGTAAAGTTGACAGATTTCAGTACAAAAAATATGCGTTCCGTTGCCGCTCCCTAATTCGACTGACCCCCTCTCCTACCACAGGAAGAAATATTTGATAGCGTCGTGTGAAAGGACAAAAGATAAGCGCTCGCGAATCAACAGATATCTGCTCGCAGATTTATAGCGCAATATGAACTAAGCATTATACTCTGCAAATAGGTTTTATATTATGTATACATATCTTTATAGATCTCCTAGTTTAGTCATTTTTCCATTGTTTTAAAGCAAACATACGCGGCAACGATGTACGCGTGTATTCGGCGTCAAAATCACAGACTTACTGGCGACTGGTGAGCCGAGCGGTTGTCGCAACGCGCGGGGAAATCGTTGCCTGGCAATTTTTTTTACAGTTAATACCGCACAAGAGTCCCAACTGCTCCCGTCTGGAGCCAGTGAGACTATGGCATCTCCAATCGGAATATGTTGTGAAGCTGAATGTAGTGTGGAGGGGAAGGAGATAGGGAAGAGGAAGGTGGGGAAGTACCTGGCTATTCAGATCTGGTCACTAAACACGGCTAAAGCCATTTCAAGCAACGTTTCAATTCTGAATGGTGGTCTTACACCAGGGCGATACTGATAGTATCTGCCACTCTGGAACGTGCCGCAAATATACAATATATTATTTTAAATGAATAAATTGTGAAATAACACAAATCAATCAAATAAAATTTATTTGCGCATGCTGGGTTCGAACCCGCGACCTTCGGATTGTGAGTCGAGAGTCTTACCTCGGGACCACGGAGGCCGTCGAACGTGATATAAACGGCAACACAACTCATTAAATTCTTTCTGAGCTACACTAGGTTTTTTTCCCTTTTTATACTCTGCAAATAGGTTTTATATTATATATACATATCTTTATACAGATCTCCTGGTTTAGTCATTTTTCCATTGTTTTAAAGCAAACATACGCGGCAACGATGTACGCGTGTATTCGGCGTCAAAATCACATACTTACTGGCGACTGGTGAGCCGAGCGGTTGTCGCAACGCGCGGGGAAATCGTTGCCTGGCAATTTTTTTTTACAGTTAATACCGCACAAGAGTCCCAACTGCTCCCGTCTGGAGCCAGTGAGACTATGGCATCTCCAATCGGGGTATGTTGTGAGGCTGAAGGTAGTGGGGAGGGGAAGGAGATAGGGAAGAGGAAGGTGGGGAAGTACCTGGCTATTCAGATCTGGTCACTAAACACGGCTAAAGCCATTTCAAGCAACGTTTCAATTCTGAATGGTGGTCTTACACCAGGGCGATACTGATAGTATCTGCCACTCTGGAACGTGCCGCAAATATACAATATATTATTTTAAATGAATAAATTGTGAAATAACACAAATCAATCAAATAAAATTTATTTGCGCATGCTGGGTTCGAACCCGCGACCTTCGGATTGTGAGTCGAGAGTCTTACCTCGGGACCACGGAGGCCGTCGAACGTGATATAAACGGCAACACAACTCATTAAATTCTTTCTGAGCTACACTAGGTTTTTTTCCCTTTTTATACTCTGCAAATAGGTTTTATATTATATATACATATCTTTATACAGATCTCCTGGTTTAGTCATTTTTCCATTGTTTTAAAGCAAACATACGCGGCAACGATGTACGCGTGTATTCGGCGTCAAAATCACATACTTACTGGCGACTGGTGAGCCGAGCGGTTGTCGCAACGCGCGGGGAAATCGTTGCCTGGCAATTTTTTTTTACAGTTAATACCGCACAAGAGTCCCAACTGCTCCCGTCTGGAGCCAGTGAGACTATGGCATCTCCAATCGGGGTATGTTGTGAGGCTGAAGGTAGTGGGGAGGGGAAGGAGATAGGGAAGAGGAAGGTGGGGAAGTACCTGGCTATTCAGATCTGGTCACTAAACACGGCTAAAGCCATTTCAAGCAACGTTTCAATTCTGAATGGTGGTCTTACACCAGGGCGATACTGATAGTATCTGCCACTCTGGAACGTGCCGCAAATATACTATATATATATATATATATATTTTTTTTTTTTTTAATGAATAAATTGTGAAATAACACAAATTAATCAAATAAAATTTATTTGCGCACGCCGGGTTCGAACCCGCGACCTTCGGATTGTGAGTCGAGAAAGCGAGAGAGGCAATGGTGAGTCAAGGCCACGCGCCGCCATTTGGTTTAGAAATCGTGCGTTCACGAGCCTCACGTGATGAATGGACGACCCCTTAACTTACCGAAACATTGGGAAAAGAATTAGAAAGCGCAGCACGGTACATAATAACACTTTTAGCCCGGAATATTTCAAATCACATATATTTGTAGATATTGTTTTACTAAAAACCCAAAAATTCAACCATCTCTTGCATTTTTTTGTTGTTTTTTGTTTAATGTGAATACCGGACAAAAGTTACAACGGATCCCGTCTGGAACATACCCCAATTGGTGAGGCTAGTTCTAAGGCTGAAGATAGTGGGGAGGGAAAGAATATCAGAAAGAGAAAGGTGGAGAAATTATTCAGATCTGGTCACAAAATAGGCCGGAGCATTTTTTTTTTATTTATTCATCTATATACAGTATGTTTACATTTTGTTTTTTGATGCCTGTCTCACTGGGATATACCTGTTTCGAGACAGGCTTAGGGATACAAAAATGAACATATTTAAGGAACATATTTGGTAGTTCCAAGAATATAAGGTTACATACATATTAATTTGAATACAATAAAAATAGAAAGGTGATTGGAAGTGTGGGTAAGTACTTTAAATAGAGTTATCATATAAATGAAGGAGATGAAGAACATTAAATAGTAAATCCTTTCAAATCTATTTATGGAATCAAATTTGACATAATACTATTTTTTATTTATTCTATTTTAGCTTTTTCCCCGCGGCTTCGCTCGCATGGTATTACGGGAAATTACTGTAGCGCTTGCACTTATCAATTATCTCCCCCCCACCCCACCCTCATCCCCTCCCGCATTCCATATATTCATTCCCTTACATTCAGTTTTAAAACATCTCGCCTACCACCTAAATTTCATAATGCTTTAGCTCAAAGAAAAAAAGAATTACTTATCCAATTTTGTTCATTCGTTCGGAATTTATGCGCTTACAAACATTTCGGATGTTTATTTTTATTTAAATATTTGGAAGTTCGTTAATATAATAAAAAAAATACTCTATTTATCATTCAGTCTTTATAATCGTTACGAATTATATTTTTAATATAGGAACTCTCATCTGACATTTATTCCAAGCTTGTCCAAAAAAAAAACGAATTCTAATATTTGAATTTTCTGCAGTAGTAGCTGACCAGTAGACTGAGTATCTACCAGCATAGAGCCCAAAAATATATCAACATTGTTTCCATGGAAAAGATTTTTTTCTGACGTTAGCAAAAACTCGGTTTTGTTATCGACAGAAAACGTATAACAAATATAATATATTAATATTTATAATTTCATAACGCCAGAGCTTACCATCATATACAACCTGTAGTCTGCGCATATAATTTAGCTTTATATTGGTGAAAGAATTATTAAAGTCTTTATATTGTGTTATGCGTGAAAAGGTCATAAACAAACTCGAGCAGTTTCGCATTTATAATATTAGTATGTTTGGATTACGTCGTATGCAAATTGTTTTCTGTTTATGTGTGATTTATTTTACAGATGTTTGCAGTAGTGTGGCGTTCAATACTTACAATCCATTTATATACATCTTGTAAAGAAATGGATTGGCATTTCAAGGAATGTTTCAGGTCTTATACTGAGAACATACTGAGGGTATCTTCCACTCCGGAACGTACCGCGAATGTACTGTATATTAAGTATTTTAAATTTATTTGTGTAAGCCGGGATTTGATACCCACGACCCTCGGATTGCTAGTCGATGGTCTTACCTCTCGACGACGGAGGCCGTCTTCAATTTGGGATATGGTATGGGTACCGCCTCCCCGGGAACCATATTATTGGATGACCAACATCTCTACTCGAACCCAAAGTGGTTCGCTACATTTGGTGACTTAGCAGAGGCACCCGGGTTCACTGGGTGATGTCTATCTAGGTCTTGGCGACGGATGTGTCTGCCCACTTACTGCTTGGCAGACCGGATCAAGAGGGACTGGTTGAGGGAGGCCATTTGGCGTCTTCTGCTAGATTCTCTTGACCCATACGTCCGTTACTCCTGGACCCACTGAACCCTACCCAAGATTCCTACCCACACCACATACCCTTCTCAGAAAATCCTCTCCTTCCTTTCGCAAGAAAGATCTTCCACACAGCATCCCCAAATATAACATCGGAAATTATTTTCCTCAGTGTGGAGCTATTGCAAAAAGAAAACACACATTTATGTTTATAAAGCCGTGTTTTCTTTATAAGCGGTCTCCTTGTAAACGGGTTTGACTGGGTTTAAGAACTGAAAAAAAATTATTCCACGCCAACTCAGAATCAATTCAACTCATTATTCAGACAGTAAAAGCTATAAAAAAATGAATTTAAAAATAGCCCATAATTCTAACCTAACGTAACCTATTTAACCAATGTTTTTCATCACTTTTCAAAGGAGGTTCTGAGTCGACTTCTTCCTACAAACATCGGATTATTTCTTTTAATACAGAATTAATCACTAAAAAAGACTTAATAATAACATGCAATAGTGCGATAAAAAAACTGTGGTTATTAGTCAAGGGGAAATTGTTAAGCCACAATAACTTAAGTTTATTTATTTATTTATTTATTTATTAAAAGAAGTTTATACAATGAACAAAAAATTGTGTTAATTCATCCGCCATGCTAGGGATGTCCCTGTGTTATGGCGGATGAAGATTACAGATTGTGTAGGTACAGTGTACAGCTATTAACTTATGCAATTCATTTAAGTAGTTTAAGTAACATATTTAGTAACAAATTAAGTTAGTAATTTAATTAACACATTAAATTAATTTATGTTACAAGTTTTATCAATTATATTACAATTCAATTAAAATAGCAAATTTTTACTCATCATCGTTACTGAATGTAAGGATCCATTTTGATAATTTTTTTTTAAAGATATGGGGTTGGGTTTCGGATTTTAGGTTCTCGGGGAGAAGGTTAAACATTTTAGGAGCTAGGTACATGAAATGTCTTTGAGCTGATGTGGTGCGTAGTGTAGGAACATTGTAGTGTCGTTTGGTTATTGTTCTGGTGGTGTAACTGTGATGTAAAAGAGTTTTTTTCTTGTATTTGAACATGAAATGTGTTAGTGTAAATTTTAGATGAAGTTGCCGTATGTTTAAGACATTATATTCTGTGAAGAGTCTATTGGAGGAATATCTTGTTGGTCGCTTGTTGATAGCACGTAAAATCGTTTTTTGGGCTTTTTGCAGAGGATCAATAAAATTAAGAGCACAGCCGCCCCAAATTATGATGCCATATGCTAACTGGGATTGGCAGAGAGCATAGTAAACCGTTTTTAGTGTTATAGGAGTAAGTATATTTCTTAGAGTTCGAAAAACATAAGAGAGCTTGCGAATTCGGGGAGTTAGACTGGCTAAGTGCTGATCCCAACGAAGATGGTGATCAATTAGGACCCCCAAGTATTTTATATGAGATACTTTTTTCCAAATTTGGGCAAGTACAGGAAGAGTAGGGACTTGGACAGGAGTGAATTGTTATTTTCTGATTGATAGAAGGTTGGGTTGCAGCAGATAGACTGAAGGTTAAGAATTTAGTTTTACCAGCATTGAGGGTGAGGAGATTATCATCTAACCAATTCTTTACCAGACCTATGTCATATTGAGCTATGTCGAATGCTCCTTTCCAATTTTTATGTCGAGCTATAAGCACAGTGTCATCTGCAAAGGATATTATTTTTCCGGTTATGGGTAGGTTACAGAGTTTATTGATGTATATGAGGAACAAAATAGGGCCTAGAACACTTCCTTGTGGAACTCCGAATTGGATTGGTAAAGGGTTGCTTAAAGCTATGTTGTTAATTTTCACGGTTTGTGATCTTCCAGTTAGGTATGAGGAGAACCAGTTAAGAGTTGAATCCCGGATGCCTATTTGAGATAGTCTTTCCAGAAGAATGGGGTGGGAAACCGTGTCGAATGCTTTGGCTAAGTCTAGGAATATGGCTAGGCAGGAATCGCCTTCATTCAGGCTGTTGGTGATGTTCTCAGTCAAGTCTAAGATTGCAGATTCTGTACTCATTTTTTTTTGGAAGCCAAACTGATTGGGCGAGAGAATCTTCTGGGTTTCCAAATGTGAGATAAGTCTACTTTTAACAACTTTTTCAATGATTTTTGATAGGACACTTAGCAAAGAAATGGGTCTGTAGTTTTCGATATTTGTTTTGTCGCCACTCTTATAGATTGGAATCACCGTTGCATGTTTTAGTTGATTAGGGAAAGTATTTTAAATATTTAAGTAGGTACAAAAGATTGGCGCCCTATGGTAGACCTACCTACATAAATTCTTTAATTTATTTTTCATATTATTAATTTATACAATAAGGAACTCCAGTGAAAAATATTATGGCTTTAAAAAAATATGTTCTTATAGACCAATAAACGCTGATTCTGAATATATAAGTTTTATTCAATAATATTTAACGTAGAGTTTTAAAAAAATTTTAAAAATTCCATTTTAAAACAGTTCATTAAAACACCCTGTCAAGTTGGTATTATTGAATTTGTGAGGCGTGACGTCACCGGTTCCATTATTCTCCTGTCACCCTCAAATTTGTATTGAAGGTACGGCAAGAAGATGCAACATTCCGTATTATTGGTTTGTAGAGATTTGGACATATAATAGTTTTTGTTTTGATTGAAACACTATTTAGGCCTAAATAATTCAGTATCAAAAATAAAGTATCCCTATTAGTTTATCTATGTTATTTAAAATATTAAAACTATAACTGTACAAAAAACGATCATAATGCCCAGTAAAACGCTCCAATGCTGAAATTCAAAATGGCGTGCGTCGAACAGCTAATTCCAGTTCCCTACAAAATTCATGCTTTGGTTTCCTTAATATTGATTTCGATTCGTAAAGCTAAAAAAATTATAATTTCAAGCAATTTTTATACCACTCTCCCGTAATAATATTGAAAAATATAATAATATAATAAATATAATATAATAAATAAATAATTCCATCTAAATAACGTTTTACTTATTGAATAGTTTCATAGCTTCTTCATACATCTGTTGAAAATAACTAAAACTTTTGGGCAGATGACGTCACAGGGCCAGATGACGTTACAAGGCCAGATGACGTCACAGGGCCAGATGACGTCACAGGGCCAGATGACGTCACGGTGGTTTTCGGGGATCTTGAAAAATTAAAACTTTGACATTTATTTTAACTATTAAAACTAACTATAAAAATAAAAAAATAAATATGCAGTTATTTAAGTTAGAAATTCATTATTCATTTAAAAAAATAAAAAAATTGGACTGGAGTTCCTTATTATTGTGGTTAAAGAAAACCTTTTCAATGTTGATATTATTATTTTCGTTGTCGTTATAAATTACACACATTCTTCACTTTTTAAATAAATGTGTATCGATCGTCCAGTTGATGAGTCAGACATCTCCAAATAGTTTTAATATATTGAGGAAAACAATATTCGAATGCTCACCATGAACAAATATTGTTGACTATTGTCTATGTTTTAAATATTAATCTTGTTATAAAAGAACAGTGCAGAATTGAAGCAGCAAGAACCGCATTTTTTAAAATGAAATAAATCCCTCTTCTGCAATGACAATATCAACTTTTTTTTTACATTAACTCCACACAGGAGGCCCTGAGGAAAATAATTTCCCTCAGGACCTATGTCATCTTTGAAGATGCTGTGTGGAGGGTGTTTTTGAGGAGAGGAAGGAGTGGACATGGGTCTTGAAGAGACCCATGTTGTAGGAGGGAGGAAACACAGAGGCCGGCAAATCGTTCCACAGCCGAGCTGTTGAACTCAAGAACGAGTCGTAGAAACGACCCGTTCTCATGTGACTAATGTCAACCGTGTACAAATGTCGGGCGCGTGTTTGGCGTGTTTCCCGACTATGCACCGGTGCCGACGGGATCAATGACGCTAGTTCCTCGGAGCATCTTCCATTGTAATACCGGTAGAACAAGGACAGCATTCCCACCTGACGCCTGTGCTCTAAAGATTGTAATCCGTTTAGGTTAGGAGATTCTATCAAACGAACCGCCCGTTTCTGCACAGAGTCGAGGGTTTTTTTTTCTCTACTGCAATGACAATATTAATTTAAAACTAAGGCAGAGAATGTTAAAATATAATGTGTGGTCGATTTTGCTGTATGGATGTGAGACATGGACTTTGAAAGAAAATACAATGAACAGATTAGACACTTTTGAAATGTGGCTTCACCGGAGAATGCTCAAAGTCCCATGGACCGACATAATCGAAAGAAATTTCATATCTGGGTCACATAATTATTATAAATATAAGTATTAATGCGAAAATAAATTTAAAAGATGGCTATTTTTAAAAAACGTGTGGTTATTTATAATATTTAATTTACTATTGACACTTTTCCTGATTTTGATATTAATAAAGGTTTAAAAATTTTACACACTAACACAACGGGTATACAATTAGATAATTTAGAAATTAATAATAAAAAACTAATGAAAAAAAATTAAAAATATGTTCGTTTCTCTGCGCGCTCGTACCCACGTATTATTGTTTAATATGCAATATAAAAAATTTATGCATGTAACCACAAATATATTATCATTTAAATGAACTCTCATCTGTCGACTCATTTAGCAAAACGCATGACTAAACCTCGGGAAATTCTAACCAAAATATTACAAATTCCATTTGAATATTATCATGTCAGCCACTATAGAGAAAAACTGAAAAATGCATAGTGTATGCTTGTCCGTTTGACTAAAATAAGTTCATTTTACTCTAACTTCAAATAAAATTAATCAAACATTTTAAAATTTCATCATTGAACAGACAGGTAATCAATTTCATCATTGAACAAACAGGTAATCTATTTCATCATTGAACAGACAGATAATCTATTTCATTATTGAACAGACAGATAATCAACTTCATCGTTGAACAGACAGGTAATCAATTTCATCGTATCATTGAAAAGACAGGTAATCAATTTCGTCATTGAATAGACAGGTAATCAATTTCATCATTGAACAAACAGGTAATCTATTTCATCATTGAACAGACAGATAATCAATTTCATCATTGAACAAACAGGTAATCTATTTCATCATTGAACAGACAGACAGATAATCAATTTCATCATTGAACAAACAGGTAATCTATTTCATCATTGAACAGACAGATAATCAATTTCATCATTGAACAAACAGGTAATCTATTTCATCATTGAACAGACAGATAATCTATTTCATTATTGAACAGACAGATAATCAACTTCATCGTTGAACAGACAGGTAATCAATTTCATCGTATCATTGAAAAGACAGGTAATCAATTTCGTCATTGAATAGACAGGTAATCAATTTCATAATTGAACAGACACTTAATAAGTTTCATGATTGAACAGACAGGTAATCTATTTCATCATATCATTGAAAAGACAGGTAATCAATTTCGTCATTGAATAGACAGGTAATCAATTTCATAATTGAACAGACAGGTAATCAATTTCATCATTGAACAGACACTTAATAAGTTTCATGATTGAACAGACAGGTAATCAGTTTCATCATTGAACAAACAGGTAATCAATTTCATCATTGAACAAACAGATAATCAATTTCATTATTGAATAGACAGGTTATCAATTTCATAATTTAACAGAGTTAATCAATATCATCATTGAACAGACAGGTAATCAATTTCATCATTAAACAGACAGATAATAAGTTTCATCATTGAATAGACACGTAACCAATTTCATCATTGAGCAGACAGGTAATCAATTTCATCATTGAACAGACAGATAATCAACTTCATCGTTGAACAGACAGGTAATCAATTTCATCATATCATTGAAAAGACAGGTAATCAATTTCGTCATTGAATAGACAGGTAATCAATTTCATCATTGAACAGACAGGTAATCAATTTCATCATTAAAGAGGCAGATAATCAGTTTCATCATTGAATAGACAGGTAATCAATTTCATCATTGAATAGACAGGTAATCAATTTCATCATTGAACAGACAGACAATCAATTCCATCATCGAACAGATAATCAATTTCATCTTTGGCCTGCGCCTGAAGTAAGAAATATATTACCTAAATTGACGTCATCAGTTTTTACATTTCTAAAAGCTATCTATATTTGGAATTAATTATAATGTATTGTAATTTAGACAGTCTGTATTTCGCACAAATTTTAACCTAAAAAGGATAAGTATTTATGTGTTTAAATAAGGTAGTAAAAGTTTGTAAATACCATTATAACAAATAATAATAAATGGCGTGTTGTGCTACCTCCTTCTTTAGCCAACATTTCGGACAGCATTAAAGTATCCATCATCAGGGCAGATGTGTAATTGAAGACCGTGGTAATATTCAGATGCTGTAAGAAGGAGCCAGCCGAGGAACTGGATTCCATGACAGTAGATCCCCAATAGTTGGCCCCCGACGTACTTATAACAATTTGCAGTCGGTTTAGGGAAAATACGGTATATCTACTTACACAGAATAAAACTTAATATTCCCCGGAGAGACGTGCAGAGTGGAAATACCGCCGAAAAACAAAGTAAAAAAACATATTTTCTTTCAAATGTATCAAGGATAAAACTACTTGTCTATATACTGTACATACCAGCGTATAATTATATATTAGTTACTGTTAACGGTTTTACCTCTTCCCCAATATCAGTTACGTCAGGTGTACCACAAGGATCGCACCTTGGACCTTTGCTTTTCTTGATCTTTATTAACGACCTTACATATAAACTCCGCTGTAATTTTTCTCTATATGCTGATGACCTCAAATTGTATAAAGCAATTAAATCTATGGACGATTGTAAACTCTTACAACAAGACCTTAACACAATATCTACCTGGTGTGTTGACAATGAAATGGAACTAAATATACCTAAGTGCAAAGTTATAAATTTCACCAAGAACACCAACAAAACTCTATATTCATACAGCATATGTGGTCACAATCTGGATACAGTTGAGTCGATAAAAGATTTAGGAATTATATTTGACAACAAACTAACGTTCAACCAACACATTGAATACATAAGTCAAATAAATTACTTGGTTTCATTGTTAGATCAACCAAACTGTTTAAGAATATTAATAGCCCAATAATTCTCTTTAATTCATTAATCCGTAGTGTTCTTGAGTACGGGTCAACAGTCTGGAATCCACACTATATTTCACAGGTATCTAGACTTGAATCAGTCCAAAGGAAATTTACACGGATTTTGTCTTACCGGTGAGGTGTCTACCATCTTCTAGACGGGTACGAACAAAGACTTACACATTTCAATTTAGAGAGTCTAGTTAAAAGACGTAATATAAATGACCTTTTAATGTTTTATAAAATTGTTAACAACCTAGTAAATAGTAACTTAGTCAATGAAATCAATTTATACGCCAGGCCCAAATCTACCAGAAAATTTGACATATTTTGGACCGAAATTTTTAGCAATAATACGGGATACTTTAATCCCATATCTAGAATGTCACGATCATACAACGATCTCACTAAATCACACTCTATAATAGATATTTTTGCGAATAATTTTACTTGTTTTAAGAAATATCTCCATGATTTGTGCAACTGAAAAAAAAAAAAAAAATGTTTGAATGTTGTTTTATTATTTTTAATAAACATTTTAAATATTTTGTAGCTATCATGTATTTCAAATTTTCTATTTAAGTTTCTAAATTATGTGAAAAAAAAAAATACTTACATTGTTTTTCATGTGACTGTGAATACGCAAATGTTATTACTGTAGACACATTAGTCTAGGGATGTTTATATTTGTATCTTAATTTGTTATACATTAACCAAAATAATGCTCTGTAAATATCCTGTTTGTGTCTCAAATAAATAAATAAATAAATAAGTTTATAAAAAATAGACAATTTAAATAAAATAAAAAAAAATTACATTTAATACCGCACAAGAGTCCCCAACTGCTCCCATCTGGAGCCAGTGAGACTATGGCATCCCCAATCGGGGTATGTTGTGAGGCTGAAGGTAGTGGGGAGGGAAAGGAGATAGGGAAGAGGAAGGTGGGAAAGTACCTGGCTATTCAGATCTGGTCACTAAACACGGCTAAAGCCATTTCAAGCAACGTTTCAATTCTGAATGGTGGTCTTACACCAGGGCGATACTGATAGTATCTTCCACTCTGGAACGTGCCGCAAATATACTATATATTATTTTAAATGAATAAATTGTGAAATAACACAAATTAATCAAATAAAATTTATTTGCGCACGCCGGGTTCGAACCCGCGACCTTCGGATCCTGCCTCGGAACTACGGAGGCCGTCAATTCGTTTGATATCCATACCGAATATTAAGAAAGGTATTTTTGAAGTCGATTTTAGGTTTGAAATGGGTAAATCATAAACAAAAATTATAATTTCATAACATTATAATTCGGGTCGTCAATTGTCGGGGGATAAACTGTTGGATCACCGAGAAATTGAATTCAAACGCGATGCCAACTCAGCAATTGTCCGGCCATAATAATATGTCTGTTTATTAGCTCCCAATGGCAACATTATAATTAGTTATTATAATGTTGCCATTGGGATGAGGCCCTGAGGTTATTATAATAGTTCAGGGTCGGAAGTGCATTAGATCCCCTCGCTCCGGAACCTGCAATAAACGCGACACATAACGAACATCAATCTCATCCAGTGCGCAGTGTCAGGGGCAATGTCATCCCGTGTTATGTATTATGTCATGGGGGAACATGGAATACAATAAATTATCTCCCACGAATATTAAAAAAGGATTTATTTAAACCGAACACGTGTCCTCCGATAGAGCTGAAAGAAAAGAATTTTAGAGACACCCGGGTTTTCATAATTTTATTAAATTCCTTAGTAAGGAGTAGACTTGAAAGTGGGTCAAAAATTGGGATCCCACACCAAGTAAAATATTCCCTCATGTTGGAGTGAGTTCAGAAGAAATTTCTAAGATTTCTGTACATAAGAGAGTATGGCTATTAACCGTGGCTCTATCATACCGACTTTCTTTTGGGTATGCTCGGAATGAACCATCTACGGGTCAGAAGGGATGTACACATTGCTACGCATTTCTTCAGATTGATCCGCGGATGGTTTGAAAACTCAGCTATCATGGAGAGCATTCATTTCCATGTTCCCGATGGGTATCTTTACCACCGACAGCATAGACTGTTCTATCTTCCGGCCTGCAGGACTAACTTGCCAATGGTCTTGCCGTTCGGGAGAGCAATTTTACTGTTAAACAGAATTAATTCGGATATCGACATATTTAGCGTTAGTGAAGCTGCCTTTAAAAGGCAAGCTCTATTAATTCTTGTATAGCTCGTAGGCCTAAGTGTTCATTGAAATACTCTTACAAATGTATTTTGAAAACGCATTACAATGTAAAATTTTGTTTTTGAAATAATAAATTTAATTGAATTGAGGTTCCCTCGAAATGTGGTGCTGGATAAAATGTTCAGAATTCCATGGACAGACTTTTTAAGAAAAGGAAGTTCTGGGAAGGAAAAAGGCATGATGGGTATGTAGAAATTTAGGGGTCAGTGTGTCCAAGAGTGATGTATAGATGAATCCACCCCCCAACTGCGGTGCAAGGCATTTGGGAGGCGGGAATGGGTACTGCCGCCCCGGGAACCTTTATTGGATAACCAACACCTCTGCCATAGGTCACCCCAAGTGGTTTGCTACGTTAGGTGATTTAGCAGGGGTACCCGGATTCATGAGGTGAGGTTTGTCTAAGTCTTGAAGATGGATGACCAGGACACACTGAACACCAGATTCCTACCCACCCCTTATACCCTTTTCCTTCCCAGAACTCTCATTTCCTTGAAAAAACCCTCCACACATCATCCCCAAAGATGACATAGACCCTGAGGTAAATTATTTTCCTCAGGGTCTCCTGTGTGGAGCTCATGTAAAAAAAAGGCAATGGGAGTCCTGCTAGAGACCGGGTTCATGGAGTGAGGTTTGTCTAGGTTTTGAAGGTGGATGACCAGGACATACTGAACACTAGATTCTTACCCACCGCTTATACCCTTTTCCTTCCCAAAACTCTCCTTTCCTTAATTTCCTTAAAAAAAACCTCCACACAGCGTCCCCAAAGATGACATAGACCTTGAGGTAAATTATTTTTCTCAGGGCCTCCTGTGTGGAGCTCATGTAAAAAAGGCAATTGGAGTCCTGCTAGAGGGGTCAACCAGAGGCCAGAGGCCTCCCTCAACCAGTCTCCCTCGATCAGATCTACCCCAGCTTAAACCCGGGCACCCCTCCTAAATCACCAAACATAACGAATGACTTCAGGTGATCTACGGTGTAGTTGTTGGTTTAAAATGGTTCCCGGGGCGGCGGTATCCATACCCGCCTCCCAAATTATCTCTACATATATGATCAACACAATGAACTTGATGTTGAAGTCAATGAATTCTTACCTATAGTCCCATGCTTAACCTGCATCACAACGTTGCTCAGCCGTTTGGAGATATAGGTGGTTTGTTTTTTTTTTTAAATTAACTCCACATAGGAGGCCCTGAGGAAAATAATTTCCCTCAGGGCCTATGTCATCTGGAATGCTGTGTGGAGGGTCTTTTTGAGGAGAGGAAGGAATGAACATTGGTCTTGAAGAGACCCATGTTGTAGGAGGGAGGAAACACAGATGCCGACAAATCGTTCCATAGCCGAGCTGTTGAACTCAAGAACGAGTCGAAAAAACGACCCGTTCTCAAGTGACAAATGTCAACCGTGTACATATGTTGGGCGCGCGTTTGGCGTGTCTCCCAACTATGCACCGGCGCCGAAGGGATCAATGACGCTAGTTCCTCAGAGCATCTTCCATTGAAATACCGGTAGAACATGGATAGCATTCCCACCCGACGCCTGTGCTCTAAAGATTGCAATCCGTTCGTTAAGATGGGAGAATCTATCAAACGGACCGCCCGTTTCTGCACAGAGTCGATGGTATTTTTCAAGTATTTTGGAGCTCCAGACCAGAGGTTGGCTGCCAAATTCAACCGTGGGGCGCACTTGTGATTTGTACAGGGTTAGCAGTTGTGTACTATTAAAGTATCTGCGGGCCCTGTACAGTATGCCCAGTTTTTGAGAAGCTAACTTTACTCTGGCTTCGATGGAGCCCCCATACCTGAGCTGGCCATTTATAGTTACACCAAGCATATCACTGGAAGGTCTGTTCGGAAGATTGCTTCCGTTGAAGGAGACTAGATTTTCATTTCGATCCCTTTTAGACGTAATCAGACATGACTGGTTCTTTGAAACATTGAATTCGACGAGGTTATTCTTACCTTAAGAGAAAACACTCTCGAGGTAACCATCCATTCTTTACTTCAAAGCCCTCCGAGCCGTTGGAGTTTGTGTGCCCTTTGGGGGCTTGTCAAACGAAAAGCTGTCATGGACTGTACTTTCATCCGCGTAACGATGAATTGGTGCACTTGGTGGTCGTTGATGTGCAACAAAAACAAAGTCGGGGACAGAACCGATCAAATAATAAAAACTTAGTTTTAATTATAAAATACGACAATCATGGAAAGGCTTTGGCTGAAACGCAATAATGCATACGGAGTTTACTATGAAATGCGTTTGAATGGAACAAGAAGTCGGGGACAAGATAAGTAAAGCAAATACTCCAGACAGGTCATGTCAACAATCAGAATAACAAAAGAGCAGGTATGTATAAATGTAAATTAAGAAATGAGGTGTGCGTCAAGACAGAGTCCCTTGTGATCTGTCTTTTTTTTAATTAAGGTGGAGAAGGTATACACATAGTTCCCGTGAGCACTCAGGCTATCGACTCATTGCGCTCTCCCATTTCATTCATTTGAGTTTGTTTCCGGGATCCGTAAGGATCCCTATTTTCCGCGTATGGTGTGGATCCCTTTCACCTCCATTTTCCTTTAATTTCCTGAAGGTCCCACGAGAGAGTCCACTCCCCATTGGTTCTCTAAAGGCCTCACGGTGGTAGAGTTCACACCCTCTTGGCTCTCTGAACCAAGGGAAGAGCTCACGGAGTTGACACCAGCTCTTCTCTCCATGCTTCCTCCTCTTGGTTCCTCCCGCAGGCCCCACGAAGGAAGGGTCCGAGTCCACAGAGGTAGCCTCAGCTCTCCTAGATTCCCCAAAGGCCCCTAGTTTATGATTAGTCCAAATTTTCTTCCCACGAGTATCTAGGGAAATAGAAGGTCCACTCTTTAAATTCAAAAAAAAATCATCGGACAGCAAATTTACATCTACATTTTTTACTTCAATTATGCTCAGAAATCGCTGATTCAAATTTCTGAGGTGCTGTTACACCCTGTATAAACCACGTACCCAGGAGTGGTACTTCATTTTGTAACAATCTCAAATTATATAAATACGCCCTCAAATGGTTTCCAACAGTGTATTGTTTACATTTTATAAACACTTAGGTACTGCAAAATAACAATACTTACCTACTTAAAACAATACTTAACATTTTTTATTCTGTTTTACACTTGTATGATAATTATTATTAAATACTTATAGAATTACTTATAAAATAACACTTCATGACGGAAACGGTGTATGTGTTACACATTGTATTAAAACTATTTATTTTATTACCGATGAAAGCAAACATTTTGTGGCTTGATACAGAATGAAATAAGTTCTTTGTTTAAAACCACTTTATTTAAATTCTCTTTCTCCAACCCGTGGGTGGTGGGGGTTATAACCCTCCCTTGACCCCTCCTCCTACCCCTCCCCCAACCATTATCTGATGCTCTCTCTCTCTCTCTGCCTTATATGCTCTCCCTTTCTTATGTGTTTACCTCATTAGGGGCCATCCATAAATTACGTCACACGAATTTCATGACTTTTTGACCCCCCCCCCCCTGTCACATTTGTGAGACCCCCTCCCGCCAATGGGATGGCCTCTTATCTTAACTCTGTACTTTAATTTAGTTTATATGTTTATTGTCCTGAAGAAGGTCGAGTTCGGCCGAAACCGGTCGACGATTATAAATTTAAATAAAGTGGTTTTAAACAAAGAACTTGTTTCATTCTGTACTATTTATTTTGTTTTCCGGATGATCGCTAATAAAAGATGGATAATCAATACCTCTGCTAAAGGTAACCCCAAGTGGTTGGCTACTTTTGTGACTTAGCAGGGATGCCCGGGTTCGTAGGGTGAGGTTTGTCAATTTGAGAGGCGAGTATGGGTACAGCGGTTTCATGCCAACTGAGAATAAAGGCAACTCAACACCTTTTGAAAAATGAAAAAAATCATTTTAAAATAGCCCCTCACTCTAACCTAATGTAACCTATTTAACCGTTTTTTTTTTTTTTTTCATCACTCTTAATGACTTATCTGAGGTGGTTCTGAGTTGGTTTCATTCCGACTTGTCCGGTCACCGGGGACAGCCACCCAGGGAATCTTTTACTGGTTAACCAATACCTCTGCTATAAGTCACCCAAGTGGTTAGCAGGGTTGCCTGGGTTCATGGGTTGCAGTTTGTTCAATTTGGGAGGCGAGTATGGGTACAACCGCCCCGGTTTCCATTTATTGGATAACCAACACCTCTGCCTTAGGTCACCCCAAGTGGTTCGCTATGTCTGGCGATTTAGGAGGGGTGACCGGGTTCATGGAGTGAGGTTTGTCCAGGTCTTGGCCTGTGAGACTGCCCACCTAACGTGTAGTGAGCAGGATCGAGAGAGATTGGTTGAGAGAGGTATTTTATCCTCTCCAGCCGGAATTTTTATTATTTATCCCTGTCAATATCGGTCTGTCTATTAACAGTGCAGCCGTACTCGGTAAAACGGTTTAAAATCATTGACGGTTACGCCTTTCGATCCGATATTGTAAAGTTATCGATTTCACAATGCTAGATTTCCAGGAAAATTTCATCATTACAATGTTCAGATACAATCACAATGGAAATTTCAACACGTTTTGATTTCGTTGGATATCATCGACCAATAAAAAATCGAATTTTCAATGATATCTCCAATTGCAACAAAACGTGCATTATTTGTTGAATTGATAAGAAACTAGAAAAGAACCTACCTACATACAATTACTAGATCAAATAACATTGGAATCGCATTTAAAATCTTTATCTCAAGATGTCAGACACTTATTAAGCCGTACTTTTCTAATCTTGGTAGAACAATTATTTTTAATTGTTCTTATCTTATGAAACGATTGTTACATTCTTATCTTCATAAGTATATGAGATTCGAGTGCAGTAAATTACAAAAAATATATATTTATCATGGTAGGTAGGTGGTTACAAGGTTTTATAATACAAATGTCCTGAAAGAATCCAATTTGGGAGGCTGGAATGGGAAATTAGCTTGAAATACCTAGCGTTGCCCGGGCTTTAGATCGTGTCTCTAATTTTAGATCTGAATATATTTAACTCATTCAGATCTAAAAGTAGTGTAACTAAACTCACCATTAATGATTCTTCCTTTCTACCTACTGTTAAATTCAAATTTATGTTAAATTTAATGAAAGCCAATCACTTTGTAAAACACAATTTAATCAAATTCATGTCATTAAGTAGGTACCTGCTTCTTCGATTTTTATTTTATTTTTTTAAGAACAAACTTTGCACTATAAAAGAAAATTTGACAGGTAAATTGGCGTTGCCAGCCTACAAATTTTGTATTTCCATTTTTAATATTTTCTATTCTTATTTGACGGACAATAGGTCAGTGGCAACTGTTCTCCTCGCATCCAATAAAAACCTCTTCCTCGCATCCAATAAATGCTGGCGTCCCACAGGGATCGGTTCTGTCCCCGACTTTGTTTTTGTTGCACATCAACGACCTTTTGTCATGTGCACCAATTCATTGTTACGCGGATGACAGTACAGTCCATGACAGCTTTTCGTTTGACAAGCCCCCAAAGGGCACACAAACTCCAACGGCTCGGAGGGCTTTGAAGCAAAGAATGGATGGTTACCTCGAGAGTGTTTTCTCTTGGTGTAAGAATAACCTCGTCGAATTCAATGTTTCAAAGACCCAATCATGTCTGATTACGTCTAAAAGGGATCGAAATGAAAATCTAGTCTCCTTCAACGGAAGCAATCTTCCGAACATGCCTTCCATTGATATGCTTGGTGTAACTATAAGTGACCAGCTCAGGTATGGGGGCTCCATCGAAGCCAGAGTAAAGTTAGCTTCTCAAAAACTGGGCGTACTGTACAGGGCCCGCAGATACTTTAATAGTACACAACTGCTTACCCTGTACAAATCGCAAGTGCGCCCCACGGTTGAATTTGGCAGCCACCTCTGGTCTGGAGTTCCAAAATACTTGAAAAATACCCTCGACTCTGTGCAGAAACGGGCGGTCCGTTTGATAGATTCTCCCATCTTGACGAACGGGTTGCAATCTTTAGAGCACAGGCGTCGGGTGGGAAAGCTATCCATGTTCTACCGGTATTTCAATGGAAGATGCTCTGAGGAACTAGCGTCATTGATCAACATATGTACACGGTTGACATTTGTCACATGAGAACGGGTCGTTTTTTCGACTCGTTCTTGAGTTCAACAGCTCGGCTATGGAACGATTTGCCGGCATCTGTGTTTCCTCCCTCCTACAACATGTGTCTCTTCAAGACCAATGTTCATTCCTTCCTCTCCTCAAAAAGACCCTCCACACAGCATCCCAGATGACATAGGCCCTGAGGGGAATTATTTTCCTCAAGGCCTCCTGTGTGGAGTTAATGTAAAAAAAAAAAATTCTAATAAAATAGACCATAAAACTTATTATTTATTAATTACCTTGAAACTTCACATACCAAGACACGGGATTGACCAAGTCAATTGACTGTGCGGGAATCGCCAGATGAAATTACATTCTCGTAGTTACGGCCCACTTTTCAGCGATGGGAAATTGCATTTAGTTGAGCCTGAACGTTTGATATGGTGCGTAAGTCAGTCAGATTCTATTTGTTGATTTAAATACCATCGCTTTATACCTACAATAAAAACCTTAATTAAAAAAAATACAAACACATTTTTTCTTTATTTACTTATTTATAATATTAACGCCATTCGGCTTTTACGTAATAACGTAGATAAGATATAGCAATAACGTGAAAAATACAGTTCTAATAAGCTTGTATATTTAAATATTACAATATTGCAACAATGAAAAAATATATTTAAATATGATATATATGCAAATAACTTAACTTAAGAGGCACGTTGAAAATGTTTAATGGTAGGTAAATAATAAGTAAAATATATTACAAGTTAGGGAACAAACCTTACATATTTCCAATAAAACAATAAAATTAAGAAAATCTGTGAACAACATAATATTAACAACACTATTGCACGATAGTACCAATATTTGTAAGTTGGTAACAATGATGAAAAGAAAAAAAATGGTTGTCTGTAAAGTCAGTTTACGGGCGATAATTTTACGTGAGTTATCACGACGTTAGTCATATAAAAACGCTGAAGTGGAAGAGAGATAGATGCGTCACAAGCCGAACGCTTAGGCCGAACGCTTATTCCGCGCTCTCGCTTGCACGCTCGGCTCGTGGCAATGAGTCATGCTTTTTCGTGATTGCAGCCGGCGTTCACCGATTTGTAACGTTATCACGTCAAAAAAAATCACATTCTTCGATTTATTTCATTTAAAACGAGTTAAATGTCTGTATAAGTGTAAAAAATAAGCCAAATTTCAGTAAACAATAGATTTTTAACATGTCTAAAAAAGTTTCGGTTTAGGTTTCGGCCGAAACTGAGACAGATACCGAAGGTTCGGTTTCGGAAGAAAATTCTGTTTCGGTCGGACACTATCTACGTCTGCACTGAATCCCGTGCCGCATCGCTTATCACGCATTATTTCTCGCGTAGGACATGTCTAAGACACGGTAAACATTTGACATTTCCGCGCCACACCGCACTGTGTACTGTCCATTGACCTAGTAATACTTGGTCGAAGGTACCGTCCCATACAAGCCACAAGGTTAGTAAATCACTATTTAATTCTCGATTGATGACGTCATGGTGGATTTACCGTGTAGTCAATGTGACAAATGCATTCTATTTAGGTTAATTAATGCACGGGTTGACTAGTGCCAGAGCCCTAAAATAGGATAAATTAGTTTTTATTTTTTTATTATTAATCTTAATATTATGGCATTTCTGATCTTCCATTAAAAGTATTTGCTTGTGGATGGAAGAATATTTTATATATATACAATTAAACAGTCACGTGTTTCGCATACAAAATAGGTACAGTTATTATATATATATATATAAATTATATTTTTATTGTGTATGACATACTAGGTTGTCCTATTATAGTTGAGCTGAATCTCATGTATTTAGTTTTTGCTATATTTAGAGTTAGTAGATTTTTGTCAAGCCACTGTTTTATCGCATTGATTCCACTTTCAGCGTGTTCGTGAGTTTGTGTCCAATCATCTCCTTCAAATAAAGCTACTGTATCGTCTGCGAACGTTATAATTTTTCCGCCTACAACTAAAAGACATCCATGTAATCTGTAAGAATAAAAAACAAGCATAATTTTTATTGTGACATCCATGTGGAAATAAGGGAAGCAGTCTTCCCCTTGATGATTTCTCTAAAATGCTTTTTGATAGAGTTCAACAATTTATTGTATTTTGTCATTAATGCTTCTAATTTCTACTGGTAGGTTATTAACGAAGTATTTTCCTTGGTGTGTATAATGGTGTTGGGCAAAAGAAGTGTTCAGTTTGGGGCATACAAACACATGTTTAAGTCTAGTACGATTTTCAGTTACGAATGAGTATTTATCTTTTTCTTTTATAATTTGTACGATTGAATTTTTCAGAAATAGATTTTCAATGTTGGGACCTAGAATTCTTCGAATATGCGTTCAGTAGGAAAGTCTGGAGGTTTTTTTAGAATAATATTTATTATTTGATCAGTTGCTCTTATTCTATTCACGCCGCGCGACCTTTTCAGGTTGTTTATGAGTTATTTATTTATTAACGGACTAACGTCCAATTTACAACCAAGTAACACGAAATTTTGGAAATGTACATTACAAGAATAAAGGACGGTATATGAAAGCAAAGACAAACAGAATAAGAAAAGACAATAAGAAATAGAAGTTAAATAGAAGTGTCAAGTCAAGTCAACTCTTTGCTAAAAATAGAGTAATATAAAATATCTTCAATTGTTTAGTGAGCGACAAAAATCATTTTGGCTTATGCCAAAAAAATCAAGGTCTTGACGTGAGTTGACCATTCTACACATTCTGGATAGTGGTGAATTAAAACCATAATTAGTCGAGTGTTGATTGAGGAAGAGCAGTTCTTTATTTCTGAATCTACGAGAAGGTATATTGAATGAGATAAGTTGTAATAATGTAGGTGAGTCAATAATATGGTTGATAATTTTGAAGAGACAAATGATATCAGATTTTTCTCGACGGTCTTCTAAAGACGCGAGTTTTAGAGTTTGTTCGATTTCATTATATGAGTAATAGAGTTTAAAGTGTTTAGGAATAGGACTTTATTTGCAACTTATTTATTTTAGGCCAACTGGTTTCACACTGCTATGGCACGTATCGACTAGTTTTTAAACATAATCTTGCTAACGACTGATGTTTACTGATCTATATTGATATAATTATTTTTCATTCGAGTCGCCCATTGTTTCCGACCCCTGCGCCACGGGTCAAGTGACTATTAACCGTTGCGGAATTTTAAAAAATGAACGTCTTCCCTGTAGATATCACGTTCACACAGTTGTACAAGACGCCATCTACAAATTAATGCTTATAATATTAAGTTAACCATTTATGTACGAGACGAATGGCATTTAAAGTACCCATTATTTTTATACAATAGTTCACTATTAATGTTCGCGATGCGCAATGAACAATGTGATCTCTAGGTCAGTTGTTCAGTTGTTCTCTTGGCAACTCGTCACCTCATTTGAATAAGGTTCTACCTTCACTTTACATTGTTCTGAGATATGAGATGTCAAAGTTTGCAAAGACGGATGAAGCTATACGTGAAATCCTATTTAGATATTATTTAGATTCATCTTTACGACGAATCGGCTTACATTATGAACATAATCTTGCTGACGACTGATGTTTACTGATCTATATTGATATAATTATTTTTCATTCGAGTCGCCCATTGTTTCCGACCCCTGTGCCACGGGTCAAGTGACTATTAACCGTTGCGGAATTTTAAAAAATGAACGTCTTCCCTGTAGATATCACGTTCACACGGTTGTACAAGACGCCATCTACAAATTAATGCTTATAATATTAAGTTAACCATTTATGTACGAGACGAATGGCATTTAAAGTACCCATTATTTTTATACAATAGTTCACTAGTAATGTTCGCAATGCTCAATGAACAATGTGATCTCTAGGTCAGTTGTTCAGTTGTTCTCTTGGCAGCTCGTCATTACCTCATTTGGACTGGGTTCTAACTTCACTTTACATTGTTCTAAGATATGAGGTGTCAAAGTTTGCAAAGACGGATGAAGCTACACATGAAATCCTATTTAGATACTATTTAGATTAATCTTTACGACGAATTGGTTTACATTATGAACATCAAAAAATATGCAACGGATAAATTGAAGCTTTTACTAGCTTTTCTATGCATTAATTATTACAATAATGAATTACAATAAAATTGAAATCCCCGCATTCCACTTCCACCTTGCCTCCTTCCCGCGTCCACCCGTCCCACGAATCCCCCCCCCCCCCCCCGCCATCCTTGCATTCCCCTCCCTCATTCGGTCCCTTCCACCCACCTTCCTCTCTTCCTCCGGATTCCCCTCCTCCCTCGTAAAGTAAATATTATATAAATACTCATTATTTGCACTAGAAAAAATTTGCACTGGATTCCGGATGATTGTCCCTACGCCACTGAGTGTACGTGTTATAATATTGTGGGTGGATGAGATATGCGGTTGTGCAGAGTGGATTGTTATGTTTGTGTATTAGAATGACTGGCGAAGGGACCTTGATTTTGTGTTTACTATCACTGCTTGAAAAATGATAAAAATACGTGGCATGGAAAGGAAAGGACTCACCGAAAGGATGAAAGAATTTGTAGGCTGGCCCTCGTCTGCTTTCTCTCCCATCCAATATGCACAAACAGCGATAGGCGCGAATTATTTATTTGGTAATACACGGCGGATTTATTTTAATAGCGGTTCACAGCGGAGCACAAAAATGGCTATTTGTTGCGGCGGGCGTTTTATTACAGACACTGAGTAAGGATTGACGGATAGGCAATGGATAGGTATGAAAAGGAATTTGCAACAATATTACTACCAAATCCCAAGCAGTGACAGTATGTATGCGTGCTATGTAGGTATGAGTATGTGTAGGTATGTGTATGGGCGTAACCAGTGGGTTTGTTTGATAACAAATATCCTTCTTACGAAGGTAAAACTATTTCTCAATGCAATTATTAGCTGGTAATGTAGAGTAGTTACATCGGAATCGTGCTTAGAAACAAATGTTATCGTTATTAGTTTCGATAAGCTACCTGATTTTATGGTATTGTTCTTATTTGACCCACTTTCCTAATAGGTACTATTCTACAAGTACAGGTTTTGATAAGAGACATTGCAAGTGACAAGTGGGTCCCAAGTCCCAACCGTCTGGATACAGTGGATTTATTTATTTATTCATTTGTTTTCGGGAAATCGACAGTTAACATTTTATCGGTGTTTACCTACATGGGACCGATCTGGCCCTGGATGCTGCAATGACAAGCCAGTATATTTGTGAATTGCTGCGACCATCCCGGCCTTGGATGCTGTTGCCGAATATTCCTCTATGTAACTTTTCCTCTAATAGATAAAAATATCAGAAAATTATATAAAATTGTGGCAAATCTAATTATTTCGACTGTATTTAAAAGTATTCAATCTCAAATACCTTCTCTTTCTCGCATTGCTTCGCTCTTACAGGTTGATGGGGGATGCTTTTGATTAGAATGTGCACTCCGCCGCTGAGGCTTACAGATGGTCTGACCGATATAAGGTCATGTGAGACCTCGAAAAAGTAAGTTGCCTTCCGGGTCAATCCGCGCACCTTCTACCATTCACTTTTGAGTCGTATATTCTCCTTACCCATCTGAGCGTCCCTTTTTTAATCTTACTCATTGCGCTGACATCAGTCTTGCTTTCTTTGCGGACCTCCACATTTCTCACACGATCGTACATTGTTTTACCACACGAAGTCCTCAGGGATATCATTTCTACAGCATTCAGTCTACTTTCTGTCCTCTGCCAGTTCCATGCCTCACTGCCATACATCAGGGTAGGTACCAGCACTACATTGTCGACGGCTAGCTTCACTTCTTTGGACAGTTTTTTGCTGGCGCCAACGGCATTCAGTCCTCCATTAATGGAGTTACCTGCATTTATCCTTCTTTCAATATCTCTAACAGCCTTCCCATCTCTCGTAAACATACCCAGATACACAAACTCATCCACCTGCTCCAAGTATTCATCATCACAACTATATTGCACACTGTTTTCATACTATACTATATACTACAATCACCATTAGCTCATTCTGTTTTAATAACTCATTAAACTTTTCAAGATAACCTATTTATTAGTGTAATTAAGATATTAGCGATGTATTGATAAATTAATTAAAAATAATTAATTAATAATATATTGATAAACTATTGAAGGATTAATAATACTACAGCAAGCTTACAAATAAAATGTTGTCACTGTTAAGGAAACAAACATAACTTAATTTACACACGCTCTCACAATCATAACAATTAATAATGTAATTCGTATAAGTACCTACCTAGGTACCTAGATATTTACGTGTATCATTTAACATTTCACTATTTATTATAATATTGTCGGATTTTTTTACAAATCACAATTAAAATAAAATTGAACTTTATCGCTTGTCTGAATTCTTCACTGTTAGTTCCAATTTTGCAAATTACACTTAAGGGTCTACTATTCGCATTTCGACCGATTTCTTACATATCTCCCTTAAACATTTGAAGTTTTTAAGCTCTTAAAAAAATATATGTTATTTTTGAAGATAATATCTAGATACGTTCCACGCCGAAACGCAAATTATATGAAATTCCCTCGATAGAAAAAAATCGCAAAGTATGCTCCGAAAATTATTTTAAACAAGTCTATTTCTTTTATTTTACAAGTTATATTTGTGAAAAAATTCACAATGTTTCTTTGAACGATACTTAAGATAGGTTCCACGAGATTTTTGCTCTATTTTAAACGAGTCATGTTTTATTAAGCTTTTTCGCAATTTTCGCTGCTATTCTACGACTAAACATATTAGCGCGCTCTGTCCAACACTCGTAATTACATATCTCTCCATCTTCTTATTTTTCAGCGCTGAGCGTTTCAAAAAGAGGAAGATGGAAAGATATGTAAATACGAATGTTAGAGGGAGTGCGCTTATATTAAAACGATAAAATTTAAGCGAAAATTGTGTAAATGCTTAATTAAACACGATTCATTTAAAATAGAGCAAAAATCCCCTGAGGAATGTTTTAAATAGCATTTAAAGAAACACTGTTAAATTTTTCATACATTTTTTCATACATAACTTGTAAAATAACAGAAACAAAAGTGTTCATAATAATTTTCTGAACATACATTGCGATTTTATTCTTTGGGGAGAATTTCATATAATTATCAATTAATTATTCAACGTGGCAAATGTATAGATATATTATCTTCAAAACTAACATATACTTTTTTAGAAACTTAAAAACTTGTGTTCAAGAGAAATGTTATAAAATATAGAAATTCGGAATGCCGCCGCTTAAATTTAAAGCAATTCAAAGGCGGCCTCCGTGGTTGAGGGGCAAGGCTCTCGACTAGCAATCGGAGGACGCAGTTTCAAATCCTGTCGTACGTAAATAAATTTTACTTGAACAATTTGAAAGCGTATTTCATCCCTTTTCAAAAACAGTTTTTCGTTTTCGGTTACGTTCACAAACATTGCATTGCAAAGCGGAAATATTCTGACACACTGCCAGAGTGTGGTTGAGGCCTGAGGGGTTAAATATCACCTTAAGGGGGTATTTTAGTCTAGAAGCATGAACTATATGTATTTTTTCATGTGCAATAAAAAAATCCATAATATTTTACAAGAATACATCGAAAGAATCGAACGAAAAAATTCAAATTTCAAAAGTCACAGGGTGTTGAAGTGGGAGGTCTACAAAAATGGCGCACTCTGGTTGACACGATTGCAACCCTTCCAGTAATCTTAAAAAAATCAATAATTAATTCTCAATCCAAACAAATGCGGCTATGGCATTAGAAAATAAGGAAAAGTCAAAAAAATATTTTTCGCGAAATGGCGGCTCTCTGAAATAAAAAAGACATTTTTCTTCTAGGTTTTTTGAATTTCCCAATTTTTTTAAAATAGTAAAAATTGAAATTTTGTCCTAGTTTTAGTTCCCGCCATAAAGTAATGTATAGAGAAGACTCACACCAAATTTCAAGCAAATTGATTTCGTAGAACTTGAGATATTGTGTCAAACGTCTCGAAAGAAATGGTTTTGAGAAAAAATGCATTTAAATTTTTGTTCTATTCAGATTTTGGTTAGATTCCGTCTAAACCGCGACATTAAAATGGTTTTCACTTTTAAAATAATGTGAATTTCGAAAAATCCTTCTAAGGAGATATTTTGAATATTTAAACTTTGGAAATACTAGACTAGAATTCTGCCTTAAATGAGGGCTGTAAACAGAATTTAAGGAAGTGTATGTTTACCCTAGTGCCCAGTGGGTGTAATGTCATACCTTAATTGATTTATTATTTAATATTAATAGATTATATGAACGGTGTGTGTCCTTTGACTTCTAAAGCCTTTTTCACAAAGGAATCAAACATTCCGCGCACAAAAATTTTGCGTTGGACTAATGCTGCCGAGCCTTTTTTACATAATATAGGTAGGTACCTACTTTATTGACTGTCTGAATTCTTCACACAATCAGTTCCAATTTTAAATATGACACTTAAGGGTCTACTATTTGTGAACACAGCGCTGAAAAAGAAGAAGACGGAGAGATATGTAATTACGAGTGTTGGACAGAGCGCGCTAATATGGTTAGTCGTAGAATAGCAGCGAAAATTGCGAAAAAGCTGAATAAAACATGACTCGTTTAAAATAGAGCAAAAATCTCGTGGAACGTATCTTAAGTATCATTCAAAGAAACATTGTAAACAAATATAACTTGTAAAATAAAAGAAATAGACTTGTTCAAAATAATTTTCGGAGCATACTTTGCGATTTTTTTCTATCGAGGGAATTTCATATAATTTGCTTTTCGGCGAGGAACGTATCTAGATATTATCTTCAAAAATAACATATATTTTTTTAAGAGCTTAAAAACTTCAAATGTTTAAGGGAGATATGTAAGAAATCGGTCGAAATACGAATAGTAGACCCTTAAATTTAAAGCAAATTTGAGTTCGTTGAATAAAATTTCCTGCAAGACTATCGCACAGAAAACCAAAATTAGTACAGTATTGTGCAAATTAATGGAATCATGGTCTTTTATTATGGTTAAACAATTCATTGCTTGTAAAACAATATTTTTTACATAATTATACAACAACCGTTTTGCGAATTAATAGGAAATATCTCCCATTGTGGCTTAATAATAATAATTTGAGGTATCTAGCGTAACTTTATTATAAAACCCAATGTTTCTTTCTGGATTTTATTTCATTTTAATTGGGTACCTAAATGTCTAATCTTTTTAGAATTTGAAAAAAAACAAACATTTTAGCTTTTTTTGTTATTTGGTTTTGGGGTGTTATGCCGTGTTGCGCTACCTCCTTCTTTAACGCTGTCCGAAACGTTGGCTAAAGAAGGAGCTAGCGCAACACGGCATAACACCCCAAAAACAAATAACAAAAATACTTTTGGCCGTGAAAATCTAAAAACTTATCAAACATTTTAGCTGCTTGCGAATGGCACCATCGCAAATACTTACTACTTCGAAACGCAAACGAGTAATTTTATGTCTGTCATGTTTGGATCTCTCCGCGGGTCGACGTGTGCACGTAATCGTGATAATTCAACAATAACTACGGTGTTTTTCTGAATCTTTATGAAGGAATCTAAGTAATGATTTTTCAAAACTCATTTTTTCTTTAAGCTTAGAATTCATCGAGACTTTTAAAAATTTATCCAAATGTATCCGGCAAAATTTTTCGTTTTCTGTGTTTATTGGATATGTGTCAAATTAACTTTAGTTTTGTGTTGTATTCAGAGTTAAACACTTTTAATTTTTTCAGCACCAAGACGATTTTTGATTAACAGATCGACATATACAAATTTCATAACACCAGAGCTCATCATTGTATATGGAGACACTAACCTGCTAAAATGCAATAATAAAGTTACGCTAGATACTCAAAATTACTAACTGTGCGGCGTGGTGAAAACTGACCAATAACATTCCTCGCCCTAATTAGTAAGAGACAAAGCGATGCGGGAATGAGAAAGTATTCGAAATCGAATATCTAATCAAATGTGCTCGGAAATCTGCAAAACAATTTGTGAGGCGGGTATGAGTACCCCCGCCGCGGGAAGCATTTATTGGATAACCCTGACATAGGTCAGCCCAAGTGGTACTTACGCTTGGTGACTTAGTAGGGGAGACCGGGATCATATGAGATGTGTGACCGGGATCATGTGAGGTCTTGGCGGCGGACGCGCCCACCCATAAGCTGCGTGGCGGGCCAGATCAGGAGCTCTAGTCTCTCGATCCATCGTCTTGCTCTGTCACGCTGATCCCTAGCCCTCTACCGTTTTCCTTCCCAGAGCTTCCTCTCCTTCTTTCCCTTGAAAAGACCCCCGCACGGCATCCCCAAAGATGACATAGGCCTTGAGCAAAATGATTTTCCTCAGGGCCTCCCCTGTGGACATTATGTAAAAAAAAAAACAGAGTGTGCAATTCGCATTTCACACGCAGTAGAAGTGAATCCTTCAGAAAACCAAAGTAGACAAGAGTAGACAAGAGAAAATCTACGGCTACGAAGCACCGCACAAAGACGAGACCGATTATACAGTCTCATTCTTTCACTGGCTAAATCCTTTAAATGTATGTGTTTGTCTCTTTTTCGTTTCATCGAGTTTCAAATCACAACGGGGTTAAAGAAGTTTCCACTTCCAATAATGATGGTTTGTTATTAAATGGTAACTCCCGCGGGTACACCGCTCTCAAATTTCACAAAAAAACATTTGATTCTATGTTAGTACACTTTTTACGGTTCCATGTCAACTGAGAATAAAGTCAACTCAACGCCTCCTTGAAAAGTCATTAAAAGCTACGAAAAAAATCATTTTAATTTATCCGATAACCCTAACCTAACGTAACCTATTTAATCACTTTTTTTATATTTTTTTATCACTCTAAATTACTTATCTCAGATGATTCTGAGTTGGATTCATTCCGAGTTGTCCGGTCACCCTTTTTTACGCATACATTGCATATTGCACATTAAAATAAATACATTTAAAAAAAACGCGTCGCGTCTAAAGAGTGCATTGGTGAATGGGGCTTTATACTTACTGAAGAGCAAGAATACCAAGTACCTAACGTGTACACAAGACTTGAGATTAATATGACCTTTTCAATTGAACGGCCATTCTGTTACAAGTAATGACTACAAATTACTTCGGATCGTTCCACTAGAACTAGATATTGATGGATACTAGTCCCAGTCAATTTAGGGTTTCACGAAAACGGAATAAGCTGAAAAATTCTATAAACCTTTATTTTGGCATTTTAAATGCTGTCCCAAAAGCCTCATAAGGTCACAAGTGAGCGTCTTTAGATATTCAAGGTCAAAGGCGCGAAAATCAGGTGTTTGGAAATATCTCGCTTTCTTTGTCCCAAATTGTATTTGCATTCATTATAAAAGTTGTAGAGTATAAAATTTTCTACAAGTTTTGTTTCAAGTATTTTTGTATACGCTTAACCGTTTTTAAGATAGAGCGCGAAGCAGAGCGCTCCGCCATTCATAGCGTAGGTCATTCGCGAATACCAGTGCGCTATTTTTTATTTTTTATTTTTTATATGAAATACCGCACAAGAATCGCAACTGCTCCCGTCTGGAGCCAGTCAGACTATGGCATCCCCGATTGGGGTATGTTGTGAGGCTGAAGGTAGTGGGGAGGGGAAGGAGATAGGGAAGAGGAAGGTGGGGAAGTACCTGGCTATTCAGATCTGGTCACTAAACACGGCTAAAGCCATTTCAAGCAACGTTTCAATTCTGAATGGTGGTCTTGTACGGATTGTACGGCGGAGCGCTCCGCACTCTTTGCGCTCTATCTTAAAAACGGTTAAGTGTGAAAACAAAATTTGTAGAGAATTTTATACTCTTTAACTTTTATAATAAATGCACACACAATTTGAGGCAAAGGGAGCGAGATATTAGTAAAAAACTGATTTTCGCAACCTTTGACCTTGATTATCTAAGGACGCTCACACGTGACCTTATGAGACTTTTGAGACAGCATTTAAAATGCCAAAATAAAGCTTTAAACAAATTTTCAGCTTATTCCGTTTAATTACGAGTTTCATCAGTAAAATCTGCTAGTTATGATTACATTGAACGAGTTCATTAGCAGATAGTGAATACGCCGGCTAGTAGCTTGTAAATTCGATCGATGTAATCGAGGCTTTAGTGACTGGACTATACTAGAATTCAACGAAAGAAAAACTCGAAAGAAACATTTTGAATCCTTTTTATCCAGAAGAAATATTTCATTTTGTAGATATTTCATAAAAAATGTTGCAATAATTATGGTGGCTTGGTCGTGATAGCCGAATTTGGCAGTCACCTCTGGTCTGGAGCCCTGAATAACTTGAAACAAAATCCTTGACTCTGTGGGATACACACTTTCTTGGGAGACATTACAACGCATCCCGGGTATTCGCTAGTCCCCAATAAAATTGAACATAACTTTGTGTCTGTCTACGTCACATGATACATTTGAGTTTGAGATAACGCCTGACAGTAGTTCGTATATTGAACTCAATTAGTAGTAGGTACCTACTTAAAACAAAACATCTTAAAGTGTACTTAATTACTACACTAAGTACACACATAGATATACTCTGTTGTGTAACATTACACAACTGTGTTTGTTTTAAGTACATACTTGTTTCATGTCTGTTTTTGAAATTGACACGTTGACACAGATGGGAAGATTAAAGTAGTTTAACTACACAGTGGCGTAGCGTGAGCGTTAGCCGCCCGGGGCGGAGGAAAATTTCGCCGCCCCCTAATTTAAAAGACAAAATAATAGCAATTCTAAAGAATTTTTCGGCAAGAACGGTGTATATTGTACAGGTTACAAAATAAAAAAAAAATGTCAGTGGGTACATGCGGGACTGGGCAAAATACATGCTTTGCTGTAATTAAAACACAAATTACAAAATACTTTTTCGCATGTATTTAAAATATAAATTCAAAATACTTTCAAGTCGTGTATCAAAATAAGGTATTTTAACCATTTTTTTATTTCAAATACAAATTTCAAAATACATTTGGTTTTGGTAGAACTGATTGCAATAAATTGTCGTAAGTGCCCTTATCGTGCGTTTCCATAGAAGCAAAGCTGGGCAGAATGAAACAGAGACGTGCAAAAATTGACCGATCATATTGCTCAGAAGACACATCTCATCTCCGCTCTACTTGTAAAGTTTTGTGGTTTTGACGGAATTTGATCATTCATTATCAATTAACTCACGTCTTCGTGAATAAATCGATGAAAACGACAATTGCCAAGATCATTTTTTGACGTACAGTGTTGCGAACTCTAAATATTAAAATATATTGCTCTGGATTATAGCGTTTTTTAGTCTGTGTCCGTTTATTTTTCATTATCATAATTAAGATCGCCAAATGTATTTGAAAATGTATTTTGAAGCCATGTGTATTTGAAATACCAATTAAAAAATACATTTTTAAAAAGTAATTGAAATACAAATACAAAATACGTATTTGAATTTCAAATACGTATTTCAATTACAAGCAATTCAAATACTGCCCAGCCCTGTTTACATGTTTTACAATATAATAATCACATTTGTTACAAAAATTCTTACACACATAATGTCAAAGCATCACTCACGGGCTTTACTTCCCTGGAGTTATTCTCGCTGAATATTAGTCATAGTCATGAACAATCCAAGCGCAATTCCTGCAATTGAGTACAGACGGTGTTGCCAGTCGCTTCAATGAGCAAGATGTCATTATTATACATTCATTTATGCAAAGGGTTTCATCACCGAATATTATACATTCATTTAAACCCGGTTTACGACGACCGGCGAAGTCCAGCGGTAAGGCTCCTGACTAGTATTCCGAAGGTCGCGGGATCGAATCCCGGCGTGGCAAATAAATTTTATTTAATTAATTTGTGTTATTTCACAATTTATTCATTTAAAAATACTCTAAGATACTCTCCGTATCGCTCTGGTGTAAGACCACCATTCAGAATTGAAACGTTGCTTGAAATGGCTTTGGTCGTGTTTGGTGATCAGATCTGAATAGCCAGGTACTACCCACCTTCCACTTCCCGATCTCCTTCCCCTCCCCACTACCTTCAGCCTCACAACATACCCCGATTGGGGGTGCCATAGTCTCACTGGCTCCAGACGGGAGCAGTTGGGACTCTTGTGCGGTATTCATATAAAAAAATAATAAAATCACAGAATAAGTAATGAAAAATTCCGTGCTCATTTCAATCGGTCCGAATCATAAGTGCGACTAAAATATGATGGTTCCAAATTTTACAAAACATTATTATTATTTAATGTAAAATTTTTCCGCCCCTTAAAAGTGCCGCCACTGAGTAGTATGTAGTGATTGAGTAAATGTTGAATATTATGAAAAAATCTTCTTCCTGTATTGATTTAAACTAAATATGCCCAAATTATAAATATTCGGTACCGCTAAATGTGCTCAAATTATAAATATTCGAGCCTTGAAATGTATTTAGAGTACTTATTAATGTTTGTGAATTGTGTGAACCAGTCAGCTAGTAAGTTAGAGTAGGTAACACCTGACTAGCAGAAAAAAATTGGACTTCGTTATAAGCGTTCAAAAAAAGGAAGAAGATGACTAAAGATTTTTTTTTTTTTAAAAGACAAACATACGCATAAGAATAACCCAACAATATTTGAAAATCTCCTACTACCACCACAGCAAGCCGAAAATTGTTGCTTGAGTCGTGATAGAGGACTTAGCCAGCCGAGGAATCGAACACGCGACGCCCGGGTGAGACCCAAACGCGATGCCCACTCAGCCACTGACGGGTATAAAGATGGTTTGAAAGAGAGGTAAATAAATACAAATGAAGAAGTAGCGCCTTACTATTAAATTTTGGGAGGTGGGTATGGGTGCCGCCGCCCCGGAAACCATTTATTGGATGACCAAAAGGTCATCCCAAGTAGTTCGCTACGTTTGTTGTTTGTTGGCAGGGGTGCACGGGTTCATGCACAGATTTGTCCAGATGTTGGTGGTCGATGCGTCTGCCCACTTGCTGCGTGGCCGGCCGGATCAAGAGAGACTGGTTGAGGAGGTCTTTTGACCTCTCCAGCCAGAATCCCTCGACCCATCGCCCAGTTGAAGATATGGATTTATATGTCAATCACTCCTGGGCGTACTGACCCCTAGATTCCTACCCACCCTTCATACCTTTTACATTACGGCCGGCGTGGTCAAGGGGTAAGGCTCTTGACTTGCAATCCGAAGGTCGCGGGATCGAATCCCGGCGTGCGCAAATAAATTTATTTGATTAACTTGTGTTATTTCACAATTAATTAATTTAAAAATAATATGCGGTGTATATGCGGCACGTTCAAGAGTGAGAGATACTCTCAGTATCGCCCTGGTGTAATATCAGCATTCAGAATTGAAATGTTGCTTGAAATGGCTTTAGCCGTGTTAGGTGACCAGATCTGAATAGCCAAGTACTTCCCCACCTCCCTCTCCACCATCTCCTTCCACTCCCCACTACCTCCAGCCTCACAACATACCCCAATTGGGGATGCCATAATCTCACTGGCTCCAGACGGAAGCAACTGGAACTCCTGTGAGGCATCACAAAAAATTTTAAAAAAAAAAACATTCCGTAAACTTGTCCATCCTTTCCCTAAAAAGATCCTCCACGCAGCATGTCCAAGATGACGTAGGCCCCGAGGGAAATTGTTTTAAAAAAACACATTTCTATGAATTACTTCTGTTTAGTGTAGGACATAAAAACCTTTAATATCTACCAGTAACCTTTACATAGCATGGTTTTCCAATGAAAATCACTTCAAGGCCACTTAACGTTTACGATGACAGCTAAAGAAAACAGTACACAAACGTTATACTTTGCGGTCGTGAGGTAATAAACGTTTACTGTAAATTAGTTTATTTTTCTAGAATTGCCATATTTTTTTATTTATAGCATAACGTAACCTACTCATATATTTTATAAAGCTGTCCTTTTAAGGCAGTGATTCTCAACGGGGGCGCCAGGGTTCCCTTGTGGGCGTTTTGGAGGTCTGGAGGGGCGTCTTATTTATTTATTTCAACGCCATAACATGGCTTTTACAATCAAGTGTTACATGATACAGTGGTACACAGGGGGGTAACAGTATTTTAATAATAACGAAAAAATAATAGTTATACAATATTTAAATAACATACACACTGGGTTTATATAAGAACTGATATAAAACAATATGAATGTATGTGTGATAAAGGCTAGTAAATAGGTATGTGATACAATTATGTGTTACAACCTTAGATATGGTATTCGAACTTGGGGACATGCAAGCACTACTTACATTAAATATATTGAAAATTTACAAACCGCCATAATAAAAAAAATTGTCACAACTAAGATTTACAAACAGAGACATAACTTAAAATTAATGTATGGCTCAGATAGCCTACTTACAATAAAAGGTCTCCACTGGTTCACTACTATTATGGATAATATGGGGGAAAGCCCTTACAAACACCTACTTGTACACAAACATACCACAAGATTTAGAGAAGGAAAGGGCCTAAAAAACTCCTCGAATATTAAATAAATATGGAAGCCGTATTCTTGAATATCTAATACCAGTGATTTTCAATAAAATCAATAATAACATAAAATTTGAAAAAAATGAGAGACTAAGTCCTAAAATGATAAAACTATGGTTAATGAACGAAAACTCCATGTATCTTTGAATATCTTAATATAGCTGCCTACATATCTTTTATTAGGTAGGTATATTGAAATATCTTATATATTTATAGTTTTAAGTTAAATTATCTAATACTACTATCTATTCTAATGTTTCCTTAAAACTTTAAATGTATTTACAAATTTTTTCTTAGATATTTTATTATGAATGTTTAAATTGTTAGAACCTGCAGACAAGCTGCTATATGACAGCTTTGTGGGTATACTCTAATTCTTGTACAAAATGTTTTTCTGTAATTTAATAAATAAAAAAAAATAAAAAAACCAAAAAAAATAATAATGTGGAAACATAAGGAAGAGAATAGAACATGTTAAAATAACAAAACATTATATTTACGCCGAATAAAAAAATGTAAATAAAGGTGACTTGTTAGCAAGTAGAATCGAAGAATCGAACAAAGTCAAGTAAATATATCTATTCATACATTCACATTTGCAAATCTAGGAATTGGTTATTAATATAGCAATTTAGTATAGAGTTCATTGTTGCCTTAAAAGTTAACATTGCTTGAAATGACTGGAGATGCATAGTTGGCAAATTAGCTCTGTTATTTTAGGGCTGTCAGTAGATTTAATAATAATTATGAATAAATTTTATTTTTTTAATAAAATATAATTATTAGCTATGACTCCTTTGTCTGATGGTTAAGATATCTGATTTAAGTGGTTTAGAATCTGTAATAAAATATTATATAGAAACCATGCAGATAAATATTAACATGCCTAACATTGATTATTGTGATTGAGGTGTGTTATTATAGCCTTCTTAAAACTATATTCCGCGCAGTTGAACACATCTACTTGATGTTTTGTTTTTTTTTGCATTTAGGGGGCCCTGCAGAAGTTGCTGAGAGTAGGCATTGTGTCTATATAGAAAATAAGCTCATTCACGAGCTACGCACACACTTTTTATTTATTTATTTAAGGAACATAAACAGTCTTAGTAATATAATATACATAATACACATAAGAGGATGATAAAAAACATACCAATTATTAATGTTCACAGATAGGTATTTAGAAACAAGACTAACTGAATGTTAACTAGAATATTTAAGAAAAAAAAACTGAACTAAAATAATAATAATAATACAAATCTAAATTCAACAAATGATAAACCAATACACAACAATAAAATAAATGTGATTATAACTGAAATAGACTGCAAAATAGGTATTTGGTTTGGGAAAGGTAAGGGGAGGAGAGGGATAAGGGAAAGTTGCCAGGCAAGTAATACAAAAATATTAGATACAATTAATTTAATCGTCATGAATATGTGTTATTCGCACCTAGAATGTTTTACAATGAAGTTCTGTAGCGACAGTAACTAGCAGTGAATATGTCAGCACGTGTATCTATATTTGCAAATTTATTGTTATAGTAGTCACATGTCCTGTGCATAAATTCATTTTGATTGGAATTGGTGTTGCACTTTCTTTAGATTTGACAAGTTCTGTTAAATAAACTACACTTTCACGCACAAAAATTTAAACTGAGGCATAATACTCAATGTAATAATAAAGTGTTTTATTTACACTTCTCATCATTGGATTTCCTACTTCTACTACAGAACATCCTCTCCTTCCTTTCCCTATAAATACCCTTCACGCAACGTCCCCAAAGATGAAATGCCTTCAGGGAAATTATTTTCTTGAGGGCTTCCAGTGTGGAGCTAATGTAAAAAAGGTAAAAAAAAATAGGAAAAAAAGGAGTTCAGCTAGTGAAATTCAACAAATTGTTAATTTGATGTAATGAAAATAGACTTTACTTACATATCTCAAAATTAAAAATTGTATTAAACTATTATATTTTGCCTATGTAAGAAGTCAACTTGAGTACAATTCTCTCTTCTGGAACCCACATTATAATATACATGTACAAGCTGTTGAAAGAATACAAAACAAATTCTTACGTTTTCTAAATTTTAAAATGGGGATTCCAGCAATTATGTTGAACTACAACACTCTGTTAAATAATACGAATATGCTCAAATTGTTAGACAGAAGAATTTTCACTGATTTGTTATTTCTATATAAAATTCTACATGATTTAGTTGATAGTCCGGTATTGCTTGAACTGATAACCTTCCGGATACCACAACGTAATACCAGAAGTCAGGATTTATTTCAGTGCAGAAATTCTGCGACTAACTACCATTTGTATTCCTCTTTGCCCAGAAAACTAATTGAGGGAAATAATTATACCAAGTCAGTGGATATCTTCAATTTATCTTTAAACAAATATAAAATATTGTTTCCGAGGCAGTTCAATTATGTACGATAAATACTGCATATTTCTTACTAAAACTTACTTAAATTCATGTGTAAAAGGCCCGAAAAAGGGCGCTAATATATAAATAAATAGAGCTAGTATAAATTTGGTTTCCCAATTGAAGAATCAGTACCATTTACTTTATGAACATGACAAGTTAGTCGACGTACTATCAGTTTAAGTGTTGACCTTCGTACCCAGACCTATTGTTGCAGCAAGCAATTTAGCAACAAATACTTGTACCTAATTTTGTCCACTACTTAATGGTATTTGGGCCCCAGGTTCATGATATAGAAGTGTTGTTACGGGAAGTCATTAGAACTCACGTACCTTGTACCGACGTATTGCAAAGGCTGTAAAACCTAAGTACAGGTATGCCAGTTGATTTTAAGGTGATCCAATAGTCCAGGAAAAATCGAAATCGGAATCCACGCCTCTTTTTAGGAGGAGTTTAAAAATACTTAAGAAAAAGCTTTTGAAAAGGTTGGAAAATTTATTTGAAAAATTTTTTTACGTGTTGATTTCGTAAAGGCCTGTAAAAAACCTTATCTACTTTTTGACGCATTGTTTATTGTAATAACAAGGTAATTTAAAATTGATTTCACGGAACCAAGCGACGCGGAGTCTAGGACGTCTATTCCCCTTCGCAGGCGGGGCGTAATTGATACGAAATTGGTGTGCCTAGTGCAAGGTTCTTGTGCCGATGGCATCAGGTTCACTTTAAAAATCCAAATTCGTAGAGAGCGGGCCGTATTGATTGATGTCCAACATAAGAACGAGAAAATGCATTTTTATTTTATTTTGTGAAGTTAGGGCATAAATATCTTTTTTGGCGATTATTATAAAATAATCTGAATTGTCTCATTAAACAATAAAACCATATCCAAAAACGGGTTTAAAAGTATGAGAGTTTTTTTATAGACCCAATACTTTATTTTTTTCTAGGCTTATTAAAAGACTTTAAAAAAAAATTACCGACATTTTTAAGGACCAAGATATGTTCTACACGCAGTATTTAATTGAAGCATCTATTTTACTTCTAAGCGATCAAATTTTCCAAACAAAAATACGTGATTTTGTATGCTTTTGCATTTTTTGATCGGCGTGCTTGGATTGTCGCTTAGATCGCCTGGATATCACCAGTATAACTTTGTATTCCTTTCTTCTTCAAAAATATTCTTTTCTATAATCTTCATCTATATTTCTTGTGAAGATTACATAGATGCAATTACCAAAATAAACGAAGACCTACAAAATATAGCAAAATGGTTGGAACTGAACGTAATCAATCTTGCTGTTGAAACTGAACGTAAACAAAAAAAAATAAAGAAATATGCACTAAAACGCGTGTTAAATTTGATAATTACTGATGAAAAAATTGAAAAAGTAAATGAAATCAAATACCTGAGTGTAATACTAGATTCAAAACTATCAAAATAAGTAAATTTTCTTAGGAGACTTTGAAATAATAATAATAAAAATGATATTAGGATTAAATTTCAAAGTAGAGTCAGAAAATTTTTAAAATGCAATCTATCTGCTAAAAATTTAGTAAAGGCAATAAATACTTGGGCGATACCTTTATTAACGTACTCATTTGGCATAATTAAATGGTCCAATACAGATTTAGATAGCTTAGAACGATTAATTAGAACTACGTTAACAAAGTTTAGTTTAGAACGATTAATTAGAACTACGTTAACAAAGTTTAATTGCCATCATCCAAATTCAGCTATAGAACGAATTAATTTACCTAGAAATTTAGGAGGTAGAGGTATAGTCAAAATAACTTCTTTGAAATACAATCAGGTAGAAATGCTAAGAACTTTTTTTCCATAGGAAAGCTAATAGTTCAGAAATGCACAAAATAATTTGCAAGGCAGATAGAAACATTACACCTTTAAATTTATACGACGATAATGCCAACATTCTTTTAAATACCAACCAGGAATTATTAGATTCCTGGTCAAATAAAATTATTCACGCCAGACACTTCAATTATCTCAACCAAACGTATGTTGACAAACTTTCGTCAAACAAATGGTTGAGTATTGAAGAATTGGGTGCAGAAATAGAAGGATTTACGCTTGCCATTCAGGATAGAGTCAATAAAAATGCAAAACTCAGTCATATTAAATACATGTAGGATTACGAAAGATTTTTTAAATATTTATATTGAGGGATCGGTAGGATTTATCGGTTCAGTTAGGAGTTCTATCGAGCCGAACCCTCTGATATGAAAATATCTGGAGTCGGTGAAGTATTTTCCCATATGGTCTCTGGTAGGTTGACGTGTTGTTCTTGTATAGTTTTGTATTTAGTATACTTATACAATGCAATTACATCGCGTGAATTGACTAGATTAGCATTTGTGGAAAAGTGTGTGGAAGGATTAAGTTTTTCCTGTGAGGAAGATTTAACCCGGACATAAAATCTAGAGAACAATTAAATAATTGGACAATTTATAGAGCGCCGTTTTTGTGAAAAATCACCTCAAGGGCGCTTTACAATTTTTTTTGGATCTATCTAATTTTATTATTTACAAATAGATACAGAAACATACTTACCTGGCAGGTCACTTCCGATAAACACACTTTTTAGAAAGTTTATGCCTGAGGACGATACGACTTTGCACGTGGAGGACATTATATTGAAAACACTGGACATTGCATGAATTTTTTACATTTTGCTACCCTCATCACTGTTGATTTTTCATTTATAAGAAGATTAATGCCAAGATTGAATTAGTATTTATTTTGAAAGACTCGTGAATTTAGATCTCTTTGGGACTGGAAATTTTCATAAAATGAACTTTAAAAAAGCTTAAAATAAGAATTTGGTTATATTTTACACAATTAGGCCGTGAAGGCGAAGGTGAAAGGTTTTTTTTTAACTTATGGATACGACTGTCTGAAAAGATGAGTTTTAAGTTTAGATCTAAATTCCGCTGAATCTGTGATCATTCTTAACTCGTGTGGCAGTCCATTCCAGGCTTTAGGTCCTGACACTCCGAAAGCACGCTCACCGAATTTAGTATCTGGTGTGCGTTTTGGTTCCTTCAACCTTCCGATAGCTGATGTTGCTGCTGACCTAAGGGTTAATTGTCGAGGATTGGAATTTTCTGGAATACACATTTCCGATAAGTAAGCCGAAGCCATTCCGTTAAGAGACTTAAATATCATCCAGCAGACTGGATTCTTTCGGGACACTTGAGCCAGTAAAGGTTACTAAACTAAATAGAAACACTACAGAGCTCATTTATAAAACTATAGATGCTCCACATATTGATTATTGCTCTAAGATGTTTAATTTGGCCAATGAAGGAAATTTGAATAAGCTAGAAGTTAGAGTTATGAGATGTATACTGGGGAAAGGCAAATATTCAAGGGTTGATCAAATGAGAGAGGAGCTAAATTGGATGCCAATAAAAAAGAGACGGCTATTTAATGTGTCAATTTTTGTGCATAAAGTTATGAAAAACCAAATGCCTAAATACTTTTAGGATGAAATTGTTTTTAATAGAGATGTACATAATTACAAAACAAGAAATACAAATAGATTTAGATTGCCACATATGAAAAATCAAAATCACAGAACTGCCTAATTAATGTATAGAGGACTAAAGATGTATGATGAAATGCCTGAAAAAATGAAGAATGAAGAAAGAATGAATGTATTTAAAAAGAAATGTTATGCTTACTGTAAAAATATTTAAATTTATCAAATGAAATGTTACACTGTGCTTATTAGTTTATATTCATGTAGTATAAACTAAATCATTAAATAATAAAAAAATAAATTTAAAAAAAACCATGTTCGCTCGTCTGCTTCCAAAAAACTCTCCACACATCAACCCGTGGACGACATGGACCAATATTTTGTATTAAATTCAAATACAACAAAGTATGTAAAGGTATTTTAATGTATCATTGAAGAAGAAGATAACACTTATAATCTAAATGAAAATATGAAAGAGAACAAGATACAGAAAAATAGAAAAAGACAATGGTCGCAACTGGGACTCGAACCCAGACCTCTCATCTAACTGGGGCGTGCACGTTATCCAATTTCCAGTCCCAGTTGCGACCATTGTCTTTTTCTATTTTTCTGTGTCTTGTTCTCTTTCATATTTTCATTTAGATTATAAGTGTTATCTTCTTCTTCAATGATATATTACGTTGATGGGAATAACCTTCAAAAGTTATAAAAAGAGAGTTTTTCTTATAAAAAATTGAATAAAAAAATAAATTAAAAAAAACCATGTTCGCTCGTCTGCTTCCAAAAAACTCTCCACGCATCAACCCAAAGACGACATGGACCAATATTTTGTATTAAATTCAAATACAACAAAATATGAAAAGGTATTTTAATGTTTTTATACTAGACAAGAATCCCAATCGCCTGGAGCCAGCGGGACTAGGCCGCCTCTAGAACAAATTAACTATGAATATTTTTTCTGCTTTTTTTGTTGCATCTCTTTGTGTCCACAGACCTGATATATTCATCTCTTTCCGGCGCTATATAATACACATATGCCAGACCTCGCCATCCTTGTCCGACTGTAGTGGTGTGTTATCCTCTTTCCCTCTCTGACCTCTGCATATATTCACTTTTCACACGCGCGATGGTCAGATGAATAGCTAAGGAAAAAACGCACTACCTTAACATATTAAATATAAAAAAAACATTAATCAATATTTATTTTTTTTATAAACATAAGTGTATTTATACAGAATGTAACAACGCGCATACCTGAATGATTTTTTACTAGCAATTCCTGAGTATTTTTGGAGTAAAAAAATTAAATGTCATTTTGCTGTCCGATGATTTTATTTTTCTATTAAAAACCTTAAAAAAAATTCAATCACAAAACGCCTCTGATCGCGACGGCATCGTGTGATACGCGCGCTATTTCGTGTGTTACCGTGCTACTAGTACGAGTCGCAACGCTTATCAAGTGACCCGCTAGACTATAAATGCGCTACTCTCCTGAATACTCAGTACTCAGTTGTGACGTGTGATGGAAAAATATTTTTTAATTTTTAAGGCGCGGTGTACACGCTCAAAAAGACGAAGATGGAGTGAAATGTAAATACAAATGTTACAGAGAGCGCGCTAATATTAAAAACGAAATGTCTAAAACAGTACTTTAAGAAACACTATGAATTTTTTCAAACAAAAACTTCTAAAATAACTGAAAAAACGTATTTATAATAATTTTCGATTTTTTTTAATTAATTAATTTTCGACTTTGCGATTTTTTCCTATCGATGGAATTTCATATAATTGCCGTTTCGGCTTTGGGAATGTATACATATTATCTTCAAGACTAACATATATTTTTTTAAGAGCTTTAAAACTTAGGGGCCATCCATAAATTACGTCACACCTTAAGGGGGGGGAGTAGAGAAGTGTGACAGGGGGGGGGGGGAGTAGAGAAGTGTGACAAGGGGGGAGATCATCAGCTCTGTGACGTCACATGTAAAAATCTAAATTATTTAAACGCAAATAAATTTCAGAGGGACAGGAGAGACAGGGACGGGGGGGGGGGGGCAAAATTCATGAAATTCGTGACGTATGGATGGCCCCTTACAGTATTTTAGGATAATATATAATAAATCTATGTGAAAAAAATGTCATCCGATAGGAAAATGACATCAACATCATTTACTCCAAATATCCTTAGGAATCGCTGATTTAAATCCTTCTGGTACGTGCTGTTATACCTTGTTTATAAAATAGAAAAAAAAAGAAATAATCAATATTTATTTTTTTATAAACACAAATATGCGTACATATAGGATTGAATTTAATAACATACAATTTTTTTAGTCTAACTGAAGAATATTAAAATAATTAAATTCATTTGTTCTTTATTATAGCTGTGTGACATCCCAAGGACTTTGCAATTAATAGATTGGTAGATACAGGCAAATAATTCTAAAAAATATTTTACCAAATAGAAGGTGCACTTTTACATACAACTGCGTACTTTAATTTCGATTTTCCATTATTTTTGTTTTTGCTACAGCTGTTTCGGCTCACAAGGCCATTTTTGAAGTGTGGTTAAATCACTTTGAGACAACTTATTTATACAAATGTAAATGTCAATTTGTGTAGGTGTCAAAATTGATTTGTTTTTTTTTTTACAAGAGCTCCACACATATGTCATCTTTGGAGATGCTGTGTGGAGGGTCTTTTAAAGGAAAAGAAGGAGAGGAAGTTAAAGGAAGGATAATGTATGAGGGGTGGGTAGGAATCTGGGAGTCGGTGGGTCCTAGAGTGACGGACGTATAAATCCATCCCTCCCACTGCAGTGCAAGGCGATGTTCCAAAAGAGTTCTGCCTGAGAGGTCACAAGGTTTCCCTCAATCAATCTGCCACGCAGCTCGTAGGCAGACACATCCGCCGCCAAGACTCACCCCATGAACCCGGGCACCCATGCTAAGAAACCAAACGTACCGAACCACTTGGGGTGACCTATGTCAGAGGTGTTGGTTATCCAATAAATGGTTCCGGGGCGGTGGTATCCATACCCGCCTCCAAAATTAATACCGATTAAACTAATTTGCTGAGAAACTAATTGAGACAATAGATACTATTATGTGGGGTTCTTCGGAATCTGTTTTTCCCGCACTAAATTTAAAGGTCTATTGTATCAACTGTTGAAAACCTACTAAACAATTACAAAATGAATAAATAAAATTATTTTAATCAGTGCGGGTTCGTCCTTACAATCTTCTCTCTCTTTCACACTCGCTTAAATAAATTAAAAAACACGTCATCCTTCTCCAACCGAGAGCCAGGTAAAAATCTGCATAAAATACAAGCGAAATTTACCGAAATTCTTTGGGAATTCCATATAACTTATGCCGAATTTTACTTGCAAGGGAATTTTGCAAAGCAACTGTTTGGTATGCATTTATTTAAATTAATTATATTTAATTAGGTACACTGCCAAGAGTTTAATAAACAAAATAATATATTTTGTATAATTAATTATCTAAGCATTCGACGTCTAGTCAGAAGGCTTTGGGTTTGATTCCCGAAAAGTGCAAAAATATGAACTTCGGTAAACGTCGTAAATTTATCAATTCCCAATAATAACTGAACTATTGCAACGTGCTTCAATTAATCATATATAAAAATTAATGTTTCTTTGTTTGTCCCTTATGCGTTCCTAAACCATTCATCCGATTGCGATGAAACTTTAGTGATACGTTGTACGCATGCTCGCAAAGGTTTCCGTATATAGTGGTGAGCTCTGGCGTTATGAATTTTGTGTAAATGAAAATGTGTGTATTTCATATATTTTTGCGGCAGGGAGGAAAGGCTGGAGGGGAAGGGAGCGGGGGAGGTGGGGTTCGCGAGAAGGGTGTCGAGGTAGGGGGAAGGTGGAAGGGGAACGCGAGAGGGGAATTATTTCCTTGAATGGCGTTGCGACGCATGCCGGGTATCAGCCAGTAATGCATAAAATTAAATTTTAAATAAATTCATGATATTCCATAAAATTTCATGATATTTCATATAATTTCATGATATTTCATAAAATTTCATTATGTCTTATAAAATTTCATGATATTGCATAAAATTTTTCATAACATTTCACGATATTTTATAAAATTTCGCGATATTTCATAAAATTTCATGATATTTCATAATATCCATACCCGCCTCCCAAATTAATTTAATGAAAAGACGGATAAGAAGTTCTGAGTAGGAAAAAGGTTTGTGGGGTGGGTAAGGATCAGTGGATCAATGTATCCAGGAGTGACGGACGTATGAAGCCATCCCTCCCGGACGTATGAAGGCGATGGGTCGAGAGAGTCCAGCTGGAGAGGTCTAGGTTAGGTCTCCCGCAAACAGTCTCTCCCGATCCGGCCCGCCAAACACCATGGGATGAACGATCTTTTGAAGTATGTATTTCATATTTTTTGTGATATTTCGTCATCATCGTGGGCAGTATTGGTTGAATCTCAAATTCCTGTTTGACTCATCTACACGTTTTGAATGTCTATGGAGATATGCTGATGAAATAGCAATACGGGTGAGAAATTCTTAAAATTTGGAGAGGCACGCACACCTACAATTTATTGTAATTTACAGCAATGATTCAGAACACTGTAAGCTACATTTTCAGTAAGAGTAGTTATGGTGTGTAAGTCACTCCTGTCCGTAGGTTCTATGTAAGTACATATCTGTATAACCAGGACAACTATAATATTGTCGGTTCCATGCTAACTCAGAATCAAGTCAACTCAACACCTCTTTGAAAAGTCATTAAAAGCTGTGAAAAAAAAATCGAAAAATAGCCCATAACCCATAGATCCTCAACCTTTTTTTGCCCACCGCCCCCTTTGAGAATATTTTTTTTTCTAGCGCCCCCCATCTGCTTTTGCATACCGTCTGTCGTTGTGAATCTGAAACAGCTATTGCCATACTTACCACAACGAGGGGGGGGGGGGGGGGTGTAATGAGATGGGATGGGTTTCTTTGGGTCTCCCGAAAGTCAATTTTTTTTACATGCTATTTGTCGCGAATCTGAAACAGCTATTGCCACGATTATATTTAAACGTGTAATTACCCTGTAAAATTACGCATGTACCTATGTTCATTCGCTGACTCCCGAATGCACCGACGACACTGAGCAAGTTAGCTCAAGCACAAATAATACAGTCAATTCTTGCAGGATTTCAAAAATCCCATTATTTAATAAAAGATACTTGTTATAATTTAATAGCTACAAACAATTCTATTAACTTCACCTGTCAATTTAATATTTGAGACATTTACCTTTTAAGAAGTTTTAACTTTTTTAATTCCAATCAAAAAATAAAAAATTTCATATTATCCAATTTAATATAGATCTGAATGTAATAGAATCTTTCAGTTCAATTTTCATCCACTTCCCGAACTATCGAAATACGTAAATTTTGGCACGCGTGATAAAAATGTTTACAATAAATACAATAACAAAAATTAATCAATATTAAAGCTTACTTTGCTTTATAAGTATGTGATTAGGGTGTTTTATTTATCTTTTTAGATCAAATTTTTTACCTGCCAACGCCCCCCAATTTTCTCTAGGTCTCCTACCGCCCCCTTGAAGGTCTCAAACGCCCAAAAGGGGGCGTTATCGCCCACGTTGAGAACCACTGCCATAACCTAACCTAACGCAACCTATTAAAACATTTTTTAATTTATTTTTTTCATCACTTTTCATTTCATCGACTTTTCAAGGTAGGTGTTGAGTGGATTTAATTCTGATTTATTCGGTCACCGTATTATCATCTGGTTGGGTGATTTTATGAGACGAGTTAAGGCCCGGAAGTACCCGCTCAAAAAGAAGAAGAAGGAGAGATATGTAAACACGAATGTTAGAGGGAGCGCGATAATATTAAAAACAACAATATTTAAGCGAAAATTGTGAAAACGTTTAATAAAACAAGACTCATTTAAAGAGCAAAAAAGGTCGTTAGGAATGTCTAAAATAGGATTTAAAGAAACACTGTTTTTTTCATACATATAACTTGTAAAATAACTGAAAAACGTGTTTATGATAATTTTAGAGCACACCTCTCGATTTTTTTCTGTCGAGGGAATTTCATATAATTGCCGTTTCGGCGGTGGGGAATGAATAGATTTATCTTCAAGAATCACATTTTAAGAGCATAAACTTAAGGGGGATCCACTAGTCCTCGAGAAATTCGACAACGGAAGCCACGCCTCTTTTTGGGAGGGATTTAAAAATACTTGAGAAAAAGTTTTTGGAAAGGTTGAAGAAGGTTTTTTTCATATGTTGATTTCGTAAAGGCCTATAAAAATATTAACTCCTTTTTTACAAGTATTGATCGTACCATGTCTTCCTAGGGCGTCCCCGACTTCTTTTCAATTCACATTTGCGTCATAAAATATTCTTCTTACACTACTTTCTTCGTTTATTCGCTCTACTTGCCCAAAACATCTGAGTGTCCCTTTCATAATCTTACTCATTACAGATTAAATTCATTTTAGATTTAATTTTTTTGTTTATTTCGAGCGTTTCTAAAGCGCACAGATTAAAGTATGAATTTATATTGCAATGTTTAAACTTTGTTTTTGAATAAAATAATAGCGCCTTGCAAATCTCCGTTACTAACCATGTTTCCGTATAATATTGACTCCTTCCACCGCTTTCCCCCTTCCCCAAAATCATCCCTCCCACTACTCCCACCTAATTAATCTTTGGTACTTGCATTTAATTTTTAAGTTAATTTTAATCCTGCTCGTGAATGGTACGGTTGTATCGAAACCGGTCGCGGAAAAATTAAATTTAAGTAACAAATGTACATTTAATAAAACTCTTCAAAAAACAAAATGTCTAGAAATTGTTACATAGTTAATGCCCAAGAAATACAAAAAACTTACTCATTACGTTTACATCATCCAATGCGGATCTCCACATTTCTCACACGATCATAGATGGTTTTACCACACATATGCCTCAGGGTCTCATTTCAACAGCATTCAGTTTACTTTCATCCTTCCTCTACCAGTATCATGCCTCACTGCCATACATCAGGGTCGGTACCAATACTCCATTGTAGACTGCTAGTTTCGCTTTTTTCGACAGTCTTTTATTAGCTTATTATGTTCAGAAATATTTCATTTGTTTGGATTTTATTTCAGAGTTTTATTTAAAAAAAATGGCCTAGGTCTGAGAGGTTAAAACGTCCTAGGTAAATAAAACAAATGCGAACAATTAAAAATTGAATACCTTTTGGCGTTTATTGCCTTTTTTGAATATTTTTATCAATTAGATAGGGATTGAATGATATCTTATAAAATCCACCCAATGTACAAAAAATTATTATCAATTCCTGGAATAGATGGTAGGCATCGTTGGTGGATAATATGCAAATTAATGATATCAATTGTTTTATCTGCTATGTATGCAAATTCGTAGACAATTCTATGTATTTAGATTAGCCGCTGTCTAATTTGTAATCAATGTAAATTGAATTAAATTTTATTTAATCAGTATATAGGTGGTGTTTACATCGACCAATCAAATACAGGAACAGTATCTGACCATACAGAAGCGTTTTTGGGGCTACCTACCAAAATTAAATTTATTTGGCTTTTACCGAAATCAACGAGCGGGCAGAGGTATTTTTTTTATGTTAGTTTTTTTTTAAATATATATTAGCTGCACACAGGAAGCTCCGAGGAAAATAATTCTTAGAGCCAATGTTATCTTTGCATTTTGGGAGGCCGGTGTGGGTACCGCCAAAACCATTTATTGGATAACCAAAAGTCACCCCAAGTCACCCATGTCACCCAAAGTGGTTCGTTTGGTGACTTAGCAGGGGTGCCCGTAAGTGACTTAGCAGGTCTTGGCGACTGATGTGTCTGCCCACCTGCTGCGGGGGGGCCGGTTCGAGAGAGACTGGTTGAGGAGATCTTTTGACTTCTCCAGCCAAAATCCCTCGACCCGTCGCCTTGCACTGCAGTTGAAGGGATAAATTTATACGTTACTTCTGGACACACTTACCCTCAGATTCCTACCCACCCCTCTTCCTCTTCTTCCTTTCCTTAAAAAAAAACTTATTAAAAAAAAAATCTTTGGGGATGATGTGTGGATGGTCTTTAAAGGGAAGGGAAGGAGGTGAAGTTCAGAGAAGGAAAAGGTTTTTTTTTTAAATTTTTTTTTTTAAATTTTTAAATTTTTTTTATTTATTTATTTTTTTTTTATTATTAAGTTAAAAGAAATATAATATTTTATGAAAAACAAATACCTTTGTATTACACCACTATTTTATTAACAATATCAACATGTTTCGAAAACTATGTTTTCTTCGTCAGGATAATAAGTCAATAATAAATAACAAAAGACAAACAAGTATAGACTAATTAGAACATAGACAAAATATTAGAAAGGAGAGGTGATTAATTACCTAAAATATATCATAAAAAACAATTATATAAAATAAAATATAAAAATTATTTTAGAATGGGTAAAAAATTACATTAAATTAGAAAAAGTGTTAATAGTAAATTAAATATTATAAATAACCAAACGTTTTTTAAAAATAGCCATCTTTTTAAATTTATTTTCGTATTAATAGTTATACTTATAATAATTTATTTTGTTATTTAGACTTCTTGTTTTCCTTTTAAAAGATTTTTTATTATGTTAATGTAATTTTTTACCCATTCTAAAATAATTTTTATATTTTATTTTATATAATTGTTTTTTATGATATATTTTAGGTAATTAATCACCTCTCCTTTCTAATATTTTGTCTATGTTCTAATTAGTCTATACTTGTTTGTCTTTTGTTATTTATTATTGACTTATTATCCTGACGAAGAAAACATAGTTTTCGAAACATGTTGATATTGTTAATAAAATAGTGGTGTAATACAAAGGTATTTGTTTTTCATAAAATTAATGATGACACCCCAAAGTAAATATGCCTATTTTGAAGAAATAAAGAAATATAATATTTCGCTTTCTTAACTTAAATACAGAGCGTATATAGTATAGTAGTAAGAAGTAATATTTTTAATTTTGTTCAAACATCTAAGTTTAAATAGTTTTTTTTTTAAAGGATTTTATATTCTTTCCCGTTTTTAGGTTATCTAGAAGGAGATTATATATGTGAACTCCCTTGTGGCCAATACTTCTCTTGCCACTTTCAGTCTTGACTGTATTTGTGTACAATTTATTGTGTTGTCTAGTATAATGTTCGTGTACTTGTGATGTTTTTATAAATGTTGTGTTTGTGTGTATAAGTCCATTTTGTATAGTGTAAATTAAAAGACATATGTTATATTCGTACAATGTTCTTATTTTCAAATGGTTCTTTTCCTGGTATAGTTTTTTTGTGGGAGTGTCTGTTAGAAGGGTGTTAGTGTGTCTAGGATTGACGGCTGTATGAATCCACCCCTCCCACTGCAATGCAAGGCGATGTTCAGAGAGAGTTCTGCTGGAGAGGTCAAAAGGTCTACCCAGACCATTCTCTTCCGATCCGGCAGACGCTCCCGCATCCTTCCTCTCCTCAACAGCACCCTCCACACAGCATCTTCAAAGATGACATAGGCCCTGAGGGAAATTATTTCCCTCAGGGCCTCCTGTGTGGAGTTAATATAAAAAAAAAAATAAAAAAAAAGACGCATCCGCCGCCAGGATCCGGACAAACGTCACCCCATGAATTCGGGCACCCCGGCTAAGTCCACGTGGGGCGACCGAAGTCAGAGGTGTTGGTTATCCATATTGTTCCCGCGACGGCGGTACCCGTGTACGCCTTCAAATTAGTGAGCTCTGGCATCATGAAATTTGCACAGTTTTGATGTCATGTATTTCTGAATCAATATGTTCAACTAATATACTTTCATCACGAGGGAGGACACTAATGCGCTGGATTGACATAGCATCATCACTGGCGTCTTGTACGTCGATGTTTTCTGGGATCTCCAAGCAGCTCAGGACCGCGAGGAGTCCAGGAGCTTTGTCCACCATGGAAATTGCAGCAGAGATCACGATCCTCGGCAATGAGGAACCCACTTATGAAGAAGGAGAACATTCATCACGACCAATAGATATTTTCCATCCAACCATTTTGTTCATTGGATGACGAGGAATTGCTTGGAGATTAGGACTGGAAAGAGGCGAGTACTCGTATGATGAAATTGAACAAACTTTAAACATTTCTTCTTTAGAAAAACGTAGAAAGGACACTGATCTAATTTGCATATTCAAAATTATTAACGGTATTACTGACACACCTGCTTTGTTACAACTCATCCAGTTAAACATCCCTTCCCGTAGACTCCGTAATAATGAATTGCTGTTCCTCAATCAACATTCTACTAATTATGGATATCATTCTCTTTTATCTTGCTAACGCAAGTCAAAGCATTGGGTTTTTTGGTGTTAGCCTAAATGACTTTCGGCAGTCGATATGAAATGTGTAATTTTTAAAGTCTTTTAAATCCATCTTCAAGCTTTGACTTGTAGTCTTCTATATGTTCTTTACATTATAATTTGTCAATGCTCTTCATTTATATATACTTTCCTTTCATCGTCATACCTTTTTTATTCGTGTTATTGTTATGTTATTAATGGACTATTTGTCCGTAAATAAATCCATACTAATATTATAAATGCGAAACTGCTCGAGTTTGTTTATGACCTTTTCACGCATAACACAATATAAAGACTTTAAAAATTCATTCACCAATAGAAAGCTAAATTACATGCGCAGACTATATTTTGTATATGATGGTAAGCTCTGGCGTAATGAAATTATAAATATTAATATATTATATTTGTTATACGTTTTATGTCGCTAACTAAAGCAAATTTTTGCTAACGTCAGAAAAAAATCGTTTCCATGGAAACGATTGCTACTGCTTCAGAAAATTCAAATATTAGAATATGTTTTATTTTTTTGGACAAGCTTCTGTTTTGGAATAAATGTCAGTTCCTACATTAAAAATATAATTCGTAACGATTATAAAGACTGAATAAATGAACTGAATAAATAGTGTAATTTTTTATTATATTCACAAACTTTCAAATATTTAATTAAAAATAAACATCCGAAATGTTCGTAAGCGCATAAATTCCGAACGAATGAACAAAATTGGATAATTCTTTTTTTCTTTGAGCTATAGCTTTATGAAATTTAGATGGCAGGAGAGATGTTTGAAAACTGAATGTAAGGGAATGAATGTATGGAATTCGGGAGGGGGTGGGGGTGGGGAGGAGGGGGTATAATTGATAAGTTCAACCGCTACAGTAATTTCCCGTAATACCATGCGAGCGAAGCCGCGGGGAAAAGCCAGTAAATAAATAAATGAAGAATCACGAATCCGGGTCGCACATAATAATTAAAAATCTAATAAATTTAGATTATTACTATTATAGCTTACAAGGTTTTTCAAATTCACCGTATTCCTACGTGTAAAAGAGATGGATGAAATAATGTCGCTTGCTACGCTCTTGAAACCAAGGAGATCCCACTTGTAAGAGAGGGATGGCAGGGCGAGAGCGAGCGAGAGGCGAACACGCCAGACTGACTTGCTCACCTGACGAGTAACACGGAACTTGTCCAGCCTGCTTTGTATGGCCAACCCGCCGCAGGCTGAATTTTTTACTGGTTTGGCAGTCTATCCTCTATAGAATGTCAAATAACTGCCTAAAATTTGAATCGTAATTTGGCTGTAGGACCTACATAAAACAAGAAAAAATATAGATAATATTTCAATTTTTGAACGCCCTTTGGTCGAAGATTTTAAGTTTGAAATAATGCACAAAAAAATTTTATTTTCATAATAAAAACCATTTCGGGGGCCAATTATTGTCTGTGGATAAAGTGTCGGGTCACTAAGATATATATTAAAAAATTGGTTAAATATGCTACGTTAAGTTAGGTTATTGGCTATTTTTTTCGTAGCTTGTATTGACTTTTCAAAGAGGTGTTGAGGTGAGTTGATTCTGAGTTGCCATGGAATTGTTTCGAACAGCCTCACTGTGTCCATCATCAGGTCAGATGTGTTTTATGATATTTTACCGTCAGAATCTTACTCCAGACAACTCTGCAATGGGAACAATTCCTCGCTTCATTTTGTATGCATACGTCTTCTCATAAATACTCTTCTCTTATGCCTACAACTAATGTTGTCGTGCAACTAAAGTATTCCATTCACTCGATCATGCCAGGACTTCCTTGTTCCTCGGGCATCCTTGATTTCTAAAATCATTCCCATATATACATTCTCCTTAAGATATAATTGTCAAATATTCTAAGTACTGCATCACATACTTATTGACTTGACATAATTCACAGTTATGGAACTACTCATACGTAAGATGGTCTCATTTTGTAAACCCAAAGAATCTTCATTTCGTTTTACAATATTACGACTCTCCGTGTAATATATGCACATGCAATATTATCTCCATCCAAAACGTCCAGCCTCATTCTTCGCCAGTTTTTGGTCGAGCCCAGTAGGTATACATTATATACCCGCTACAACTGCATTCCGCACTTTTTCTTTGTCCCAGGTGCGATGTTGCCATCCAGGTTTCTTCTTCTGGCAAAAGATTACAGAACAAGCATCTGAACGGCTTAAAACAACCGAAGAAACGATAATGAAATTGAAGACACCCAAAAAAAGGTTGCTTTTACCAAATAAGAAGAAAATTTTAAAAGTGGTCCAGAAACACGCCCTTGCGGAACGCCGTTTGCTTTCATATTTACTTACTCCACTACAGACATTACCTGTATTGTTAAAGTTCAAACAACTGATATTATTTTAAATGATTTTGTAAAAGGGTCTGCTTCTTCACTCTTTGCTATATTTTTTATATTTGCTATCGAAATCAATTTTGGTGAAGTGTCTAAATACTTGTTTTGATTAGATCAAAAAATCCAAAGCAAATTAGAGAAAAGTAGATGAAAGGTAGACAGCGGGTAAAATTAAACCTTTACACAAAAAGGATGTAACATCTCTTTAGGGTATCAATTTGTGCGACTAATAAATATAATGCTTTTTTGATGTGGTATGAATCTTAGAAGAAAACTGGACTGTGGGAGTTCAGGTAATAATTGAGATTTACAGATTTGAAGCCTTGACCTGAAGGAATATAAAGTAGCCAATGAAAGTTGATTAGATTTTTGCCTTAATCCGCTGTAACAAATGTTTTCTTGTTAAATTTGGACATGCCTCTCGGAAGCTAAATTATTTTATGCTTGATCAGTCAACTTTACAGCGTGACAAAAATTCGAAATTTAATTGATGTTTCAGAGCATTTGAACAAGATTGCAAAACGGCTTTTTCTTGGGCAATCTTTTTGACCGACGCTTTCATTTGTTTTACTAGCTCTACTAACCAGATTTTCGGAAAAGAAAGCATGTAATAAACTGTTAAAGAGATATTTCAAAGCACACAGCTGCTCATGATGGTGATAACACCGGTAGCTATTCATTTCAAGGGGGAATGGAAGAAGATTTATGATTTTGTCGATTGAATGTTGTTCAGATTGGGGGGAAAAAATTTTATAGCGGCTTTTGACAATGGGCCAGCCATTAAAAACATTTAGATATTTTCATGTCAAGACTCGGGTTAAGGCGCTTCTACCGATAATACGATAGATAGATCCTGGGTTCGAATCCCAGTTGCGACGTTTAGCTTTTTATTCGTTTTATTTTTATTATTGTGTTTTGTTCTTTTTCGTATTTTCGTTTGATTCTTAATCTTCTTCTTTAATAATTGTAATTTGAAACTTAAAATCAAATTAATTAAGAATCTCTTTAAATATAAGCTCAACGTACGTAGGTAACTCTAAACTACGTAGGTAGTTAGTTATACATCTATTTCTCTACAAATTATAGATTAAAGTCCTCCGCCGCGTCTGTCTGTCGCGATAAACTCAAAAACTACTGAACAGATTTTCATGTTGTTTTCACCAAAAGATAGAGTGATTCATGGGGAAGGGTTAGGTAGATATATAATTTGTCAAGGTTTTGTGTAAATTGGTTGAAATATATAATATTGAAAGGATAATGTCTGCATGTGGTGGACGAGCGGGCTGGCAAGCGGGCGTTGTGGATTTGATTTGTATGCAAATTAACAGATGGCGGTGTGAGTTAATTTATCAAAAATTATAAAGGTTGGGTAATCATCCAGTAGATGGCGTTGTTTCGTTAACCACAGCAACGTGTGGCCTGGTCAGCTAGATCATTATAAATATGTAAATGAATATTCAAGAATGCCCACGGCTAAAAACAATCAATTGGGCCCAGTTTTTCTTTGTCGTGACTATCGAATGACAGTTATGGACAAAATGGTGAAAAATAAACCCAGCTTGTCTAGTGTCAACGAACTGACAAATATTTCGGATAGTCACCTGCTCATAATAGGTTAACAGAGAACTCTAGCCAGACTCGCTGTACCCTCATATTCTTCGTGCCTATGGTTGTGGTTTTGGCCTCCATACCATCTAGCAATCTGAGCTTCTACTTCTTCTGAAGTTGGTTCTTCATTGCTGAGGATTGTGACCCCTAGTCCAATTTCCAGTGGGGACAAGGCTACTACGCTCCTCGCGGTCCTGCGCTGCGTGTAGTCAGGACACTGACATACCGGACGTCATTACCAGATTCAGACGCGGACGAATAAGCGATCAGTAGGTATTCCTAACACCCAGACCCCTTACCCCATAACGTATGTTTATATATCTATGTTTATATTTATATAATATTGTATAGTATGTATGTATATGTATGTTTATCCCCTATGGTCCCATAAAGTATATATTTACATAAAAACAGACATACACCCCACACACACACAATGCAGGATATCGTACACCGATATCACTGAAGGCCGATCGGTTTCATGTTGACCGCCGGCCGAATCTTCCTGGATGAGGTTTTTCATGGTTTCCTCATACCCGAAGGCAAATGCGGAAAAACTCCAAATCAAAGGACACGACCGCCTCCTTCCCTCTCCCAACATAGCATAAACAGATACGTATGTATATATGCTTACAGCTTTCTGATGATTAAGATTGATGTTGATGAAAACATACAATTTTAGAAGGGTTTTTAGAAAACAATTTTTCCCTACCGATGAAACACCTATAATAGCCAGGTAATATTTTTAAATACCCACATGAGGTAAAAATTGCGAGGCGCAGATGACGCCGTTCTATTTTGTATAAAGAACATTAACTTTAAATTCAGTAAATTTAAATGATTCACCTCTTCAAGGAATATAAGAATCTAGAAAATGAAAAAAAAATCTTCTGAAGTCGGTTCTTCATTGCTGAGGATTGTGACCTCCTAGTCCAATTTCCATTGTGGACAAGGCTCCTCCACTCCTCGTGGTCCTGCGCTGCGTGGAGAATCAGGACCCTGACATACCGGACGTTGGGAATTATTGGGAATACCTAGCTCTACCAGAATGAACACATTTGTTCTTCATATCGTCCATAAAATCCTGAACATTTCCGCTTTCTTTCACTAGCTCTAAAGCATCGATGACATTGAGCGAGTTTACAAGCTACTACTATCTGGGAAATTCACTATCTGTTAGTAAACTCGCTCAGTGTCATCGTATTACTTGCTAACCAGCAGATTGTGGACTTTCTACGAAAAATGTTGAAAGGTGGTCAACTTTACTCGCTACTCGCTCAAGATGGCGGCCTACCAACAGCTGATTTCGTAACTGTCAGAATTAGTTCGCGCGGGAGCCACAATTCTCGCTACTGGTTAGCGTGTGGCGATAGATGCGAGCTCAATTTTTTTACAAAATGTCGACCAAATAGGTTCGCGCGAGTGTCGTTATTTTAGCTGCTACTGTCGCTACTGAGCGAGTAGACAGTTTTGTGTGTCATCATGACAATCTCACTCGCCGATTCACCCGCTTTTAAACGTTACCGGCTAGTAGCTTGTAAACTCGCTCAATGTAATCGAGGCTCAAGTGTTCATGTTTCCACACCGTTTAGAAATATGGGGAAAATTATCACCCGCGTATGTGCTTAGACCCATAACAAATATCCAGAGAGAGTCTAGTTTCTAGAATCCTCTCTAACGGTCTGTCCCAGCTTTAAAATATTATTTTTCCTCTTCGAACAATCCGTATAGCAGCTATCTATTGTAGCTCACGGTAGTACCCAATTCCTAATTCGCCAGACACCATTTTCTTGTGTGGCTCCAAAGATTCATCTTAGGATCTTTGTTTCGAAAGGCCTTTCCATATACAAATAACCTGCCATGAGTCACGACTACGATATTTAAAGTTCTCCGTTTTAGCTACACGTTATGTAATAATATATTCTTCACATTCTTTTGGCGTGACAATGGGTCATTATGCCGTGTGGCGGTCAGTAACAGCAATAATTTGGTTAATGTCATTTCGTGAATCATTCGGGGTTAGCCTAATTTAAGAAATATGCAAAAATGGTTACACCAAAAACCAAATAACATATTATTCCTAAGCGTGTATCACGATGGTCGTCAGAGTCTTATGAAAACGGATTAAAGGTGGACTAACACAAATTAATAAATGAATTAATACATCGATCGTCCGGTTGATTAGTCAGACATGTCCAAAAAGTTTTCAGATAATAAGGAAAGCAACGATCCTTTTACGATGTTTTACGTGTGGAACGTTTGCGCGGCCCATTTCGATCTGTTTCATACAAATCTTAAATTTGGATTTGAGATAAAAATACCCAGCCAAACTAAAAAATTATTGTTGTAATCAAAAGGTTTTTTAAATATCTAGTACGGATGTGAGCTCTCTTATTTATTTTTGCTTTAAATTATAAGATATAGGCCATTAAAAATTTTAGTGTTTCGTGATTTTAGAGGCAACCTGGGCAATTATTTGTGAGTAAATGAAAAACAATAAAAAATGATTTAAAAAGAATTAAAACACTTTGTATTTAAACCACGAATTTATAATTTTTTTATATATCTACCGGTTTCGCTTCGACCAATATATCCTGATGAATAATAAGCGAAACCGGTAGATATATTAAAAATAATAATAAATTCGTGGTTTAAATACAAAATGTTTTAATTCTTTTTAAATATAATGTCTAACCACAAAGTAATTGCTTCTTACGAAAAAAAAAAATATTTGGTTGAAATAGTTTGGTAGTATAACTATTGTTCAAATTTCTCGAAGACCGGATTTCCTCTTAAAATGCGCGGTGTACCCGCTCAAAAATAAGAAGCTGAAGAGATATGTTAATATAAATGTTAGAGGGGGCGCGCTTATATTTAAAAAAAAAAAAAAAAACAATTATAATTGAGCGAAAATTGTGAACATTTTTAATAAAACATGACTCGCTTAAAATAGAGCCAAAATTTCGTGGGGAATGTCTAAAATTGCATTTAAAGAAACACTGTGAGTTTCATACTTTGCGATTTTTTTTATTGAGGGACTTTCATGTAATTGCCGTTTCGTCATGGGGAATGTACAGATACATATTATCTTCAAGAATAACACACATTTTTTAAAGAGCTTTAAAAATTATTAACTCAAAAGTTGACTGCCCGGATTTGCTAAACAAAATAAATTTCCACACGTCCATTCGATATAGTAGACAAAATACCCTTTTCTATATTGATAGATGCAACACCAATTCCAATCAAAATGAATTTATACAAAGGACATGTAACTACCATAACAACAAATTTGCAAATATAGACACACGTGCTGACTAAACTTTTTATTTACTGCTAGTTACTGTCGCTACAGAACTTCACTGTATAACATTCTAGGTGCGAATAACACATGAATTAATTGTATCTAATATTTTTATATTACTTGCGTGGCAACTTTCCCTTATCCCTCTCCTCCCCTTACCCTTCCTAACCCAAATCCCTATTTTGCAGTCTATTTCAGTTATAATCACACTTATTTTAATGTTGTGTATTAGTTTACCATTTGTTGAATTCACATTTGTACTCTTATTATTTTTTTAAATATTCTAGTTTATATTCAGTTAGTTTTGTTTCTAAATACCTATCTGTGAACATTAATAATTGGTCTGTTTTTTTTTTATCATCCTCTTATGTATATTGTGTTACTAAGACTGTTAATGTTCCTTAAATAAATAAATAAAACTTGAAGTGTAAAATATATGATAAATCGGTAGAAATGAAGCCGGGTCTAAAATATATATAATATAAGTGCAGCAGTGCTGCAGGCACTGCTGAAGGCAGTTTGCGTTTAGAAATGAGAAATATTCTGACATTATATTCGACCATTAAACATAAAAATACAATTAGGAGGAAACCGAAACCAAACAATTATCGGAAACTTGAGAGCATGGCTTACGTATTACGTGTATTGAAAATGTGTTAGGATTCATGAAAGGTATGATTTTTTAAATAATTGTGTTTTTAAATCCCGTTTAAATTCAGCCAAATTCTGGATATTAGTGAGAGCTGAGGGAAGTTTATTCCAAATGAGAGGGCCAGTTACACGAAAAGAGCGATCATAGTAAACGGCTATTAACATCTAGATCTGCTCACCTTAGAGTGAGCTGTCTCTCGCTTAAGTTTTGTCGGACACATAGTTCCGATATATAGGCTGGCGCCATTCCTTGCAATGCTTTGAGCTAAGGTGTCGATATCCAATTCAGTCACCTTTAACTGTACCATACTTCGACTTTTTTTTTTTTTTTTGATTGGATATCGACACCTTAGCTCAGTGGATAAGAGCACCCAACCGGAAAGTAGGGAGCAGGACCTCCCAGGATAAAAATTTATCCAGACACCATCTAGATTGCATTTAGTTCGAGTTGAATCTTGCAATCATTCATAAAGATGGCAGCCAATAAAAATATGCGTTAAGAAAAATGAAGATAATATGGGTGGTTCTTAGTCGAAGTATGGTACAGTTAAAAGTGACCGAATTGGATATCGACACCTTAGCTCAGTGGATAAGAGCGCCCAACCCGGAAAGCATGGAGGTCCTGGGTTCGAGTCCCAGAGGTGTAAATATCTATTTCTGATTTTTCTGTTTCCAGATTTTCGATTGAGTTTCGCTTATAATGTCTTCATTTAATTATATAATATTTATGTCGAAGTGTTATGTTATAGGAGTCCACAATGAAGTTCTGGTACCTACCCTGATGTATGGCAGTGAGGCATGGAACTGGCAGAGGAAGGATGAAAGTAAACTGAATGCTGTAGAAATGAGATCCCTGAGGCGTATGTGTGGTAAAACCATGTATGATCGTGTGAGAAATGTGGAGATCCGCAAAGAATGTAAGGCTGATGTAAGCATAATGAGTAAGATTAAGAAAGGGACCCTCAGATGGTTTGGGCATGTAGAGCGAATGAACGAAGAAAGTAGTGTAAGAAGAATATATGACGCAAATGTGAATGGTAGAAGAAGTCGGGGACGCCTGAGGAAGACATGGCACGATCAAGTGAATCAGATACTTGAGTCGGACCATTTCAAAAGTCAGAATAATAGAAGATTATGTATGAGACGATGTATGAATTTGAGTGAAGCAAAGAGTGTGTGCCAGGACCGAGTTGTTTGGCGGTCCGTCTTCTCTGCTTACCCCTGCGGGGAAACGGCGTGATGGTTAGTTAGTTTTTAGTTAGTTGTTATGTTATAATAGTATTTACTATAACCATATTGACGACACACGATTAAATAATAATTTTTGACCTTCACAGATAACGTGACGACATTTTTGTTTAAAAAATATTAAGTTAATAATTCATATACAACGCGGATAAGAAATTTACTCCGTTACAAATAATAATAATAATCTATTTAATATAAAAATATTTACATTTTACAATCAGTTGTTACGATTACATACGAGATCTAGCATTCAAATAATTTTAAAACACGGTTTTCATTAAAAATATTCAATTAAATTTTGACGTGGTAACGTCTTATAAATCGATGAACGCCGGCCGCATTCACGAAAAAGCATGACTCATTGTCACGGTGTCACGATATCACGTTCAGTCTGAGCAGTGCGTACAAGCGAGGGCGCGGAACAAGCATTCGGCCTGAGCGTTCAGCGAGAACGCGGAACAAGCATTCGGCCTAAGCGTTCGGCTCAAGCCGTTCGGCTCGTGACGTTATCGCGTAAAATTATCGTTAAACCGACTTTACAGACAACCAAATTTTTTTTGACGTGATAACGTCTTATAAATCGATGTTATTTTAGACATTCCCCACGAGATTTTAGCTCTATTTTAAACGAGTGGTGTTTTATTAAGCATTTTCACAATTTTCGCTTCAATATTATCGTTTCTTAACATTAGCACGCTCATTCGAACATTCGTATTTACGTATCTCCCTTTCAAACCATCTTCTGCTTCTTTTGAACGCTCACTTCGGAGCCTTAAAGCTGGTTCACATTACGCTATAAATCTGCGCGCAGATATCTGTTGATTCGCGAGCGCTTATCTTTTGTCCTTTCACACGAGGCTATCAAATATTTCTTCCTGTGGTAGGAGAGGAGGTCAGGCGAATTAGGGAGCGGCAACGGAACGCATATTTTTTGTACTGAAATCTGTCAACTTTACATCTGTCATCTACGGGTCTAGGCAGCTCCGTAATTACAATGACCCCCTCTTCTGCTTTAGTCGGAGAAGGGGAGAGTTATCTTCTGGGATATCGCGTCTGGAGCGGTTACGTCTGAGATGTGTATTGTCTATGATTGATCTGCGCTTAAAAACGCTTAGGTGTGAACGGTCTGAAAGGATTGTATGGAGAGCGTTATTTGGCGTGCTATGATCTTTTATATTTGATAGCGTAATGTGAACCAGCTTTTAAAGGGGTATTCTAGTATAGAAGCATGAATTATTCATTACAATTATTGTAGGTATTTTTTCAAGTGTAATAAAAAAAAACATTAATATTTTTACAAGCCATTATTTTACAAAATATTGATTAAACATTAAAGAATACATGAAAAAATTCAAAATTCAAACAGTTTCAGGGTGTTGAAGTGGGGGGTCTCAAAAAATGGCGCGCCCTGGTTGACACGATTATAACACTCTTAGTAATCTAAAATAAACAAAACTAAAAGTCGAAAAATAATTTTTTCGCAAAATGGCGACTGTCTGAAATAAAAAAAGATTTTTTTTTACATTTTTTTCGACTTGCAAATTTTTTTTTAAATAGTAAAAATTAAAAATTTGTTATGGTTTAAGTTAGAGCTATAGAGTGATTTGTATTGTACAGAGAAGGCTCACACCAAATTTCAAGTAAATTGGTTAAGTAGAACTTGAGTTATCGTGTCAACCGTCTCAAAAAAGGTAGTTTTGAGAAACACACGTTAAAAGTTTTGCTCTATTTAGATTTTAGTTAGATTCCGTCTAAACCAGTCGAACTAAAATGGCTTTAACTTAATATAATTCGAATTTTGAAAAATACTTTTAAGGAGATATTCTTGAATATTTAAACCATCGAAATATGAAGAAATTTTTTTTTCTAGAATACCCCCTTAAATGGAAAAATATCGAAGCCCAAAATTTCATTTACATTTTTTACTCTAAGTGACGTCATGATTCACTCGTTACAAGGAAGTACGTTCTGTAGTACTCAGTATAAAGTTGCAAAACCGTTAAATTGACTTTTCGCAATAAGCAGAAGATTGATTATTGTTTCATGATTAATTAATTTGAAATTCTCAAAAGTCGTGAAAAGATTAAATACTTTATAATAATCATCAAGTTAACAGTTATTTAGTTATTACGAAAATTAATGTTGATTAACATTGTGAAATCCGCTTTCAAGAAAAGATATTTTTTATCAAAAGACTATATTAATATAACTCGGTGAAAAATTACAGTTGAAATTTGTATTTCTCGACCAATGAAAAAAATGACTGACTACTAGGAAAAACATATTTTTTTTTACTTTTGACTAGCTATAACATTGTGGTTATCCATTACAAATAAATGAAACAATATAACTCAAGACCAAGACGCTCACTTACGGCCACCAGATATGGATGCTAAACGAACGAACACGCCTAGAGTCTAGAGCATAAGCTGCCGAAATGAGGTACTTGAGAGGAGTGGCAGGGGTTACGAAATGGGATCATGTAAGAAACACGACGATCCGAGACGATCTGAACATTGAACCATTGCTACTCTTCATAGAAAATCACATAGAGGTGGCTTGGACACGTACTAAGAATGTCTGATGACCGAATTCCGAGGAAAATACTGAGTGCGATTCCAGAGGGTAGACGTCCAGTGGGCCGCTCCATACACAGTTAGGCGAGGCAACTCCAGAAACTGTGAGGAGAGGATGGGACTGCCATGGACGGAGGCCGAACAATCAGCACAAGACAGGGAAGTATGGAGGAGCCTTGTCGATGCAATGGGTCTCCGACCCGAGTAGGATAAGGGGAAGAAAAATAATATAACTTTGTTAGAACCACTTATATATCCGGCCGTTCCTTCCTCAGAGCAAAAATATAATGACTTGACAATTACAAACAATGAGTGGAATGAATGAATGTATTATTACTAAGTGTTGTGGTAGAGGTGTGGGCGTGGCTAGGGATTAATGAAGAGTGGTTGGGTGAAATGGAACGGACATTGAATGGGAACATATCCAAGATCGGGCTATAATTTTATTTATTTATTTACATCTGGCTTTCACCCTTCAAGGGTGTTCTAGGCCATGATGGAGAAAGATAATATGTATTTATACATTCATTTTATTTAAATGGGAATATTTCAACATTATATTAAATATTGGGGTCGCGTTTAGACTTAGAAAAGATGAGATGTTGAATGGAAGGAGAGCATTTTTAGATAACGCTTGGTAGAAGAGAGGATATTTGTTTAGAGAGGGACAACTAAAAAATACGTGATCTAAAGTTCTCACTTCTAGAGGCAAGGACGTGAATTTTAGAAAGGTGGCAAGGATTGGAACAATGTCCGATTCTCATTCGAATAAGTGAGGAAATTTCTTTTTTGGAAAAATGGAGGAATTGTTGAAACCACGGTTTTGATGGGATAGTCCTTTGTATTGAGGCATAACAGGCTCCTTTGGACTTTGGATTGACTAGCAACATGCCAATAATCTGCCAAAACATTGTGGGATCTATCTTTGATGATGGAAAAAATGTCTACATTTTTTAAATATATTAAAATTAGACTAAAGTACACAAAAAACATAAAGATTTTGGTTTGGACGTAAAGAGCAGATGAACGGAGAGAGGAGTTGCGCTAAAGCTGAGGATGGTGCTCCTTAGACTCTGCTTTGGGGTGCCACCCCTTAACGAAACATGTTATTCTGCACGTAGGGATATTATTATATTTATCTTAACTATTGATATTATATTATTATTGATATTATTGATTATGACATTATTGATATGATTGATTACTATTTATATTATATTTATCTTAACGAACGGGTTGCAATCTTTAGAGCACAGGCGTCGGGTGGGAATGCTATCCATGTTCTATCGGTATTTCAATGGAAGATGCTCTGAGGGACTAGCGTCATTGATCCCTTCGGCACCGGTGCATAGTCGGGAGACACGCCAAACGCGCGCCCAACATATGTACACGGTTGACATTTGTCATATGAGAACGGGTCGTTTTTTCGACTCGTTCTTGAGTTCAACAGCTCCCTCCTACAACATGGGTCTCTTCAAGACCAATGTTCATTCCTTCCTCTCCTCAAAAAGACCCTCCACACAGCATCCCAGATGACACAGGCCCTGAGGGGAATTATTTTCCTCAGGGCCTCCTGTGTGGAGTTAATGTAAAAAAAGGGATGATTTATGATCTAAATCATGTTTGGGGAGTCTGTGAAGGGTATTTTTAGGAAAGGAAGTTCTGGAAAGGAAGAAGGTATTTGTTTATATATTTGCAAAAACAACAAAAAAATAATACATTGCAAAAACAGTAAGAAAGGATACAAAATAATTACATTTACAGTTAAAGTAATATATTTTTTTTAAAACATAAGTGCTATTTCACAATTAAAATTGGTGTAGGATATGCGAAAAATATCCACATTTCCTGCAAGGCAGTTAATTAACCTAGTGAGTTTTCCCAGGGGCATCACCATTGGTAAATTAGTTCTGCACCTGGAAAGAATCTAAAGCCTGTGTTGGTATGATGGGTGGGTAGGAATCTGGAGGTCAATATGTCCAGGAGTGACGGATGTCACCCATCCTCCCACTTTAACAAGGTGAGAGTCCGGCTCAATAGGCAAAATATCTCCATCAACCAGTGTCCCCTGATCCCTGAATCTTTTTTCCATAGGAATATGTATTGTCTTTATGTATAATTGTCAAATGTCTAATACTGTGATTTTTTTTTAAAGTGGCTCTGATGGGTGTGATGGCTTACATTTGAATATTATCCTTAGCAATAGTTTTTTAAATTAAGACCATGGGGTGAAGAATTGACATTGCACAACCTCTCCATCCCGCAATACCGTATATAGCAATTGATTGAAAAAGTGCAAAGTAAACACATCTCAGTGTTTGTAGGTTAAGGGTCCACTATTCGAATTTCAACCGATTTCTTACATATCTCCCTTAAACATTTGAAGTTTTTAAGCTCTTAAAAAAATATATGTTATTTTTGAAGATAATATCTAGATATGTTCCACTCCGAAACGCAAATTATATGAAATTCCCTCGATAGAAAAAAATCGCAAAGTATGCTCCGAAAATTATTTAAAACAAGTCTATTTCTTTTATTTTACAAGTTATATTTGTGAAAAAATTCACAATGTTTCTTTAAATGATACTTAAGATACGTTCCACGAGATTTTTGGTCTATTTTAAATGAGTCATGTTTTATTAAGCTTTTTCACAATTTTCGCTGCTATTTTACGACTTAAAATATTAGCGCGTTCTGTCCAACATTCGAAATTACATATCTCTCCAACTTCTTCTTTTTCAGCGCCGTGCGTTTCAAGAGTGCCGCCTTAAGGATAGATCTGAGAGTAGAAAACAAACAGGAGGTAGTAAAAGTCAAGAGGTACGCAGGCTCAAAAAGGTTGACAATCACTGGCTTAGAGTCTAGTAATCCTAATAATGTCTTAACTGGCGGAAATTCCCTAGCGGAAAGGGGGTTAGAGTTGGTTGTCTCAACACTAACAAAGTAGACAACGCATTATGCATTTGAAATACAATAACAAGGTTTATTATGGATAATAGAATAGAAGGTCACCTTAGTACTTAATTCAATTCATCCGTTATCAGGTGAAAGTACGCACTTAGAATAGGCCAGAACGAATTGAAACTCGTCATTTATCAGCTGTTTTTGTTATTTGAATTTTCGGAAATATCTCATGGTTGTATTAACTACCACCTCCTGGAAAAGGTACAATTAAAAATCAATTTTACTGAAAATTACAATGAATCATATATATTCAATATACATCAATAGCCGTTCACTAACGATTTTAAGTACCCATTTTCAGAATTTCTACCGATTTATAAAATATTTCTCTGAAACACTTTAAGTTTTTAAGTTTCTAATAATATCTTTACATTTGTAGAGCTGAACAGTAATTATATGAAATTCCCTCGATAAAAAAAAAATCGCGAAGTACGCTCCGAAAATTATTTAAATCACATTTTTTCTGTTATTTAACGTGGTATGGGTATGAAAAAATTCACAGTGAATCTTTAAATGCAACTTAAGCGTTTGTCGAGAGATTTTTGCTTTACGTTAAACGAGTCGCGTTTTATGAAATATTTTCACAATTTTCGATTAAATTTTTTTTTTTAATATAAGCGCGCTTCCTCTATCATTCGTATTTACCTCCGACCAAAGAACGAGACAAAATGGGCCTTATAGTTTATTGCTTAATTCTTTCACTAAGCCCTTCGGATTGTGTAGTTTGAGACGCGTATTTTGATGCCCATATCGCCTACTTTCCTGTTCGAAAGAAGTCGTGTTTAATTAAATATTTTCGATTATTAATTTTTTTCAAACGAGTCACGTTTTATTAAATATTTTCACAATTTTCGCTTAATTATTATTGTTTTAATATAAGCTCGTTCGCTCTAACATTAGTATTTACCTTCGACCAAAGATCGAAACAAACCCTTTTCTTGCAAAATGGGCCTTAACGCTTACTGCTTGATTCTTTCACTAAGCCCTTCGGATTGTGAAGGTTGAAACGCGTATTTTGATACCCGTATCACCGACTTTCCTTTTCCAAAGAAGTCGCGTTTTAATAAATATTTTCGATTATTATTTTTTTCAAACGAGTAGCGTTTTATTAAAGATTTTCACAAATTTCGCTTAATTATTATTGTTCTTAATACAAGCGCGCTCCCTCTAACATTAGTTGCTCCCTCTAACAAAGAACGAGATAAACACTTTTCTTGCAAAATGGGCCTTAGAGTTTACTGCTTAATTATTTCACTAAGCCCTTCGGATTGTGAAGGTTGAGACGCGTATTTTGATACCCATATCACCTACTTTCCTGTTACAAAGAAGTCGTGTTTTATTAAATATTTTCGATTAATTTTTATCGTTCTTTTTAATATCGCGCTCCCTCTTACATTCGTATTTACATATCTCCCTTTCTTCTTCTTTTTGAATGATTACTAACGGGCCCTAGAGATTAGCTACCCAATTGGTAAAAAGCATTTCCTATTAATTTATCATAATATCGTAATTCAGTAATACTGTTTTAAAAGCCTTTAAGATATAATTCAGATTTCAGTTATCAACATCCTGTATAATTGTTTAATTCAACGCAAACATTGATTCATCAACAATTACGTCGAGATTTTTGATGAAACAATAATAACATTACATTACAATGATTATGGAAAAAAATGATTCAATAATTTTCCTTGGTTCAAATCTGTTCGCAGAATCGCATTTCCATAATATGTGAAGATTGTTAAAATGATAATCCGATGCCGATTAGACAATGACAATTTTTTACCCAGCCCATTTTTAATAACAAGAAAATAATAGATTTGTTATTTGTGTTGTTTTTACAATTTCCGTGCGTAATAGAACGTAATTTTTTTTATGACAGAGCTGCTCAAACCGCGGCCCGCGAGCCCATTTTGCGCGGCCCACTAAACTTGACTAAATAAAATAAATAAAAATCAACGACATTAGTTTATTTGTTTGATCTTTGTCGTAAAAAAAATATTGCCTGCGGCGCTATCTCTGAAGTTGAAGATGGTTTCCGTTCTGTACACGGCTAAATGTTGTTTCTAAAAAAAGTACAAAAAGTTAAAAAGTACTTTTGATATATATGTTTTTACTATTTTACATTAACTCTACATAGTTTTGTCTCCACACAGTCTTCACACAGAAGGCCCTACGAAAAATAACTTCTTTCAGAGCCTATTTCATCTTTGGGGATGCTGTGAGTAGGTTTTTTTATTGTAGAAATAAAGGAAGGAACCTTGGTCTTGAAGAGACTCGTGTTGTTGCAGGGAGCAAACACAGAGGCTGGCAAACGTTCTACAGCCGAGCTGTTGAACTTAAGAACGAGTCGCAGAAACCCGTTCTCAGGTGTCAAATGTCAACCGTGTACCAATGTTGGGCGGCAGCTTGGCGTATTTCCCGATTGTGAACCGATGCCGAATGAATCAATGACGCAAGTTCCTCTGAGCATCTTCCAAGGACAGCATACACACCTGAGTCTTGTGCTCTGAAGATTGCAATCCGCTTGTAAAAATAGGAGAATTTTTTAAATGAATCGCCCGAAATACATTTAATACCATTCTCGATGCTCGTGTGAGTCGTGTGTCGAATGTCGCGTAAACGCACCAATACCAGCAACAGCGGATTCTCTGCTCCATTCCGCATCCACGATATTAGAAAAACTTTGATTTTCGCGCGTGCGTATTTATTTTTGCCCGCCGAGATTTGTCTGAAACCAGAAACGCATTCCATGGGAGCATCCAATGCGCAGAAAACGACTTTAATGCGCGTAAGCATTGTGCACAGAATAGCATAACCAAAACGCGTGGGTTTAATTCGGTACGTTTTAGATTTGTTCGCGCGACCATTTCGACAGTTTGGCTTTAATAACTGAAGCCGATTCATACGTTGAACATTTTTAGAGTATCTATTTAATTTTTAGAGTATCTATTTAATTTTAGAACTGTAATTAATTGATGTGAAGCATAAAGGATTTATAGAGCTAATTTGACATATATATTTTTATTCTGCAAAGTTAATCATGTCAACCTGTAGTTAATCTAGCCCCCGCACTGGCGAACATAATAGGCCCGATTAAAAAGGTTGCGTATCCCTGGTTTATCTCATTCGGCTGAATTTGTTGACGTGATAGAACCATGCAATTTTATTTTTTAATGTCACAATGATAATAACATCTGCCTTCCGATGATAACGAATCGACATATCAAAGTCAAACAGTCAAGTCTTTAGATAACGATTGCTATGATGTACAGTACGCGCCAAATTTAAATGCCGACCCGAACTTGATACGATTCATTCTCGCGCATGTACAATCATTTTGCGACTGTAAGCGAAAGAGAAAGATGGGCACAACATGCGACAGAGAAAGACGTGGGTGAGTAGGCATGCCTCTTTTCTGGCCTTAAACACGCCTATTGTGACGATTTCTGTATCAACGTCAGGTCGGCATTAAAGTTTGACTCTTACTTTATCATTGTAGCTACTTACTCTACACAGCCAAGTCCTTATGTGGTTGTGATTGTTATGTACAATGGGTAGTTACTCTATACAGAAGGTCTTGGGTTAAATAATTTCTCCCGGGCACTCTAATAATAAAAATAATAATTGGATTATTTGTAGAGCGCCGTTTTTGTGAAAAATCACCTCAAGGGCGCTGTACAGCTTATTAAAAATTCCTAGGTTCTATCTAATTTAACTATTTACAAATAGACACAGAAACATACTTACCTGGCAGGTCATTTCAGGAGAATACAATTTAAATAGAAAGTTAATGCTTGCAGAAGATACGGTCTTGCACGCGGAGGGCATTATATTTAAAACACTGGACATTGCATGATTTTACATTAAAAGATTAGTGGCAAAAGTAGAGTTGATATTTATTTTGAGAGACAAGGGTCCACTTTTCGAATTTCGACCGATTTCTTACATATCTCCCATAAATATTTGAAGTTTTTAAGCTCTTAAAAAATATATATATTATTTTTGAAGATAATATCTAGATACGTTCCACACCGAAACGCAAATTATATGAAATTCCCTCGATAGAAAAAATCGCAAAGTATGCTCCGAAAATTATTTAATACAAGTCTATTTCTATTATTTTACAAGTTATATTTATGAAAAAATTCACAATGTTTCTTTAAATGATACTTAAGATTAGTTCCACGAGATTTTTGCTCTATTTTAAACGAGTCATGTTTTATTAAGCTTTTTTGCTATTTTCGCTGCGATTTCATCACTTAAAATGTTAGCGCGCTCTGTCCAACATTCGTAATTACACATCTCTCCATTTTCTTCTTTTTCAGCCGAAGAGCGCCGCCTTAAGGACTCTTTAGGGTTGGAAAATCTTCACAAAATGTCATCTGTCATCTTTGGGTATGCTGTGTGTAGGGTCTTTTTTAGGGACGGAAGGAGTGTACCTGGGTTTGGAAGTCTTGACCCATGTTTTTAGGTCGATAACAAGTCACAGAAAAGGCCCGTCCTCTCTAGAAATGTTAGACGCGCGTTCGACAGGTTTCCAGGGTATGCACCGGTACCGTCATAATCAATGAGCATCATCCATTGAAATAGCGGTAAATCAAAAACAGCATTCCCACCTGGCGTCTTTGCTCCTATCTGTTTATCTGTCTATCAAACAGATACAGTATCTGCCCAGTCTAATTCAAAATTAATGAAACGTATAAGTTTTTGTTAAGGCGGCGCTATTCGGTTGAAAAAGAAGAAGATAGAGAGATGTGTAATTACGAATACTGGACAGAGCGCGCTAATATTTTAAGTGATGAAATCGCAGCGAAAATGGCGAAAAAGCTTAATAAAACATGACTCGTTTAAAATAGAGCAAAAATCTCGTGGAACGTATCTTAAGTATCATTTAAAGAAACATTGTGAATTTTTTCACAAATATAACTTGTAAAATAATAGAAATAGACTTGTTTTAAATAATTTTCGGAGCATACTTTTTCTATCGAGGGAATTTCATATAATTTGCGTTTCGGCGTGGAACGTTCGCGCGGCCTGTTTCATACAAATCTTAATTTTGGATTTGAGATCAATATACCCAACCAAACTGAAAAATTATTTTTGTAATCAAAAGGCACATCAAATATTTACTAGGTAGGTACGGATGTGAGCTGCCTTATTTATGATTACCTCAAATTATAAGATATATGACATTAAAATTTTTAATGTTTTATTGATTATTTGTGCCATTATTTGTGAGCAAATTAAAAACATTAAAAAATTATTTTACCATTTTTATTTTGCAAAAACAATGGAAAATAAAGTTATAAATAAAACAACGTTAAAAATATGTTTTTTGGGTAGTAATTTTAATGTATAAACGACAAATTTTTGTTGCTGTGTTCCTAACGCCTATCAAAATGATTTTTTTTCTTAATATTAATTTTTCATTTTATATTTCTATGATAAATATAGTTAAGTTATTATTTATTGTTTTTAATTTACTTACAAATAATTGACCAAATTGCCTCTAAAATCAAGAAACACTAAAATCTTTAATGGCCTATATCTTATAATTTAAAGCAAAAATAAATAAAGTAGCTCACATCCGTACTAGATATTTGATAAACCTTCTGATTACAAAAATAATTTTTCAGTTTGGTTGGGTATTTTGATCTCAAATACAAATTTAAGATTTGTATGAAACGGGCGAAATTTAAGAAATTTAAGATTTGTATTAAATATGCTATAAAATAACACCGGAGGCATAACGGTTCGGTACTTTAGTATGTCATCTTGAAATAACCTATAAGTGTCCCAGAAAGCATCAATATTTTTCAAGTTTTTGTGCATTATAATTGATTTGGTGGTGTTTACGAGTAATCTGAGTATTGTACCAGATATAGGGTACACTTTTACATATAACTGCATACTCAACTCTAATTTCGATTTTTCGGAGATGTCTCACTAATCAACTGGAAGATCGTATTTTAACAATATTAGCTAATAAAAGATTACAACATGTTGACATCTGTAAAATAAAGCACATTCATGTCTGATAAATTCCATGGGACAACCTTCTGCCTTCCACATGGGATTGGGGGGGGGCTGGCTATCCAGCCGAACTCGTGAAACTTTCACCGAACACAGCCGAACGGTTCCGAAGTGAGTTCGGGTCGGGCGGTCGGGATTCGGACGAATAGGTAGACGGCTGGGTAATTCCTGCAACTGCCTACCCGTGGGGGGACATTGCGGCGAATGTCAAACTTTTATGACTTGGGTACCTCTTTAAAGGGGTACCCCTGATTGATTCCAAATAAAATGTGTTGATAAAACAATTAAAATTATGTACTCTATGTAATTATTGTTTGATCATAAGTATTTATAATTTTTCAATAATGTCTAAGCAAAATAAGAATGTAATTTTTTTTTTAATATGTTTATTTGTAAGACTGTAAATAAATAGACAAACTGAAGTATTTTCGTCACAAAACAAGGGCGCGGATCTTTTTTTAATGATTTTATTTGAACTAAAATTAAAATTCTGAAAAATAGGTTTCCCAAATAATTAATTATTTATTTTACTATTATATACGATTATATAATTTGAAATGTGTGCTATAAAATACAAAATTTTGTTTAAAAATTTAACAAATCTGCCAACGACCTACGGTAAAACCTTATTGTACTAAAAATAAACATATTTTCTCAAAATTTAAAAAATAGCTTTACTAGATGAAAGAACAGTCTTTCGAAATAAATTTATAATTTTTTGTGGAAAAGAGTCAGTACGTCTAAAATTTGATTAAAAATGAAATATTTCCGGTTTTGTCTGGTTATTCCCTCTTAAGTACATAGTTAATGCCCAAGAAATACAAAAATTAGGTATTTCAAGATAATGTGGAATATGTCGTAAGTATATTTCCTAAAACCACGCATTTTAAAAATGTTCTAATCTTTCCATAATGTACCGGTTTTTCACGATATTTTTTCTCTCTTCGATCTATATATATGTATATTAAAATTAATGTATGTTTTCTTGCTTGCATGTATGTATGTTGTTTATGTATTACTATATTAAGCATGGAAAACGTTTAAAACCTTCAAAATACCTTCTTTCCACCCTCAAGAAGGTTTCTGGATTATTACAACCACATGACAATACATTTGAAAATTTTTTAATCATTACAAATACTCTTACAAAGCTGTAAAAAATGTCACAATTTGAGAAATGAATTTTGCAAACTATCGATTGATTGTTCAACCAAAATTCAGTTATGAAATAAACTCTGTAAATTATTGAATTTACTTGAAGTACTTAGATACTAACCTTAACTGAATACTTTGAATCTATTCAAGAAGTATTTTAAATAGGTACCTTTGTTAGGTACCAAATTTGATTGTTTATTCTTATAATAAACCAAAATGAATGTTTGTAATAAATGAAAATTTGTGTAAAAAATTGCGATAGGTGGTACGCGAGCTTTTTGAAAACTGACCGTACCGGGAATGATTATATGGAACGGTGGAGAGAGGAAGGGAAAGCGGGATGGGAGAGCGGGAGAGGGGAGGGGAAGGGGCGGCGGAAGGGGAACGGAATGAATGAGAAAGAACACCCAGGGAAAAAAACAATTTCTTTATTAAATGGCATTGCAACGTATAACGGATATCCATGACAAATACTTGGAGCAGGTGGATGAGTTTGTATATTTGGGAAGTATGTTTACGAGAGATGGAAAGAATGATAGAGATATCGAAAGACGGGTAAATACCGGTAACTCCATTAATGGAGGACTGAACGCCGTTGGCGCCAACAAAAATCTGTCAAAAGAAGCGAAGCTAGCCGTCCATAATGGAGTCTTGGTACCTACCCTGATGTATGGCAGTGAGGCATGGAACTGGCAGAGAAAGGATGAAAGTAGACTGAATGCTGTAGAAATGAGATCCCTGAGACGTATGTGTGGTAAAACCATGTATGATCGTGTGAGAAATGTGGAGATCCGCAAAGAATGCAAGGCTGATGTCAGCGTTATGAGTAAGATTAAGAAAGGGACGCTCAGATGGTTTGGGCATGTAGAGCGAATGAATGAGGAAAGGAGTGTAAGGAGAATATATGACGCAAATGTGAATGGTAGACGAAGTCGGGGACGCCCGAGGAAGACATGGCACGACCAAGTGAATCAGATACTTAAGTCGGGTGGCGTCAAGAGTCAGAATAATAGAAGAGCATGTATGAGACGATGTATGAATGTGAACGAAGCAAGGAGTGTGTGCCAAGATCGAGTTGTTTGGCGGTCCGTCCTCTCTGCCTACCCCTGTGGGGAAACGGCGTGATGGTTAGTTAGTTAGTTAGTTAGCTAGTTTCTTATAAATCTGAATTAGAATCTCGTAAATTACTTTGAAAAGTCACACAGTTACACGTGCTTATCTATAAAGCGCGTAAAATGCGTACAAAACTACGCAGTGTTTATCAGCCAAAGATAATATATTATTCTAATTATAATCAATCATTGTTTCTTGCATCATTAAAAATATTTTAATCATTTTATGACGCTGTTCGTGTTAAAAATCACATAAATACTTTAAAATATTTATATGAAGTTCGATCTTCTTTAAAATCTTTTTATTTAGTTTTACTGTTGATGGCTTCAATATATATGATTATTCACAAAATACAAACACGTGATTTCCGCATCAGCATGCTATAATAATAATAATCATTTTTATAGCACCGTTTTCATCTGAAAATCACCCTTTAGGGCTTCACAAATTCATTTACATACTTAAAACTGTTACCACATTACGAAATTTGATGTTAGCTTTTTTTTTGGTGCTTTAAAATGTGCATTTTTATTATATTTAATTATTTACACGTTATCAAACAAAAAAACACACTTTGAAGACATCAAATCTTGGCTTTAGTAACCATTGGAAGAATAACTTATTATTTATTAGATAAGTTTTTAGATTTTCACGGCCAAAAGTATTTTCTTTATTTGTTTTTGGGGTGTTATGCCGTGTTGCGCTACCTCCTTCTTTAGCTTCGGTATTGCTTCCAAGTACATAAGCACACATTTCACCACTAACAAGTACACAATTACACATCTGCCCTGATGATGGACACTGTAACGCTGTCCGAAACGTTGGCTAAAGAAGGAGGTAGCGCAACACGGCATAACACCCCAAAAAAAAATAACGAAAATATAAGTTATTAGTATATTAAAAATATCATATATGCAAACCATGAAATTGTACCATAAAAGTCACTGAAAACTTGTCCAAAACATAATCCCCCTCAGGACAGGACATTATGAGTATAAATTAAAACGTCAATATTAAAATATAATAACTAAATAAAAAATATTTTTATTTTGTACCCGTTCGTTAAAATCCCGAGCCACCGTTGACGGATCTGCGGCGCGGAGGAGGGGCCGGAGTGAAGGCTTGTGGGGGGAGGCGGGAGGGGGGTACAGTGGAGGTCTGGCAACAGCGCCTGCGTCGCTAGGCCCCTCCGCGGAGAGTTCAGTGCTCAGTCAGTAACTCAGTAACGCTCCGACTGCCGCGAACAGCGCCCCCGGGGCCCCAACGATCTGAACCATGTTTGACGTGTTCGGCTCCGTCAAGGGGCTTTTGAAACTCGACTCGGTATGCATCGACAACAACATCTTCCGACTGCATTACAAGGCCACAGTCATCATCCTGGTGGCCTTCTCCCTGCTGGTGACTTCCCGCCAGTACATCGGGGACCCCATCGACTGCATCGTGGACGAGATCCCGCTGAACGTGATGGACACGTATTGCTGGATCTACTCCACATTCACCATCCCCAACAGACTGGTGGGGCGCGTCGGTAAGGACGTGGTGCAGCCTGGAGTAGCGTCACACGTCGACGGGGAGGATGAAGTGCGCTACCATAAATATTATCAGTGGGTGTGCTTCGTGCTGTTCTTCCAGGCCATCCTGTTCTACGTGCCTCGCTACCTGTGGAAGACCTGGGAAGGCGGCCGCATCAAGATGCTGGTCCTCGACCTCAACTGCCCCATCGTCAACGAAAAGTGCAAGAACGACCGCAAGAAACTCCTCGTGGATTACTTCACCGCCAATCTCCACACGCACAAATACTACGCTTACCGATTCTTCATTTGCGAAATGCTCAACTTCGTCAACGTCGTCGGGCAGATCTACTTCATGGACTTCTTTCTGGACGGAGAGTTCTCCACGTACGGCAGTGACGTGGTCAGGTTCACCGAGATGGAGCCTGAAGAGAGAGAAGACCCGATGTCTAGAGTGTTTCCTAAAGTCACTAAATGTACGTTCCACAAATACGGTCCTTCTGGAGGAGTGCAGAAGTTCGACGGACTCTGCGTCTTGCCGCTGAATATCGTGAATGAGAAGATCTACGTGTTCTTGTGGTTCTGGTTTGTGATCTTGAGTGTGTTGAGTGGAATTTCTTTAATCTACCGTCTGGCCGTCATCATGGCCCCACGTCTCCGCTTGTACCTGCTGCGCGCCCGCTCCCGCCTGGCCCCGCACGAGCAGGTTAAGATAGTTGCCGGAGAGTGCCACATCGGAGACTGGTTCGTCCTCTACCAACTGGGGAAGAACATCGACCCTCTGGTCTACAAAGAGCTTGTGGCAGATCTGGCCGATAAGCTCGGAGGGAAGGCTCCTGTATAAGGAGTCAGAAGATGGAGACAAGACTGCTAAACAGCCTAGACGGAGCAGACAGGTGCAGAGTGTTTGCGGCCGCCATGTTGAGACGCCGAACTTTGTATACAAAGACATTGTGTGGATTGTTGTGTAAGAAATCTAGTGGAATGTTTTGTTAAGTGGTGCTCAAATCTCTAAAATAAAAGCTTCCTCCAGCTCTGCCAGGGAACCGTTGATACATATCCTATGTTACAATAATGTTGAATTGAATTTATACGAAGGGTTCTCCAATTTATACAGCCCATTTTATGCATAGATATCTGATGGACCAATTTATATTATAATTAGGTAGTCCGCTTCGCTTATCATTTCATGCGATTTAGTTTGCTTCATATCGGCTGCCGACGAGATTTCTCCTTTGTCGCCAACTCTCAATTCATTACTCATAATGGTTTATTAATTCAACATATTGTGTCTTTGACTAATTCACAATGACGGCCGTTGTCCTTTTCGGAGATTTCCGACGAGTCACCGAGGAAGGAAAAAGGTTCAAAGAGTCTTTTTGTGATTTCAGCCGCCATCTTGGTTTTGGGACCCCTCAGGTAGAGAATAGTCGTTTGGTATTTAAACAATACGCATTCCTGGTAATACTGGTAAGCTGAGAACGCTTTGTTCCCTAAGTCTTACCTAATTCATTTGGCATTCATTACTTGTTGAAGGAGTATTGCTAATATTTGGGGTTTTCTTTAGCTCTGTTTCTCAGAAGGCCACCACTCCGTTATCTGCAAACCTAATCGCCATATTCATAATAATAACATATTTCCAGTAGTTGTAATTGACATTCCACCGGACGTTATATATGCCATGCCCCGACTTTCGGGGTCAAAGTGTAGTTTTATATATAAATAAATTATTTAGTTGCTACGATACGCCATTAGACATAATATGTATTAATAATTTTAAATTGTGACCATGTTTTGATATTTACACTCCACAATCTTCCATTTACATTATTTTTAAACTATGTTTGCATGATATTATATGCAACGCTATTATTTGTCAATCTAATGTTTTAATTAAGTGTTGACGTTATATGATCAAGATAAGATGTCTTTTGTCTTTGCATGTATTAAGGTGATAACATTGTTTCAAAGTTGTTAAAATATATACACATCTTTCGATTGGCCAACGACAGATAATGATTATAAATGCGGTTTGAAGTTTGTTGTTTTAATCTCGAATATGATATTATATTTTACAAATGTGGTTGCTAAATCTTTGTAAAGAAAAACTTTTGATTTTTGAGAGTTGTAATGTTTACATAGTAATTCCTTGATTTTATATTATGATAGACATTTTTTGTGTTTCGGCTATTTGAGAAACTGTAAAACATTCATTCCACACAATAAACTGCCTTTAGAGTAAGAAGATTAGCGGACAATAAGTCAAGAGGTTCTTAAACTGTTTTTAAACAAATATTTTTTTCGTTTTTTGTATCCATAAAAATGTGTCATTGTTTTTGTCAAAATAGTGTGATAAATTTTTCTAAGATAGTTTGTAATAAATTGAACGAATACATGAATATATTATATTGCTGCATTTTCACTACAATATACTCCCCTTAACAATTTTTTTTTTACATGAGCTCCACACAGGAGGCCCTGAGGAAAATAATTTCCCTCAGAGCCGATGTCATCTTTGGGGATGCTGTGTGGAGGGTTTTTTAAGGAAAGGGAGGAAACGAGAGTTCTGGGAAGGAAAAGGGTATAAGGGGTACGAGTGAATCGAATACTCGAATACAAATATCTCTAATATAACTGCATCAAATATTACGTCCATACAAACGTATCCCCCTATTTCCTCTCTGGATTTTGGTGCTAGTCCAAATATTTTTTTAACATAATGTAGATATCAACCGCTGGCATCTTTCTACGTTTTGCTTTTTTTGACAAGTTACTTTTTAAAGGAGTTAGAAACCTCCAAATATCTTTAAAATTACCTAGTTTAAAAACGTCATCAACAAAACGTTCAGTATGCAGATTCGACAAAGTATTTTGAAAAAAGCAAAACGTCAAAAGTATATTTTATTTTAATACAGTTGGTGAAAAACATTTTTAAAATCGGCCCAGTTTTGAAGGAGAAAATGAGGAATACAAAATTTCGATTTTGATGATTTCATTTAGGTATTAGGTACATGAGGTGCAGTTGTCACTTTCGCTCATTATTCGGGTAGTTAGAGCGACAGTGACAGCAACAGTTTGGTAAAATACCTATTGTTCAAATTTCTCGGCGACCTTTTAACATCCAGAGATAATTTGATAGAACTATCGAACTGCGATACATGATGATTTAAAAGAAAACTGAAGACACGAATACAGATAAGGCTGTGCGAATTAAGCCCCAGGCGGAATTTCGATAATTGGAAAGGTGACCCGAAATTAAAACTATGATATAAATTATAATATTTTTGCATTATTTATGAATTACATACTTTTAAAGTCTAACTAACTAACCATCACGCCGTTTCCCCGCAGGGGTAGGCAGAGAGGACGGACCGCCAAACAACTCGGTCCTGGCACACACTCTTTGCTTCACTCACATTCGTACATCGTCTCATACATAATCTTCTATTATTCTGACTTTTGACATGGCCCGACTCAAGTATCTGATTCACTTGATCGTGCCATGTCTTCCTCGGGCGTCCCCGACTTCTCCTACCATTCGAATTTGCGTCATATATTCTTCTTACACTGCTTTCTTCGTTCATTCGCTCTACATGCCCAAACCATCTGAGGGTCCCTTTCTTAATCTTACTCATCATGCTTACATCAGCCTTACATTCTTTGCGGATCTCCACATTTCTCACACGATCATACATGGTTTTACCACACATACGCCTCAGGGATCTCATTTCTACAGCATTCAGTTTACTTTCATCCTTCCTCTGCCAGTTCCGTGCCTCACTGCCATACATCAGGGTAGGTACCAGGACTCCATTGTGGACTGCTAGTTTCGCTCCTTTTGACAGTTTTTTATTAGCGCCAACGGCATTCAGTCCTCCATTAATGGAGTTACCGGCATTTACCCTTCTTTCGATATCTCTATCAGCCTTCCCATCTCTCGTAAACATACTACCCAGATACACAAACTCATCCACCTGCTCCAAGTATTCATCGTTCACAACTATATCACACACTGTATTCGTACTTTCTCTTTCAAACACCATGACTTTAGACTTACTTACATTCATCATTAACTCATTCTTCATACATACTTCGTTCATCCTAGACACTAGAGACTGTAAATCTTCCATAGTGTTAGAAATCAGCACCGCATCATCAGCGTACAACAGACAACATACTTTAGACAGATTACTCAATTTCAAGTATAGAATATAGACAAGCAGTTTTATCCTTGATGCATTTTAATGAAAACGTGTTGTTTTTTTTTTACTTTTTTATTATTACATCCTCTCTGCACACCTCTTCAGGACACATTAATTTTTTTTTTTACATGAGCTCCGCACAGGAGGCCCTGAGGAAAATAATCCCCCTCAGGGCCCATGTCATATTTGAAGATGCTGTGTGGAGGGTTTTTTTTTGAAGGAAAGGAAATGGAGGAGAATTCATGGAAGGAAAACGATTTAAGGGGTGGGTAGGAATCTGGGGTTAGTGTGTCCTGGTCATCCGCCTCCAAGACCTACACAAACCTCACCCCATGAACCCAGGCACCCCTACGAAATCATCAAACGTAGCGAACCACTTGGGGTGACCTATGGCAGAGGTGTTGGTTATCCAATAAGGTTACCGGGGCGGCGGTACACATTCCCGCCTCCCAAATTGATTTTATTAATTATATTAGTTATATTTTATAAGTAAGTATACCGTATTTTCGCTAAACCGGCTGCGTATTGTATATAAGTATATCGGGAGATCAACTGTTGTGGAATTATGATGAAAGTTTGATCAATCTCACCTGAAGTAAGGGAAAAATTACCTTCCTTCTGGCACACTATACATTCCCACAGTATATCTGTGTTGGTTTATTTTTTTATCAGTGAAATTCGGGAATTCTAACCTCTCTACCTGCCAGTGTCTGTTTGATTCCTGTCAGGAGTTCTAGCACAGTGAAATCGGTAACTTTACAACATTGGATCGATAGACGTTACTTCCGATCATTTTATATCGATGTCCCTAGCACGGTTTTACGTGAATTCACGTGACACTCCGAAAGAAACGCCAAACAATTATGTAAAAAATTTAATAAATTGGCAATGTGGAATTTAAATACTAACCTAAATATGCATTAGCAGTCTGCTTTTACTTTTTGACACTAAACGGGTGTTAATTAGCTAATGAGGTCCGCAGACATATTTCCACCACTTTCGTTTCTCAAAGGAATAAACTGGTCGTATCTTAGTTGAATTATTTAATTATATGGATGGCGTATACGACTTCTTTCAATTCTAAAAGCTTCGTTAGTTAAACTCCGTTCATAAATAAGCTAGTATTTTGCACAACGAACGAAATTATCCAAATAAATGCGTATTTTGACAGTAATTGAAACTTATATACCTACTATGGAGGCCGGGCTAAAATTTATCAATCGTGGGTCGGAATATCTCTTACCAATTGTTGACCCTGCTCGCAAATATTGATAACTGACCGTAGATGACGGATTTACTCAATATCGTATTGACATGGGGTTTTATCGATGTCTATGCTAGATCTGTTGGTGTACAATTTTACTTACAATCGCCAACTCTCCTTTGGTATTATGTAATGTGTACTCGTGTACTGTGTACTTCCCAGAGCGGTAAACCACATGCAAAATCTTAACTTCTTGTGAACTGTTTGCTCATTAACAGTACTGTGTAAAACTGAATAAATTTCATGAAACAATTTCCCATTAATCCCAATAGGAAAACACCTTCACAGTACCCTGTAATTACGAACCACAATACATAATTATTAATTATTAAGAATCAAATGTTTGCCTTTTTCATATTAGCTCAACACAGGAGTCACAGAGGAAAATACTTCCCTTCAGGGTCCATGTCGTCTTTGGGGATACTATGTGAAGAGTCTTTTTAGTTTAGGGGTCTCCGTGGTTGACGGGTAAGGCTCTCGATTCGCAATCCGGACGTCGCGGGTTCAAACCCCGGCTGCGCTAAATTTTATGTGTTTAATTTGTGTTATTTCGCAATTTATTCATATAAAATAATTTGTAACATGTTTGCGGCACGTTCCAGAGTGGAAGATACTCTCAGTATCACCCTGGTGTAAGACCACCATTCAGAATTGAAACGTTGTTTGAAACAGCTTTAGCCGTGTTTGGTGACTAGATCTGAATAGCCAGGTACTCCCCCACCTTCCTCTTCGTCATCTCCTTCCCCTCTCCATTTCCTTCAGCCTCAGAACATACCCGGTTGGGAGCGGCTGAGACTGTTATGCGGTATTCATATAAAAAAATATTCTGAGAAGGAAAAGGGTGTGAGGAGTGCAAGTGCAGCGCAAGGCGATATTCCAAGAGGTCCTGCTGGAGAGGTCATAAGGACCTCCCCAATCGGTTTCGCCAGATCCGGACAGGCGCACTCGCAGAGACTAGACAAATTTCACTCCTTGAAGCCGGGCACCCCGCTAAGATACCAATTGTAGCGATCAACTTGAGATGACCTATGGCAGGGGTGTGGGATACCCAATAAATGGTTCCCGGGCGGTGGTACCCATATCCGCCTCCCAAGCTGAACCAAAATATATTTTAAACCGTAGATTACCTGTTAATTTACATATTCATCTTTATCTAAACATAGATCTATATATGTAAAAATCAATATACGTTTCTATATATGTGAGTTGTCTATTCGTTGCTATATTATGCGTGGGAAATGTTTGAAACTTTCAAGATACCTTCATTCCTCCTTCGTGAAGGTTTTTGAATTATTAGGTACAAAATTTGATTGATTATTCTTATAATTTACAAAAACTAATGTTTGTAATTATACTAAAAATAAAAATTTAAAAAAAAATTGCAATAGGTGGCACCCAGGCTTGAATCTGAATGTACTGGGACTGAATATATTTCAATTTGGGAGGCGGGAATGGATACCGCCGCCCCGGGAACCTTTATTGGATAACCAACACCTCTGCCATAGGTCACCCCAAGTGGTTCGCCACGTTTGGTGATTTAGCAGGGGTGCCCGCGTTCATGGGGTGAGGTTTGTCTAGGTCTTGGAGGCGGATGACCAGGACACACTGAACCCCAGATTTCTACCCACCCCTTAAACCCTTTTCCTTCCCAGAACTCTCCTCTCCTTCTTTTCCTTAAAAAAAATCCTCCGTACAGCATCCCCCAAAGATGACATTATTGGGAAAGATGGACATTAAGGGATTTTTTTTTTGCATTAATTCCACACAGGAGGCCCTGACGAAAAAAATTTCCCTCAGGGCCTATGTCATCTTTGAAGATGCTATGTGGAGGGTGTTTTTGAGGAGAGGAAGGAGTGAACATGGGTCTTGAAGAGACCCATGTTGTAGGAGGGAGGAAACACAGAGGCCGGCAAATCGTTCCACAGCCGAGTTGTTGAACTCAAGAACGAGTCGTAGAAACGACCCTTTCTCATGTGACTAATGTCAACCGTGTACAAATGTTGGGCGCGTGTTTATCGTGTTTCCCAACTATGCACCGGTGCCGAAGGGATCAATGACGCTGGTTCCTCGGAGCATCTTCCATTGTAATACCGGTAGAACAAGGACAGCATTCCCACCTGACGCTCTAAAGATTGCAATCCGTTTGTTAGGTTAGGAGAGTCTATCAATCGGACCGCCCGTTTCTGCACAGATTTGAGTTTTTTTTTAGGTATTTTGGGGCTCCAGACCAGAGGTGGCTGCCAAATTCAACCGTGGGGCGCACTTGCGATTTGTACAGGGTCAGCAGTTGTGTACTATTAAAGTATCTGCGAGCCCTGTACAGTACGTCCAGTTTCTGAGAGGCTAACTTAACTCTGGCTTCGATGGAACCCCCATACCTGAGCTGGTCACTTAAATTAGTTTCCTCAGGGCCTCCTGTGTGGAGAAAAATTTTGAGCTGTTTGAAATTCTGAATGAACCGGGGCTGAATATATTGAACGCAGGAGAGGGGAGAGGATCGCGGGAAGGGGGTTCGCGGAAAACGGAAGAAGGAAGGCGAAAAAGGTGGAGGGGGGGAGGCGGAAGGGGAACGGGACGAATGGGAAAAGACACGCAGGGAAAAACAATTTATTTATTAGTTCCATTGCCATACATGCCTGTAAAAATCTCAAGTGCGCTCCACGGTTGAATTCGGCAGCCACCTCTGGTCTGGAGCTCCAAAATACTTGAAAAATACCCTCAACTCTGTGCAGAAGCGGGCGGTCTGTTTGATAGATTCTTCCACCTCAACGAACGGATTGCAATCTTTAGAGCACAAGCGTCGGGTGGGAATGCTATCCCTATTCTACGGTATTTCAAGGGAAGATGCTCTGAGGAACTAGCGTCATTGATCCCTTCGGCACCGGTGCATAGTCGGACGCGCCAAAGACGCGCCCAACATATGTACACGGTTGACATTTGTTACATGAGAACGGGTCGTTTTTTCGACTCTTTCTTGAGTTCAACAGCTCGGCTAAGGAACGATTTGCCGGCTTCTGTGTTTCCTCCCTCCTACAACATGGGTCTCTTCAAGACTAATGTTCATTCCTTCCTCTCCTCAAGAAGACCCTACACACAGCATCCCAGAAGACATAGGCCCTAAGGGAAATTATTTTCCTCCGGGCCTCCTGTGTGGAGTATATAAAAAAAAACAAAAAATTGCAATGCAAGCCGGGAACTCGCTAGTAGGTGTAATAATATCATCAAAACCTTTTCATATGAACATCGAATAGTGTTCACCAAATATGTATATTTTTTTTTCTGTAACCACAATACGTTAGTTCTTAATGAATGATAAGTGACCTCAAACATCCATACACTTTATTATTATTTCAGTAAACAGCACGATTATAAAGTAAATATTACGACCACATTGTAGAATGCGCTTCGTGCGTCTTTCTTACATTATTCAAATAAATTATTTATATTGTAATTAACGTTCATTCGTTCCAACTAACTTCACACGTCAAAATTATTATCTGGAAATATTCAATCTTTTTATTTTATTTACACCAGCTTTTGGTACTATTCAGTTTTATGAGAGAATTCAACACTTTTTTGTTGTTTTACTGAACAATGAATTATTGAAAAAAATATTAGTTAAGTCCTTTATTGTCAAGTGATATCCGATCGGCTGAAGACGTAAATAATAATATAATTATTAATATAGGACTAGCCGAAGTCCCCGGCGTTGCCCGGGCTTTACGTTTTGCTTACTTTTTTTATTTCGAAATCAGATGTAAATGACAATAATTTTCTTTATTTTGCACTAGCTGAAGTCCCCGGCGATGCCCGGGCTTTACATAGAGTTTTCAAAATCAAATGTAGACAGTGACCTTTCTCTTGTTTTGGAAGTCACATATGCAAAATTTCATCACCCTCGGTATAAAACTGTAGATTTGCAAACAAATCAAATCCACACTACCCGCTTGTCAGCCCATTCGTCCACCACATACAAAAATTCTCCTTTATAAATTATATATTTCAACCAATTTACACAAAACCTTGACAAATTATATACGTAAACCTTCCTAGTGAATCACTCTATCTATTGGTGAAAACCGCTTCAAAATCCGTTCAGTAGTTTTTCAGTTTATCGCGAACAGACGCGCCTGAGGACTTTGTTTTATAATATGTGGAGATTTTAAAAGCGGCATTTTGTCAATAAAAACGTATTTCCCATTTTTCCTCTCTGGATTTTGGCACTAGTAAAAATGTTTTTTTTTTAAATATAATATAGATATCGACTAATAAGTTACTTTGAAGTTATGACCCTCCAAAAATCGTTAAAATTGCCTGGTTTGAACGCCATCAGATGTTTAGAATAGACTTTGTTCAAATTAGACAATGTATTTTTAAAAAATGATAAAGTACAGACATAGAGTATGAATTCATCGAGAGAGAGAGTCCGGCTGGAGAAGTCTAGGTCAGGTCTCCAGCAACCGATCCGGCCCAACAATGCATTCGCCACCAAGACCTAGACAAAACTCACCCTGCGAACCACTTAGGGTGACATATTGTATTGTATAGAAAAGTATTTATCCCCAGCTTAGGGAACTTTGAAAAATAACGAAGAGGGAAGGAGAAAGGTGACACGAAAGAGAAAGGTGCTTACCGGGCTATTCAGATCCGGTTTCTAAACACTGCTAAACCCATTTTAAGAAACGTATCGATATTATTTAAGCTTGTAATTTGTTGGAAGTACCTACGCATCTATAATGGAAATTCTCACAGGGAAAGCACATTTTCTTAGAAATCTTTATAGTGTCATTGCGTATTTTTTGTGGTAAATTGCTTTATTCCCTGGACATCAAATATGAAAACCGCGATAAAAAATATTATGTTCAATAGAAAATCAGGAACAGCTAGAAAAACCTACCAAACCATTCCGTGGTTGGAAAAGTATTTGTATTGTATTTAATTTAAAAAAATATATCATCAGACAGATAAATGAGTCAGGAAAACTGGCACTCCTTTCAGTCTTGGACATGAGTGCCGCTTTTAACAAGATCGGAAGCCATGCGAAATGATACAAAATCATGTATTTTTGTTTTGAAAAATTAATAGCTTAGAAGTATTATAAATGCTTCAATTAAATACAGCGTGTAGAACATACCTTGGCCGTTAAAAATATCGGTCATTTTTTTTAAAGTCTTTTAATAAGCCTAGAAAAAGATAAAGTATTAGGTCTATAAAAAAACACTTTCAAATGCAAACTCTCCTACTTATAAACCCTTTTTCGGAAACGTTTTTTATTGTTTATTGTAGCAAATTTAGTTTTTTTTATGATAATCGCAAAAAAATTATATTTACGCCCGATATTCACAAAATAAAATAAAATATGCATATTCGCGTTGTTATTTCACAATACCACCGGCAGTCGACGAATTTGGATTTTCAAAATGAACCTTATGTCGTCTACCCAAGGACTACTGGCTTGCCACTCCCATTTTCTATCACTTCTGCCCCGGCCGGAGCGGGGAACAGACGTGTACGCTCCGTGTCGCTTGGTTCCGTGAAATCAATTTTAAATTTCCTTGGTATTATAATAAACAGTTCGTAAAAAACGAATTAACGTTTTTTATAAGCCTTTACGAAATCAATCTATAAAAAAAATTCTCAAATACGTTTTCCAACCTTTCCAAAAGCTTTCCAAAAGAATTCTTAAACTCCTCCCAGAAAGGGGCGTGAATTCCGATATCGATTTTTTCCTGTACTGTTGGATCACCTTAAACGATTAGAAGAATCACTGAGCTGGCTGATATCGTACTTGGGCAACCGTTAACAAGCCGTAAAGGTGGTGAAAACCAATCAGAATATGCAACCCTTTCATCTGGAGTAGGTACTGGAGTGGATTTGTTTGTGAAAGTTTGATGGAGTGGAAGATGTTTTCCACCAACTGTATTTAAAAAAAATGTGTTATCTTTGGGGATGCTGCGTGGAGAGTCTTTTTAGGGAAATAAAAGAGAGGAAGTTCTGGGTAGGAAAAAGGTATGAAGGGTAGGTAGGAATCTGGGGGTCAGTGTATCCAGAAGTAATTTACACGAAAGCCTCCCATGACTTATTTTTATTTTGAAGAATATTCTCTATATTTAAAAAAAATTACACATTCGAATTTTAACATGGAGATATAAAAACTGATTGTAGCGTTATATAGCCAATGAATTAACCTGTATTTTACCGTTTATCTCATATTTGTAGGATTTATCAAAAAATATATAAAAAATCGTAAAGTTTATAACCGCGCGAATCCTGCTTGCTTGTTACTTTGAAACTGCCGTGAGAGGTACTTATTCGAGTCAACATAGAATTTTTTCGATTTGTGTATATTTTCTGTGGTATACTTGATAATGCAAGGTGCAAATCTATAGAAAAAGGACTTAATTTTAACCGTAACACTTTGAATGGCAGGAGACCAGATTTGTCCCAGCTCACATGCGTCTCGTGTAAATCGCTGTAACTCCATTACTATCAGAGTGAGAACTATATTTTAAACAGTTTTAAAAAGGCAAAACATCACGCTTTTTAGTCTAATCTTAAAAATAACCACGAAAAAAAGAAGATGAAACTTTATGAAAACCTTTATGAAACCAAAGATTTAAATCGCAATTTGAAAAAAAAAATTGAAACTTTGAGATTTTTTTATGAATTATTTTTTTATGAAAAGACAAAAAAGTGAGGTGATAGTAACGTTAATAATACATTTGTCTAATAAAATTTATGTTTTTTTTTTTTTTTTTTTTAATTTTTAGTAATTTAAGTTAGAAAAAGCGTGGGTGAGCCATTTTTAAAACTTTTTTATGTTTGCATGCAAAATTTTTATATATCAAAAATTATGTGTTTTATTTGAATTATAAAATTCGAAAGCGTATTTCATCACCTTTCAAAAATAGTTCTTAGTTTTGGGATATGTTCAGAAATATTCCATTTATTTGCATTTTATTGAAAAGCGGAAATATTTTGACCATATGAAAAATACGCCAAAATTTTGAAGGGGTAAACTGCTGATCAGAAATTCTGCGTGGAAAAAAAATATTTTTAACATCGTTATAAAATAGTCTACGACGTTCGGATTTGACATCTATGTTCATACTAGATAGAGCATTTCAATAGCTTCGTTTCAAGTCCAAAATAACAAAGGTGGGAGAAACAAATATTTATTTTTTTAAATTTCCGAATTATGGAGATTTTTGCCTTTTTTATCCGAAAAGCAATCGAAGACATTTAAAATGGCGCCAATATATGGCAAAAATCGCTCCAGTGGTTGTAGAAATGATAATGTATATATATAATTATGTATTTTTATTATTCGTTTTTGAGTATGCCAAATCGATTGCACAAAATAAGGTGAATCGGTTTGTGGTCAACAGAGCAAGGAACGAATCACCGGTGACATTTGGTTCGTGCGTCACAGTTCGAGGAACGGTTTCAAATCTACGTGAGATTATTTTATGATCAGTTTTTCTGTAGTTATTTTAATGAGTCAAATCTATCTGTGTCCACGTGGACTGCAGACTGATTCTTAGTCTCCACTTTTAAGAATTTAATGAACATAAAAATATCATCGTTATCATACCTAGATGATCATCAGTAATCACTGAATTAACTATCTCGTAGAGGTGCATTTCGTAAGCAAATTTTATTGATTAAGCTTTTTTGATTCCCCGGCATACTAATGCACATATAATACAATATGCAGTCGGTTTAGGGATATACGACAAACATTCCCGGATTACGAATAACCCAACAATGTTTGAAAATCTCCTACTACCACCACAGAAAGCCGAAAATGTTGCTTGTGTTGTGATGGAGGACTTAGCCAGCCGAGGAATTGAACACGGGACGCCCGGGTGGGACCCAAATACGATGCCCACTCAACTTTGTACGGAGAGGATGTACCGCCGAATAACAAAAGCATAAAACATATTTTCATTCAAATGCATCAAGGATAAAATTACTTATCTTTATATTAAAACCAGATTCAACCAATTCCGAAATTCAATTCAATGTTTCAAAGACCCAATCATGTCTGATTACGTCTAAAAGGGATCGAAATGAAAATCTAGTCTCCTTCAACTGAAGCAATCTTCCGAACAAACCTTCCATTGATATGCTTGGTGTAACTATAAGTGACCAGCTCAGGTACGGGGGCTCCATCGAAGCCAGAGTAAAGTTAGCTTCTCAAAAACTGGGCGTACTGTACAGGGCCCGCAGATACTTTAATAGTACACAACTGCTTACCCTGTACAAATCGCAAGTGCGCCCCACGGTTGAATTTGGCAGCCACCTCTGGTCTGGAGCTCCAAAATACTTGAAAAATACCCTCGACTCTGTGCAGAAACGGGCGGTCCGTTTGATAGATTCTCCCATCTTAACGAACGGGTTGCAATCTTTAGAGCACAGGCGTCGGGTGGGAATGCTATCCATGTTCTACCGGTATTTCAATGGAAGATGCTCTGAGGAACTAGCGTCATTGATCCCTTCGGCACGGGTGCATAGTCGGGAGACACGCCAAACGCGCACCCCACATATGTACACGGTTGACATTTGTCACATGAGAACGGGTCGTTTTTTCGACTCGTTCTTGAGTTCAACAGCTCGGCTATGGAACGATTTGCCGGCATCTGTCCTACGACATGGGTCTCTTCAAGACCAATGTTCATTCCTTCCTCTCCTCAAAAAGACCCTCCACACAGCATCCCAGATGACATAGGCCCTGAGGGGAATTATTTTCCTCAAGGCCTCCTGTGTGGAGTTAATGTAAAAAAAAAAAGATTAAAAAAAAAAAAAACCGCTTAAGGCCCGGATTTTTCCCAATTACAGTTTTAAAGCTCTTAAAAAATTATATTTTATTCTTGAAGATAATATCTATACATTCCTCAAGCCGAAATGGCAATTATATGAAATTCCTTCGATAGAAAAAAATCGCAAAGTATGCTCAAAAACTTGTAAAGTAACTGAAAAAACGTGTTTATAATAATTTTCTAATACACGAAAACATTAAATAAATTAACCAGAGAACAAATGGAAAATATCAGCGTTTGAAAAGTTATTTTTGTATATTTATCCTTTTTAACACAATTATGATACCCCGTGAATTTTCTCGTGTCTGCGCTAATATTAAATGTAAATAAAAAGACTTCAGTCTTCCTTAAAATCGGTATGGAACAACACACTTAGGGTCGTCCATTAATCACGTGATGTTTTTTAGCAACTTTTTAAACCCCTTCCCCCCCTGGTGATATGTGCTGAGGTTTTAGTCTACCCCCCCATACCCAAAATCACGTGTTTTTTTTAGTACAAAGTATATTGAAATTTTCAGAATATTGTTTTAAGGCAAAACATACGCGGCAACGATTTACGCATGTATTCGGCGTCAAAATCACAGACTTACTGTCGACTGGTGAGCCGAGCGGTTGTCGCAACGCGCGGGGAAATCGTTGCCTGGCAACGGTAAGTCAAGTCCACGCGCCGCCGTTTGATTTAGAAATCGTGCATTCAACGAAAAATAAATACACGTGATGTCCGACTATATCTCACCGGTCAGTGGTTGAGTGGGCATCGCGTTTGGGTCTCACCCGGGCGTCCCGTGTTCGGTTCCTCGGTTGGCTAAGTCCTCCATCACAACACAAGCAACATTTTCGGCTTTCAGTGGTGGTAGTAGAAGATTTTCAAACATTGTTATTCGTAACCCGGAAATGTTTGTCTTTCTTTTTTTTAAATAATTTAAAAAAATATATGTTTATTAATTGCGAAGCGGAAATAACACAATTTTTTATAAATCTAACAGTTCGTTTGAGAGGAATATAAACGCTACAAATATTTCGATTCTCAGGCAATACAAAATTTAAAATCGCGCGTCGTTTTTGCACGAGGCAAGTAAGCGAAAAAGTGGTTTTTATTTATTTTTTGCATAATTTTATAAGAATGCAAAAAAGTTAAAACATATAAAATCTCAAAAATAGTCTTAGCCATAAAGGGGTATTTTTTAAAATTGTTTCTTATACTAGTCATGAAAAAACATTTTTTTAGTGGTTTACGCTTATATTTTTTGCTAGCATATTTTTTGATGTTAATGTAAATCGATTCGTCGTAAAGATGAATCTAAATAGGATTTCACGTATAGCATCACACAAAAAAATTTGCACAAAGGCAGTAGACCGACAGGTTAAAATCGGTATGGAACAACACACTTAGATATTCCGATTATCTTTTCATGGATAATATTGAATATTGGTTATTGGTCTACTGGCAGAATTCATTGTTTGCTTAGTAGATAATATACATATATGGTCACCGGTCGCTGGTCCGTGTTTGGCGATTGGTCACACGGAATAAAGTGTGTATAATTCAATGAACGGGTCTCTTGAAGACGACGTGGGACGTGGGACGTGCCTTGTTTACCAATATAAAAAAACAGCGATTCTTGAAAAGTAAACGGACGGTTAGAATATCAAGTAGAAGTTAGAGTGGGGCCCGCCGATTGGTCAAAGTGCAATGTCTGCTGTATATGTCACATTAGTTGGATTATGTAATAATAAATGCTGCAATTTAGTTGCAACATTAAATTACTTTAACATAAATGAAACTCTCGGCAAATAAAATCCCTACAGCCCTTTACCCAATGTTATGCAAAAAAAATTGATAATTTTACGTGATAACGTCACGAGCCGAACGCTTAAGCCGAACGCTTAGGCCGATCGTGCCTCTCTATCGCTTGTTCCGCGGTCTCGCCGAACGCTTAGGCCGAACGCTTGTTCCGCGCCCTCGCTTGCACGCCCGGCTCAGGCGGATCGTGACAACGCGACAATAGTAACCTTTACGCACAGAGTTCGGAGCGGGGCGTGCCCCGCGCCACTTCAGGCCGCCGCGCAGAAAAGTAAAGACCGAAAGTAAGATAACGGTATACAGCGCAGTTCACTGTGAGACTTTGGTGCGCGGCGGCCTGAAGTGGCGCGGGGCACGTCCCGCTCCGAACTCTGTGTGTAAAGGGTACTAATGAGTCATGCTTTTTCGTGAATGCGGCCGGCGTTCATCGATTTATAAGACATTATCACGTCAAAAAAACTGGTTGTCTGTAAAGTCGGTTTAAGGACGATAATTTTATGTGATAAAGTCATAAGAAAACATTGATGAAAAATTGCATCGATGCGTCATAAGCCAAACGCTTAGGCCGATCGTGCCTCTCTATCGCTTGTTCCGCCCTCTCACTTGCACGCTCGGCTCAGGCGGAACGTGACAATGAGTCATGCTTTTTCATGCATGCAGCCGGCGTTCATCGATTTATAAGACGTTATCACGTCAAAATATAAAAATAAATAAACTCTTAATTTATAAATCAACTATAAGGCCAAAACTAACACATGCAAGCCCCATCTGGGCCCACGCTTCAGAGACTCTTTTGAAAAAACTTCAAACATTTCATAATAAAGCCATACGCATAGCCCTGGGCGCCCCTAGATGGATGAGGGTAACCCAACTTCATGGAGACCCCGAAATCCCCTTATTAAAAAACACACCTTGGAAACCTTTTATGCGGGAATTCCCACTCATGAAAACGCGTTTATAAGCTGCCTCGCCCGGTACGATGAAAACGTATGTACCACATATAAAAAACCTAAACAAATCCTAAGTTTAACCTCCCCATTTTGCAGCTATGTACCCTTGTAAAAGATTTTAACAAATAACTGAATATTCAATTTTTCAACAACTATTAATATAAATTCATGATGAAAGAGAAAGGGGCCTTTTTGGCCCGGAGCTCTGTATGCCAATATTTCAAAAAGTCAATAAAAGTAAATTACTGTAAGTTATAGATACTGACTAATTAATTAATTCACCATCACGCCGTTTCTCCGCAGGGGTAGGCTGAGAGGACAGATCTCCAAACAACTCGCTCTTGGCACACATTCCATATCTCAGTCATATTCATACCTAGTCTCACTCGAGTTTTTATTCACTAAACTTGATCGTGCGATGTCTTTCTCGGGCGTCTCCGACTTCTTCTACCATTCACACGCGCCATATATGTTCCCCGTACACTCCATTCTTTGTTCATTCGCTCTACATGCCCAAAGCATCTAAATATTACTCATTAAGCTTAAATAAGCCTTGCATACTTTGTTGATCTCCATGTTTCTTAGTGGTTTTACGACAAATACGCCTCAGGGATCTCATCTCTACAGCATTCATACTACTTTTATCCTTCCTTTTCCAGTTCCATGCCTCACTGCCATACATCAGGGTAAGTACCTGCACTCCATTGTGAACTGATAGCTTTGCTTCTCTGGACAAGCCCCAACCGCGTTCTACTTCTACCTTCATTCAATATCTTTTCTCGTAGGTATGTTTCAAAATTCTTAGAGATAACTGATCAAACCTGGTAATGTCCATATATTATGTTGACAGTCGTTAGCTGCATTCGTACATAACGGTCTAGTCTAAAGTCTAGAGTTTCTAACAGCCATCAGCTGAAAACCTGTCTGAGAAATGGAATCTATAACCTATACTACCAGACCCGCCTTCCTACCTACAATACTGGGACGATGGAGAAAATTGCTTCGTAAAAATTAATATCATCGCATAATGTATGTATGTATACCACGAAAATCTAAACCTCACTACGAATTACGGCTTCAGATGCACTTAGAAATGAACTGTTAATACTAAAAATGAAACGAGGTGAAATGGTGTTTGCTGGAATTGGTTAATAATACGTGTAGGAAAAACTAGGGATGCAAGGAAAACGGATAACCAATCACTAACCTCTTTACATATTTGAAGGAGCACAAACTGTACAAATCGCAAGTGCGCCCCACCGTTGAATTTGGGAGCCACCTCTGGTCTGGAGCTCCAAAATACTTGAAAAATACCCTCGACTGTGCAGAAACGGGCGGTCCGTTTGATAGATTATCCCTCCTTAACGAACGGATTGCAATCTTTAGTGCACAAGCATTGGGTGGGAATGCTATCCCTGTTCTACCGGTATTTCAATGGAAGATGCTCTGAGGAACTAGCTTCATTGATCCCTTCGGCACCGGTGCATAGTCGGGAGACACGCCAAATACGCGCCCAACATATGTACACGGTTGACATTTGTCACACGAGAACGGGTCGTTTTTTCGACTTGGAACGATTTGCCGGCCTCTGTGTTTCCTCCCTCCTGCAACATCAAGTCCACTCTTCAAGTCCAATGTTCATTCCTTCCTCTCCTCAAAAAGACCCTCCACACAGCATCCCAGATGACATAGGCCCTGAGGGAAATTATTATCCTCATGGCCTCCTGTGTGGAGTTAATGTAAAAAAAAAAAAAATAATAATAAAAAGGTGAAGTACGTATATGTGCGATTTTATTTATTTGTGTCTCAAGTTACTAAATATAGGCTATTTTTGTCAGTTAATTATAATTATTAAAAAAAATATTATTTTACCTTGTGAAAATATAATGAAAAATATTTTTTTAAATAATCATCATAAAAAAGGCGTTTCTTTGGGCAGACATTTTTGTGTTCCTACATATATTAATCGTTTCTAATTTGAACTTATCCCCATAAAAATGCCTTTTTAAATCATTTTCTGGGCAGACGCATCCGCCTAGACAAACCTCACCCCATGAACAAACTGAAAACAACCCTGCCTAGCTACCAAACGTAGCAAATCACTTGGGGTGAATATAACATGATATTACAACAGAAGTGTTGGTTATCCAATAAATGGTTCCCGAGGCGGCAGTACACATACCCTCCTCTCAAATTCGTTTAATCTTTGTCGGCGCAATCAAATTTTATTACGTTTAACTTAACCTAATCAGCATTTTTTTGGGATATTGTTATTTTCTTTAATCGCTAATAATATTGATTTATAATCTCACACATTGTTATCATAACGTATTATTAGGATACAGAGAGAACGAGAACAACATTCAGTTCAATAAACGCTCTAAAATATTATAAAATAGTTAATCCGGTCGTTTGTTAAAATATCTTAATATTTTTGATTACGTGATTATTTATAATTTCATAGTCTTCTTATCAGATAAAATTAGAGATTAAGTCTGCCAAACGAATTAGAATGATGAGCATTAACTCCGTACAGTAGGCTCTGATGCCTATGCCAAGGCCTGTATAGTCTTTGAGGATGCTGTGTCGAGGGTATCTTAAGTGAAAGGAAAGAAATTGAGTTCTGGGATGGAAAAAGATATGAGATGTCTGTTTTTGGCAGACAATGTGTCCAGAAGTGACAGACGTATGAATCCATCCCTCCAACTGCGGTGCAAGGCAATGTTCCGAGAGAGTCCTGTTGGAGAGGTCAAAAGGTCTCCCCCAATCAGTCTCTCTCAATCCGACCAGCCACGCAGCATGTGGGCAGACGCAACCGCCGCAAAGACCCGGTAACCAAACGTAGCGAATTACTCATGATGACCCATGGCAGAGGTGTTGGTTATCTAATAAATTATAAAGTACTTACGTAATTAAAATGACTCTCACACAAACATTTTATTTTCATTTACCTCTCCACTATTTCTAAGTTAAAAAATGTCGAACAATATGCAACCTGCCGGTCGAGCATATTAAAATAAAATTTAATAAAATATATGGTTTTGTAAAAGACTGATTACATCCATAACGCTAACATGGTGCAATATTAACCCCCCAGAAACTGGGCGTATTTTTTAGAAGTTTAAAATATTTCCGCTTTGCAATATAATCCAAATAAACGGAATAATTCTGAACATATTTTAATTATTAGTTTTATTTTAGTAAATTGTACATTTAAGTTTACAATTTCCTAATTAATTATATTGTATCATATTTCAAACTATATTTTTTCTTGTTTTATGTATCTCCTAAAATACATTTTAAACTTTCCAATTGGTGCGACCTTTAAAGTTTCTGATAGTGTTGTATAACTTCATCCCTTTGTATAATAAACTGTTCTGCGTATTCGTTTTGTCCTTTTTTTGTAGTCTGATTTCCTTGCAAGTCCTTGTGTTGTGTCTGTGAACGTCCTTGTTGTATATAATTTTGTTTGAGAAGTATTTTGGTAACATGTTGTTCACTATTTTATGGATAAATATCATCGCGTGCAGGGTCAACATCTGTTTCACGGTTAGCCAATTTAGTTTCTTTAACATTTTATTTACTTTTGAGAATCTATTTCGCTGAAGTATTATTCTCATTAAAACTAAAAACTGTTTTTGAAAGGTGATGAAATACTTAAATAAATGTTATTATTAGAAATAAAAATTTAATTTATAAAATATTAAAATTTTTAATACAAACATCAAAAAGTTTAAAATGACTCACCTTAGGTTTTTTCTATCCAAAATTACTGAAAACGAAAAAAAAAGAAAAACAAAAATATTTTATTAGGCTATTGTAAAGAGTTTTCCAATAGAGACTTCCGAACTTTGACAGTTGATATCGGCCATATAGCGACTAATTTGGGAAGCGGGAATGGGTACCGCCGCACCGGGAACCTTTATTGGATAACCAACACCTCTGTCATAGGTCACCCCAAGTGGTTCGCTACGTTGGGTGATTTAGCAGGGGTGCCCGGGTTCATGGGGTGAAGTTTGTTTAGGTCTTGGAGGTGGATGACCAGGACACACTGAACCCCAGATTCCTACCCACCCCTTAAACCCCATTTCTTCCCAGAACTCTCTTCCCCTTCCTTTCCTTAAAAAAAAACCCTCCCCACAGCATCCCCAAAGATTAAACAGGGCCTGTGGGGAAATTATTTTCCCCAAGGCCTCCTGTGTGGAGCTCATGTAAAAAAAAATATATTGTTGAAGCGACATCTGTCAATTTGGCTGTTATTTATTCAGTCTGTTTTGCCAAATCACCATGGACGGATATAGCGTTTAACAACACGTGCAAATGGCAGCCATTTGGCAGCCACCTCTGGTCTGGAGCTCCAAAATACTTGAAAAATACCCTCAACTCTGTGCAGAAACGGGCGGTCCGTTTGATAGATTATCCCTCCTTAACGAACGGATTGCAATCTTTAGTGCACAAGCATTGGGTGGGTATGCTATCCCTGTTCTACCGGTATTTCAATGGAAGATGCTCTGAGGAACTAGCGTCATTGATCCCTTCGGCACTGGTGCATAGTCGGGAGACACGCCAAATACGCGCTCAACATATGTACACGGTTGACATTTATCACATGAGAACGGGTCGTTTTTTCGACTTGAGTTCAACAGCTCGGCTATGGAACGATTTGCCGGCCTCTGTGTTTCCTCCCTCCTACAACATGGGTCTCTTCAAGACCAATGTTCATTCCTTCCTCTTCTCCACACAGCATCCCAGATGACACAGGCTCTGAGAAAAATTATTTTCATCAAGGCCTCCTGTGTGGAGTTAATGTAAAAAAATATATAAAATTTTACGTGGAGGTGATGTGAACTGGCCGCCAAGATCGTACGATTTAACCCCGTTAGACTATTTCTTGTGGGGTTTTCTTAAGTCGCAGATTAATTAATTATTCGAATAAGCCACAAACCACAGCGGCCGTCAAAGCCAACATAACCCATGCCATCGGTCAAATTCAGCCTGATTTATGCGCCAGAGTCATGGAAAATTGGACATTTCGGATGCGCGCCGCCCAGAAAAGCCGCGGTGGACATTTGAACGATGTTGTATTCCATACATAATGGCATCGATAGACCTTTCAAACGAATGAAAAATTTCGATGGTATCTCACACACACTTTGTTTTATTTTAATTTAAAGATAGGAAGCGCTTAGTGGAAGACCCTTTATTCACCTCACGTTATATCAAACGTTATTTCAAAATAATGAAATATTTTAAATCGACAAAATAATTAAATAATTACAATTAACAACATCATTTAATAATTAAAAAGTAATGAAAAAAAAATTCTCGAAATTTTAAACATTTTTCTCAAATTGCTATCGGAAAGTTTCGTTTGATGGAGGTGCACATTTCAATTTTTTGGTTAAATTCTATGTATGAATGTAAATCGTGGAGTTTTCTCTTTCTAACACCGTTTAGATCACATTTCTCACCATGACATTAAGGGAGATACAGATTTTTTAGAGACCCATGCGAGCTGGGACAAATTAGGTCTCCTGTGATTAAACTAATAAAATTTATTAATTTTATTAAATTGATTAAATTAATTAAATTGATTAAATTAATTAAATTGATTAAATTAATTAAATAATTTAATTAATTAAAAATACATTAATCAAATTTAATAAACTAAATAAATTGATTAATTTAATTAAATTATAATAATATTTAATTAAATTAATTTTATTATTTAAATTAATTTTATTGATTAATTTTATTTTATTAAATTAATTAGATTTATTAAATTAATCAGATTAATTAAAATTAATTAAAGTAATATATTGTGATACCCGTATGACATAAATATGCAGTGTGGTGTGTATCGTAGAACTTGTCACTAAATGAACTCGACTTGCTTCGAGTCTGAATAGGTTTCTACCTAATTTGTCATACACGAGATATGACTTATATGACCAGAATTAACTGGTGCAACCTTATTCGAGAGACAGATGTCAAGAAAGCAGAGCCGAATCAGGGTCGAGCGGGGAATCATTTAAATTTTACATTTGCTTCGTGCTGAATCGAATGAGACAACCTCCAGACGTAAAATGTAAAGAAAATTACGATGGTTGTTCTATTACTATATCTTGGACAGATTTTTTGAAGTAAAAACTTTTTTAGCACCGTTGTGATTTGAAATTCTAAAAAGAGACAAACACATACATCTACATGATTTAGCTTGCGAGAGCAATAAAATACTTATTTAATTAATGGATACGCGGTTCCAATGGTTCCATGCCAACCGAGAATAAAGTCAACACAACACCTCCTTGAAAAGTCATTAAAAGCTATGAAAAAAATAATTTTAAATTAGCCGAATTAACCTAACCTAACGTAACCTATTCGAATTTCGACCGATTTCTTACACATCTCCCTTAAACATTTGAAGTTTTTAAGCTCTTAAAAAAATATATGTTATTTTTGAAGATAATATCTAGATACGATCCACGCCGAAACGCAAATTATATGAAATTCCCTCGATAGAAAAAAATCGCAAAGTATGCTGCGAAAATTATTTAAAACAAGTCTATTTCTATTATTTTACAAGCCATATTTGTGAAAAAATTCGCATTGTTTCTTTAAATGATGCTTAAGATACGTTCTACGAGATTTTTGCTCTATTTTAAAAGAGTCATGTTTTATTAAGCTTTTTCGCCATTTTCGCTGCGGTTTCATCACTTAAAATGTTAGCGCGCTCTGTCCAACATTCGTAATTACACATCTCTCCATCTTCTTCTTTTTCAGCCGAATAGCGCCACCTTAACCATCTTCGTAAATGAGATGTTTATGTGTACGTGCTAAACCATTTATCCGATTTCAATGAAACTTTGGGGATTTGATGTGCGCATGCCCGCAATTGTTTCTACATACAATAGTGAGCTCTGGTGTAATGAAATTATACGCTGCTAACCATTCATCCGATTGCAATGAAACATTGGGGATTTGATGTGCGGCTGCCCGCGATGATTTCTACATAATATAATAGTGAGTTCTGGCGTCATGAAGTTATGCGTTGCTAAGCCGTTCATCCGATTGCGATGAAACTCTGGTGAGTTGTTGTGAGCACGCCCACGAATGTGTCTATATATGCTGGTGAGCTCTGGCATTACGAAATTTGTATAAAAAATTGAAATAGGTGGCATGAGAGCTGTTTGAAAACTGAATGTATGGAATGCGGGAGGGGGGAGGGAACGCGGGGGGGGGTTCGCGGGACGGGGGAAGCGGGAGAGGGGAGTGGGGAGAGGAAAGGCGGAGTGGGAACGCCTGAGAGGAAGGGGATGCGGAAGGGGAACGGGACAAATGGGAAAGGACACGCAGGGAGAAACAATTTCTTTATTAAGTGGCATAGTAACGCATACGGGGAACTCGCTTGTGTATATAAATTAATTTAAAACACACCTTAAAAATTATAGTGAAAATATGAAATGAGTTATACCAAATAAAACTATTATGATAACACCCCCCCCCCCCTCCCATACACACAAGCCCTGCTTATTTATGGGGGTACATCAAATATATTTATATTATTTGTCCAGTGTTTTCAATATAATGTCCTCCACGTCCCCAAGCATAAACTTTCTAAAAAGTGTGTTTATCGGAAGTGACCTGCCAGGTAAGTATTTTTCTGTATCTATTTGTAAAAAATAATAAAATTAGATAGATCCTAAGAATTTAATAAAAAAAAATAAAAAAAATTGTAAAGCGCCCTTGAGGTGATTTTTCACAAAAACGGCGCTGTATAAATTGTCCAATTTTTAATAATATTATTATTATTAAGTTATAAATAATAATAATAATAATAATTGGATAATTTGTAGAGCGCCGTTTTTGTGAAAAATCACCTCAAGGGCGCTGTACAGCTTATTATTAATTCCTAGGTTCTATCTAATTTAACTATTTACAAACAGATACAGAAACATACTTACCTGGCAGGTCACTTCCGAGAAATTAGAAAGTTAATAGATACGTTAAGATAGTTGCAGAAGATACGGTCTTGCACGCGGAGGGCATTATATTTAAAACACTGGATTTTGCATGAATTTACATTAAAAGATTAGTGGCAAAAGTAGAGTTGTATTTATTTTGAGAGACTGGAGAATTTAGGAGTCTTTAGGGAATCTTCATGAAATGACACATAAAGCTTACAACTGATTTTTTATTTTTTTATTTATTTATTTATTTTTTTTTTTTAACAAATGAGTTATTTTTACAATGTCGCGGGCATTGAAGGTTAAGGTGAAAGGTTTTTGAATTTAAGGGTATGACTGTCTGAAAAGGTGGGTTTTAAGTTTAGTTCTAAATTCCGCTGAATTTGTGATCATCCTTAAGTCGTGTGGCAGTCCATTCCAGGCTTTAGGTCCTGACACTCTGAAAGCGCGCTCACCGAACTTAGGATCTGGTGAACGCTTTGGTTCCTTTAACCTTCCGAAAGCTGATGACGCTGCTGATCTCAGGGTTAACTGTCGAGAATTGGAATTTTCTGGAATACACAATTCCGATAAGTAAGCCGGGGCCATTCCGTTGAGGGACTTAAATACCATCCAGCAGAGCTTAAACTGGATTCTTTCAGGACATTTGAGCCAATGAAGATTTTTGAGATGCTCTGAAATGTGGGAATATTTAGATACGCCGGTGATAAGTCTTGCCGCAGCGTTGAAAACGGATTGTAGTTTATTGATTTGATATTTCGGAAGACTGGCATATATTCCGTTGCAATAATCTAGACGTGAAATGACATACGAATTGACTAGTAATTTAGTCGTCTCCGTTGGTAGGTTTCGCTTTACTGCCTTAATTTGCCTTAATTTGCCCAGGTGTTTTGTCCTATTCCGCCCTCCACGACAGCCCCTGTATCTAATTTTGATTTTATGGGTAGTGGTATTAACGCGTTCAAGGCCATGCAGCGTAATCTTTGCAACTAGTAAAGGGTCCAAAACACTTTCACTATTGAGTTTAAGTAGTGTGGCTCGGTCGCAAATAATACTGTTCGCAGACACCATAGCCCAAAGTATATCCCCGTAAATCACTCACATTACACTTGACACTCGCTATTCACTTCGGTCTACAACATGTGACAGGTTGCAGGTTGCAGTCCCTTTTTGTCCGATGACCGATGACCGTTGCTATCACTGTGCCGTTTTAAAACAACGTGGCAGATTTGAACTTAAAATATTTTAACTTTTATTAAGCTCGACAGAGCGACAGTAAAATTATTTTATTTTTATACACTTAACCTAAAAATTATCGCGGTTATTTTTTGCTACTTTTACTCCCGAAAAACTGAAAACTTTAAAAGTTATTCAAGATAAACTCAGAGCGTTCACAAAAAGCCGCCGGCAGCAGAAGAAGCGCCAGAATACGTATATTATTGTATAGAATCTATTTGAAAAAAAATGGAAAAAAATATATATATATATATATTAAAGCAATAAACCAAGTCCATCCCTTGTTTAATAATGTCCCGTACACTGATGCGTCTGCGTGTGTGTGTGTGCGTGTGTGCGTATGTGCATGATAATATGTGCAATATACTCATAGGTATGTAATTCTATCCTTCTAACATATCCGCGCCTAGACTAAACTTACCTCTCCCACTCTATTTGCGATAATTACTAGACATCGGATTACATGCACTTCAAAATGGTGAAACATGCATTCAATATTATGAACTATCAATTCCGAAATACGGATTCACGATTCGACTTACGTCCGATTCACAAAATGAGTGATACGAAATTAAAATAAAATGTTAATTATAAGAAATCAATTAACAGCCGGTTGATTTGTTTTTATTTATTAATTTTATTTTAGTAAAGTTCACAATTTGCTAATTCATTATATCATTTCATATTGCAAACTATATTTTTTCTTGTTTTATGTAGCTCCTACAATATATCTTGAACTTTCCAATTGGTGTGGACTTGAAAGTTTCTAGTGGAGTATTGTATAACTTAATCCTTTTGTACAGTAAACTGTTCTGCGTATTCGCTTTGTGCTTTTTTGTAGCCTGATTTCCTTGCACGTCCTTGTGTTACGTCTGTGAGTGTATGTCCTTGTTGTATAAAATTTTGTTTGAGAAGTATTTTGGTAACAGGTTGTTCACTATTTTATGGATAAGTATCATCTTGTTCAAGGTCAACATCTGTTTCACGGTTAGTCAATTTAGTTTCTTTAACATTTTATTTACTTTTTAAAATCTATTCCGCCGAAGTATTATTCTCATTGTCCTGTTTTACAGAATTTGAAACTTATTTTGTTCTCGTTCGTTACGTAGGAAAAGGATAGTTGAGCAGTAGTTAAAGTGTGGAGCAATAATTGAATTATAAATTTGTGAGCATGCTCTTTGGGCGTGACACACATGCTAATATGTATCATTTGCTTATTAGTAGCAAGAGAGCATGTTTAATGAGCATGTCTGTAAGTAGTAGATTTATTTGGTTCCATGCCAACTGAGAATAAAGTCAACTCAACACCTCCTTCAAAAGTCATTAAAAGCTATGAAAATAATTATTTTAAATTAGCCGATAACCCTAACCTAACGTAACCTATTTAACCAATTTTTTTATATACATTTTTTTATCACTCTAAATGACTTATCTGAGATGGTTCTGAGTTGTTTCATTCCTAGTTGTCCGGTCGCCGATTAATTAGTTGCTGCATTTGTCTTGTAATTAAGCATGCGGAAAAGTTCTGTATGGCTTGTACGTCTTAAGGGTATGTTAAAATTAACTAGGGAAAGAAGTTCGGTACAGTTAATGTTATTATTTAAAATGTTGTGTATAAATAACAAATCAGCTATTGCTCGCCTTTGTCGCAAAGTTTGAAATGTGCATTCGAAGTTATTGTTGAATTTGAAGGTTAGATATTTTATAAATTCGTTTTGAATTTGTTCCATGCTATCTATGTATAATTTGTACTGCGGGTTCCAAATTGGCGAGGCATATTCCAGCTTACTTTTGACTAATGGAAAATATAACATACTACTGTACGCGGGTTACTGAACACTTATTCGAAGAACAAAGCCAAGCATTTTATATGACCTGTGAACGATCGAGCCGATGTGCTTATTAAATATAAGCTTGCTAATCAATCTTGACATTCTGTTTTAGAGATGACAGGTCCATTGTTGAGTGAATAAGAGTACATAAATATATGTTTATTTCTGGTGAATGTCATAGTGTGACATTTGGAAACATTGATATCTAAACAGTTAACTTTGCAATACTTGCAAAGCCTATCTAGGTCACTTTGTAACGCTTCACGGTTAGACAGAGAATGCACAACTTTGAATATTTTCATGTCGTCAGCGTAAAGCACACATTCGAAATTTTGAAAGCATGATGCTTTCATATAGATAACATAAAGAATACTGTATGAAAGCAAATACAAAAGGCAGAGATAAGAGAAAAACATAAGAAAATAAAAATAACAAGTAAAGACAACGTCGCCAGAAGACATAATCATTATGATGTTTCGTCACTATTGTTTAGTGGTAGACAAAAATCATTTAGATTTATACCAAAAAATCAAGTTCTTGTCTTGAGTTGACCAGTCTACACATTCTGGACAAAGGTGAACAGTATCCATAATTAGTTGAGTGTTGATTGAGTTCATTATTTCTGAAATGGGATAACGATAGGCGTGAATTGCAGTCTGTACATATTAGGAGCTGAATGCAATGTTTTTATGAGCATTATTAGAACTAACTATTAGACATCGAGTTTTATAAGTACATATTGCGTATCTAAGCCCTTTTGGTCGTTAGTGCATACTTGGGCCTTTCTAGCAATTAGTTCATATTTGGACCTTTCTGGTCATTTGTGGATATTTGGGACTTTCTGGTCGTTAGTGCGTATTTGAACCTTTCTAGTCATTAGTTCATATTTTGGCCTTACTGGTCGTTAATTCATATTTGGGTCTTTCTGATCCCTAGTGCATATTTAGGCCTCTCTGGCCGTTAGTGCATATTTGAGCCTTTCTAGTCATTAGTTCACTGTGGAGTTTATTTGACTTTTCCATTTGATGTTATTATCGATAATTATTCCAAGATAATTTTTTTTTCTTTATTACTAATGTGTATACAGTTTGAGTTTAAAGGTGTGATTCTAAGAAGGCATTTTTTTCATAAATTTGTATTGGAGGTATTAATTTTAGGTTCCATGTAAAAACATGTCATTCAACTACTAAAAAAGACATAGACAACTCGTATTGATTGTAATTTGGTGATAATAAACAGGAAGAAGAAATATTAACATTTTTTGTCAACGGAAATAAGTTGTAAACACGTCACCATTCAGTCTCATTGTGGTCTTTGTAAGTCGGCATCAGATATGGTTAGATTACCTCAGGTACTGAATTAAAAAATATATTAAATTTTTGTCGATGATGAAAACACGTAAAAAGTGATGATTGTTAGATTATTTCAGTTGGTTTATGATAACTAAATATGTCAATATAATATAATATGTTATTAAGGCCACATAGATTATCCACAAATTTCTATATAATGTCGGGCCCAAAACCGTACCTTGCGGTACCCACGGCAAATTTCCAATCAGATTTGTTACACTGTTACTTATCTTTGTTGTTCGTTTATTGTTACCTAAATAATTTTTAAAATATTCATATCCTTGCCCTTTTACTCCAAATCTAAATTTTCCTTTATTTTTAATAGCTCTGTTTTTATCTATTCGTTAACAAACTCTCTGAAAATCGATACACAAGTTTTTAGTAATATAATATCTAATGTCCTTTGTTGTTATGATTTTTGGGGTGTTATGCCGTGTTTCGCTACCTCCTTCTTTAGCCAACGTTTCGGACAGCGTTACAGTGTCCATCATCAGGGCAGATGAGCAAATGATATTGGTGAGAGTGTTTATTTATCTGTGACGAAGCGATACCGTGCTGCCAGCTCCATTTCTCTACGAGCTGGTGTTAGAAAAAATTCAGCATGTTTTTTTGCGTTTAGCTTTGGTGTAGCCGTCAATTACTGGATACCAAGAACTATTGAGCTTAGCTCCGTCGTCTCTGTTAATATTGATGGGGTTTTTATGGATTTCAATTACCTCCGTAATTAGGCGTGCTCTGTAAGTTTTGGGTCTTCCCAGGACTTCAGGAAAAAATCCAAAGTAATGGCCGGTTTCGATTAAGTGCTCGGCGATTGCCGATTTGTCAGGGTGGCCAAGTTTACAAGCACGAAAGTGTTCCGAAATCCTTTTGGAGATCGTCCGCTCTGTCTGGCCTACATAGACCTTGTCGTTGGCTAAAGCTAAATAACGTTGGCTAAAGAAGGCGGTAGCGAAACACGGCATAACACCCCAAAAATCATAACAAAAATACTTTTTGGCTGTGAAAACCTAAAAACATGCTCTAATGTCCTTGTTTCATCAAAATGAGTGTTCACTTTAGAGTATAAATAATATGCATTGTTATAGTATAAACAATATGCATTGTTATAGTATAAACACTATAAACAACAGTGGATTATAAATTATAAATTGTGTCTACTATCAGTTCCATTGTCTTCTCATAATATCTATTTATTATTTATTGGTTGGCTTGAAGATGTGCATCTTCTCTAGATTTGTCTACGAAATCCCGCTTCAAACCTCTTATCTCTTGTCCCTGAGTTTCCTGTCACGTTATCTTCGTCACAAAACAATTTAACTATTCCATTTTTAGCTTTGGCTTAATTACAGTATCATGTGTCGTGGGCGAATAAATTAATTAACACGCCGCGACGCGGAGTTCAATTTATGTACATATCTACTTGTGTTATATTTAGGAGATACGGGGGAACTAGGTAATATGATTCCATGACAGTGGATCCCCTGATATTTGGCCCCGGCACACTTATATGCAATATGCAGTAAGTTTAGGGAAAATACGGTGTTTTTTTACATTATCTCCACACAGGAGACTCCCACATCTGTGGAGGGGATTTTAGAGGAGAGGAAGGAGTGAACATGAGCCTTGAAGAGACCCACATTTTAGGGGGGAGGAAACACAGAGGTCGGCAAATCGTTCGACAAATGTCAACCGATGTCAACCGATTGAAAGACCCAATCATGTCTGATTACGTCTAAAAGGGATCTAAATGAAAATCTAGTCTCCTTCAATGGAAACAATCTTCCGAACAGGCCCTCCATTGATGTTTTGGAGTTAAGTTAACTGGGCGTACTACAGGGCCCGCAGATACTTTAATAGTACACAACAACTGCTAACCCTGTACAAATCGCAAGTGCGCCCCACGGTTGAATTTGGCAGCCACCTCTGGTCTGGAGCTCCAAAATACCTGAAAAAAAATACCCTCGACTCTGGGTATGAAATGGGCGGTCCGTTTGATAGATTCTCCTAACTTAACAAACGGATTGCAATCTTTAGAGCACAGGCGTCGGGTGGGAATGCCATCCTTGTTCTACCTGTATTTCAATGTATTTCAATGGAAGATGTTCTGAGGGATTAGCGTCATTGATCCCTTCGGCACCGGTGCATAGTCGGAAAACACACCAAACGCGTACCCAACATATGTTGACATTTGTCACACGAGAACGGGTCGTTTCTTCGACTAGTTCTCGTGTTCAACAGCTCGGTTGTGGAATGATTTGCCGGCCTTTGTGTTTCCTCCTTCCTACAACATGGGCCTCTTCAAGACCAATGTTAATTCCTTCCTCTCCTCAAAAAGACCCTCCACAGCATCCCAGATGACAAGGCCTCCTGTGTGGAGTTAATATTAAAAAATGAAAATAAACATACACGTGTATTGTGTATCTCATCTTTTGTCTCACCATTATTTAATGTGTAAGAAAGAGCTGCAGCATTATAACGATAAGGAACGTATGTTTAATGCCCTTTTTGCCGTCACGGTGCCGTAACTGTCAATCGTCACGGTAATTATAAAAACGTCTATTCAGGTCTCGCATTTTACGTAAGTACCCACGTACTTATAGTTTGTACCCGCCAAATGCCAAGGAGGAGACGACATAAATTTCGCGAAGTTTTAACTTTGACGTGATATTTTATGGATTTATTTAGTACTATTGTATATTATATTTACTGAAACACTTTCCTTGAACAATAAACTATGCATAAAAACATCATTATTTACGTTTATTTAATAAATTTATAGTTTTATCGATCTTTTTCACAATCTACGACGCTCTAAGTTTGACAGCTCAGATCCCGGGAAAAATGAAGGGTCAATGTCATAGAAAAATTTAATAAAAATTATTCTGAGTGGCTAGGTGTGTTTAGGATACCTCATACGTCAAGAACAAGAATTTCTCAAGCGATTCTGACCTTGTCCTTCATACGTTTTCTTTATACATAAGCGTTAAAATCGCATTCCAAAATAAATAAAAAAATGAAAATTTTGGTGTGTGCGCCGGCGAACACCGGCAATGGACCTAATAAGCCTTTGAATTGAAAAACATCCGTCAAAAATATGGCTCCCGTTCGTCTACAATGCAAAACTACCGAAATAAAATTGAATAATAGATCTCACATCAGTAAACAGTCCGTGTTCATAAACTAAATAATAATTATAATGCGTGATTAATTATTCAAGGCCATTTTGCATTTGCGAATCACTGGCACCACTGCGATGTTCGGATATAATTAATAAAATACCGGACAACGATATTAAGTACTTACTTTGATATGTTGTTGAGTATTCAAAATTCCCCGAAAATTCTGAATCATTTCCTGGTGTAATTTTTATAATTGTGGGAAAATTCTTGGCTTTGTGGTTTCATGGCAGATCTTTTTTTAAATGGAAGATACTATCCGGCTTCCATTGATTTGAACACAACAATTTTTTGAAGTGAAACTTAAGAGGAACGGATGCGCGGCCCACTTCGGTCAGTTTCATACAAATCTTAAATTTGGATTTAAGATCAAAATTCCAAACCAAACTGAAAAATTATTTTTGTAATCAAAAGGAGGGAAGTATGTTTACGAGAGATGGGAAGGCTGATAGAGATATTAATAGAAGGTTAAATGCAGGTAACTCCATTAATGGAGGGCTGAACCCCATTGGCGCCAACAAAAAACTGTCCAAAGAAGCGAAGCCACCCATAATAGAGTGCTGGTACCTACCCTGATGTATGTAAGTGAGGCATGGAACTGGCAAAGGCAAGGATGAAATGAAATGAAATGCTGCAGAAATGAGATCCCTGAGGCGTACGTGTAGTAAAACCATGTACGATCGTGTGAGAAACGTTGAGATCCGCAAAGAATGCAAGGCTGATGTAAGCGTAATGAGTAAAATTAAGAAAGGGACGCTCAGATGGTTTGGGCATGTAGAGCGAATGAACAAGGAAAGGAATGTAAGGAGAATATTATGACGCTAATGTGAATGCATAGAGTTATACAATACATCAATGTGTGAATGGTATAATAAATCGGGTACGCCCGAGGAAGACATGGCACGACCAAGTGAATCAGATACTTGAGTTGGATCATGTCAAGAGCCGAAATAATAGCAGTGAGGCATGGAACTGGCAGAAGAAGGATGAAAGTAGACTGAATGCTGTAGAAATGAGAGGAAGACATGGCACGGTGAATCAGGTACATGTTAAGAGTCAGAATAATAGAAGAGTATGTTTGAGACGATGTATGAAAGAGAACGAGGCAAGGAGTGTGTGCCAAGATCGAGTTATTGGGCGGTCCGTCCTCTCTGCCTACCCCTGGAGAAACAGTGATGGTTAGTTAGTTAGTTTTAGCTTATGTATTTTTTTTTGTTACAAATTAGAAAGTAAGTAGATATTAAATTATATGATGTAGAGATTTCTGACAAATAAAAGAGAAGTTTATAGGCGAAATTATTTTCAAGAGTTTGGAAAATTGCAAATAAAACCGACATTGATTTGATTTAAAGTATTGTATTGAAGTGTAAACATATCTACCCTAGTCATTGTTCTTATCATCATCATCATCACTCTTGGCTCCACAACCCTTGGTGTGTCTTGGCCTCCTCAAGAGTCTTCCTCCACTCATCTCGGTTTTGTGCCAGCTCTCTCCAGTTTAGCTCCAAGGTAGATATGTCTTTGAGGATGTTGTCGCTCCATCTTAATCTTGGCCTTCCCAGGCTCCTTGGTCCTATCGGTTTTAAGTTCAGCAAGGACTTTGGTGCTTGATGCTCGATCTTTCTTCCCGCATGACCCAGTCACCGAAGTCTTCCCAGTTAGACATTGATCTTTTATGCAGTACCAAAAACGAACTCTTTGAGCTGCTTTGCACTTAACATATTTGTAATTACTCATATTGCTCCAAGTTCCGAATACAATATTATTGATGTGTTGAGCGATGTGAGTCCCAAACAGGTTTCTTTCTGTCCTGCTGAGTTTGGTCAGTGCCAACAGTGCCATGCATCCGACCGACTTCTCGTATTCATCCGGATGTGGTGCATCGGTTGGCAATGCTCGACTGTGGCTCTTTTTTTTTTCAAGGTTTAATTTATTTATTATAAGTACAAAGTAATACAATATGACATAAAATATTATACAGAAAAAAGAAAAGTCCCAATAAACTACTTTTTAGCAGTTTGTCGATGGGTACTTTTACTTTGGAGATATAAATAAACTTATTTTACATAATTAAATGCAGTTAGAGTTTTGTGTTAGTCTAATACAAATTATTTCTTTCGGCAAGCCAATTGCTCAACAAAATATTTGTTTTACCATTTGTACATTTTTTAATTTCGGCAGGTAACATATTTAAGCAATTAGGTATCATATAGTCCAGCGTTCTTTGTCCATATTTGTTTAAATGCTTAGGTACAATTAGTCCTTCATTTAACGTAAAACGAGTATTGTGTGGTCCAGTTTATTTATGTATATGGGGCTATTCATATGCGGAAATATAATTTTATACCACAGAATTGCTCTTACTGAGAGAATTTTGAGATTTTGGTAAACGTACGGAACATTGTGCCTTTGTTCATATAAACTTTTATGAGCTAATAATTTAACTAATGAATTTTGAACTGATTGAACACGATTTACATTTGTTTCACAGGAAAGTCCCCAAGCTGTAATTCCATATCTTATGATAGATTCAGCTAATGATAAATAAATTATTCGAAGTGTGCAAATTGGAACATAAAATTTTAATTTATATAATCTGCTAACAACAGATCTGAGTCGTTCACAGACTTTATTTATTTGTAAATCCCATTTGAAAAAGCAATCAATAATTACACCTAAATAAACATATTCTTTGACTAGTTAAATATTTTCACATGTACACAAAGCAGAGATACCGACGTGTAAGCAATCTGAAGCATGTGTTTTTATTTCAGGTGTAATAATATTTGAGATACTAGGATGTAAAAGTCATAATAAAGGCACATTCTTAGACCTATAAAGAGTGTACTACGTTATTGTTCAATCTATAATACAATACGGTATTATAGGATGGGGAGGAACACGTGATTTTTTTTTTAAATCCTCTCAAAATAGTTCAAAGATTGATAATTAAGGTTATCCTGAAAAAACCATCTACATCTTCTATTGAAAAACTCTTTTCAATATTCAATGTACCCGCAATAGACAAAATATACTAAAAATTTTCAATATTACAAACTTTCAAAGAAATACAGTTAAATAATTTACATTTCAATATATCAGCAAGATATCAGAATAATATTAAAATCCCCAAAGTTAATACCAAGCACATGCAAAATACTTATCTGTATCTAGGTATAACTTATTTCAACAACCTCCCGTTAATCTAAAAATATCGAAAATAATCATAAATTCAAAATTAAATTATAAAATTACATGAAACTAATGAAAAAGGTCATACCTATTATTATTATTATTTTATTTTTTAAGAACTGAATTTTTTGAAAAACTGAGAACCTAACACTTAGTTGGGGAAACAGATTCCGAAATAAATAATATCAACATTGAAAAGGTTTTTTCAACCACAATAATAAGGAACTCCAGTCCATTTTTTATTATTTTTTTTATGAATAATGACCTTCTAATTTAAATAACTGCATATTTATTTTTATAGTTAGTTTTAATAGTTAAAATAAATGTCAAAGTTTTAATTTTTCAAGATCCCCCGAAAACCACCGTGACGTCATCTGGCCAAAAGTTTTAGTTATTTTCAACAGATGTTGTCATTTTGTATGAAAGAAGTGATGAAACTATTCAATAAGTAAAACGTTATTTAGGTGTAATTATTTATTTATTATATTATATTTATTATATTATTATTTTTTTCATTATTATTACGGGAGATTGGTATAAAAATTGTTTGAAATTATTATTTTTTTAGCTTTACGAATCGAAATCAATATTAAGGAAACCGAAGCATGAATTTCGTATGGAACTGGAACAGCTGTTCGACCGCCGCCATTTTGAATTTCAGCATTGGAGCGTTTTATGGAAGCGGTGACGTCACGCCTCACAAATTCAATAATACCAACTTGACAGGGTGTTTTAATGAACTGTTTTAAAATGGACTTTTTAATATATTTTTTAAAACTCTACGTTAAATATTATTTAATAAAACTTATATATTCAGAATCAGCGTATATTGGTCTATATGAACATATTTTTTTAAAGCCATAATATTTTTCACTGGAGTTCTCTATTCCGAACCCTAAATAATACACACTCAATTAGTGTGTATCAGCAAATTGGGTTAACCGGTAATTAATCAATGTAGACATCTTCGAAAATTAACATTTCAAACCTTATAAATAAGTCGCCTATCAGTGGATCTAGCCACAGTTTGAAAATGGTCTTGAAAACCGAAACAGCTGTAACTAAAATACATAATGCAATACTTGTAGAACTTGATAATAAAACTATCAAATTTAATTTTAATTAAATATTAAAAAATTAAATGGAGCTCTACGAATTAAACACAAAAACAATTAACAATTTAGACACCTTCAAAAATTGACATTTAAAATCCTATAAATAAGTTGCCTCAAAGTGGTTTAACTACAGTTTGAAAATGATCTTGTAAATCGAAACAGCTGTACCAAAAATAAATACTAAAATATTTGCAGAACTTCAAGCCCGTAAGGAATGTTGCGTTTTATTTAGTCAGTTCTCTGGAGGCAGCATGGGGGCAAGCTTTCGCAGAAAACGGCCATTGTGGTGATGGCGGTGACGATGGTGCGGTGTGCGGTGGATGGTCTCCCTGCTGACGGTATATACCTGCAGCAGAAGGTGGCAGTAGGCAGTAGGTAGTCCCGGCCAGTCGACTCAACCGGTTTGCATCGTCAATACATTCTTCAATCGAAGCCGGACTCTTCAGGCTTCAGACAGGGACGGGGAACATTGCAAACTTAACTAATTGTTTTTAATTTTCGTTTGATCTTCCACTTTCAAAGACCCAATCTGATTACAACTAAACCTTTTTAGGTTTAGTTGTAATCAGATTGGGTCTTACAACGATTACAACGATCCTTATCGAAATGATAATCCTAATTCAACGGAAGCAATCTTCCCGACATGCCTTCCATTGATATGCTTGGTGTAACTCTAAGTGACCAGCTCAAGTACGGGGGCTCCATCGAACCATGGTTAAGTTAGCCTCTCAGAATCTGGGCGTACTGAACAGGGCTCACAGCTACTTTAATAGTACACTACTGCTGACCCTGTACAAATCGCAAGTGCTTTTTTTATTTTCTAGATTCTTATGTGCCTTGAAGGGGTGAATCATTTAAATTTACTGAATTTAAAGCTAATGTTCTTTATACAAATAGAACGGCGTCATTTGCGCCTCGCTATTTTTACCTCGTGTCTCATGTGGGTATTTCAAAATATTACCTTGGCTTTTATAGACTTAGAGGTCTTGTGTTTCATCGGTAGGGAATACCTAAAAACCCTACTAAAATTGCATGTTTTCATCATCATCAATCTTCATCATCAGAACTAGCAGCCGACGGCCATAATAATAATAATAATAGTTTATTCCAGAATGTATGCAGGGGTAGTGCAATGCAATACATTCCATATTTTGAAATAACAGAAGCAATTAGACAAATAATAGGTTAAGGCACAGATAAAATAAATAAAAAAAACGAATAAGCATGAAAAACATGAGAAAAGAAATTAAAAAAATAGTAAACACTAAAATGAATTCATGCATCTGTTTACGGAGGATATTTCATCGTCTCCCGCCTCCAGAGGGCCATCAGGGGGGACTCCATCCAGGCAGTCATGGCGGTGATGATCGCATTCTTCGATTGGCCCAGTCTACGCCATAAGCTTCCCATACGGTGGCGGAGAAGTGCTCGGAAGGTGTGTACTCGTCCCTCTAGGAACATTTCCGTAGCACTGCAGTATCTTGGTAGGCGGAAAAGTTGGCGATAAGCGTTGTTATAAGCAACCTTTAACTTATGCCATTGGGATGTAGTGTAGTTGACCCATAGTTCTGATGTGACATACGTGTCTGTTTGTGTTATGTTGGGAGTGGGAAGGAGGCGGTCATGTCCTTTTATTTGGAGTTCTTCCGCATTTGCCTTCGGGAATGAGGAAACCATGAAAAACCTCATCCAGGAAGATTCGGCCGGCGGTCAACATGAAACCGATCGGCCTTCAGTGATATCGGTGTACGATATCCTGTTTGTCGCAAGTGCACTCCACTGTTGAATTTGACAGTCATTTTGGAGCCCCAAAATACCTGGAAAAAAAATCTTCGACTCATCTATATATAAGACACATATCTTCGATATGTGTCTTAAAAACCCTGGTTCACTCCTTCTTTTCCACAAAAAGACCTTACATACAGCATCACGTGTAGTACTTCACTCAGGATGCTGGGTTTGCACTGCGAGAAATTTCAGAGACACCTGGGTTCTCACAGTACAATACAATGCTTTGGTTAGAAGTAGGCTTGAGAATGGTTCGCTGGTTTGGAGCCCAAACCAAGTGAAGTATTCCGTCATGTTGGAGAAGATTCAGAAGAAATTTCTGAGATTTCTTTACCTGAGGGAGTACGGCTACCCGTGGCTCTACCCTACCAACTTTCTCTTGGGCATGCTCCGTATGAACCGTCCACGAGTCAGAAGGGATGTGCTCATTGTAACACATTTCTTCAGACTGATTCGTGGACGGTTAGAAAACTCGACTATCATGGAGAGCATTAGTTTCTATGTTCCCGATGGTTATCTCCGTTACTGACAGCATAGACTGTTTTATCTCCCGGATTGCAGAACTAACTTGCCAACGGTTATGTCAGTCGGGAGAGCAGTCTTCTGTTAAATAGAATCACTTTTTTTATTTTTAGTTGAATTTATAATGAATATCGACATGTTTAACATCAATGAAGCACAATTTAGACAGAAAGCTTTATTGCTGTTAGTCTGATTGCGCTTTATTGATGTTTAAAATGTTCATTGATGTTTAAATTGTTCATTGATGTTTAAATTGTTCATTGATTTTTAAATTGTTCATTGATGTTTAAATTGTTCATTGATGTTTAAATTGTTCATTGATGTTTAAATTGTTCATTGATGTTTAAATTGTTCATTGATGTTTAAATTATTAATGTGCACAATGTAACACATTTCTTCAGACTAATTCGTGGACGGTTCAAAAACTTGACTGTCATGGAGAGCGTTAGTTTCTATGTTCCCGATGGTTATATCCGTAGTGACGGATAGTTTCAGTCAGTGGACTGTTTTATTTCCCGATTTGCAGAACTAACATCCCAATGGTTATGCCAGGCGGGAGAGCAGTCTTGTTGTTAAATAGAATCACTTTGAATATCGATATGTTTAACATCAATGAAGCACAATTTAGACAGCAAGCTTTCCGATTGTGCTTCGTTGATGTTTAAATTGTTCATTGATGTTTAAATTATTTAAATTGCTTAAAAATGCTTGAATCTTAACATTTTCTCTACTTTAAAAACGATTTGAAATTTTAATTTTGTTATGTTTTTGAAGTGAATAAATTGAATTGAAGTGAAATGAAATGAATTGAATTCAATTTTTTTTTTTTTTATAGTTAATACCGCACAAGAGTCCCAACTGCTCCCGTCTGGAGCCAGTGAGACTATGGCATCCCCAATCGGGGTATGTTGTGAGGCTGAAGGTTGTGGGGAGGGGAAGGAGATAGGGAAGAGGAAGGTGGGGAAGTACCTGGCTATTCAGATCTGGTCACTAAACACGGCCATTTTCAAGCAACGTTTCAATTCTGAATGGTGGTCTTACACCAGGGCGATACTGATAGTATCTTCCACTCTGGAACGTGCCGCAAATATACTATATATTATTTTAAATGAATAAATTGTGAAATAACACAAATATCAAATAAAATTTATTTGCGCACGCCGGGTTCGAACCCGCGACCTTCGGATTGTGAGTCCAGAGTCTTACCTCGGGACCACGGAGGCCGTCACAAGGTGATTGAATTCAATTGAATTTAATCACCTTGTGGCCCTTGTGGGAAATTATTTTCCTCAGGGCCTCGTTGATGTTTGTGACTGTGGAGTCAATGTAAAAAAAATAATGTTGAAATGCCGCTGGTTCTCGACCCCTGGGGTTGCTCAAGTTACCTGCTAGCCGTTCGTTACCTGCACTTTGTGAACTCGCCGTCAGCAACATTCTACTTATACATATAAATCTACCTTTGTGTCCACCGATTCGCTGGCAACGAAGGTCAAGCCATTTGCATTACCTTCTTAGAATCTTTATCTTTAAAAGTCTAGGTAATATTATTGTTTTATTATACGCTAGCTCAAGTCCCCGGCATTACTTTGGGCAGTTTTTAGAAATCTAATGGACGCTTTCATAATTACCGTGAAGATTCACGATTACGCAGCATCACCGAAAATTTCGGAGCATCTTCCATTGTAATACCGGTAGAACAAGGACAGCATTCCCACCTGGCGCCTGTGCTCTAAAGATTGCAATCCGTTAGTTAAATTAGGAGAATCTATCAAACGGACCGCCCGTTTCTGCACAGAGTCAAGGGGTCAATTACGATCAAAATTACGATGTCAATTACGATGAAAATGACCTAAAAATTCTAGACAAAAAAGGCTTTACAAATAACACCATTCCGTTCGTTAGATTTTGTGACTTCAGAAAACAGAATAATATCTGAGAGTTGAATTGAAACAGAATGGCGACGTATTTTTGTAGTTCCAAAGGTCATTAAATTGAAATTACATTGCGCCTTGTGACCTGAGAATACATTAGTGTTTATAGTGTAGGTTGACCTATAATTCTCAGATAAACAAGCCTTACTTAGCTCAACGTTGCAGATGTTGAAGATGCTATGTTTTAGGCATTAGAAATAAATATATTTTAATGGTTTTTTTTTTCAGATACTTAATAGTTTTGGTAAATATTATGATCCGGAAAGGTCACATTGACGACTTGGCAGATGTTCTCTTTTTTCTTTTGAAAGTCAGAGGACACTTGATCGTGTAATTTGTGAAACGTTGATGTGTCCAATCTCATTTGCAGATGTTTTAAAAATGATTCCATCACAGTTGATCCCCCGACAATTGGTCTCCCGGCATACTTATGTACATACAGTCGGTTTAGGGAAAATACGGTATACTGACGGCCGCCATAGTCCAGCGGTAAGGCTGGCTTCACTCGCATTCCGAAGGTCGCGGGATCGAATCCCGGCGTGGAAAATAAATTTTATTTGATTAATTTGTGTTATTTCACAATTTATTCATTTAAAATAATATTTAGTATAATTGCAGCACATTCCAGAGTGGAAGATACTCTCAGTATCGCCCTGGTGTAAGACCACCATTCAGAATTGAAAAGTTGCTTGAAATGGCTTTAGCCGTGTTTGGTGACCAGATCTGAATAGCCAGGTACTTCCCACCTTCCTCTTCCCATCTCCTTCCCCTCCCTACTACCTTCAGCCTCACAACGTATCCCAATTGGGGATGCCATAGTCTCACTGTCTCCAGACGAGGGCAGTTGGGACTCCTGTGCGGTATTCATATAAAAAAATACGCGTTTGGGTCGGGAGAGACAGGCTGATAAAGGAAATTGCTTGTTTTTACTTGAGATTGTGTTCTGTGTTGTATTCATCAAGTATATTTATTTTATCGTGTGTCATATAAAAATATCTTACAATGTCCACAAATGATTAAAAGCTGGTTCACATTACGCTATCAAATATAAAAGATCATAGCGCGCCAAATAACGCTCTCCATACAATCCCTTCAGACCGTTCACACCTAAGCGTTTTTAAGCGCAGATCAATCATAGACAATACACATCTTCTCCAGACACGATATCCCAGAAGATAACTCTCCCCTTCTCCGACTAAAACAGGGGAGGGGGTCATTGTAATTACGGAGCTGCCTAGACCCGTGGATGACAGATGTCAAGTTGACAGATTTCAGTACAAAAAATATGCGTTCCGTTGCCGCTCCCTAATTCGACTGACCCCCTCTTCTACCACAGGAAGAAATATTTGATAGCCTCGTGTGAAAGGACAAAAGATAAGCGCTCGCAAATCAACAGATATCTGCTCGCAGATTTATAGCGTAATGTGAACTAAGCATAAATGAATAACAAAAACACAGCCGGAGTCATCATTGCAAAGGAATCTCCGTAGCTATGGAAAAGGTATTTGTACCTACTCTCTCAGGTGCGAGACCTCCATTCAGAATCGAATAGATCATTAGTAATAATTAGTGACCAGATCTAAACGTTCAACCTTCCTCTTTCTTCGCTTTCTTCAGCCCTGCAACATTCTCCGCCTCGGAAATGTCATTCTTCACTATTGAATTATATAACTATATTTCTATAAATTGCATAAAAAAATACAAGTATGCAGTTCACACGCGGTAGAAGTGAAACCGTCAGAAAAGTAAAGTAGACAAGAGTGGGGAGGCTACGAAGCACCGCACAAAGAGGAGACCGATTATTCTATCTCATTTTCTCGCAGGCTAAATCCTACAGATGTAAGTGTTTGTCCCTTTTTAGCTTTAAATTTTAGATTCTGCGAAAATGAAATTCTTGTTAACAGATCAATTGCCATCTCTAACGTACAGACGCAATGAGGGCATGCTGAGTCTATTCTACAAGTATTTTGATAGAGCCTGCTATAAGGAGCTTGCAGCACTGATCCCCGATGCACCGGTGCACGTGCGTGAAACTCGGCGAGCAGAACACAGAACTCGTTTCATCGAGTTTGATGGGTGCAACGGTGCTAAAGAAGTTTTCACTTTGAGGCGCCGTATCCTGGCTCGAAAAGAAGAAGATAGAGAGATATGTAATTACGAATGTTGGAGAGAGCGCGTTTCAAACGATAAAATTGAAGCGAAAATTGTGAAAATGTTTAATAAAACACGACTCGTTTAGAATATTGCAAACATCTCGTGGGAGTTGTCTAAAACAACGTTCAAAGAAACACTGTGAATTTTTTCATACATATAACTTGTCCTTGCAAATTCCGCAAATTCAAAATAGAGACAGACGTGAAAATAAAAAAAATTGGAGCATAATTTGCGATTTTTTTCTATCGAGGGAATTTCATATAAGGGGCCATCCATAAATTACGTCACACGAATTTCATGACTTTTTGACCCCCCCCCCCCCCCCCCCATGTCACATTTGTGAGACCCCCTCCCCCCTAGAATTTCATGATTTTTTGACCCCCCATACCCCTTGTCACACTTCTCTACTCCCCCCCCCCCCCCCCCCCCCCCTTAAGGTGTAACGTAATTTATGGATGGGCCCCTAATTTGCGTTTTGGTGTGAGGAATGTATAGATATTATATTCAAAAATAACATATATTTTTTTAAGAGCTGAAGGCGGCGCTTCCCGGCCCAAAAAGAAGAAGATGGAGAGTATATTTTAAGTGATAAAATTGAAGCGAAAATTGCAAAAAAGCTTAATAAAACATGACTCATTTAAAATAGAGCAAAAATCTCGTGGAACGTATCTTAAGTATCATTTAAAGAAACATTGTGAATTTTTTCACAAATATAACTTGTAAAATAATAGAAATACATGTTTAAATAATTTTCGGAGCATACTTTGCGATTTTTTTCTATCGAGAGAATTTCATATAATTTGCGTTTCTGCGTAGAACGTATCTAGATATTATCTTCAAAAATAACATATATTTTTTTAAGAGCTTCAAAACTTCAAATGTTCAAGGGAGATGTACAAGAAATCCGTAGAATTTCGGGTAGCGGCGGCTTAAAAATACTGTTAATTAATGCAGCGGGAAGGTGCGTTTAGTATCGCCCTGTTAAAACGCGTCCAGAATCGCGTGTTGTATGAAGTGATTCTAGTATTCACTAATCAACTCTTCAATAAATCTTTCTTGAATGGGGTCATCTGTCGATTCAAATTTCCAATCTTTTATCTTACTATAATGTCATCAAATCATTTTCTTTAAAAAAAACGATATTTTTGATTTCTGTACCTAATGTAAATACCTACGTATTACTATTAGGAATTATATCTTGTCAGCGCGTGTCAACCAAAGACAAGAACCAGATTGTATTTACTTATTTATTTAAATTCAACCAGATTGTTACTTGCTTTAATTATTAACAATAACTGCATTGTGTCAGCAGGTAAGTACTTCATTTTGACGCCGTGTCACTAACTTGTTGCAATAAAAGTTTCAACAAGGTTATTTACCGAAAGCTGTAAAAATAAAGATAATGAATAATGACTTAACTGGACAAGCAGTGACACCTGGCGAACGAATTTTGAAATAGGTAGAATATCCTTTACTGGTGTTGCCCGCGTGTAGGAATTTTGTAAAATATGGGGAAATTTTTTAATTTTCGCCCGCAGACACACAATCGATAAAATATTTGTATTTTTTTTACTTTGAGCGTATTCGTGTTCATGATATATAGAAAGATATGACGACCGGCGCGGTCTAGGGATAAGGCTCTTGAATCGCAATCCGAAGGTCGCGGATCGAATCCCGGCGTGGGCAAATAAATTTTATTTGATTTATTTGTGTTATGTCACAATTAATTCATTTAAAATAATGTGTAGTATATTTGCGGCACGTTCCACGTGGAAGATACTCTCAGTATCGCCCTGGTGTAAGACCACAATTCAGAATTGAAACGTTGCTTGAAATGGCTTTAGCCGTGTTTAGTGACCAGATTCAAATGGCCGGATACTTCACCACCTTCTTCTTCCCCATTTCCTTCCCTTTCCCGCTATTACCTTTAGCCTCACAACTGAAGATTGCATAGATGAGATTGCATCCAATTGAGGATGCCATAGTCTCGCTAGCTCCAGACGGGAGCAGTTGGGACTCGTGTGCGGTGTTCATACAAAAAAATACGCGTTTGTCCACCTACTGCATGGCGGGCTAGATCAGGAGAGACTGACTGGGGGAGACCTTGTCCAGCCGGACTCTCTCAACCCATCATTGCCTTTTATTGCAGTAGAAGGTTGGGATTGACCCCCAGATTACTCGACCTACCCTTTAAATCTCTTCCTTCCCAGAACTTTCTCTCCTTCCCTTCCCTAAAACGACCCTCCACAGCATCCCCAAAGATGACAGAAGCCCCGAGGAAAAATTGTTTTCATCATGGTCCCCTTTGAGGAACTAATCTAAAAAACATAATAACAGTAGTAAATTTGTTGATGTCTGATTATAGAATGTGTTGATGCCTCTCTATCTAAAGCAACTTCAAACAAAGTTTTCATTCTGAATTTTGGTTTCAAATTAATAATTAGGAATATATTTAACATCTCTGGCAACCCTGCTCGCGTAACATGATTCGGATCATTTCAAATTTATTTAAATTGCGAACGAGGTCGCCAAGTTGGAAATATTTCGTTACTTCATTTGGATAGGGTTCTAACTTCACTTCACCTTGTTCTGAGATATGAGGTTTCAAAGTTTGCAAAGACATGCACTCATTATCTATTTACCAATTTCCGATTTTGAAGTTGAAAATTGCTTAACGTATTTTAATTGAACATATTTTAAAGGAAAGTATTTAAATAGGATATTTACCCTTTTAGAACATACCTAAACATGTGAATAGAACCCTGTGCAACCAGCTAAGGCATAATAATTCATTGCACAAGGTTCTAATTACATTTCCCTAATGCAATTCCAAGCTAGGGCCACGTCCTATTTAAGTATTTTCCATTAAAATACGATAAACTGAAATACTTTCTAAAATTGTTAAATAGATTACGAAAATTCGTCCTTGGAAACTTAGAAACCTTAGAAAATGATAAGGCATGGTTAGAACCCTATCCAAATGAAAAGACGAACCATAATGCGCCTCTTATTTAAGATCAACTGTCAGATATAAGACAAATAGAGAGTGTAAGTGTAGTTAGAACCTTGTCAAATGAATTATTATTGAAAATGCTTGATGTTAGAACTTTGTCGTACATATATCTACGAAAATACAGCACGGATGGTTCTGAAAATTATTTTGGGTATAGAAATGAGCAAAAGAAATACTTTCGCATTCAAAGGTCATTTTTGAAAAAAATGTCAGTTAGAACCCTATCCAAATGAGGTGACGATTTGCATATAAATCCTCGTAGGTATCCAGTTTAATCATCTGCATAACTTGCGTATTATACACAAGACAAGGTAGTAGTTTAATGGCTACCAGATACTCCTTTCAAAAGCCATAATAATTCATGAAACTGATATGTAATTATACAAGAGCTGTTGATCTATTGTACAACTCCTCCCTCGCCTTGGGCTAACACCACTAGACCATACCTGTCTTAGAACTGTTGTTTCATTATCGAGCTTAGGTATCTTATGTATGTCGCAAATTATTTTTTAAATAATACTTCTTCTTCTTCGTGTGCCCTATCGGGTCCCCCGACGGTGGCGATCACTCTGGAAAATGTCTCTGTACATTGTGCTGCCCGGAATAGCTCCTCCGCACTTCTAATGCCGGTCCACTCTCGTTTATTTCGTAGCAAATACATTTGTCTCCTACCAGGCTCTCGGCGACCTTCTATTTTTCCTTTCAATATTAATTGGAGCAAGTGATACTTTTCCCCTCGAAGTACTTGACCCAGATATGAAATTTTCCTGACTTTTATTGATGTGAGCAGTTCTCTATCTGCTCTAGCCCGCCTGAGAATTTCTATGTTAGTGATCATGTCGGTCCATGGAACCTTGAGCATTCTCCGGTGAAGCCACATTTCAAAAGACTCTAACCTGTTCATGGTATTTACTTTCAAGGTCCATGTCTCACATCCATACAGCAAGACTGACCACACATAACACTTTAACATTCTCTGCCTTAGTTTTAAATTAATTCGAATTTTTAAGCCTTCGTGCACGAAGGCTTAAAAATTTTGGCACAAAATTAATTCGGATGTGTAGGACAATTTTTTGGCTTAGAAACAGTCGCGCGTTTTTTTTGTCATAACCATTTTTAAGAAAGAGCTGCAGCATTATGGCGATAAGGAACGTATGTTTATTGCCTTTTTTGCCGTCACGGTACCGTAAACGTGAATCGTCACGTAACTATAAAAGCGCACAATATCGTAACGCTGACTGTGTTGATTGACTAATATTAATCGTGATCTAAAAATAGTGCTTTACTCCCATTAACACCATTCCCGACTGGCGGCGAACACAACATGAATTAATGTTTAATAGCCTTTTGTTTAACGTGAGCAGTTTATGAATACTTAAATTATAATTAACAATACCTAATAATCGTTGTATTTCTTTATCTGTGTGACTTCTAGACAGTCAAAATAATGAAGTATCTAATTTTATTGGAATAACTACTGTTGAAGGTTAAACCTACCCGTCTTTTTCTTAAAGCTCTGTAGTAAGCGTTCAAAAACAAGAAGATGCGGTTTAGAAGAAATATGTTAGAGGGAGCGCGATAATATAAAAAAACAAGCGAAAATTGTGAAAATATTTCTGTACCCTCCAGCCGTATGTTCAGTGCTATAATAGTTCAACAGCTCGGCTGTGAAACGACTTGCTGGCCTCTTTGTTTCCTCCCTCCCATAACTTAAGCTCTAAATCACCGAACGGACTGAAATTTTGAATTCTTACTAATAATTACGGTCTGTACCCGAATCAATCAAAAAAAATTTCCAAAAGAAGATTTTTAAAATCCTTCATACTTTTCATCGTTTCATGGTCACTTTGTCAAACCTGTGTTCGGTCATAACTTAGGCCCTATGGCACCGAACGGACTGCAATTTTGGATTCTTACTAAGAATTACGGTCTGTGGGTACACGAATCAATCAAAAAATCTTCCAAATGATGAATTTTTACATTCTTCATACAAAATTTTCATCGCTTATTTGTCAAACTTGGGTTCGGTCATTAGGGGCCATCCATAAATTACGTCACACCTTAAGGAGGGGGAGGTGTGTAGAGAAGTGTGACATTGTGTGACAAGGCGTACAATTTTCAAAACGATAGAAAACAACAATGAAACCCCTTGTGTTCTCCCACACATTTTCCCGCGAGTTTATAAAACCAGGCCGATACCTCGCAGTATCCCATTTGACCCCTCCACGTGGAGATTGCATTCGACACGCAAACCGTGATGTCACGCTAGGGGGGTGTCAGCGTGTGAAGGGGGACAGCGTGTGACAGCATTTATTTGCTTGATATTTCACATTAAATTTCATAAAAAAAACACATTGATATCACACAACCTCCAAACTGAAAAGCCAATATATTTTTATACGCAAAAGAGTTGCATATACGTATTTACTGTTTGAAAACCAATTTCGTTAAAAATAACGCGAAAGTAAGAATTTGTTCCGATCAATTCGTCATTTAGATTAGCCAGCTGGGAACACTACGCTGTGATTAGAATGAATTTAACCCGTTGAATTAGGATTATTCAATTTTTTGCCTTTAATAATGAGTGACTCTGGAAATTTTTATTTTGCCACCGCCTAGCCAGATACAATATTATATGACTAATATTCAGCGAGAATGTCTTCAGGGAAGGGAAGTCCGTGAGTGATGCTTTGAAAATTATATGTAAGAATTTTTGTAACAAATATGATTATTATATTGTAAAACATATTTATACATTTTTTTTATTTTGTAACCTGTACAATACACAATAATGATGGATGTTCTTGCTGAAAAGTTCTTTAGATTTACTTTATATTTTAGTCTTTTAAATTGAAGTACCTAAATAAGGGAACAGCGAAATTTTCCTCCGCCCCGGGCGGCTGACACCGACGCTACGCCACTGAGTGACGCGGAGACAGTGCGAATCGGTGCCAATACGAAAATGGCCAGTAGTGTATGTTAATTGGTGAGGCTAATTGTTGCTCAATTTTTAATGTGCGTTTTTTTCCATTTTCCCTGATGGTGTACACTACAAAACTGTTCGAAACGGTGTCTCAAGAGGGGGAGAATCGTCAGACGGCTCAAAACCCCCGAAAGTCGTGTTGCTTTTTTCTACAGTATCTACCTGTCATTTCATCTGTGATAATATTTCCCCATACTGGCAATACTGCAATTTTTCAGCTGTCATATTTAGGAATGTTTTGGTTTCGAAGATAATATTGAATCGAATCAGCACTTTATGTTTTGCCCAATTTTTGTCTGATCAGCGAAATGTAGCAAAACCTGCGGACGTGCAACCAAATTATTTTCTTATTTTGATTTAAATTCTGGGATATTTGAGGGAAACATGGAAGATAATGAAGAATTATTACCTCAACTACCGGAGGACGAGGAGGATTTACCAGAGACAGAAGATGGACAAGAAGTCGTGATTTTAAAAGATACGTCTGTTTTTGTTTTGGGGGAACGGTTCGACAGCTACGACGAACTGTTGAAGAGGCTGGCTTACCATTCCAAGCAGAGTTTGGTGCATTACTGGCGAAGGGACAGCAGAACTGTGCAGGGAGCGTACATGAAGACTTCGCGACCTATAGAACCCAAATTGGTGTATTATTCTGTAAAATATGCCTGCGTCCATGGCGGCCAGAAGTTCTTCCCGAGGGGGAAGGGACACAGGCACTCTATGTAAGTAGATAACGTAAATATGTTATGTATAATAACTCGCCTATTTTTAAAAGTTCCTAGGCATAGAGAATGGATGTCGCTTCAATTATGAGGTACTGCTACCAACACCTCTACCGTAGGTCACCCCAGGTGCTTTGCCATGTTTTGATGTTCAGGTGTGTATATTTTTTAGAATCCAGTCCGTTTTCAGTGCTGTGGCGAGAATGATTTTTTGGTGAATCTATATATTGTCCTATAACCCCGCTTTTAAGGGATCGCTTAAATTGGCTTCGATGCCCTGAAAGAACTGAGTTCAAGATCTGCTGAATGATCTACGAAGCATTGCAAGGAAGGCCACTTTTGGTGCTTGGGTGAGAGATTTGTTCAGATCTTAGCCATTGATGTGTTGACCCACCAACTGCATGGCAGGCCGGATCGGTCGCTTGAGGGAAACCATTTGACCTCTCCAGCCGGATTCTCTTGACCCAACGCCTAGCACCCCAGTGGGACAGATGGATACATATGTCCGTCATTCCTGAAGATTCCAACTCACCCCTCATCGAGTCGTAGAAGCGATCCATCCTCATGACAAATTTCAACTGTGTACATATGTTGTGCGCGACTGTTTCCCGACTATGCACCGGTGCCGAAGGGATCAATTACGCTAGGTCCTTGGAGCGTCTTCCATTATAATACCGATAGAACAAGGACAGCGTACCTACCTGTCGCCTATGCTCTAAAGATTGCAATCCGCTTGTTAGGGTAGGGAAATTTATCAAACGTTTCCTCCCTCCTGCAACATGGGTCTCTTCAAGACCAATGTTCATTCCTTCCTCTCCTCAAAAAGACCCTCCACACAGCATCCCAGATGACATAGGCCCTGGGGATTATTTTCCTGGAGTTAATGTAAAAAAAAAACCTATGCTACTATAATTTGTGGGATTCAACCATGGGCGTAGCTACCACCGTATCAACCATATCAATGATGCGGAGCCCCCGGGCTTTTGTTTCTTTTGTGAGAAATCTTTACCCTTCATTTGGACCCCCCAACTAATTTTGATATACAGCCCCTCCAAGGCACGGCACGCCACTGGATTCAACAAAGTGCTGCTATAGATTACACTGAATTCTATAAAGAAGGACAATCATACAATTAATTACTTAAAATTATTAATAAATTGGCAATTTTGAATTGCAATACTAATTGATCTAAATATGCTTTGGCAGTCTGCATTTACTTTTTTGCACTAAATGAGAATTAATTGGTTTATGAGGTCTTTAGTCATATTTCAACAAATTTCATTTCTCAAAGATCAAATGGAATAAAATGATTGCATCTTAAATGCATTATTTAAGTCTATGGATCGCATATGCAACTTATTTCAATTCTAAAAGCTTCATTAGTTCAATCCGTTCATTAAATAAGCCAGAAATTTTGCATACGAATGACATTATTGAAAATATGTGTATATTGACAGTTATCCGAAACTTATCTGATACTGTGGAGGTCGCGCTAAATTTTATCAATCGTCGGTCGAATGACTGTTACTAATTGTTGACCGTGATGGCAAATATTGATAATCGACCATAGATGACGGATTCAGTCAATATCGTATTGATATAGGATTTTATCGACCGTCAAAGCTGGGCCTCTTGATAGTTGGTTGTGTATGTGTTGCAGAAAAATTTAACATTTTGTCTTCTGATTGATAATATTTGTAATTCTTTTTGACTAATATAAGTATGGCTGGTCCACAGGACGATGCGTACGGACTGCCCGGCGCACATAATGGTGCGCGCAAGTAAGACTGGACGCCAGTTGGAGGTCATATCGGTCTGCAACGCACACAATCACCCCGTCTCCAAGGAACTCTACAGGAAACTGCCCCAAGACAGAAGACTGTCCCCTGCTATCAAAAATGAGGTAGGAATTAAACACATTACTTTGATTCTGATCTTAATTCATAAGATATTGTAATTGTAGGTTCTGGGAAGCTGAAAGTGTTTATGAAAAAATATTTGCCTCAAGATCATTCATTGTCTTTCAAAAGAATATATATCAGAAATTTACCTTTAAAATGAAAACCGTTAGTAACTAACTAACCATCACGCCATTTCATCGCAGGGGTAGGCAGAGAGGGTGGACTGGTCACCAGTATCAAACAACTTGGTCTTGGCACACGCTCTTTGCATCATTCTCATTCATATATTGTCTCTTACATACTCTTCTATTACTTTTGACGGCCGAAGTAGTCCAGCGGTAAGGCTCTTGATTCGCATTCCGAAGGTCGCAGGATCGAATCCCGGCATGGCAAATAAATTTTATTTGATTAATATGTGTTATTTCACAATATATTCTTTTAAAATACTATACAGTATATTAGCGGTAAGTTCCAGAGTGGAAGATACTCTCAGTTTTGCCCTGGTGTAAGACCACCATTGAGATTTGGAATGTTGCTTGAAATGGCTTTAGCCATGTTTGGTGACCAGATCTGAATAGCCAGGTACTTTCCACCTTCCTTTTCCCCATCTCCTTTTCCTCCCCACTACCTTCAGCCTCACAACATACCCCAATCGAGGATGCCATAGTCTCACTGGCTCCAGACGGGAGCAGTTGAGACTCTTGTGCGGTATTCATATAAAACTCTGACTCTTGACATGGTCCGACTCAAATATACGATTCATTTGATCATGCCATGTCTTCTTTGTGCATCCCTGACTTCTTCTACCATTCACATTTGCGTCATATATTCTCCTTACACTTTTCTCTTTGTTCATTCGCTTCACACGCCTGAAAAATTACGACGTATATCAAAAATTTTAACAAATGAAATACACATTTTAAATATAGAATTATTGCTTAATCGCTTATCTGAATAAATTTTGAAAATCAAAGCCAATCGCAGTTCTTCAGGTCATTGAACCTGAGTTTTCCAGAGACACATACGGAAATTATTATTTTTATCAAAACACAGTTATCACAGTGAGCGATCAATATTATGCCTTGTATTCCAGGTGCTGGACCTCCTGCGGCTGGGTGCGGAGCGCAAGTGTATCCGGGACTATGTACGCGCTGCCACGGGCAAGATCCTCACCAACAAGGATCTGCTGAACCTCGGCGCCGGTGACCGCCGGCCCCGCTCCTCGGTGAAGCCGGACAGGGCGCTGGCGCTGCTGACTGCTATCAATCGTAACTAAATGTTTATATATTTACATGGAGTACCCGCCATGCTTTGCAGTGCCACATAAAGAAAGAAATTGTTTCTCCCTGCGTATCCTTTCCCATGCGCACCGTTCCCTTCACGCGTCTCCTTTTCCTCCCGCGTTCCCCTTCCAACTTCTCTGTTTTCCACTCTCCCGTGAACCCCCGCTCCTCCCCGTGTTTCCCTCCCACTTTTCTATTCCCCCTTCCCAGCTTTCCCCTCTCCCTCATCCCCCTCGATACCTCCTCCTTTGTTCCCTTCCCCCCTCCCGGATTCCCCTCCGTGCCGCTAAACCATATGAAATACACACATTTCGCAAACAGCTCACGCCCCATCTATTGTAAAAAGAATTTGCAAATTTCATAACTCCAGAGCTCACCAGTATATAGAGACATATAGACTTACATAGAGACCTTAGCGGGCGTGCACACAACAACTCGCCAAAGGTTCATCGCAATCGGATGAATGGTACCGGAAATAATTTCATAATGTCAGAGCTCACCATTGTAAATAGAAACCTTCGAGGGTATGCGTTAAAAAAATCACCAAAGTTTCATGCAGTTGGTTGAATGGTTTAGGAATGCATAAGGGACAAACAAAGAAACATTCATTTTTACATATTAAGATGGAGTGAATACAAACCTCATACAAGCAATTATAGAATAGTTTCTACGTGAGGGAAGCGTTGAATGTGTTAGGGTGAACAGTGGTTTTACGGGGTGATTTGAAATCACAAATGGTGTTAAGCAAGGCTGCTTAATGTCACCGTGGTTATTTAATTCCATCAGGGAAAGGGGTAATTTGTCTGTAAATGAATCTGATAGTATAGGCCCTACACTGTAATATCATTGTTGCATCCAAAACACCGCACCCTGGTTATTCAATCTATACATGGATAATTGTATGCAAGAATTGAAAGAGATGGGATTGGGCGCCAAATTGAGTGATCTGGAAGAATGTTGTCTGTTATATGCTGATGATGCGGTGCTGATTTCTAACAGTATGGAAGATCTACAGTCGCTCGTGTCTAGGATGAACGAAGTATGTATGAAGAATGAGTTAATGATGGATGCAAGTAAGTCTAAAGTAATTGTATTTGAAAAAGAGAGTATGAAAACAATGTGCAACATAGTTGTGAATGATGAACACTTAGAGCAGGTGGATGAGTTTGTGTATTTGGAAAGTATGTTTACGAGAGATGGAAAGACTGATAGAGATATCGAAAGAAAGGTAAATGCCGGTAACTCCATTAATGGAGGACTGAACGCCGTTGGCGCCAATAAAAAACTGTCAAAAGAAGCGAAGCTAGCCGTCCATAATGGAGTGCTGGTACCTACCCTGATGTACGCCAGTGAAGCATGGAACTGGCAGAAGAATGATGAAAGTAAACTGAATGCTGTAGAAATGAGATCCCTGAGACGTATGTGGGGTAAAACCATGTATGATCGTGTGAGAAATGTGGAGATCTGCAAAAAATGCAAGGCTGATGTAAGCGTAATGAGTAAGATTAAGAAAGGGATGCTCAGATGGTTTGGGCATGTAGAGCGAATGAATGAGGAAAGGAGTGTAAGGAGAATATATGACGTAAATATGAATGATAGACAAAGTCGGGGACGCCCAAGGAAGACATGGCAAGACCAAGTGAATCAGATATTTGAGTCGGGCGATGTCAAGAGTCAGAATAATAGAAGAGCATGTAAGAGACGATGTATGGATGTGAACGAGGCAAGGAGCGTGTGCCAAGATCGAGTTGTTTGGCGGTCCGTCCTCTCTGCCTACCCCTGCGGGAAACGGCGTGATGGTTAGTTAGTTAGCGTCCAAAACTGCTGACGAATTACGGCTTCAGATGCACTGGTAATGGACTGTAAATACTAAAAACGAAATGGTTTTTGCTGGAATCGAGTGATGTATATGTAGGAAAAAACAAGGTATGTAAGGAAAAAGGAATGACCAATCACTTATTGTAAGAGCCAAACTTTAATGCCAACCTGAAATTGGTACAGATATCATCGCAATAAGCGAGTTTAAGGTCTGAGAAGGGGCATACCTCATGGATAATTGTGTGCAAGAATTGAAAAAGGTGGGATTGGGTGTGAAATTGAGTAATCTGAATATGTTGCATTATGCTGATGATGCGGTGCTGATTTCTAACAGTATGGAAGATCTGCAGTCTCTCATTTTTTTTTATTTTTATATGAGCTCCACATAGGAGGCCCTGAGGAAAATAATCTCCCTCAGGGCCTAAGTCATCTTTGGGGATGCTGTGTGGAGGGTTTTTTTTTTAGGAAAGGAAGTGAAGGAGAATTCTGGGAAGGAAAAGAGTTTATGGAGTGGGTAGGAATCTGGGGTTCAGTGTGTCCTGGTCATCCGCCTCCAAGACCTAGACAAACCTCACCCCATGAACCCGGGCACCCCTTCTAAATCACCAAACATAGCGAACCACTTGGGGTGACCTATGGCAGAGTGTCTCATGTTTAGGATGAACAAATTATGTATGAAGAATGAGTTAATCATGGATATAAGTATGTAACTCTGTGTGAAGGATGTGTTGCATGTATTAGGGTGAAATGTGGTTTTATATGGTGAAATTCTAACAGGTAATGTAATAAAATACTGACCGCGTACATGAGTTCTTTAAATTCTACGAGCTTCGTTAGTTCACCTCGGTTCATTAATAAACCAATAAAGTTTTATTCTAGTCTCCTTTGATACAAGTTATTTTCCCAACAAGCATTCTGTTGACATAGTCGGTATAAGCAAAATCCTTTCCAAAGATTTCACCCATTAATGGGAATTTTACAGCCAAAAATTCCTCCTATTTTCAATACTTATTTATGTTTTTTCCAGAATTCCAGGCCATTGCCAATGGCCAGCAAGACTTGGTTTTGACCGAGTCCACCGATAGTCAGGAGTCATCTCCGGAACTGGACTTGGATCCTCCAGCTAAGAAGGGCAGGTGGACGCGCGTGGGAGGAAGCCTCATGAAGGCTGGGGTTGATGAAGATATTCTGACGCAGGATTCTGGTAATACATTCATCATTTTAAATACTACGTGGTGCCTGGAAACTAATGGTAAAAGCAGGAAGATGGTGAATCTATATCATATTTGGAATCGATTTTGTAGTATAATTGGCTTGATCTTTCGTTTTCGAGGAAATCGAGTCTGTAGTTTGAATTTAACTCTCTAACTAACCCTGCGGTCCGTATTCCCCCTGCAGTCTCTATTCCCCCTTCAGTCTCTATTCCCCCTGCAGTCTCTATTCTTCCTGCAGGCTCTATTGTCCCTGTAGTCTCCATTCCCCCTGTACTGTCTATTCCCCCTGTAGTCTCTATTTCCCCTAAAGCCTCTATTCTTCCTGTAGTATCCATTACCCCTACAGTCTCTATTTCCGCTGCAGTCTCTATTCCCCCTGCAGTCTGTTTTCCTCCTACAGTATCTATTCCCTTGCAGTCTCTATTCCCCCCACACTCTCTATTCCCCTTACAGGAACTATTCTCCTTGCAGTCTACATTCCCCCTACAGGCTCTATTCTCCCTGCAGTCTCCATTCCCCCTACAGTCTCTATTCCCCATGCAGTCTCTATTCCCCCTAAAAGCTCTACTCCCCCTGCAGTCTCTATTCCTCCTACAGGCTCTATTGTCCCTGTAATCTTTATTTCCCCTGCAGTCTCTATTCCCCCTGCAGTCTGTTTTCCTCCTAAAGTCTATATTCCCTTGCAGTCTCTATTCCCCCACACTCTCTATTCCCCCTGCAGGCTCTATTCTCCCTGCAGTCTACATTCCCCCTACATGCTCTATTCTCCCTGCAGTCTCCATCCCCCCTACAGTCTCTATTCCCCATTCAGTCTCTATTTCCCCTAGAGGCTCTATTCCCCCTGCAGTCTCCATTCCCCCTGCAGTCTATTCCCCATTCAGTCTATATTCCCCCTACAGGCTCTATTTTCCCTGCAGTCTCCATTCCCCCTGTAGTCTATATTCCCCCTGCAGTCTCTATTCGCCCTTCATTCTCTATTCCCCCAAAACCACCACGTTTATAATATTTTGTTGTCCTTCCAGATGGCATAGATGACACTTTGGACTGCAGCCTGCATGACTCCATGAGTGAGCCAGTTGGGGGAGAAGTGGAGATATTCTACCAAGAGGAATCCACTGACGCTAAGTATGTACTCCATTCTCATTTAGTAATAGACCGAGCATAGCAAAGTCCTGTTTTAACTCTACTATTTGCTATTCATCTGTCTGTCATTTTGTTTGTTATGCTCCTGTTCCGGTTTAAGAAGGTGGCTAGGTTACTGCTTTTTATCCCACCAGAGTTTGCTACTATGAGCTGTCATATAAGTAAGTTTAAAAAAAGAATTGTCATTGAGATGGTGACATTTCTTTGGACGAACTGTATAATTCCTTATTTTAAATAAAAAAATCGTTAGTATAAGTAGGTTAGTATTTATGTACCTACTTAGAAATGTTATTTTCAATATGGGAGGCAGGTATGGGTACCGCCACCCTAGGTCACCTCAATTGGTTTGCTGCGTTTGGAGACTTATCAGGGGTGCCTGGGTTCATGGGGTGAGGTTTGTCTAGGTCTTGGCGACGGATGCGTCTGCCCACTTGCTGCGCAGCAGTACTTTACTCCAGTCAGTCTCTCTCTACCCAACGCCTTGCACCGAAGTGAGAGGAATGGATTCATACATCCATCATTCCTGGACCCACTGACCCCCAGATTTCTACCCAGTCCTCATACCTTTTTCCTTCCCAGAACTTCCTCTCCTTCCTTTACTTTAAAAGACCCTCCTCACAGCATCCCCAAAGATAACATGGGCCCTGAGGGAAATTATTTTCCTCAGGTCCTCCTGGGTAGAGCTATTGTATTTATTTTAAATAAGAGAAAATTGGAAACATACCTTTTTGGACGTGAGGTCGCTGCATTTTGACAAGTTCGGATTACTAATGGTTTTGTTTCTTTTACAGAAATATGATTGAGTACCTCTACCCGAATATCGGCAATTTCATTGTAAAAGATGAACAGCCTAACGATAACACCGTGATGCAAGACATGGACCCTGGAAACAGCAGTCCAACAGCCAGACAAATCTCCAACGCACTGGACATCATGCAGCAAGAACAATCCTCGGAATCCAATCAAGTCTGCATCGATGAGAGTCTAGAAGTCAACACCCTGAGCTCTGATAAAGTAAAATTTAAATTCGTCAATATTGAAACTCTGTTTGCAAAATGCGAACAAACTGGTAAAGTATTGATCGAACAAACCCCGGACGGAAACGAAAACACCTTATTTCAAAGCTTTACAAATGAAGACGATAATTGTATCGACACAGGAATAGATTTAAGCAATATCTTAGTTCTCAGAGATCCTATGAACGAAGGCGAGATGTGTTCCGTCCCCATACAGATGTTGAAACTCGGCGCAAACGGAACCGTGGAATTGAAAACTTCGGCAGAAATGAACGAGTGTATCTCTTTACAAGAAGACGATCAAGGAATTCTGACATTCACCGATAACGAACATAACAACGTCATCATTGAAAACGGTCTCAACGAAGAGGAGATCGAAACAATCAACAGCGAAACAGTCAGCAACAAACCTTTTGGAAACTTTGTCTCGACAAACATCTCCGGTATGTGTGACATGTGCAGCCAAAACGGTAAAGAAATCTCTAAGTATTTGCTCAAGTTACGGAGAGAGAAAGAATCGTTGGAGAGGGAAGTCAAGTCTCTGCGGACCAAGAGGAACAAATTGAAGAGCGATATTAAGTTGGATAAGGACTACGCCAAACGGATTGCAAAAGCAACGGCCGAACGCAACGCGAAAATGAAAAAGGCTTTGGAATCTTTTGGGGAGAACGATGAAATCCATCCTGACAGACTTCAGTACTTCATTCCGTGACCTTATTAAAACGTCTTCTTAATTTATCTCATAACTAAAGTTTTGTGATTAGTTTTAATATGTGGCGATTTGAATTTATCTCCACATGAGTCACATTTGGCAAAGTCAAATTAGTGCAATCATTTCACCATTGAAGACAATATTAGCGACTATCAATCGAAAATTTTAAACAGAAAAGATACAGCCACATTTTTTTTTTTTTTTACATTAACTCCACACAGGAGGCCCTGAGGAAAATAATTTCCCTCAGGGCCTATGTCATCTGGGATGCTGTGTGGGGGGTCTTTTTGAGGAGAGGAAGGAATGAACATTGGTCTTGAAGAGACCCATGTTGTATGAGGGAGGAAACACAGAAGCCGGCAAATCGTTCCATAGCCGAGCTGTTGAACTCAAGAACGAGTCGAAAAAATGACCCGTTCTCATGTGACAAATGTCAACCCTGTACATATGTTGGGCGCGCGTTTGGCGTGTCTCCTGGCTGATCAATGACGCTAGTTCCTCAGAGCATCTTCCATTGAAATACCAGTAGAACAAGGACAGCATTCCCACCTGGCGCCTGTGTTCTAAAGATTGCAATCCGTTTGTTAAGGTGGGAGAATCTATCAAACGGACTGACAGAGTCGAGGGTATTTTTCAAGTATTTTGGAGCTCCAGACCCGAGGTCGCTGCCAAATTCAACCGCGGGGCGCACTTGCGATTTGTACAGGGTTAGCAGTTGTGTACTATTAAAGTGTCTGCGGGCCCTGTACAGTATGCCCAGTTTTTGAGAGGCTAACTTTACTCTGGCTTCGATGGAGCCCCCGTACCTGAGCTGGTCACTTATCTACCACATCTAGAAATTGAACCAAGACCTTAGTCTTTTCAGGGCTCTGCCCTACCACTGAGATAATTCGACCTAACCCCCTTCGGTCGCATTTAACTGTAACATGCTTCGACCTAGAACTATCAACATTTTCTCCATTTTCCTCAAACATATTTAATTGGCTGCCGTCTTTTATGTATGATTTTAAGATTCTTCCCGAACTAAACAGGAAGGCTATGGTACTGGGTTTAATTCCTAGATGCGTCTGCATCTTTTCTGTTTGAAGTTTTCAATTGAGTCACTAATTTTGTCTTCAATAATTAAATATTACAATTTGAGGTTTTATTTTTTAAGTTATTCCAAAAATAAATAAGCCAATGAAATCATTTTCGTAAGACGTTTTTAAGTGACTTATCTCTTACGTTCATTAAAAGGAAAGTCACTTCATTCTGGTGTAGAAATAACAGAAAATTTGATGGTTTTTATCAGCAAAAACTCGGCAACTGTGAATTCAGCCATGTGATTCTGTATCTTTTGTGGATACGTAATCGGCTGTCAAATTTGTGTGATTGTCTATGGCTTGCAATTGCTTTTTCCACCACGGGCTGATGTGTCAGCCGTCGCCGATTTCAACTAGTTTAAAACACCAAATGCTGTAAGTATACGTGATTACAGCTGATTACAGCTGACATATCCATAATCCCATAGAAAAAGTAAATTGCAAGCCATAGACAATCACACAAATTTGACAGTCGATTATGTAAGGAAGAGCGATTCTGTATTCGCAAAAGATAATGAAATAAACCCTGCTTTTTCTGTACAAGTATTTAGATCAGAGGTTCCCAAACTTTTTTTTCTCGCAGACCGCTTTACAAATTTCATTGGCTTCGGTGGACCCCCTGCTGCCACATTCCTACCATATTCCCAAAACTCAACACGCATTGTACTGAATATTGAATATGTAAGATTTTTAAAAGTAATACTCTGACCTTATTAAAATACACTGCTCATGCAAGTGGTATAACGATGGGGGCGTAATGGGATATGAGACTGGGGGCGAGATGGGATATGGGCACAGGATGGGTTTCAAAATTACCATTTTTTGCCGAAATACAGCCTGTCAAAAGTCTATTTTTGCTCCCTTCAATTTTTTTGAGTAGTGTATATTATCTGCCCACATTGACAGGTAAAGCCAGGCCAACATTTTTGTTCTTTACTGTCGAAACCAGATAAATTTTCGTGGACCCCCACTTACATCTTGTGATCCCCGTTTTTTTATCACGCCTACGTAGACCCCGCCGAGTCTCCCGTGGACCCCTGGGGGTCCACCTGGACCACCTTGGGAATCACTGATCTAGATCAACGCAACTATTTTAAATGCATATTTTTACCATGAACTGTGCAGCTTTGAAATCTCTACATAACTGTTGACAAAAAGAAGACACCAAATTGTTTTTTACATGATATTTTTCAATTTTTGTTCATTACGAATGTGCTGAAAATCAATGGACGCCAAATAACAAGTAGTTTATAGAAAAAACATTTTATCATTAATGTATAGGTGCTTCCAAAGGTTTATTTATGTTTTGTTTCCTATTTGTACTTTTACTTTCTTAATATCTTATTTTTATAACATAATATATAATGTTGGTGACTTAAGCTAAAACATTGTATCTCCACTTTTGGCGAAAGTGAGTTTTGAACTAGTCTCTACCAAGGAGGACCCGACATGTAAAAATATGGAATATCTGTCTCAAATTTCATTTCAAATCGATAGATTTTAAGTTTGGATTGGAAGAATGGATACGTCTAACTTCCAGTTGATTAGTCAGACATCTCCAAATACGTAATATCAAATCAGTTGATTAGTCAAACATCTCCAAATACGTAATATCAGACATCTCCAAATATATAAGTTTTGAGATAATTATGAAAGCAATATTCGAATGCTCGCCATAAATAAAATATTATTTACATGTGTTTGTGTTTTACCTATTAAACTAGTGGTCACCCAATGGTCGAAATTCGACCATAATTGTAATGTTTTTTTTATTGATTTAATGTATTTTTTATGCATAATTAAAAAAAATATATATTAGCATTCTGCACTCCTTCTCTATACAAACTATAAGTGTGCGAAATTTCATACTCCTCTGTCCGCGCAATTTTTATAAAAAGGGGTACAAAGTTTTTGCTTCACGTGTTAATATATTCTATAAAATAACACTGCTGGGAGGCGTAACGGTCCAGCAAATTAGTATGTCATTTCGAAATAACCTAATAATGACCCAGAAAAACATCAACATTTTGATGTCACTTGAATTCACTACAAGATGTTTTTAAAGCATTATAAGGGGCCATCCATAAATTACGTCACACGAATTTCATGATTTTTTGACCCTCCCCCCCTGTCCCTGTCACACATCGTCACATTTGTGAGACCCCTCCCCCCTAGTGTGACGTCACATAATTTGCAATTTTACATCTAAAAATAGTCAAAACAGTAGAGTTGGCAGTATTTTTATGTTTCTCGTCGACATTTGAGTAGCTGTTGTAACGATCATGTTTACCACAACAGGGGGGGCATAATGGGATAGGATGGGGTGGGATGGGATAGGGTGGTGTTTATGAGTAATCTGAGTATTGTACCAGATAGAGGGTACACTTTTACATATACATAACTGCATACTAATTTAGATTTTTCAGAGATGTTTGACTAATCAACTGGACGATTAATGTGGATTTGTGATGTATTTGAAACTGTCACCATACTGCCAAAATTGAATAATCTTCAAAAAATGACAAAATGCGCGGTGGAACCATTTAAAAAAAATGTTTATAAATGTGTAGAATTATCAAAACTGCAAGCTTGAAGTGGGAACGGAGAAGAAAGAGGAAGGTTGGGAAATGCCTGGCTATTCACATTTCTAGCAATGTTTCGTTTCTATATATCGGTCTCTCACTGGGTAATATGTACTGGTATTATCTTCCACTCTAGTCAGTAATACTGCCGTCATAAGCAAAAAAGCAGCTGGAATTTTTCAATGATAACGTTCTGATGTTGGTACTTGTTGATAAACACGAAATGCCGCATCCAGACGCGTGCAATGCAGCAATTTGTGGACGCAGGTACAAGTCCCGCCGCCCTGGGAATCATTTATTGAATAACCAACACCTCTGTGGTTTATATCTCATAAATCTTCTCATGTGGTTCGCTTCCTTTGGTTACTTAGCTTAGGGGTCTGTCAGGCATGCTCAACCTGTGGCCCAATTGAAGATTTTTGCATCCCAAAATGAAGTTTTCAGCCTTCTATGTTTTGGATTTTGGTATTCATACAAAAAAAGAAAAAAACATTCTCGTAAATTTATCACATTTATATTATATTTTGTGAAATTAGAACTCTCTTGTTATTAGACCCCGGACTCTCGATGAGGGTTTTGATTTTTTTGTTTAAAAAGTGCCAGGCGCATGGCCATACTGCAAATTTCTATGTTTATTCAATTTTGGTTTATTTCGATGATTGTGAAGTCTTCTTAGGTAGAATCATTTATAAAGCATTTTCATAATATTTTAGAATTTTTGTTGCATTTTACATTTTAAAATGTTAACTGCATTATATGTTTAAGAATTCTTTGTCGATGATGTATTTATGTATTCAGAAATAGCTTCGTCCATACAGTAAAAAGAAAATCTAGTCTCTTTCAATGGAAGCAATCTTCCGAACGGGGGCTCCATCGAAGCCAGAGTTAAGTTAGCCTCTCAGAATCTGGGCGTACTGTACAGGGCCCGCAGATACTTTAATAGTACATAACTGCTAACCCTGCACAAATCGCAAGTGTGCCCCACGATGAATTTGGCAGCCACCTCTGGTCTGGAGCCCCAAAATACCTAAAAAAAATACCTGCGGTCCGTTTCATAGATTCTCCTAACTTAACAAACGGATTGCAATCTTTAGAGCACAGGCGTCAAGTGGGAATGCTGTCCTTGTTCTACCGGTATTACAATGGAAGATGCTCTGAGGAACTAGCGTCATTAATCCCCTCGGCACCGGTGCACAGTCGGGAAACACGCCAAACATGCGCCTATCATTTGTACACGGTTGACATTAGTCACATGAGAACGGATAGTTTCTACGACTCGTTCTTGAGTTCAACAGCTCGGCTGTGGAACGATTTGCCGGTCTCTGTATTTCCTCCCTCCTACAACATGGGTCTCTTCCAGACCCATGTTCACTCCTTCCTCTCTTCAAAACACCCTCCACACAGCATCTTCAAAGATGACATAGGCCCTGAGAGAAATTATTTTCCTCAGGGCCTCCTGTGTGGAGCTGATGTAAAAAAAAAAGTGCACACAAAAGGGCAAAATATAGTGTTTGAAATCATTTGTGCTTACTAATATATTGAGACGTTTACATTAATGTTCACTATTCATCAGTTGGCACTTTTATAGCACACGCATCGCACGCCTCTAGAGGTCTGGACGAAGCTAATTAAAATCTCTTATTAAGTGGTTGAACTGCTCCAGTTGGAATCTGGAAGTTGCGGATTCCATCCCCTCAGCAGTTTCAAGTCCGGCAAAAGTTATTCACAACTCTCAGATCAAAATATCATCTTTTTATTTTTTATGCAGTCGTTTCTTTTTTGTGAATACTGTAAATATTATAATAATTTTAGTGTTATGACATGTCATTATCATTACACTAGAGCTAAGGACTGTCCATTTAAAGTTCTGTTATTGTCCTGATATTTGTATGACGGATTAAGGCACCAGACCAAGGTAAAAAAAAAAAAATTATTTGATTTTCTGAAAGATGCATTTGTTAAGATTGCTCTCACAAAATTTTTTAAAGAAATTCGTAAAATTGACAGAGATACAGCATTTTATGTGAAACCGTTTGAAACAGTTTGTATGTTGAATTACCCTTCAGCAAAACTCATAACGCGTTTTTCTCGAAACTGTGTTTTTCAAACTGGTTGACAACATGTTAAAAAAACCATACATCTGATTTGCATGGACCGAATCTTAAATTGTTCGAAAATCAAATTTCTATGGCACCATGTAGGGATTATTTTATAAAGAGCCCTCTTCTATTTTTTTTTATGAAAGAAATTTTTTTATAGAAAATTCATTTAAAATCATTCAGAGTAGCTACAATAATCAAATAGAACGTAGGTCCCAGATTGATATTGGCCCAAGCGATTATGAACTTGTCTTTCATACAGTTTCTTTATATGTAAGGGTTGAAATCGCATTTAAAAGAAGAAAAAAAAAAGATTTTTTTACCCGGACGCTGGCAGGCAAGCCACAGATGAGAGGTTAACGAGGATTCCGGTGCAAAACGCGCCTTCATCTCTGGCGTTAGGGTAACAACTTTTAAGAGTTGTCTTAACATTAAGCACAGTATTTAGTTCGTTGGTGCGATACGGAATACAGCATTTAAGATGATTGTGAAAATATGTTGTTTACGATCAATTTAACACGTATTAAAGCTCGTTCACACAGAGCTATAAATCTGCAAGCAGATACCTGTAGAACCGCGAGTGCTTATCTTTCATACTTTCACACAACGTTATCAAATATTTCTTCCTGTGGTAGGAGAGGGGGCCAGTTGAATTAGGGAGCGGCAACGGAATGCATATTTTTTGTACTGAAATCTGTCAACTTGACATCTGTCATCCACGGGTCTAGGCAGCTCCGTAATTACAATGACCCCCTCCCCTGTTTTCGTCGGAGAGGGGGAGACCTATCTTTTCGTATATCGCCTCTGGAGCGGTTCTGTCGTAAGATGTGTTTTGTCTATGATTGATCTGTGCTTAAAACCACTAGGTGTGAATGGTCTGAAGGGATTGTATGTAGAGTGTTATTTGGCGTGCTATGATCTTTTATATTTGATAGCTGTGTGTGAACCAGCTCTTATGATATCGCAATAGATACAAATCACCGCCCAGGAAGCTGTATTTAATTTATGTGAAAAAAGCTCTTCCCAAAATTTTCACCCGTAAAGTACAGTAATTATGTACTACTCTGACAATAATTTGTTTACCTAATTCTTGCATTATCTATTTCACCAATATTTCATTCAATAAATTAGCATAATTGAAGGGTATAAAATCGAAAATGCCAATCTTCACAATTTGTCCATTTTGACTTGATTACTAATCTACACAACACAATCTTCAAACCAAAGCAAAAAAGACTCTAGATCACTAAAAACCGACTTTTAAGTGGTCAAATGAAAAACCGCCTGTCTTCCACTTTTGGTGAGGTTCAAAAGCGCTGCTCTCGAAATGCACCAATCCAGCCTGCGAGAGAATGAGATAGTATAATCATCTTTGTGCAGTGCTTCGTAGCCTCCCGACTCTTGTCTACTTTAGTTTTCTGAAGGTTTCACTTCTATCCGTGTGAATTGCACACTCTGTTTTTTTTATTTTTTTTTGCTTTTACATCCTTCAATGATTGCAAGTTCCTCAACCACTGGAGCGACAGCGCAATTTTAAACATTTTTCTCCGATTGCTCGACATTTTTGGTGATCATTTTGAATATTTTCCACCCAAATTAAAAAATCATACCTCTGAATTTTAATATGGGGACATACAAACTGATTATAGATCTATATAGTCAACGAATTCACCTATCTTTTGTCGATTATCACATATTCCTAGAATTAATAAAAAAAATATTATAAAATCGTAAACTTCTACTCAATTACTTAAAATAAGGGAAAATTTGTCAAAATTGGCAGCAAAGCAATCCGAGGTATTTTAAATAGTGCCGTATTGTGGCAAAAAGCGCTCCAGTGGTTATGTATATTTTTGTAAAGCACAAAAATGTAAAAATTAATTAGGAAAGTTTAAAATCAAGAATTGTATACGTCTGTCTGTACAATGACGCAAAAGAATATCAATGTATGTGGTTAGTCAGTATTAAATGTTTATTTAAATAACTAAGTAAAAATAAGGCAATTTATCCCTGTGTTTGCTAAGGATGGAATGTCACACACTACTTGTTTACTCAAGTTAACTACTTGTTTGGCTTGATCTGGCCAGTCTTGGCACTCCCACCATCTTGCTATCATAAAATTAATAGTTCTTCTAAACACAGACCAAGAAAACCATAGATATGGCTTTAAGGGTGAGGGTGTCAAAAAGGCGTCATCCTTTCAATGATTTGTCAATAAATGAATCCAAATTTTTTTTTTTATATTTTTCAATAAAATTATTATTTAATTTATAAAACAGTTTATTTCTGAACATGTTCTGCTGTGTAATAATTATTGCGCTTGACACAGTCACAATGTTCCAAACATTTCCCAGATAAAAGTCACTCACTCGGTGATAATAATAAGCTAACACCGTTACACACTTTAACCTCAATCTTTTAGAGCAGTTTGAAATTAACAAAAATTCTAATAATCCAAAAGCTAGTTTGATAAATGAACAAACAAATTGAATTCACTCACCACTCCTAGATATGTTTGGGCCAAGTTCAATTATTGCAGACCATAAAAGTTCTTAAGTATGCTGGAAAAAGAAACGTCTTTAGTCAAATTTAAACATTGCAGTTATTGGGGAAACTTGAAAGGATAATTACTAATAACCATTAATAATTTCTGACATTTTATTTGGGAATCAATAAGTCTGGTAATAAAAATATGTCTGTTATTGGCCTAACCACAGTTTGATAGCCTCCATAAGCTGAAACAGCTGTCATGCATAGTAATAATTTCATAGCAGAACTTGTTTAGAAATAAACTGTTTTTATAAATTAATAATAATATATATAAGTAAATTAATAATAATGTCAAAATATATAAAAAAAATAAAATGGAGTTTTACACTAATAATATTACACTTAAATAACAATAAGTAAATGAATCCGAGTTTGCAGGCAACTCGCAATGTACATTCACTGTTTAGTCTTCGAAAATAAAATCTGCTTATGAATTACTAGACCTTTTTACAATTGCTCGCTTCGTAATGAGAATCTTGAGGATCCCACATTGTGTGAGAAAAGCTTGGCTTGTTTCCAAAATGGAATATTTTGTTACAGTATTTAGTTAAACACTAGTACAAATATGTTGTAATTTACTCACCTCACTCATCTTAGCATCGCTACGCGACCCGATTTGATAATACATATTAGAACGATTCAGTTAAAAAGAAACCTGCGCAGAAAAGTCCTGCGATGGACTGCACCGCAAACCGTTGCCTTACTTTATCAAATGTTAATTTTCTGCGCGGTGTCTGAAGAGCTATTCTTTATCTTTTGTGAGATCGAGATAGATCTCAGGTGAGATCTCCTGTCAGATTTGTGTGATGTTCTACGGCTGTTATTTGCTTTTTTCTATGGGCCGATGTCAGAATTTCAGCTGTGAGCTGTCACGTAATTTAGTTTAGGTCGTTTTAAACACAAATCCCTGCAAGTATGCATGATTATTTATTCATTTAACAGCCATAGAAAATCACACAAATCTGACAGAAGATCTCACCTGAGATCTATCTCAATCTCACAAAAGTTAGAGAATAGCTCTTCTGGTTATTTGATTAGCTCTCGACATTTTTATGTTAACCACCACAACACGGGCATGTGCCTAGCATGGTGGTCGAAAAATCATAAAATTCATGTAACAAACATTTTGAATAAAGAAAACTTTTAAAAAAAAATCAAGAAAGCTGGAACCATCCTGGTGCCAAAATGATTGTCACATGGTTTGCCTCCAGCTTGTTGAAATGATGCCCAGATTTTGCATTATGACGTGTCTGTCTCTTGGTCTGTGCTTCTGATGCGCACGTCAAACATGTTAGCGTCTCTCACTTTATAAGTGCTTATATCGGCCTTGCATTTCTTCCTTTGTATTTCGCTCATACATAGTTTAAATCCATTCTTTTTATTATACGTACTTAATTCTTCATCTGCCAAGTCCATGCCTTCCTGCCATAGATCAGGATTGGTAACAGAACTCCATTGTGAACTGCCAGCCAAATGTAAATTTTGAGGGTACATATATCACAAACAGTGCATTGTAATTTTTTTTCCATTATCTCCAAGCAGGCGGACCTGAAGAAAATAGTTCACCTCAGGGCCTGTGTCATCTTTGGGGCTGCTGCGTTGAGGGTCTTTTTAGGAGAGAAAGTTCTGGGAAAGAAAAAGGTTTGCGGGATGGGTAGGAATCTGGGGATCAGTGTGTCCAGGAGTGACGCACTTATGAATCTGTCCCTTCCACTGCTGAGCAAAGTGATGGGGTGAAAGAGTCCGGCTGGAGAGTTCAACAAAGGATCTCCCTCAACCAGTCTCTCCCAATCCGGCCTGCCACACTGTTTGTGGGCAGATGCAAGATTTGTATAAACCTCACCCCATAAACCTGGGCACCCCTGCTAAATCATCAAACGCATCGAACCAATTGGTGTGATCTATGGCAGAGGTTGGTTATCCAATAAATATACTGAAAAACTGGACCTTAGTTGTTTCGAGATGACAAGAGTTACTTTCACTATTTTTCATTGGGCACTCCGTAGCCGTAATGCTCACAAATCCAAATTAACCCATCAGGCTCACCTTACGTTTTTTCTAACCAAAATTACTGATAACTAAAAAAAACAAAACACGCACATATTTTATTAAACAAATTTATTATAAATGTTATCGTCACCCCACTTTTTTATTGTGAATGTAAAAATATTTTTTTTTTTAAATTGCAAAGTTTCATAATTTTTTTTTTTATTTTAATTGCGGTCGGAAACTTTGGCTTCATAAAGCCATAAATTTTGGTTAATTTTTAGATTTGAATATAAAGCGTGATGTTTTCTCTTTCTAACATTGCTTAGATCATATTTCTCACTCTGATGGTAAGGGAGACACAAGAATTTCTATGAGATAGGAGTTGTTCCCAATAGCAAACAAATTAGCTTGAGAGATTAAAATGCAAATGCATGATATAATCGGTTCCATGCCAGCTGAGAATAAAGTCAACTCAATACCTCCTTGAAAAATCATTAAAAGCTATGAAAAAAATAATTTTAAATTAGCCGATAACCCTAACCTAACGTAACCTATTTAACCATTTTTTTATCACTCTAAATGACTTACCTAACTAAGATGGTTCTGAGTTGGTTTCATTCCGAGTTGTCCGGTCACCGATACAATCTGAGGCCCAATGACAACAACATTTAGTGACGTCTAAATATTAACTATTTTCTTGTAATTCTGTTCTATTTAATGTCTAATGGGCCCAAATTCATCGGTAATATATATAAGTGTATATTATATACGAGTGGCAATTTTCCAAAATGGGTATTAATTTTATAAAATATTGTTATGGAATAATGTTATTATCTCTATTGTAAACTTATTTATTTCGAGTATTCCAGATTAGTCATGAAATGTGAACCTATATTTTGTCTATAATGTAAATTGTACATTTATAACTAACTTTATTTATTATATTAAATAAAATATGTTTTCGTAAAAATTGTTTTTCTTTCAACACATAACCCTTTGAGGAGTATCGCCGCAAGTATGCGGCGGCACTTGAACGATCCATTTAAAGTATCGCCGCATACGTGCGTCCATACGACTTTCTTCAATTTTTTTTTATTTTTAAAATGTTGAGAGCCACTGAATTTGTCCAACTGTAATTTATAATGCAATAAAAAACGGTTATAGTAATTAAAAAGCTCCGATATTAACACATTGTGATCGGGCAGTTTTCGGCCGCATATCGTGCTGGTAACGGGTGATTTTTCGCGTAATTTCGCGCTAACGTAGACCTCTAGAAAAATTGCGATAACTTCAAAAATATTTGTTTGATTTCAATAATTCTTTTTGCAAATTATTTATTTTATTTCATTTTATTTTATTATATTTAGAAATGTATTCTTTATCGTTAAACTAGTGCAGAATTTCACATAAAGCAGGAAAGTTATGAAAAAATTAATATTTACACTACCTAGGTACCTACCGTACACCCCATCTATTGTTCTCAAAAGGTTTTTACCTGCATGGCTACAACCCTACAGAGGCTATATAGCGAAAACTCAAGTATATTGGAACCCGCATTTTAACGTGACCCGCGCTCCACTAACAATCTATCAAAAACGTATAAATACGTGTTCCGCTCTCTAGCATTAATTTGCTAAACACGTATTAATACGTGATCAGATTACAATGTGTTAACTTGTGTAGTAAAAAAGGTAAGAAGACAATTAATTAAATCGGTTACAATTAATTCACTCCCGCGATGTAAATGATAAAAAAAATAACTAACTAAAGGTTTTAGGGGGTTTAAAAGGTCTCGACCGGAAATTTGTCATTTTTAAAGGAAAGGATAATAATTCCCCTCAGGGCCAGTGTCATCTTTGGGGATGCGGTGTGGAGGGACTCTTTAGGAAAGGAAGCAGAGGAATTTCTGTGAAAGAAAAAGGAGTGAGGGGTGGGTAGAAATCTAGGGTTCAGTGTGTTCAGGAGTATGAATCTGTCTTTCTGATGTTCCGAGAGAGTTCTGCTAGAGAGGTCAAAAGGTCTCCCACAGCCAGTCTCTCCCGAGGCCTGCCACACTTGGTGGGCAGACGCATCCGCTGCCAAGATTCGGACAAACCTCGCCCCATGAATCCATGCACCCTTGCTAAGTCATCAAACGTAACAAACCGCTTGGGATGACTATGACAGAAGTGTTGGTTATACCGGGGCAGCGGTACCCAAACCCGTCTCCCAAATTGAAAATGCATTCAGAAAATGCAATTCAGAGTCAGTAAATTAAAATCTCCCAGTGGAAAATGGACTTCTAGCTATGTCACGACTTTCTAGTCAATCACCGCTCTACCCCTTCCCACCTTTTAAAATACATTTTCTACGAATCTTGGTAGGCGCCCATTATTTTTTAAGTAATGGTAGATAAAAACAAATGCAACTGTATTATTTTATCTACCCTGTAGGCCACGAGCGTATGCACGGTGGGGTAAAATGGGTTGTTTGCCCCACCCTGGCTGGCCGATGCATGACCTCCGGGAGTGTCGACCGAGTCGCGTTTTCAAATTTACAGCACTTCGTATGATGGTATTTCATTCTTCCGTTCATATTCTTTGTATTCATAGAGCCTGTTTGATAGTTTCTCCTATCTTAACAGACGGATTGCAATTGGAGCACAGGCGTCGGGTGGGAATGGTATCCTTGTTCTACCAGTATTACAATGGAAGATGCTCCGAGGAACTTGCATCATTAATCCCTTCGGCACCGGTGCATAGTCAGGAAATATGCCAAACGTGTGCCCAACATTTGAACACGGTTGACATTTGTCACATGAGAATGGGTCGCTTCTTCGACTCGTTCTTGTGATCAACAGCTCAGCTGTGGAATGATTTGCCGGCCTTTGTGTTTCCTCCTTCCTACAACATGGATCTCTTCAAGACCAATGTTCATTCCTTCCTCTCCTCAAAAAGACCCTCCACGACCCTCCAGCATCTCAGATGACATAGGCCCTGAGAGAAATTATTTTCCTTAGGGCGTTAATGTAAATAAAAGCCTAAAGCATGAATATATTGTAGAAGCCTACTTTTTCGGTACCTACTCTAGATTTTTATTTTTTGCCCCACCCTAAATCAAAACCTGGCTAAGCCCTTGCTGTAGGTAAGTTCGTAGAAAATGCGTTTAACAAGGTTAGCTCATATGCCGCTCATAGGCCGCTTTCGAAATTTCGAATGCGTGACCTAGCTTGAAGTAAAACACTGCCTCTTGTATTGCGGTTAATTCAAATCTCCCAGTGGAATATGGACTTCAAGCTACGTCACGAATTTTTAGCCACCGCTCTACCCCTCGATGAGCTAACCTTGATGCATTTTTTATGAACCTTGCCCTGCAGGTAAGTACAGTGTGAGGTCACGAAGGCACTATCTTCATTGACACTACCTGCCCCAGCATTAATAAAAAAAATACTGGCAGCACTGAAACATAATTGACAGTAGCTGTCATAATAGATGTGTTTTTTCTCACGTGTTGCTGCTTCGATACAATATACAAAACACAATTCTCCGGATGTCTATTTTTAGTCGCAGACATCAAAACTCAAAACAATATTATTAAACGGCAGAAGAGCGTCCGTGTTTACGACCTAACGATGCCAAAAATATTGCAAAGGTTACTGAAAATTCACTTTTAATTCTTCACGCCAGCTCAGGTGGGTGTTTAGGCGTGGGAAAATAATGTTCGAATTTCGAATGCGATGTTTTCGTCTCACTCGAGCTCATCGCTGAGGGCGGGAAATGAACCGAGATCATTTGAGTTTCAGATTTACGCATTCAAACTTTAGTTTGTCGTTAATCATGTTATGATTTTAACTTCTGTTTGTGTTCAGAATCGAGTGTTTATTCGTGTTGAAAGCTTTACGGACGTTATTAAATCCTTTCAGAGGTGATGTACATATTGCTAAATTATCAAATTAAACCCATTACAACTTTCTGTTCAACTATTTGTTCTGTGGCAAATAATGCTACTTTAATATTTCTTAGCAACAAACTACATTCTTTAAAATTAGTGAAATTTATGCAGCTTTTCTTTTATGATATTTTTACAAACCTGCTCACGAAACGTCCATTTAAAAATAACATTTTAACTGTACATATTAGGTAACCCCAACTCAAACTAGATTTCACTTTTCTAAATTAACTTGGAATGTGCTGTCGCAATGAATGGGACCCAAAATAAATCAGGCCGAACTATTATTTTCTCCGAAATGAAAATAGTTATGTTTGTGAATGACACACTGAGGTGAAAGTGGATAGAATGTGCAACAGTGCATTAGAAACTTTACTTGTTAATGTGCAAGCTTTACTTTTTCGTTTTAATATTACGTCTTCCAGAGACATGCTGTGTAAAGTTTTCACCTAATTTGTGTCAAATTTCGCTTGGTAAGATAATGATAGATTTATTCCAATTTAAAACCACATACTTCAGTTACATCTTTTTTTTAAATAATGTTATGTAAAACATTCTTAACCCTTTGCACTCCAATGTCGAGTGTCACTCGACATTGATTTTGTTCCACCAGCTCCAATTTCGAGTGACACTCGACATGGTGTAATACTACTTTTTGTGAACAATTTTAAAATAGGAAGAATTTTTTTTACTAAAATTTTTGAATCACGATTGAAAGACATTTTTTTTTACATAAGCTCCACACAGGAGGCCCTGAGGAAAATAATTTCCCTCAGGCTCATGTCATCTTTGGGGATGCTGTGTAGGGGGTTTTTAAGGAAAGGAAGGGAAGAAGAGTTCTGGGAAGGAAAAGGGTTTAAGGGGTGGGTAGGAAACTGGGGTGCAGTGTGTCCTGGCCATCCGCCTCCAAGACCTAGACAAACCTCACCCATGAACCCAGGCACCCCTGCTAAATCACCAAACGTAGCGAACCACTTGGTGTGACCTATGGCAGAGGTGTTGGTTATCAAATAAAGGTTCCCGGGGCGGCGGTACCCATATGTATATTCTAGAATCGCACGATACTTTAGTACCTGCTATGGTCGAGGGATGAATGAATTTTGTTTTGGGCCGCGCCTCAATCAGGTGTCGATTTTACGAAAGTACACTAGTAGTTATCGCACCGTTCTGTCGTCAACATCTTATCCCCAACGGTGCATTATCGTGTTTGTTTTCGTGCAAAGACTCGTTGATTGAATTATTTGTGATTTATATGTTCTATAACTTGATTTTTTTTTTGTATGAATACCGCATTTAGTCCCAACTGCTCCCGTCTGGAGCCAGTGGAACTATGGCATCTCCAATTGGGTTGTGTTTAGAGGCTAAAGGTAGTGGGGGGGGAAGGAGATGGGGAAGAGGAAGGTGGGAAGTACTTGGCTATTCAGATCTGGTCACCAAACACTGCTAAAGCCATTTCAAGCAACGTTTCAATTCTGAGTGGTGGCCTTACACCAGGGCGATACTGAGAGTCCACTCTAGATAACATAGGCCCTGAGGAAAATTATTAATAATAAATAAATAATATTGCGTCTTATGTTTTAGGAATCAACAAAGAGTCTGGAATCTCTGCTATCGCTAAGAAATAGATAAAATTCCTGCACAGCCAATATACATAGACAAGTTTAAAATTGTTCCGTAATAAACGTGCTTAATTATTTCCAAATGATAGTACTTTATTGAGATCAAATAATAACATAGTAATATTTGCGGCAAAATGAAGAACTATCTTCTGCCGAGTGCGCAAGGGCCAATAAAGGCGGGAACCACCATCTTGGAAGAGAAACCATTTGCTTTTATCCTCTCAGCCAAGGAACAAGGATTCAGATGTGACCACTGCTTTGCCAAGTAAGTTATACTTCATTATAATAAATAGGTCAAATTATGTTTTCTAACAATGTAGCGAAATATGTATTTAAATACGCCCTATAAATGCCAAAGCATCACTAACAATGCCAAATATAGTTTTAAGATTGCTAAAACTAATATAGTTTTAAGATTGCTAGTGAATGACACGGATGTGTCGGAACCGGTAGCAGATAAACAAAAATTAAGTAACAAATGTACATGTGAAATAAAACTCTTCAAAACCAAGTTCCAAATATGCACTATCAATGCCAAAGCATGCACTAACAATGTCAAATATGCACTTTCATTGACAGAGCATGCACTAAAAATGCCAAATATGCACTTTCAATGCCAGAGCATGCACTAACAATGCCAAATATGCACTTTCATGACAGAGCGTGCACTAAAAATGCTAAATATGCACTTTCAATGCCAGAGCATGCACTAACAATGCCAAATATGCACTATCAATGCCAAAGCATGCACTAACAATGCCAAATATGCACTTTTAATGCCAAAGCATGCAGTAACAGTGCAAAAATGCACTACCAATGCCGAAGCATTCACTAATAATGCCAAATATGCACTTTCGATGCCAAAGCATGCACTAACAATGCCAAAAATGCATTATCGATGCCGAAGCATTCAATATCAACATACCAAAGCATCAATGTCAACATACCAATGACTAAATATATTACCCTAAGAAAGGACTTCGCATATCAATAAAACATTCTGTCCAAATGGTTATACAAAAATGGCGGCCAAGATGGCTGCCAACATTCATTGTTTCCATGGTTACCAAGATATTATTCGGTTGCTTTGAAAATGGTCCGGCGTTGCGGCCATCTTGGCCGCCATTTTCGTATAACCGTGGACAGAATGTTCAGTGGACAGTATGTCAAGTCCTTCTTTTAGGTATTTTGTTAGGTCATTGCAAATAATTAATGTTAAAAACTTGAACATGTTTTTCCATCTTATTCGTGAAAAGCATGTGTTTGTATTGAATATTTGTAAGTCATTCTAACCCAAAGTACTTTATTCCTTTACTTGCAGAGGAAAGGTTCTCAAATGTTCTGGCTGTCAATATATCCACTACTGCGGCAGAAGCTGCCAGAAAGATGCCTGGCCCGAGCATAAGGTATAATTTTTGTCATTTGAATGGTAAAACATACCTTACAATGAACATATTACATCTAAATCTTTATCAAACAGATGCCAGGTGGACACAGCACATACTGACTTTAGCAAAGCCTTTGACAAGGTGTGCCACAAAATATCAATCGATAAGTTAGCAACATTTGGAGTTTACGGTAATTTATAGCGAACCAGTTGGAGTGACCTTCGGCAGAGGCATTGGTTATGCAACAAATGGGATATTTATTGGATAACCAACACTGGGCGGCGGTACCCATACCCGTCTCCCAAATTAATATATGACATGTTGTTTCCATGATCAGGCGGAGTGCAACGGCTACCGCAAGGTGCTCCCCCGGGTGCCCCCGGATGCGGCCCGTCTCATGGCGCGCCTCATAAGGAAGCTGGCCAATGGGGGCGGTCACCAGCGGGGCCACTACACCAACACCTTTTTCCGCGTCTGGAAGGACCTCATGTCACGTGAGTTGCATTACTTCATCATCAAGTCCAGGGTGGCTTCCATGACTACCTTAGTCAACATTGACATGATAAAGGCCTCAGCGATATTATTATTGATAATTGATCAGACGCATGCCAGTACGACCACATTTAACCAATTTCATTTCGAGGGCGTAAGGCAAACAAAGTTAACTACAAAAAACATACAAATAATTCTAGGCCTTAAAGTCAAATAATGTCATCTACAAAAAAAAAAAAACCAATAACTCAAGGGCTTAAAGTCAAACAAAGTTAACTACAAAAACATACAAATAATTCTAGGCCTTAAAGTCAAATAATGTCATCTACAAAAAAAACTTACCAATAACTCAAGGGCTTAAAGTCAAACAAGGTTAACTACAAAAACATACAAATAATTCTAGGGCTTAAAGTCAAACAAAGTTATCTACAAAAAAACATACCAATAATTAATATCCGCATTTTTTATGTAGATAATTTTGTTTGACTTTAAGCCCTCGATTTGGCAGTTGACCTTGACTAAAGAATTGTTAGTTTTGCGAGCCTGTTCGATCCGTGGATGAAAATTTTGTGCGAAAATCAAAATTATTGTTGCTCTTTTACCCTTAATTTACCCGGTAGGCCCCTGGGACTCCATTGAAAACTTTCAACGCTCATAAAACCGTTAGTTTTTGGAATTACCAATTCTGCGTTCCAGTACCTTCACCCAGTGACGCGCCAAATGCGGGGGAGAGTGGACGTCGATGTGCGAGGCTCCGATTGATAATAATAATAATAATAACATTCCATTTGTATAGCGCAGTTTTGTGTCACTTCACTTCAAGTGCGCTATCATGATGAGTAATCACGCGAGTGGAGTATTTATGTTATAGTTTTAGCCTATTGACGGTATTGAACAAAAAAAGCAAAAAACAGAACCTTGTTATTTTTTTTACTATTTATAAAAATTGATTATGTTTTTGTTATATTTCTTCAAAAATAGCTTTGAAAAATTGTTTTGTTTTTGAAATGTTGAGACTAGAAGTTAGGCCTCATAATTTTGTTACAAAAAGTGCCATATTCTAGAAATTCCTCAATAAAAGACTGTGATTCTATAATTTTAAATAAAAACCTATGCCATTGTAAAACCAAATATATAATAAATAAATATAACTAGCATTTCACTTAAAAAGGTGTTTATTTCATATTAAATTTACGATTTTATTTCCAGGAGTCCTGAGGACTCCACCGGGTAAATTGTGTATGTATGAAGTCACCAGGTAAATCAAAATTAATAAATGAAGACAAATTTGAACTAGGGGAAACTGCTTCGTCAGCTATTCATGTTAGCACTGCTTTTTTAAAGTTACATCTTTTTTGATTTCCTTTTGTTTGTTTTAACATGTTAGCAGTTTCAACTATCTTGGTGTAAACAATTGCAGTGCCCTCCATTTTTGTCTACATTATTTTGACAGATTGTGCCAATTCTTTTTTTTTTGTTATTAGAGTGGAGACGGTATACAGATAGTTATGTTTCGCCACACTACTAATGTTTACGCTTTTGTACAAACTAAATCCCTCCCCAAATACTTGTTATTGGCTCCCCAAAAACTTGACCCAACCCAAATACGAGGGTAGGCTGAAAAGTAATGCACACATGCTTGTAGAATATGAACAAAACCAAATAGCAAGATCGGGCAAAAGCTATATTAAAGCACAATTCTTAAGCTTCAAAATCATATATTTATTTTTCTACATAGTCACCGTTGAGTCTAACACATTTCTCCCAACGTGTAACAAGTTTTTTTATTCCGTCACTGAGAAATTCTTCCGACTTTTCTCGAATCCAAGACTTGACAGCTGCCTTCACCTCCAAATTAATGATTACCCTTGAGGTCTCTCGAAGGAAAAAAATAAAAATCGAAAGGCGCAAGATCGGGGTAGAAAGGAGGGTGTGGAATCAGTTCAAACTTCAGTTTTTGTAGAGCCTCCGCAGCGACGCTGTTTGTTTTTGTCTGTGAGACTGTGTGGTACCAATCATGCACAGATTTTACACAATTCCAGTTTTTCAATAATTAAGCCGATACGTTCCTTAGATATTCTAATATGGTTTGTGATGCGCTTTTTAGTGATTCACCGGTCATTTTGAATCAAATTGTTTACTATGTTTATCGTCTGTGGCAGTGATCAGACGTCTACTGCGTGTTTCATCAACAATTATGGCTTTTCCTGGCTCTCAATCACGAAATTTTACTACCCATCGATTTATAATATAAACCTATCAACAAAAAACATCCTTTAAACGACAATGAATCTCAATAGGAGTCACTTTTTCAGCAGTTAAAAATTCTATAACAGCATGCTGTTTAACTCACATTGACACAGCACTAGAAAACATCTCCATACTTCTATTTCTCAAAATACACTGGATAAATTCAACAATCTCAAACCTGCGCATCATAGAGGGGGAATGTCACTTCCACATTCCACCTGGGGCGCTTCCGAAGGTAATTTTGTTTGCGCTGTACAAGCATGTGAGCATTACTTTTCAGCCTACCTTCGTATTTGTTGTAGTTTCTAAGAGATTTTCAGTTTGATATAAACAATGGGTGTTTCAGATTATCACGAGCTGAAGGTGGACAATCGCAGGATGGAACACTTCACCTCGCTGTGTGCGGTCCTTTTCCAGTTCCTGACCGACATCTCTCTGCCTAACTCTGTGGAGCTGATGGGCATCTATGGAAGGGTAAAGACTCTCCACTTATCTGCCACTTGGTGACCCGACAGTTGATCCGCCGACAATTGGCCCCCCGAAATGATATTTATGTACTATAAAATTATAATTTTTTATGCATCATTATTATACGCATTATACATACCAATTTCAAACGTAAAATCGACTTCAAAAATACCTTTAACCTGCTTGCCGATTACGCGCCGGCGCATGCCAAATTAAACTCTAAAAAATATTTTTTGATATGCAATTTTAAACCTTAATTATAAAGAAAACGTATGAAGGATAAGGTCAGAATCGCTTGGGGCATTCTTCTGTTCTTAAGGTATAGAATGCTTTGAACACATCTATGGAACCCGAATAATTTCTATGAATTCTTTATGGATCTCTGGCAAAGTTTTTTCTGAGCATTTCAACTGTCAGTTAGATTGCATCATTCTTGTAAGAAAGATTGTAAACATATAAATTCGTCAAATAAACGCAAGCAATGTTGTTATTAGGCATAGTTTATTGTTCAAGGAATGTGTTTCGGTAAATATTACATAAGATAGCATAAAATAAACCCACAAAATATTACGTCAAAGTCAAAACATCGCAAAATTTTCGACTTTCCTCCAGAAGCACGGGACGAGTTAATAATAAGTTGGTATGAATAACAAACGAATTTATATACGTTGTCGATTTTTTGTACTTGTACGCTGATATATAGACAAATAGTTTTATCCTTGTTGCATTTGAATGAAAATACAGTAGATCCTCGCTAATCCGGACCCCTGTTACTTCGATGCACACTGTAATCCGGACAGAATCGCGCGGGGGGAGAAAAAAAATTTCATCAGACACCAAAATGACAACCACATTTTTTACTCCAAATATGCTCAGAAATCGCTGGTTAAAATCCGTCGGTACGTCATGTTACACCCTGTATAATAATAATTTATCAACCTCCTGAAAAAAATCGCCATTTTCCTGCTCTGACATATCGCAAATTACTCGATCATGAGGCGCAACCATGACAACCTGGCAACAGAAACACGCCGGCCGCGGCAACTAGCTCTGCGAGTTGCGAGTGACTAGTTGCTTCGCCCTTGACAACTGATCTTTGAGAAGTTGCCTGTGTGTCAACCGCCAATGAAATTCGCAAGTTGCTTTCCTGTGGATAGTGATTGAGTTGCCAACTGGTTTTTTTACAGTTGCCCCATGAGCGCATGGGCTTAGGCTTACCCAAATAATAAAACACGCAAATAAATTACAGACATATTAATTTCCAAACGGTTGAGTAAAACTTCACTAAACTCAGTAAAAAAACAATAATATATAACTCCATGCAAAAAGCTACTAAATACTGCCATCTTTCTTTTAGACTGTTCCCTAAATGAATCTGTGCTTCCAGATGTGCGTGAATGGTTTCTCCATCCTGGACCCTGAGATGCTCTCCATCGGCACCGGCATCTACCTTGGTGCCTCCATTGTCGACCACAGCTGCGACCCCAATGCGGTGGCTGTGTTCGACGGCACCACCATCAATATCCGGACCCTCAAGGATATGCCTACCCTCGACTGGTCCAAGGTTAGACACTTATTTCTGTTTTCCAATCCAAAATGGTATATGTGAAATATCGCTAATTTTCAGGATAGCGAAAACAATTCCATAACAACTCTGATTCATGCAACTTCAACACTTCTTTGAAAAGTCATTTCGCTGTCCTGAAAAGTAGCGATATTTCACATTTACCATGAATTATTCTCGTTTCGTCTTAACTCGTCAATTGCCAAGGAAGAAAAAATGTAAAATCGCGATGTTTTGACTTTGACGTAATTTTTTGTGGGTTTATTTTGTGCTATCGTGTATTATATTTACTGGAACACATTCCTTGAACTATAAACTATGCATAAAAACAATATTACTTGCATTTATTTGATGAATTTATATGTATTACGATCTTTTTCACGAGAACGACGCGAGCCAATCTGACAGCTCAAATGCCGGGAAAATCTCAGCCGGAGGGCATAGAGTATTTCATAGAAATTATTCCGATTCCCTAGGTGTGTTCACGGTATTTTATACCTTAAGAACAAGAATGCCCCAAGCAATTCTGATCTTGTTCTTCATACGTTTTCTTTATACATAAGGGTTAAAATCGCATTTCAAAATTAAAATTTTTTGGAACATTTTGGCGTGTGCGCCGGCGCACAACCGGCAAACGACCGGTTTAATCTTCTACATTCATACTTGAATTGTATAATTTTTTTTAAATGCTGATTTTATTTTTATCTGTCATTTTCATAATATTATGTAAACAAAAATCTAGCTAACAATCACTCTGTAATTTGCCATATCAACACAGGCAATACCAGCTTGATCAAAAAGTTTAAGAACCGGTCACCGTGTGACGCTGTCAGTCACCCGATTGGAATTCTTTTTTTTTTGTTAGATTCTCACATCTGTCATTGACACTTTCCTCCAAATTTCAGCATCAGAGCTTGACGTTTGTCAAAGTTACGTTGAACTGAGTACCTCTACCTCTGTGCGTGTTTTAGATTTTTTACAAGTTTGAAAATGGCATTAATTTTGCACCACAATAACGCACCGTCCCACAATGCGATCCTTATCCGTGAGTTTTTTTACCAAAAACGACACAAATACTATACAGCCGCCTTCGAATTCATCTGATCTGGCTCCCTGCGAATTTTTCCTGTTCAACCGACTTAAGACCCCTTGCGGAGCGCGTTCCGGCACCCGAGAGAAAAAATCGAAAATGCCTCTGATGGACTTACTGAAAATTGAGCACCAGCGGTGTTTGGAGGATTAGATTAAGCGCTGGGTAAGCGCGTTGCAGTTGACGGGGAGTACTTTGAAGGGAACCATATCGATTTTAATGAATAAACTTGTATTGTCAATTTTATGAATAATGTCCTAAAACTTTTTGATCAGGGTGTTATGTCATTATTGTAATCAAATATAACTAGCAGCTAAAAACCGGCTCCACAGGTTTTTGCTTTTGCTGCTAGGCCCTGCGGGCGGCTTTTGTTTTGGCTTCGCTCAGTTAGTATTGGTGACCATTTTATAAATCCAATAGGAACTGGTTCCAAAAACAGCCTGTTCCTCGGATCCACTGTCATCCAGTGTAGCTAGTCACCGGGACAAAGTCACCGAGACAGGCAATGACGTCATATGTAATATATAGCCGCTTGATACAACTGTGTATTACCGTCAATCTTTTGAATTTTTTATAATTAGTTTCCAATCTTAGATTAACTGGCAATTGGTTAAACCATTTCACTCCAGTATATTTATAGAATTGTTGGGCTGTGGTGTTTTACAACGTGGGACAGTCATAGAGCCAAGTATATTTGTTCTAATGCTGTTTGAAAAATGAGTAAGGTTTTCATTATTGAAGCAATCTTTGTGGATGTGTAAAATTGTAATTTTTTTATAAATAATGTGAAGTGAAGGTACTTTAAAATCTTGAAATAGTTTAATGGTGGGGTAATCATATGACTTTTTTTAAATTATTTTTATTATTGTTTTTTTAATGATTTAAAAAGAGAAGTTTTGAAGGCACCACCCCAACCAACAATTCCATATTGTAGCACTGATTGAATTAAGGAAAAATAAATGGTTCTTAACATCGTAATACTTAAAATGTTTCGAATCGTAATATTTAAAATGTTTCGATGATACTACATATTCACAAATTCGTAGCAGTTATACCTAGCGGGGACAGGTCAGATGTTATTTGTGGCGCGGCACATATGGCGTGGCGTCAGACATGCAGTTGAAGCCGGGTGCTGAAATTCAACCATGCAGACGCAAGCCTATTAATACTATTCGATATTAAAATAATGAAATAAAAATTAAATTCCTAGATGCGATTGATTCTTTTCTATTTCACATCTTTCATTTGAGAGTGGTTGACCGGTTGCTTGCCGATTACGCGCCGGCGCGCGCCAAATGCGCGCCAAATTAAACTCTAAAAAATATTTTTTGAAATGCGATTTTAAACCTTAATTATAAAGAAAACGTATGAAGGATAAGGTCAGAATCGCCTGGGGCATTCTTCTGTTCTTAAGGTATAGAATGCTTTGAACACATCTATGGAACCCGAATAATACCTATGAATTCTTTATGGATCTCTGGCAGGGTTTTTTTCTGAGCATTTCAACTTGCTTGCTGAGGATTGGTTTGTACTCCTGTATTTTTAGGTTTTTTTTAAGGTGTGAATTGAAGTATATGTTAGTTCGTTCAAAATTCAACCAAATATGTTGTACTTTTAATTATAGATAGATTAATTCTTGTATTTTTAAAAAATATTTATAACAATTAGTTTGAAATAAAGGAAACAAAAATATAATTTTTTGAACTTCAAAAACTTTTATTTTTCAATACGAGTTTTTGTGGACATAGTACAAACCAATCCTCAGTAAGCGAACTGTCAATTCGATTGCATCATTCTCGTAAGAAAGATCGTAAACACATGAATTCGTCAGATAAACGCAAAAAATGTTGTTTTTAGGCGTAGTTTATTGTTCAAGGAATGTGTTTCGGTAAATATCACATAAGATAGCATAAAATAAACCCATAAAATATTACGTCAAAGTCGAAACATAGGGAAATTTTCGAATTTCCTCCAGTGGCACGGGACGAGTTAATATTGCTTTCAGTGATTAAATATTATGATTTGACGATTTTACTTATTAATTTATTCCACTAAAAATATAAGTTCATGATGTATTTGAAATCGTTCCAGATTTTCATTTCCTACATAGACTTGCTCAACACCCCCTTCGAGCGACAGACGGAGCTTCAGATGACCTACTATTTCCTCTGCCAGTGCTCTGTGTGCTTGGGTAAGTTCCCAACCATTTAAATCAAATAGAACTTCCCCAAGAACATTCTGAAACCAGTGAGGAAGATCTGTAGTCTCTCGTGTCTAGGATGAACCGAGTATGTATGAAGAATGAGTTAATGATGAATGTAAGTAAGTCTAAAGTCAAGATCTTCACATCACAAAAAAACTCACCAGGTACATTTACTTCTTTAGAGCCATCCGTAACATCCTCAACATAAACGACATTAAGAAAGTGTACTACGCTTTATGTCAATCACAAATAGAGTACGGGATAACTGGATGGGGATCTGCCTTGAGCACTCACATGGACCGGCTCAATATAGCCCAAAAAGGAGTACTAAAGACAATTTTGAAATTACCGGTTAGAACTCCGACAGAAGAATTGTTTCAAAGCATTCAAGTCTACAACATACAAAAACTTTATGCAAAAAATATTTTATTTAAAATTTAAAAAAACATATCAGAATACTCCACTGTCCAACATAGATACACAACCAGGGCAATAAACCAAAATACTCTAGCTACAGCCAGTTTGAAAACATCTTTTGGACAAAGAAATATGAAATTCAATGCGACAAAACTATACAACGCTCTACCAACTCAAACAAAAAAAATAACAGAAATAAATAAATTTAAAACAAAAGTAAAAATATGGTTGAGAGAACAAAGTGAAAATAAACTATCAAACATACTGAAGACCATGTAAAGACAACTGGATACTAAATACAAATGTGGAAAAACTACAGGCCGCCTCAGAACAGGGAACCCTAGTGAGGAGGACTGTGAAAAAAAAAAAAAAACTTTATAATACTTTATAATACCTTCGTAAAAACGAGGGAACTAATGCCATTGTTATCTCAGACGAAAGCAAATTGGCTGAGCTTTGATATATTTGAATTAATGGCCATTCTTTCGAGGTATGTCTTGACCCGTGCATTTATGTCTCTATCTCATATTTGTTTCATTTACTACCTTTCTGGAATTTATTTGTTATCACGCTGTTCTTGCTACATTATTTTTATTTTTATTATTGTTTTGGCTTCTTGCTATCTCTTTCTTACTACTATATCTAATTATATTATCTATACTTTATTATTATATATTATTCATATTTGTATCATTTTCTACCGTTTTCAAATTCATTTGATATCGCGCAATTCTTGCTGCCATTTTGTTTTTACTCCTTGCTATCTCATTCATAGTACTACATCTAACTACATCATTTATACTATATTATCTATATTAAGCACATTTACCATTGTAACTACATTTGGAATCGCATTTAATCATTTTTTACTCGGGAACCAAAAGTTATTTACAACTACTCTGAACACCACACAAACATATATCTTATCAACTTAAGGACAGATATACGTCAGACGAGCTACGGGAACTAATGCTATTTGTATATCCGATGAAACAAAACTTGAATCTATGTGATACAATTGAACAAATTACACTACCTAGGTATGTACCGTCTCACTCGTTTTCAGGTATATGCATGAAATTGTTAACACGGCGAACCAGCGAATTTATCTGTCTTTATTATACTATTTACCAAGGTTTAAATCGATTAGCGTTAATTTCATATTTCACTATATTAAGAAGGTACGAGTACACCCTGTCTCGCTCATTTACATATGATACTTGGCTAACATTTATATATAAAATTTTATTATTATTTATATATAATATTTTGTTTACATTTGCGTTTAATAGTTTGTTATCATTCACAAATATTAAATTGTTATCATTTATACATAATATTTTGTTTGCACGGCGTTTCAGCGTCCTTAAACATTCTGCTTTATATTATCAAATCACCGTCAATTTATTTCCATACACACCTAATTGCATCAACGTTAGTAATGGATTTAATAATATATTATTGGTAAACTGTTCGCTTTTCCACACTCAACTAATATTTAATTATGTTTGATTTAACTTGTGATATTGATAACCATTCAGATATATTCTGCAACATGAATACTATTGATGATCTGGATAAAATAAAAAATTATAATTGGGGCTCTTACAACCTAAAAATTATCCATCAAAACATAAGAAGTATATCTAAACTTGACGATTTCTTAATTTTCCTAGATCAATTTGATTACGCATTCGATGTCATAATTTTGTCGGAATGCTGGATAAATAAAGAGTACACCTCCAAAGTAATTCACAATTACTCAGAACATCACACAAACATAAATTTAAATAAATCCAGTGGAATCGTAGTTTATATCAGAGACGGTCTACATGCACAAGTTGACGAAATTTCACTATCACAAGCTAACTGTATGAAAATTGTATTGAACAATAATTTATGTATTTTTGCAATCTACAGGTCACCTTCTTTCCAAAATATTGACACTTTTTTGAATTCTCTACAAACATTCATCAACAGTTCAAAACAAGTTGAACGACAAATTATTTTAGGTGATTTAAATATAAACACGATCCCTGAGTACCACCGTCAATGCGAAGATTATTTATGTATGCTTACGGAAAATGGGTTCATGCAGACAATTCACAGTCCTACTCGAGAACAGGGTACAAGTAAATCTTGTCTAGACCACATCAACGTTAAAAAAATCAAACATATCGACTCATTTGTTATCCACACCACAATTTCTGACCACTACACCACAGCTCTCTGCCTTAGAAATAAGCCTCCCACCGCTGCCAAAACCAAATACATACCTCGAATAAACTACATTAACTTACTTCAGGACTTAAGTTCAGAAAAATGGGGAAACGTTTTAGACCAAAGGGATACTGATTCAGCAATGACGGAATTCATCTCAAAGTTACATGATTATATATTTAAACACACGAGTAACAAACTCATACCTAATAAGCAATTAAAAATCACGCCATGGATCACTCCTGGTCTAGTTAAGTCAATTCACAAACGGAACCAACTCCACAAAAAGGCAAATAGGAGCCCAGATAATATAATATTACAAACTCGCTATAAAAAGTATAGGAACTTGTGCAAAAATTTAATCGTATCAACTAAAGAAAGCTATTTTAAAAAAATTATTTACGAAAATAACTATACGCCAAAACTGCTATGGGAAGCATTCCGTAATATAACTAAAACTAAAACTAATAAAACTTCCGATATCAAATCACTGTACATTGATAACACTATTACGTCAGATCCAAAAAAGATGGCAAATTTTGCAAATAACTACTTCACGTCGGTGGGAAACACACTGGCAAAAAAAATCCTAGATAAAAACAACACAACTGAAAAAGATCTCGCGAAGCAAACTGGCTGTTATTTCCGTCACAAAATAGATAACATTCGAACTACGTCACACGAAGTGATGAAAATAATTGACGAGCTTAAGTCATCCAATGCATGCGGTCCTGATAAGGTCTCATCAAATCTATTAAAAAATATTAAATCCGTCATAGCATCACCGATATCGTTCATATGCAATCTGAGCTTTAACTCTGGAAATTTCCCTAATAATTTAAAACAATCAAATGTTATTCTACTGCACAAAAATGGGGATAAATCTCAGATTAACAACTACCGACCGGTTTCTTTGATCAATTCTGTATCTAAAATTATTGAGAAAATTGTTAAGAATCGGCTCAGTCTATATCTAGAAAACAATAACATCCTTTCCAATAGACAATACGGTTTCCGTCCAGGTTTAGGGACTGAAAATGCCATTGCTAATTTAACAAAAATTATCTCTAATAACATCGATAGAGGTACAAAATGCATTGCTCTCTTCCTGGATCTAGCCAAAGCGTTCGACACTATCTCTCACAAAATTCTGTTGAATAAATTACAGCGTATTGGTATACAAGGTCAGCTCTTCAAATGGTTGTGTAGCTATTTAGATAACAGGAGCCAAAGAGTACTTATCAACGACACTATAAGCGATCCAGCTAATATTAAATTCGGTGTACCCCAAGGAAGTACTCTAGGACCACTCTTATTCAACATATATATTAATGAACTATGCAACAGTTCCTTTGCCGACCACATTATTACCTTCGCCGATGATACAGTTTTACTATATGAAGACAAAAGCTGGAATATTGTTCATAATAAAGCAGAAATAGGTTTAAACAAGGTCAAACAATGGCTAGACAATAATCTCCTCACACTCAACTTAGATAAAACTAAATACATCCGTTTCAGTGCAACACAAGCAGGAAAACCAAAAGAAACACACAACATCATTATACACCACTGTAATGACCTAACCACTTGTAATTGCAATAACTTAGAATGTGTCGATAGCATAAAATATCTAGGAATCATAATAGATAAATCTCTGAGATGGGAGGAACACATAGACTCTACCACCACAAAGATCAGAAAACTTACTCATCTTTTTATGTCTGTTAGAAATATTCTTTGCGTAAAAGATCTGAAACAAATGTACCATGCCATGTGTAATTCTTTGCTAGAATATGCATCCTTAGGATGGGGCGGCTGTTCGAAAACAATTCTTGATCCCTTAGCAAAAGCACAAAAATCGCTTCTAAGGGTCATCCTTAAGAAACCTTTCAGGTATCCCAGTGATCTATTATTTGAAGAGTTACGAGTTCTTGACGTACGGCAACTTTACATAAGAAAAACTATTCTACATACACAAAAACATCGACACCACTATTCATCCATTGATCATCTCCACAACACCCGTCATGCAAGGAGGAATCCAGTAGTTCCACCAAATACCAACACATCACATGCACAAAGACAATACTCTTACTTAGGGCCAAAATTGTTCAACCTCGTACCCGATGCATGGAAATTGAAAAGTGCAAGCACTCTGCGCAAATGGGTTAGCAATTGGCTTCTGGACATGGGGAGACTCGAGAGCGAACACATGCTCACACAAACTCACTTACCTAATAATATGTACTATCAGGTTTACGTTAATCCATAAGAATCTTATAAGTACTCATCTAATTAGCTGGTATAATATAGGTTGTATAATATTATCTTTATTTTTTTTATATTGTTATCTTCAACCTAAAAGTTACTACGTTACGAAAATAGGTACAAAAAATATTTTAAAAGTTGTAGTATTGATAAAATTAAATTATGAGTAAAATATTATGTACTATCAAAAATAGTAACACAGAGGCTATTTTTGTACATTAGAGGAATCAGAAAGTTACTTTTTATTAATTTCTAAAAATGATATAATTTTTTTTTCTATGCCCCTGATAACTTATATCCCTTTTTGTTAATATTTACAGACTTTTAACTCAACAACCATTTCATCAAATTATTATAATATTTAAAAACATTTTTTTTTTTAGAAAACATAGGATAGATATGAAATTGTTAAATTAAAAAAGAGAGGTTGTCTTTACTCAAACCTATTATATATTTTCTTAAAAACACATTCGAACTTTCGGATAGGAATACATCGAAGAAAGATTTAGTTTTTATTTTTCTGTTTCACAAACCAATGAGTTCATATTTTTTTTCTCTTTGTAGCTTTAATATATTATCATTCTAAATTTTTGTACTTGGTAACTCTTCTCAGTAGCTTTTTACTATTAATATTAAATTTAATTGTTTTATTGCTTTTTAATCTTGCACTTGACTGTAGATTTAACAAATACAAATGTAATCAGCACTTATGCCCTCATTCATTCACTAGTATTTAAGTTCTACAAAAAACAACGTAACTACCTAATGTGAACTAAACCAGGCAATTCGACTGTCCTAAAACGGGAAATCTCTTAGTTGGACAGTCAAAGTTTTCTTATAATGTGTATGTATTTTTGTTCAAATAAATAAATAAATAAATAAATAAAAAAATAAAAAAAATAAAAACCTTAATACCAAATACATTATGTACAAATTTTGGTATGGATACTAATAAAAAATAAAAAAAAAGTGTTTGAAAGAAAGATTACGAAAACAGTGTGCAATATAGTTGTGAATGACGAATACTTGGAGCAGGTGGATGATTTTGTGTATATGGGAAGTATGTTTATGAGAGATGGAAAGGCTGATAGAGTTATTGAAAGAAGGGTAAATGCTGTGAAGGGTAAACAAAAAACTGTCCAAACTGTCTGAAACTAGCAGTCCAGTAATGGAGTGCTGGTACCTACCCTGATGTATGACAGTGAGGCATGGAACTGGCAGAAGAATGATGAAAGTAGACTGAATGCTGTAGAAATGAGATCTCTTAGGTGTATGTGCGGTAAAACCACATGTGATTGTGTGAGAAATGTTGAGATCCGCAAAGAATGCCAGGCTGATGGAAGCGTAACATGTAAGATTAAGATAGGTTAGGGTTTGTGTTTTTTGTGTGTTTCTCAGTGGTTTGGGCATGTAGAGTGAATGAACGAAGAAAGGAGTGTAAGAAGAATATATGACGCATATGAATTGTAGAAGAAGTCGGGGTCGCCCGAGGAAGACATGGCACGATCAAGTGAATCAGATACTTAAGTCAGGCCATTTCAAGAGTCAGAAGGGAGGGAGGCCAGAGAAACACAGAGGCCGGTAAATCGTTTAACAGCCGAGCTGTTGGACTCAAGGACGAGTCGTAGAAATGACCCTTTCTCATGTGACAAATGTCAGCCATGTACATATGTTGGGCGCGCGTTTGGCATGTTTCCCGACTATGCACCGATGCCGAAAGGATCAGGATCAATTCCTCGAAGCATCTTCCATTGTAATACCGGTAGAATAAAGACAGCATACTTACCTAACGTCTGTGCTCTAAAGATTGCAATCAGCTTATTAAGATAGGTGAATCTATCAAACGGATCGTCCGTTTCTGCACAGTCAAAGGTTTTTTTCAGGTATTTTGGGGCTCCAGATCAGAGGGGGCTGCCAAATTCAACAATGGGGCTGGTTTCGACAAGCTTCTAACTGGTTGTTATTTTATTACACACATATATATATTTTTTTTTTTTCTAAAATACCTTTCTACTTTGTTCTAGACCCCCATCAAATATCCCTCATGCACGCTGCTCAGTGTCCTAACAAAGGGTGTGACTATCCCGTCCAAATTCCATGGAGAGAAGACATCAAAATCGTTATACGCGAAGATGAAAACAAATCTGACAGTATCGGTGAAACTTCCCGTATAAAAGACAAAGATAATATTCAAAATGGAGGAAACAACCATAGAGAAAGTACATTTAATGAACCAGAGACAAACGGAGGACCAAAGACAAATGATGTCACAAATACAAGGAGCTTAACAAATGGTTGTGATAATATTAGCAATGGTGATGACACGTCACTCAGTAATGGATTCAGGGCGTTGTCAGTAAAAGAGAATGGATTTTTTAATGAAGATCATGTGAATGATTTTGCTCTGGAGTGCCCAAAATGCAAGGAGGAGATTACTAAAGAATTTGTTAATAAGTTCAAGGAAGTTATGGACTTTACTCACCTGCATTTGCAGAATATGAGAGATAAATCTATATCTTGTATCCTTTTTAAAATTTCATGTAGAATGGATGAAAACAGATTGAATAATGTATTTGTGGTGTAAAGGGGCGCGCTAAGATAGTTTGGATATATACAGCTGTCATCTTTCCAATTGGTTAGTGGTAGAAATCTCAAAGTGGCAAGACAAAAACAAGGCAGTTGTATTGTCTTCGATTTTGTAGTTTTAGTACTAAACTGCCAAGTGTCGTGCAAGGTCATGTGCTACCTCTAAGTAATTTGATTTAAAAAATTTGTGGTATGCTTTTTTTTCAAAAATTTTTCATGTTTAAAACCTAAAAGATAGCAATTTTTAAACGCTAAAGTATATTTCAAAAACAAAAATCTAAATGGTGATTTTATCTGGTTTCTATAAAGGTATTTATAGACCACAACACGGGCATGTGCCTAGCATGGTGGTCGAAAAATCATAAAATTCATGTAACAAACATTTTAATGAATAAAGAAAACTTTAAAAAAAAAATTAAAAAAATTGTTTTTACGACATCTTCAAAAATAAGGAATATATAAGACATTTAAAATACATTGGAAATATTCCGAAATTCATTCAGAAATTATTAATAAAACAAGTATGTACAACGGATAAACAATCCCTTTTGGCTGTATAAGCAATTTACATATCTTTCCATGAACATTTTTTTGTCATATTTTAATTTTTTTTTACATTAACTCCACACAGGAGGCCCTGAGGAAAAAATAATTTCCCTCAGGGCCTATGTCAAGGTAATTAGTAATGTTTCACATCCACGGTCGTTAATCAATTGAATAAAATTTTCACAACATTTTTTTAGTAAGGCTGAAAGTGTTTCTTACTTGCCACATTTAATTTTGAGTTTGTGGGACAGTAGCAAGAGGGATCTTGTGAGGTATCTTTCTCTGTCAGTTAGATTGCTTTTCTTAACTGGCTTGTTCAGATGTGGACGTCTGCCGCTCGTGCCTAGAGAAGCAGGAGGGGGTGCTGCACCCGCTGTCCCTGTTCCACGTGCAGACTCTGGACCTGGCCATGGACGGATGTCTGCAGTACGAGTTCTGGGATCAAGCCATGAAGTATGCTGGTCTGCTGCTGCCGGGATTCAAGTGAGTCCCTACAACAAGAATTTTTAGTTGTCTTACCGGGTTAATAATAATATGTAGTAATAATAATTGGACAATATGTAGAGCACCAGGTCACTTCCGATAAACACACTTTTTTAGAAAGTTTAAGCTTGGGGAAGATACGACTTTGCATGTGGAGGACATTATATTGAAAACACTGGACATTGCATGACTTTACCTTTGCTACCCTCATCACTGTTGATTTTACTTTTATAAGAAGATTAATGCCAAAGTTGAATTAATATTTAAAGCCAAATTAATGCCAAAGTTGAGTTAAGTTGGGTTGTCTCACAACTCTTTAAATAAAAACTCCGGGGCCAATAAAACACTTGGCGCTTGGATGGCTTTATTAGCAAGCGGTAAGAATAATTCTGAGTCTCGACCTTGGACTTGCAAACATATTTTTCTAAGTCTCAACTCCTGCATTATCAACAGCTTTATACAGGTACCAGGGCCACTATTCCCGTTGACATTGAAGAATACGTAAAAATGAAACATTTGACAAAGTTCGTTGTGACGACAAGTAACGATTGATCGTTGCTGGAGAATCGCAGCCCAGAGCCATCTTTGAGTAACCTCCGTTCCGGAATGTTTTAGAATGTTCTGGAATGTACGACAATGATCTAGGATGTTCTGGGATGTTCCCGAATGTTCCAGAATACTCTTGAATGCTCTGGAGTGTTCTAGAAATTTCTAAAGGGCAAAACTTTCAGCCCTTATATCTTCAAAAAGCATGCCCTTCAGGTAAAAGCGGGAACCTTCTTCATGGATACCACACCATATAACTCCCTTGATCGTACTGGGACTCGTTTCTGTAGTGACTTATTTAGTCGTTCAAAACGAGAGTTTTAGCAGGACGCACACTTTCATATTTTATTTATTTATTTATTGTATCTTTACATTGCAGGTAAAAATGTTTACAAAACAATTTGCAACCTCACTAGGACAAGCCTGTGTTGAGGTTAACAATTCTACAATTAACAAAATAACACAAAATTATACAGATATTGAAAGAACAATATTGTTGCATTTCTTACAGGTTGAGATTATTACTAAACTGCTGGCGCTAGGTAGTACATTCATGTAAACATGTAGACTTTTGTAGGGTGACCATTGTTTTGAGGACTGATTTAAAGTAACAAATAAAAGTTTTTTTTTTAAATACTTTCTTTTATGATATATAATGATGATTTCGGCGTATTTCCCAGCTCTGTCGATACCGGTCAACAGTACATCTTTCCTCTTGGCTTGCCTCGTTACAACCATCTTCATTATTTGCAGGAATTTCTACGGAGATCTGCATCCCATGTACGGGCTGCTCCTGGTAAAACTGGGCAAGCTGCAGCTATACGCAGAAAAGCCGAGCGAGGCTCTGGTATCGCTTACCGCTGCGGCCGCAGTGCTGAAGATCACACACGGCTCCCAGCATCCTCTGTGGAGGGACAGCCTCACCCCGCTCATGAGGCAGGCGGAGGCAGAGACCAGCGCCATTGTGCACTTTTAGGTTATGTCACACGATGTAGGCCACTTTACTATTATGACACGGTCTAAATTTGAGCATGTTTAATGATTGTGTGCGTTTATTCTTCTTATTGTTAAAACTATAGAAATAAAACTGTTTTACATAATATTATATTGACTTGCTGGAAAGAAAAAATGACTAAAGTGCCATACAGCTGTGACATTAAACGGTTGCTTGCCGATTGCGCGCCATAAACTCTAAAAAATATTTTTTGAAATGCGATTTTAAACCTTAATTATAAAGAAAACGTATGAAGGATAAGGTCAGAATCGCTTGGGGCATTCTTGTTCTTAAGGTATAGAATGCTTTGAACACATCTATGGAACCCGAATAATTTCTATGAATTCTTTATGGATTTCTGGCAAAGTTTTTTTCGGAGCATTTCATCTGACAGTTCGATCGCATCATTCTCGAAAGAAAGATCATAAACATACGAATTCGGCAGATAAACGCAAGTAATGTTGTTATTAGGCATAGTTTATTGGTCAAGGAATGTGTTTCGGTAAATATTACATAAGATAGCATAAAATAAACCCAGAAAATATTACGTCTAAGTCAAAACATCGCGAAATTTTCGAGTTTCCTCCAGAGGCACGGGACGAGTTAAAGACAAACCTACACAATAAGCGTTATTGTTTCTTTGTGCTCGATTTGATGAGCACAAACATAAATAAACAATATATAGGACATTAAAGATGAATCTACAAAATAAGCTATATGTACTAGTTTTTGCCCGTTGCAGGCAACTAACGGGTTAAAACACAAAGTGATTTGACGTGTGGACGCAGATGAAGCGAGGAGTGTGTGTTTAATTTAATATATGAAAAAAACACAATCTTTGAATGTGGATAAAGCGAGGAGTGTGCACCTACAAAGGGCACAGGTAGTCGACCGCTCAATTCTGTACACCAGCTCTCGGGCCGCTTCGGTTGCCCTGTTCAACGCATTCAGTACGAACCTTTTCTTGCAAAAAGGGGCCAAGGTGCTTCCTGCTCAATTTTTCACCGCACTATTCGGGTTGTGCAGGTTGATACGCGTAATTTGGTACACGTAACGCATAATTTCGTGTTGCAAAGAAGACTCCTACCACCGAGCCACTTTTGTCACCGACACTCTTAAAACGGCCCAGGGAGCTCACCGCTCAATTCAGTACATCTGATACTGAACCAATCCAGCCGCCCGACTCAGGGCGTTCAGTATTTCTTTTAGAAAAACCATTAGAGCCTTATCCTGAAAAAGGAGCCTAGGGGTATGCCACTCAATTTTTTCACTCAGCCCTTTGGTTGTGTAGGTCGGGACGCGTAATTTGATATCCATCTCGGGTACTGTAAGGTTCCATGAATAAAATATTTATAAACAAATAGTTCCTACTTTCAGTACCTACCCACCGAGTATATCAATATATTCTGCTGCACAATGTCCGAACAGTTACCAATAATAGTTAATGAAGTTTTTTTAGAGTTCTGGGAATCTAGAAAACTTGATTTGATGAACACAAGCACAAACTAACAATAAACTTTATTGTGTAGGTTCACCTTTAATGCCGCAGCTCTGCGCCGCTTTAGCCTTTTTTCCTTTCCAGTATCGATATTATTTTCAAATCGTCGCTGTAGTTCTTAATTGTCCAAACGACCATTAGAAAATTTTACAGGAGGAGAAGGTTTTCTCTTATTATTTCAATGAAACATTATGATAAGTGTTTAAGATAAAGCTATTTCCGTAAAGGTAAAGGTCTCATTACTTTAAATAATTCTTAGTTAAGTGATTAACTATCATTTTTTATGCTTTATTTTTAATTTTAAAGTGAAGATTGAACACAAACTAAAATGGTCATTTGGACAATTAAGAACTGAGGCTACGATATGTGAAAATATTAATCTATCCTATTTAATGAGTTTATAAATGTTCTGTACACAATAATGCCAATCAAGGGAACAATATTATATTATTGTGATTTCTATTTCAATCAATAGATAAGAATAATAATTAGGTTACGTGATTGCCATAATTTGCTTTCAGTATTACCACTGTAAAGTATTCTGCTTGTAGGGTTTTTCATGTCTTTTAAACAATCCTTAAGGGATTATCAGCAGTTAGAAGGCCGAAAAAAGACATTTTTTCATAATTTTTTTTGTGAAAAGGCATTTTATTTTACAAAAACCAAAAGTATTGATACATTTACTGGCAACATCTAAGTTTATAATGGCACTAATGATTTGTAAAGGTATTGATCTGGTGTGCTCCTGCAGACGATCTCCTGAAGGTCTTCCAAAAAAAGGTGTTCGGCGGTGACCATGATTTCTCCGGTATAGTTCATCTTAAATCAAAAAACCTAAAAGATTCTTTTAATCTAGGTACTGACAGAAGGAATAATCGATATTTCTATTATTGACAAAATGGCGGCTTCGTAAAAAAAAAACTAATTTTTGACCAAAATTGCCACGTAAAATTTAAAAGAAATAGAAATAATTATTCGAAATCTTAATCCTTCGATTGATACCTGAGGAATATATCTGAAAAGGTTGTATTAAAATTTCAAACCGATCGGTTGAGCCGTTTTTTAGGAATCTTGGTCACCGACTTGGAAAACATAGTTTTCTGAAAAATGCATTTATAGTTTCGGAAGAAATTTACACATTACTATTTGAAATGATGTTCGCTTATTTCGTACAAGATATAACTCTATTTAGTCTTCAGGTATAAAATGAACCTTTTATAAGGTCATTTATACCTAGGAATACAAAGAGAGAAAATAGCAGCTGCTACTCCAGTCTGTACTCCGCCTACTTTCTAAGAGTCCGAGGCGTCTTTACAAATACGCGTATATCTTGGAAAATACTCATCGGATCGATTTGAAATTTTCAGGGAATATTATCAGTTAAATATAAATTCCAAAAATGCAACAAAAAAAAAACAATTTTTTGAAAATTCTAACTGCGTATAAACCCTTAGAGTTTTTTAGCGCCTTGCAATTTTTGCTATCATTTTTTTTAATGAGTATATGAATGGAGGTGGCTGCTAAAAGCTCTAAGGCCGAACGTGCTTGTAGCAAATGGTAATAATAATTGATAATAGAGACGTGAGAGATAGGGCATGCAAGGTGGAAGCGTACTGACTGTCGCCAAGCTACAACCAAACTGCGTGGAATATCAAAGGAATCAATGAAAGTTATACATTTGGTTTTGATGTATAGGTCACTGCCTACTTTGTACTGTTGGTTTTGATGTACAGTGTACAGGTCACTACCTACTGTGTACTATTGGTTTTGATGTATAGGTCACTACCTACTGTGTATAGTGTACATATAGGTCACTACCTACTGTGTTGGTTTTGATGTATAGGTCATAACTACTGTGTACTGTTGGTTTTGATGTATAGGTCACTACCTACTGTGTACTGTTGGTTTTGATGTATACCTGCTGTGTACTATTTGTTTTGATGTATAGGTTACAACTACTGTGTACTGTTGGTTTTGATGTATAGGTCACTACCTACTGTGTACTGTTGGTTTTGATGTATAGGTCACTACCTACTGTGTACTGTTGGTTTTGATGTATAGGTCATAACTACTGTGTACTGTTGGTTTTGATGTGTAGGTCACTACCTACTGTGTACTGTTGGTTTTGATGTACAGGTCACTACCTACTGTGTACTGTTGGTTTTGATGTATAGGTCACTACCTACTGTGTACTGTTGGTTTTGATGTACAGTGTATAGGTCACTACCTACTGTGTACTTTTGTTTTTGATGTATAGGTCACTACCTACTGTGTACTGTTGGTTTTGATGTACAGTGTATAGGTCACTACCTACTGTGTACTATTGGTTTTGATGTATAGGTCACTACCTACTGTGTACTGTTGGTTTTGATGTACACTGTACAGGTCACTACCTACTGTGTACTGTTGGTTTTGATGTATAGGTCATAACTACTGTGTACTGTTGGTTTTGATGTGTAGGTCACTACCTACTGTGTACTATTGGTTTTGATGTACAGGTCACTACCTACTGTGTACTGTTGGTTTTGATGTATAGGTCACTACCTACTGTGTACTGTTGGTTTTGATGTACAGTGTACAGGTCACTACCTACCGTGTACTATTGGTTTTGATGTATAGGTCACTACCTACTGTGTACTGTTGGTTTTGATGTACAGTGTATAGGTCACTACCTACTGTGTACTAGTGGTTTTGATGTATAGGTCACTACCTACTGTGTACTGTTGGTTTTGATGTACACTGTACAGGTCACTACCTACTGTGTACTGTTGGTTTTGATGTATAGGTCATAACTACTGTGTACTGTTGGCTTTGATGTGTAGGTCACTACCTACTGTGTACTATTGGTTTTGATGTACAGGTCACTACCTACTGTGTACTGTTGGTGTTGATGTATAGGTCACTACCTACTGTGTACTGTTGGTTTTGATGTACAGTGTATAGGTCACTACCTACTGTGTACTATTGGTTTTGATGTATAGGTCACTACCTACTGTGTTGGTTTTGATGTATAGGTCACTACCTACTGTATACTGTTGTTTTCTCTGGTGAACAATCCAACTCTGATGACCGGGAGTTTCAAGGCGATTGTTCAGGAGTTTCAGCCTTCAGCCTCACAATATACTTCTATTGGCGATGCCATAGTATCACTGTCTCCACGCAGTTGGGAACGGTTTGGACTCTTGTGTGGTATACACATAAAAAAATCTTTATCGAATTTTGGTTGCCATTTTTCTTTTTTGCTTAAACTATTCCATTTTTAAATTGTGCATTACCAACTGAATAAAATATGTAATAACACATTTTTTTACTTCATTCTTCTGTTTGCATTCTTTTGTCATTTTATTTACAATTTTAGTTATGTTTATTTTATTTATTATTGCTTAGTAGAATAAAATTAGTTTTAAGTTGAGGCTTGTAATCTATATTATCCTAGCTAAAATTATAAATGCGAAAATGGGTTTGTTTATTTCAGAAATGGTTGTATTTATTTGGTCTTATTTGCATTTTTTCAATATTATGGTACCTACCTGCCTGAAGAAAGAATTGTTTGAAAAAGAATTGGTTTTGAGAAAGTGATGTTTCTTTTTACAAATTATGTAATTCCTTATTTGAAATAAAAAAATGTTGCGTGAAATATATTGTTTATAATTAAGTAGGTAAGTATTTAAGTACTTGTTTACAAATCTTATGATTTCAGAGGAAATTTTGGTTTTGATTTATTAAATAAAAGAAAATTAGAAGCAAACTTTTTTGGATGCAATTCTACCTGTTCACAAAACTGCCAGTTATGTTTCCTTAAGGCACCAGACCACGGTAAATTTTTTTATTTTCATTTGCCATAGAGACTGGATTTTCAAACAGTTTAAGACTTGGTGCACGCAAATCGGATGTATAGTTTTTTTTAATATGTTTCAACCAATTTGAAAAACATAGTTTCCAAAAAAACGCATTCAAAGTTTTGCTGAAGAATAATTCAACATACAAACAGATTCTAACGGTTTCACATAAAATGCTGTATCTCCGTCAATTTTATGAATTTCTTTAAAACATTTGGTGAGAGCATTCTTAACAAATGCACCTTTCAGAAAATGAAATAAAAAAATATGTCAAAAAAAATAATTTTACAGTGGTTTTGTGCCTTAATAATTAATGTACGCATGTTTGTTTTTGAGTTGTATTGTGTTTGCGTTGATGATTTTTATCCTTGTAAGAAAAGAGAGATGTTTACATATAACTTATTAGTGTAGAAGTTATTTGGTAAAATTGAATACTCGTATTTTAAAATATGTAAAAACACAATAAATTTTCGCCTTCCTATTTCTAATAATCTAGAACAATAGAGTTTGTGGATCAATTTTATAAATATTTCCATTTATCTTTCGGTAACTTTGAAATATCGTAGTATATTGAATCTATTTGCCAAAATAATGAATCTTATTGAATTTTTTTGTATTCTCGAAACATTTTTCTTATTAAGACTTAATAATATTATACAATTACGACTATTATTATATACAAAATAAAAACTATTTACTTATCAAAAAATGTTTTTTTTAATCTTTTGTAACAATACCCGACATGCGTTGCAATGTCACTCAAAGAAAAAACAGTTTGTGTTTTAATTCTGTTTATTGAAGGGCTTTTGTATATCCACTGGAGCGACCATGCAAAATAAATAAATTTGCCTCGTTTGCTTGAGATTTCCAGAAGATCATTTTTAAAATTTTTCATCAACATAAAAAAATTATACCTTCAAATTTTAACATGGAGACATAAAAACTTATTATAGTGCTGTGTAGCCAATGAATTAATCTGTATTTTAACGTTTATCTCATATTTGTAGGATTTATAAAAAAATCGTAAAGTTTATAGCCATGCAAATCCTGCGTGTTTGTTACTTTGAAACTCCGTGAGAGGTACTTGTTCGAGTCAACATAGAATATTTTCATATTTCAATGAAAGGTGCACATCTATGTTATATGGAAAATATAAATGAAATTAAATTAATTTCAAACATAAACAGCTGATCAGAAATTCTGCTTGAAAAAAATATTTTAAAAATTTATTTTTAACATCGTTCTAAAATAGTCTACGAAGTTCGGATTGCGACATCTATGGTCATAATAGATAAAGCATTTCAATAGCTTCATTTTAAAATAAATTGCTGGCCATGGAAATGTTTTAAATAATGACAATAAATGTTTTACGAATGGTAGGAAAATGTGGTCCAAATTTGGACCGCTATCAATCTCAGAAAAATAAAAGTGGTCCATTTTTCGACCATAATCGCTCCAGTAAATACACAATATTTTTAGTTTTCCGTCTGGTGCGTACACGAATAAGTCAGAAGATTTACCAAAGCGTGAGCAGGCCACATTCAGCTGTCTGTGTGAGAAGCATTTAACCCCTGCTATCCCCTAATACTACTGTCTCCTTTGCAATCCCTCCTTCTGCCGCTCCCCCGTCCCCCACCCTTCAGTCTTCCCTCCCCTTCCCATGCGTCCCCATTTCCTTCCCGCGTTCCCGTCCCCTCCAGAGTTCCCCTTCCACCTTCCTCCCCTCCCGCGATACCCTCCACTCCTCTAGAATTCACCTCACTCTCTCTCTCCTTCCCTTCCTGTCGCTGAACTATATGAAATATACTAATTTATCAAACAACTCACGCATCACCCATTGTAAAAATTTTATACTTCACAATGCCAGAACTCACTAGTATATATGGAACCCTTCGCGGGCATGCGCAGAACAAATTACCAGTTTCTTGGCGATTGGATGGACGGTATAGGAACGCAAAAGAAACAAACAAAGAAACATTCATTTTTACACATATTAAGATAAATATTAGTGGTCTCATTTTGCTGTCTTCCCATCCGACTCCGTTCAAATAACTATAACATAGACTCAGCATACATTCTTCAGATATAGATCTGGGTCGATCAACCATTTTACACAACCCACCGGCGAAGTGATTGGTTCAAAAGTACCTTTAAGACCTTCACTCACGGAGAAACTGAAATGAAATCTGTTGTCAACGCACCAGCACTTTTGTTTGTGTGGCAGTTGCTTTTCAGTTGCCGTGGTAGTGCTCACGAATTTCGAATTGCATTGACAACTGGTTTCATTTCAGTTTCTCCGTGAGCAAAGGCCTTAACTAATGGAAAAAATGCTGAGGGGTAGAGAAGAGAGATCGATGCGCATTGCCCATGCCGCCCTCCGGCTGCCGCCATAAGTCAAAAGTACCTGAGACCCGAGTACCCGTAACCCAATCAGGTATTTTTGTTTGACGTAGGTAGGTGGTTTTTTTTTACATTGGCTCCACGCAGGAGGTCCTGGGAAAATAATTTCCCTCAGGGTCTGTGTCATCTTAGGGGATGCTGTGTGGAGGGTAGGAAATGAAGGAGAGGAAGTTCTGGGAAGGAAAAAGGTACGAAGGGTGGGTAGGAATCTGTGGGTCAGTATGTCCAGGAGTGACAGACGTATCACTCCATCCCTCCGACTGCGATGTCAAAAGGCGATGGATCGAGAGAGTCCGCCTAGAGAGTTCAAAAAGCCTCCCTCAACCAGTCTCTCTTGATCCGACCCGCCACGCAGTAGGTGGGCTGATGCATCTGCTGCCAAGACCCGGACAATGAACCCGGGCACCCCTGCCAAATCACTAAACGTAGCGAACCATTGGGGGTGAGGGGAGTTGGTTAACAAATAAATGGTTCCATACCCACCCCCAAATTGAAGGTAAAAAAAGCAGGTAAATGTTAGCCCATTTTAGAGTCATACATCTACCATCTCCATTTTGTCTGACCTGAAAACGATATTCGAAATTTCCAGTCTACAAATTCAAATATCTATGGTTGGCACCCATCATGGAACACTGGTGCTGATGATTGAATCTTTTTTGAAAAAATAAAAAGTACATACTTCACGTTTGACCCCTTCTATCTACAGATAAGCAGGTTAATTAAATATTTTGGGCTCTGTCCTTGCTACCTAATTGAATTATCATCTTGTGTATGTATAGATCGGTAGCTGATCACTTTTGGAAAATCTCTACACGGAAAGAATAACTCTCATGCTTCAAGGAAACCCTGATTTGTAAATCGGTCTAAAATGTAGATTAATAAATTATCTGTAGGTAAGTAGAATTAATAGTCATCAACCAACTATTTTACTCAATATCTACCGAGCAACACGCCTCCAACTGCCTAGAAAATATTGTAAATCTGTATTTACTTCAATACAAATTTCTCAATAGAGAAAATAAAATATTGATTTCAGAATTAAGAATATTGCTAAAAAGCAAAAAAAAATATTGTTTATGACATCACATATTTTTTCAGGATTAGGTTTGAAAATTAACAAAATTAAAATGTTTTCTTAACTTACTAATAGATGTCTCTACTGTTTATATTGAAATTCTAACCTAACCCTAAAAATGGATTTGTGGACAGTAATGATAAAATTAAAAATTCTCTATGAAGAGAATTTATTAGAAAAAAGTACGTATTTCTAAAATGTAAAAATAACTTTCAATGACTCGACCGAATAATTAATAAAAAACGTTATTTTTCAAACATAGTTAACCAGTTTTACCGCTAGAGCAGCAAGTAAGCACTGCGCCGTAGCCGTTGGGATTTGAAAAATAATTATTGCTTGCTAAGTTGGCAACGATTCTAAATAAAATATTGCTTTTTGGTGGGGGTAAGAAGTAAAACAACTCTTCTTCGCATTTTACGATATTATCGTAAATTACCCCAGCAATTAGGCTTACAATATTCAAAGTGAACAACAAATTAACGCCATAAAAGTATTTTTGTGAAGTGAACCCGAAATTGACCCTTATTATCAGTTTTCAATTACCTATGTCCGACCGACTGCTATGGCTGTCAAAGGTAGTCTTGCATTCGAGGTGATAACATGTATTTTTCACAACGAATTTGCAGTAAAGACTCGTCGAAATAATTCCTCAGTGATTGCGGAAACTTGTGTGTGTTTGGACATTTAATTATTTTAAGTTCTTTCGTGGTTTTACTGACATTTTGACTGAAGATTTTGACATTATTCTAAATAATGAAAGTAAACATTAAATTTTGCCTAGATACATATGAAAACTAATATTATTATCAAATCTAAATGTGGTCATGCAAGTGTTTATTGTGTAATAATATCAAGTAATCAAATCAATGAGTTTTTAAGTGTCTTTTGACTAATTTTAACAAAGTTTGTGGACGTTTGTATTTAACGTCAGTTTGACATTATTGTCAAGTGAACATTTTATCAAAATTTCGACAAAAGTTTCGATTGAGTGATATTTACAGTAATAATATTCTTGTACAATTTAAAAAAAACGTTAAAGCAACAATAAAATTTATCCAGCTACTGAATCAGAGTAGTTCTTATAAAAATATAACCTCAAAATCTTGGATTTTGATGAGCTATTTATTTATTGAAGCACATACCGAAAACAGTGATTTATGAAGTATTTATTTCTTAGTTAATTTATTTATTAAAGTTTTATATATTTTTGTAATATATCGAATAACCTCAACACATGAATTACTTATTTGATTCTTGAATCAGTGAATAAATATCAGCTTTTTAAAAAGTGAAATAATCAAGAGTAATTCTTTCTTCAATCAACGTGAAAATATTTTTTTCAAACAAATTCTGTTGCTAGTAGAAAAAAAAGACATTTTCCTTCCACCGAACCATTGTCAACAAATAATTCATCGAACTGATAACACCTGTGCAAAGACTGAAGCCTGTTGAGACTGAAAGTACCCTACTTTAACGCTGTGCAAGCTGAACATTACTGAAGATGTTCCGACCAAACTTCGAGAGCCGACTGAGGAAGCAATGTGGAGGGGAACGTTCCCCCCTCATCCGAGCGAGGAGCCCCACATCTCCGGGCCTGGACAGGTTCATTCCGTGCAGGTTGAATAACTGGCAGACAAACTTTGCATGTAAGTAAATTCATTCATTGTTTGTTTACCATAAACACATGTTCTGAATTCTTCCGGAACTTTGCATTATTTAGGCTATTCAACCATTTTTTGTTCGGTTGTGTATTGTGTGTAGGTAAGTACTGACCTGGTTTATATTTTGAATTTGGGCAATGTTCCATTGTTTTGAATACAATTATTTTTTATTTGTCTTTTGTGGCTTAATTGTAATCAGATTTAAGTCCACAATTGTTTAATCATCCAATTTCATGTGATGTAAGCCGACATAATGGTGAATTTAGTATTTATTTATTTAATTATTAACGTCTTTAGGGACTTTTACATAGGAATAGTAAAAATTTTATAGTTTTTTTTTCTCTTTGCTTTTTATACATAACTGAACTGCTCCAGCAACAATCTTTTATTTTTTATATTTATTTCTTTCAATATGTAATTAATTACTATGTAACAAATTCAGCGGGAAACTACAAAATTGAATTTTATTTTTATAACGCTTTAAACTTTATTAATATTTTCGAATATCTACTTTTATCAAAAGTCTAACAATCATTATTTATCTTGTGTGCACACATAAGTTGGTTAATATTCAAATCAATGCATTAATTTATTGATTTACTATAAAATATGATGTTTTATTGAATGCAAATGACCCAGAAACTATGAAAATGTTGATTTTAAAATGGTATACTATGAGTCACTATTTTCTACAAGTGTTGTCATAAAAAAAAATTTAAAAAGTACTTACTTACAATAATATACATTGCACCTTTTTTCAATTAGTTAGGTAGGTACTTTTCTTTAATTGACCCTTGTGAACCATCATGAATAATGAATGCATGACTCAAATTCTTGCTAATAGCATTAAATTTGTCATTTTCTACCTCATTAGCTGTTCAGAAATAACTATTTTAAATAAATCAACAATCAAAATAAATTGCATTTAGAAGATTTTGCAGGGACCCCTATATTATATTGCTTGATTTGCAAAAAAAATTTTTTTTTTTTAATTTTAGTTTTTCTTTTTATTTGTGAGTATCAATCGGTGAGCCAGTGAGACTATGGCATTCCTAATTATAGGCTAAAGGCAGTGGGGAGGGGAAGGATGGCGGGGATATACTGTTTATTCAGATCTGGTCACCAAACATAGCTAAACCCATTTAAAGCAACGATTCTGAATGATGGTATTTCACCAGGGTGATATTGAAAGTATCTACCACCCTGGAACGTTCTGGAAACATGTTATTTTTTAAATAAATAAATTGTGAAATAACACAAATTAATCAAATAAAATTTACTTGCGCGATATTTGAACCAGCGTCCTCCGAATTCGTAGCCAAGGATCGTAACTACTCATCCATGGAGTCCGTCGTTTATAAAGTCTTTTTTACGGCAGCTGATCACCCAGTAATTATTATAAAATTTTAATTTTTTGGACATTTTACCAATTTCAAATCCAAAATCGACACCAAAAATACCTTTAAGGTTAAACGCAACGTACGTTATAATCTACGCATTCACAGATGGCGCCAATAAAATTATTTTAGGTTTTAAACACTTTTGCAAGTTATGCTTTAAAATATTAAGAATAATTAATTGTTCGCGCCCGTACATACGCAATATGAATATGAATAAATAGTTTTGTTCATTAAAAAACTCAAATCTTTCAAGAGAGGCTGACAAATACTATATTGGATTGAATCACCGATGCAATATTGTATTTGTCAGCCTCTCTTGAAAGATTTCAGTTTTTTAATGAACAAAACTATTTATTCATATACATATTGCGTATGTACGGGCGCGAACAATTAATTATTCTTAATATTTTAAAGCATAACTTGCAAAAGTGTTTAAAACCTAAAATAATTTTATTGGCGCCATCTGTGAATGCGTAGATTATAACGTACGTTGCGTTTAACCTTAATGTTTTTTTTACATGAGCTCCACACAGGAGACCCTGAGGAAAATAATTTCCCTCGGGGCCTATGTCATCTTTGGGGATGCTGTGTCGAGGGCTAACTGAGGAAAGGAAGGGGAGGAGAGTTCTGGGAAGGAAAAGGGCTTAAAGGGTGGGTAGGAATCTGGGGTTCAGTGTGTCCTGGTCATTCGCCTCCAAGACCTAGACAAACCTCACCCCATGAACCCGGGAACCCCTGCTAAGTCGCCAAACGTAGCGAACCACTTGGGGTGAGGTGTATTGATATCAAACAAACAGTGTCGATTTTTTTAAACTTATATATACAGTATACAGACAAGTAGTCTTATCCTTTATGCATTTGAATGAAAACATGTTTTATACTTTTGTTATTCGGCGGTACATCCTCCATACACACCTCTTCGGAGACACTTAGTTATATTTTGTTTGAGTAGATACACCGTGCTTCCCTAAACCGACTGCATATCGTGTATTAGTACGCCAGGGGGCCAATTGTCGGGGACCAACTGTCACGGAATCCCTTTTTACATTTAACAATACAAAGATTGTATTACATGGCTTATCAATATGCATTATTATTAAATAATGCAATTAAAAACTTTGATCATCATTTTTCCATAAATTCAATTTATTTTTCCTCGTGTCGTAATGTCTTCAGGAAAAGTAATATTTGCAAGCAAGTATGCATTCTTGGAATTTGCAAGTCGAGAATATTATAAATAGGTGTCATTGGTAGGTAGGTACCTACTTTAAAATTATGATAAATCTAGCGTATAGATAATTTTCCAACATACATAAGTAACTACAATGATATTATAAAAATACAAGATACGTTATAAAATTATTAAAATTCAACATAAATTTCTAAGACACATTAATTTTAAACTCGGCATTCCCATTGAAAACATAAACTATGATTACTTGATGAAAGAATTAACTTATTAAGACTCTCAGATCGAAGAATTATAACCGACTTAATATTTATGTTCAAAATTGTAAATGGTAGAATGGACAGTCCTGATTTAACTAAGCTCATTGAATTTCATATAACCACGAGAGCCACTCGTTCTAAAATCCTTTTTAAATGCTGCAATAACCGAACTGAGTATACGAAACACTCGCTTGTACCTAGATTACACGAAGTTACTAATAGATATGCAGATGTGGCAGATCTATTTAACTGCACGGAAGCTAGGTACAAGAAGTCTATACTATCAAATATTTTCAATCAGTATTAACTTTAATTGCACTGTAGAATTTTATATGTAATTGAATCTCTGTTGTCATTTCTTAATCAAAAGCCACAATTAACTGTTGTACTCTTTTTAATTATTTCTTATTTAATTATGATTTTGTGATAGGTAATCCGTGTTTATGGTATATGTGTACCGTTTATATTAAATAAATAAATATTCACACAAATAGAAAAAAAACATTGCCAATAAAAGAATATGTGCGTATGAATGAAATAGCTATATGTATGAACTCCCTGCTAAAGTATGTCCACTGGACCTAGTTCGGGTAAACCACTCAGTAACGTATATTCACTATTAATACATCTAAGAGTAACTAATTAACCTCTTTTTCTATGTATATACCTCACAAGAGTCCCAGCTGCTTCCGTCTGGAGCCTGTGAGACCATGGCATCCCCGATTGGGGTATGTTGTGAGGCTGAAGGTAGTGGGGAGGGGAAGGAGATGGGGGAGAGAAAGGTGGGGAAATACCTGGAAATACCTAAGATCTGGTCACCAAACAAATTTCAAGCAAAGTTTCAATTCTGAATGGTGGTCATACACCAGGACGATGCTTCCACTCTGGAACGTGCCGCAAATATACCGTATATTATTTTTAAATGAATTAATTGTGAAATACCACTAATTGATCAAATAAAATTTATTTGCGCACGCCGGGATTCGATCCTGCGACCTTCGGATTGTGAGTCAAGAGCCTTACCCCTGGACTACGGCGGCCGTCATGTAGTTTCTCTGCAGGGGTAGACAACTCTAACTTGGCGCACACTCCTTGCTTCGTTTATCGCCTCATACATACCCTTGACTATTGGTAAGATCTGACTATAGCATTTGATTCACACGATCGTGCCGTGCATTTCTCGGGCGTCCCCGACTTCTTCGTCGGAAACTTTGGTTTCGTAGAGGTATACATTTTAATTCTTTTAACTCATAGATTTGAATATACATGTGTTTTCTCTTTCCAACACCGTTTAGATCACATTTCTCACCTTGATAGTACGACGATCTCTATGAGACCTATATGAATTGTTCCCAAAAGCGAACAGATTAGCCTGAGGGCTTAATCTTTATCGTCCACAAAGATAAGATAAAAATTTTCACTCAACAAATTTTACTAAACCTAAACGCATATTTTCGATAAGACGTTGTTATTTTCCAAAATCACCGTAATGATAACACTTTCAAAATTCCCGTTGATTTGTCATACAGAATAACAAATTTATCTTAGCCATTATCAATGAGTGGAAAACAAACAATTTTGAAAATTCCCCTTTTGCTTCTTCGGTAATCTTGCGCTGTTTAAAAGGGTGCCTGTGAACTGCCTATTTGCAGGTAACAATTATTACTAATGCGTTTATTAGTCGCCCTCGGTCTAAAGGTGATGGTACTGATTATGGTATTGTTTTGTTTAAAAGAATGCTTTGTCAACTTGTCAATTACCCTAATGTAAATATTTTCGAAAGCTTGTCGGGGTGAATAAAAATTGGTCAACACAAATATGTTTTGGTTTCGAGAGATGTCGAAAATAAATTAAGGGTCCACTATTCGAATTTCGACCGATTTCTTACATATCTCCCTTAAACATTTGAAGTTTTTAAGCTCTTAAAAAAATATATGTTATTTTTGAAGATAATATCTAGATACGTTCTACGCCGAAACGCAAATCTTATGAAATTCCCTCGATAGGAAAAAATCGCCAAGTATGCTCCGAAAATTATTTAAAACAAGTCTGTTACTATTATTTTACAAGTTATATTTGTGAAAAAATTCACAATGTTTCTTTAAATGATACCTAAGATACGTTCCACGAGATTTTTGCTCTATTTTAAATTTCGCTGCGATTTCATCACTTAAAATATTAGCGCGCTCTGTCCAACATTCGTAATTACACATCTCTCCATCTTCTTCTTTTTCAGCCGAATAGCGCCGCCTTAATGACATGTAGGTACAACATCATCATTTTACATTAGCTCCGCACAGTTTGGGAGGCGGGAATGGGTACCGCCGCCCCGGGAACCTTTATTGGATAGCCAACACCTCTGCCATAGGTCATCCCAAGTGGTTCGCTGCGTTTGGTGATTTAGCAGGGGTGCCCGGGTTCACGGAGCGAGGTCTAGGTTTTGGAGGCGAACTCCAGATTCCTACCCACGCCTTAAACCCTTTTCTTTCCCAGAACTCTCCTCTCCTTTCTTTTCTTAAAAAACCCTCCACACAGCATCCCCAAAGATAACGTAGGCCCTGTGGGAAATTATTTTCAGGGCCTCCTGTGTGGAGGCCTCTGGAGTTCATGTAAAAAAAAATACACAGGAGGCCCAGAGGAAAATATTTTCCTTCAGGACTTATGTCATCTTAGGGGATGCTGTGTGTTTTTTTTTTTGTTTCGCCGTAAATAGGTAATTTGTATTTTAAATTTACACCAATCAAAATGATTTTTTTCTTATTTTTTTTAACTTTTTATTTCATTATATTTCTATGATTATTTAAGTAAAATTATTTTTTTATTGTTTTTCATTTACTCACAACAAATTGCCCGAGTTTCCTCTAAAATCATGAAACACTAAAATTCTTAATGGCCTATATCTTATAATTTAAAGCAAAAATAAATAAAGTAGCTCATATCCGTAATTGATATTTGATATACCTTTTTATTACAAAAATAATTATCTGTTTGGTTTGGTATTTTGATCTCAAATCCAAATCTAAGATTTGTATGAAGCTGGCCGAAATGGGCCGCGCATACGTTCCTCTTAACGTGGATAAATACATACGGCCGTTGTTCGCAATCCTACTGATCAACTGTTGAGCCGAAATTTTGGCTCAGCACTCCTCAAATGCACAAGTACGCTCTTCCCAATACAACTCTCCGACCAACAGGCGAATCGAGCGTTACTAAACGAATCACTTAGCTGATCGGGGACTCAGATTGATCGATCGAAAAGTTGGGAACAACGGGCGATAGTCACTGACAAAATGGAAGGTAGAAGATGCAGAGGAGGGTCACCAATTTGCTTGGAGTGGCCAAGTATCAGTGGCAAATATCACTTAAGCAAAGAATCCAGGGTTACCTCGAGTCTGTTTTCTCTTGGGGTTAAGAATAACATCGTCGAATTTAATGTTTCAAAGACCCAATCATGTCTGATAACGTCTAAAAGGGATCGAAATGAAAATCTAATCTCCTTCAACGGAAGCAATCTTCCGAACAGGACCTCCATCGATATGCTTGGTGTAACTCTAAGTGACCAGCTCAGATATGGGGGCTCCATCGAAACCAGAGTTAAATTAGTCTCTCAGAAACTGGGCGTACTGTACAGGGCCCGCAGATACTTTATAGTACACAACTGCCAACCCTGTACAAATCCACGGTTGAATTTGGCAGCCATCTCTGGTCTGGAGCTCCAAAATACCAAATAAAACCTTGACTCTCTGCAGAAACGGGCGGCCCGTTTGATAGATTCTCCTAACTCAACAAACGGATTGCAATCTTTAGAGCACAGACGGGAATGCTGTCCTTATTCTACTCCTTCCTCTCCTCAAAAAGGAAGGAAATTATTTTCCTCAGGGCCTCCTGTGTGGAGTTGATGTAAAAGAAAAACTGGGTGTCGCAGAGCCGCCAATAGTGGAGAAGAGTCCATCATGGAAATTGAGTTGGGGGCACGATCCTCGGCAGTGAGGAACCGACTTGAGATAATTTTATTATTTTCCTGGTCCGTTACCATCCAGTAGTTTTATTACAGCTAGTTCATCTGCCGCAACGTAATCGTCAATTAGTAAACAAAGTACCTAGTGCGTTATAAAGCTCGTCCACTTGGAGAGCCATGTTCTATATGGAGGGTATCGTTCCATAACGTGGACCACTAATTATAATGCTGAAGGTAGGAACTAGACATCAGCTGATCGCTGTTAGCTCCGTTGTCAGTTTTAATCTCTCTTTGGCTGATATTTTTAATGCAACAGTGCCTTGTCTTCGGTATTCCCAACTGCTTCTTAATAACCGAAGCCAGTTATGATTATGGCATATGCTAGCATTATTCGATGGCATAGTGAGAAGCAAGCTGGAGTACGCGAGCGATGTTTGGGCACCACCAGAAGTACATTGACATGTTGGTGCAAATCCAGAACAAAATCCTCAGTTATGTTTATATGCGGAGGCATGGAACCTATCCGAGGTTCATGCACCACATTGACTTAAATTGAAACTGATTCTGTGAGTCTAGAAACTAGGCGGAAAGCGAGTCTTGCTATTTTGTCTTTCAAAACTTGGAACAATTTCATCGATAGCCCATTTCTCTTGGGATGCTATGATTTATGTGTACCAGTCCACTACAGCCGGAGTCGACATCATGATTTATTCAAAGTACCGAACGGCAGAACAGACGTCTTGGCAAAGCATAGCATGACGAGGGGGGTGGTGCTGTTAAATGAACTTGCAAACCATTTGGATGTAAGTGACTATTCTCTAAATGCCTTTAAACTATTATTGAAGAGTCACCTACCTAAAGCTGATATGGTAACTAAATTGTACTGCAATTGGAATAATTCTGTTGTACAATAATAATAAAAATAAATTAGGAGGAGATAATTGATAAGTGCAAGCGCTACAGCAATTTCCCGTAATACCATGCGAGCGAAGCCGCGGGGAAAAGCTAGTATAATATAAACGTGATAAATTTACGAGAACCTTTTTTTTATTTTTTTCATGTGAATACCAAAATCTAAAACATAGAAAGCTTCCTTTTGGGCCACAATAAGGAACTCCAGTGAAAAATATCATGGCTTTAAAAAAATATATTCATATAGACCTATATACGCTGATTCTGAATATATAAGTTTTATTAAATAATATTTAACTTAGAGTTTAAAAAAAAAAAATTAAAAAGCCCATTTTAAAACATTTCATTAAAACACCCTGTCAAGTTGGTATTATTGAATTTGTGAGGCGTGACGTCACCGCTTCCATAAAACGCTCCAATGCTGAAATTCAAAATGGCGTGCGTCGAACAGCTGATTCCAGTTCCCTACAAAATTCATGCTTCGATTTCCTTAATATTGATTTCGATTCATAAAGCTAAAAAAATAATAATTTCAAACAATTTTTATACCACTCTCTCGTAATAATATTGAAAAATATAATATAATAAATAAATAATAACATCTAAATAACGTTTTACTTATTGAATAGTTTCATTACTTTTTCCATACAAAATGACAACATCTGTTGAAAATAACAAAAACTTTTGGGCAGATGACGTCACAGGGGCAGATGACGTCACGGTGGTTTTCGGGGGATCTTGAAAAATTAAAACTTTGACATTTATTTAAACTATTAAAGCTAACTATAAAAATAAATATGCAGTTATTTAAGTTGGAAGGTCATTCATTATTCATTAAAAAAAAAAAAAAAAAAATGGACTGGAGTTCTCTATTAAGTCGCACGCGGGCCGTGGGCCGCAGATTGGGCATGCCCGGTCTAGCGTCTAAGAATATGAAAATTGAGAAAGTATTTTCAGTATTTCACGTATCTTTCCGAAAAGGAGTATCTACTTTGCGTGCAATAATTCAACTGTTTGCCATCCGAGACAGAAACCCACAACCGCTATGTCTAGCTCCGTAGCTTATCTGCCTAACCCGCCTTGGACACCGAACATGCTTTGTTAACCATGGGTTAATTTTCAAGTTACAACACGATAGAGACAAATTAATGATACCTGAATTTCTAATTATAAGGTTTTTAATTTTAATCTCAGCGTTTTTATGCAAAACTCTCATGGGTAGCCTCGATTACGAAAAGTCTCTCAGGAAAAAAAGGGTGCTCACGTGTCAGAAATATGTAGATTCGTGTTTTGTTGATTCGGAGGCGTTTTGCATAGCTCCCGTTAGCATTTACACGTTGTACTTATTCCATTGATAAACCAGGACCCCTAGCCCTTCAGGCCTCCGCCGCACAGTAGTCCCAAATCCCATTCTAGCTAGACAAAAATATTTTTCCACGGAATGTGATACAAAAAGGTCACAATATGATAAAAAAAAATTATTAAAAAAATATACATTTATTTCAACCACTCTGTTACAGCATTTCCAAAGTAAAATAAAATACAAATAAATTGCGTGTAGTACAATGATTCAAATAAGTCGTAACCATCTGTTTATTTTAAGTAATCAGTTAAAAATATTATTGGTATATAATATAATATTGTTTATGGTCGAGACACTATCATCACTATTGTTAAATGATTACATTCCTATGTGACACTGTCAACAGACCTCTGCAGTTTCTACGTTGGTACTTCCGAAATCGACAATAATTTTAAGTCATCACTAGATAAGATATCGGGATGTTTTCGATATTGTGGTTATTTCGGATGTTATAGCTTCCCATTTTCAATCTGACCTCAAGCTGACTTAAGCAGCATGAAAGAGTTCCTTTAGACTTCGAGAATTCAGAGGACATTTAGTTTTTCTTATTTTGCTTGTTAACGAGCAAAAACCAAATTATTTTTCTCGCTCACCACGTAGTCCATCATCACACGTAACTACCGAAGAAAAAAAACTGTATTAAGCCATTAACATTTTTTTTACATGAATTTTATAGAATTTCTTCGACCGTTTCCTATAAAATATTAATAGAAATGAAGCGATATTCTTCTTGTCCATTTTCTATGACATATTAATAGAAAAAAAGTTATTTTTCTTTATTAAATTTTTTTCCAGACATACAAAATTGTTTTTTTCAACCAAAATTTTTCCGTGTTGCAGCATAACTTGACTTTGATGCGCCTTTTTCTTCTAACATCTCGAAAATATAGATCAAAGGTAGAGGCTATGTAAAAGTCAAAAGAGCGCGTAAGAGCAGACAAATTCTATAAGACAATATAGATAGAATGTTTTATATGAAAATTGTTTAGTTTGGAGGTACAAATTGGTACACGATTTTGAAAGTTTAATCAAACTTTGGCAAATAATTGTAAATATTGATAATTGTTTCATGATTTTTTAATGACTAATAAAAGTAATATGAAAGAGGCAAATTATTAAATACTTAAATAAATTTGAAATAACACACTATGGACTTTAATTTTTCTCTTGACGTAATTTCTCTACGATTTCAAATAACACCACTAACGACAGAACAGCGCGCACACCCGAAAGAGATGGGCCGCAGGGAGGCCGCCTGGCACATTCAAAGTGTCGTGTTTACATAGTTTTAATTTTTAATTTTTTTATCGATGCGAACATAATGCTATGAACTGTTTTCTATGCTGTGAGTATGTTTTTGTACATAAATAAAAACATCGTCGAAATCTTTTTGTCTAGCTAGATTGTTCTAAAGGAACCACCGTGCGCCTTATTATTTCCACTTTACAATAAAATTTAAATAAATGGAATATTTTTGAACGTATCCGAAAACTAAAAACTTGTTGTCAAATTTTATAAATCGAAATTAACATGTATTTTGAAATGTAAAAAATTTCACACAAACATAAAAAAAGTTTTTAAAATGCCTCATCTTACGTTTTTTCTAAATTACTGATAACGAAATAAAATAAAAACACATACATTTTTTATAAGACAATTGAAACTGCAAAAGAACATATTATATCGGAGTGTTTTGTGTTAGCGCCGTCCGAGTATACATTTAGGCACAATCAGGTTTTAAAAATAATTCACCAAAGTTTGGTAATTAAACATAACTTGATTGACTGCCGAATTATATTACCATATTATGACGAATACGAATACGAACGAATACGAAGACGAATACGAACCAAATTCATTTTTAGAAAATGAATTTTATAAAATAAATTATGATAAAACTATACTAACAGACAGAACAATTAGTCATAAAAGAACCGATATTTTTAAATGACAAAATGATTATTGATTTTAAGTAAAGCGCACAAATTATTCAAATACAATTTATTTGAACCCGCGATCTCCGAATTGCCAGTCGTTTGGCCTTTCTCCTCGACCATGGAGGTCGTCCTGTGTGGAGTTTATTTTAATTGATTTTAATAAATGAAGAATGCAATTAAATAATTGAATTAATTCCGTATAATGAATTTATAGCCTCTCGTAGCTGGCGTACACATTACGAGCGTGCCGTATTACGATGTATAAATATGTATTAAATTGCAGTCGAGTGCACACTGCCCGCTGCACGCTGCACAGTGAGTGAATGAGTTGTGAGTGGTTTGTGAGTGAATGCAGAAACTGACCTGCTCAAGGAAACCAGCTGGGATGTGCTCCAACCCTCGCGTGGCGGTCCGGACCTCCGGGACCCCCTTTCAATTATCACAATTAAAACATTTTTACCACCAAACGCTAAACGAGCAAAAACTCACCCCAACTGGATATCATTTATTTTTATTGTTGTTATGGCGCGTGTGATATGGCACGCTGGCAACGCTGTACTTAATATGCCAAAATTATTTAAAAAAAAAATTGTATAAGTACTTAATAATTCACGCTTTTTGAAACATTTTTAGTTTTTCTTCGTATAATGAAAGCTTTTGGTATGGCAGTGAGGCGTGGAACTAGCAGGGGAAGGATGAAAGTAGATTGAATGCTGTAGAAATGATATCCCTGAGGCGTAGGTGTGGTTTTTAGACTTTAATAACATAAACACCATAAAATTATTGTACACCTTTTTGGTTAGAAATCAGGTTGAATACAATTCAAGCATTTGGTGTCCTCATTTCAACTCTTATTGTTTACAAATTGAAAAAAATCGTAATAAAGTTTTACGTCTCATAATTTCAAAAATTGGTATTGGTTTTGAAATCAATTATGTCAATTTACGCAGTAAACTTAACTTATCGAAAGGCGAATAATATTTGATCTCCTTTTATTATATAAAATTGTTCATTTAAGGTTGGACTGCCCTTACGCTATAAATTTGTTACCTATACATATACCTCCAAAATATACCAGGCGAAATATTTTATTCCACAACAATAACTTCACTATGAATTCTGTGTTAGAAAGAATACATAGGTTGGGCAAATGAACTAACTGATGTCGCTGATATATTTAATTTGCACTTCGACACATTTAAAGCTAAATTAGTCCATCACTTTTTAGGTGAGAAATCATTTTATTTTATTTCGATTTTCTTTTGTTTGTTTTTTTTTTGTTCGAATTCTAGATGCTAACAACGAGTAATTAAATAAAAATTAATGTGTTGATTTTTTTGATGTTTTTGTTACTCCTAGGTATATGAATTGTACCTACGAGTTCTCTAAAGCCATCCATATGGAATTAGCATTAGATATATTCTTATTTATTATATTGAGTTTATGCTTTATTTATATATTTTGCAATCTTTTTTATTTATATTATTGTTATACATTAAATTTGATGTGTAAAAGCCCAATAAGGCGTCAATAAATAAATAAATAAATAAATAAAAACTAAATGATCACGTGAGAAACGTGGAAGATCAGCAAATAATGCAAAGCTGATGTAAGCGTAATGAATAAGATTTAAAAAATGACTCTCAGATGGTTTGAGCATGTAGAGCGAGTGAATGAAGAAAGGAGTGTAAGGAGAATAGATGATGCAAATGTCGGGGACGTCTGAGAAAGACAAGGCACTATCAAGTGAATCAGATACTTGGGTCGGAAAGTGCTTAAATTGTTTGTTAGGCTAGTTTTTTTTTTCTTTTTTAATTAAACCCAAACTAAGAACCTAGTAATCTATTTTACAAAACAGGTTCTTTTCAAAACGGCTTCCTGTGTGGAGCTACTGTAAAAAATCAGAGTGTACATAACACACGCGGTAGACGTGAAACCTTCAGAAAACTAAAGATAAGAGTCGGGAGATTACTAGCACTTTTTTTTTGACAATGTGAAGGATGATTTTTGTCACCGAATTCCAGTGCACCCTTTCCTACACATTTGGTCGTCTGATTAGTATTTTTGTTTTCTTCATCGGAGTCGATAGGTGTCGCATTCTTTTGCCTGTTCATTTTGAAGTGGTTTGAAGATTGAATGCTGATTTTACAAAAAAATTTTTTTTGAATTTTTAAGATTTTTTCCCTGGTCCTCTGAATGTCTGGTCGCTGAGGTTGCGGCGTAAGGCGCTTTATACCACTACACTAAAGTAGACTTGCGTGGGACTGTTGATTTGTCGTATTACATTGGAACCGAGTACCCGTGAAATAAGTAAATAATTTATTATCTCATTCTCTCGCAGTCTAAATCCTGTAGATGTATGTGTTTGTCTCTTCTTTTCCTGTCGCTCGTTTCCGTTTCATCGAGTTTCAAATCAGAACGGTGCTTAAGCCACCGCTACCCGAATTTCTACCGATTTCTTACATATCTCCCTTAAACATTTGAAGTTTTTAAGCTCTTAAAAAAATATATGTTATTTTTGAAGATAATATCTAGATACGTTCCACTCCGAAACGCAAATCTTATGAAATTCCCTCGATAGAAAAAAATCGCAAAGTATGCTCCGAAAATTATTAAAAACAAGTCTATTTCTATTATTTTACAAGTTACATTTGTGAAAAAATTTACAATGTTTCTTTAAACGAGTCACGTTTTATTAAGCATTTTCACAATTTTCGCTTCACTTTTATCATTTAATATGTCCAACATTCGTAATTACATATCTCTCCATCTTCTTCTTTTTGAGCCGGGAAGCGCCGCCTTAAGAAGTTTTCATTTAAAAAATTGTCTAGTCCCGATGGCAGCTAATTCCAAAAATGTGAGTCTTACGTTTAAAAAAAGATGTTGTTTTATGTTGCACTGATCTAAAATACCCTCTTTTTTAAACGGGGTTTTCGGAATTTCATAAACAGTGTTAAAAATGCAATTAGGCATAATTAAGATACAATTAGTGTTTAATTCAACGGCAATATTCCTGGTAGGTCTGGAGCCATTAACACGAGCGTGGTCATAATGCTCACCGCTCCCATAATCCATAGTAAAGTTATGAATATTGCCATGGAGTATGGAGTAAGTCAAGTGTAGCGCGACCACCAGCACTGGTTCGACTCCAGCTCCGGCCAGCCGGGACGAGAGTTCGTTCACTGGCTGTAAAAACTGGCCATTTCGATCAAACTCAAAAATCAATCGTTAATTTTTTTTTAATATTAAGCCTCGATTACTTTGAGCGAGTTTACAAGCTATTAGCCGGCGAATTCATTATCTGCTAGTAAACTCGCTCAGTGTAATCATATTAACTAGCTAACTAGCAGATTTTACACTGAACAAGTTTACTAGCAGATAGTGAATTCGCCGGCTAGTAGCTTGTAAACTCGCTCAATGTAATTTAATTATTTTCCTCAGGGCCTCCCGTGTGGAGCTCATGTAAAAAAAAATCGAGGCTCTAGCCCCACACAGGAGGCCCTGTGGGAAATAATTCCCTTCAGAGCCTATGTCATATGTGGGGTGCTGTGTGGAGGTTCTTTTTAAGAAAGGACTTGGCAGGCTTTGGTGATTTAGCAGGGGTGTCCGGGTTCATGGGGTGAGGTTTGTTCAGGTCTTGGCGATCGATGTGTCTGGCCGATTTGTCTGTCGTGTGGCGGGAGAGAGAGGCTGGTTGAGGAAGGTCTTTTGACCTCTCCAGGCAGAACCCCTCGGCCCATCCATCGCCTTGCACCGCATGGCAGGCCGGATCGGGAGAGAGTGGTTGATTGAGCCCCTTTGGCTTCTCCAGCCGTACTCTCCCGGAACACTGCCTTACACCGCAGTGGGAGGGATGGATTCATACGTCCGTCACTTCTGGACACACTGACCCCCAGATTCCCACCCACCTCTCATACCCTTTTCCTTCCAAGAACTTTCTCTCCATCCCTTCCACAAAAAAAGCCTCCACGCAGCATACCCAAAGATGACATAGGCCCCGAGGGAAATTATTTTCCTCAGGTCCTCCTGTGTGGTGGAACTGATGTAAAAAACAAACCAAAATTGTCTTAATTTTTTTATCGTAGAACTAGTGTCTATCGTATTATTTTCTTAGCCGCAACCGGCCAATTGCTTACGACTTGCTATGAGCACAAGCTAGGTAAAAAGCCGTCGCGCTACACTGACCCCCGGCTCTGTACTCCACTGCCGCTTGTGACGTATAAATCGCATTATATTCATGCGCAGTCCGTGTCTACTACTGCCCAGTGCCCAGTCGCAGCCAATAATCAAAACCTAAGGCCTGTCACTCAGACAACCAACCAACTTCAACAGACACCTCTTGCATTATGTTGGACTCCTGAGAATCAATAAGTATGCGCCTTACGCAAAACCGTTTTCGTACGTAGAGTTTGTTACAAATCTACTTTGGTAATATAACCGAATTAAAGCAATGCTAAAAGATGGCACCACTTACGTTAGCAGCTAGCGTGAGCGTTCCGCGCTCTCGCTTGCACGCTCGGCTCAGGCGGAACGTGACAGTGAGTCGTGAGTGCAGCCGGTGTTATCGATTTATAAGACTTTATCACGTCCAAAAATTGGTTGTCTGTAAATTCGGGTTACGGACGATAATTTTGCGTGATAACTTCATATAATAACGATGGAGTGGAAGAGAGATAGATGCGTCACAAGCCGAACGCTTGTTCCGCGCTCTCGCTTGCACGCTCGGCTCAGGCGGAACGTGACAACGTGACAATGAGTCATGCTTTTTCGAGAGTCCAGCCGGCGTTCATCGATTTATAAGACGTTACACGTCAAAAATATTTGCAGTAGTGTCAAAATTCAGAGAGGAAATTGGGGAATACGTTTGTATGGGTAAAACACCGCCCCGGTTTCCTCAATAATAGGACGTTGAAAAAAAAAATCAATAAAATATCCTTGACTCAACTGGATAAGATTCTGATAACATTATATTTGCACAGCAGGTGACACGACGTGTTTTTGACAGCTCGTCATGTTTTTAATGTTTGTCAAAGTAAACATAATTTTTTATTTATAATTTTCTTATTTACCTAACAACTTAGGTTAGTATGCTTTTATCGTAAGGCAGTTTTAATAAATTTATTATTAAAACCTCTGGAGCGACCACGTGAAGTAAATAAATTTGCCTCAATTTCTCGAGATTTCCAAAACATCATTTTTAAAATTTTTCGCCAACATTAAAAAAATCATACCTTCGTATTTTAACATGGAGACATAAAAAACTTATTATAGTGCTATACAGCCAATGAATTAACCTATATTTTACCGTTTATCTCATATTTGTAGGATTTAAAAAAATATATAAAAAAAATCGTTAAGTTTAATACCGCGCAAATTCTGCGTGTTTGTTACTTTGAAACTTCGTGAGAGGTACTTATTCGAGTCAACATAAAATATTTTCGATTTCTGTACTCTCTGTGGTATATTTGATAATGAAATGTGCATATCTACGCGAAAATGACTCAATTTTAACCATAGGAGATCAGAAATTCTGCATGAAAAAATATTTTCAAAATTTATTTTTAACATCGTTATAAAATAGTATACGAAGTTCGGATTTGCGACATCTATGGTAAAGCATTTCAATAGCTTCGTTTTAAAATAAATGGCTGACCATGAAAATGTTTTTACGAATGGTAGGAAAATGTGGACGAATTTTGGGCCGCTTTCAATCGCAGACAAATAAAAGTGGTCCATCTTTCGACCATAATCGCTCCATTGTATCGTTAAATTCAAATTTAATTTGTGTCGGGAATGCTTAATATATTTTTTTTACTTATTGAAGAAGAAAATAAAACTAATAATCCTAACGAAAATATGAAAGAGATTAAAACACAGAAAAAACAATTGGGAATCGAACCCAGAATCTCTCGTCCTAGGCCCTCAGTTCATGGAGATACTGTAAAAAAACCAGTTGGCAACTGAATCGCTCGCTATCCACAGGAAAGGAACTTGCGAAATTCTTCGGTCCGCACACAGGCAACTTGTTAAAGGCCAGTTGTCAAGGACGACGGGGCGACTCCCAGTGCTGGTCGCTGCGGCCGGCGCAATTCAGTTACCAGGTTGAGGGATTGCCATGGCTACGCCTCAAGCCCTGTCAAGTTTTCGAGTAATTTGCGATATGTCAGAGCAGGAAAATATCGACTTTGTTCAGGAGATTGATAAAATTTTTTTATACATTAAGAGGAATATAAACGCTAGAAATATTTCGATTTTCATGCCTTTAAAATTTAAAATCGAGCGTCTCATTTGCACGAGGCAAGTAAGCGAAAAAGTGGTTTTTATTTATTTTGTGCATAATTTTATAAAAAGGAAAAAATGTTAGAACGTACAAACCTCAAAAATAGTCTTAGCCATAAAGGGGTATTTAAAAAAAAATGTTTCTTATATTACTTCATAGTTAAGTCATGCAAAAATATTTTTTTTGTGTTTACGCTTATATTTTTTGTTATGTAATTAATAATTTTATTGTAATTCCAATACATAGAAATGCTTGAATTTATCCGTAGCATTTTTTTATGTTCATAATGTAAACCGATTCGTCGTAAATATTAATCTAAATAGGATTTCACGTATAGCTTCATCTTAAAGAGTTGTCAAGGGCGACGCGGCGACTCGCAGTGCTGGTCGCTGCGGCCGGCGCGCTTCAGTTACCAGGTTGAGGGGTCGCCATGGCTACGCCTCAGGCCCTGTCAAGTTTCCGAGTAATTTGCGATATGTCAGAGCAGGAAAATATCGACTTTGTTCAGGAGGTTTTTTGTGAAACAAGCTGGTATAATTTTCGAAATCGCAAAGTTGAGTTGCGCCACGAATTGAGTCGCCAACCAGTTTTCGGTTTCTCCGTGAGCGAAGGCCCTTACCGGTACAATTCGGCTACTGAGACCTATTGCGTAATTTTTTGTCAATCTCATATTTCAAATTCAAAATTAACAATATTAACTTCGACCAATTTATTTCCATATTATTGACAGCTACCTTTTTCATTGGAAACAAGTGTTCGATGAACTGGTCTGTAACCTAGATAAATTTCTCGGATAAAATATATCAGAGTTTATTTATATGGAATACCTATTGTCCTATATTTTCGTTTAGATTATTATCGTCTCCTTCAATGATTATATTAAATTGGTGGGAATAATCTTCAAAATTTATAAAAAGAGAGTTGTTCTGATAAAACATTTTTTTAATATTAAATATGATGTTTATTTAAAATTAACAAATTTAGTAATGTTTTCGATTACACGCTATCCATGTTGACATATCTTTGACGTGTGACATTAAATTCAATAAGTACATGCTGATAAGAAAAATAATATTTCGTTGAAATTAAATCAGCATTTAAAAAATCTCGGAACGATACTTCAATACACAAATCAGATACAAGCATTTAGACACGAACATGTATATGTATTGTACACGCCAAACTTTAAGGCCGGCCTCAAGGTGGTACATTGCATTCTCTCGCATTTACTGACTTTACAATGAACGTAAGCAAAAGAGAAAGATGCGTTAAAACGTAAATATATGCAACAGAGAGCGGCCACTTTTCTGCCCTTAAACTCTCCTTTGCGACGATTTCTGATCAACGTCAGGTCGGTGTTAAAGCGTGGCGTATACTATTCAGTACATATCCGAAACATTTTTATCAAAGATTCCTGAGCATATTTGGAGTTCAAAAAGTAGATTTCATTTTCCTGTCCGATGACATTTTTTTTCTATTTAAAAATAAATAAAAAAGGGATGTTTAATTCACACGGTAGAAGTGAAACTTTCAGAAAACTAAACCAGAAGAGTGGGGAGACTCCTGGACACACTGACCCCCAAATTCCTACCCACCCCTCATACCTTATCTTTCCCAGAACTTCCTCTCCTTCCTTTCCTTTAAAATACCCACCACACAACATCTCTAAAGATGACATAGGCCCTGAGGGAAAATATTTTCAGGGCCTCCTGTGTGGAGCTATTGTAAAAAAAATACGAGTATGCTTTAGACCACACGACTGAAGTAAAACTTCTATGAGAGGAAGAGAAAAGAAAATGTGCGCGCGCACTGATCTCTCTTGCTCCTACAGTGTGATACAGACAATAGGCCTGCACTGTGTCTTAGATATACGAAACGTAACTGGCTATGAGAGAAAGAACGAAATAAAATGTGTGCTCGCACCTCTCTCTCTTGCCCCTACAGTAATATACGAAACGTAACTCTCTCTCTTTATATCTCCCTCTCAACTTCCGTTCGCCTCGCCCGACACTTTTCGTAATGCCGGCGCCAGACATAAGTTCAAAGAAGTGATCACTTCTTTGAAGACTTGTTCACACTTTTGGTCAAATATTGTTGTACCTGCCAGATATGTGTTCAAAGATTTGATCACTCCTTTGAGCTCTCAGTTTTGAAATAGACTTCAACTGGGCCCCGCGCAGTGTGGCAGGCACACAAACATTTTTACATTGATCCCTTTGATGTGCGCTAAAAAACCGACACGGAACGGCAAAACGCACTTAAGTGTTCAAATAGTATCAAATGCCCGTGCCACACATGTGAACACTTATTTGATCACATCTTTGAACATATGTCTGGCGCCAGCATAGCGCTCTCGTCACGCATTCATCAGCTTACTCCCCAAGTCCAGCGTGCGTTAAGAAGTTTTACTTCAAAAAGTAAATGGAACTTTGCGGGTACACACCACAAAGGAATGGCACGATCAAGTGAATCGTGTTCTTGAGTCCAGTCATCTCAAGTATCACAATTAGAATACACGTTGTGAATTCAAATACATGAAGGATGGTCTGCCGATGTTTGTCCGTTAATATTGTAACTCCGAATTAAAAAGTTGCATAATTAATTTTTTAAAATCATTCGTAAAACAGGCGTGCGCTGCAAATTTTGCCCAGTGCTCTAATGGCCGGTTTTTTAGTATACTCAAGAATGTTACGTGGTTGAAGAGTTACTCAGAAATTGTTTTCTAGAGGCTGTCACGATTATAAACGTGAATATCTCTCAATCCGAGCATGAGGAGCAACTGAAATACCGGCCTGATGCACGCTAAGTAATGCAAAATCATCCGGTTTTTTTTTTTACGTGAAAACGTCTTTATAAATCGATGAACGCCGGCAGCACTCAAAGTATGACTCATTGTCACTTTGTCACGTTCCGCCTAAGCCGAGCGTGCAAGCGAGATTGCGGAACAAGCGATGGAGAGGCACGAACGGCCTAAGCGTTCGGCGAGAGCGCGGAACAAGCGATAGAGAGGCACGATCGGCCTAAGCGTTTGGCTTGTGACTGTAAAATTCTATGTAAAAGTTTTCTTATGACGTTATCACGTAAAATTATCGTCCGTAAACCGACTTTACAGACAACCATTTTTTTTTACATTAGCTCACTTGGGGTGACGTATGGCAGAGGTGTTGGTTATTCAATAAATGGTTTCCGGGGCGGCGGTACCCATACAGATCTCCCAAATTGTTTGAAAATTAGATCCCTTAGAAATAATTTAGATGCTTTTTTCTCTCAAAATTCTACGCTACAGATTATTTTGAATCCTAATATAATGCTATCTGTAAAATGTAGTTAGTAACTTTGAACAAGGATTAGATTGTCTAAATGTGAAAAGTGTGACGTGTTCTGAGCGATCGCTTTCCTACCTGGAATTTCAAAAGAAAAGGTAAAATGTGTTTGTTTACAACAACGACTTCATTATCTCTGTTTAGGGGGCAATTAACAACATTTTACAAACAGCCATTAGGAAGTGAACGACGTCATAATTACCTACCCCTTAATGAGCTCTAAGGTGACTTATTTTTGTGACGGAAATAGTCATAAATACGATTTTAAACGTGAGATTAGAAATTTGTCAATATTTTTTAGTTTTAGCTTTCGGACATGAAATGAGTGTTTTTGGTTTCTTTACGATAATTGTCATTATCACAATATTTTTTTTGGTTATTTTGCCAAGTTGCGCTTGTTTCTTATTAAGCTTTCTTTGCACTTAAGAAAGGTAAACACGCAACACGGCGTAATAACCCGAACATTAGCAGTTATACTTCTGTGAAAATCTCAAATAATATCCAATGATTTTCATTTAGTTTATAAATATTTTGCCTTAAGAAGGCGTTCTTCAAGGCTCTAAATGTGTACCACATTTGTTCATGTTTCGTATCAATTAAAATTTGTTTTAATTTGCGACCTCCGCGGTCGAGAGGTAAGGCACTCGACTTGCGATCCGGAGGTCGCTTGTTAAAGCCCCGGCGTGCGCAAATAAATTTTATTTCATTAATTTTTGTTATTCCACAATATATTAATTTTATTTTTTCCGGAGTGGAAGATACTCTGAGTATCACTCTGGTGTAAGACCACCATTCAGAATTAAAATTTTGTTTGAAATGGTTTTATATGTATCTGGTGACCAGATCGGAATAACCAGGTACTCCCCCACCTTTCTCTTCCCCATCTCCTAAGGCTCAAAACAAACCCCAATTGGGGTTGCTATGATCTCACTGCTTCCAGACGGGCGCAGTTCTCTTGTGCAGTTTTTACATAAAAAAGTTTAAAAATACTTTGTCTTAAAAAGGCGTTCCTCAAGGCTCTAAATGTGACCCACTTTTGTTCGTCTTTCGTATTCTGGCCAAACGTTGTTTTAATAGAATTCGATAATTTAATAGACTATCTCAGTGGCATCTTGATGGCAAGTTGAACATTATAATACCCATCAATGCCGCATAAGGCACTGGCACTGTTGGCAATGTTCGTTCCTTTCACCCTAGTGATTCAACTGCGGCAAGATGTCAAGGTTTGCATTCCTTTCAGGTTTATTTTTCATGCAGTTATAATTGCGAGAATAATCGTTACACCGTTGAGCTTGCACTGTGTAATGGTGAACTCACTTAGAGCACCAGCACACTGTGAAATAAAAAAAATGTCATTTTTTATTTACTTTTCTTAAAGGTGCATTTGTTAAGAATGCTCTCACCAAATATTTTAATGAAATTCGTAAAATTGACGGAGATACAGCATTTTATGTGAAACCGTTTGAAACATTTAATATGTTGAATCCTTCAGCAAAATTTTGAATGCGTTTTCTCGAAACTGCTTTTTTTCAACCTGGCTGACAACATATTAAAAAAACTATACATCCGATTTGCACGCACTAAGTCTTAATTTATTTTTATTTTTTAATTAAATTGGATAGTTTTATTATCAAGGTTCTGCAAGTATTTTAGTATGTATTTTTGTTACAGCTGTTTCGGTTTACAAGACCATTTTCAAACCGTGGTTAATCCACTGTCAGGTGACTTATTTATGGTAAGCTAGCTCTACCTTAAATAAGTCGCCTGTCTATACCATTATTTTCCATCAAGTAATGAACGTTACCTTTTAAAAATGTTTTCAATTTCTCATCTAGTATATTTTAATTCACAAAATATGAATTTTTCTTTTTTACAAGATGAAAAAATCCGTAAATTAAAAAGATACCTTGTTTTATTCATCTACAGAACAATTTATAAAATGTTACTTAACAGGTATTACCGGCGCAACGACTACTTGCAACTCGTAATGCTAATCCAGTTTTTGATGAACTGTCATTGTGAAAAATATCCGAAATGATCCTCGCAAATATCTCAATCAGACACCACCTCGATATTCTAATCTTAATTAATTCATTGAGGATTTTTGTTTAACGACGACAACTGTAAAGACAGGATAAGTATAAATGTTATTTGTAAAATTGTCATCGTTAAGCTCTTGTGATTAGGTCCGTATCTATACGAGACGAAAGAATGCTGCAAGGAATATTCCTGTCCTAGGAAGACCTGGCATTTTCATACGAGACGAAAGAGCGATGCAAGGAATATTCTTGTCCTAGGAAGATCTGGCATTTTCATACGAGACGAAAGAATGATGCAAGGAATATTCTTGTACTAGGAAGACCTGGCATTTATACGAGACTAAAGAATGCTGCAAGGAATATTCTTGTCCTAGGAAGACCTGACATTTTCATACGAGACGAAAGAACGATGCAAGGAATATTCTTGTCCTAGGAAGATCTGGCATTTTCATACGAGACGAAAGAATGATGTAAGGAATATTCTTGTCCTAGGAAGACCTGACATTTTCATACGAGACTAAAGAATGATGTAAGGAATATTCTTGTCCTAGGAAGACCTGACATTATCATATGAGACTAAAGAATGATGTAAGGAATATTCTTGTCCTAGGAAGACCTGACATTTTCATACGAGACTAAAGAATGATGTAAGGAATATTCTTGTCCTAGGAAGACCTGACATTTTCATACGAGACGAAAGAGCGATGCAAGGAATATTCTTGTCCTAGGAAGATCTGGCATTTTCATACGAGACGAAAGAATGATGTAAGGAATATTCTTGGCCTAGGAAGACCTGACATTTTCATACGAGACTAAAGAATGACGTAAGGAATATTTTTGTCCTAGGAAGACCTGACATTTTCATATGAGACTAAAGAATGATGTAAGGAATATTCTCGTCCTAGGAAGACCTGACATTTTCATACGAGACTAAAGAATGATGTAAGGAATATTCTTGTCCTAGGAAGACCTGACATTTTCATACGAGACGAAAGAACGATGCAAGGAATATTCTTGTCCGAGGAAGATCTGGCATTTTCATACGAGACGAAAGAATGATGTAAGGAATATTCTTGTCCTAGGAAGACCTGACATTTTCATACGAGACTAAAGAATGCTGCAAGGAATATTCTTGTCCTAGGAAGACCTGACATTTTCATACGAGACGAAAGAACGATGCAAGGAATATTCTTGTCCTAGGAAGACCTGACATTTTCATACGAGACTAAAGAATGATGCAAGGAATATTCTTGTCCTAGGAAGATCTGGCATTTTCATACGAGACGAAAGAATGATGTAAGGAATATTCTTGTCCTAGGAAGACCTGACATTTTCATACGAGACTAAAGAATGCTGCAAGGAATATTCTTGTCCTAGGAAGACCTGACATTTTCATACGAGACGAAAGAACGATGCAAGGAATATTCTTGTCCTAGGAAGATCTGGCATTTTCATACGAGACGAAAGAATGATGTAAGGAATATTCTTGTCCTAGGAAGACCTGACATTTTCATACGAGACTAAAGAATGATGTAAGGAATATTCTTGTCCTAGGAAGACCTGACATTTTCATACGAGACTAAAGAATGGTGTAAGGAATATTCTTGTCCTAGGAAGACCTGACATTTTCATACGAGATGAAAGAGCGATGCAAGGAATATTCTTGTCCTAGGAAGATCTGGCATTTTCATACGAGACGAAAGAATGATGTAAGGAATATTCTTGGCCTAGGAAGACCTGGCATTTTCATACGAGACGAAAGAATGATGCAATCATTATTCTTGCCCTAGGAAGACCTGGCATTTTCATACGAGACGAAAGAATGATGCAAGGAATATTCTTGTACTAGGAAGACCTGGCATTTATACGAGACTAAAGAATGCTGCAAGGAATATTCTTGTCCTAGGAAGACCCGACATTTACATACGAGACGAAAGAACGATGCAAGGAATATTATCGTCGTAGGAAGACCTGGCATTTTCATACGAGACGAAAGAATGATGTAAGGCATATTCTTGTCCTAGGAAGACCTGACATTTTCATACGAGACTAAAGAATGATGTAAGGAATATTCTTGTCCTAGGAAGACCTGACATTTTCATACGAGACGAAAGAGCGATGCAAGGAATATTCTTGTCCTAGGAAGATCTGGCATTTTCATACGAGACGAAAGAATGATGTAAGGAATATTCTTGGCCTAGGAAGACCTGGCATTTTCATACGAGACAAAAGAATGATGCAAGGAATATGTTTATTTCGAATAATGAAATTTGAAAGCTGTTTCATCAATTTTCAAACACATTTTTAGTTTTCGGATGCGTTCAGAAATATTCCAATTATTTAGATTTTATACACAACATACCCCAATTGGGGATACCAAAGTCACGCTTGCTCCAGAAGGGAGCATTTGGGACTCTTGTGAGGTATTCATATGTAAAAAAACGGAAAAGTTTTGATTTTCCGAAAAAATAGGCCCGAGGCCTGAGGTGTTAAATTCGAACTTCCTTTTTTTTTACATGAGCTCCACACAGGAGGCCCTGAGGAAAATAGTTTCCCTCAGGGCCTATGTCATCTTTGGGTATGCTGTGTGGAGGGTTTTTAAGGAGAGGAAGGGAACGAGAGTTCTGGGAAGGAAAAGGGTTTAAGGGGTGGGTAGGAATCAGGGGTTCAGTGTGTTCTGGTCATCCGCCTCCAAGACCTAGACAAACCTCACCCCATGAACCCGGGCACCCCTACTAAATCACCAAACGTAGCGAACCACTTGGGGTGACCTATGGCATAGGTGTTGGTTATCCAATAAAGGTTCCCGGGGCGGCGGTACCCATTCCCGCCTCCCAAATTGTAAGATTAACGAATTAAAGAAAGAAGGCCACAAGAGATGTTCTTGAAGACAAAAAAAAGAGTCGGTCTCAAACGAGAGACGGTCGGGCAACAAAGGATCTCAATTACTGCAGCTAACTATGACGATCAAAAGTATATTAATTGAAGATGGCGAACCACGATATTAAATAGAGATAATATGGGATGAGCACGAGATTAATATTAGATGAAATAATAAAACAACAACTTGGCCAATTGTAAAACTTGGTTTGGTTAGATTAGCCACGAGCATCAATATCGGCTGCTGCAAGGTGCATTCGCCTCTAGCTTTGGAAGCACGGAGCTTAGATCCAAAAGCTCTCCAAAAGCGAATGATTCGACAAAAAACAGACCACAATGCACAGTACAGGCAGTGGAATGGTGCAAGAGTGGTGGCGCTGGTGTCGACAAGGTTTATTGCTCCCATTTTCATTTCATCTCTCAGCTATCTGTGCCTAATTCTGGTTAGCAACTATGTGTTTGCTACATTTTCAAAAGTCATCACAGACAAAACGTCACCTCATTTGGATAGAGTTCTCACTGACTGACAAACTAACTAACTAACCAACACGCCGTTTCCCCGCAGGGGCAGGCAGAGAGGACGGACCGCCAAACAACTCGATCTTGGCACACACTCTTTTCTTCACTCACATTCATACATCGTCTCATACATGCTCTTCTATTATTCTGACTTTTGACACGGCCCGACTCAAGTATCTGATTCACTTGATCGTGCCATCTCTTCCTCGGGCGTCCCCGACTTCTTCTACCATTCATATTTGCGTCATATATTCTTCTTACACTACTTTCTTCATTCATTCGCTCTACATGCCCAAATCATCTGAGGCTCCCTTTCTTAATCTAACTCATTGTGCTTACATCAGCCTTACATTCTTTATGGATCTCCACATTTCTCACATCATACATGGTTTTACCACACATACGCCTCACGGATTTCATTTCAACAGCATTCCGTTTACTTTCATCCTTCCTCTGCCAGTTCCATGCCTCACTGCCATACATCAGGGTTAGAAACAGGACTCCATTGTGGACTGCTAGCTTCGCTTCTTTTGACAGTTTTTTTATTAGCGCCAACGGCATTCAGTCCTCCATTAATGGAGTTACCGGCATTTACCCTTCTTTCAATATCTCGTAAACATGCTACCCGGATACACAAACTCATCCACCTGCTCCAAGTTTTCATCATTCACAATTATCACACACTGTTTTCGTACTCTCTTTCAAACACCATGACTTTAGACTTACTTACATTCATCATTGACTCATTCTTCATACATACTTCGATCATCCTAGTCATGAGAGACTGTAGACCTTCCGTAGTGTTAGAAATCAGCACCGCATCATCAGCAACACATTTTTCAAAAATGTCCTTTGAATGCCAAAGCATTTCTTTTGCTGATTTCTACATCGAAAATAATTTTCAGAACCATTTGTGGTGTTTTTTCGTAACTATATGTAAGACAGAGTTCTGTAAATATATTTCACTTACACTATTTTTGGTCTGACAATTGACCGTTATTAGAAGGCGCATTATGGTTCGTCACTTTGGTTGGAAAGGGTTCTAACTTAGCCCTACCATATTCTAAAGTTTGTAGATTTCCAGAGACGAATTTTCGTTATTTAGTATTTGATTTTATCAAATTTTTATTGAAAATATTTGAAGGACGTCGCCCTAGCTTGGAATTGCGTTAGGAAAATGTAATTAGAACCTTGTGCAATGAATTATTATGCCCTAGCTGGTTGCATATGGTTCCATTTGCATGTTTAGGTAAGTTCTAAAATGGCAAGTTCGCGTCCTATTTAAATATTTTCCTTTGATCGAAATTGATCGCGTCTTAGGGATCGCTTATACGACTTCTTTCAATTCCAAGAGCTTCGTCAGTAAAATCCATTCATTAAATAAGAATTTTTTTCATAGCGAACATTAAAAATTTGTGTAATTTGACAGCTAACCGAAACTTATCTGATACTATGGCGGCCGAAACCGATTGTATCTTCAAAAATAAATGAAAAATAATAATAGACAAACAAGTTTAGACAAATATCTCTATAATAGTCAATTATCTTTACGTAGGTCTGTCTACCCACAAACTTTTTAAATGACCGTGAAAAGCGCAAGAAATTATAATGTTGCAATTATAATGCAAATATTTGACCAACAGCAGTAGTGTTGAATTTAATGGTCTGGCAACCCTGTCGATGACTTCAAATTTGGAATAAGAAAACTACACAATTTAGTACGGTTTTGCATGACCAATTTCAAAAAAGTGCAAAATAAAACGTGGGGGTTCCATCTAGACTTGCTTTAGAGTTCTAGAGGAACGGTGCACGCTCGACTCCTGTCTCGAAGTGGTCCAAAAAAATGCAGTGTCAGGTATTCTGTTCGTCTCTCGATTATATCCGGAGAGGCCATTGGTCCCGACGCGATATCTGCTGTCCGAACATAACGACAGCATTGGCTTTTGGAAGAATTGAATAGACACACCGAGAGTCGTGTGTTGTCGGCGTGTCGTGAGCTCTGACGTCGTGAAATTAGCAATTAGCTTTTTCTGTGTGCAGTTTCTAGGTCAGTGCAACGATTTTCAGCGAGCAAGGTGGGAGGCGTGTGGGTATCGCCGCCCCGGGAACCATTTATTGGATAATCAACAACCTTGGTTACTTCAATTTACATTGGCCCCGAGAAAAATAATTTCTCTCATGGCCTATGTCATCTTTAGGGATGCTGTGTGGAGGGTCTTTTTAGGAAAAAAAGGAGAGGAAGTTTTGGGAAGGAAAGGGGTATCAGGGGTGGGTAGGATCTGGGGGTCAGTGTGTCCAGGAGCGACGGACGTACCAATCCATCCCCCCCATTGAAGGCGATATTCCGAGAGAGTACGGCTGGAGAGGTCAAAGGGACTCCCTCAACCATTTGATCATGCAGCTGGTGGGCAGACGCATCCGCCGCCACGACCAGGACAAACCTCACCCCACGAACCCGGGCATTCCGGCTAAGTCATCAAATGTAGCGAACCACTTGGGGTGACCTATGGCAGAGGTGTTGGTTATATAATAAATGATTCCCGGGACGGCGGTACCCATACCCGCCTCCTAAATTGAACGTTTGGTGATTTAGCAGGAGTGTTCGGGTTCATGGGGTGATGTTTGTCCAGGCCCTTTTTGGCCTTTTGGTTTGTCGCCTTCTGAAGGCATTAATGACCGTTAGTCATATTTAAAAAATGCAATAATCGGGGAAACTTTAAAAAAGTTATAACATTTTACTCGAAAATCAATAACGACATGTGTAATAAAAATGAAAGCGATACGTTTTTCGTCATAATATACCTATCTAGAAATTATATCAGTATATCACCTGTAAGAGGCCTAGCTACAGATTTGTAATGCCTTCAGTAGGCGAAACAGCTGTCACGCTTAAAAATAATCACTCAGCAGAACTTAGTTTCATAAATGAAATTTTTATGTTATTGAATACTTAAAATAAATAAAAACTAAAATGGAGTTCTACAAATTAAACTTAATAAAATAAAACTTGTGCAACATTGACGGGTATTATCGGTGTAGAATAATTCTGTTCATAACCACAACACTTATTTTAGTTACAAAACTAATCTTGCAAATCGTATTAAAGCTGGTTCACACTCAGCTATCCATACTAATATTATAAATTGAAAACTGCTCGAGTTTGTTTATGACCTTTTCAGGCACTAACCAATAAAAAAACTTTAAAAATTCATTCGCCAATAGAAAGCTAAATTATATGCGCAGACTATATGTTGTATATGATGGTAAGCTCTGGCGCTATGAAATTATAAATATTAATATATTATATTTGTTAAACGTTTTCTGTCGCTAACAAAAGCGAGTTAATTGCAAATGTCAGAAAAAAATCATTCCCATGGAAACGATGTTGATATATTTGTGGGCTCTAAGCTGGTAGGTACTCAGCCCCCTGGTCAGCTACTGCCCCAGAAAATTCAAATATTAGAATTCGTTTTTTTTTTTGGACAAGCTTGGAATAAATGTCAAATGAGAGTTCCTATATTAAAAATATAATTCGTAACGATTATAAAGACTAAATGATAAATAGAGTATTTTTTATTATATTAACGAACTTCCAAATATTTAAATAAAAATAAATATCCGAAATGTTTGTAAGCGCATAAATTCCGAACGAATGAACAAAATTGGATAAGTAATTCTTTTTTTCTTTGAGCATTATGAAATTTAGGTGGTAGGCGAGATGTTTGAAAACTGAATGTAAGGGAATGAATATATGGAATGCGGGAGGGGATGGGGGTGGGGTGGGAGATAATTGATAAGTGCAAGCGCTACAGTAATTTCCCGTAATACCATGCGAGCGAAGCCGCGGGGAAAAGCTAGTCATATAAAAGATCATAGCACGCCAAATAACGCTCTCCATGCAATCCCTTCAGACCGTTCACACCTAAGCGTTTTTAAGCGCAGATCAATCATAGACAATACACATCTCAGACTTAACCGCTCCAGACGCGATATCACAGAAGATAACTCTCCCCTTCTCCGACTAAAACAGGAGAGGGGGTCATTGTAATTACGGAGCTGCCTAGACCCGTGGATGACAGATGTCAAGTTGACAGATTTCAGTACAAAAAATATGCGTTGCCGCTCCCTAATTCGACTGACCCCCTCTCTTACCATAGGAAGAAATATTTGATAGCCTCGTGTGAAAGGACAAAAGATAAGCGCTCGCGAATCAACAGATATCTGCTCGCAGATATATAGCTCAGTGTGAACTAAGCATTATAGCGTGTCGTACCACCGCAAGATATTATTCCTGGTAAAAATTCACTTAGCGAACACCCTGTTGTTTGCTTCCGATTTGGCTGCTCAGTCAATGACGTGCCATGAAAGAAAATCAACACTAACGCTTAGCATATCCCGCGTGTTGCTGATACACGTTCGTGAGTATCGTGTTTCATTGGGGGAAACGCAATATAACACCAAGCAATGGATCAGTTACATGGTCTGTGGCTTTTCCGCGTCCGTATCTTCTTCTTCTTCTTCGTGTGCCCTATCAGGTCCCCCCGACGTTGGCGATCACTCTGGAAAATGTCTCTATCTTGTGCTGCCCGGAATAGCTCCTCCGCACTTCTAATGCCGGTCCACTCTCGTACATTTCGCAGCCAAGACATTTGTCTCCTACCATGCCCCCGGCGACCTTCTATTTTTCCTTTCAATATTAATTGGAGCAAGTGATAATTTCCCCAGACTTTGACCCAGATATGAAATTTTCCTGACTTTTATTAATGTGAGCAGTTCTCTTTCTGCTCTAGCCCGCCTGAAAATTTCTATGTTGGTGATCATGTCGGTCCATGGAACCTTGAGCATTCTCCGGTGAAGCCAAAAGCCTCTAACCTGTTCATAACACGTGTCATTTTAATTTGTCAATATTACAGTCTTTATGTTTACATCAGCTCCACATATGAGCTAGTTTTATTCCAATATTGGTGAAATTTCGCATACTTGAAACAAGATGAATGTTACTGTCTAAGTCTGTTTCAAAATCTATGTGTAACGAAGCAATGCCAGGCACTTCAGATAAGTTATTTATAAAACTCCAGCTGCACATTGACTCTCATTATAATGAAACTTAAAAACCAACACATGCTCATTCAAATAATTTAGAAAAATATTCACTTACTTAGTCCCAAGTCAAATTGAATATAACTCAACTATTAGGTCACCGCATTATATAAGGTTCAAAAGAAAGAATTATCAAATTTGGTGCAGTCGTTCGGAAGTAATGCGCGTACAAACATTTCGGAGATGCTTTTTTTTAAATAGATAGATAGATAGATATTAACTACGACTCAAATATCAACATTTTGTTAGCAATAACTCGCCTTGTTAGCGACAGAAAACGTATAATAAATATAATATGTTCATATTTCTAATTTCATAATACCATAGCTTACCATTATATACAGCCTTTATTACTCGCATATAATGTAGCTTTCCATTGGTGAAAAAAAAATTAAAATCGGTTTATTGGTTTATGCGTGAAAGCGTAACAAATAAACACACGTAGTTTCGCATTTATAATATTAGTACAGATTTAAAGGTGTTGTACCGTAAATAAATGAAATATCGGCAAATCTTGTTTGTCTATTTCCAAATCTCGTTTGACCCATTTATTCCCACGTGCTCCGGAGATCAGGAACGCAGAAAGCCACGAAGGTCTCTCACCTAGCATATAGCTAGCTCATCAAGCTCTGTGTCTGGGAGAGGTCTAAAATCAGACAATCGGAGTTTGCCATTATTTACGATGTAACTGCTAATAAGGAAAACAGATGATACGACGCACGCCATAACACATGGGTTAGTCTCCGTTTAGATTGCCCCCGCGTTCCCAACATATTAATATAATGATGATGCGTTGTATTTGCATTTAGATTCAAATTTGGCAACAGGAAATGAAGCCTCATGCATCACGCAATGCAATGACAAACAATATTATTTATTGCAGGAATTATTTTACGTCTTCCTATGTATTTGAATTGATTTGATTCAGCCGTGGGTGTGCGCTATTATTTTTTAGGTTGAATATTTACTATGTGATGGTTCCACCGTTTAAGAGGGACCCAGACAAAACTGGAAATATGTCATTTTTAAATCAAATTTTAGACGAATTGACTCTTTTCCACAAAAAAATATAAATTTTCGATAAATTTTATTTTATTTAAGACCAAGATGGAGTTTTCTGACTGACGAAGAATCTCTATATTAGTCACCCTATCTCTCCACTCTTCGTATTTTGAGGCTGTGCCAATGTATCTGCATTTCAAAAGCTTCTATCTTTGGTGTCAATGCTTAGTTTAGTGCCTGCGTTCCATGCCTTACAGAAGTATAGATTCTTAAATAATTTAGTTTGTATTCAGAAAATTTTAATAGTTAATTACTTCCTCTCTCCTTCCGCTTTGCGACCTAATCTATCATACTCTGAGCCGGTGGCTTCCAGTAGCAAGACTTGTGTGTAGCATTAGAAGGAAACGAAAACTGAATTCTTTTTATCCTTTTTTTCCCCTATTCCTCATTATTTCAGCACCTGAATGGCTCCGACCAAAGATCAACACGATGACAGACTGATTACCGTTGTATCACGCGGCCCAAAATCGTGATAATTAGCGTAGGTTAAGCGACACTCTGTTTTTATAACATTTTCTATGAAATCCTCCGCACAGTGTCGGGTAGGAGTGTTATTTGGGTATGTCGATGACGCTATACTCTATGGGTATGGGCTGGCTGAACGCTGAGCATGTGAACATGGTTGACTCGCTGCCTACATTGCCTGTTCTATTCTCGCGTTTAGGAATTAGCATTGTATTTGGGAGGCCAAAGTCGGGAGAATTGTTGCGAGCGGAGGAGAATTGTTATTATTATTTGTTAATCGTGCATCCCATACTGGTGACAACCCACTCGGTCTTTACGCGGTTCGGCGAATTCTCGGCAGTCGACTTTCTATTGACAGGCAATGAGTGTTCAAAACAAAATGATTATTAACAGTATTTGAATTGGGGGAAGGTTGTGTATCTTCGGCCCTGCAAGCTGCAACCCAGTAGAGCTCTCCGTAACTACTGTTTTCCCGGTGGCCGGACAACTCGGAAATAATTGCTGGAATACCCATTTTTAAAATTTAGAAAACGTAAGAATTTGTTTTGTATTCTTTCAACAGCTTGTACATGATTATTATTGGATTCCAGACGGGAGAATTGTACTCCAGCTGACTTCTAACATAAGCAAAATATAATAGTTTAATACACTTTATATTGTTAAAATTTCTAGTTAGCCTAGTTATAAATCCCAACATTTTTAAGCCGGCATAGTCTAGCGGTAAGGCTCTTGACTAGCATTCCGAATGTCGCGGGATTGAATCCCGGCGTGGCAAATAAAAATTTATTTGATTAATTTTTGTTATTTCACAATTTATTCATTTAAAATAATATATAGTATATTTGCGGCACGTTCCAGAGTGGAAAATACTCTCAGTATCGCCATGGTGTAAGACCACCATTCAGAATTGAAAAGTTGCTTGAAATGGCTTTGGCCGTGCTTGGTGACCAGATCTGAATAGCCAGGAACTTCCCACCTTCCTCTTCCCCATCTCCTTCCCTCCCCACTACCTTCAGCCTCACAACATACCCCAATTGGGGATGCCATAGTCTCACTGGCTCCAGACGGGAGCAGTTGGGACTCTTGTGCGGTATTCATACATTAAAAAAGCCCTTATTACAGACTTCTGTTATGTGAGATTGTTTGCGTAGATATCTATATGGTCACATTCAATGGTATTATAAAGACGACACATTCGAGACAGTGGATTGAAGTATGCACATCCGACATCGTTCTTCGGGACCGTAGATATATATAAAAATCAATGTATATTTGCTTGTGTGTATGTATGTTTATTCCTTGTATGTTGCTAAACCATTCATCCATTGCTATGAAACTTGGGAAAACTTTAACTTTTATTTTCTATTTTTTTTATTTCATTATTTTGATATTATATTTCGTTACATTAATGACGTATTTTCCGTCTCACTATGTGTGAACTGTATCTATGTATAAGAAATGAGTTGCTGTCAGATAAGGAATGTGCATTCGTCAAGCGAACGAAATTAAACAATTGCATTTTTTCCTCCTGACACGTTACTATGAAATTTATGCAAAAATAATATGGCATTAATTCAATATGATGCAATCCATCGGTATGAATTTGAATCATCAATACTTCATTTCAGTACCTTTTTTTATTTGTTTTACAGTTCATTGTCCCTGGAGACCGTTGAAAACCGCAGCTAAAAACAGCTGTGAAACCAGAAAAGCAATATTATGATATTTATTTGTATATCAAAATATCCGATATATTTTCAAACATTTATTATCCTCATTTATTTCAGCCTCAAAACATTTCATAATGCCAAAGTATCTCTGGCCCCGGGCAGTTGAGATTCTTGTGCAGTTATAACGTAAAAAAGAAAGTTCGACGAATGGGATGCTAACCTATCTAACCATCACGCCGTTTCCCCGCAGGGGTAGGCAGAGAGGACGGACCGCCAAACAACTCGATCTTGGCACACACTCCTTGCCTCGTTTACATTCATACAACGTCTCATACATGCTCTTCTATTGTTCTGACTCTTGACATGACCCGACTCAAGGATCTGATTCACTTGGTCGTTTCATGTCTTTCTTGGGCGTCCTCGACTTCTTCTACCATCCACGTCGTATACGACGTGGATATAGTTTTCTCGACGTGGATAAGTTTTTCTCGTCATATATGACGAGAAAAACTTATTGTAGGCCTGTTATATTTTTTTTATATTAGCTCCACACGAGAGGTCCTAAGAAAAAAAATTCCCTCCAATCATCATTTGTCATCTTTGAGAATGCTGTGTGGGGGGTCTTTTTAGGAAAGGAAGGAAATTCTGGAAAGGAAACGGTAAAGGGTGGGTAGCAATCTGGGGGTCAGTGTGTTCAGGAGAAACGGTAAAAAGGTAAAAAAATCTCTCCTAGTTTCTCCCGATCCGGCCTGCCACGCGGTCGTTGAGCAGAAGCATCCGCCGGCAACACACAGACAAACCTCACCCCATGAACCCGGGCACCCTTGCCAAGTAACCAAACGTAGGTAGCAGTGTGTCCAGGAGAAACGGACAAATCCAAGGTAAAAAAATATCTCTCAACTAGTTTCTCCCGATCCGGCCTGCCACGCGGTCGTTGAGCAGAAGCATCCGCCGGCAACACTCAGACAAACCTCACCCCATGAACCCGGGCACCCTTGCCAAGTCACCAAACGTAGCGAACCATTTGAGGTGACCTACTGCATAAGTGTTGGTTATCCAATAAATGGTTTCCGGTGCGGCGGTACCCACACCCAACACCCAAATATCCAAAGATGAACACCAGAAGGCCCGTGAAGAAATATAAAAATGTGTGATCTCTGTCTGTATAGCGCATATCCCCGTGTTAGGTTATACGTGGTTGAATTAGATCCCTTTGGCCTGAAATGATGATGTCGTAGGAGGCGTGTTAGTTGGTTATGTTGCTATACGAGATGACTTCATTTGTCCCCAGTTCCTAGGCTAAATATGGCCTGTGACATGTTGTGCGTTTACTGTATTTGGCGCACGCTAATAATAATTTCGTGGTCACTAGTACGCCGAGGATAAAACGTAATTATACTGCGAGACCTTAGTTCTCGCTTATGTAATGTATCGATCGTCCAGTTGATTAGTCAGACATATCCAAATATATAGTTTTGAGATAATGAGGAAAGTATGAATCGCCATAAATCAAATGGGAACCCCTGCTAAGTCACCAAACGTACGAGCCACTTGTGGTGATCTGTGGCTGAGGTGTTGGTTATCCAATAAGTGATGCGGCGCGTGGGACGGCGGTACCCATACCCGCCTCCCAAATTGTAAAAATAAATTAAATTTAAAAAATAAATTAAAATTTAAAGTTAAAAAAAAATATGTAAATATTCTTATATATTTTATTAATTAATATTAATACGTGAAGCCAAAACTTTGTACCCCTTTTTACGAAAATTCAACTTAAGATCAACTTAAATATACTTATGCTGAATATACCATAAAGAAAATTGGAAAAAAAGGATTCTTTTTGGGAAGAATTCGGCAAAAAATTTCTAGAAAAACTGCAGTCACTATTTATAAATCAATTATTGCTCCACACTTTAACTACTGCTCAACTATCCTTTTCCTGTGTATCGAACGAGAACAAAATAAGTTTCAAATTCTCCAAAACAGGGCAATGAGAATAATACTTCAGCAAAATAGATTCTCAAAAGTAAATAAAATGTTAAAGGAACTAAATTGGCTAACCGTGAAACAGATGTTGACCCTGAACACGATGATATTTATCCATAAAATAGTGGAGAACATGTTACCAAAATACTTCTCAAACAAAATTATATACAACAAGGACATTCACAGACACAACATAAGGACTTGCAAGGAAATCAGACTACAAAAAAGGACAAAACGAATACGCAGAACAGTTTACTATACAAAGGGATGAAGTTATACAACACTCTACCAGAAACTTTAAAGGCCGCACCAATCCGAAAGTTCAAAATGTATTGTAGGAGATACATAAAACAAGAAAAAATATCGTTTGAAATATGACACAATATAATTAATAAGGAAATTGTAAACTTAAATGTACAATTTACTAAAATAAAACTAATAAATAAATAAAAATTGTTTTTATAAGATCCTCTCCATCTTATATATATTTTTTTTTTATCTTGAATTTACTAAAAATGTTTTTTCTTTTCTTTTCAGGTAAGTGTCACATCGTAATAAAATTATTTTTCATTCACAACAAATCTGTGGGGTAAGTTTGTTAACATTTTTTTTATCTATGACTTGCACACATTAATTACTCGAATTAGTTAACTTGATTTCGCCCGAGTTTGAACAATTTTTCTCATTGAAAATTATGTAGCAAGCAAATTGAAGATGTTCTTATTTTTTTACATTAAAATGTTACATATTTCCAAGCTATACCACCCATCCTTCACTTCAAAGAGGCGAGTACTCGTATGATGAAATCGAACAAACTTTAAACATTTCTTCTTTAGAAAAACGTAGAAAGGACACTGATCTAATTTGCATATTCAAAATTATCAACAGTATTACTGACACACCTGCTTTGTTACAACTCATCCAGTTTAACATCCCTTCCCGTAGACTCCGAAATAATGAATTGCTGTTCCTCAATCAACATTCTACTAATTATGGATATCATTCTCCTTTATCCTTAATGTCGAGACTTATTAACGCAAGTCCATTGAATTTTTTGGTGTTAGCCTAAATGACTTTCGGCAGTCGATACGATATGTAATTTAAAGTCTTTTAAATCCATCTTCAAGCTTTGACTTGTAGTCTTCTATATGTTCTTTATATTATAATTTGTCAATGCTCTTCATTTATATGTACTTTCCTTTCATTTTCATCTCTTTTTTTTTATTCGTGTTATTGTTATGTTATTAATGGACTATTTGTCCGTAAATAAATAAATAAATGATGAAAATTCCATCCCTACAAAAATGGCTTCGAATGGTCCACAATGTTCCTGAACATTCCTCAACATTTGAGAGTGTTCTGGAATGTTTCACAATGATCTGTGATTCCCGAACATTCCAGAATGTTCCGGGATGTTCTGGAATGTTGTGGAATGATCTCGAATACTCCCGACTGGACTGTTCTAGAGATTTCTAGAGGGCGAAACTTCCAGCCCTTATATCTTAAAAAGCACGCCCGCCCTTCAGGTAAAAACGGGAACCTTCTTCATGGATGGGGGATAGAGTGCTACCACACCATATAGCTCCCTTGATCGTACCTGGACTCGTTTCTGAGTTTCAGCGGCATGCACATTGTACACTTTCTTTTATAATTTATATTGATTAATATTATTTATTGCTAAAGTTCTGGAATGTTGTGGTATGCTCTCGAATACTCTCGACTGGACTGTTCTAGAAATTTCTAGAGGACGAAACTTGCAGCCCTCTTCCATATCCTCTTAAAATGCACATCGTAAAAGACGCACTAATTTTTTTTTTAATTTTCGAGCACGCACATCCAAAGAAAAAAAAAATGACATGCCTTTTTAACTCATTTTTTAATTTATTGTCCTTTACAACATTTGTCCTCCCCCTCCGCTCAGCATCCCCAAAGATGACATAGGCCCCGAGGGAAATGTTTTTCTTCAGGGCTTCCTGTGTGGATCTAGTGTAAAAAAGAAAAATTCAAATTTCCGCTGTCGATGTCTTGTTCGTCATGGTGTTTTGAAAAAATTACCCAAAAACCATGAAAACATGGTAAAATCATGCACATGGCAACACTGGGTATTAGTCTTTTGACTTTATGTCCGGTTTAAATCTTCCCAACAGGAAAAACTTAAACCCTTCCACACACTTTTCCACAAATGAATCCACGCTATGCAATTGCACTGTATAAGTATAATAAATACAAAACAATACAAGAACAACATGTCAACCTACCAGAGACCAAATGGGAAAATAATTCACCGACTCCAGATATTTTCATATCAGAGGGTTCGGCTCGATAGAACTCCTAACTGGACCGATAAATCCTACTGATCCCTCAATATAAATATTTAAAAAAAATTTCGCAATCCTACATGTATTAAATATGACTGATTTTCGCATTTTTATATACAGATTCTTTGACAAATCTAATAAGCCTAAATTTTGAATGAGAGGTATAATGCCAGTAGCCGAAATGACAAATGGTAATATTTTTAATTTTTAAGTATTTTCATTAACGTGCAATATTTTCCGGAGTCAGGTTTACATAAAACGCAAGAGGTTCGTCGATCAATTTACAAGCTACCTGCCGCCAGTACAGTATGCAGGCATTAACCCAAGGGGCTCTATCGGGATATTCTGCACTATGCTTCCACCTAACGACCAACCACCTCCTTCAGAGTCAACTCTCGGCTCAAGGCTTCCCCGCTCTTTCCTTTGCAATTCTTTATTTAATAACGTTGCATATTTTATTCGACTCCGTTCCACTCGCCCAGGCAATGTTACGCGGCCCCATTTTACGGCGGTGAGAAACTGCCATTTCTGCGTTTGCCAGCCAGCAAAAGTCGGTATGATAATTGCTACTGATATTTTTAGTACTGCAACAAACTGTCAGACAATCCGTGACTCTCTGATTCGTTGTGGGAACGCTGAGACAACACGTCGTCTGATTTATCGACGGTCTGTTGTTTTAACCGAGCGACAAATTATAATAAGGCAGATTGATTACGTTAAAGAATTTCCTTCGTTGGCAATAAGGAACTCCAGTGAAAAATATTATGGCTTTATATATGTTCATATAGACCAATATACGCTGATTCTGAATATATAAGTTTTATTACATAATATTTAACGTAGAGTTTTTAAAAAAATATTAAAAAGTCCATTTTAAAAGTGTCATTAAAACACCCTATTGCTGGATTTTGGCGGCGTGACGTCACCGCGCCGCGTCACCTGGGTCAAAGTTGTATAGAAATCAATAGAAATGTAAGACGCAAGCCGTTTGACATTCCGTGTTATTGGTTTATAGAGATTTGGACATATAGTAGTTTTTGTTTTTATTGAAACATTATTTAGGCCTAAATAAATCAGTATCAAAAATAAAGTATCTCCATTAGTTTATCTATATTATTTAAAATATTCAAAAACTTTAACTGTACGAAAAACGATCGTATTGCCCAGTAATGTCTATGAAAACGCTCCAATGCTGAAATTCAAAATGGCGTGAGTCGAACAGCTGATTCCAGTTCCCTACAAGATTCGTACTTCGGTTAGTCATGATGACGTCACACTAGATTCGGTGGTTTTCGGGGGATCTTGAAAAATTAAAACTTTGACATTTATTTTAACTATTAAAACTAACTATAAAAATAAAAATAAATATGCAGTTATTTAAGTTAGAAGGTAAATAAAAAGTTCATAAAAAAAAATTTAAAAAATTGGACTGGAATTCTCTATTATAAGCGGCATCTAAGAGTGGTAGCGACGCAATTACTTCAGTCCATACATTGTTATTATATTGATTTTATTAACCCCTAACCTCTCATTTTGCAAAATGCAAATAAATGGAATATTTCTGAATATATCACAAAACTAAAAACGGTTTTTAAAAGGTGATAAAATAAGCTTTCAAATTTTATAATCCATACTAATATTATAAATGCGAAACTGCTAGAGTTCGTTTATGACGCTTTCACGCATTAACCAATAAAAAGACTTTGAAAATTCATTCACCAATAGAAAGCTAAATTATATGCAAAGACTACAGTCGGTATATGATGGCAAGCTCTGGCGTTATGAAATTATAAATATTAATATATTATATTTGTTATACGTTTTCTGTCGCTAACAAAAGCGAGTTATTTCTAACGTCAGAAAAAAATCGTTACCATGGAAATGATGTTGATATATTTGTGGGCTCTAAGCTGGTAGGTACTCAGCCCCCTGGTCAGCTACTGCTCTAGAAAATTCAAATATTAGAATATGTTTTGTTTTTTTTGGACAAGCAAGGAATAAATGTCAGATAAGAGTTCCTACATTAAAAATATAATTCGTAACGATTATAAAGACTGAATAATAAATAGTGTAATTTTTTTATTATATTAACAAACTTCCAAATATTTAATTAAAAATAAACATCCGAAATGTTTGTAAGCGCATAAATTCCGAACGAATGAACAAAATTTTATAATTCTTTTTTTCTTTGAGCTATAGCTTTATGAAATTTAGGTGGCAGGTGGGAAATTTTTATATTACAAAAATTATATATTTATTTAGAACTAGCTTTTCCCCGCGGCTTCGCTCGCACGGTATTAAGGGAAATTACTGTAGCGCTTGCACTTATCAATTATCCCCCCTCCCCCCAACCCCCACCCCCTCCCGCATTCCATACATTCATTCCCTTACATTCAGTTTTCAAGCATCTCGCCTGCCACCTAAATTTCATAATGCTATAGCTCAAAGAAAAAAAGAATTATCCAATTTTGTTCATTTGTTCGGAATTTATGCGCTTACAAACATTTCAGATGTTTATTTTTATTTAAATATTTGGAAGTTTGTAAATATAATAAAAAATTACACTATTTATTATTCAGTCTTTATAATCGTTACGAATTATATTTTTAATGTAGGAACTCTGATCTGAAATTTATTCCAAAACAGAAGCTTGTCAAAAAAAAAAAAACACACAGGGGGCCGAGTACCTACCAGCTTAGAACCCACAAATATATCAACATCGTTTCCATGGAAACGATTTCTTTTCTGACGTTAGCAAAAACCCGTTAACAAATATAATATATTCATATTTATAATTTCATAACGCCAGAGCTTACCATTATTTACAGCCTATAGTCTTCGCATATAATTTAGCTTTCTATTGGTGAAAGAATTTTTTAAAAAGTTCTTTAGTTTTACGCGTGAAAGCGTCATAAACAAACTCGAGCAGTGTCGCATTTATAATATTAGTATGGATTACTGGCTTGTATCTATAACTGAATAAAAAACGATTTGCCTATACCTAAATATAGATAGTAAATATAAAGCCACCAAAAATAGAGTCGCAACACCAACAACGTTTTATGTGGGTACTTTGACTCTCATAGCGTTATAAGTGCAGAGTCAAAGTTCAATTTTTCATTACACATAATTAATAATGACTGTCATTCGTTCGCGCATTCTTGTCGTGGCATTACGTTTGTATACAATCAATCTTCATTTTACACGGCAGAAGTGTTACAATGGTACGAGCTAGGGTTTCATATCACCCTCGTACCGAGTGTGTTGTAGGGCAGCGGTCCTCAACCCCCGGTCCGTGGATCAAATGGTGCCGGGCCGTGGCGAGACCCTTCTTAAAAATCAAAATTACGTAAAAAAAATTTGGTTGTCTGTAAAGTCGGTTTACGGACGATAATTTTACGTGACATTGTCATAAGAAAACATTGATGAAAAATTGCATTGATGCGTCATAAGCCGAACGCCGAAGGCCGATCGTGCCTCTCTATCGCTTGTTCCGCCCTCTCGCTTGCACGCTAGGCTCAAACGGAACGCGACAATGAGTCATGCTTTTTCGTGCATGCAGCCGGTGTTCATCGATTTATTAGACGTTATCACGTCAAAATCGAACATTCGTAATAAAAAAATTTAATAATCAACGACAAAAATAATTATAAAATATTCAGTTGAGAACCCTTTCACGCCAAGTTACCGCCGACACAGTACCTTCGAAGTAAAAAACACGACTGGGCTTTCATCTTGCGCACTCGCATATGTAACGTAAAGAGCTCGAGGAATCACCGCTCTTATATTCTGCTTGCCCAAATGCAAGTGGAATCGTTTTATTGAGAATACGTGACGTAGAGCCTAACACGCGTTTGATTGTATTGGTGAATTTAATCCAATAAATACTTCTATTGCGACCAACGAAAGCCTATTATTAGGTTTTTAATTATTTCAATACATTTGTAAATGTATAATGATGGATTAAGTCGCCGCTATCCGAATTCGACCGATTTTTTTACATATCTCCCTTAAACATTTGAAGTTTTTAAGCTCTTAAAAAATTTATGTTATTTTTGAAGATAATATTTGGATACGTCCCACGCCGAAACGCAAATTATATGAAATTCCCTCGAGAAAAAAATCGCAAAGTATGCTCCGAAAATTATTTAAAACAAGTCTATTTCTTTTATTTTACAAGTTATATTTGTGAAAAAATTCACAATGTTTCTCTTTAAATGATACTTAAGATACGTTCCACGAGATTTTTGCTCTATTTTAAACAAGTCATGTTTTATTAAGCTTTTTTGCCATTTTCGCTGCGATTATATCACTTAAAATATTATCGCGCTCTGTCCAACATTCGTAATTACATATATCTCCGTCTTCTTCTTTTTCAGCCGAGAAGCGCCGCCTTAACCAAAAGCTGAATCCTGTATTTACTATATTTTAAGGAATATTTACATTTTTGAGGTGATATGTACTAGTTTTACTTTTTATGTGACGTAATAACGTGTAATATCAAAACAATCTAAAATATAAACAATCAAAGCCCCCCTCCCCTCCTCCCCCCTTCTCAGTGGGCCGCGGTAAAATTATCAAACGTCGACAGGTCCGCGGCGATAAAAAGGTTGGGGACCACTGTTGTAGGGTACCTAAAATATTTGCCGGTATAGGGGAGACTATTGTAGTAAGGGTATGATGCCCTTTTATTGAGAATAAACGAATTATAATAATTTCTCTAAAGTGCACAATATTTTAGTATGTAACCATATCCCATTGTATGTACATCTTCACATATAGATGATCCAGAATTTTCAATTGTTCCCATTATATAATGTTATATAACCTATTGCATAATGTTATTCTATTTCTGTCATAATTAGTGTAACTCGCTCATCAAGCACAAGAACTAGCTTCTTCTTTGGTGAGACTGCAATTTTAAAGAATTTCTGAACCAATATGTCATTTATATTAACCCACTGTAAACTTATATATCTATATTAAATAAATAAAAAAAAAAATAAAAAAATTGCTTAAATATTGTGGTATTTTCACCCCATGTGTTTAAGGGTGCAATGACCCGTATTTCAACATACACAGGGTGCGGCAGCATAACTTCCTTTTTTTTAAATGCGCGCCATTCAGTCGGTTGATGTCGTAGCGGAGCGCTTGAGATCTCGTTCGAGAGGCGGAACTATAAAGTTTTGTCCCGACACAGTTAGTCGTCATCATGCGTTGGAACAGTGAGGAGCTTGCGTTTGCCGTTGAGGCCTACTTTTCGAACGAATGTTCTGTGATTGCAACTCAGCGCGCCTACGACGTGCGTCTAGGAATCTACAGCTTTAACCACATACCATGCATGCAAGTAAGCAAGCAAGCAAGGAAACAAACATTATTTTTTTTTATGTATGTAAATCAGTGATTCCCAAAGTGGTAAAGGTGGACCCCCAGGGGTCCACGGGAGACTCGACGGGGGTCCACGTAGACGTGATTAAAAAATGGGGGTCCACAAGTTGTAAGTGGGGGTCCACGAAAATTTATCTGCAGGCTTATTCTCTATCTTTTGTGGGATCGTTATCGAGATAACGGACGCGATCTCCTGTCAGATATGTGTGATTTTTACATATTTACTGTAACATATTTTAGTTTAGATAGTTTTAAACATGGATTCCTGCAAGAATGCATGATTTTTTATTCATTTAATGTACGTTGTACATAGAAAAAGCAAATGCATCACACAAATATGGCTGGAGATCACGTCCGTTATCTCGATAACGATCCCACAAAAGACAGAGAATAAGCCTGCTGGTTTCGATAGTGAAGAACAAAAATGTTGGCTTGGCTTTACCTGTCGATGTAGGCAGATAGTACACTAGTATTTCGGTGAAAAATGGTCATTTTGAGGCCCATCCCATGCCCATATCCCATCCCGCCCCCCATCTCATATCGTATTACCCCCCCTCCCAGCAGGGGGTCCACCGAAACCAGTAAAATTTTGAAAGTGGTCCACGAGAAAAAAAAGTTTGGGAACCTCTGATGTAAATAATGTCATTGTTAATAATAATATTTTTGCATGCTTTATGTTTATTTGTCTACCCGCTCCTTCATAGTTTCCTGGTTGTTTGTCACTTTCCGGAAAGTTTATCACCGATTCTCATTATCATCGTGGCTTATCATTAAACCTGAAAGCGAAGACTCGGAAACCGCAAAGTGCTTCCTGCAGCGATGGTTGGTCGTCTTGTTGTGAACCAACTATTGAATTCGTGTTTTTGAGGTTAGCGCCTTCGCTCGAGAATGCGATAACTAACTTTAATATAATCGACTTTTCGATTATTTGTGCACTTGGCGACTGTCTGCGGTATGCCGTTATCACGAAACTATTTACCTAGATGATTATTGCGATTAAATGGCGAAAACACGATGTTCTGTTGACTCTGCCACTCTAGTCAAATTAGAAATCGTGAAGCATCGTTTAAAACATTTACCACCATCAGACTTAAATAAATTCTTGTCCAATGTGCAATTATAAGTTTTCAACGCTCCGTTGTAATTTGAAACTCGGTGAAACGGAAACTAGCGACACTAAAAAGAGACAAACTCATACATCTACTAGATTTAGCCTGCGAGAGAATGAGATAGCAATAAAATATTTATTTCAAAATTAATAATATAACGGGTGTTTTTTTTAGAGGTATACAAATTCAAAATGAAAACAAACACATTAAAATAATGTTAATGTCTATGATATTGGCTTTATTTAATAGATAATTTTATGCCATTATTGTTTAAATATGATTTCGGGCATATGAGTGCCACGGCTAGCTCAAATGAAGCGCAATCTTGAAGTCCAATTTTTGACAACTTTATCGAGCAACTGGGGCCATATATCGGCAAAACCACAGCGAATGTTGACTTCCTAATAGTCCAACGTCTCTGGTTTATATGCATAGACTTGTGACTTCACATACCCCTAAAGAAAGTAATCTAAATGTGAGATCACGCGATCGTGGAGGCCTAGAACCAGATCTTTCCGCAGAATCTTCCACAAAGTGGATGGGCACAGCTGCACAATTGCTGTGCACGATGGCGAATCGACTCATTCGGATTCTCCTCAACACTACTCTCCACGGCAGCAATAACTTCTTCTTTGTCGTCTTTGTGGATGCGTATTATCCACTAGAGTGTACTTGGTACGTAAACGATCCATGATCTTTCGAATGACTTGCTCGGATGGATGATTATATCGACAGTAAAATGGACGCAGTGCACGATAAGTTTGGCGAACCGAACCATGATTTTCAAAATAAATTTGCACAATTTGCAAGCTTACTTTCTGACGTCAGTCTATTCATAGTGAAATGGCAAAACGTATTCACTACAAATCAACTGTCAACTGTCAAATTGACAGTCTGTAGAAACAATGTAGCCAGTTTAAAAACCAAACCTCTAAAAAAAACACCCTAAACTTAGTTTTTACCACTTTTATTGTTTACAAAACCAACATGTTTCGTGAGCTATGCTCACTTCTTCAGGGTTTACTAATTATAAATAATAGATAAAAACAATGGTCATAGACATAGACAACATAATTATAAATAATAGACATAGTCAATGGAAAGGTAAGATTGGGTAGAGGAAATAAGGATTAAAGAACATATGAAATCTTTGTTTCCAATGAAAAACGTTTGCAAAAATCCCGTTATTTAATTAAAAAATTGTTATAATTTAATAGCTACAAACAATTCTTTTATTAACTTCACCTGTATTTATATATGAGACATTTCACGTGAAAACGGAAGTTTTAATTTTTTTAATTCCAATAAAAAAATAAATAATTTCATATTATCCAATTTAATGTAGATCTGAATTTAATAGAATCTTTCAGTTTAATTTTCATCCACATCCCGAACTATCGAAGAACGTAAATTTTCAAAAACATAAATAATAATAATAAGAGATTAAAAGAATTTGGCATTCTCGGACTATAAAAATATTACCATTTGTTATTTCGGCTACTGGCATTATACCTAGCTCTCTAATTAAAAATTTAGGCTTATTAGATTTATCAAAGAATCTTTATATAAAGATTAATCAGTCATATTAAACACATGTAGGATTACGAAAGATTTTTTAAATATTTATATTGAGGGATCAGTAGGATTTATCGGTTCAGTTAGGAGTTCTATTGAGCCGAACCCTCTGATATGAAAATATCTGGAGTCGGTGAAGTATTTTCCCATATGGTCTCTGGTAGGTTGACGTGTTGTTCTTGTATAGTTTTGAATTTATTATACTTATACAATGCAATTACATCGCGTGGATTGACTAGATGATCATTGGTGGAAAAGTGTGTGGAAGGGTTAAATTTTTATAAAGTTGAACAAAATACAAAAATTAACCAATATTAAAAGTTTACTTTGCTTTATTAGTACGTGATTGGCGTGTTTTGTACATCTTTTTAGACCATATTTTTTACCTGCCAACGCTCCCCTGGGCCATCTCAACGCCACCCGATTTTCTCTGGGTCTTCTATCGCCCCCCTGAAGGTCTCAAACACCCAAAAGGGGGCGTTATCGCCCACGTTGACAACCACTGCTCTACTTCTATTTCTCCCCATGCAAAAAAACGTAAAAATCGGGCTTTTTTTCAAATATCTCTTAGTCCTACCGTTGTTTTATTGGAAGATAACTCCGAGGAACCAGTGTCATTGAACATTGTGTTGTACACGAGAAAGGGGTAAGAATAACCTTGTCGAATTTAATGTTTCAAAGACCCAATCTTGTCTGATCACGTCTAAAAGGGATCGAAATGAAAATCTAGTCCCTTCAACGGAAGCATTCTCCCGAACAGGCCTTCCATTGATATGCTTGGTGTAACTCTAAGTGACCAGCTCAGGTACGGGGGCTCCATCGAGGCCAGAGTTAAGTTAGCCTCTCAGAAACTGGGCGTACTGTACAGGGCACGCAGATACTTTAATAGTACACAACTGCTAGCCCTGTACAAATCGCAAGTGCGCCCCACGGTTGAATTTGGCAGCCACCTCTGGTCTGGAGCCCCAAAATACCTAAAAACCCTTGACTGTGCAGAAACGGGCGGTCCGTTTGATAGATTCTCCTAATTTAACAAACGGATTGCAATCTTTAGAGCACAGGCATCAGGTGGGAATGCTGTCCTTGTTCTACCGGTATTACAATGGAAGATGCTCCGAGGAACTAGCGTCATTGATCCCCTCGGCACCGGTGCATAGTCGGGAAACACGCCAAACGCGCGCTCAACATTTGTACACGGTTGACATTAGTCACATGAGAACGTTTCTACGACTCGTTCTTGAGTTCAACAGCTCGGCTGTGGAACGATTTGCCGGCCTCTGTGTTTCCTCCCTCCTACAATATGGGTCTCTTCAAGACCCATGTTCACTCCTTTCTCTCCTCAAAAACACCCTCCACACAGCATCCTCAAAGATGACATAGGCCCTGAGGGAAATCATTTTTTCCTCAGGGCCTCCTGTGTGGAGCTAATGTAAAAAAAAGGCCGGTTCTAAGACTGGTTCTCGCGTTCAACTCCATTAATTGCGAGATTTTGAAATTGAAAATGCATAAAATAGATTAATTATTTTAGTTGAATAACTGCCGTTTCTTGTGTTTAAGTATGCAATATTTTATGATCTATTAAAACAACATAAAACTGTTAATTGCATTTTGCCGACTTCGCTTATACTTTCCGAGCTATTGGGTACTTCACGTTTAACCCCTCAGGCTGATTTGTTCGCTTTTCGGAACAACTGGTATAGGTCTCATAGAAATCGTTGTGTCTCCCTTACTATCATGGTTAGGAAAATGATCTTGGTTAGTGAAAGGAAAAACAAGTATTTATATTCAAATCTAAAAGTTAACCACAAAATATTTAAAATGTACACCCCCTCCCCTTCCCACATTCCTTACATTCATTCAGTTTTCAAACAGCTCGCGTGCCACCTAAATTTCATAATGCCAGAGCTCACCAATAGTAAAAACAAATTATTATCCAATGTGGTGTAATCGTTCGGAAGTTATGCGCGTACAAACATTTCGAAGAATAATTTTTACTAGTGGTCGCCCAATGGTCGAAATTCGACCATAATTGTAATGTTTTTTTTATGTTTGACATTCAGTAAGACCATAGACAAATAATATTAAAGACAAACAATATTAATCTATTCTCAATTTGACCATAGACTCAATAAACAATAGAGTAAAGACGCGAGTGTGTGTGTCAAATACATGGTAGTGTGTGTAATGTTTTTGTTATTGATTTAATCTATTTTTATGCATAATTTTAAAAAAATATTAGCATTCTGCACTCCTCCTCTACATAAACTTTAAGTGTGCGAAATTTCATACTCCTCCGTCCGCGCAATTTTCGTAAAAAGGGGTACAAAGTTTTGGCTTCACGTATTAATATATTGATGATTGATGATGATTGATGATTTATGTAGACAGATATTAACTACGACGCCTGAAATAAAATTTCCCGCAAATGTTCAACACCGTTTCCACGGCAGCGATTTGTTTTCTGACATTAGCAATAACTCACTTTTGTTAGCTACAGAAAACGTATAATAAATATAAATTTCATAACGCCAGAGCTTACCATTATATACAGCCTATATTACTCGCATTTAATGTAGCTTTCTATTGGTGGAAGAATTTTAAAAATCGGTTTATTGGATTATGCGTGAAAGTGTAACGAACAAACACACGCGTTTCGCGTTTATAATATTAGTATAGATTTCGAAATACAATATTTGAAAACATGCTTCCTTCACCTTTCAAAATCAGTTTTTGGTTTTCGGATGCGTTCATATTACATTTATTTGGATTTCATTGCAAAGCGGAAATGTTTATTCGGACAAAATGGGCCCGAGAACTGGGGGTTTAAATAACGATTCCAATGCAATATTCATATTGAAGTTCCTAATAAACGTAATTTAAGGAGTCATAAAATATTCCATCTTGAATTATTTAATAACAAATTGCATACTTCAATCCTCTGTCTCGAATGTGTCGTCTGTATAATATCATCGAATGTGACCATATAGATATCTGCGCAAACAATCTCACATATTTCAAAAAACAAATTATCAAACTCCTGCCATGACACTTCGTGGAGAACAGTAATGTAGTTGCTTTATTGTCATACCCTTTCGTTCTTTTTTCTCTTTCTCTGCAGGGTATTATATTTGACACTACTATGTTTTATATTTTATTTTGATTATCATTATTTCTGTCATCACTACAAGCATTTCCTAGTCTCGTCTAGTAGGAACTTAACATTGATTACTCATGCTGTGAACATTTATTTATTGTTGTTATACGCCCATATGGGCTTTTACGTAGATTATACAATAATATTTAAGATATCGAGGATTACACATAAATAGAATTTAAATCAAAAGTTATAAAAATGAAAACATTTAAAAAATATAAAGGTAGTTTTTGAAGATTATAGCGTAAAACCGTGAAATATTTGAAACAATATAACATTTGACAATAACATAGAATAAAATACAATATAAAACATTACAATAACACATCAAATCGTTAAATATATTACACCCACGTTACAATAATTTGTAGGATTCCACAAAGTGTTGGTTTAAAATGCATTTTAGATTATAAAGGGAATCAGCGAATATATCTACAATATCACCAAACTTGTTGCCTAAATCATGCATCCTATTGGTAAGTGAGTGTGATTGATAGTTGGTTGTGTATGTGTTGCAAAAGAATGTAATATTTTGTCTAGTATTCCTTGTCGGTACATGGAGTTTAATGGTACTAACAATGGCAGGGCTGTCAATTAGGTTGTTCATGACTCTGTATAATAAAATTAAATCTGAAATGATTCTTCTGTCAGATAGCGTAATTAAATTAAGTCGATTCATCAAACTTATATAATTAATGTTTTCTATTGGGATTTTGAGCTTGAAATTTAAGTACCTAAGAAATTTGTGTTGAACCCGTTCTATTTTGTTAGAGTGTACTTTATAGAAAGGGGACCAAATAGGTGAATTATATTCCACTTGATTTCTAACTAATGAAATATAGAGTGTTTTCATGCAATCAAAGGACTTAAAATCAGTTAACATTTCTAATTTTAGTGTTAATATCTATGTAATATACCAACGGCAATTCTATTATTGTAATAATTAACACTCTGTAAATGTTTCAAACAATAAATAAATAAATCGCAATCCTTGTGATATCTTTCATAGGAAGAACACATCACGCGAACATCATTCTTTATGGCGTTTCAACGACTCATGCAAGAGTACCATGGCTTTTATTATCTGGAATATTAATGAACCTTTTTATTAATTATTCATAGTTTCTTTTCCTTTCGCGTGACGTGTTCTATTGTCGGGCGGAAAATTATTGCAAATGGTAATTATTTACGGAGTCCAAAAAAGAGGTAGACATTTTCTCGGCTCTGTGTTTATGCACCGGGCGTATCCGGGACACCCACAGGTACTGTACGCAGCCCCGCACTGAAGGAAATGTAACAACTAGACGAAGATGATGTCCTACCGTTATTTTATTGCGATACTAAACGAACGGCAACGCCGGTCCTCAAGAATACAATGCCAATAATTATGTTACTTCAATTTGGCAGGTGGTGGTGGGTACCACAGCTCTGGAAACCATTTATTGGACAACCAACATTCCTGTCATAAGTCACCCCCAGTGGTTCGTTACGTTTGGTGACTTGGTTAGGGGTGCTTGGATTCATGGGATGAGGTTTGTCTTGGTTTTGGCGGCAAATGCGTTTGTTCACTTATTGCCTGGTGGGCCGGATTTGATGAAGACCTAACCAATACCTCTCAAGCTGGACTCTCTCAACCCATCGCCTCGCGCTGCAGTGGGGGAATGGATTCATTCGTCCATCACTCCTGGACATACTGACCCCGAGATTACTACTCACCCCTCATACCTGTTTCCTTCTCAGAATTTTCTCTCTCTCCTTTTTCTATAAAGACTCTCCACACAGTATCCCCAAATATGACAAAGTCCCTGAGGGATTTTTTTCCCTCGTGGGCTTCTGCCAAAAATCAATTGTGACTTTTTTTTAGCATTGACTCCACACAGGAGGCCCTGAGGAAAATAATTTCCCTCAGGGCCTATGTCATCTGCGGAGGCTCTTTTTGAGGAGAGGAAAGAATGAACACTGGTCTTGAAGAGACCCATGTTATAGGAGGGAGGAAACACAGAGGCCGGCAAATCGTTTCATAGCCGGTGAATTTTGGGAATTGCACGTTTGGGGGAAAGCTGTATTTGTTCTACCGGTATTTGTATAGAAGGTTCTCCGCGAAACAACGTGATTAATCTGCGTGCCTAATATTTTCTGCATGAAAGGGGGTAGTTCCTCATCCAGTTGTGGAATAATTTTCGGCCTATTTATGGCCTCCCACAACATCAGCCCTTTTTTTTTACATGAGCTCCACACAGGAGGCCCTGAAGAAAATAATTTCCCTCAGGCCCTATGTCATCTTTGGGGATGCTGTGTGGAGGGTTTTTTAAGGGAAAGGAAGGGAAGGAGAGTTCTGGAAGGAAAAGGGTTTAGGGATGGGTAGGAAACTGGGGTTCAGTGTGTTCTGGCCATCCGCCTCCAAGACCTAAATAAACCTCACCCCATGAACCCGGGCACCCCTGCTAAATCACCAAACGTAGCGAACCACTTGGGGTGACCTATGGCAGAGGTGTTGGTTATCCAATAAAGGTTCCCGGGGCGGCGGTACCCATTCTCGCCTCCCAAATTGAAACCCCTTCCTAAAACTGAAACATTAAAAACTCAACACAATATCCCCAAAGATGCCAGGTAAATGAACGTAGATCATAAACTAATAGATCATTTCGTGATATTTGCATTTTAACAACGACCTGAATCGAACCTGTAACCACCTTATAAAACCTGAATTGCGAATACCTACCGGAAGAAACCGCAGTGTTTTTGTGCATTTTAAAATAAAAAGAAACATCAATGTTTATAAAAAATAGAAATAATCAGGACCCATTTCGAGTCCTTGCGGAAATCCCTTTGATGTTACAAAAAGAACATAAGTTGGTTTTTAGTACCCCGTTCGTGACTTCAATCAACATAATACATATTATTTAGAATTCCGGTGTTGACCTCCGATGACCACAAACTAAAATACGGGTCAAGATCGGGCGGAAGCCGCCTACCAGCAAACACCACCTGCCAACCGAGGACCAGGTGATTTATTACGCAATGGAGGAAAGTTTTTTAGGCCGTCCCGCTGATTTATTCGCACTTTTGCTTTTCATCCATAAAGTAACTAACTCAATACACCGTTCATGCGAAGGAATAGCGAAGGGAGGATAGAAGGTCACATCCGTATGTCCTGGCACACACGAAGTTCATGCACAGGTCAAGCGTTCAATCCAAGGTAGTTAAAATTTATTTTAACCCGAATTTCTACCGATTTCTTACATATCTCCCTTGAACATTTGAAGTTTTTAAGCTCTTAAAATAATACATGTTATTTTTGAAGAAAATATCTATACAATCCCCACGCCGAAACACAAATTATATGAAATTCCCTCGATAGAAAAAAATCTCAAAGTATGCTCCGAAATTTTTTATTTTCAAGCCTGTCTCTATTATTTAACAAGTTACATGTATGCAAAAATTCATTGTTCCTTTGAACATTGTTTTAGACAACCCCCACGAGATTTTTGCTCTATTCTAAACGAGTCGTGTTTTATTAAACATTTTCACAATTTTCGCTTCAATTTTATCGCTTGAAATATTAGCGCGCTCTGTCCAACATTCGTAATTACATATCTCTCTAAAATATCCCTGACACAATATCCTCCGACAAAATATCCCTCGACATAATATCCCAAGGACAAAATATCCTACGGACTAATCTAACCTAACCTTATTTTTTATTTGACTATATTTGAACAATAATTTATTGTCTTTACAAGATGTCTGTTTTATTTTTGTCTCATTTTACTGTTTTTGAACAATACTTTATTATTTTTATTGGGTGTAAAATTGCAAAATATGTGACGTCACACTAGGTGGGGGGGTCTCACAAATGTGACGATGTGTGACAGGGACGGGGGGGGTGTGCGGTAAAAAAATCATGAAATTCGTTTGACGTAATTTATGGATGGCCCTTTAAAGGATGTCTGCATTATTTTTGTCCCATTTTACTATTTTTGAACAATAATTTATTGTCTTTATAGGCTGTCTGTATTATTTTGGTCCCGTTTCTTTGTTAGGTTAGATTTTAGTAGATATTTTGTTGGGGGATGTTTAAGATAATGAGTAAGATTAAGAAAGGGACGCTCAAATGGTTTGGGCATGTAGAGCGAATGAACGAGGAAAGGAGTGAATGGTGGAAGAAGTCGGGGACGCCCGAGAAAGACATGACACGACCAAGTGAATCAGATACTTGAGTCGGACCATATCAATAGTCAGAATAATAGAAGAGTATGAATGTGAACGAGTCAAGGAGTGTGTGCCAAGACCGAGTTGTTTGCGGTCCGTCCTCTCTGCCTACCCCCGCGGGGAAAAGCCGTGATGTTTAGTTAGTTAGCCGGCCGGCGCAGTCCAGCGGTAAGGCTCTTGACTCGCATTCCGAAAGTCGTGGGATCGAATCCCGGCGTGGCAAATAAATTTCATTTGATTAATTTGTGTTATTTCACAATTCATTTAAAATAATATATAGTATATTTGCGACGCGTCCCAGAGTGGAAGATACTCTAAGTATCGTCCTGGTGTAAGACCACCATTCAGAATTGAAACGTTGCTTGAACTGGCTTTGGCCGTGTTTGGTAACCAGATTTTGAATAGCCAGGTACTACCCACCTTCCACTTTCCCATCTCCTTCCCCTCCCCACTACCTTTAGCCTCACAACATACCCCAATTGGGGATGCCATAGTTTCACTGGCTCTAGACGGGAGCAGTTGGGACTCTAGTGCGGTATTCATATAAAAAAAAATTAGATAACTCTTTGAACCATTGCCATGTACATATATTTCCATCAAAAGAAATCGAAAATTTTTATTCAAATTATCATCGATAAAGTCGGTTGTAACCTGCAGTTTGCTTGAATAATTCATATGTCTAGTTGATGTACACTTTATTTATTCAAATGCTCCTTCGTGACCGCGTCCATTCCCGCCTGGAAGGGTGACGATGGGTCTGTTGTACTTTTACACGGCATTGTTCCACCTCTGAAAGCGGGGCAACCTGTCTAGAGGCTGTTTACTGAATAATTGCAATTATTGTCTGGACGTTTATAACTTACCACGAATTATTCCAAATAACCAAACTGGGTTGACTTAACGTTTTCAGAATTAAAATTAACAACTAACCATTACCTTATCATTGTAATAATACAGGATCTAATGCTGAATTATTTTCCATAATAAATCGCCTGCATATGCTTGGTAATAAATATGTTGTTGATGATGTGATAAATATTCAAAAATTATCTACATACAAACATTATTTAATTAAAGCTGTTTGTCAGCGCTTCTCAGTTGGATTATAATCAAATTTACTTTATATTATACTAGCTTTTCCCCGCGGCTTCGCTCGCATGGTATTACGGGAAATTACTGTACCGGTTGAACTTATCAATTATCCCCCCTCCTCCCCACCCCCACCCCCTCCCGCATTCCCTTACATTCAGTTTTCAAACATCTCGCCTGCCACCTAAATTTCATAATGCTATAGCTCAAAGAAAAAAAGAATTACTTATCCAATGTTGTTCATTCGTTCGGAATTTATGCGCTTACAAACATTTCGGATGTTTATTTTTGTTTAAATATTTGGAAGTTCGTTAATAAAATAAAAAAATATTCTATTTATCATTCAGTCTTTATAGTCGTTACGAATTATATTTTTAATACAGGAACTCAAATCTGACATTTATTCCAAGCTTGTCCAAAAAAAAACGAATTCTAATATTTAAATTTTCTGCAGTAGTAGCTGACCAGTAGACTGAGTGCCTACCAGCATAGAGCTCAAAAATATATCAACATTGTTTCCATGGAAAAGATTTTTTCCTGACGTTAGCAAAAACTCGCTTTTGTTAGCGACAGAAAACGTATTAATATTTATAATTTCATAACGCCAGAGCTTACCATCATATACAACCTGTAGTCTGCGCATATAATTTAGCTTTATATTGGTGAAAGAATTATTAAAGTCTTTATATTGTGTTATGCGTGAAAAGGTCATAAACGAACTCGAGCAGTTTCGCATTTATAATATTAGTATGGATTCTTAAACAATGTTTACTTCTTTTTTAAATTCATTATTGTTTTGGATTTGGATTTCTAAATTTATTTTTGTTTCGTACTTAGTTATTTACTTAGTTTACTTAGTTATTTTTTTTAGTTCAAAATACCTTGTAGATATACATGTATATGCGGCTTTTTTTCTACTTTATGCTGTCAATTCAATATGTACTTTTTAATTTTTTGGCATATGAATATTTTTTCTTAACTATGCATTTTCTGTATCCATTTCTAATTATTGTCATTCCTATGTAAAAGCCGTTAATCGGCGTTAATTCATAATAAATAAATAAATCACTCCACTTCCCAGCGGGGGCAGGCAGAGATTACTCTGACCGCCAAACGACACGGTCTTGGCAAACACTCCTTTTTTTTATATGAGCTCCACACAGAAGGCCCTGAGGAAATAATCTCCCTCAGGGCCTATGTCATCTTTGGAAATGCTGTGTGGAGGGTTTTTTTAAGGAAAGGAAGTGGAGTAGAATTCTGAGAAGGAAAAGGGTTTGAGGGGTGTTTAGGAATCTGGGGTTCAGTGTGTCCTGGTCATCCGCCTCCAAGACCTAGACAAACCTCACCCCATGAACCCGGGTACCCCTGCTAAATCACCAAACGTAGCGAACCACTTGGGGTGACCTATGGCAGAGGTGTTGATTATTATAATAAAGGTTCCTGGGGCGGCGGTTCCCATTCCCGCCTCCCAAATTAGTGCCTTGCCTCATTCACGTTCATACATACTCTTCTATTATTCTGACCCTTGACATGGCCCGACTCAAGTCTAATTCTTCTTCGGACGTCCCCGACTTCTACTACCATTCGCATTTGCTTTATATATTCTCCTTACACTACTTTCTTCGTTCATTCGCTCTACATGCCCAAACCATCTGAGGATCCCTTTTTTAATCTTACTCGTTACTTGCTTACATCAGTCTTGCATTCTTTGCGGATGTCCACGTTTCTCACACGATCATACATGATTTTTCCACACTTACGCCTCAGAGATCTCTTAAATTAGAGAATAACGGCTGCCGCCCGATCTAATTCTGACAAACGAAATCAGCTGTTGGTGGGCATCTTTAGGCAAACATCAGCGAGTAGCGAGTAAAGTTGACCACCTTTCAACTTTTTTCGTAGATTGTCCACAATCTGCTAATTAGCAAGTAATACGATGACACTAGATAGTGAATTTCCCAGATAGTATCTTGTAAACTCGCTCTATGCAATTGAGGCTTTAGTGATCACCAAACTTACATTACAAAAGCGTTTTTTTTTTCACATTTGAGTGTATTTTAATGCTGAGGTCTTATGAATGCAAATGTGCAATCACATTCCCCGCCTTCCGGTGCAGGGAATGAACTGTTCACCTTTGGCCGAAATGCACGATTCCTACCTGCATAAAATTGTCGCAAAATTTTATTTTTTAAATGTTTTTTTCCTTAAAATATTTAAATGTACCCACGTATTTAAATGACTCCCACTGACATCAGGAATTTGGGAGGCAAGTATGGGTACCGCCTCTTCGGGATCCTTTTAATGGATAACCAACACCCCTTCCAAAAGTCTGGTGATTTGCTAAGACTGGCGGCCGGCGTAGCCCAGCTGTAAGGCTCTTGGCTCCCATTCCGAAGATCGCGGGATCGAATCGAGGCGTGGCAAATAAATTTTATTTGATTAATTTGTGTTATTTCACAATTTACTCATTTAAAATAATATACAGAATATTTGCGGCACATTCCAGAGTGGAGGATATTCTCAGTTTCGCCCTGGTGTAAGACCACCGTTCAGAATTGAAACGTTGCTTGAAATGGCATTAGCCGTATTTGGTGACCAGATCTGAATAGTCAGGTACTTTCCACCTTCCTCTTCCCCATCTCCTTCCTCTCCCCACTACCTTCAGCCTCACAACATACCCCAATTGGGGATGCCATAGTCTCACTGGCTCCAGAAGGGAGCAGTTGGGACTCTTGTGCGGTATTCACGTAAAAAAGAAAAAACAGAGGTGACCGGGCTCATGGGGTGTGGCGTGTATATGTACACGGTAGATAGACACATTTACCCGCTATTCGCAATCCTGTAATCAACTGCTAAGCCGAAACTAAGGCTCAGCACTGCTCAAATGCACAACTACGCAACTTTCCAACACACAAGCATGGCTTAAGACGGCGCTCTACGGCTGAAAAAGAAGAAGATGGAGAGATGTGTAATTACGAATGTTGGACAGAGCGCGCTAATATGTTAAGTGATGAGATCGCAGCGAAAATTAATCGCGTTTAAAATAGAGCAAAAATTTCGTGGAACGTATCTTAAGTATCATTTAAAGAAACATTGTGAATTTTTTCACAATTATAACTTGTAAAATAAAAGAAATAGACTTGTTTTAAATAATTTTCAGAGCGGACTTTGCTATTTTTTTCTATCGAGGGAATTTCATATAATTTGCGTTTCGGCGTGGAACGTATCTAGATATTATCTTCAAAAATAACATAAATTTTTTTAAGAGCTTAAAAACTTAAAAAAAATATAAAATGCCAGTTTATTGATAACAGTATTTAAAAGAAATTACGTGTTTTAATAAAAAATACAATAGTTAACTTATTAATTTAATATCGAAAGTTTCTACTTTGATGCCATCACTTAAGATAATCAACGATAAAATATTTGGGAACGACGCGAATCGAGCGTTACCTTTTAAATCAGTATATTAATACGTGAAGCAAAAACTTTGTACCCCTTTTTACGAAAATTGCGCTCACGGAGGAGTATGAAATTTCGCACACTTATAGTTTATATAGGGAAAGAGTGCAAAATGCTAATATATATTTTTTTAAATTATGCATAAAAATACATTAAAAAAAACATTACAATAATAATGGTCGAATTTCGACCATTGGGCGACCACTAGACTTATAAATCGCTTAGCTGATTGGCAGGCTCAGATTGGTCGATCGAAAAGTTGGGAACAGCGGCCGTTACTGTGTGTCGGGCCGGATCGGAAAAGACTTATTGAGGGAGACCTAACCTAGACCTTCTCAAACGGACTCTCTCGACCAATTGGCTTACACCGTAGTGTATTCGATTTCATGCCAACTGAGAAAAAAAATAATTCAACACCTTTTTGAAAAGTCATTAAAAGCTATGAAAAAAAATTTGGTTGCTTGTAAAGTCGGTTTACGGACGATAATCTTACGTGATAACGTCACGAGCCGAACGCTTAAGCCGAACGCTTAGGCCGATCGTGCCTCTCTATCGCTTGTTCGCCCGCTCGGCTTAGGCGGAACGTGACAATGAGTCATGCTTTTTCATGCAAGCGGCCAGTGTTCATCGATTTATAAGACGTTATCACGTCAAAAAAAATTAAAATAGCCTTCAAATAACCTTAACCAATTAATTAATTAATTTCGTAATTGCTTAACCAATTTTTTTTTTCATCACTCTTAATGACTTTTCTGAGTTGATTTCATTCTGAGTTGATTTCATTCTGAGTTGATTTCATTCTGAGTTGGTTTCATTCTGAGTTGTCCGGTCACCAGTGGATTCACACTTCCGCAACTACTGAACACATGGACCCTCTGTACCCCTCATATCTTTATCCTTCCCAGAACTTCCTCTCCTGGCTTTTCCCTAAAAGAACCCTCCATACATGACACAGTCCCTGAAGGATTTTTCCTCGCCTGTGTGGAGATAATTTAAAAAAATATATTATGAAGCAACACTTCCTCATTGGTCTTGCAGTCCGCTGCATGTCTCGCCAAGATCGTGGAATGTCGGGATATCGTGGCCACACGAATGCTGAAAAACTGACCACGCTGTTTGCCAACGAACAGCTGTTTTCAGATTCGTGGTATTCAAGGCCAAGATCGCGGATTGTGTCAATGACCCACACTTACACATCCGACGGTGACGTATTCCATTATTATTAGTTGTCGTGTCGTTTGTTGGATCCTGCCTTCATTTGGTCCGTGAACCTGAAATTAAGAAACCAGTGCTGACGCATAATGACAAACACCAGCTGTTTGCTATGAGAATGGCTTGCTTATAAAATCTAAATGATTCTCTCGGGAGAACAGTATTTCTTATGTTTGGTGAAGTATTCTCTCATGTTGGAGAAGGTTCAAAAGAAATTTCTGAGATTTCTCTAAATGAGGGAGTATGGCTTCTACCCGTGACTCTACCCTAACGAGTTTCTCTTGGGTAACACATTTCTCAGACTGATTCGTGGATGGTTCGAAAACTCGACTATCATGGAGAGCGTTAGTTTCTATGTTCCCGATGGTTATCTCCGTTATTCATTTAAAAATAATATATAGTATATTTGCGGCACGTTCCAGAGTGGAAGATACTATCAGTATCGCCCTGGTGTGAGACCACCATTCAGAATTGAAACGTTGCTTGAAATGGCTTTAGCCGTGTTTAGTGACCAGATCTGAATAGCTAGGTACTTCCCCACCTTCCTCTTCCCTATCTCCTTCCCCTCCCCACTACCTCCAGCCTCACAACATACCCCAATTGGGGATGCCATAGTCTCACTGGCTCCAGACGGGAGCATTTGGGACTCTTGTGCGGTATTAACTGTAAAAAAAAAAAAAGACTGTTTTATCTACCGGCTTGCAGAACTAACTTGCCGATAGTCATGCCAGTCGCGAGAGCTGTCTTCTTGTTAAATAGAATCACTTCGAATGTCGATTAACAATCAGATAAGCAATAAAGCTTGCCGTCTAAATTGTGCTTCATTGATGTTGAAATTGCTTAATTCTGCTTATGTAATCTTCATATTTTCTCTCTTGAAAAACGCTTTGTAATTTTAATTTTGTTATGTTTTTAAAATGAATAAATTGAATTGAATTATTCTCTAGTGATAACACTATTTCTTATGGTTTGTTGCAAGGCAAAACGGAAAATTTTAAAAAGTGTTAAAGTCAAGAAAAGTATGGAAAAAAACTATTTTAGCCTATGTAACCTAACCTATTACTTTACTATTTTCTGTTTTGTCCGGTTAACGTTTCTCTTCTCGCCATTCGTCTCCGGCCTCCGTGGTCAAGGGGCAAGGCTCTCGACTAAAGATCCGGAGGTCGCCTGATCAAATCCCGGCGAGCTCAGATACATTTTGATTGATTTGTGTTTTCACAATTTAATCATTTAAATAATATAAGGTATATTTGCGACACTTCCAGAGTGGACGATACTCTCGGTATCGCCCTGGTGTAAGCCACCATTCAGAATTGAAACGTGCTTCAAACGGCTTTAGCCGTGTTTGGTGACTAGATCTGAATAGCTGGGTACTTCCCCATATCATTCCCCTTCCCACAACCTTCAGCCTCAGGTATGTTGATACCCCAATTGGAGATGCCACTGGTAGTCTCACTGGCTCCAGACGGGAGCAGTTGGGACTCTTGTGAGGTATTCACATAAAAAACTTCGCCCTTTCTGCCCTGCTACAATCCTCCTCCACGCACTCCGTCCACCTTTCGCTCTGCCTCTGGGTCACTTCCACTGGGGCACCCACACAGTCATAACTTTTGGCGTCCTATTATCTGACATTCTTTCCACATGACCAGCCTATATATGCCATTAAAAATTACATAACCTTACAATGGTATCAAGATCTATAAAAGATTTTCTAGTTCATGATTGATAAATCATCTTGGGTTTGGTCTTAAAATGAGAATATGCATAGTTCCTACCTGGATATCATTTATCTAGTTCCTACCTTTTCCTAACCATCATCTTGTTGGAAAAGTATTTGAAATTTGAAACAATTGCAAGAAAAATGGCAAACTCGAGTGTATTTGTTTTTGAAAAACGGAAGAAGAATTGGGAATTGGGACAACCTAGGAAGCAATTTGTTGGTGTTTTGGCGATAATTACCTCGAGGTATAGCAGTGGAACTACATACCATGTTGTGATTGTGTTTTGTGCTCCTTCGCAGATGTAAAGTGGTAAGTGATTGGTTATCCTTTTTCCTTGCATCCCTAGTTTTTCCTACACATGATCTATAAAAGGTTTTCTAGTTCATGATTGATAAATCATCTTGGGGTTGGTCTTAAAATGAGAATATGCATAGTTCCTACCTGGATATCATTTATCCAATTCCTCCCTCTCCCTAACCATCACCTTATTGGAAAAGTATTTGAAATTTGAAACAGTTGCAAGAAAAATAGCAAACTCGAGTGTATTTGTTTTGATAAACGGAAGAATAATTGGGACTACCTTGGAAGCAAGTTTTTGGTGTTTTGGCGATAAGTACCTCGAGGTATAGAGGTGGAACTAAATAGGTGTTGTGTGCTCCTTCGCAGATGTAAAGTGGAAAGTGATTGGATTATCCTTTTTTCTTGCAACCCCTTAATTTTCCTACACATATCACCCAATAGAGAACTCCAGCGCAATTTTTTTATGAATAATGACCTTCTAACTTAAATAACTGCATATTTATTTTTATTTTTATAGTTAGTTTTAATAGTTAAAATAAATGTCAAAGTTTTAATTTTTCAAGATCCCCCGAAAACCACCGAATCTAGTGTGACGTCATGATGACCAACCGAAGTATGAATTTTGTAAGGAACTGGAATCAGTTGTTCGACTCCCGCCATTTTGAATTTCAGCATTGGAGCTTTTTACTGTGCATTATGATCGTTTTTTGTACAGTTAGAGTTTTTGAATATTTTAAATAATATAGCTAAACTAATAGAGATACTTTATTTTTGATACTGAATTATTTAGGCCTAAATAATGTTTCAATAAAAACAAAAACTATTATATGTCCAAATCTCTATAAACCAATAACACGGAATGTCGAACGGCTTGCGTCTTACATTTCTATTGATTTCTATACAACTTTGACCCAGGTGACGCGGCCCGGTGACGTCACGCCGCCAAAATCCTGCAATACCAACAGCAATTGACAGGGTGTTTTAATGACACGTTTTAAAGTGGACTTTTTAATATTTTTTTAAAAAATCTACGTTAAATATTATGTAATAAAACTTATATATTCAGAATCAGCGTATATTGGTCTATATGAACATATTTTTTTAAAGCAATAATATTTCACTGGAGTTCCTTATTCCAGCAAACATCATTTTTAGTATTTACAGTCCATTTCCAAGTGCATCTGACGCTGTAATTTCGGATGCAACATAATCTTTTTCCTGCAAGATCGATTTTAGTAGAATCTCCCCCTCATTGGGCCCCAAAAGGTAACTAACTATGTGATGGCTCGAAGCGCCATGGTTTCGACAATAAACTGTAGGTATGTAATCACATTAATTAAATAATAATAACAATAAGTATAATTCCGGACGGAGAGCTGTGAGCAGTGAGCGCTTTGCGAGATCCTCTGGTTGACTGGTTGACTGGTTGACTGGGTACTGGTACCAGAATATGAGTGTATTTGTTAGTTTCCGAGTGTCGGCAGTCGGCCGTTGTACCCGCCGATGGGTGACCTACCCCGACCGCCTTGCTGAGCCACAGCTGATTTTGACGTTAGCTGCACACGCGGTCTGAGAACTGATACATCTTTATTATCTGTTACACAATGCACACATACACACACACACACACACACACATATACTGCCGGCTGAGCGCGGATGGGGTTTGATCTTGCCTTGCCGCTGAGAGATTCGTTTTCTATGTAACAATTTACCCGTCCATTTTATAATAAATAACGCGTGTACATATTTTTTGTTTACAATGTCGTCTCTACTTCTAAATAACTTGGATACGATGGCCATTCCGTCGTTATTTTTGCTGCTGATGTCACCACGATCCTTTTAAGAAGTGGCAACACTAGCAACGTATCACACATCTCTGAAAATTTTGAGGTTATTTCCAAGTGGTCAGCATTTTTGTGAAAATGCGTGATCGAGGGTATTACAGAAAATAGATTTTTTTTCATGTTTACATTATACCTGCAAAGCTACTGCAAGTAGCTTGTCGGCAGGAACAGTGTGGACAGAAACATAGTACAATTAAGTATAATACAATACAGGAAAAAAATATTTCAATTTAATAAAATACATAATAAAAACAAAAATAAGTATAAAAATAATAATAATAATAAGAATACGTCTAAAAAAAAAAACTTTTAAAGTGCACTAGGAGTCAATCAATAAAGAAAATCTGATTCCAATAGCCATTTTTTTAACAATAGCGCAAATTTAGGTGTCGAGCAATATCTTTTCAAATCCTATGGCAGCATATTAAATATAAGCGGTACAATGTATTCAAGAGTTCGCTGGCCATGTTTATTAAAAAATCTAGGTACAATCATCCCTTCATTTTGTGTGAGCCTAGTATTGTACATGTGATCCACCTTTGTTTTGTATGGGCTATCTAGTATATGTTGCATACAGATTTTATGCCAAAAAAGAGCTCTTATAGGTAAAACATTTATGGATTTATACATTAATGAGATATTTTGCCGCTGGTCGTAAACTGCTTTGCTGACGAGTAATTTTACCATAGCGTTTTGAATTGACTGTACATGTTGGATGTTTGTCTTACATGAGTGCCCCCAGGAAGTTATACCATATCTAACGTTAGATTCAGCCAAGGACAAATAGATTAATTTCATGGTTTTGATAGGCACATAATATTTAAGTTTATACAGTTTGCCTACAATCGCTCGAAGGCGCTTACATAGCTTAGCAATATGGATATCCCATTTCATATTACAATCCACCGTCACCCCTAAGTAGACATACTCTTTGACAAGCTCAATTCTTCCACAGTCGCAGGGCTGTAAACAATTGTTATGTATGCAGTCAAAGTTATGGGATACTACTGAGGGTGCTATTGTAAATCTGGCATGAGGCGATCTTATGTGCATTAGTTTTGTTTTTTGTGCATTTATAACTAAGCCAGAGTCGTGCGACCATTTTTGTAATGATATGAAATCCTACTGTAGCATATTCATGGCCGCGAGCAGATCCCTATGTGCGATGACAGGTGCGGTCTCGTAAATAAATACAAATAATAATTATTTTAATAATAATTGTTTTAACAATTCACATATACGAAAACATAAAAATAAGTATTAATTATCTACCTATTTTGTAAAGTGTGTTCATTTCTTATTTTTTGTTTTGCTTCGGTTTTGATTTAATATATCACTGAAGAAGAAGATAACACTTATAATCTAAATGAAAATATGAAAGAAAACAAGACACAGAAAAATAAAAAAAGACAATGGTCGCAACTGGGACTGGAATTTGATTTAATGCTTGAAAAGTGAGGATCTAATGCAACTGACCTGACTTCAATAAGTGAAGGGTGAGTGCAAAGGACACACATAGGCGTTGTATGGTCAGTTTACGCTTTCTAGCATTGAGGGTCGCGATTTCACAATAATAGCAATTGTGTACACCGAATTACCGGTAAAATTTAACGGTAATATTCGCCGTTTACCCCATGTTTGTATATTGCATGTATGCGGCTCTCTGGTACCTTTGTTATCCTGTTTCCATGACAATTTGGCTCTTCTCACTTTCTTCTTCCTTTTTGTTGTCATGACAATTTGGTTCTTCTCACACACGACAAATTGCCGACCCCTGTCCTAGGAGATGAGAGATTAAAAATATTTTCAACAAAATTTCAATTCTGAACGGTGGTATCTCAACAGCGATAATTTGAACATTATCGACCTCTCTGAAAATAAGATGATTTTATTTAAAATATATAGAAGCGTTATTTATAACGTCGTTTTTCTCCATTATATACAGATGTTGTGTGTTCTGCCATTATCAAAAAATATACACATACAGCATTAGAAAATAAATAAACCAACGAAATTCTACCTACTGTATACCTAATTATAACATCTCGGAATGTCCTCTCCAGAGACATTCGTTATTTTACAGTACTAGGACCAGTATTCTTCCGTACCACCACAATATGCTTATTAAAAAACTTAGGTTCTTGAGATCACAGTGACTGTTAATTAACATATCGTAATTTATAAATATATTTTAGTAGGATTAACGTCCTTACTAATTGGAAGCTAGGTTTTGTCTGCCGAGCTCTGAGATGACTTTGCACACCTGCCTTCGGTTACCTTCGGCACATCTCGTAAACGAGACCACGTGACCCGAATAGCCGATAGACAACTAAAGCAATGTAGGAACTAATCGTAGACGATTTATGATACATTACACCATAGATTCTCAACCTTTTTTTGCCCACCGCCCCCTTTGAGAATTTTTTTTCTAACGCCCCCCAACTGCTTTTACATACCATCTGTCGTTGTGAATCTGAAACAGCTATTGTCACGATTATACTTACCACAACGTGGGAGGCAGGCGTAATGGGATGGGTTTCTCTGGGTCTCCCGAAAGTCAATTTTTTTCACATACTAGCTGTCGCAAATCTGAAACAGCATTGCCACGATTATATTTAAACGTGTAATTACACTGTAATATTACGTAATCGTACGAAATGATATGACTCCTGTCCTATTCTGAGAATAAGATGGTTCCAATGAGAACAATTAAAACGTATACTTAATTGTATAGAGAAGTATTTTTATTAACATTGAAAAAAGACACTGAATTTATAACATATCTAATGAGAAAGTTGAATTTGATGAGTTTTAAGAAGTTTGTTTATATTAGGCCCGATTTTACTTAAAAACAAACGTAAGTCGCCGCGTTCAGTAACATGGAGCCTATTTCTCTTTCTAGTTACCAACGTTGCTACAGCACTAAATCCACGTTCAGCTAAATAGGATGATGGGAATGCTATTAGAAATCGTTCAACAATCGACCATAATCCTGGGTAATTTCACGTGGAATCGGTTTCAATTTTTTTAATTCCAATAAAAAAATTAAAAAAATCATGTTATCCAATTTAATGTAGATCTGAGTGTTATAGAATCTTTTAGTTCAATTTTCATCCACATCCCGAACTATCGAGAAACGTAAATTTTCGCACACGTGATAAAAATTATTACAATACACACTATAACAAAAATTAACCAATATTAGAGTTTACTTTGCTTTATCAGTAAGTGATAAGCGTGTTTTGTTTACCTTTTTACACCATATTTTTTACCTGCCAACGCCCCCCTGGGCCATCGCAACGCCCCCCGATTTTTTCTGGGTCTTCTACCGCCCCCCTGAAGGTCTCAAACGCCCTAAAGGGGGCGTTATCGCCCACATTGAGAACCACTGCATTACACTAATGCCTACTGAGATAATACCTACCCTGATGCCGAAGATGACAGTAATCTTTCATGAAAGAGCCAAAAGCTATCCAATAGTGATTGTTACACACACTGATGCAGACAGCAGAATCGCAAAACATCTAGAGATAACATCTGACATATGATGAGATGAGCAAGAAACAAATTGCAATGCAATCCACACAACCAACTTACCATATCAGTACGTGCTTTACTGGCTTGGAGCTTGGGGCTTGGAGGTTAATGCTACCGACACGCATGCTCGTTAGTAGCAAAATAGCATGCTACTAATGAGCAATTGCTACCTAGTGGCATGTGTGTCATTGACGTTGCTAGTATTGAGCATGCTTTGAAGCAAATAATGGACGGTTACCTCGAAAGTGTTTTATCTTGGGGTAAGCATAACCTTGACGAATTTAATGTTTCAAAGACCCAATCATGTCTGATTACGTCTAAAAGGGATCCAAATGAAAATCTAGTCTCCTTCAACGGAAGCAATCTCCCGAACAGGCCTTCCATTGATATGCTTGGTGTAACTCTAAGTGACCAGCTCAGGTATGGGGGCTCCATCGAAGCCAGAGTAAAGTTAGCCTCTCAGAAACTGGGCGTACTGTACAGGGCCCACAGATACTTTAATAGTACACAACCGCTAACCCTGTACAAATCGCATGTGCGCCCCACGGTTGAATTTGGCAGTCTGGAGCCCCAAAATACCTAAAAAAAACTCGACTCTGTGCAGAAACGGGCGGTCCGTTTGATAGATTCTCCTAACTTAACAAACATTTTATTTTCCTCAGGGCCTTCTGTGTGGAGTTAATGTAAAAAAAATGCTTATTGGATTCACGAATGGAAGGGGAAGCCTCTAAGCATGTGTGAACAGACTGATTTCTCTAAAATGCTTTTTGATAGAGTTCAACAATTGTATTTTGTCATTAATGCTTCTGTTTTTTACTGATAGGTTATTATTAAAGAAGTATTTTCCTTGGTTTGTATAATGATGTTGGACAAAAGAAGTGTTTAGTTTGGCAATATCAATATTTGGTTCCAATATTTGGTTGATTTTGACACTATTTAATGCTTCACGCAAACGGTCTGACATTCCGATACTCTCGAAGCAAAGCAATTAAAACGTGAAGTGTAATCCCGTAGACCCGTGGAACTCTTGCAGACCATACAAATAATATTGTATGAACAATTCAGCAATGAGGAACTCAGTACATTGGGTAGAATACATCACACTGTTATAATATGATTGCTTCATACACCCATACACAGAAAATAACCATATGATATCGTTACCAACAAACCTGCCGAAGCGTGAATACCGAAGACTTTAGCTCGTGTGACTGTGTAAGTAATCGTGTTCATTGAGTCGGATTCACCCTTGCGGAATAGTTATTATTAATCACGTGTAATAAATATGATTTGTAGAAAAATCCATCTGATAGTATTAATACGTTAGCGTCTGCGTGGTTGAAATTAAAGAAGCCGGTTTCGAGGGGATATCGCCGTACGCGCTGCGCCATATAAACATCTGGTAATTCGGTTTTGAATTCAAGAATTCAAAGGATGGCGCCACTTTCATTAGCAGGTCGCATGAGAACGTGCCACCCTAGGTATAAGTACTACGATTTTGTTAATTTGAGTATCTCTCCCGATAAATGGAAAGATTGACGGTAATACTTACTTATATCTATATATATTACATATGAAGTCATTGCCTGTCCCGGTGACTAGCTATCACTGGATCACAGTGGATCCGAGGAACGGGCTATTTTTGGAACCAGTTCCTGTCGGATTCATAAATTCATTATGATTTAGTGCATACAAGTGTGTTTAAATAACAAAGATAACATAAAAAGGTTAAAATACACATGGTATATTGAAGTAAAATGGTAGGTAAAAAGTATAACGATATACAATAAGAGAGAGATTGAAATAATAAGGTTTTGAACATAAATTAAAAGGTGTGAAATGAAAAAGTACGAGATGTACTTACAATATCCGATCTAAGTACCTTTTTCGGCCCGTTTCATACAAATCTGAATTCTGTATTTTAGATCAAAATACCCAACCAAATTGAAAAATTATTTTTGTAATCTTTATTTGTAATTTTTTTACTATTTCTAATATTTTTTCGGTGATTTTGTGACATGTGCTTATGGTATATTTATACCGTTGATATTAAATAAATTATCCTAAAATTTTGTATTTGGAGACGTTTAATTAATCATCGATATATCAGAGTGGTGTGGCCTATCATCTTCTCTGTCTACAAATGGCATTGAATTTTGATGTCCCAGTCAGCTTGGGTGATGTTGATCATTGTTTGATAGACTCAACAAACTCTTAACATTTATTACAGCAAGTACTATTATTGTTTCTTTGTATTTAATATATTTTCTTCAAAGCCATTTCTTTGTACTTTTGTCAAAGGCAGATAGATAACCTGCCTGTGTACCTTCCTATTCTGGCGCACGACACTTTTTATTCAATTATTATTATTGAATTGTGGAATGGTGACATGCACGACGGTGTTATCACGTTCCTATCGGGTTAATGCACACTTTTTTGCTAAATATTCTAGACATTATCTTGCGTTTGGACATTTTTTGCACTTCGTGCTATCTGGTTAGAGGGAAAAAAGCTAATCGAAAATTCATGGATGAATAAATTTGAATAGAGTTTTTTTTTAAAACACAAATCTATCTTTTTTAATAAAACAGCGTGTATTTTGGTGTCGTTCTCTATTTTTGTTATAATGCTGCATAAATTAAACGTTGAAATATTATTAAATAAATAATAAAGTTTTAAAAATCTATAATATACCTAGCTGACCCGGCCACGCGTTGCTGCGACGTGAAATCGAAACACAACGTCTTCTACTGGATAAAATATATATACTCAACCCTGATAACCAAGTGTTGTGTCGATAAATTTATGGAACTTACAAATAATTACAAAGCATAGTCCTACAACAAACATTTAATTCGCAAAAATAAATATTGAGGTCAATAATCAAGATAAAAAATATCCTATCTTTTAAGTTGGATTATATTACATACTGTAAGCCAAATTTCATCCAAATCGGTTAAGTAGTTTCGGAGTTTATCTCGACCAAACATCGTGACGCGAGATTTTTATATACAAAGATTACATGGTTTTCATTCGGTATTACAGCTTTTTCCCAAATTATTCAACTATTGCATTAAGCAATTTGGGAGTCGTGTATGGGTACCGCCGGGACCGTTTATTGGATAACCAAATCAAACCCCTGCTATAGGTCATAGGTGTTTCGCTTTGTTTGGTCACTTAGGCAGGAGTTCCCGAGCTCATGGGATGGAGTTTGTCTAGGTTTTGGCCGCGGATGCGTCTACTCACGACTGGCTGAGTGAGACCTTTTGACCTTTCCAACCGGACTCTCATTAGGAAGAATGGATATATATTTCCGTCACTCTGAGACACACTGACCCACAGATTCCTATCCACCCCTCGAACCGTCTTCTTCTCCTTCATTTCCCTAAAAAGACCCTCCACCCAGCATCCCCAAAGATGACTGATATATGTTAACAATTTCCCTCGTGGCCTCCCGCGTGAAACTAATTTTCATCATCATCATCTTCATATCCCCTTATCCTATTCGGGCCGGGGACCCATTGCATCGACAAGGCTCCTCCATACGTCCCTGACTTGTGCTGACTATTCGGCCTCCGAAAATGAAAAAAACGAAATGGGATCATATAAGAAACTCGACGATCCGAGACGATCTAAACATTGAACCACTGCTACTCTTCATAAAAAAATCTCAACTGAGGTGGCTTGGGCATGTACTAAGAATGCCTGATGACCGAATTCCGAGGAAAATACTGATTGCGATTCCAGAGGGTAGACGTCCAGTGGGCCGCCCCAGACACAGTTGGGCGAGGCAACTTCAGAAACTGTGTGAGGAGAGGATGGGACTGCCATGAAACTAATTTAAAAAAAAAAAAAAGAGTTAAAATTTTGATAAACATATTTTTGCTTAGTCTTTTAAATAAATCGTTATTTTGAAAAGTTTGGCTTAGGTTAAGTTTTCGAATTGATTGATAACACGTGAATACCATTATTTCATGTTTTGACTTGTGTTGTAAAACATTCCTACAACGTTAAACCATTTTCCCACCAGTATAATTTGATTGAATCATGTCGCTAAGAGCTCCTTTCTTAGCCTCATTCAACACTGCGAATGCTCTGTGCGTTTCGGGTTTTCCCAGAGCCTCAGAAACAAATCCAAAGTAATGGCCGGTTTCAATTGAAAGCTCGGCAATCGCCGATTTGCACAAATCTCTTTGCCAAACTGATAAAATGTTCTTGAAGTAGATATGCACATTTTTCTACCATGTAACTTTAACTCGGCCTTATGGCATTTCGTCTGTCTATGAATTTGTTTGTTACGGTCCTGTTCCGGTTTAAGATGATTGATGTCAGAGTTCGCATGATTGTGGTTCCTGCTACGAGCTATCAGATCGGAATAATATATGGTATTTACCTACCAGCCTAAAGTAAATTTGAATTCCTTCTCAGAACTTCCTCTCCTTCCTTTCCTTAAGAAGACCTTCCTCACAGCACTCCAAAAGATGATATAGGGAGAGAGGTCTGAGAGAAATTATTTTTCTTTTGATTGAATCGTGTCGCTAAGAGCTCCTTTCTTAGCCTCATTCAACACTGCGAATCGCGAGCTTCCGCTTTGCGAGTCGGAATCTACATCTCTACACAGACGGTGGGCAGTAGACTAGACTAGACTGAGATACTAACAGTCTAGAGCAGAGGTTCCCAAACGTTTTTTTCTCGTAGAACACTTTCAAAATTTTACTGGTCACGGTGGACCCCCTGCTGGTACATTTCTACCATATTCCCAAAACTCGACACGCGTTGTACTGACTATTGAATGGCGAGGTGTGGTCTGTCACAACGGAGCAGCAGACTTTTTCAAACCGGGGTGCAAAATGGACCAGTATTAGAGATTATATTTGCTACGACGGAGGGGGTTTAATGGGATATGGGACGGGGGGTATGTATGTTTCCATCCCAGTACAGTACACCCATATCCCTAATCCCCCCCCCCCCGCCTTTGCCTAGTTGGGAATTTTAAGATCTTATGCATAACCGGTACAACAACGTGCGCTGTACGCCAGTCGCTCTGTTATGGAGGGGGCGTAATGGGATATGAGACGAGAGTGGGATGGGATATGGAAATGGGGCGCGGGATGGATCTCAATCAAAACCACTTAACAATATGTGAACCACCTCCCGTCTCAACGGTCTCCCGTGGACCCGTAGTGGTCCACCTGGACCACTTTGGGAATCACTGGTGTAGAGTGTAGAGATTCTCAAACTTTTTTTGCCCCGTAGACCTGCCAAATATTGAATTTTCCTAAACATATCAACGTGAAATGTGTTTTTCTTTTCGTTTTTTACTGTTCTATATATAGCCGCTTTACACGATATTATATGAAGATGGAAAATCTGTCAAAAACTCTTGCGGTAGTCCATATTACAATGCAAGATAAGCGACGGCCTCCATGGTCGAGAAGCAAGGTTCTCGACTACCGATCCGGAGATCGAGAGAAGTATGTATACAGTACGTACAACCTAACCTAACCTATAACTCGTACGTCTGACAGTATCTCGTTAAACTAACCTAACCTATAACTGGTACGTCTGACGGTATCTCGTTTCTGAAATTCGAACAATTGATTTCGAAAAACATGTCTGCTCCCAAAATGAACAGACAAAGAAACTCCGATGAAGAAAACACAAATACCAATAAGGTGTCCAAATTTAGAGGAAAAGGTGGAATTCACGACAAAAATATAAATAATCATCTTTCACATTGATAAAAAAGTGCTTTGTAGTCTCCCATCTCTTGTCTACTTTAGTTTTCTGAAGGTTTCACTTCTACCGCCTGTGAATTATACACTCTGATTTTTTTTTATCTGTTAAACACGGCTACGTAATCAACGGTTGCCAACTGAGAATAAAGTCAACTCAACACCTCCTTGAAAACTCATTAAAAGCTATGAAAAAAATAATTTTAAATTAGCCGATAACCCTAACCTAACGTAACATATTTAACAAATTTTTATATACATTTTTTTATCACTCTAAATGATCTGAGATGGTTCTGAGTTGGGTTCACTCCGAGTTGTCCATTCACCGTAATCAACAGTCCACTTTGGGAACCTCTGGTGCAGACCCTGGACGGACACGTCTGCCGAGCGTCTAGCTGAGAATGGACAGAGATATCTGCTGGCGGGTTCAATGATTTTGGCCCCTCTTGTACAAACACCTGTGAAATATACGCAGAATGATGAATTGAGACTTGAGGCTAACTAATTATTGTAGTATCACTCGCGGATTGGCCGAGGAGTGGTAGTGCTGAGACGCGCGGTAGAATCCATGAAATCTGTTTGAATTTTAACTTTTCACGTTTCGACGAGAATTTTTCCCTCGTTGTCAGGTCATCTAGCAGTTCTTTATGTTTTTATTTTTTACTTATTTATTATAAACTAGCTTCTCCCCGCGGCTTCGCTCGCATGGTATTACGGGAAATTACTGTAGCGCTCGCACTTATCGATTATCCCTCTCCCGCATTCTATATATTCATTCCCTTACATTCAGTTTCAAACATCTCGCCTACCACCTAAATTTCATAATGCTTCTAGCTCAAAGAAAAAAATATTTAATTATCCAATTTTGTTCATTTGTTCGGAATTTATGCGCTATTTCGGATGTTTATTTTTATTTAAATATTTGGAAGTTTGTAAATATAATAAAAAATTACACTATTTATTATTCAGTCTTTATAATCGTTGCGAATTATATTTTTAATGTAGGAACTTTCATCTGACATTTATTCCAAGCTTGTCAAAAAAAAACAAAACATATTCTAATATTTGAATTTTCTGGAGCAGTACCTGACCAGGGGGCTGAGTACCTACCGGCTTAGAGCCATCAAATATTTCAACATCGTTTCCATGGAAACGATTTTTTTCTGACGTTAGCAAAAACTCACTTTCGTTAGCGACAAAAAACGTATAACAAATAAAAAATATTAATATTTATAATTTCTTAACGCCAGAGCTTGCCATCATATACAAAATATAGTCTTCGCATATAATTTAGCTTTCTATTGGTGAATGAATTTTTAAAGTCTTTTTATTGGTTAAAGCGTGAAAGCGTCATAAACTCGAGCAGTTTCGCATTTATAATATTAGTATGGATAAACAGTATGTTTACATTGGGTTTATCGATGCCAGTCTCACTAGGATATACCTGTGTCGAAACAGGCGTGTAGGTACATAAATGAACATATTTAAGGAACATATTTGGTAGTCACAAGAATATTTAAGGTTACATACATATTCATTTGAATACAATAAAAATAGAAAGGTGATTGGAAGTGTGGGTAAATACTTTAAAGAGAGCCATCATATAAATGAAGGAAGAGATGAAGTACAGTAAATAGTAAATCCTGTCTAATCTATTTATGGAATTAAATTTGAAATAATTCTATAATTTTTATTTTTTTTCTATGGATTAGGTCGTATGTAAATTGTTTTCTGTCTATGTGTGATTTATTTTACAGACTGGCTTTTCCCCGCGGCTTCGCTCGCATGGTATTACGGGAAATTACTGTAGCGCTTGCACTTATCAATTATCTCCCCCCCCACCCCACCCCCATCCCTCCCGCATTCCATATATTCATTCCCTTACATTCAGTTTTCAAACATCTCGCCTACCACCTTAATTTCATAATGCTATAGCTCAAAGAAAAAAAGAATTACTTACCCAATTTTGTTCATTCGTTCGGAATTTATGCGCTTACAAACATTTCGGATGTTTATTTTTATTTAAATATTTGGAAGTTCGTTAATATAATAAAAAAATACTCATTATCATTCAGTCTTTATAATCGTTACGAATTATATTTTTAATACAGGAACTCAAATCTGACATTTATTCCAAGCTTGTCCAAAAAAAAACGAATTCTAATATTTAAATTTTCTGCAGTAGTAGCTGACCAGTAGACTGAGTGCCTACCAGCATAGAGCCCAAAAATATATCAACATTGTTTCCATGGAAAAGATTTTTTTCTGACGTTAGCAAAAACTCGCTTTTGTTAGCGACAGAAAACGTATAACAAACATAATATATTAATATTTATAATTTCATAACGCCAGAGCTTACCATCATATACAACCTGTAGTCTGCGCATATAATTTAGCTTTATATTGGTGAAAGAATTATTAAATTCTTTATATTGTGTTATGCGTGAAAAGGTCATAAACAAACTCGAGCAGTTTCGCATTTATAATATTAGTATGGATTAGTATTAGTATATTAGTATTAGTATATTAGTATTAGTATGGATGTTTGCAGTAGTGCGGCGTCCAATACCTACAATCCATTTCTTTACGTCTTGTTTGAATTTTGTCAAGGTTTCAATTTGTCTGATCGTAGCTGGTAGAGTATTGTAAAGTTTGCAAGCTATGTATTTAGTGTCTTTGTCCAAAGGTAGTTTTGGAAAAAGGAGTATGGAGAAGTTCTTTGTTTTTGGCTCGGGTATAGTGCATTGTTTCAATCAATATAATTATGATATTTGGATGATTTTTATAGCGCCGTTTTTGTGGAAAAATCACCTTAAGGGCGCTGTACAAATTTACAGTATACTAGCTGACCCGGCCACGCGTTGCTGTGGCTAACGAAGCACAACGCCATCTACTGGATGGTTAATCTTTGATAAATTAACTCACACCGCCATCTGTAAATTTGCATACAAAACAAATCCACACCGCCCGCTTGCCAGCCCGCTCGTCCGCCACATATCTCCTTTATATATATGTATTTTTTTTTTTAATAACTCCACACAAGATGCCCTGAGGAAAATAATTTCCCTCAGGGCCATGTCATCTGGGATGCTGTGTGGAAGGTCTTTTTGAGGAGAGGAGCGAATGAACATTGGTCTTGAAGATACCCATGTTGTAGGAAGGAGGAAACGCAAAGGCCGGCAAATCGTTCCACAACCGAGTTGTTGAACACGAGAACGAGTCGAAGAAGCGACCCGTTCTCATGTGACAAATGTCAACCGTATACATAGTTGGGCTGTACATACTGTTTGGCGTGTTTCCCGAGTATATTTTATATATTTCTACCAATTTACACAAAACCTTGATAAATTATATTTCTAAACCTTTCTAATGAATCACTCTATCTTTTAGTGAAAACCGCATGAAAATCCGTTTAGTAGTTTTTGAGTTTATCGCGAACAGACAAGACGCGGCAGAGGACTTTTATTTATAATATGCAGAGATTTCTACATAGCTCTAACTTACTTCTAACATTCAATTTCAATAGAAGAGGCGGGGTATTTTATGGATACCGTCGCCCCGGGAACCATTTATTGGATAACCAACACCGCTGTCCGAGTAACCCCAAGTGATGCGCTACGCTTGGTGACTTAGCAGTGGTGCCCGGATTCACTGGGTGAAGAATGTCCAGGACTGGGCGGCGGATGCGTCTGCCCACTAGCTGCATGGCAGGCCGGATCGGGAGAGAATGTTTGAGGGAGTCCCTTTGATTTCTCCAGCCGTATTCTCTCGGAACATCGTCTTGTCCCGCGGTGGGAGGGATGGATTCATATGTCCGTCACTCCTAGAACTGATTCCCTCACGCCGTAATCGAGGATTGTGGTGAAGTGTGTGCTTATGTATGTACACGCCATTACCAATTTTTTCAGCTCCAATCCAAATGCTTTTCTGCGTTTAGTTTTGGTGTAGCCGTCAATTATCGTGTACCAAGAACTATCATGCTTGGCCTCGTCGCGTGTCGTCCGTATTTATAATAGCACTGGGATTTTTGTGAATTTGAATCGCCTCATTAGGCATGCTCTGTGCGTTTCGGGTTTTCCTAGAGCCTCAGAAATAAATCCAAAGTAATGGCCGGTTTCAATTGAAAGCTCGGCGATCGCCGATTTGCACAAATCTCTTTGCCAAACTGATAAAATGTTCTTGAAGTAGATATGCACATTTTTCTACCATGTAACTTTAACTCGGCCTTATGGCATTTCGTCTGTCTATGAATTTGTTTGTTACGGTCCTGTTCCGGTTTAAGATGATTGATGTCAGAGTTCGCATGATTGTGGTTCCTGCTACGAGCTATCAGATCGGAATAATATATGGTATTTACCTACCAGCCTAAAGTAAATTTGAATTCCTTCTCAGAACTTCCTCTCCTTCCTTTCCTTAAGAAGACCCTCCTCACAGCACTCCAAAAGATGATATAGGGAGAGAGGTCTGAGAGAAATTATTTTTCTTATGGCCTCTGGAATTATTGTAAAAAAATTATTTGCCTCTCCAATACGCCATTAGAAGCATTACTGGCTTCTTTATCTTAAATGCATTAAAGCTAAGTGTCTGTGCGTGCGTGGGGTTACTACTTACTTTCACTCTTCAAATCAATCTATGCTCCGTCAGTTTTCATTTTAATTAGCAATAATTATTTTCTTAAGAGGAAACCTGGCGATGTTTTTTCCATACTTTTTTCTTTTTTTTTACGTGAGATCCACACAGGAGGTCCCGAGGAAAATAATTTCCTTCAGGGCCCGTGTCATCTTTGGGGATGCTGTGTGGAGGGTATTTAAGGAAAGGAAGGGGATGAGATTTCTGGGAAGGAAGAGGGTTGAAGGGGTGGGTAAGAATCTGGGGTTCAGTGTGTCCTGGTCGTCCGCCTCCAAGACCTAGACAAACCTCACCCCATGAACCCGGGCACCCCTGCTAAATCACCAAACGTAGCGAACCGCTTGGTGTGACCTATGGCAGAGGTGTTGGTTATCCAATAAAGGTTCCCGGGGGCGTATTTCCAAACCCTACACCGGTTCAGTCGCGGTAAATTTTCAATATCAAATTTTTAATATTAAGAAATAAAATTATTAATTTCTAATATACACATTGAAAAGGTTATTTTATCTAGATTCTAGAACATTTTTTTTTTGCAAAGTGATAAAAAATAACCAACATAGAGGTGTATTTATGATATATGGGGATAATATCAAAATTTAAATATTTAGAAATAAAATTATTATTTTGTAATACACACATTGGATAGATTATTTTATCTATATTTTAGATACCGCGACTGAACCGGTATAGGGTTCGGAAATACGGGCGGCGGTACCCATTCCCGCCTCCCAAACTAAAATGGGATAGGGAAAATATTTTGTGGGCTCCCTGTGGGATAGGGTGGGATGGGTTTCTCTGGGTCTCCTACCGCAGCCCTGAATGTCTGAATGGCCCCCCAATTTTCTCTTGGTCTTCTACCGCCCCCTGAAGGTCTGAACGCCCCCAAGGAGGCGTTATCGCTCACGTTGAGAACCTATGGTGTGACAGATATAATAACACGGAACACTCAATAATACACTTACAACAATACCTTTCAGAAATACCGAATAGAAGTAACGCGTACGATTGAAAATTAATTCAAGATTTTAGAATGCATCGGGAGCATCTCCTATCCTGATCCTATTTTCCTATTCCTCTCCCCCTCACCAAAAATTAATTTTTAGATCTAATAAAACTCCATCTTCAAATAATTTTAACATAGTAGACCTTTTTGGCTTAACTTAATTTAATTTTATATATATATATTTTTTTTTTTTACAGTTAATACCGCACAAGAGTCCCAACTGCTCCCGTCTGGAGCCAGTGAGACTATGGCATCCCCAATTGGGTTATGTTGTGAGGCTGGAGGTAGTGGGGAGAGAAAGGAGATAGGGAAGAGGAAGGTGGGGAAGTACCTGGCTATTCAGATCTGGTCACTAAACACGGCTAAAGCCATTTTCAAGCAACGTTTCAATTCTGAATGGTGGTCTTACACCAGGGCGATACTGAGAGTATCTTCCACTCTGGAACGTGCCGCAAATATACTATATATTATTTTAAATGAATAAATTGTGAAATAACACAAATTAATCAAATAAAATTTATTTGCGCACGCCGGGTTCGAACCCGCGACCTTCGGATTGTGAGTCGAGAGTCTTGCCTCGGGACCACGGAGGCCGTCTATGTATGTATCTATATTTAATGTAAAAGCTGTGTGTCTCTTACAAATAAATAAATAAATAGGCTTTGCACCGAGATACATATTGGATGGTACTGTTGTTTCATTCTTACCAAATGAACTTAAACTGAAAAAAAAAAACTTTTATTAATATTTCTCGGCAACCGTGTTTCCTCTTAATCTCTTCTATTCTCTATTGTTAAGATTGCTGTACCGCCCGTCAGCTGTGTTTAACCGTGTGCAACCGGGTGCATTATGTGCCTTATGTGCATTGTGCTTTTTATCTCGAGAACCAACATTATTAAATGCATTATTCATTTACGACTTTCTTCCGCAAATGTGCCAATATATTTTCTTTACGCTAATAAACCTTAAGAAAAGATAAATATATATTTTTTATTTTTTTTTACTCATAAAGATAGCAGCCAATAAAAAATGCGTTAATAAAATGAAGATAATGTTGGTAGTTCTTAGTCGAAGAATGATACAGTTAAATACGACCAAATCGGATAGGGACACATTAGCTCGTTTGGTAGGGTGCCGCCCCGGCAAGGCGTAGGTCCTGGGTTCGAGTCCCAGATGTGACCTACCTTTTGCTGTTTTCATATTTTCGATTGAATTTCGCTAATATTGTGTATATTTTTTTTCATTCACTACTCCACACAGGAGGCCTCGAGGAAAATAATTTCACTCAGGACCCGTGTCATCTTTGGGGATACTGTGTGGAGGGTATTTTTATGGAAGGAAGGAGTGACCCTGGGTCTTGAATCTTGAAGACCCGTATTGTAGGAGGGGCGAAATACAGAGGCCGGCAAATAGTTCCACAGCCTAGCTGTTAAAACGACCCGTTCCCAAGTGACAAACGTTTTCCATTGAAATACTGGTAGAACAAGCATTCCCACCCGACGCCTGTGCTCTAAAGATTGCAATCTGTTGGTTAAGATAGGAGGATCTATCAAACTGACCGGCAAAGAGTCTAGGGTCTTTTAGTGATTTTTCATTTTTGAAGTGAAAAATTCTTTAGCACCGTTGTGATTTGAAACTCGATGAAACGGGAGCGAGCGACACTAAAAAGAGACAAACGTATACACCTATATGATTTAACCTGCTAGACTGTGATAGCAATAAAATATTTATTTATTTTAATGGATACTCGGTTCTAATATAATACGATAAATCCACGGTCCCACGCAAGTCTTCTTTGATCTAGTGGTATAAAGCGCCTTACGAACCTCTCAGCGTCCAGACATTCAAGATCGCATCCTACGAAATCCAAAAAAAAAAATGGAAATTATTTTCTCATTGATAAAAAAAGTATTTCGTAGTCTCACCACTCTTGTCTGCTGCAGTTTTCTGAAGGTTTCACTTCTACCGCGTGTTAATTCCACACTCTGATTTTTCTTGTTTTTACCTTACTTTTTTCAATGTGATCTCTTTCTTTGAAAATCAAGGCAAAGCGCTGATACCAAAGATATTGAAATACAAGAGATATTCTATGATGGCTGCCTGACCGTCGGCGAACTACCGTCTAATGGGCGTAGTTTGAATACGGGAAAAATTTGTTTATTTAATTGATTTTTTAAGGTAAGCCGCCGCTATACGAATTTCTACCAGTTTCTTACATATCTCCCTTAAACATTTGAAGTTTTTAAGCTCTTAAAAAAATATATGTTATTTTTTACGACAATATCTAGATACCTTCCACGCCGAAACGCAAATTATTTGAAATTCCCTTGATAGAAAAAAATCGCAAAGTATGCTCCGAATATTATTTAAAACAAGTCTATTTCTATTATTTTACAAGTTATATTTGTGAAAAAATTCACAATGTTTTCATGAGTCGTGTTTTATTAAGCATTTTCATAATTTTCGCTTCAATTTTATCATTGAAAATATTGGCGCGCTCTGTCCAACATTAGTAATACATATCTCTACATCTTCTTCTTTTTGAGCCGGGAAGCGTCGCCCTAACAATATCGTCGACGCTAGGAAACACAGTCTCACCCAGTAAAAACTATCGATAGCTCATCTCTTATATTTCAATATCTTTGGCTGATACAATATCTTCAAACCAGTCATCAAAATTAATTTAAAAAAATTATTCGTTTCTTCATTGTTGTTCTACCAGTGTCACTACCGTAGTAATGTGTTTGCAGTATATACGGTCACAGTTGTGCCGGGTTGTGTGTAGTGTGTGCCAATCAGCTGTTCCCAGTTGCAATGACACGGCCATCCGGTATCCGACACCCAACACCCGACACCCGACTCCGAGAGGCAAGACACGGCACCGCACTGCAACGTGGCTGAACGCGACAAAGCGTGACTATTAACATTGCAACCACAGGTCCAAAGAAATCTGTTTTTAAATTTATTTAAAAAAAAATTATATTATGTTTTATAATTTTTTTATATTTTCTAAGAGTCATTTCACCCCCTTTCGTTCAGTTCGCTTTTCGGAACAACTCTTAAAGGTCTCAAAAACCCCTTGTCTCCCTTACTATCATATTGAGAAAAATTATATAAACGGTGACAGAAAGAGAAAACACCACGCTTTATATTCAAATATAAAAATTAACTACAAAAGAAGTAAAATGTACACCTTTATTTTTAAAAATGTTACCATAGTTTCAGATAGCAATTTGAAAATAATTTGCGAAACTTTGGGAAATTTTTAAGTGAGACGGCGAAAAAAATATGTTTGTGTTCTTATTTTTTCGTTATAAGTACCTTTACGTCGACGGCCGGCGTGGTCTAGCGGTAAGGCTTTTTTTGACTCGCAATCCGAAGGTCGCGAGATCGAATCAGGCGTGGCAAATAAATTTTATTTGATTAATTTGTGACATTTCACAATAAATTCATTAAAAATAATATGTAGTATATTTGCGCCACGTTCCAGAGTGGAAGATACTCTCAGTATCGCCCTGGTGTAATACCACCATTCAGAATTGAAACGTTGCTTGAAATGGCTTTAGCCGTGTTTGGCGACTAGATCTGAATAGCCCACCTTCCACTTCCCAATCTCCTTTCCCTCCCCACTACCTTCAGCCTCACAAAACACCCCAATTGGTGATGATGTTGATGATAGTCTCACTGGCTCCAGACTGGAGCAGTTGGGACTCTTGTGCGGTATTCATATAAAAAAATCTTTTAGTTAGAAAAAACATAAGGTGAGCCGTTTTTAAAACTTTTTCTGTTTGCAGAAATTCAAATTCAATTTTTTATATTACATAAATTTCACGTTTATATCGAATAAAATATTATAAAATTTGAAAGCGTATTTTTCAAAAACAGTTTCTAGGTTTCGGTTGCGTTCAGAAATATTCCATTTGAATTTTATTGCAAAGCGGAAATATTTTGACCTTCCGACAAAATAGACCCAATGGTCACTATATTTAATCGGTGACCGGACGACCCGGAATGAAACCAACTCAGAACAATCTCAGATAAGTCATTTAGAGTGATAAAAAAATATATAAAAAAATTGGTTAAAGGTCTACTATTCGTATTTCGACCGATTTCTTACATATCTCCCTTAAACATTTGAAGTTTTAAGCTCTTAAAAAAATATGTTATTTTTGAAGATAATATCTAGATACGTTCCACGCCGAAACGCAAATTACCCCGATAGAAAAAAATCGCAAAGTATGCTCCGAAAATTATTAAAAACAAGTCTATTTCTTTTATTTTACAAGTTATATTTGTGAAAAAATTCTCAATGTTTCTTTAAATGATACTTAAGATAGGTTCCACGAGATTTTTGCTCTATTTTAAACGAGTCATGTTTTATTAAGCTTTTTCGCAATTTTCGATGCTATTGTACGACTTAAAATATTAGCGCGCTCCGTCCAACACTCGTAATTACATATCTCTCCATCTTCTTCCTTTTCAGCGCCGTGCGTTTCAAGAGTGCGGCCTTAAATAGGTTACTTTAGGTTAGGGTTATCGGCTAATTTACAAAATTTACAATTTTAGCAAACAAACTCGAGCAGTTTCGCATTTATAATATTAGTATGGATAATTGTTGCCAGATTTACACAAATTAGTTTGATACGCCCTCGAGAGGTGCTCCCCGAGTCCATCGCACAGCACAGGTCATCAACAGCTGACTGCTAGCCTACCTGTGTCTACCTGTGCAGTTACCTACCTGTAATCCACTATTTATACATTATACAATCGGGCTTGAGAGTTGGGGGGGCGGAGGGGGCGGGGGCCCGCGAGGTGCTGTTCCGCACGGAAGTTAGTGTAAGTACGTGTGTATGTATACTCTGCTGTGTTGAGAGTACTGACACTGGGTTTGATCACGCTCAGTACTCCTGCTCCCAGTCACACGCGCTATTAACAAACACTGCAGACTATGATGGGACCTCAAATATAAAATATATAAATTAAATATGCATTAACTCCGTTAATGGAGGACTGAATGCCGTTGGCGCTAATAAAAAACTGTCAAAAGGAGCGAAACTAGCAGTCCACAATGGAGTCCTGGTACCTACCCTGATGTATGGCAGTGAGGCATGGAACTGGCAGAGGAAGGATGAAAGTAAACTGAATGCTGTAGAAATGAGATCCCTGAGGCGTATTTGTGGTAAAACCATGTATGATCGTGTGAGAAATGTGGAGCTCCGCAAAGAATGTAAGGCTGATGTAAGCGTAATGAGTAAGATTAAGAAAGGGACCCTGAGATGGTTTGGGCATGTAGAGCGAATGAACGAAGAAAGTAGTGTAAGAAGAATATATGACGCAATTGTGAATGGTAGAAGAAGTCGGGGACGCCCGAGGAAGACATGGCACGATCAAGTGAATCAGATACTTGAGTCGGGCCATGTCAAAAGCCAGAATAATAGAAGAGTATGTATGAGACGATGTACGAATGTGAGTGAAGCAAATAGTGTGTGCCAGGACCGAGTTGTTTGGCGGTCCGTCCCCTCTGCCTACCCCTGCGGGGAAACGGCGTGATGGTTAGTTAGTTAGTTAAATATGCATTTACAATATAATGTTTACAAGGTTTACAAGATTTCTTATTTTAGCATTATTAATATTTTGGAAGGCATAACAGAAGTTTATGGTGATTAAATGGTTTCATGCCAATTGAGAATAAAGTCAACTCAACACTTCATTGAAATGTCATTAAAAGTATGAAAAAAATAATTTTAAAATAGCCCATAACCCTAACCAAACGTAACCTATTTGACCAATTTTTTATATATTTTTTTCATCACTTTTAATGATTTTTCTGAGGTGGTTCTGAGTTGGTTTCATTCTGGTTGTCTGGTCATTGAAATTTTGCATATTAGAACTTCAAAACAAGGGGAAGATCGCTCCTTACGTGAAGTTTGGAAAAACTCTGCGAGAAGCTCGGGCGACGCCGGTTACTTCAGCTCGTTTAAAATAAAATACAATCAGCATCAAACCATTGGAAATATATTAGTTTTTTTCTGAGATTGATGAAATTTTGCACCCTTAACCTTCAAAACGGGAGGAAAGTCACTTTTTATAAGAGCTTTCGAAAAGCAACCTCCACTCCCTTTTCGCACATTTTTTTTTTAATACAAAATAAGAGGATAAATATTCTACTTAAACTAACTAACTAACCGCCACGCCGTTTCCCCGCAGGGGTAGGCACAAAAGGAAGGACCGCCGAACAACTCGGTCTTGGCACACACTCCTTGCCTCGTTCACATTCATACATCGTCTCATACACGCTCTTCTGTTATTCTGACTCTTGACATCGCCCGACTCAAGTATCTGATTCACTTGGTCGTGCCATGTCTTACTCGGGCGTCCCCGACATCGTCTACCATTCACATTTGCGTCATATATTCTCCTTACACTCATTCATTCGCTCTACATGCCCAAACCATCTGAGCGTCCCTTTCTTAATCTTACTTTTTACGCTTACATCAGCCATGCATTCCTTGGATCTCCACATTTCTCACACGATCACACATGGTTTTACCAGACTTACGCCTCAGGGATCTCATTTCTACAGCAATCAGTCTATTTTCATTCTTTCTCTGCCAGTTCCATGCCTCGCCACCATACATCAGGGTAGGTACCAGCACTCCATTATGGACGGCTAGCTTCGCTTCTTTCGACAGTTTTTTGTTGGCGCCAACGGCATTCAGCCCTTCATTAATGGAGTTACCTGCATTTACCCTTTTTTCAATATCTCTGTCAGTCTTCCCATCTCTAGTAGACATACTTCCCAAATACACAAACTCATCCACCTGCTCCAAGTATTCATCATTCACAACTATGTTGCACATTGTTTTCGTACTCTCTCTTTCAAATACCATTACTTTAGACTTACTTACATTCATCATTAAGGGGGTATTCTAGTCTAGAAGCATGAATTGTAGGTGTTTTTAAAAAAAAGTGCAATAAAAAAAACAATAATATTTCTATTAACTATTAGTTTGGCAAATATTTATTAAACATTAAAGAATCCATTAAAAAAAAGAGCCGAACGAAAAAATTAAAAACTCAAAAAGTTACAAGGTGTTGAAGTGGGGGGTCTCAAAAAAATGGCGCGCCCTGATTGACTTGATTGCAACCCTCCCAGTAATCTAAAAAAAAAAAAAAAATCTTAATTCAAACAAATGCGGCTATGGCCTGAACTAAGGAAAAGTAAAAAAAAAATTCGCAAAATGGCGGCTGTAAATAAAAAAGACGTTTTTGTACCAGTTTTTTTGACTTTCCAAATTTTTTTAAATATAGTAAAAATTGAAATTTTGTTATAGTTCTAGTTCCCGCCATAGAGGAATATATAGAGAAGGCTCACAGCAAATTTCAAGTAAATTGGTTTAGTAGAACTTGAGATATCGTATCAACCGTCCCGAAAAAAGGGATTTGGAGAAAAATGCGTTTAAAATTTTGTTCTATTTAGATTTTGGTTAGATTCCGTCTAAACCGCGGCATTAAAATGGTTGTAACTTTTAAAACGTTGTGAATTTTGAATAATCCTTTTAAGGAGATATTTTTGAAGATTTAAACTTTGAAAATATGAAGAAAAAAAATTGAAAATTTATTTTTCTAGACTAGAAACTGCCTTAACTCATTCTTCATACATAATTCGTTCATCCTATATATTCTACTTTGATTTCATAAAACTCTTATAAAGCCCGGGCTACGCGGGGAACATCAGCTAGTTAGTTTCCATGTTAGTGACTAAAGAGAAAAGAGAGTCCTACTCTACGATATTAATTATTTAATGAATTAATCTGTAATCATTGCAATCTAATAAGCTGCCGGCGATATGCCTCGCTGATCTAACGCTAAAAACTATGGACTTCTTCTTCTTCTACCCGCATTCCTTCTCCTTCCCTTCCCCTTCTCTTCTCTCGTGTCGCTCCCCGCACGCCATCGCATACACCATGAGCAGTGAGCACGGTATGAGATAATGCATGGTTATGGTTATTCGTCCATTCCGATATGGCTTGGTGGTCAGTGGCCGCGGTTGGAGCGATGGTCGCTGGTCGCTGGTCGCGTGCCCGCCGGTCCACGGTTCGGATCCGCCACGTGCCGAGCCGGGGTCTTCGAGCAGAGGAAGCCGATTATAATTCATATAATATAGCACTCGTTTCCCTTTTCTCATGTGATTAATTATAATTATCGGGAGTTTCTGCGGCAGAGCCATTATTATCTCTTTAAAATCTTACGCCATCAGCCTCTAGCTAATACTTTGAATTCTGAATTTCCTTATATTTGTGCTGCCTCTCTGCGAGACTGTTTTTGTAGTGAATTTTTCAAAGGACGCTAGGCGAACAATCACCCAAAAATTTTGACAACAATACTCTAGAGATTGGAGTCCCACAGGGTCCACACCTTGGTCCAATCTTGTTTATAAATGATGTGTCTGTCATACTTTTTGCTGATTCAAATTTTTATAATTATTAAAAATATATTTACCATTGTAACATTACTCAAGATAATTATCAACAAACTGTTGATTTGGTGCAATTTAAATACACTTTACTTAAATATTTTCGTTATATGTTTTTGGGGTGTTATTTGTTGATGCCGTGTTGCGCTACCTCCTTCTTTAGCCAACGTTTCGGACAGCGTTACAGTCTCCATCATCGGGGCAGATGTGTACACTGTAACGCTGTCCGAAACTTTGGCTAAATAAGGAGGTAGCGCAACACGGCATAACACCCCTAAAAAAAAAAAAATACTTTTGGCCGTGAAAATCTAAAAACTTATCTTTACTTAAATATTTCAAAATGTCAGATTTTCTCGAGTAAAAAATCCAAAGATCTCTATTTACGCACACATTGATAACAATGACTTTCGGACATTAACACAAATTGAAGACTTGGACATCAGACTAGAAGTCAGGATTTATTTCAGTGCAGAAATTCTGGGACTAACTACCATATGTATTCCTCTTTGCCCAGAATACTAATGGAGGGAAACAATTATACCAAGTCAGTGGACATCTTCAATTTATCTTTGAATAAATTTAAAATATTGTTATTGAGGCAGTTCAGTTATGTACAATAAAATGTTTTTTCTATGCTATATATGTAAAAGCCCCGAAAAAGGGCGTTTATTTATAAATAAATAAATAAATTTATAAATAAATAAATCACTTTTCAATCAAATCTTTCATTTGTTAACCACATAACGGAATCTCTAATAGGGCTTACAAAAATGTTGGAATTTGTCACTATGCGAACTAGAAATTTCAACAAAATAAGTGTATTAAACTGTTATATTTTGCCATTGTTAGAGGTTAGTTTGAGTACAATTCTCCCATCTGGAACCCACATTATAATATTATGTAAAAGCTATTGAAAGATTACAAAATAAATTCTTACGTTTGCTAAATTTTAAAGTTGGTATTCCGGCAATTATGTTGATCTACATCACTCTTTTAAATGATATGAATATGTTTAAATTGTCAGACAGAAGGATTTTTGACTGACTTGGTACTTCTGTATAAAATTTAAAATGATATAGTTGATAGTCCAGAATTGCTTGCATTGATAAGCTTTCGGATTCCACCACGTAATACTAGAAGTCGGGATTTATTTTAGTGCAGAAATTCTGAGACTACTAACCATATTGTGTATTCCTTAATCTTCTTAGTATATAAAAATGGATGTTTCTTTGCTTGTCCCTAACGCGTTCTTAAACCATTCATCCGATCGCCATAAAACTTTAAGGATTTTATGTGCCAATACCCGCGATGGTTTCTATATAAAATAGTGAGCTCTGGCGTTATGAAATTATTTCCTATACTATTCATCCGATTGCGATGAAACATGGTGAGTTGTTGTGCGTTCGTACGCCCGCAAAGTTTCTATGTATAATGGTGAGCTGTGGCGTTATGAAATTTGTATTGCAAGAATGTGTGTAGTTCATGTAGTTTAGCTTAGCGGCGGAGAGAGGGGACGAGGACGGGGGGGGGGGGGGGGGTGGCGGAGAAGGTTGAAGGGGAACGCGGGAGTGGGGAAGGTGGATAATGTAACAATAATTCACTTTGGTGAGCTGTTATACACACGTCCGAGAACATTTCTATATACACTGGTGAGCTCTGGCGTTATGAAATTTGTATGGCAAGAATGTGTAGTTCGTGTTGTTAAGCGGCAGGGAGAGGTGATGAGGAGGGGGGGTCGCGGGGATTGTGGAGGGGGATGCGGGAGGTAAAGGTGAGGCCGAAGGGAAACGGGGACGAATGGGAAAAAACACGCAAGGTAGAAACAATTTCTTTATTCAAGTGGCTTTGCAACGCATGCCGGGAACTCGCTGGTTAATAAATAAATAATCTGTCTTCTTCTTTTGAAATGGGGCATTTACGAAGTCACAAACAATTATAATATACCTATCTATAATAATAAATTGTTAATGGTACAAGTCTTTGTGGCAGAAAATGCTATAAATTGGTCACGAACCACGACCCATCGAATTCATGACAATGCAGTGTTCAGCATTCCCGTCTCGCGCTGGGGAAATTAATTGTCATCTGGTTGCCCTCTGATAATCTTGCACGTCAAATGTATTGCCAATTTTGAATGCATTGTATTCAAATTACATCGAAGAAGGATAATACTAATAAACCAATAACATAAACCAATAAACCGATTTTAAAAATTCTTTAACCAATAGAATGCTACATTAGTTGCGAGTAATATAGGCTGTACATAATGATTTGCTCTGGTGTAATGAAATTATAAATATTAACATATTTACTATACGTTTTCTGTCACTAACAAAAGCGAGTTATTGCTAACGTCAGAAAACAAATCGTTGCCATGGAAATGATGTTACATATTTAAATAAAAATAATTCTCCGAAATGCTTGTATGCGCATAACTTCCGAACGACTGCACCAAATTGGATAATTATTTTCTTTCTTTGAGCTCTGGCATTATGAAATTTAGGTGGCAAGCGAGCTGTTTGAAAACTGAATGTACCGGGAATTAATGTATGGAATTTGGGAGGGGGTATAATTTATGAGTGCAAGCGCTACAGCAATTTCCCCCTAATACCATGCGAGCGAAGCCGCGGGTAAAAGCTGGAATATTGTAAAGAGGAAAGATTTGATTGTTTGTTTGCGTTGAATATGCTCCGAAACTACTGAACCGATTTAAAAAATTCTTTCACCAATAGAAAGCTACATTATCAGCGAGTAATATAGGTTGTATATAATGGTAAGTTCTGGCGTTATGAAATTTGTATAAATGAAATTGTGTGTATTTCATATATTTTTGCAGGAGGGAGGGAAGGTAGGGGGAAGGTGGGGTTCGTGGAGCGGGAAGAGACGAGGGAGGGGGAAGGCGGGGAATGTGTAAGGGAACGGAGACGCACGGAAAGGATAGGAAGGGAGAGTCAATTTATTTCTTTGAATGGCATAGCAACGCATGCCAGGTACCAGTTAGTATTATGTACTTGCTTTGCTTGACTTGAGTGCCTACAGAGGCATTGGTTGCTTCTTGTCAATCTATTTGCAGGCAACAAACTCTGCGCTCGTTTGACCGCGACGGTTAATGTGTATTGGGGCCCCATATATTTTCGATACGCCCCGAATCTCTCTCCTTTCAATAAGTAGATTGGGTTTCGTGTGATTACTTGTATCGATTTGGTATTTTCGATAAATTCCTGCACGGTTTGGCGCTGAGCCAATTTAATGGTTGATGTTCTAAATTTTGTAAACTTTACTTCAACGTCAACTTTTTTTGCTAATGATTTTTGGCCTTCCAGTTCGTCAATCTTTCACAAGTCTTTATGTCCGTTTAAAGCAGAGGTTCCCAAATTTTTTTCTCGTAGACCACTTTCAAAATTTTACTAGTCACGGTGGACCTCCTGCTGGTTCATTTCTACCATATTCCAAAACTCGACACGCGTTGTACTGAATGTTGAATGACGAGGTGTGGTCTGTCACAACGGAGCAGTACCGGATCTACGACTTTTTCAAACGGGGGCAAAATGGACCAGTATTCGAGATTTTATTTGCTACGAAGGAGGAGGCGTAATGGGAAATGGGACGGAGGGGGTATATTCTCATTCCAGTACACCCTTATCCCATTACGCTCCCCCCCTGCCTAGCTGGGCGTTTTAAGATATCATGCATAACCGCTACAACAACGTTCTCTGTACGCCAGTCGCTCTGTTATGGAGGGGGCGTAATGGGATATGAGACGGGGGGTGGGGTGGGATATGGGGCACGGGATGGGTCCCAATCGAAACCAATTCGTGGACCCCCATTTACAACTTGTGAACCCCCATTTATTTATCGCGCCTACGTGGACCCCTAGGGGTCCACCTGGACCACTTTGGGAATCACTGGTTTGAAGTGACTCGGTTTGCGTCAACGATAAATTATTATTTATTGTTATCAAGTTTATTTTATAGAACTCCATTTTAATTTTTATTTCTTTCAATTTTAATTGTTCTTTTGACTTTATGTCCGGTTTAAATCTTCCCCACAGGAAAAACTTAACCCTTCCACACTCTTTTCCACAAATGATCATCTAGTCTCTAGTCAATCCACGCTATGCAGTTGCACTATATAAGTAAAATAAATACAAATGGGAAAATAATTCACTGACTCCAGATATTTTCATATCAGAGGGTTCGGCTCGATAGAACTCCTAACTGGACCGATAAATCCTTTTCTTAAGTTCCTTTCCTAAGTTTAAATTCAGCCAAATTCTGGATATTAGTAAGAGCTGAGGGAAGTTTATTCCAAATGAGAGGGCCAGTTACACGAAAAGAGCGATCATAGTAAACGGCTCGATTTGACCTAGAAAGTTCGATTAAATGATTAGTAACATCTAGATCTGCTGACCTTAGAGTAAGCTGGCTCTCGCTTAAGTTTTGTCGGACACATAGTTCCGATATATAGGCTGGCCATTCCTTGCAATGCTTTGATGATTTGAAGAAACAGGTACTTGGTAGGTATAGAGAACGAATATTGTCGTAATCCTCTTCATCCACATTCTTAACCCTTTTGAAACACGTTTGTCGATTATTTTCCCACTTTACCGCCTACGTTGAACTTTTAACACTCCCAAGAGAATAGCCCAAAATCTTCAATGGCCTATATCTTATAATTTAAAGCAAAAATAAATAAAGTAGCTCACATCCGTACTAGATATTTGATATACCTACCTTTTGATTTCAAAAATAATTTTTCAGTTTGGTTGGGTATTTTGATCTCAAATCCAAATCAAGATTTGTATGAAACTGGCCGCACATACGCTCCTCTTAAGGGGCTTGTCCCGGTAAGACGAGAGATACTGGATTCGTGTCCCAGTTGCGACCATTAGCTTTTCATTTTTCTGTATTTTTATTTTAATTTTATTTATTTATAAAACACATGTTACATCTTTTTGACATTTACAAAAAGTAGATATATTAAGTCACCATACTAGGCGGCTGCCTGTTTCATGGTGACCAATGGGGGTAAAATTACTTCGTATGAAATACAAAGTCTAGTGTAAACATATGGATTTAAATCATGCTAAAAATTGGAAAAATTATAATAAAAAGTAGAAATTATAATGAGTAGAAAAGAGAAAAGAGAATAGAAGTAAATTAGATTATAAAAATGTACATAACTTTTTTTAGTATGTGTGTATGCAAGCACACATGCATATATAAGTGCACACATCTCTACATATATATACATACACATACATACATACACTTATATAACCGAATCCTCACACATATAAACAATACATACACCTTTATCTGAGTACGAGAAACAGGCTATTAAAAATTCCCCAAGCGCCTTCCTGAAACTTCCGATATTTGGGCTATTGACTTTATTTCTATTGTTAAATTATTGAAGATTTTAGGAGCAAGAAAGTTAAATTGTGTCTGTGCCATTGAGGTTTGTGTTGGTGGAATAATATGTTATATTTTTCTCATATTTTCAATGATATGTTATTTTGATAGGAATAACCTTCAAAAGTTATTATAAAATTGTTTTTTTTTTAATTATTTATCTGACCATGAGAACTGTCGATAAAGAGCTTTATATTCGACCAAATGCATTTGGTAAATGAAAATGCGTAGAAAACATGTATTTTGGTATCGATATCACCAAAGGTTATCGATGCAACAGCTAATTGCATGTGAATTTATTACTCTTGGCCTGCCGAATCAATGTGCCCCTTTCCTTATCTGTATCAATATATTAGCGCAGTGATGGTCAACCTTTTTAGCCGGAGGACCAATTTATTGATTTTCAATGTGTTCACTTGCCCCAGTGAGTATCTTTAGCTTGATATTGTTATATTTGCGATATGTCGCAAACCTATTTGCATTTTCGAAACGGTATCTTAATATATAAAAATTAATGTGTCTTTGTTTGTCCCCTATGCGTTCCTAAGCCATACATCCGATTGCGATGAAACTTTGGTGATTTGTTGTACGCATGCCCGCGATGATTTCTTTATATAATGGCTCTGTCGTAATGGAATTATTTCCCAAACCACTCATCCGATTGCGATGATTGGTGATTTGTTGTGCGCACGCCCGCGAAGGTTTTTTTTGTACAGTGAGCGAGATCTTGCGCTAAGAAATTAGTATTCAAAATTAACTTTATAGGTGTTTGAAAAAAACGTGTGTATTTCATATAGTTTAGCGGCAGGGGCAACATTTCCTTTCTTTGAGTGGCATTGCAACGAATACTATATTAATAGTTTATTAATAAAACAATTGCAGAACGGGAAAACAAACTTTGGTAAAGCCGTTTTCATTCCACGACAAAAAATCCCTGACAAAATATCCTCCGACAAAATATTCTACGCACAAAACATCCCCCAACAAAATATCTACTAAAACCTAAACTAACCAAAACTAATAAAAAAATGGGACAAAAATAATACAGACATCCTATATAATAAATTATTGTTAAAAAATAGTAACTAACTAACTAACCATCACGCCGTTTCCCCGCAGGGGTAGGCAGAGAGGACGGACCGCCAAAAAACTCGGTCCTGGCACACACTCTTTGCTTCACTCACATTCATACATCGTCTCATACATAATCTTCTATTATTCTGACTTTTGACATGGCCCGACTCAAGTATCTGATTCACTTGATCGTGCCAAGTCTTCCTCGGGCGTCCCCGACTTCAATTCACAATTGCGTCATATATTCTTCTTACACTACTTTCTTCGTTCATTCGCTCTACATGCCCAAACCATCTGAGGGTCCCTTTCTTAATCTTACTCATTATGCTTACATCAGCCTTACATTCTTTGCGGATCTCCACATTTCTCACACGATCATACATGGTTTTACCACATATACGCCTCAGGGATCTCATTTCTACAGCATTCAGTTTACTTTCATCCTTTCTCTGCCAGTTCCATGCCTCACTGCCATACATCAGGGTAGGTACCAGGACTCCATTGTGGACTGCTAGTTTCGCTCCTTTCGACAGTTTTTTATTAGCGCCAACGGCATTCAGTCCTCCATTAATGGAGTTACCGGCATTTACCCTTCTTTCGATATCTCTATCAGCCTTCCCATCTCTCGTTAACATACTACCCAGATACACAAACTCATCCACCTGCTAAAAATTAGTAAAATGGAACAAAAATAATACAGAGAACAGTAATTTATTGTCTTTACAGGATGTTTGTATTATTTTTGTTCCATTTTTTGTTAGGTTAGGTTTTAGTAGATATTTTGTTGGGGGATATTTTGTCGCGGGATGAAAAGTCGTGGAACCGAAAACTTAACATCAAGGCCAATTCAATAAATATTGTCGCTTTTCATCGTTCTGATTATAAAAAAGAAACCCATTTGGAATTTGGGGAAACTGTTGAATTTTGATAACTCACCCCCATACGTCATATGTACGTCTAGTATAACATTACTAGACCTACGTATGACGTATTGTCATGTTAACAAAGTTTATGGTGTCCGAGTAGTTAAGGGGGGGGGGGGGTAAGGTTTTAAAACTCATTTTTCAAATTAATTTTTTTCTAAATGTACAATATGTCGAGAGTGTTGTGCCAAAATTTCAAGTAAATCGGAGCAAAACTAACAAAGATACAGCTTTTCAAGCGACCGGCCCTCTTGCTCTATTCAAGTATATTTCGAGTATAATCGCATTTTTGAATTCAGCATGCAGCAAAAAAAAAAAAAAATTAAAAAAAACGCTTCCTCACTACCAGAAAAAACATATTACCTTTTAAACCCATTTCAATTTTTTTGTTTCAAATGATTTGTTAACGAGTTATGATGTTCACCGCGAAACACCTTTTTTTCGAAGCGCCTCCGGAGATTCGCTCTCACGGACTTATTTATTAATATTTTTAATTAAAAAAAAATTCAAAGATACTTCAGATGTCATACTATAAGGTGTATTTAAAAGAAATAAGCCAACATTATTCATATCTCCAAAAAAAAAATCATGAAAATATGCCTTTTTTTCGCCTTTAAAACCTTACCCCCCCCCCCCCTTAAATAAAATTTAGTCAAGAAAACTTTTGGTGTTTTATGAGACGGAAACTATAGAAATATACCAAACATAGATCTCAATAAGAAAAACGGTCGAACCAAGGAATTTTGTCTTTATTAGAATATTTAAAAAAATCTTGTTGTTCGGCGATTCGAGCGGCGAATTCAAAACTTTGAAAAAAAGATTGAAGTTTTTCGCGAAACCCTTTTGCAAAACAACATAAACCGGCAATATTTCGATATTTCATTTAGTCTAGTGGGATGTATGAAAAAGCTTGCGGGCTACACGAGGCCCGCAACCCGCTTGTTGCTCATCACTGTATTAGTAAATTGTTAGCGTTATGAAATGTGTTGGATGCGTTGGATTGCGTAAATGTCAAATGGACTAGTTGCGATATGAAACACGCGTCTTTTGTTACGTAACAGAAAAAAGAAATAGATCGGTGACACCATAACCTTTCTACCCTTTATATTGGTGATTTTAATCAAATGCCTGAAACATAAAACAAAATAAACACAATGGCGCATTTATACTGAGTTTTTACAAAACATTTATACAGTTATAAAAACTCGGTCATTATTCAATGAGTTAGGCAAATAAATTTATAAAATATACTAGCTTTTCCCCGCGGCTTCGCTCGCTCGGTATTACGGGAAATTACTGTAGCGCTTGCACTTATCAATTATCCCCCCTCCCCCCAACCCCACCCCCTCCCGCATTCCATGCATTCATTCCCTTACATTCAGTTTTCAAACATCTCGCCTGCCACCTAAATTTCATAATGCTATAGCTCAAAGAAAAAAAGAATTACTTACCCAATTTTGTTCATTCGTTCGGAATTTATGCGCTTACAAACATTTCGGATGTTTATTTTAATTTAAATATTTGGAAGTTCGTTAGTATAATAAAAAAATACTCTATTTATCATTCAGTCTTTATAATCGTTACGAATTATATTTTTAATACAGGAACTCAAATCTGACATTTATTCCAAGCTTGTCCAAAAAAAACGAATTCTAATATTTAAATTTTCTGCAGTAGTAGCTGACCAGTAGACTGAGTGCCTACCAGCATAGAGCCCAAAAATATATCAGCATTGTTTCCATGGAAAAGATTTTTTTCTGACGTTAGCAAAAACTCGCTTTTGTTAGCGACAGAAAACGTATAACAAATATAATATATTCATATTTATAATTTCATAACGCCAGAGCTTACCATCATTTATAGCCTATAGTCTTCGCACATAATTTAGCTTTCTATTGGTGAAAGAATTTTTCAAATCCTTTTATAGTTTTACGCGTGAAAGCGTCATAAACTAACTCGAGCAGTTTCGCATTTATAATATTAGTATGGATTCATTCGAATATCTGTATGAAATTACAAAATTTGAACTGACCAACAATTACAAAGAGACGTACTAAATAAATGTAATTAGCTCAACCACAAAAAAGCATTTCATTTATTTTTTCAACAGTTTTAGTTTACATTTTGTTTCCAAAATTGTAAATTTTAGTCAGTTTAAATCGTACATGGATCGTTCTTCTTTTTAACCTACATAAAGTTGTCTCCACCAGTTAGTGGAGAAAAATTCAACAGAAATATCAATATTGTTATTTTATAATTATTTTAAAATTATTTTAAAATCTACTGTACTAAAGAAGTAACGACTGTGTGCGTTTTAAAAAAATGTGTGTTTAAATTTTTGTAGTAAAAATTACGTTTCAGAGTTGTAACTCCTCGTGATAGAAGTGTATTTCATACAAATCACTTTCATCCTTTCTCTGCCAGTTCCATGCCTCATTGCCTTACATCAGGGTAGGTATCAGCACTCCATTATGAACGGCTAGCTTCGCTTCTTTGGACAGGTTTTTGTTGGCGCCAACGGCGTTCAGTCCTTCCATTAATGGAGTTACCGGCATTTACCCTTCTTTCAATATCTCTATCAGTCTTCCCATCTCTCGTAAACATACGTCCCAAATACACAACGACAATTTTTTTACGTTAACTCCACACAGGAGGCCCTGAGAAAAATAATTTCCCTCAGGGCCTATGTCATCTGGAATGCTGTGTGTAGGGTCTTTTTGAGAATAGGAAAGAATGAACATTGGTCTTTAAGAGACCCATGTTGTAGGAAGGAGGAAACACAAAGGCCGGCAAATCGTTCCACAGCCGAGCTGTTGAACATAAGAACGAGTCGAAGATGCGACCCGTTCTCATGTGATAAATGCCAACCGTGTACATATGTTGGACACGCGCGTGTTTGGCGTGTTTCCCGACTATGCACCCGTGCCGAAGGAATCAATGACGCTAGTTCTTCGGAGTATCTTCCATTGAAGTACCGGTAGAACAAGGATAGCATTCCCACCTGACGCCTGTGCTCAGGGTCGAGGGTTTTTTTCAGGTATTTTGGGGCTCCAGACCAGAGGTGGCTGTCAAATTCAACCGTGGGGCGCACTTGTGATTTGTACAGGGTTAGCAGTTGTGTACTGTCAAAATAGGCCATAAAAAACATTACCCATTATCCTTTCAAAATTTTCACTCCAATTTAAATGAATAATTTCTTATATCTATCTCCCATCGTGTATTCTTCCTTTTTTATGATATTTTTTCTTGTCTTCTTCTATTCTTCTATCCCCTTCACAAGTTTAAATTCCCACGAGATATGAATCAATGTGAAATGATTTGATTGAGTTGAACGCACTTCGATAGATGTCACTTTGTATTCACGCGGAGGCCTGCGCAGGAACCGGATGCAGCGGACTTTCTTCCTATTTCGGCGGGCACACCAACCCACCCACTTCCGGTACAACCAACCTTACTTCGGGTCGACGGTACAATCCTGGCTTAATAGCCAATCTTTTTTTTCACTGTTTTTTTTTATTTATTTCGTGTCGCGATTAGCATTCCGGCAAGCATGCCTGTTGATATATTGATTTTAATTTCGCTTAGTTGGACGTTCCACCGAAGCCAGTCAAGTTAGCCTCTCAGAATCTGGGCGTACGGTACAGGGCTAGCAGTTACTGCAGATGGTATACAACTGCTGACCCTGGACAAATCACAAATGCGCCCACTGTTGAATTTGGCAGTCTGGAGCCCTGTTTTGAACTGTGCAGAAACGGCCGGTCCGTTTGATAGATTCCCCTCTCTTAACAAGCGGATTGCAATCTCTAGAGTGCAGGCGTCAGATGAGTATACTGTCCTTGTTCTATCGGTATTACATTGGAAGACGCTCCGCTGGAAACGCTCCTTAGCGTCATTGGCCCTTTCGACACCGGTTCTTAGTTGGGAAACGCGCGCCCAACATAAATTCGCGGTTGACATTTGTCACGTGGGAACGGGTCGCTTGTGCGACCCATTCTTGAGTTCAACAGCTCGGCTGCGAAACGATTCGCCAGTTTTTGTGTTTCCTTCCTCCTACAAATTGCGTCTCTTCAAGACCCATGTTCACTTATTCCTCTCGGATTCCCCAATTTGGGAGGCGGGAACGGGTACCGCCGCTCCGGGAATCTTTATTGGATAACCAACATCTTTGCCACAAGTCACCCCAAGTGGTTCGCTACGTTTAGTGATTTAGAAGGGGTGCCCGGGTTCATGGGGTGAGTCTTGTCTAGGTCTTGGAGGCGGATGACCAGGACACACTGAACCCCAGATTCCTACCCACCCCTAAACTCTTTTCCTTTCCAAAACTCTCTTCCCCTTCCTTTCCTTAAAAAAACCCTCCAAACAGCACCCCCAAATATGCCCCGAGGAAAATCATTTTCCTTAGGGCCTCTTGTGTGTAGCTCATGTAAAAAAAATTCTCTCTGGATTTTGACATTACTGCAAATATATTTTTTAATATGTCGGTACGTTTTGCTTTTTTTGACAATTTACTTCTTATAGGAGGTTGGACCCTCCAAAAAACGTTAAAATTGCCCGGTTTGAACGCCACCAACAGATGCTTAGTATACAAACTAGACAATGTATTTTTAAAAAAAGCAAATAATACAGACATGGAGAATTTTCTTCTAAAACAGTTAGTAAAAAAAATTTAAAATCCGTCAAGTTTTGGAAAAAATGGGGAATACAAAACCACGAATTTAATGATTTTATTTGGGTATTATCAGAATGTGGTGCAGTGCAGTTGTGTCCCTTTCGTTCAGTATTCTGGGAAGTAAGAGCGACAGTGACAGCAACAACAGTTTAGTAAAATACCTATTGTTAAATCTCAGCGACCAGGTATCCTCTTAAGAGCAGCCACATTTTTGGCTGTTGTATTCCTCTTAATCTAGACCAGTGATTCCCAAAGTGGTCCAGGGGAGACCCGACGGGGGTCAACGTAGGCGCGATAAAGAAATGGGGGTCCACAAGTTGTAAGTGGGGGTCCACGAACTGCTTTCGATTGAGACCCATTCCGTGCCCCATATCCATATCCCATCCCACCCCCTGTCTCATATCTTATTACTCTCCCTCCATAACAGAGCGACTGGCGTACAGCGCACGTTGTTGTACCGGTTATGCATGAGATCTTAAAACGCCCAGCTAGGCAAGGGGGGGGGGGGCGTAATGGGATATGCGTGTGGTAACATACTCATATTGGGATGGTAACATACTCATATCCCATTGCGCCCCCTCCGTCGTGGCAAATATAATCTCGAAAGCTGGTCCATTTTGCCCCCGTTTGTCAATATTCAGTACTACGCGTGTCGATTTTGAGAATGTGGTAGAAATGCACCAGCAGGGGGTCCACCGTGACCAGTAAAATTTTTAAAGTGGTCTACGAGAAAAAAAAGTTGTGAAACTCTGATCTAGACGATACTTTAAATAAATATAGTATTATTACAGCTTCTTCGAAAAACCAAACCACTCCAAAAGTTGTGACTTCCGAATTCGACATAATTGAACCTACGCGCGTACTTTCGGCCGCCGAAACGTGCCGAAACCCGCACAGGGTCAATGCATTATCGATTGATTCAAATGTGAGAAGCGACGGACCCCAAGTTTCCACCATCCACATCCCACCGAGATCACAATCTACCAGAGAGATGAGCGGCCGATTGCGATTGTGGGAAAGTGTTCATTTTAAACTGTATCAACGATTCCTTCACACTTAGCGGACGATTGTTTTAATGGAAATTACATTAGGAGATTGTTACACTGATTGTAAATGAGAAGATATTCTTTATAGGAATTTCGATTACATTATCAGTCGATATTTAATATCTTCGATGGATTCCCTTTTTATTGTTATTTTTCTTCTGATTTTTAAAGTGATGCTTCTTTAGCACCGTTGTGATTTGAAACTCGAATGAAATGGTGCATTACAGTACCTACGAAACATCAAACTGTGCTCATTGGCCCCTTGGATTATGATCTCACTTTTCAAGCCTCCTATTGGTTGAGATTGTTTTGGTGAAGTTTCGCTTCTACCGCGTGTGAACTGCACTCGATTTTTTTTTACATTAGCTCCACACAGGAGGCCCTGAGGAAAAAAATTCCAAGCATAATATCATAATTACCAATAATGTCGTCTCTAGTGATGTGTTTGAAGGAAAGGTAGGAGAGGAAGTTCTGGGAAAGGGGTATGGGCTGGGTAGGAATTTGTGGGTCAGTGTGTCCAGAAGTGACGGACATACGATATATCCCTCCCACTGCGGTGCAAGGCGATTTTCCGAGAGAGTTCAAAAAATCTTCCTCAACCAGTCTTTCCCGATCTGGCCTCAGGTGCAGTTGGTGAACCAGGCCACCCCTGCTAAGTCAGCAAACGAAACGAACCACTTGGGGTAACCTATGGCAGAGGTGTTAGTTATCCAATGTGTTTAGAGGTGTTGGTTATACATGGTTCCCGGGGTGGCGGAATCCATACCGACCTACCAAAAACCTCTTGGCCTGTGCCATCTTTGGGGATTTTGTGTGGAGGGTATCTTTAGGAAAGGACAGAGGGGAATTTCTTGGAAGGAAGAGGGTGTGAGGAGTGCGTAGGAATCTGGATTTTTAATCATGTCGGACATGTGCGAACAGCTCCATATTATCTCTACAGCCATTAAACTACCGATTTTTAAACGGTTGTGTAAAAATTAGCAAAAAAGTAAGTTTAATTTTTTTTTAAATTGCCATGCTAAACTTTGGTTTCATAAAGGTGTACATTTTAATTATTTTGTGGTTAACTTTAAGATTTGAATAAAAAGCGTGGTGTTTCCTTCTTTCTAACACCGTAAATGCTATTTCTCACCATAATGGTAAGGGAGACACAACGATTTCCTTGAAACCTATGTTAGTTGTTCTCAAAAGCGAATAAATTAGCCTGAGGGGTTAAATCAATAATTTCGAAACACTTATGGTGGTCCCGCATGTTGTCACATATTCGATTAACTCAACCGCTCTGCGTCCATGTAAAGCTTAAGAGGAAACCGGGCGGAGTTTGGTCATACAAACGCGTTCCCCTAATTTCTCTCAGACTCCTCTTTGACAATGCTTTTTTAAATATAATGTAGATACCCATATGTAATGGATGGCTCCTAACCTAACCTAACAAAAAAAAAAATGGGACAAAAATAATGTAAAAAAATGTATATAATTAATAATAATATATTTTGTCCCATTTCACTATTTTTGAACAATAATTTATTGTCTTTACAGGGTATCTGTATTATTTTTGTCTCATATTTTTGTTAGGTTAGGTTATGTTTTAGTAGACATTTTGTTGGGGGATGTTTTGTCGGAGGATATTTTGTCAGGGATATTTATTTATCCGGAAGCAAAAGGGACAGTGACAGCAACAATTTGTTAAAATAAATTTTTCAAATTTGTCGGCGACCGGCTTTCCTCTTAAAGTGTCTCCATATCTCGATAAGGAGTCACCTGTGGCACGATTGGTAGTGTCGCTTGAAATCCGTTATTTGTTATTTGACAAAACCTTTATTGGTTCGAGAACGGAACTCGTGGCAAGTAATTGAAAACGTTTTGCAATGCGAACAGTCCGTATCTAATCGGCATTATTTTATTGCTTTCATTATCTCGCTCTCCGTATGGTTAGGCAGATAAAATTACTTCGCCTTCACTGCAAGTGCAATATCAGTTCGTATTTTTATTGTAATTAATTTTTTTACCGTTGTGTCTTTAAATTATCTGAATCTATTGACTTTATTAATTTGCTGCGCGTAGCGAAGTTCTGCTTTGACTCGACCATTTTGCATTTCATCAGTCTGTAAATTTGTTTTGTCAAACAGGCGTATCTGAGGAATATATTTCCTCCAGGGCTTATCTCACATTTGGGGACGCTGTGTGGAGGGTCTTTTGAGGAAAGGAAGGAGATGAAGTTCTGGTATGTATAAATCTAGGCGCCAATGTTTCCATAGTATGAATCCATCCCTCCCATTGCGGTACAAGGCGATGGGTCGAGAGAGATAAAATTCCCTCAACCAGTCTCTTCGGATCCGGTTTGCCACGCAGTAGTGGAATGCATGTGCCGCCAAGACCTAAACAATCCTCACCCCATTAACCCCAGCGCCCTTGGGGTGATTTTTTACAAAAACGGCCCTATACAAGTCATCCAAATATAATTAAATATAATAATCAACCAGGACATCCCTGTTTAGTCACAAACGTAGCGAAGTACTTGGGTGATCTATTCCGGAGCGGCGGTACCCATACCCGCCTCCCAATAAAAAATTGAAGTAAAGATTGGTCGTCGAAATTCATTAAAAATAGTACTTTTGCATTTTTTAAGAAAATGGCTATTTCTAAACCGGTGCACATGTTAAACGCACTCAACGACCATAGAATGGCGTCTGACTGTCATTCTAATTTCTAATTGCACCCGGGACGAGCGCGCGCCGGAAATGCCGCTTTGTCTTTATTCTAATTTTAAAATTAAAACCGTTGAATTTTTAAACTGACTTTTTTTGTTATTTTTAAGTCTTTTTTCAGAAAAAATTATGGTATGTTTAACCCCTCAGGCCTCGGGCCTGTTTTGTCGGAAGGTTAAAATATTTCCTTGCAATAAAATCAAAATAAATGTAATGTATCTGAACGCATCCCAAAATTAAAAACTGTTTTTGAAAGGTGATGAAAAACACTATAAACCCACATATATTTTATCAGGCAAATGGATTATAAATGTTATTGATGTACATTGTAATTATTTTGTGGTTTACTTTTAGATTTGAATATAAAGCGTTGTGTTTTCTCATTCTAACATCGTTTAGATCATATATATATTTTTTTACATGAGCTCCGCACTGAGGCCCCGAGGAAAATTTATTTATTCATTTATTAACGTCCTTTTTGGGGGCTTTTACACATGAATATTAAGAAATATACAGTATTTATTGTAAATAATTGAACTGCCTCAGTAACAATATTTTATATTTGTTTAAAGATACATTGAAAATGTCCACTGACATAATTATATATGGTATAATTATTGATATAATTTCCCTCAGGGCCTATTTCATCTTTGAGGATGGTGTGAGGAGGGTTATTTTAAGGGGAGAAAGGAGAGAAGAGTTCTGGAAGGAAAAAGGGTATAAGGGGTAGGTAGGAAGCTGGGGTTTTGTGTGTCCTGGTCATCCACCTTCAAGAACTAGACAAACCTCACCCCATCAACCCGGGCACCCCTGCTAAATCACAAAACGCAGCGAACCACTTGGGGTGGCCTATGGCAGAGGTGTTGGTTATCCAATAAAGATTCCCGGAGCTTCGATACCGATTCCCGCCTCCTAAATTGTAAATTGGTTATCTTTTAGATTTTAATATAAAGCGTTTGTTATGATGTGGATGCGTCATAACATAATTAACAATTTTAATTTATTGAATTGGTAGTCAAGTACTTTTATGGGAGTTATTTTATGGTTTTATTCAGTATTCACGGGCAGGTTGATGTAATATTTAATAATGGTGTAATTAATACCGGACGGAGTGTTTTCTCTTTCTAACACCGCTTAGATCATATTATTATTTCTAACGATGATAATATGGGATACAACGATTTCTATGAGACCTATAAAAGAGTTGTCCCGGAAAGCAAACAAATTAGCCTCAAGGGAAATGTTATTTATGGCATCCTTTATCACATGCTATACTTGGCTGAAAAAATATGAATCTTTTTTGCATTAATGCTTTTAATTTTAGTAAATTTATGCTAAATAGTAACAAATTATGAATAACTAACTGTATTTGTAATTTTTGAAGAATTATTACTAAAGCTGTTTTTTCTTTTCTTTTCAGGTAAGTGTCACACATCGTAATAATATTCATATTATTTGATTTGCTAACAAAATAGTGGGGGTAAGTTTTTTATTTACTTATTTCATGTTGTGTTGTTATTTTATAAAAAACTTAATCGAATTGTATACAGTATTTTTTTTTATAATTAAATTTAATAATGTTATTATCAAATTCTGAAAGTATTATAGTTTTTTTTTGTTACAGCTATTTCGGCTTACTAGACCATTTTCGAACTGTGGTTAAACAACTTTGAAACGACTTATTTATATGAATCAAAATGTCAATTTTCGAAGGTGTTATTTGTATTCATATAAATAAGTCGCCTCAAAGTGGTTTAACCACACTTTGATAATGTGCTTATAAGCAACAGCTGTAACAAAAATAAAAAATTAAATCGAGTTCTACGAATTTAGTATGAGTATGTAGTATTTTTGCGGCACGTATTCCAGAGTACTATATCGTCCTGATGAAAGATCACCTTTCAGAATCGAAACGTTACTTGAAATGGATTTAGCTATGTTTGGTAACCAGAACTGAATAGCCAGGTACTTTCCCACCTTCGTCTTCTCGCTACCCTCACAACGTACCACAATTGGGGATGCTATTGTCACATTGGTCTGTTGGAACTGTTGTGCTGTGCTCACATAATATCCAAGAGTCCCAACCGTTCGACTGAAACCAGTGGGACTATGGCATCACCAATTGTGATGCTAAGTGTAGTATGGAATGAAAGAAGGTGGGAGAAAGAATGGTGAGGGTGTACCTGCCTATTCAGATCTATTCACCAAACACGGATAAAGCCGTTTCACGTAAAGTTTCTATTCTGAATTTAGTGGGCTTTCACCATTGGAGGTCATCCACCACTTACCCGCCCTGGTATAGGTAACAGATGGTCACTCCTTCAAGGCTCTCGCAAGGACTCTATTTTTTTGAAAGAACGAAGCTATATTTAATTTTAGAACGAATCTTGAACTCCAGTGTCCCTGCATATGTTGTTAGTAAGCAGTATGCAAGTGCTTAGCGGGGTCTTTCACCAGTATGGTACTGAGAGTATCTTCTAATATGTGTCTGCTTTTTTATGTGAATACCTCGCAAGAGTCCCAACTGCTCCCGTCTGGAGCCAGTGGGACTCGAGCATCCCCAATTGGGGTATGTTCTGAGGCTGAAGGTAAGGGCTGTGGAGGAGACTGAGATGAGGAAGTACCTGGCTATTCAGATCTAGTCACCAAACACGGCTAAATCCATTTTAAGCAATGTACCTGCCTATTCAGTTCTGGATAATGGTCTTACACCAGGACGATACTGAGAATATCTTCCACTCTATGCCTGCTTACTTCTTAAAAAAAAGCAATCTTGTTAAAGGGGGCGTTCAAGTATTAAGTAACGCAATTTTTGACCCCCCCCCCCCTCCCCCATGAAACGCGCCTTAACGGTTTTCTGTACTACTCCCCCCCCCCCTCCCCCTCCCTAAACGTTACTTATTTATTTATTTCAAAAACATACGGCACAACATGTGCCATTAACATAAATTATATTATATATGTATTATAAAACAATAACAAAACGAAAGTAACAACATAAATTGAAGTTACGTAACAACCAAGAGACTATTGTTACCAATTTGCTTTGATTTTGACAACGAAAATAAAATAAAAATGACGCACAATACAGTCGAGGGATTCCCCGTAAAACATAAGCAAAAAGGGTTGCCAACATGGGAGAGTAAAAAAATTACGTACAATACCATCAAGGGATTCCCCGTAAAATATAAACGAATAGAGTTGCCAACTTGGGAGAACAAAACAAAAATGACGTACAGTACAATCGAGGGATTCCCCATAAAACATAAACGAAAATGATTGTCAACTTGGAAAATTTGAATTACCTGTTTTTTTTAATTTAAATTAAAAACAAAACGTAATACGTAACGCGTTGTTTGAATCCCCCTACGCCCCGGTAACGCACAGTAACGCTTTACAAGCCCCCCCCCCCCCCCCACGCCAAATTGCGTTACGTAATACTTGAACGGCCCAAAATTAGAATCACCACGTCATAATGAATTCTATTAAATGCAAAATAAGCCTTGATAAATGTTAAATCCAAGATTAGTCGTAGGTAAGCCCTAATAACAGCTTTGGTGAACTGAGCGTCAGTTTATCGACAAGTTAAGCAGCTTAGGCGAGTTGTCGACTTCGACAGGTGTTTGTGCGTCTGTCTGTCGCGTCGCCTTACAACAATGCGCCAGTTAATTTGCATAATAACTCTGTTATCATTATCGAGCTAGGATGGTAAAACTGTAGAGGAAGTAGTTAGTGTATAAGATAGATAAGGAAATGTTTTCGGAAAACAAATTGCCACACTCGCATTTCAAATCTTAAATAGGACAGCCGACCGAGTGGGAAGAAATAATAATTTAAAGGTGTGTTTATATGGTGAGAAATGTGGATATCCGCAAAGAATGCAAGGCTGGTGTAAGCGTAATGAGTAAGATTAAGAAAGGGGCCCTCAGATGGTTTGGGCATGTAGAGCGAATGAACGAAGAAAGTAGTGTAAGAAGAATATATGACGCAAATGTGATTGGTAGAAGAAGTCGGGAAGACACGGCACGATCAAGTGAATCAGATACTTGAGTCGGGCCATGTCAAAAGTCAGAATAATAGAAGAGTATGTATGAGACGATGTATGAATGTGAATGAGGCAAAGAGTGTGTGTCAAGACCAAAGAGTTGTTTGGCGGTCCGTCCTCTCTGCCTACCCCTGCGGGCAAACGGCGCGATGGTTAGTTAGTTAGTTAAATACAATACTTCCTCACAGAGAAGGCCCTGAGAAACAAAGAAACTTCCTTAAGGCCTGTGTCATCCTTGGGGGTGCTGTGTGGAGGCTCTCTTTAGGGAGGAAAGGAAGGAGAAGAAAAAATTTATGAAGAGTGGGTAAGAATCTGAACGTTACTGTGTTCAAGAGTGATGGACGCATGAATCCATCCCTCCCACCACGGTGCAAGGCGTGGGTCGAAAAAGTCCGACTGGAGAGATCTAAGCTAGATCTCCCTCAACCAGTCTCTCCCGATCCGGCCCGCCACGCAGTAGGTGGATAAACGCGTTCGCCGCATTAAATCACCAAATCTAGTGAACCACTTGGGATGACTTACGGCAAAGGTATTGGTTATCCAATAAATGGTTCTGTGGGCGGCGGTACCCATAAAGAAAGTTTTTCATAAAAAAATCAAATGCGTTTTTGACAATGCATCTTCAATATTATTTGCTATGATATATAAAAGTGTGTCATCTGCAAAAAGTAAGATGGAACAACACTTTAAGCACTTCAGTACATCATTAATTTATATTATAAATAGAAGCAGTCCCAAAACAGATCCTTGAGGAACTCCAAGGTTTACTTTTTGCTCTTCAGAGAGAGCATCTCTAATTTGGGTTTCTTGTTTTCAATTTTTACGTAACCAATAATCCACTGCATTTCATAACCTTGAAATCTTATGTCCTTCAATTTCATTCTCTGTTTAACGTTTCAAAAGCGTTTTTTAAATCTAAGAATACAGCTATTGTGATTTTCTTCTGATCTGTACTTGTTTGTATGTTGTATCGTACATTGGTATTCGAAATATTTAGAACTAGCTTTCCCCCGCTGCTTCGTTCGCATTGTATTACGGGAAATTACTGTAGCGCTTGCACTTAACAATTATCCCCCCTCCCCCTACCCCCACCCTCTCCCGCATTCCATACATTCATTCCCTTACATTCAGTTTTCAAACATCTCGCCTGCCACCTAAATTTCATAATGCTATAGCTCAAAGAAATAAAGAATTATCCAATTTTGTTCATTCGTTCGGAATTTATGCGCTTACGAACATTTCGGATGTTTATTTTTATTTAAATATTTGGAAGTTTGTAAATATAATAAAAAATTACACTATTTATTATTCAGTCTCTATAATCGTTACGAATTATATTTTTTAATGTAGGAACTCTCATCTGACATTTATTCCAAAACATAAGCTTGTCCAAAAAAAAAACAAAACATATTCTAATATTTGAATTTTCTGGAGCAGCAGCCGACCAGTAGGTACTGTAGGTAGGGGGCTGAGTACCTTACCAGCATAGAGCTCACAGATATATCAACATCGTTTCTATGGAAACGATTTTTTTTCTGACGTTAGCAAAAACTCGCTTTTGTTAGCGACAGAAAATGTATAACAAATTTAATATATTAATATTTTTATTTTTATATTGGTTAATGTGTGAAAGCGTAGCAAACAAACTCGAGCAGTTTCGCATTTATAATAGTATGGATTTAATATTTTTAAATTTTCTTTCACAACGCGCTGTTGCAATGAGGCAAGTTAGGTCTCCTATTTGACGATAACAACGCGGGGTCGTCGAACCCACCATTACCGAATACAGTGCAATACCTGTATAAATAGGAATGGGTATATTGCACCGCGACAACTTGACTGTCCAACAAACTGTTCCGCACATACACCACCAAAGGCACATAGGCCCCTGCCACTAGTACCGGCACTTAGGATGTGGAGGATAGATTAAGTAGGCTAGACTTGTTAATATTTACTATTTTTGAAACTCGCTATTCATTGGGGAATTCCTTTGTAATCTATAAATATCGTGATTTAGCAGGGGTGCCCGGGTACATGGGGTGAGGTTTGTCTGGGTCTTGAAGGCGGATGACCGGGACACACTGAACCCCAGATTCCTACCCACCCCTTAAACCCCTTTCCTTCCCAGAACTATCCTCCCCTTCCTTTCCTAAAAAAAAAACCTTCGCACAGCATCCGAAAAGATGACATAGGCCCTGAGGGAAATTATTTTCCTTAGGGCCTCCTGTGGGAGCTCATGTAAAAAAAATATATATATAAAATTCAAAATATGTTTGCTTCTATCTATGTATATGAGATGTTATGTGTTGCTAAACCATTCAGCGAATTGCGGTGTGGATTATATGTGCGCATGCCCGCGATAGTTTCTGTGTACAATAGTGAGTTCTGGCGTCATGAAATTATGCGATGCTAACCGTTCATACGATTGTGATGAAACTTTGAGGATTTGATGTGCGCATGCCCGCGATGGTTTCTGTATACAATAGTGAGTTCATCATCATGAAAATATGCATTGCTAATCGTTCATCCGATTGCGATGAAACTTTGGTGAGTTGTGAGCACGCTCGCGAACGTCTCTTTATATACTGGTGAGCTCTGGCATAATGATATTTGGATCGTGTTAAACCATAGTGAACTAACTCACTTTTTGCAGTTTCTGAGTTAGAGTTTGAAATGAGGGCTGCAAATCATAATCTAGCTCTGCCAAAGAGAACCAATCATAGAAATACTGTATTGACCAATCATAGACTATATTTCTTTGATTGGTTCTTCTCTCTCTTTCTCTCATTTCAAGCTCTGACTCAAAAATTGCAAAGTGAGTTAGTTCACCATGGTTTAAGACGATCCATTTGTATTAAAAAAATGCAATAGGTGGCGGCAAAACTGAATGTACCGGGACTGAATGTATGGAATGCGGGAGGGGTGAGGGGAACTCGGGAGGGGTGAGAGAAGGTAGATTGGAAACGCGAGAGGGGAAGGGGACATGGGAGGGGAAGGGGAAGGGGAACGGACGAACGGGAAAAGACACGCAAGGGGAAACAATTTCTTTATTAGTGGCATTGCAACGCATGCCGGGAACTCGCTATTAATCAATAAAACAAATATGAAACTTATTTCCACTTTAATTTATTTGACCGCAACAGGTTTCAGCTTGTTAAAGCCATCTTCAGACTGGTACAAATTATTCTTTATCTACGGTTTATGTACATAACATATGGGGAAGAGAGAGGGGTGTTCTACAAGGATTTGATCCAGTAGTGAAGTTATTATAATTTAAAAACTCCTGTACTGAACATAGCGTATTATTGAGTTAAGAGGAACGTACGCGCGGCCCATTTCGGCCCGTTTCATACAAATCTTAATTCTGGATTTGAGATCAAAATACCCAACCAAACTGAAAAATTATTTTTTTTAATTATTTTTTTTTTTTACATTAACTCCACACAGGAGGCCTTGAGGAAAATAATTCTCCTCAGGGCCTATGTCATCTGGGATGCTGTGTGGAGGGTCTTTTTGAGGAGAGGAAGGAATGAACATTGGTCTTGAAGAGACCCATGTTGTAGGAGGGAGGAAACACAGATGACGGCAAATCGTTCCATAGCCGAGCTGTTGAACTCAAGAACGAGTCGAAAAAACGACCCGTTCTCATGTGACATATGTCAACCGTGTACATATGTTGGGCGCGCGTTTGGCGTGTCTCCCGACTATGCACCGGTGCCGAAGGGATCAATGACGCTAGTTCCTCAGAGCATCTTCCATTGAAATACCGGTAGAATATGGATAGCATTCCCACCCGACGCCTGTGCTCTAAAGATTGCTACCCGTTCGTTAAGATGGGAGAATCTATCAAACGGACCGCCCGTTTCTGCACAGAGTCGAGGGTATTTTTCAAGTATTTTGGAGCTCCAGACCAGAGGTGGCTGCCAAATTCAACCGTGGGGCGCACTTGCGATTTGTACAGGGTAAGCAGTTGTGTACTATTAAAGTATCTGCGGGCCCTGTACAGTACGCCCAGTTTTTGAGAAGCTAGCTTTACTCTGGCTTCGATGGAGCCCCCATACCTGAGCTGGTCACTTAAAGTTACACCAAGCATATCAATGGAAGGTCTGTTCGGAAGATTGCTTCCGTTGAAGGAGACTAGATTTTCATTTCGATCCCTTTTAGACGTAATCAGACATGATTGGGTCTTTGAAACATTGAATTCGACGAGGTTATTCTTACCCCAAGAGAAAACACTCTCGAGGTAACCATCCATTCTTTGCTTCAAAGCCCTCCGAGCCGTTGGAGTTTGTGTGCCCTTTGGGGGCTTGTCAAACGAAAAGCTGTCATGGACTGTACTGTCATCCGCGTAACAATGAATTGGTGCACATAATTAAAAGCTATATCAAATATCTAGTACGGATGTGAGCTACTTTATTTATTTTTACTTTAAATCATAAGATATAGGCCATTAAATATTTTAGTGTTTCATGATTTTAGAGGCAACTTGGGCAATTATTTGTGAGTAAATGAAAAACAAAAACAAAAAGTTTTCAGTATTTATTTTTAAAATGCAATGAAAAATAAAATACCGCTGAAAATGCATTTTTTGAGTAGTAATTTAAATATTTAAACGACAAATTTTTGTTCCGCCATAAATGGGTAATTTGTATTTTAAATTTACACCCATCAAAAAGATTTTTTTTTATTTATTTTATATTTCATCATATTTCTACGATAAAGATAGTAAAATTTTTTTTTTGTGTCCAAATAATTGCCCAAATTGCCTCTAAAATCATGAAGCATTAAATTCTTTAATGGCCTATATCTTATAACTTAAAGCAAAAATAAATAAAGTAGCTCACATCCGTACTAGATAATTGATAAACCTTTTGATTACAAAAATAATTTTTCAGTTTGGTTGGGTATTTTGATCTCAAATCCAGAATTAAGATTTGTATGAAATGGGTCGCGTATACGTTTTTTTTAATTGAGTTGATTGGACGAAGTTTCTTCATCAGGGCATTTTGTCTATCCCACAAGTGCTCTCCACTCCCACTGGGATCTATTGCCATAAATATTCTGCCTGCTCTACTTGTTGTAAACTCTATTCCGTTTACGTAGAGTGTAGAGGCTCCCACTTGGTCACGATCTTCGAAGTCCTGTCGACTGGCAATATTTCAACATGGCAAACCCATCGCAGCTTTTTGGGACCAACATAATCAAATGGTTTCATGTGCAATTAAATAGTTCTAGTGCACGGCTCAATTTTACACCATATAAGAGTCATATAATTGCAGCGTAAGTAGGTCCATTTTAGGAAGCGGGTATTTATTTATTTATTTAAGGAACATAAACAGTCTTAGTAACATAATATACATAAGAGGATGATAAAAAAAAAAACAGACCAATTATTAATGTTCACAGTTAAGTATTTAGAAACAAGACTAACTGAATGTAAACTAAAATATTTAAGAAAAAATGAAAAGAAAACAGAACTAAGCAGCAATTTAAAAAAATAATAATAGTACAAATCAAATTCAACAAATGATAAACCATATTCATAAGGATTGACTAGATGATCATTTGTGGAAAAGTGTGTGGAAGGGTTAATTTTTTCCTGTGGGGAAGATTTAACCCGGACATTAAGTCTAGAGAACAATATGGGAAAAAATGGGAAACAATGGGAAACAATGGGAAAAAATAAAGATTAAAAAATATATATATATATATATAATACAATAAAATAAGTGTGATTATAACTAAAATAGGCTGCAAAATAGGTATTTGGTTTGGGAAGGGTAAGGGGAGGAGAGGGATAAGGGAAAGTTGCCACGCAAGTAATATAAAAATATTAGATACAATAATTAATTTAATCGTCGTGAATATGTGTTATTCTCACCTAGAATGTTATACAATGAAGTCCTGTAGCGACAGTCACTAGCAGTAAATATGTCAGCAAGTGTGTCTGTCTATATTTGCAAATTTATTGTTATTGTATTATTAATTTTTTTTTATTTATTATGAATCATAATAGATACATTTTTTTTTTTTTTTTTTTATTCTTCATTTTAATCACCCGCTAAACTGCCAAGGCAGTTTTTCAGCAGGTCAATTTGACAATATTAATAAAACACTGAAACATACAATATTATAAGAAAACACAATAGCAAAATAGTTCCAGAAGAATAACTTTTAAGTACCATGCATTTTAAAATGATTCTATATAATAATTAGTTACATAATATATATATTTGATGTACCCCCATAAATAAGCAGGGCTTGTGTGTATGGGGGGGGGGTGTTATCATAATAGTTTTATTTGGTATAACTCATTTCATATTTTCACTATAATTTTTAAGGTGTGTTTTAAATTCTTTTATGTTAGTGTTCATGTTTCTAATTTTTTCTGGTAGGGAATTAAAAAATTTGACACCGAGATATTTATGATTTTGCTGTCCTATTGTTTTTTTACATTTAAGAATTGGAAGTATTGACGTTTGTCTGAGATTTCTGTTATTTATCATTTATTGAATAATCGACACCCCTACCACATTTTTCATTTTGGGAGGCGGGAATGGCTACTTATTTGATAACTAACACCTCTGCCATAGGTCACCCCAAGTGGTTCGCTACGTTTGGTGATTTAGCAGGGGTGTCCGGATTCATGGGTTGAGGTTTGTCCATGTTTTTGTGGCGGATGCGTCTGCCCACCTTTTGCATGGCGGGCCGGATCGAGAGATACTGGTTGAGAGAGAGTACCGAGGGAGAGAGTCCTTTGAACTTTCCAGCCGGACTCTCTCGACCCATCGCCTTGCACCGCAGTTGAAGGGATGTATTCGTACGTCCGTCATTCCTGGACACGCTGACCCCCCGATTCCTAATCATCCCTCATACCTTTTTCCTTCTCAGAACTTCCTATCCTTCCCTTCCTTAAAAATATCCACTGCATCCATCCTCTGAGATGAAATAGGCCCTGAAGGAAATTATTTTCCTCAGGGCCTCCACTGTGGATCTAATGTAAAAAAAAATGTTACCCCAAGTGATTCGCTACGTTTGGTGACTTAGCGGGGGGGGACGGGTTCATGGGGTGAGGTTTGTCTAGGTCTAGGCAGTTTTTACTGGGTGGAACTCTGCTTCCTGGTGTCGCCGATATTGTCAACCAATACTACTGCACACCTTAAAAAAATCAACCAAATGAACGAATCCTTTCCGTATTCAAACTAAATTAACCAATACTACCGCAAACCTTAAAAAAATCAACTGCTTTCCATATTCAAACTATTCCCATGAGGAAGTAATCCGCCGATAGTCGGGCGGACACATGAGCATATCTCTTGTATTTGAATATCTTTGAAGACACCCCCGAACGTCTTAAAATTTCACACACACCTAATTCGTACACAAATAATACAGCAAATTCGGCGCGTTAACCACAGATTACCTCATTTACATAGACATATGCTCATTGCATATATCTCTGCTTTACTTCTGCTGGCGTCTGCATTAGATACTAGGGGATTTTTTTCAGCAATCTATTCTCGGAGTACATTTCCATTTCTTTGGGTGAGTTCAGGCGAGGTCACTTGCGGTTCGTTGGACTTTTTCGTTTACTTCTCTCTCCGTTCTAAGTATCGCAGATGCACTGTCACTCGCTAATTTAATGTAAGCGTGCACGACTGTGAGATCCTTGCAATTATAATTTGATTTTGATATCTATCGAGAAAAAACAGTGGGGCCTTGCCGGCGGTGGTTTGCTATCTTGAGCTAGGAGAATAGGACTGAGATAGGAGGGCGATGCATTGTTTCAGAATTTTAACTGTTTTTTTTATTTAATTTGGTTTAGCCCCTCAGGTTTCGACCATATTTTGTCAGTAGGTCAGAATATTTTCGCTTTGCATTAAAACTCAAATAAATTGAACATTTGTTTACGTATCCGAAAACTAAAAACTGTTTTTGAAAGGTAACGAAATACGCTCTCAAATTATACGTATTATTAGAAATAACAATGTAAATTTAAAAATATTAAAAAATTTAAACATTAAAATTTTTTTTAAAAGGCACACTTTACGTTTTTTTGTAACTAAAATTACTGATAATGAAAAAAAAAACACATTTTATAAGGCAAATGTTATTCCACTGGAGCGCTTTTTGCCACAATACGGCACTATTTAAAATACCTCGGATTGCTTTGCTGCCAATTTTGGCAAATTTTCCCTTATTTGTAAGTAATTAAGTAGAAGTTTACGATTTTACAATATTTTTTTTATAAATCCTTCGAATATGTGATAATCGACAAAAGATAGGTGAATTCATTGGCCATATAGAACTATAATCAGTTTGTATGTCTCCATATTAAAATTCGGAGGTATGATTTTTTTTGATGATCACCAAAAATGTCGAGCAATCGTAGGAAAAAGTTTTAAATTGCTCTGTCGCTCCAGTGGTTATCGGCTCACGTTTTTGCCGTTTCATAAGAAATAAATTAATTAAAAATCGGAAACTTTGGTTTCACGGAAGTTTCATTTGGCTATGTTCTAGATTAAATATAAAGCGTGGAGTTTTCTCTTTCTAACACCGTTTAGATCATATTTCTCAGCGGGACAGTAAGGGAGATACAACGATTTATATGGGACATATTTGAGCTGGGAAAAATTTTGTCTCCCGTAAATATGAATATACGGGTTAAGGTGATACCAAAAGAAAGAACAGATTACGAATTCTTTTAAGCATCACCTGGGGTTCTGCAAATTGAACTTGATAACAAAAAATCGAGTGCAGGTCACGCGTTAGAAGTGAAATCTTCACCACACAATCTCAACCAATGGGAGCCTTAAAAAGTGAGCTCATTATCAAAGCGGCAAGGTTTCATTATATCTCATTCAAACATGTAAAAATGGATAATTTATTGAAGTGAAACTTCTTTAGCATCGTTGTGATTTAAAACTCGATGAAACGAAAAATAGCGACACTAAAATGAGACAAACACATACATCTATGGGATTTAGCCTGCGAAAGAATGAGATAGACTAATCGGTATCCTCTTTGTGTGGAGTTTCGTAGCCTATCGGTCTTCTCTTTGTGCGGCACTTCGTAGCCTCCCCACTCTTGTCTATTTTAGTTTCTGAAGGTTTCACTTCTACCGCGTGTGAATTGCACACTCTGATTTTTTTAAGTGAAAACTTCTTTAGCACCGTTGTGATTCGAAACTCGATGAAACGAAAAATAGCGACACTAAAAAGAGACAAACACATAGATTTAGCCTGCGAGAGAATGAGACAGAATAATCGGTATCCTCTTTGTGCGGTGCTTCTTAGTCTCCCCACTCTTGTCTACTTAAGTTTTCTGAAGGTTTCACAACGATGATCTTCAGATGGCTGTTAACGAAAAGATTTGTATTATTATTGTGTCGTGTTTATCATCATCATCATCATCATCATCATCAGTATATTAATACGTGAAGCAAAAACTTTGTACCCCTTTTTACGAAAATTGCGCCAACGGAGGAGTATGAAATTTGGCACACTTATAGTTTATATAGAGAACTTGCTGGTACCCGGCATGCGTTGCAATGCAAAGAAATAAATTGTTCCTCCCTGCATTTCCTTTCCCATGCGTCCCCGTTCCCCTCCCGCGTCCCTTTCCTCCCGCATTCCCCTTCCACCTTCCTCGCCTTTCCATCCCTCGTCGTCCCTCCCGCTAATCCCAGCTCTTTCATTACCCTTCCCCTCATGCCTTCCCTCCCTACCGCTAAAATATATAACATTCATACATTTTCATTTATAAAAGTTTCATAACGCCAGAGGTTATCTTTATATATAGCCTATAACCTTCGCGGGCGTGCGCACAACAAATCACCAAAGTTTAATCGCAATCGGATGAACGGTATGGCAGCGCATTACATACGAACAAACAAACAAACAAAAATTGATTTTTATATAAAAGATGAGTGTAGAATATTTTTTTTAAATTATGCATAAAAAATACATTAAATCAATAAAAAAAAAACATAACAATTATGGTCGAATTTCGACCATTGGGCGACCACACTAGTAATAAAAATTCTTTTACGAATACAATGGAATGCCGGAGCGAATAATTATGAACAGTTTAGAATAGAAGCTTTTAAAGTTTAAACATTCCGTCTCTCGGTGTGAGGTATGAGGTTTGAGGTATGAGGCATGAAGATGTATTCAGTTCGAGTTGCAGAGCTAAACGTTCACACGATTTGCAGATTATAGTGAAAAACTTACCTCGCTCAGTGTTTTTTTTACTTTCAGCAGTTGAAGTCAATCCATTAACAGCTGTCCGTACCCGGCTTTCGGATACTATTGTTATTTCGGAATAATTCTTACTAGCAGTTAAAACCCCGTTACGCAGGATTTGCTGCTAGGCCGTGCGGACAGCTTTTGGTTCGCTTTCTCTAAGGTAATCCAACCTGTAAATGGCCGGGTAGGCGACGGCGCACACGCCTAAATTTTCAATTATTTTTATTTTTCAATGCGATTTTAACCCTTATGTATAAAAAAATGTATGAAGGACAAGGTCAGAATCGCTTGGGGCATTCTTGTTCTTGTCGTAAGAGGTATCCGAAATACACCTAGCCACTCGGAATAATTTTTATTAAATTTATCTACGACATATGACCTTCATTTTTCGCGCGATTTGAGCTGTCAAACTACCAGCGTCGTAGATCGCGAAAAAGATCTGTAAACTTATCAATTTATCAAATAAACGCAAGTAATGTTGTTTTTATGCATAGTTTATTGTTCAAGAAATGTGTTTCGGTAAATTTAATATACGATAACACAAAATATTACATCAAAGTCAAAACTTTGCGAAATTTACTGCGAAGTTTCCTTCTTGGCCCTTTACAGCACCGAACCGACTGAAATTTCGGGTTCAACTTTTTTATGTTTGCATTTGAAATTTTAAATATTTCAAAAATTATATGTTTATTTCTAAGAATAAATTACATTTAAAATGATATTTCATCACCTTTTTAAAACAGTTTTTAGTTTTCGTATACATTCAGAAATATTATATTTATTTGGAATACGTCTGAGGCCTGAGGGACGAAAGTAAGTTGACGAAATGTCAAAAGACCTCAAGGGGTTTCAAAACAATAAAATGTACCGTTACATCATCATTAGCTTTACTAAAGTTTGTCGCGGAGTTTTGGTTGGTTATAGAGTATTTGGCCATTCCCCCCTGGTGCACTGAACTTGTATTTACAATGGAGTGTCTATTATTAGCCAATGTTTAAGTTCAGTGTCCATCTGTGTTATCTCAGGTAAAGCTGCACCTGTCTGAGAATCTCGCTAAAAGTGGTGTTTCTATTACTAAGAAGCTCTAGTTCCTACCCGCCCTGAATGCTAATGCACCCGGCTAGCAAATACCACTCTATTAAATGTACAAAGTGCATCGTTCGCGGTTACGTGTGTCATTTGACCCCGCTGGACTTTGCCTGGTCTAGTCACAGTCACAAAGAGTTCTTTATTAGCCGATTGCACACAGATCCTCACTGTTTAAACTCCATGCGTATACAGGGCGTAATTTTTTATTTTATTTTTTACATTAATTTCACACATAAGGCCTTGGAAAACAGTTACTCTCAGGGCCTATTAGTGATGTGTAGGTTCAGGTGGATTCTGCTCTTGAACTCGGGTTCTTCGCAGTAAGCGGAACCTACTCCTTTTTCAAATTAACTACTCCCAGAGAACCCGGTCCAGTACCCGGACGCGTATTTCCAAACCCTATACCGGTTCAGTCGCGGTAGCGACATTTTATATTTTAAGTACACCTCTATATTGGTTATTTTCGATCACTTTGCAATTTTTTTTTCTAAAATTAAGTTAAAATAATCTTTGCAATGTTTGCATTAGAAATTAATAATTTTATTTCTAAATATTAAAATTTTGATACTTTGATATTTTTCCCATATATTGTAAATACACCTCTATATTGGTTATTTATTATCACTTTGCAAAAACAAATTGTTCTAGAATCTAGATAAAATTATCTTTCCAATGTGTATATTAGAAATTAATAATTTTATTTCTTAATATTAAAATTTTGATATTGAAAATGTACCGCGACTGAATCGGTATAGGGTTTGGAAATACGCTACCCGGACCCAAATCCGGAACTCGGTGGTCCGAGCCACTCGCGAGTCGGGAGCAGGTTCCGGGCTCGAGTTCTTTTGCGGGTTCCGGCTCCGAGGTCCGGCTCCGGTCAAACCCATGTGTTTTGGTCCGAGCCGCTCGCAAATCGGGAGGAGGGAGGTTTTTTTATTTTTGTAATACGAAAAATGGATATAAAAAAGGCCTACCTTCCCACGCCCCTCTCAATCCCCGTCCCTCTCAACCCCCCTTTCTCTCTACCCCCCTTCCTCTCAACCCCCTGCCACTATAGCGGCAGGGAGGAAAGGCAGAGGGAAGATGGGGTTCGCGGAGAGTGAGTGGTGAATTATTCAGTGGTATTTCCACCTAACACCGTGCGAGCGAAGCCGCGGGTAATAGCTAGTAATTAATATAATTTTATTCGTCACATTGAAAGCAGCATTCATTTCTAGTATTTTCGTTATTTGTTTTTTGGGGTGTTGGGCCGTGTTGTGCTACCCCCTTCTTTAGCCTACGTTTCGGACAGCGTTACAGTGTCCATCATCAGGGCAGATGTGTAATTGTGTAATGTGTAATAGTATGTATTGCAACTGGAGCAAATTTACCTTAATCATCCATCATATCATCACATCTATTAAACAAAAAGCCTTCGCCCACTATTCTGTACAAATGCAGCGGTCGAAAACAGATCACGTTCAACTGCCCAACCTCGTGATAGGCCTACCGAGCAACGAGCAGTCACTATCAAATGCACTCCATCAAACTAATTATAACAGACCTCTTCGTACCACAACTCAGTGCACAGCGTACAACGAACCAACAAATTACTGAATTCACCTTGTCCGCTTTTCTAGTGATTATGTGTTTTCGACAATTTGAAATTTGAAATTTTTTTATTTTATTTATTTATTATGGTTTAAGGCGGCGCTATTCGGCTGAAAAAGAAGAAGATGGAGAGATGTGTAATTACGAATGTTGGACAAAGCGCGCTAATATTTTAAGTGATGAAATCGCAGCGAAAATGGTGAAAAAGCTTAATAAAACATGACTCGTTTAAAATAGAGCAAAAATCTCGTGGAACGTATCTTAAGTATCATTTAAAGAAACATTATGAATTTTTTCACAAATATAACTTGTAAAATAATAGAAATAGACTTGTTTTAGTTATTTTGTTTTTTGAAGAGTTTTATTAAATGTACATTTGTTACTTAAATTTAATTTTTCCGCGACCGGTTTCGATACAACCGTATCATTCACGAGCAGAATTAAAACTAATTAAACAATTACAGAATTAAAACTAATTATACAGAATTAAAGTTTTAATTCAACAATTAAAACTTTAATAAATTGTTTAAAAACAATTACAGAATTAAAACTAATTATACAGAATTAAAGTTTTAATTCTGCTCGTGAATGATACGGTTGTATCGAAACCGGTCGCGGAAAAATTAAATTTAAGTAACAAATGTACATTTAATAAAACTCTTCAAAAAACAAAATGTCTAGAAATTGTTACATAGTTAATGCCCAAGAAATACAAAAAATTGTTTTAATTAATTTTCGGAGCATACTTTGCGATTTTTTTCTATCGAGGGAATTTCATATAATTTGCGTTTCGGTGTGGAACGTATCTAGATATTATCTTCAAAAATAACATATATTTTTTTAAGAGCTTAAAAACTTCAAATGTTTAAGGGAGATATGTAAGAAATCGGTCGAAATTCGGATAGTGGATCCTTAAATTTTAACATTGTTACAGTAATAAAGATAATAAATACTATGGCAGAAACAAAATAGTGAAATACACATTTTAAAGGATTTCCACGCTAATTAAGAATGCTAGCTAGCTCTTGAGCTTGATGTAGGAGTTATTTCATAATTATATACCAGAGGGGTACATACAATAAATACAATCTTAAGTACTAGGGTATTGTGACGTTAAAAATTTAATTTGGCATGAAAAGCATTTTGATTGACGATGTTATGGTTGTTGATTTTTTAAGATTAATTAGACTTTTTTGACATACTCCGTATCTTCAGTTTATTTTTGCACTGGGTTAGAAATTGAGCCCGCAATCTGCCGAAGTTATTTATTTATTTATTTTATTTATTCATACACGCCTTGAAGGCTTTTACAGAATCACATTATTCAAGTTACACATGTTATTCAGGAGTATAATTGTAAGCATGAAGTATATAACATATGGAAAGTTATTAAAACCACCGAGATTGGAAGATTGATAGAGATGTTGAAACGATTACGAGAGATGGGAAAGCCGATAGAGATATTGAAACGATTACGAGAGATGGGAAGGCTTATAGAGGTATTGAAACGATTACGAGAGATGGGAAGGCTGATAGAGATATTGAAACGATTACGAGAGATGGGAAGGCTGATAGAGATATTGAAACGATTACGAGAGATGGGAAGGCTGATAGTGATACTGAAAGAAGGGTAAATACAGGTAACTCCATTAATATCCGGCAACCGGGTTTGGGGTCGTCCATTAATCACGTGTGGCTCGAAAGGGGGGGGGGAGGGGTTCGAAAAAATCACGAAATATAAAAAGGAGGGGGGGGGGGGGAGATATCACATGTATTTATTTTTCGTTGGACGCACGATTTCTAAACCAAACAGCGGCGCGTGGCCTTGACTCACCGTTGCCAGGCAACGACTTCCCGCGCGTTGCAACAACCGCTCGGCTCGCCAGTCGCCAGTAAGTCTGTGATTTTGACGCCGAATACATGCGTAAATCGATATTTTGAAAATTTCAAAATACTTTCTACTAAAAAAATACACTTGATTTTGGGTATGAGGGGGGGGGGGGTTGTCTAAAACCTCACCACATATCACCAGGGGAAGGGGTTAAAAAGTTGCTAAAAAAGATCACGTGATTAATGGACGACCTCTTTCCTCCTAATTAGCACTAATTTATAATTAATTAGTAATCAACTCGCACTTGTATTTAAATTGTGCTAAGAAGCTCGTGTGATTTTTACACTAGTCGCCAATGATAAGTTTATCGTGATTTTGTTGTAACCGGGTGTTGTGTTAGTTATTGTGTGACTGTGATTAAATTGTGATTGTGTGCCGGTTTGATTGTGTGATTATGACTAGAGACGTTGACCTAGGTTAGGACTGTAAACAAAATTCGTTGCGTAACAACCTGATTGTTGATTTGATTGTAAATTTTATTGTTATGAATTTCCTTGCCAAGATAATATAGATGGAAAGAATGTGCAAAGTTTACATCAATTATTTTATATTTATTCATCATTAGAGTACCCGGTGTACGTTGCGATGTTTGTGTTTTAATTCTGTTCGTTGACGTTCGGTTCACGGAAATATTTTTTTTTGTTTTTCTGTCTTGTGCGTACGCAGACGCGCCTCACACAGCTGTCCGTGTGAGAAGCATGGATTTTCCAAATTTACATCATGCTATCCCCTTTTTTTTTTTTTTACAGTTAATACCGCACAAGAGTCCCAACTGCTCCCGTCTGGAGCCGGTGAGACCATGGCATCCCCAATCGGGGTATGTTGTGAGGTTGAAGGTAGTGGGGAGGGGAAGGAGATAGGGAAGAGGAAGGTTGGGAAGTTTCAATTCTGAATGGTGGTCTTACACCAGGGCGATACTGATAGTATCTTCCACTCTGGAACGTGCCGCAAATATACTATATATTATTTTAAATGAATAAATTGTGAAATAACACAAATTAATCAAATAAAATTTATTTGCGCACGCCGGGTTCGAACCCGCGACCTTCGGATTGTGAGTCGAGAGTCTTGCCTCGGGACCACGGAGGCCGTCAGAGCCGAGTCCCCTACCGCTACTAGGTTTCCTTTGCAATCCCTCCCTTTGCCTCCACCCCTCCGTCTTCCCTCCCTTGCGTGTTTCTTCCCGCCTCCATTTCCTTCCCGTATTCCTTTCAACCTTCCCTCCTCCTGCCTTAACCTTCCACCATCTCCGCCTTTTCCCATCCCTCGCCTCCTTCCCGGATTCCCCTCCTCCTCCCTTCCCCCTCCCTGCCGCTGAGCTACATGAAATACACACATTTTTCAAAGAAGACGCGCGCGCCTATTGTAATTTTTATGCAAATTTCATAACGCCAGAGGTCATAGAAACCTTCGCGGGCGTGCGCACAACAACTCACCAAAGCTTCATAGCTATCGAATGAATGGTATAAGAAATAATTTCATAACACCAGAGCTCACCATTACATACATAGCAACCTTCAAGGGCATGCGCACAATTTGGAAATGGAAATTCTGGGAAGTGAAAACGTCTGAGAGGTGGGTAGGAATCGGGGGTCAGTAAATCCAAGAGTGAACAAAAACATTAAAAAATGGTGGGTTTTTTTACTTAAGCTTCACGCAGGAGGCCCCAAGGAAAATAATTCCATTCAGGACCTATGTCATCTTTGGAGATGCTGTGTGGAGGGTCTTTTTAGGGGAAGGAAGGAGAGGAAGATGAATCCATTCTTTCCACTGCGATGCAAGGCATGTTCCGAGAGGTCAAAAGATCTCCCTCAATCTGCCTTTCCCGATCCGGCCTGCCACGCTGTTTGTGGGCAGACACATCTATCGCCAAGATCTGGACAAGTTGGAGGAGTAGTGAGGGGTTGGTCGGTTACTCGGCCGAGTGACCAGTGACGAAAAAATTTTTTGTTTGATTTTGAAGAAAAAAAAATTTGAAAAAAAAATCGCCGGAGATCAAATTTCATTTAAATTTTTTACTCCAAATAATGTCAGGAATCACTGGTTAAAGTAAGTCAAGTACGTCCCTTAACACCCTGTATAGTAATAGTTGTTACATTAGTGATTAAGGTGCGCCGTACCTACGCCTTAATGAATGTTTCTAAATGACGCCATTGCAATCGCTTTAGCCTTGCTAGAACCTACGTCCTGAATCCTGAACACGCTGGAACATTCATTTTTGACATTATTAATTTTAATTGATAGATTAATTGCACCATTAATTTAGAATAAAGTTCAAAAACCTTTTAAAAAAACACCGTTAAGAGGAACGTTTGCGTGGACGGTTTTGGCCCATTTCATATGAATCGTAATTTTGGAATTGAGATCAAAATACTCAACCAAACTAAAAAAAATATTTTTGCCATCAAAATTTAAGTATTTCAAATATCTAGTACTTGCTACTTTATTTATTTGTGTTTTAAATTATAAAATATATTATGTCATTAAAGTTTTAAATTTTACATACTTCACAGGCAAATTTTGCAATTATTTATGAGTAAATGATTAATATTAAAAAAAAAAAGATTTTACTCTATTAGTTATAAAAATATGATAAAAATCTGTACTTAATATTCGAAAGTGTTTGTTTGCTACGCTTTCACGAATAAAAAGCTACATTATCAGCGAGTAACTTAGGCTGTATATAAAGGTAAGCTCTGGCGTTATGAAATTTGTATACATGAAAATGTGCGTATTTCATATACTTTCGCGGCAGGGAGGAAAAGCAGGGGGAAGGTGGGAGACTTTCAGGGGGCGGTAGAAGAACCCGAGAAAACTAGAGGGCGTTGAGAAAAACTAAGGCGCGTTGAGATGGCGGAGTGAGGGCGAGGGCAGGTAAAAAAAATATGGTCAAAAAATGACAAAAAAAAACACGCACTTGTATTATTATTATTCAGAATTGACACTTTATCATGCTATAGATGTAGGTGTTTGCCTCTTTTCAGTGTCGCTATTAATCGTTTCATCGAGTTTTAAATCCCAATGGTGCTAAAGAAGTTTTCACTTCAAAAACGCGTTTTTTACTAACCTTTAATTCTTTAAAGACCTGTATATTATAATTTAAAATGCAAATAAATAAAGCAGTACATATCCGTACTAGATATTTGCTATACCTTTTGATTAAATAATAATTATTTCGTTTGGTTCGGTATTTTGACCTAAAATAAAATTCGTTGTATGAAAACCGCCGCGCAGCCATTCCTCTTAAATACACGGATTTGGCGACAAAGCCGTCTGATTTACAAGTCGATAGATTTCAAACAGAAGCTGTAGTATTTAATTCAAATGATGGAAATTTTCTTCATACTTATTTAATCTATCTAATTTTATTCCAGGATTATTAGATTTGACTTTAATTCGAGATTAGACAACCGGGATGGACGAGATTCAACTGCTTTACAAATAACCCCAGATTATAAAGATTAAATTAATCCATTTATGTCCCGTTAAAAAACTTTCACGACAATCGCTCTTTATCTATGTATTTAAAAATCAAAATGTGTTAAGGCGACCCTTCCCGGCGGAAAAAGAAGAACATGGAGAGATATGTAATTACGAATGTTGCACAGAGCGCACTACTATTTTAAATGATAAAATTGAAGCGAAAATTGTGAAAATGTTTAATAAAACATGACTCCTTAGAGCAAAAATCTCGTGGAACGTATCTTAAGTATTTAATGATCGTAAAACGTATAAATTCATTGAATAAACGCAAGTAATGTTGTTTTTATGCGTAGTTTAGTATTCAAGGAATGTGTTTGGGTAAATATTACATAATAATGCATAAAATAAACCTGCAAAATATTACGTCAAAGTCAAAACATCGCGAAATTTTCGAGTTTCATCCGTAAAAATCCTGGCATTTAAGAGGTTAAAGGAGAAATTGGTAGAAATTCGGGATGCGGCGGCTTAATGTGAGATGTCTATTTATTGCTATATTAAGCGTAGTAAATGTTTGAAACTTTCAAAATAGTTTATGGATTATTACAACTATATGACAATACATTTGAAAACCTTTTTAATCATCACAAAAATTCTTGCGAAACTGTCAAAAATTTGAGAATAACATTTTGCAAAAAATGATTGTTAAATTAAAATTCAATTTTCAAAACTCATTAAATGAATGAATTTATTTGAAGTACAATAATAATTTGAATCGAATCAAGAATTGTAGATATTTTAAATAGATACCTATGTTAGGAACCAAATTTGATTGCTTGTTTTTATAATGTACAAAAATGAATATCTGCAGTACATGAATAGTGAAAATTCGAATAAAAAAAATTGTAATAAGTGGCACGCGAGCATTTTGAAAACTGAATGTACTGGGACTGAATATATGGAACGCGGGAGGGGAAGGGAACAAGGGGGGGAAAGGACATGCAGGGAGAAACAACCTATTTCTTTGAATATGGCATTGCAACGCATGCCGGGAACCAGCTATTATATAATAATCTTTATTTATTTTATTATCCTAGATTGTTGTGAAACAAAGCTCTCTTTGTAGGCAAATTTGAAAAAGAAAGCTGATATAATACTAAAATTATGAAACATAACAAACAAGAATGCCATAAACATGAGAAAAAAACAAGACGCGTTCAATTCTATTATTTTGCAATCGGTGGGAAAGGCTCGAAAAGCAAGTTTCGCTACATCATGGGATACTCTTTATCAGCTCTATCAGCTACTGAATTCTTACAAAGGTGACCGCCACCCACCTTATCTGCTTACCTGTTCGTGTACAGGAGACTCAGGTTGACTAACGCCACAAGTGAATTAAATACATATTTATTTTTGTTATCTCGCTTTTTTATTTGAATTCTAGTTAGTTAGTATCAGTGAATCGAAAAACTGATGTTTTCTTATCAAGAATTATTTTCTTATCAAGAGTTCTTCTAGAAATAAAAATAATAATAATAATTTTATTAGCAATTTGGCAGGCGGGAATGGGTACCGCCGCCCCGGGAACCTTTATTGGATAACCAACACCTCTGCCGTAGGTCACCCTAAGTGGTTCGCTACGTTTGGTGATTTAGCAGGGGTGACCGGGTTCGGGGGGTGAGCTTTGTCTAGGATGACCAGAACACACTGAACCCCAGATTCCTACTCACCCCTTAAACCCTTTTCCTTCCCAGAACTCTCATTCCCTTCCGTTCCTTAAAAAACCCTCCACACAGCATCTCCAAAGATGACATAGGCCCTGAGGGAAATTATTTTATTCAGGGCCTCCTGTGTGGAGTTCATGTAATTTTTTTTTTTTTTTTAATATGAAAAGGTATAAGAGGTGGGTAAGGGGTGTTGGGTTCAGTGTGTCCAGATCATCCGCCGCAAAGATCTAGATCATAAGTTCTATAGAGGGGCAGTAGATTTGATATATATATCAAATCTACTGCCCCTCTACTACTATCTACTCACCGCATGACGCCGGGCACCCTTGCTAAGTTACCAAACGTAGCGAACCACTTGTGGTGAACTAGGGAAGTGGCGGTACCCACACCTAAATTAAAAGTCAGACATTAATTGCTGTAAATACTGTTGACTGACAGTGAATAAAAGTTGACTGGAGTTCCTAATTATAGAATTTTTATTACACAATTGACCTTTTCTTCGTAGTCTTGGAGAATCATTCCGTCACTTCGACGGACTTGCATCAGCAGCTAATCAAAACAAGCCTCTCTCAGGTCAAGTGCAACATTAAATAATTATTGCTTCTTGGAAAGGAATCGCGCCAAGTGCATTCGTTATGTATTATAAATTATTTAACGCTAATTTTTCAAGTAGGGAATACTCCTACTTGAGAATGCACCGCTATCCGCATCGGACTAGCACACTCACATACAAATACCACATAAAGCTTCGATTACATTGAGCGAGTTTACAAGCTACTAGCCGGTAAGTTTAAAAGCGGATGAATCGGCGAGTGAGATTGTCATGAAACAAATTATCAAACTCCTACCGTGACACTTCGTGGAGAACAGTTATCTAGCTGCTTTATTGTCATACTTTTTTTATATTTGACACTACTATGTTTTATATTTCATTTTGATTATCATTATTTCTGTTATTACTACAAGCATTTCCGTCTAGTAACAACTTAACATTGATTACTCATGCTGCGAACATTTCTAATTGGAGTGTTAATATCTATGCAATACACCAACGGCAATTCTATTATTGTAATAATTGTTAACATTCTGTAAATGTTTCAAACAATAAATAAATAAATGATGACTCACAAAACTGTCTCAGTAGCGACAGTAGCAGCTAAAATAAAGACTCCCGCGCCGATCAATTCTCCCGACATTTTGTAGAAAACTCGCAGCTAGCGCCACACGTTAGCCAATAGCGAGAATAGCGACTCCCGTGTGAACTAATTCTGACAGTTACGAAATCAGCTGTTGGTGGGCCGCCATCTTGAGGCAAACACTAGCGAGTAGCGAGCAAAGTTGATCACCTTTCAACTTTTTTCATAGATTGTGGACAATCTGCTAGTTGGCAAGTAATACGATGACACTGAGCGAGTTTATTAACAGATAGTGAATTTCCCAGATAGTAGCTTGTAAACTCGCTCAATGTCATCGAGGCTTTAAAGACTGCTGTTTTTCAATCTTACTCGCGTTTCAACTGTCCCCGATGTCCCCAGCACAAATACACACAACGGGCAAGTGCACAAAAAATGCAAATAACTTGGAATATAGTAGTATTTGTCAATGTAAACACGACATGCGATTCCGTGTTTGCTTTGGGTGCAATCATTCCTGGGACTTGAATATTCTAGTATGTCTAGTACGCTTCTGGGCTAGGCGCTAGAATTACTAAACCATTGGCGTAGGTCTTTTACCTGGGCATTGGAGTTTATCCACCACTTAGCCGCCCTGGTGTAAGTAACAGATGGTTACTCCTTCAAGGACTCAATTTTTTTTGAAAGAACGAAGCTACGTCTGATTTAGAACGAATTTAGACCTCCAGTGTCCCTGCATATGTTGTTAGTAAGCAGTATGCAAGTGCTTTGCGGGAAATACAAGATACAATATGTGTTAGTGTGACAAACCTTTACCTGTGCACTGTCGACTTCTGAGGAACTGAGTCTAAGGGCCAGTTGTTTCACAGAAATTCAAATGTCACGTTGTTATCAAATGGTTATTCAGCGCCATTTTGTTTTTAAGTGAAAACTTCTTTGGCACCCTTGTGATTTGAAACTCGATGAAACGAAAAATAGCCACACTAAAAAGAGACAAACACATACATCTATAGGATTTAGCCTGCGAGAGATATAATCGGTTTCCTCTTTGTGCGGTGCTTCGTAGTCTCCCCACTCTTTTCTACTCAAGTTTTCTGAAGGTTTCACTTTACTGTGTGTGAATTGCACACTCTAATTTTTTTGAAGTAAAAACTTGTTGTGATTTGAAACTCGATGAAACGAAAAAGCGACACTAAAAACAGACAAACATAAACGTCTATAGGATTTATCCTGCTAGAGAAAGACATTGAATAATCGGTCTCCTCTTTGTGCAGTGCTTCGTAGCCTCCCCACTCTTGCCTACTGTGGTTTTCTGAAGGTTTCACCTCTACCGCGTGTGAACTACACACTTATATATTTTTTTTTAATTTGAAAGGACTCCGTTAAACGCCGATTTTAGTTCGGTTTCAGCTTTTTAGCAGTCAGGTAAACATGCATATGTCTGTAATGTTATATTATTGTGAAAACAAGCTTATGGGCTTGAGTGGTTAGCAAATTGTAAAAAGCTGATAAGCTTAACAAAATTGTAGTTGTCCTCTTCTGATGAACACAATTTGTAGTTTAGATACATTAATTTCCATTATGTGAGGTTCTTTGAGGATTTTTTTTTTGCTTTTTGTGTCTGGAGATTTTCTCTATAGGTTTATTTATTTTATCAAGATCACCTAAATTTCGTTTCTGGGAAGCTTTTAAGAATTAGAAGAAGAAGCCCATTAAATGTTTTGACATAGGACGCGATACAAAAACACGAACCACCTTTGAGGATACCGCAATAGATAGAAAAAAATATTAATCTTTCCAATTGCATTTATTTGTCAAGTGCAAAGATAGCGGTCACTGCTGTCAGCCCGTTAGCTGCAAACACACTCAATACATAATGCTACGGAAACACACACTTATTAAAAGCCAAAGAGCATGCTACTAATGAGCTATTGCTACCTAATAATAATAATTCCTGTAATATTCAAAAATCTGTTTCTGAAAAAATTAGAAAATATACAGATTTAGGAAATGAGATTAAAAGAATTTGGCATTCTCGGACTATAAAAATATTACCATTTGTTAATCCGGCTACTGGCATTATACCTAGCTTTCTCATTCAAAATTTAGACTTATTAGATTTGTCAAATAATCTTTACATAAAAATACAAAAATCAGTCGTATTAAATGTAATACAGTCGTATGTAGGATTACGAAAGATTTTTTAAATATTTATATTGAGGGATCAGTAGGATTTATCGGTCCAGTTAGGGGTTCTATCGAGCCGAACCCTCTGATATGAAGATATCTGGAGTCGGTGAATTATTTTCCCATCTGGTCTCTGGTAGGTTGACATGTTGTTCTTGTATTGTTTTGTATTTATTATACTTACACAGTGCAATTGCATGGCGTGGATTGACTAGATGATCATTTGTGGAAAATTGTGTGGAAGGGTTATGTTTTTCCTGTGGCGAAGATTTGGATGATTTATATATCGCCGTTTTTTTGTGAAAAATCACATCAAGGGCGCTGTAACTTACAATATATTTCTAAAATCTAGAAAAACCACACACTAGGCAAACTTGCATCCACCGGTTCCTAGTAGCATATGTGTCAGTGACGTTGCTAGTATTGAGCATGCTCGTTTGAACTCACATGAGCGTTTGATTTGTGAGCATGCTGATTGGATTCGCGCGTGAAGGGGAAGTCTCTAAGCATGTGTGAACAGGCTAGTTTATGAGCATGCTCATTTCGATCCGATCTCAGTTTGCGCCTGCGCATTCTTTGCAAAATTATCAAAAGTGGCCTGCTGGGGTGACGAAAAGACCATGCTTTTCGTGATTTATTTTGTGAATCACAAATTGGAACACAAGGTCACTAAAACACTCACAATGGATTTCCAAATTCCCTAAAAGTTCCTTTACCTCTAAAATGAAACTACCTATCGAAATGAGAATTTATTTTTTATTATTTAGTCATTTTCGGATTTGTTGACATCTTGGACCCAAATCAACCGTTTTATTTTCTTTCGTCAGAAGATTCTTAAAAAATTGTTGAAGCAATAAGATTATTCTGTTAAGTTCTGGGCAAATGGAACTGACTCATTTGTTGACATTTATTTGACATGAGCATGCTCATTAAAGAGCAAGTGTGTTCAATCGTTGACTTTGAGCACGCCCATTCGTGTACAGTTGATGAGCATGCTCATAAGCCGGCTTATTAAGGGTCTACTATTCGTATTTCGACCGATTTCCTACATATCTCCCTTAAACATTTGAAGTTTTTAAGCTCTTAAAAAAATATATGTTATTTTTGAAGATAATATCCAGATACGTTCCACGCCGAAACGCAAATTATATGAAATTCCCTCGATAGAAAAAAATCTATTTTTAGAACAAGCCTATTTCTATTATTTTTCTAGTTATATTTGTGAAAAAAATCGCAATGTTTTTTCAAATGATACTTCCACGAGATTTTTGCTCTATTTTAAACGAGTCATGTTTTATTAAGCATTTTTTCGCATCAATTTTGTCATTGAAAATATTGGAGCGCTCTGTCCAACATTCGTAATGTTCATACATATTTCTCCATCTTCTTCTTTTCGTGCTCGGGTGCGGGCCTTAAAGATGTGTGTTTAATAGTTGGCTTTGAGCACGCTCATTCATGAGAAAGCTCAAACCAAGCTTGCTCATTTATGAGCAAATGTGTACAGTTGATGAGCATGCTCATAAGCCGGCTTATTAATGAGTATGTGAGGTCCTACCGTAATGCACGTATAAATATCGTATGTTCTCGTATGTGGTTATCGCCTAAATTCCTCCACTGAATTCAATATGTACCCACACTGATATGATAATGTCCCGAGAGCATTAATTTGTCAAGCCAATAATGTTGCAGTAAGGTCAGTTAAAATATTGTAATGTGGTGGCATTTTTCATGACAGTCTGCTGCGCGGTGATTTTTTAATTGGTGGTATTGAAAAATGATGCTATTTACGTTGAAAACCAGTCATTTTGTTTATTCACTCGAGCGTTTGCGTTAAGGCGGCGCTATTCGGCTGAAAAAGAAGAGGATGGAGAGATGTATAATTACGAATGTTGGACAGAGCGCGCTAATATTTTAAGTGATGAAATCGCAGCGAAAATGGCGAAAAAGCTTAATAAAACATGACTCGTTTAAAATAGAGCAAAAATCTCGTGGAACGTATCTTAAGTATCATTTAAAGAACACATTGTGAATTTTTTCACAAATATAACTTGTAAAATAATAGAAATAGACTTGTTTTAAATAATTTTCGGAGCATACTTTGCGATTTTTTTCTATCGAGGGAATTTCATATAATTTGCGTTTCGGCGTGGAACGTGTCTAGATATTATCTTCAAAAATAACGTATATTTTTTTAAGATAGCTTAAAAACTTCAAATGTTTAAGGGAGATTTGTAAGAAGTCGGTCGAAATTCGAATAGTGGACCCTTAAGAGGAACATAAACGCTAGAAATATATTTTGATTCTCATGCCTTCAAAATTTAAAATCAAGCGTCTTATTTGCACGAGGCAAGTAAGCGAAAAAGTGTTTTTTATTTGAGAGAAGTGTGACAATGGGTATGGGGCGGGTCATCAGTTCTGTGACGGTGGGGGGGGGGGGGGGGGTAAAAAAAATCATGAAATTCGTGTGACGTAATTTATAAAGGGGTATTTTTTTAAATTGTTTCTTATAATAAATACTTCATAGTTAAGTCATGCAAAAACATTTTTTTAGTGGTTTATGCTTATATTTTTTGTTATGTAAATAATAATTTTATTGTAATTCTAATACATAGAAAAGCTAGTAAAAGCTTCAATTTATCGGTAGCGTATTTTTTGATGTTCATATTGTGAACCGATTCATCGTAAAGATTAATCTAAATAAGATTTCACGTATAGCTTCATCTTAAGGGGAATAACCAGACAAAACCAGAAAAATGTCATTTTTAAATCAAATGACGTATTGACTCTTTTCCACAAAAAATTATATATTGTTTTCTTCTTTTATCTAGCGAAGCTATATTTTAAATTTTGAGAAAAATGTTTACTTTTAGTACAATAAGGTTTTACTAAAACGACTTTAATGCTTACAGGCATAGTGCACAGAATAGCTTATCCGAAGCGAGCGGACTTAGTACCATTAGAGATTTGTTTGCCTGACCACCTTTCGACAGTTATTTGTTGTCTTGAAAAGCCGAATCCGATTGATACATTGAATATCTTTCGGAATACCTATTTAATTCATTTAATTGGGGAACTGTAATATTTAATGTGAAGCATAAAAGCTGGTTCACATTACACTATCAAATATAAAAGATCATAGCTCGCCAAATAACGCTCTCCATACAATCCCTTCAGACCGTTCACACCTAAGCGTTTTTAAGCGCAGATCAATCATAGACAATACACATCTCAGACGTAACCGCTCCAGACGCGATATCCCAGAAGATAACTCTCCCCTTCTCCGACTAAAACAGGAGAGGGGGTCATTGTAATTACGGAGCTGCCTAGACCCGTGGATGACAGATGTCAAGTTGACAGATGTCAAGTTGACAGATGTCAAGTGGACAGATTTCACTACAAAAAAATATGCGACCCCCTCTCCTACCACAGGAAGAAATATTTGATAGCCTCGTGTGAAAGGACAAAAGATAAGCGCTCGCGAATCAACAGATATCTGCTCGCAGATTTATAGCGTAATGTGAACTAAGCATAAAGGTGTAACATATAAATTATGTAACCATGAAGAGGTACCTACATTCACAGGCAGTAAATTTTCTTTTTACGCACTGGTGTCACCAGGTAGTCTATGGAGATGTCAGTGACAGGAAGACAAAACTTCATTCCTTGCCTAAAACACAGACCGATTGGGGCTCTCGGTGTGTGTCTTCGTAGACGAATCAATCGTACGCGGTGTAATATTTTATAAAACGAGTGAAGAATACTAATCTGAAGTAATCGGAATGCCCGGCGAGGCAATTTTCTGACAGATTGTGAGGACAATCTCCCTAACACGATACAAGGTCTATTTTGAATTCTTTTCAACCCTACCTGAATTCTGGGTGGAATTGTAAGCTGATTGCTACCTGGTGTGAATGCACCATTACTTGGAGGAGAGTTGCTGGTCTCATCCAAGGCCCTTTACAACATTATACTATGGAAACTTGGATCACTAAGTGTGTGATTGCCTGGATTATGGATTTAGACACTTTACTCAAGAATCGTTTGGATCTCGAAGGATCGTTGGACCAATCCTGTTTTCTACCAGTGATAACAAAAGCCCCCTTCGTAAAGCGAGTAGATTAGAGTGTAGGGTGTTTTACGCGTGTAATATGTGTAATTTGTTTTTATTTTACAATATAACCTTTTATTGCTGATTGAAAACTTTACTTTTGAATCTTGAATTTGTAACACCTTCATTCCCAAATTGCCTGTACATTGGGCACACAACCTGAGGTAAGCAGTCCTCATTGTTTTTTTTATCTGCTGAAATAGGCAGGATGGTGCCCCAACATTTCAATTCCAACAATCAATCACATAAGTTGCCCGTAACAAAGGGTGTGTAGAGCTAATTTGACAGATGTTTTTTTGTCGATAATTGCATCTTGTTCGTGGGCTAGTCCATAAACTTTTTATATTTGATATTAGGTGCATACTCCAGCATCCCTTACACAAGTCATCGACCGCCGCTTGTGTGTGTGTGTTTTATCTTTTAGGGTTTGAGTCTTAATGCATCATCAATCACCCATCACCATCATCAAGGTTGTGGCTGTGGACGGAACGCTAAATCGAGAAGCATGGAGGAGGATTAACGTTGTACTGTATCGGGTAACGTATCATTTTAACTGGCAATAAAATCGACGACATGTCTTCGCTTTTACTTCAATTTTAGTGTCCGAATAAATGATACAGCAGAGTCCAGAGTTTCCAAAGTTAAGGGGACCCGGTGGGCTAGAAATTTAAAAGAAGAAAAAAATTTTTTTGTTCAATATTTCAAAAGTACAATCCTTTGGGAATATACTGTAATTTTTTTGTAATGGTATTGATGATATTTAAAGTTCTACAGCCCATTTAGCAGGTCAGCGCAGAAGCAGGTAAAAGGGCCGGGCGAAACTTCAAACTCATTTATTTGAAAACTACTTTTTTCTGCATGGTGTGAGGCAAAAAAAAAAAACTACTCGGCCGATTGGTCTCAAATTTTACTATGTTATTTCGTACACTAGTACCTATCGCAGGAACTAGAACAAAGTTTTTACGTTGAATACTTCTATTTTTTTACATACAAAATATAATGAAAAAACAGTCTGTTTTCTGTATTTTTTATTTTTATTTTTATTTTTTTTTAAATTTATTTATTTATTTTATAAATCAACAATCCAGTCCCGCTAAGCCAATTGCAATTGGCTTGACAGCAGGTGCTTATAATTCCTTACAAATATATTTAAAGTTATAATTTACATCTTTTATCTACAGTTAAACATTTTTTCATAAATTTTATCAAGTATCAAGTATCAAAATAAATATTCTTTTTCCAATAACCAATTTTTCACCATATATTTAACCTTATTCATAGAATTATGTTGCTTTATATTGTCAGGTAATAAATTAAATATCTTCGGTATGTTGTATTCAAACGTTCTCTGTCCGTACTTATTATTGAATTTCGGAACTATTAACCCGTCGTTACGCGTGAATCTAGTGCTATATTTATGATCTAGTTTCTCTTTATGCTGCGGGGTAAATATATGCTGAATTATAATTTTATACCATAGTATTGCCTTCACAGGTAAAATTTTTGCACTCTGAAACAGCAACGGAGTATTGTCTTTGTTTGAAAATGTTAGGGACAACTAATAATTTTACAATTGCGTTTTGTGCAACTTGTACCTGTTTCAGGTTGGTTACAGTAGTATTTCCCCATATTGTTAACCCATATCTTATTATTGATTCTGCTAGTGACATATAAATTATTTTAAGTGTATCAATTGATAGGAAAAAATTTAATGTGTACATTCTGCTAGCAATTGATCTGAGTCTTTTACAGGTTTTTTTAATATGTTTGTCCCATTTAAAAAAACAATCTACTGTAACACCAAGATACACATATTCAGTAACTAATTCTAAGCTTTCACAATTACAGTTAATTTGAATATTTTTGTGGATGCAATTAAAGTTATGAGAAATAATATTAGGATTAAATTGAAATTTGGCATTTGGTGATCTTTTATGCATTACTTTAGTTTTTTTAGCATTTATTAATAGCCCTGCATCATGTGACCATTTACAGAGTTGATTAAAGTCAATTTGTAAGAGTTCAATTGCAATTTTTAGATCTTTGTGTGATATGACCAATGCCGTATCATCTGCGAATACAAAATGTTTTACAAAAGAGAAAAGTTTTTCATTATAGTTACATAGATTATATATAGTGTAGGTCCCAATATGGAACCTTGTGGAACTCCTGCAGATATATTTTTTGTTTTACTAAATGTATTATTTATTTTGGTACATATTTTTCTATCTGTAAGATAATCTTTAAATAAATTTAACAAATTTCCTCTTATTCCAATTTTTTCTAGAGTTTTTAGCATTTTTAAAGAGTTTATTGTGTCAAAAGCTTTAGAGTTGTCGATAAATAAAACAATAACATGTAATTTATTATTTAACTGATTATTTATATAATTGGAAAAATCTTGCAGTAGTTTTTCAGTGTTTTTTTTTCTTTGGAAGCCATATTGATTTGGATCTATGATAGCGAATTTTTCAATGTAATTATTTAATTTATTTGATAAAAATTTTTCAAGAATTTTTTCTAATGCTGGTAGAATACTAATTGGCCTATAATTTCCCAGTTCAATGTGTTTTCCACCTTTAAATATTGGTCTAGTGATACTACTTAAATTTCAACAACGCGCCATTTTGTCAATTTTTTTTATTTATTTTTTATTCTTGTTCCCCGCGATAACTACACTCGTACTGAATATAAATATGTTTTTATTTTTGTTTACGGATAAGTGAAAGAGCCAAAACTGGACACTCCACCAAGGTCCGTATTTATGAGGAGGGTAACTTCAGCGCGGTTCCTAACTACTTAGAATTTAAATTCTTTTTTAATAACAATATTTTTGTATACTATTAAAGTTATTTAATGTATCTATAAAGTTTGAATGGAATTGTTCATTGTTTTCATTTAAAAAAAAAAATCCTAAAAACTCGTCGAAAATATGGGGGGGGGCTAGACCACCGGGTCCCCTTAAATTAAATGAAATCAACAAAAACACTTCTCACAAGCGCATTTTAATGTAAGACAATTGGACTCACGTATCTACACAATGCACGCAACGCATTAAGACGACACAATAACCTAAATATATAATAGGGGGAGGGGGCTAATTGATAAGTGCAAGCGCTACAGTAATTTACCCTAATATCATGCGAGCGAAGCCGCGGGTAACAGCTAGTTATATATAGCGCAATTGGCTGTGAGTGTGTTTTTCGTCAACTTTGACCAGGATCTTTGACCGCATTAAAAGGCAAACATACGAATGACTTAAAACGAGGCAAATTGCTCATTTCATTGCCGAAATTTGCAATGATTATCACAGGTCTGGCGTGTTTTCCCGGGGCGCAATTTATTGGCTGCGTTTTTAACGGCGCGTGCAGCGGATTTAATCGTCAATTTATCGCCAATTAGAATCGCAATATTTTAAGGCCCACTAAGAAGCGACTTCGGTCATCAGAAACCGGTATTCATTATAAGTGCAGTAGCGATACAGTGAATTATGCACCTTAATGTGTCGATGAACTGAGAATACGTGCTACATTGGCTTAGCAAGGTTGTACCGATCTTAGCAGGTTACGAATTGAAAAGCTTCAATCTATATATATATATACATAATAATCAAAATTTGCTTGCTTATAAATATACAAATAGTTGCCTATGTATTGCTATATTAATATATAATTTGTATGTGCTGAATATATAGCGAAGTTGATTTAAAACAAAAATACATGCTACCGACGTGCACATATGAATTCGTATCGTCAGAACTTCTGCACAGAATTCAATTTCAGAAAACAAGCTAATTTATAGTGTTACCATGGAACATATTAATATTTCCGTAATATTTTTTTGGCCCTCCAAACAATTTGCGTTGGGTACTTCTGCCGTAGATGCACGCAACAGTGAACAGAGCAGGCAGATAAACGCAGGAAGATTCTATGATTTGTCTATAAATTTGTAGTATTTATTAGTTGTCTTCGACGTTACCCAAGACGCTTGTTAACATTTATGCTCGATGCGGTTTGTGTCATTACACAAATCCAACGCAGACTGTAAAATGATAGTTTTCATATTCACAGATTCCCAGAGTCAAAGATCTCAACTCGACCCTTGGATAGAAACATAGAGTTATAATAGAAACGCTTTGACGCAATCATTAACTTTGCATAATGCTTAGTTCACACTGAGCTATATATCTGCGAGCAGATATCTGTTGATTCGCGAGCGCTTATCTTTTGTCCTTTCACACGAGGCTATCAAATATTTCTTCCTGTGGTAGGGGAGAGGGGGTCAGTCGAATTAGGGAGCGGCAACGGAACGCATATTTTTTGTACTGAAATCTGTCAACTTGACATCTGTCATCCACGTGTCTAGGCAGCTCCATAATTACAATGACCCCCTCTCCTGTTTTAGTCGGAGAAGAGGAGAGTTATCTTCTGGGATATCGCGTCTGGATCGGTTACGTCTGAGATGTGTATTGTCTATGATTGATCTGCGCTTAAAAACGCTTAGGTGTGAACGGTCTGAAGGGATTGTATGGAGAGCGTTATTTGGCGTGCTATGATCTTTTATATTTGATAGCTAAGTGTGAACCAGCTCTAAAAATCTTCTTATAGAAACACGACAGGTATCGTATAATCCTTACTTTTAAAGCTAATCCCTACTTAAAGGGAAACCGGTTGCCGTTTTGTCCGCATAGACATAATCACCGATTTCCTCTCTGGATTTTCACAATACTGCAAACGTTTTTTAATATTTTTTTATTATTTTTTTTATTTATTTATTTTATACATCAACAAAGAAGTCCTGCTAAGCCAATTGCATTGGCTTGTCAACAGGTGCTTATGATTGAATTACATTTGTATTTTAAGAGTTATAATTTCCATCTTACATCTACAGATTCACATTATTTCATACATTTTTTCATAAATATCAATATAAATAATTTTTTTCTGATAACCAATTTTTCACCATATATTTAACCTTATTCATAGAATTGTGTTGCTTTATAGAGTCAGGTAATAAATTAAATATCTTCGGTATTTTGTATTCAAACGTTCTCTGTCCGTACTTATTATTAAATTTCGGAACTATTAACCCGTCGTTGCGCGTGAATCTAGTGCTATATTTATGTTCTAGTTTATCTTTATGCTGCTGGGTAAATATATGCTGAATTATAATTTTGTACCATAGTATTGCCTTAACAGGTAAAGTATTTGCACTCTGAAACAGCAACGGAATATTGTGTCTCTGTTTGAAAATATTAGGGACGACTAATAATTTTACAATTGCGTTTTGTACAACTTGGACTTGTTTCAGATTGGTTGCAGTAGTATTTCCCCTGTTGAAAGTAGTTTTTGAGCGTCGGGATTACCAATGTTGAAAGAATTGGTTCCAGAGGCTGAGGAGCTGGTGGAGGATGTTTGACCTGTGCTCCGTCTTCTCATCAGACGAGTGTATATTAATACTTAGAGAGGTACAAAACGCGAACGGGCGGTTGAATCGAGTGCTAGGAACGGAATAATCTGCACGGTCATTCTCGGAGCGGTGCCGAGATATTTTCGGAGAGGTGGCGGTGATGCCACACGTAACAATGAATGTTAGTGATGCCCATACCCCATATTGCAGATAGAGATATTGAAAGAAGGGTAAATGCCGGTAACTCCATTAATGGATGACTGAATGCCGTTGGCAAAAGAAGCGAAGCTACCGGTCCACAATGGAGTCCTAGTACCTACCCTGATGTATGGCAATGAGGCATGGAACTGGCAGAGAAAGGATGAATGTAAACTGAATTTTTTTTTACATGAGCTCCACACAGGAGGCCCTGAGGAAAACAATTTCCTTCAGGACCTATGTCATCTCTGGGGATGCTATGTGGAGGGTTTTTTGAGGAAAAGGATGAGAGGAGAGTTCTGGGAAAGAAAAGGGTTTAAGGGCTGGGTAGGAATCTGGGGTTCAGTGAGTCCTGGTCATCCGCCTACAAAACCAAGACAATCCTCACCCCATGAATCGGAGCACCCCTACTAATCACCGAGCAAACGTAGCGAACCACTTGGGATGACCTATGGCAGAGTTGTTTGTTATCCAATAAAGATTACCAGGGCGGCGGTACCCATTCCCGCCTCCCAAATTAAAAATGAAATGAGATCCCTGTGGCGTACAAGTGATAAAACCATGTATGATCGTGTGAGAAATGTGGCTATCTTCAAATAATGTAAGGCTGATTAAGCATAATGAGTAAGATTAAGAAAGGGACCCTCAGATGGTTTGGTGTCTCGTGTCGAGCGAATGAACGAAGAAAGTAGTGTAAGAAGAATACATGACGCAAATGTGAATGGTAGAAGAAGTCGGGGACGCCCGAGTCGGGCAAAAGTCGGGCATGTCAAAAGTCAGAATAATAGAGGAGTATATATAAGACGATGTATGAATATGAGTGAGGCAAAGAGTGTGTGCCAAGACCGAGTTGTTTGGCGGTCTGACCTCTCTGCCTAGCCCTGCGGAAAACAGCGTGTTGGTTGATTGGTTACACACTGAGTTCTCTGTGCACACCTCGTTGAGTTAGTGTTATCTGGAAGGAGTACCCGGCTGCTAGCTACCTAGTCCCGCGTATTGCATCTAGCTCCGAGGCACAATCGCCCTGACCCACTTGGGCTGTTTATTAATAGAAATCATAATACTCTATGGCCTGTCGGTGAACCTAGCTTCAGTATCCACTTTATGCAAACAATGTGCCTGGGTACAGTTTGACGATAAAGTGTACAAATTGAATAAAATGGAACCCAATTTGTTTTATTACTATGGCAATACCGAGCACCTAACACCGATTTAACAGTGATTTTGGAACAACATTTAGTACCTACCTACATTCTTTTTTTTACATTAGCTCCACACAGGAGGCCCAAATGAAAAAAAATCTCTCAGGGTCTACGTCTTCTTTGGGGATGCTGTGTGGAGGGTCTTTTTACGGAAAGGAAGGAGAGGAAAATGGTAAGGAATAAGGTATGAGAGGGTGGGTAGAAATCTGGGATTCAATGTGTCCAGGGCTGACGGATGTGTGAATCCATCCCTTCCACTGCGATGCAAGGTCGAGAGAGTCTGGCTGGAGAGGTCAAAAGGTCTCTCACAGCCAGTCTCTCCTAATCCTGCTTGCCATGCATTAGGTGAGAAAACACATCCGTCACCAATTCCTAGACAAATCTCGTCCCTTGAATCCGCTAAGTCACCAAACGTAGCGCATCACTTGGGGTGGCCTATGGCAGAGGTGTTGGTTAATAAATGGTTCCTCCATACCCGCCTCCCAAATTGTAAAGCCATTTAGATGTGAGGTTGTGTGCCATTCTGATGTGAGGCTATGTGTAAGAAATAGCATTGAAGGGAAAGAAGAGACAAGAAGCAAAGATAAGCAAGAAAAAATAGTCAAAAAGAGGCAAGAAGAGCAAAGAAATAGCAATAAAGAAAAAAAAGAGCCAAACAGGACAAGAAGCAAAGAGAAGCAAGAAAAAATAATCAAAAAGAGGCAAGAAGACCAAAGAAATAGCAATAAAGAAAAAAAGAGCCAAACAAGACAAGAAGCAAGAAAAAATAATCAAAAAGAGGCAAGAAGAGCAAAGAAATAGAAATAAAGATAAAAAGAGCCAAACAAGGCAAGAAGCAAAGAGAAACAAGAAAAAATAATCAAAAAGCGGCAAGAAGAGCAAAGAAATAGCAATAAAGGAAAATAAGAGACAAGAAGAGCCAAACAGGACATGAAGCAAAGAGAAGCAAGAAAAAATAATCAAAAAGAGGCAAGAAGAGCAAAGAAATAGCAATAAAAGGAAAAAAGAGACAAGAAGAGCTAAGAAAATCCAAAAGAAGGCAGGATGAAGCAATAAGTTGTAGGGAGAAACTTGGAGAGTTAAGAACAGTCGAGAAGAAGCACGAAGAATAAAGAAGAAGCAAGAAGAACCGAGATGAATCGAGAAAATACAAAAAGAGAACAGAAGAACCAGGAAGAGCCTAGAAGAGGCAACAAAAAAGAAGACACAAAGAAAGGGGAGAAAAAACAATATAATGCTCAATCATTTTCTTTATTTCTGCCCATCCTAAATTCCAATATCGGCTTATTATATTGCCATGAATACTGGTCGGAACTCCAACCTCCTTTCCATCTCAGAGCACGTGTTCCAAGTCCTAATAACAAATCAGTGCCCCCTGGTGTACCGATCTCAACGCGACAGGAGTGCTCCTGACTGGGGTGGTACATTCGTATCGTGTCGTAAAAGGTGAATCTCTTCCGAATATATTATTATTTATTTAGTTTAATTAACTAACTTAACTAATCTATAGGAATAAACCAATGAAGATAACTAATCTGTAGGAATAAACCAATAAAATTATATGGAAATCAAATTGAACGGCTTTTCTACATTTACAACCTGTTATGCGATTCCATAATATTCCATATCTTTTGTGAATACGGAATCGATTCCATACGTAATCGCCTGTCAAATTTGTGTGATTGTATTTGGCTTGCAATTGCTTTTTCAACTAGTTAAAAACACGAAATGCCGTAAGTATACATGATTGTTTATTCATTTAATGTACGTTTAAAGTTGTATACTCTGGATTTGACATTAGCGAAGTTTCGTTTCAATCTAAATACGCATGAATTACTTAATTTTTCCAAATTCAGAACTTAATAACCTATTTTATACACGTAAATAGTTGTTTCTTATAGTAATTGTTGTAATTCTTGTAGTTTATTTCAACAGACCCCTGGGAATGTAAGTTCTTTATATTTAAAATTAATATATTTTGCGTACAATGATTTTAAAACTTTATAACCCGTTTTTTCAACTATAAAGTTAGCGGTAAGCAACAGATTTTATTTTTCTAGACGATGAATTAACAACTTCGGGAGGATAACGTTTAGAAACATCTTAAATATTTTTAACACGTTTTTCAGAATTAATTAAAATGAACGCGGCGGAAAGTTCGAATATCAAGGCCCGCTAAGGCGAATTCGACCGTACGTTCATCTGACACGCCATGCCGCGGGCATATATTTGTTTACGCGCTTTCTTCACCAACGTCGTTAAGATTACGTTAAGGGGTGTCGTGTGAATGGTTTTTTTGAGGAATGAATACGGGTCTTGAAGAGATCTACGTTGAAGGAGGGAGGAAACACAAACGCTGGAAAATCGTTCCACAGCTGAGCTTAAGAACTCAAGAATGTGAACTTAAGGCCGCACTCTTGAAACGCACAGCGCTGAAAAAGAAGAAGATGGAGAGATATGTAATTACGAGTGTTGGACAGAGCGCGCTAATATGTTTAGTCGTAGAATAGCAGCGAAAATTGCGAAAAAGCTTAATAAAACATGACTCGTTTGAAATAGAGCAAAAATCTCGTGGAACGTATCTTAAGTATCATTTAAAGAAACATTGTAAATTTTTTCACAAATATAACTTGTAAAATAAAAGAAATAGACTTGCTTAAAATAATTTTCGGAGCATACTTTGCGATTTTTTTCTATCGAGGGAATTTCATATAATTTGCGTTTCGGCGTGGAACGTATCTAGATATTATCTTCAAAAATAACATATATTTTTTTAGCTTAAAAACTTCAAATGTTTAAGGGAGATATGTAAGAAATCGGTCGAAATACGAATAGTAGACCCTTAAGATTCTGAATATTTTATGGTGTATTGTCGTCAACTAATTGAAGAAGCAATTGCAAGCCATAGCCAATCACACAAATTTGACAGGCGATTATGTATGGAATCGATTCCGTATCCACGTAAGATGCAGAATCGCTCTTCTGTATGTAGTTAGGAACCTTGTTCATTAAACCGTCAGGTAAAATCTTATATTTTATGACGTAACGTTCCTGCACGCAGTTTCTAAACCGCTAGCACTTTATGGGTACCGGATGAACATAAAATAACTGTACACTGCACTGTACTTTTAGTATGCGGTTGAAGCGTTTTACCTAATAATTATAATTTTGTCACTGACATTCATTGTTGATGGAAACAGGAATATATTTTTGTCTGGCGTTTTGTCGATACAAACGTATTCCTCAATTTCCTCTCTGGTTTTTGACACTAGTGCAAATATTTTTTTTAATATAATATAGATATCGCCCAGTTTATCGGTACGTTTTGCTATCTTTTGATAGGTTACTTCTTATAGGAGTTAGGACCTTCCGAAAATCGTTGAAATTTCCTGAAACGCCGTCAGCAGACGTTCAGTATGCAAACTAGAGGTGTATTTTAAAAAAAGCAAAACAGCAGATATAGAAATTTTTTTTTTCTAATACAGTTCGTAAAAAAATAGAAAGTCGGTCCAAATTTGAAGGAAATAATGGGAAATACCAAACCTCGATTTTGACTATTTTATTTAGGTACTAGCTGGTACCCGGCATGCGTTGCAATGCCATTCAAATAAATAAATTGATTCTCCCTGCGTATCCTTTCCCGTGCGTCCCCGTTCACCTCCCGAGCCCCCGTCCACCTTCCCCGCCTTCCCCTGCCGTCGTCCTCCCTCCCGCGAATCCAACCTTCCCCTTCTCCCTTTCCTCCTTTCCGCAAAATATATGAAGTACACACATTTTCATTTATTCAAATTTCATAACGCCAGAGCTTACCATTATATATAGCCTGTAACCTTCGCGGGCGAAGGCACAACAAATCATCAAAGTTTCATCGCAATCGGATGAGCGGTGTGCGCATAAAATACGAACAAACAAACGAACAAATATTGATTTTTATATATAAGATTATCAGCCTAAGTTGGAAATGTTACTGCAATTTACATTCCTTGTTATTCCCCTGTGGTCTTCAAACTGGGTATTTCCACAAACTACTAAAACTGTTAAAAACGTGTGTAAGATTTAAAGTTTATTTGTCTTTTTTTGATCATTGTACTAAAAATGTGTAATTTTAATATTTTCATTCATAATTATTGATTTAAAAAACAGCACATTCCGAAAAGGTTCCAACTGGCTACAACGTCATTATGACGTAGAAAACGCCATTGTTTAGTAAGATGGCTGTCTCTAACGTTGCCCGGCGTGACGTCAACGCCGCCGGATGCACATTTTAATTCGTAATAAAAGATTTATTCAAAATTAATAGATAAGTAGTTTTAATCACGTTTATTGTATATAAAAAACCGACATGTTTCGTGAGCAACGTCCGCCGGATCCAACTGTCGGGGGGATCAACGTTGCGGGCCAATTGTTGGGAGGCCAATTGTCGCCGGATCAATTGTCGGGTTACCAGTTTGTTAAATTGAGATTTTCATTACGCACATCATCACAGACCAAAATTTATGTTTTGGATTTTTTTTACATGAGCTCCACACAGGAGGCCCTGAGGATAATAATTTCCCTCAGGGCCTATGTCATCTTTGGGGATGCTTTGTGGAGGGTTTTTTTAATGAAAGGAAGGAGAGGAGAGTTCTGGGAAGGAAAAGGGTTTAAGGGTTGGGTAGGAATCTGGGGTTCAGTGTGTCTTGGTCGTCCACCTCCAAGCCATGAACCCGGGCACCCCTGCTAAATCATCAAACATAGCGAACCATTTGGGGTGACCTATGGCAGAGGTGTTGGTGATCCAATAAAGGTTCCCGGGGCGGCGGTGCCCATTCCCGCCTCCCAAATTTGTTGTATATATATTTGATTAATTTATTGTATATATATTTGATTAGTTTGTTGTAAATATATTTGATTAATTTGTTGTATATATATTTGATTAATTTGTTGTATATAAATTGTGTGTAATTTTGGCCACTCTGTACATAAATTTAATGTATGCCGGGGTACAGTACGGGTACACGGGGTACACAGTACACAGCTCAGGTGTTTTTATTGAATTTCTCTCTGAGAAGAAGTTTGTTTTCCATAAAATAACCGTAAGCTCAAAGTCAAAGGTTCGAAGTAGTCGTAATTAGTTGCAGAAGTGGGATGGATATCGTATAATAATAATAGTGAATATATTTTAATAATAATATGGATTTAACGTACGTTGAACTCGCCGGGTCTCGCAAATCCTCTCATACTCTGAATTCAGTCCCTGCGTCAACTGGTCTCTCTTTTCTGAATATTGGAGGTTATCCACCACTTAACCGCCCTGGTGTAAGTAACAGATGGTTACTCCTTCAAGGCTCTCGCAGGATACTAATTTTTTGTTGGTAAACGAAGCTACATTTATTTATTTTGAACGAATCTAGACTTCCAGTGTCCCTGCATACGTTGTTAGTAAGCAGTATGCAAGTGCTTAAGGGGGTATTCTAGTCTAGAAGCATGAATTGTAGGTTTTTTTCAGGTGCAACAAAAAAAAACTAGTAATATTTTTACCAACTATTATTTTATTAAATATTTATTAAACACTAGTGGTCGCCCAATGGTCGAAATTCGACCATAATTGTAATGTTTTTTTATGTTTGACATTCAGTAAGACCATAGACAAATAATATTAAAGACAAACAATATTAATCTATTCTTAATTTGACCATAGACTCAATAAACAATAGAGTAAAGACGCGAGTGAGTGTGTCAAATACATGATAGTGTGTAATGTTTTTTTTATTGATTTAATGTATTTTTATGCATAATTTAAAAAAATATTAGCATTCTGCACTCCTCCTCTATATAAACTATAAGTGTAGGAAATTTCATACTCCTCCGTCCGCGCAATTTTCGTAAAAAGGGGTACAAAGTTTTGTCTTCACGTATTAATATTATGATGATGATGATGATGATGATTAAAGAATCCAATAAAAAAAATTCGAACGAAAAAATTCAAAATTCAAAAAGTTACAGGGTGTTGAAGTGGGGGGTCTCAAAAAATGGCACGCCCTGGTTGACACGATTGCAATGCAGCTATGGCCCGAACTAAGAAAAAGTTTAAAAAAAAAATTCGCAAAATGGCGGCTATCTGAAATAAAAAAGACGTTTTTGTACCAGTTTTTTTGACTTTCCAAAAATTAAAATTTTTTTGTAGTTCTTGTTCCCGCAAACATATTTTACCATGTATTGAATGATAAAACAACTACGTTTTGAAGGATAAAAAACCATGTAGTACCGTGTTTTGAGGGATAAAAAAACACGTTTTGAAGGATAAAAAAACATGTTTTACCACGTTTTTTTAAGGATAAAAAATACGTGTTTTAACATGTTTTGAAGGATAAAAACCACAAATTACCACGTTTTGATACATAAAAAACCATGTTTTACTATGTTTTCAGGGATAAAAAAAACATGTTTAACCATTTTTTGAAGGATAAAAAACCATGTTTTTTGTAAGCTTTTTATTGAGAATTCAAATAAGAAATTATCAAATTCAATTATAATTCCCTTTCTAACCACCTTCTTATTTTGAACGCTTAACCGTTAGGCTAATTTGACATTTCCACTACTAAATATTATGTAGATTTTCAAACTTGTGTCAAATACAGACGTTATCATACTTTACTACCAGTGCATGTAATATTATTATGGGATGCAAGGAGATTTAATAATAGGTGTATTTTGTAATTAGCATGCCTTTTACAAACATGCTAATTTTCCCGCTGGACATTTTCATTTTTTTGTCCCACTTAAATAGCATTTTGTGCAACTTTACAAATGCTATTAGAAAACAGTTTCCGTCGAGTACTTTTCATAGTTTAATACCTAACTGTAAATGCAATTTGACTAGCGTACATAATTCAACGATAGAGCCAGTCAGTATTGCAAGATGCATGGTTTTTACGATGTTTTCATGGTTTTTTGGATAGTTTACACTTATCCGGCGTAGTCCAGCGGTAAGGTTCTTGACTCGCATTCCGAAGGTCGCGGGATCGAATCCCGGCGTGGCAAATAAATTTTATTTGATGAATTTGTGTTATTTCACAATTTATTCATTTAAAATAATATATACTTAGTATATTTGCGGCACGTTTCAGAGTGGAAGATACTCTCAGTATCACCTTGGTGTATGACCACCGTTCAGAATTGAAACGTTGCTTGAAATTGCTTTGGTCGTGTTTGGTGACCAGATCTGAATAGCCAGGTTCTTCCCATCTCCTTCCCCTCCCCACTACCGTCAACCTCACAACATACCCCAATTGGGGATGCCATAGTCTCACTGGCTCCAGACGGGAGCACTTGGGACTCTTGTGCGGTATTCATATAAAAATAAAAAATATGGTTTTGAAAAAAAAAAACAAGTCGAATACCTGTTTTTTTACTGGTCACCAAAAACATGTACTTTTGTTTTAAGTATTAATTTGTGTTAAGCCCTCAGACGTCGGGCCTATTTTGTCGGAAGATCAAAATATTTCCGCTTTGCAATAAAATCCAAATAAATGGAATATATCTGAAAAAATATTTAAATTTATCAAATGAAATGTTATATTGTGCTCATATTAGCCACTGGAGCGACAGCGCAATTTATAACTTTTTTCTCCGATTGCTCGACATTTTTAGGTGATCATTTTGAATATTTTCCGCCCAAATGAAAAAAAATCGTAGCTCCGAATTTTAATATAAAGACATACAAACTAATTATAGATCTATATAGCCAATGAATTCACCTATCTTTTTCCGATTATTACATATTCGTAGGATTTATAAAAAAAATATTATAAAATCGTAAACTTCTACTTAATTACTTACAAATAAGGGAAAATTTGCCAAAATTGGCAGCGAAGCAATCCGAGGTATTTTAAATAGTGCCATATTGTGGAAAAAGGCGTTCCAATGGTTAGTTTATATTCATGTAGCATAAACTAACTAAATAAATAATAAAAAAAAATAATGTTCACTTCAAAAAATTGATTGCACTTTGCATATCGATATATGGATACATTATTTGGTCAATGACCTTGCAACACTGATAAATAGTGTATATTTAAACAGTGATATATTTTTTATAATTTTCTCACAATTTCACAATTGCAATGAATTATATTAATATTGACTCTTGCAAAAAGCTGTGGTAAGGCGGACGTGATTTGTTTTGCAGTGAATAGTTGGTAATGTAAACATTCCTCATTTCAGTTAGCAAAATGCATTATTTTTTGTCATGCAGATCGAAATACAACTTGGTGTATTATTTATGCGAATTATTTGTTCATAACGGTGAATAGATGTGTTTCTGGAAACCCCTTTTTTCGAGACGGTTGACACGATATCTCAAGTTATACGTAACCAATTTGCTTGAAATTTGGTGTGAGCTTTCTCTACATATTACTCTATCGCTCCTACCAGAATTATTACAAATTTTTAATTTTTAATATTTTTTAAAAAGTCAGAAAAGGGGGTAAAAAAAATTTCTTTTTATTTCAGACAGCCGCCATTTTGCAAAAAAAAATTTTTTATTTCTCCGAGGTACGGGCCATAGCAACATTTTTCTGACTAACTAACTAACTAACCATCACGCCGTTTTGCCGCAGGGGTAGGCAGAGAGGACGGACCGCCAAACAACTCGATCTTGGCACACACTCCTTGCTTCGGTATGTTTTTAGGTTTTCACGGCCAAAAAGTATTTTTGTTATTGTTTTTGGGGTGTTATGCCGTGTTTCGCTACCTCCTTCTTTAGCCAACGTTTCGGACAGCGTTACAGTGTCCATCATCATCTGCCCTGATGATGGACACTGTAACGCTGTCCGAAACGTTGGCTAAAGAAGGAGGTAGCGAAACACGGCATAACACCCCAAAAACAATAACAAAAAAAAAAAAAAACTCCTTGCTTCGTTCACATTCATACAACGTCTCATACATGCTCTTCTATTATTCTGACTCTTGACATGGCCCGACTCAAGTATCTGATTCACTTGGTCGTGCCATGTCTTCCTCGGGCGTCCCCGACTTCGTCTACCATTCACATTTGCGTCATATATTCTCCTTATACTCCTTTCCTCATTCAATCGCTCTACATGCCCAAACCATCTGTGCGTCCCTTTCTTAATCTTACTCATTACGCTTACATCAGCCTTGCATTCTTTGCGGATCTCCACATTTCTCACACGATCATACATGGTTTTACCACACATACGTCTCAGGGATCTCATTTCTACAGCATTCAGTCTACTTTCATCCTTTCTCTGCCAGTTCCATGCCTCACTGCCATACATTAGGGTAGGTACCTGCACTCCATTATGGACGGCTAGCTTCGCTTCTTTTGACAGTTTTTTGTTGGCGCCAACGGCGTTCAGTCCTCCATTAATGGAGTAACCGGCATTCACCCTTCTTTCGATATCTCTATCAGTCTTCCCATCTCTCGTAAACATACTTCCCAAATACACAAACTCATCCACCTGCTCCAAGTATTCGTCACATAAAATTTGTCTGGATTAAGAATTAATTTGTTTTTTTTTTTCATCTGATTACTAGGAGGGTTGCAATCGTGTCAACCAGGGCGCGCCATTTTTTTGAGACCCCCCCCCCCTTTACACCCTGTAACTTTTTGAATTTTGAATTTTTTCGTTTGATTTTTTTTTAAATTTATTCTTTAATGTTTAATAAATATTTCGTAAAGTAATGGTTGGTAAAAATATTATGGTTTTTTTTTTATTGCACCCGAAAAAACATATATAATTCATGCTTCTAGACTAGAATACCCCCTTCAGAAACTACAAATAATAATTTGTAATTGATAATGATTTTCCGATTTTCCCAGAATTTTTTTTATTCAGAAAAATTAAAATTCTCCAACACAAAAAAATTTTCAAACTTCGCATAATATCAAAAAAATTTCCCAACCTACTTTCCAACAATTTTTCCGATTTTCACTGAAGAAATTTTTGAGAAATATACAATTTTCTGGGAACAAAAACGTGAAAAGTTTCCAAATTTCAAATAAAAAAATCATAAAGATAACTAAACATATTTTACAAAATCAAATACATAAATTGAAAAGAAAAAAAATCTAACTTATGAACCCAACTTTACGTATGACGAAATTCAAAGTCACGGTGTTTTTGTCCCGGTGACTTTTCACGGCAAGATCAAGTGAATCAGATACTTGAGTCGGGCCACATGAAGAGTTACAATAATAGAAGAGTATGTGTGAAACGGTGTATGAATGTGAATGTGGTAAAAAGTCTATCCTCTCTGCCTTAATGAGATACAAGTTACTATCTCAGAAGATAATGATTAAAAAAGACGAGGGACATGCCCAAAATGCTAACTCTTTCATGCTTTTAGAAACACGTTTATTAAATTAACTTATTTGTTTTGTTATTGCAGCCATCCCCCGAGCCTGTGACACACCCCCCTCCTCCAAGAAGCAGCGCGGCGAGCCGGCTGCCCCCGCCGCCGCCGCCCCCCTGCCTGACGCGGGAGCCCCTGCACCGCCCCCCGCAGCCAACCAGCCCACCGCGGGGGCACAGGCCGGAGCGCCCCCCCGGGAGAGCCTGGCATACGGGTGTCTGCTGCGTAATGAGTTGCTCGGGGCGCGCGTGCAAGAGCTTCGTCCCCCAGCGGACGGTAGGGCGGCGCAGGTTCCCCTGGCCCCCTCGCCCAGTGTCTACAAATACAAATGGCCGTCCAAACAGGTAAATATGCCCGCCCGCCCCCCTTCCCCTCTGTTCGGGCGTTACCCCGTACCCATCTGCTAGAAGTATCGGGACAATTCTAAGCGATAGCAAGTAATATCTAAGTTGTTAGTGGAAAGGACTACATACCGTTTGTTTACACTGCGCATCTCGTTTGCTCTTTTTACAATGCTATAATGTTCGCTTGCCGGTCAAAGATCATTCGGTCTGGGTCCCTTCCGGTACGCGCCAATCGCCAGTCGAGATTCGGAAACAAGGAGTTATGTTGGCTATTCTTTGTTTTCTATGGAAAAATACACGTTATGGTCTAAATTCATTAGAATATTAATTATGACTTTATTTTGAAAATGACTACTGAAATATGATGAATATACTTCCCTTTAATTATTACCAAAAAAAAATTACAAAAAAATATGTCCTTAACACCCTTTAATAAGCAAAACGAATTGGGGTCCCCGAGTGACCCCCCTTCGGATCATGTTTGATTTTTTTCTTTCCGGGACGAAAAGGTTAAACAGATCCACACTTCTGTGTACATATTACTAACTGCATGTAATCTAGATGCAAGAGACTGTTTTAAATACTCCTGGTATTGTTACATAAACGTGATTTTTGAACGAGTAGCTCTCGTAGATAAATTAAATTAAATTCATTGAGGTTAAGTAAATCAGGGCTGCATATACTACCATTTACAATTTTTAACATAAATATTTACTTGGACGTTAATCTTCAATCTGCTATAAAATTCTTTCTTGCGAATTGACCAACAAATTACTTCAATGATATCATCGGCCGTACAAAATTGCTATCCACCCACATAGTCCCATTTCACATTGAAGTAACTAATTGAAGCACAATGCTCCATCTATGTTCTGTGTCTAGCGAGCTGGTGGACTGAGCCACCATATGCCCCACATTCCTAATACGTAACCTACCATGTACAGGGTCTTTCAATACAGACTCGATTTTAAAATGTTAATAAAACAAGTTGTGTGAGAGATATCCACCCAATTTTCGTTTATTTGAAAGTATTGTTAGCAATAATTAAACACTAATTAAATATTTAGAATGAAATATATTGTCTCAACGGTACATGACAATAATAACTTCCAATAATCGACAACATGCGCCATTCGAATTCACAGCCGTTGGCTATCTGTTCTGTTGGTAGCTCTGCGCACAGTCCTGCCAACCATCGGGAGTTAGTAGTTCCCTCCTTTACCGACCGCAGTAGCTGGAGTAGTTTCCCTGTTGGCCGCCAGAGGCGCTAGCAGTACCTCTGGCGGCCGATGAGCGAACCAAACGTGTGAGGCGGCAATATTTAAATATGCTGCTAACAGTATATTTGATGGTAAGTGTACCGTGGCATTAAAAGACGCTGATTGGGATCTGGTGCAGTTGGAAGTTGACCCGAATTTCGCCAAAAAAAATCATCTTTAGGGACGGTGCCCATTTTTGGATGAATTGATATGCGAACAAGCAAAATTTTCGGATATGGGGCGAAACCAATCCACAAGAGTTACACCAGCATCAAATGCACCCTGAGAAAGTCACTGTTTGGTGCGGATTTTTGTCTGGCGGAATCATCGGTGAGCGCTGCATATCGATGTTAAGCAACTTCTTGTGGCCTAAACTGGATGATTTGAATGCAGATAACATGCGGTTCCATCAGGACGGCGCTATGTGCCACACGGCACATTCCATGATGTACATTCTGCGCGAGCAGTTTGAGGGTATGATTATCTCGTGCGGCGGCGACGTGAACTGGCCACCAAGAAAGTGCGTTTTAACGCTTTTAGACTTCTTCCTCGTGTGCTATCTTAAATCGCAGGTCTTTACGAATAAACCGCAAACAATTGACGCCCTCAAAGTCAACGTAACAAATGCCATTCAGAAAAAATCAGCCAGATTTAAGCGACAAAGTCTTTGAAAATTTGACCTCCCGAATGCGTGCCACCAAGCAAAGTCCCAGCGGACATTTGAACAACGTTGTATTCCACTCTTAATGCCATAAAATATACTTTCAAATTAAAAAAAAATTCATTGGATATCTCACACACATCTTGTTTTATTTACATTTTAAAATCGAGCGTTCCACCCTATATTTGGTTTATACAGGGTTGCCAGGACATTTGACCTGACATTCCCACACATGACGTATAATTTTCCCAGCCTACATATCTTTATTCCTCCCAGAACTTCCTCACCTTCATTTCCCTAAAAAGACCCTTCGCATAGCATCCCCAAAGATGACATAAGCCCTTAGGGAAAAATTTTTCTCAGGGCCTCCTGTGAGGAGCTAATGTAAAAAAAGACAGAAATTACTAGCACTTTTGTCTGATATCAAATCAAAAACGAAAATTTGGCAAAGACGACTTGCATTAAAGATAGAATTTTTATTTGTTCCTTTCTAAATAATAAATCCCGATGTGCTGTTTTGAATATTCTGACAACCCTGTGTTCGTTTCACTGTTGTGAACTATTCATGACAATACTTGCAATTGAGTCACTGTACTCTCTTTCATGTGCAATTATGTCATAATTCAAACATTGGCACGTCATGTATGTTGCAATGCTCTACTGTTATGTTTATATAAAAGATCAGGTGTGTTTACTGCGTTGGCTTTGTGTGTTGATGGTAATAGTGACATGTATTTGAAAAAATGTTCATTCCAATAAAATGAGAGTAAATTGTTTCTTTTTAGTAAGAATACCGTCCCAACTGCTCCCAAGCATCTGGAGCCGGTGAGGCAATGGCTTAAGGTAGTGGGAAGGGGAGGGTGACGGGAAGACGAAGGTGGAGAATATCTGGCTACTCAGATCTGGTCCCAAAACACAACTAAAGCCATTTCAAGCTACGTACAGTTACGACAACAACGTTACTGAGAGTATCTGCAACGTGCCGCAAATAAACCTTGTATTATTTTAAATGATTGAAGAGTGAAATAACACAAATAAATCAAATAAAATTTACTTGCGCACGTCGGGATTTTAGTCTTTGAATTGTTAGTCGAAAGCCTTACCCATCAACCACAGAGGCCGTAGTTGAAAATTATTCTGAATAAACAGAAAAACCACAGCAAATACTAAAATCTTCATCTGAACCCTTTTTAACCCATCTACCCAACAGTCCAAAAAAACCTTTTTACACAACCAAAACTAATGTCAAATGAACATGATTAACTCTTAAGTCCGTGGGACCCACATGGAAACTCCCCCCCCCTCCCCTTACTATCTCATCGTATTCTCCACCAAGCCCTGCGCGTCTCAGTACCTTTCCACATTCTGACTGAGATTGCACAGGAGGATAGACGGCTATATATAATTACTAAGTCTATTAACGAAAATCGTATGGGTCCCAGGGACCCCAGCATGTTATTTAAGTTTTTTTTTTTTTTTTTCAGTTCAATTGCCAAGATAGCAAGTTAAAACCCCAAACCAAATACTTTGAATACCATATTTACCTCAAAGATGACACTATCGAGCGTCGGCTATTGTTGGACAGAACAGAGAAAGAATTATTAATTGAAGATTTAATCCCGAATTGTGCACGATTTGTTGCATTTTGGGTAAAAATATGTGTAGCTTTATCTATTGTCATTATTTTTATATTCAAAGTTATTGTTGTATTGTGTTCACAAATTTAAAACAGCCGCCACGCCGATACTAAGTTTCGCAGAGAGTGCAGTGTGGGGGGGGGGGGGTTTCGGCGTGTGGGAACCAGGCCACACGCAGTGTTGCCGGATCGCGCGTAAAATCGTTCCTTGCGACCGCAACACCTTTGAGACTTTATTTTACGGACAGCCCTTGTACAAGATGTCTAGTTTGATCATATGTATAGTGTATGCTTTGGTTGTCTTTCAGGAGAATGTGGACCCCGCTGCATACTCTCTTTCCCCTGTCTCCGCCAAGTCCCAGAAACTCCTCCGATCTCCCAGAAAAGCCACCAGGAAGATATCCAGAATTCCATTCAAGGTTTGTCATTTGTTATCTTAGTACTTTACTGAATTTAATATTTTAATAAACAAGTAGTTTGATTCTGACTTTGACTCTTTTCACCACGTGGCGAGGACAGAAGTACCATTAGCTTCATGATGCATTATCAGATTACATCATTGAAGAAGAAGATAATACTAATAAATCTAAATGTAAATATGTAAAAGAACAAGAATATGTAAAATAAAAATGTAATGGTCACAATTGGGACTCCAACTCTGGACCATTGAGATCTCTTATTTTTAAGACATTTTTGTCAATCTCATATTTCAAATTCAGAATAAACAATATTGTTAAAAATTGACATACTACCGGCATCTATGGGTTGCTGGAGCAAACACCTATGGTTTTTCTACCTGAACAAATGGTGCGAACCTTGGCTAGTGGCTGTGGTCGGTCTGATCAAGTAGCAATCTGTTTTGATCACCACTTCATACAAACGTCAGATATTAATGGTTATATTTATGGTGTGTAAATGTGTGCATTTTTTACTCTATAAAAAGGCTAGTTTTTATGTTTCACCGCTTCTTTTCTTCGCAAGTTCAGTTAGTAAAACAACTGCCAGATGTTGGCCCGGTGTATTCAGTATTATCACCGTTATTTACACATTTAAAACATGTTACCTGTGATTTTAAAATATAAGTGAAAATTCTCGCAAAAAGAGTTTTATTAAAAAGGATCCTAACAATTTTAACAAATATTATTTTCGACAAATTTTTTTGTGATTACAAATTTTTGAATAACTGGTTCGCATCCTAGATAGTGTCTCGGATGAACATATCCGATTTTATTTATATGAGACGCCTATTGATCTTTCCTATTAATAAATTTTTATTAAAATAACTTTTTTTATAATAATGTTTAGAGTATTATCTTCGTCTTCAATGATATTATTACATTGATGGGAATAACCTTCAAAAGTTATTATGAAAGAGAGTTATTCTAATAAAAATTGATTATCAAATTATTTGACTATAGAGAAATAAGAATGTATCCTTAACTTTTTATTTACATATTATATTTGTGATAGTTTGAGCTGTGAGCCATAGATGGTGCTTTTCTTGTAGTTTTAATAGTCTTGGATAGATGTCACTTTTTAAGAACCATAAACAAAGTCCAACTTCAAATAGTGCCACCAGATTACCATAAAATTAACTTAGAGAACAATGGCTTCCTTGCTGTTCTGAATTCTTGTTACATTTGTGATAATAATCACTAAACATTAGTGCTTATGTGGATGGACGTGTTTCAATCTCCTTCGCTCCGAGGTGTTCACAATCTTGTGTCTCTTTTTGTTTATGTATTTATCTATTAACACTCTTTTTCGGAACTTTAACATATGAATAGTAAAATAATTATACAGTATTTATTATACACTAGCAGTTAAAAACCCTGACCCTGCTGGCGGTTATTGGTTCGGCCTCGCTCAGTTAGTGTGAGTGACCATTTTATAAATCCAATAGGAACTGGTTCCAAAATTAGCCCGTTCCTCGTATCCACTGTCGACCAGTGATGGCTAGTCACCGGGACAAAGTAACCGGGACGGGCAATGACGTCAAATGTAATGTACAGCCGCTTGATACAGCTGAGTATTACCGTCAATCTTTCCATATCTGGAGAGGTACTCCAGTTTCACAAATTCGTAGAACTTATACCTAGGGGAGGCACGTTCCTATGCGTCCTGCCGACGGAAGTGGCGACATCTTGTGACGAATTCTTGAATTCAAAACTGAATTACAACTTTTTTTTTTAATTAAGAAAGACAAACATTCCCGGGTTACGAATAACCCAACAATGTTTGAAAATCTCCTACTACCACCACAGAAAGTCGAAAATGTTGCTTGTGTTGTGATGGAGGACTTAGCCAGTCGAACACGGGACGCCCGGGTGGGACCCAAAGGCGATGCCCACTTAACCACAACGGTAGTTTTGTTTGAAATTCCACATGTACAGATGTTAAATGTTATGTATATGGTGTGGCGTCAGACATGCACTCGAAGCTGGGTTCTGAAATTCAACTATGCAGACGCAAGCCTAATAATACTCTTCGATAACTGAACTGCCTCAGTAAAAACATTTTGTATTTGTTTAGTGTTGAATTAAGATGTCTACTGACTTGGTATAATTATTTCCCTTCTAATGGGCAAAGAGGAATACAAATGGTAGTTAGTCCCAGAATTTCTGCACTGAAATAAATACCGACTTCTAGTATTACGTAGTAGAATCCGGAAGCTTATCAATACAAGCAATTCTGGACTATCGAGTATATCATTTTAAATTTTAAATAAAAAGTCAATGTAAATCCTTCTGTCTGACAATTTAAACATATTCATATCATTTAAAAGAGTGTTGTAGTTCAAAATAATTGCTGGAATACTCATTTTAAAATTTAGGAACTGTAGAATATATTTTGTATTCTTTCAACAGCTTGTACGTGAGTGTTATAATGTGAATTTGTGTGCAGGTATTGGATGCACCAGAACTGCAAGACGATTTCTACCTCAACCTCGTGGACTGGTCGGCACAGAACGTCCTCAGCGTGGGACTAGGCAGCTGCGTTTACCTGTGGAGTGCCTGCACCAGCCAGGTAACTAACAACATGTTGGATGTGTGCTGTCAACTAGTGGCAAAGCGTATTGGTGGGGCGGCCCGCCCCAGGCGGCACTTTTAAGGGGCGGCAAAATTTCACAATAAAAAATAATAATATCTTGTAAAAATTTTAACCATCTCATTAACCCTTGACTCTGTGCAGGAACGGGCGGTCCGTTTGATAGATTCTCCTAACTTAACAAACGGATTGCAATCTTTAGAGCACAGGCGTCAGGTGGGAATGCTGTTCTTGTTCTACCGGTATTACAATGGAAGATGCTCCGAGGAACTAGCATCATTGATCCCCTCGGCACCGGTGCATAGTCGGGAAACACGCCAAACACGCGCCCAAATTTGTACACGGTTGACATTAGTCACATGAGAACAGGTCGTTTCTATGACTTGTTCTTGAGTTCAATAGCTCGGCTGTGGATCGATTTGCCGGCCTCTGTGTTTCCTCCTTCCTACAACATGGGTCTCTTCAAGACCCATGTTCACTCCTTCCTCTCCTCAAAAACACCCTCCACACAGCATCTTCAAAGATGAAGATGCTGTGGATGAAGATGCTGTGCTGATGAAGATGCTGTGTAGATTTCCTCCTTCCACAATGCATCTTCAATTATTTTCCTCAGGGCCTCGTGTGGGGAGTTAATGTAAAAAATTGACCAATTGAAATGAGCACGGAAATTTTGATTACTTATTTTGTGATGAGACCGTAATTCCCTTTATTTAAATGAATGCATAATAATGACATCTTGCTCTTTATATCGATTGGCAACACCGTCTGTACTGAATTGCAGGAATGCCTCATATTTTATTTTGGGCTTGGATTGTTTGACTAAATTCAGCAAATGCCGTAGTGCCATTTACTCGGGACATTGCAAAGTAGTCGGCTAATAATAAAATGAGTGTGAAGTTCTGCTGTAGTATTGGTTTCTTATTGTCATCTATGTAATTAATGTATGTATGTAATTTTATATTTTGTTTGCAGGTAACGCGATTGTGCGACTTGTCCAACGATGGTAATGCTGTCACGTCCGTCTCATGGAGCGAGAGGGGTGGCTTGGTGGCCGTGGGGACCCAGAAGGGATACATCTCCGTGTGGGACGTGGCCGTCAACAAAGAGGTACCATCGATATATATCTAATAAATAAAGACCCTAACTAACTAACTAACCATCACGCCGTTTCACGCAGGGGTAGGCAGAGAGGACGGACCGCCAAACAACTCGGCCCTGGCACACACTCTTTGCTTCACTCACATTCATACATCGTCTCATACATACTCTTCTATTATTTTGACTTTTGTCATGGCCCGACTCAAGTATCTGATTCACTTGATCGTGCCATGTCTTCCTCGGGCGTCCCCGACTTCTTCTATCATTCACATTTGCGTCATATATTCTTCTTACACTACTTTCTTCGTTCATTCACTCCACATGCCCAAACCATCTGAGCGTCGCTTTCTTAATCTTACTCATTACGCTTACATCAGCCTTGCATTCTTTGCGGATCTTCGCATTTCTCACATGATCATACTTGGTTTTACCACACATACGCCTCAGGGATCTCACTTTCATCCTTCCTCTGCCAGTTCCTTGCCTCACTGCCATACATCAGGGTAGTTACCAGGACTCCATTGTGGACTGCTAGCTTCGCTCCTTTTGACAGTTTTTTTATTAGCGCCAACGGCATTCAGTCCTCCATTAATGGAGTTACCGGCATTTACCCTTCTTTCGATATCTCTATCAGCCTTCCCATCTCTCGTAAACATACTACCCAGATATATACAAACTCATCCACCTGCTCCAAGTATTCATAATTTACAACTACATCACACACTGTTTTCGTACATTCTCTTTCAAACACTATGACTTAAGATTTACTTACATTCATCATTAACTCGTCTCGTGCCTCTGGAGGAAACTCGAAAATTTCGCGATGTTTTGACTTTGACGTAATATTTTGTGGGTTTATTTTATGCTATCTTATGTAATATTTACGGAAACACATTCCTTGAACAATAAACTACGCCTAATAACAACATTACTTGCGTTTATCCGACGAATTCATATGTTTACGATCTTTCTTACGAGAATGATGCAATCGAACAGACAGTTCAAATGATCAGAAAAACTTTGCCAGAGATCCATAAAGAATTCATAGAAATTATTCGGGTTCCATAGATGTATTCAAAGCATTCTATACCTTAAGAACAAGAATGCCCCAAGCGATTCTGACCTTATCCTTCATACGTTTTCTTTATAATTAAGGTTTAAAATCGCATTTCAAAAAATATTTTTTAGAGTTTAATTTGGCGCGCGCCGGCGCGTAATCGGCAAGCAACGAGTTAATCACCTTGACATTATTCTATATTACCTTTCCCTTATTGTGAAACATCAGCTATCGAATGAACTAACCAATGCAATAATCTATTTCAGGTGACAAAGTTGGTGGGACACATAGCGCGAGTGGGAGCGCTGGCCTGGAACGGCGATATCCTCAGTTCCGGCAGCAGAGACAGACACATCCGCCAGAGAGACATCAGAACACCAGGTGCCACATTTTTTTTTTTTTTTAAAGAAACACAAACATTCCCGCGTTACAAATAACCCAACAATGTTTGAAAATCTACTACCACAGAAAGCCGAAAATGTTGCTTGTGTTGTGATGGAGGACTTGGCCAGCCGAGCAATCGAACACGGGACGCCCGGGTGGGACCCAAACGCAGTGCCCACTCAACCACTGACCAGTCAAGTCAGCCATTTACCACTTGTGTTCATGAAATGAAGGAATTTGAAAGAAAGAGAAAAAAGCTGGAAACTCCATTAATGGAGGACTGAACGCGGTTGTCACTTGGGTTTGGCACTATCAAGTGAATTAGATACTTGAGTCGGACCACGTCAAGAGTCAGAATAATAGAAGAGTGTGTATGAATGTGTCAAAGAGTGTGTGCCAGAGAAGAAGAGTTTTTTTTTACATTTGTTTCACACAGGAGGCCCTGAGGAAAACAAAATTCCCCTCAAGCCCTATGTCATCTTTCGGGATGCTGTGTGGAGGTTCTTTTTAAGGATAGGAAGGAGAGGAGAAGTTCTGGGAATCTGGGGTTCAAAGTTTCCAAGGTCTCCCCAACAAGTCACTCCTGGACAAATCTCACCCCGTGAACCCGGGCACCGCTGCTAAGTCACCAAATGTAGTGGAACCACTTGAGTGACCTATGGCAGAGATGTTTGTTGTCGAATAAATGGTTCCCGGGGCAGCGGTATCCGTCCCCGCCTCCCAAATTATGGTTAGTTAATTAGTTATAAATAAGCATATGACATTTTTAATTGTTTTTAATGTATGTTTTGTTTGTTTGTTTGCAGCCCTGGTATCGGAGAGGACCCTGGCCGGGCACCGGCAGGAAGTGTGCGGGCTGAAGTGGTCACCAGACGGCCAGTGTTTAGCGTCCGGCGGCAACGACAATAAGCTGTTTGTTTGGACGCAGGTAACTACTTATAACGCACTCCTCAAATCTTTGTTTACTGAACTATGAAATATTCAAATATGCACCAAGTTAAAGGCTCACCTCACCTCAGGCCTCTGCCATATTTTGTCAGTGTCAAAATATTTCCGCTTTGCAATAAAATCCAAATAAATGTAATATTTCTGGCGCAACATAGAATGGCCGAAAAATATGCTTTCAAATTTTATAATTCTAAATAAACACGTAGTACACAACTGCTAACCCTGTACAGATCGCAAATGCATCCCACGGTTTAATTTGGCAGCCCCCTCTGGTCTCGAGCCCCAAAACACCTAAAAAAAAACCTCGACTCTGTGCAGAAACGGGCGGTCCGTTTGATAGATTCTCTTAACAAACGGATTGCAATCTTTAGAGCACAGGCATCGGGTGGGAATGCTGTCCTCGTTCTATTGGTATTACAATGGAAGATGCTCCGAGGAACTAGCGTCATTGATCCCCTCGGCCCCGGTGCATAGTCGGGAAACACGCGCCCAACATTTGTCACGGTTGACATTAGTCACACGAGAACGGGTCATTTCTACGACTCGTTCTTGAGTTCAACAGCTCGGCCGTGGAACCATTTGCCGGCCTCTGGTCTTTTCAAGACCCATGTTCACTCCTTCCTCTCCTCAAAAACACCTCCCTGCACAGCATCTTCAAAGATGACATAGGGCCTCCTGTGTGGAGTTAATGTAAAAAAAAAAAAACATAATTTTTGAAATTTATAAAAATTTTTCAGGCAAACATAAAAAAGTTTTAAAAATGACTCACCTTTTCACTAACTAAAATTACTGATAATAAAAAAAAAAACACTTATATAAATTATTCAAATATATTATAAACGTTATTACCACCTCACTTTTTTGTCATTCCATGTAAAAATAATTAATAAAAAATTCCCAAAGTTTCATTAATTTATTTCAAATGTGCGATTCGAATCGTTGTTTGACAAAATACACCGGATTTTTGAAAGGTTATACTAAATATTTAGTCTTCTCCGTTCTGATGATTGCGTTGTTATTTGTGCAGCACTCCCTGGCTCCGGTGCAGACATACTCCGCCCATCTCGCGGCAGTCAAGGCCATCGCCTGGTCGCCGCACCAGCACGGGCTGCTGGCCTCAGGGGGCGGAACCGCCGATCGCTGCATCCGCTTCTGGAACACGCTCACGGGGCAGCCCATGCAGTGCGTGGATACAGGTAAAGAAACAAACTGCACTAACAATTTATTTTTTTACATTGATTCCAATTAATACATTAATTTCGATTTGGGAGGGGGGTATGCGTACCGCCGCCCCATTTATTGGATAACCATAGGTCTCCTAAGTGGTTCGCTACATTTGGTGACTTAGCAGGGGTGCCCGGGTTCACGGGGTGAGGTTCGTTTGGATCTTGGCAACGGGTGCGTCTGCTCATCAACAGTGTGGCGGGCTGGATCGGGACAGAGTGGCTGAGGGAGATCTTTTGACCTCTCCAGCAGGACTCTCTCGGAACATTGCCGTGCACCGCAGTGGAAAGGCTTTTTTTTATATGAATACCGCACAAGAGTCCCAACTGCTCCCGTCTGGAGCCATGTGAGACTATGGCATCCCCAATTGGAGTATGTTATGAGGCTGAAGGTAGTAGGGAGGGAAAGGAGATGGGGAAGAGGAAGGAGGGAAGTACCTGGCTATTCAGATCTGGTCACCAAACACGGCCAAAGCCATTTCAAGCAACTTTTCAATTCTGAATGGTGGTCTTACACCAGGGCGATACTGAGAGTATCTTCCACTCTGGAACGTGCCGCAAATATACTATATATTATTTCAAATGAATAAATTGTGAAATAACACAAATTGATCAAATAAAATTTGTTTGCCACGCCGGGATTCGATCCTGCGACCTTCGGAATGCTAGTCAAGAGCCTTACTGCTGGACTACGCCGTCGTCGGCTGGATTCATTCGTCCGTCACTCCTGGACACACTATCCCCAGATTCCTACCCATCCCTCATACCGTACAGACATAGAATATTTTCTTCTAATACAGTTAGACCACGTCCGCATAGGCAGGTGGCTTACTTAGCGCCTAGTGCCTAGTGGCTTGCACCCTGCCTACTCGCTACGATACACGGTGGCCGCACTGTAGGTGGTTTGCCTGGTGGGTCGCTAGGTGCCTTGCTCATTTGCTTGTCGGCACATCGCTAGGCGACTTGCTAGGCTCTAGGCGCTAAGCAAGCCACCTGCCTATGCGGACGTGGCCTTAGTAAAAAATGTAAAATACAAAACCTCGATTTTGAGGATTTTATTTAGGCATTATCAGCCGGCGCAGTTGTCCCTTTCGCTCAGTATTCGTTAGAATAAGAGCGGCAGTGACAGCAAAATACCTATTGTTCAATTGATTTCCTCTCAATGTAAAAAAAAATGAATGTGAATGTTGACTTAACCTCAAATATATTTTGTTCTAGGTTCTCAAGTGTGCAATCTGGCCTGGTCAAAGCATTCAAGCGAGTTGGTCTCTACGCACGGCTATTCGCAGAACCAGATCCTGGTGTGGAAATACCCCTCCCTGACGCAGGTCGCCAAACTGACAGGGCACTCGTACCGCGTCCTGTATCTGGCCCTGTCACCCGACGGGGAGGCCATCGTCACCGGGGCCGGCGACGAGACCCTACGATTCTGGAACGTCTTCTCCAAGACCACGTCTCACCGGGAGAACAAGAGCGTCCTCAGTTTGTACACGGCCGTGCGATGAAAACTAAGCGGTGTCGAGCAATTTGCTCATTTCGCGAGAGTTTTGCTCGCATCATGTGAGGAATACGCTCGCATTACGGCAGCACGACTCCCACGGGATTGTGTATAATTACGCCGAACTATGAAGCGCGCAATGATGAGCGATTCCGCGAGAGTTTTGCTCGTGTTATGTCAGAATGGCGGGGAGTACGCTCGCACTATGGCAGCGTGACACCTACAAGTTGTCTGTAAATATTTGTCTATTTTTATAATTAACTGATCCAATTTAAGTGGTGATATTATAAGACGCGAGTGATTCTCTCAATGTGTCTATTTTAAATATTCACATCTCTGTATAAACAACAAATTTCGTACGCATATTGTGGGGTATTCCAAAGAAAATACAGATTATGATATAAAATATAATATATGGTTCGTGGCTGAATTTGAAGCGTGCTTTCCACTGGAATGCCACTGAAAGCATGTGCAAACTCGCCCTAAGTCCGTTCAGATAACGAACACTATTCAATATGTAAATGTTATAATTAAATATTAGTAGAAATACTAATGAATTCACGGATGAAATGCAAATATAATGTTTATTTATTAGTGACTGAGTTTTAGTATGTAGTCTGTGTGTCCGTGTGAACATATTCTTATGTCCACTGCGGTTTATTTTGTATAAATACTAAAGAATTTATCAAATTAAACGATATCTCTTGTAAGCAACTCTCACTTCAAAATTCAAGGTATTTTTAACCCTTTCTGTGCCAAACGCCGCTCTTCGTACAAAGTTACAAGTTGCGTCCTGACACTTAAGGGGTTGATGCAAATAAAAGTGCGCTCCCATCGTACTTGTTGCCAGACTGTTAAAACTGCTCCAATCAATCCTCTTGTTGAAAGTTGACATGTATTTTTCAATTTGAGATTTTAAAAAGTTTGTGAAATAATTGTATTTTGGTAAATCTATATATATGTAAAAATTAATATAAGCTTGCTTCTATGTATGTATGTGACTTGTCTACGCGTTGCTAAACCATTCATCCGATTGCGATGAAACTTTGGGGATTTGATATGCGCATGCCCGCGATAGTTTCTATATATGATAGTGAGCTCTGGTGTCATGAAATTATGCTTTGCTAACCATTCATCCAATTGTGAAGAAACTTTGGGGATTCGCGCAATGTGAGCGGGGAGGGGAATGGGGGGGGGGGGGAGAGGGGGAAGGGGAAGCGAAAGGGTAACGGGATAAATGGGAAAGGACACGCAGGGAGAAACTATTTCTTTATTAAGTGGCATAGCAACACGTGCCAGGAACTCTAGTGTATTATAAATTTTTAACAGTCTGGCAACTCATTTTCACTAAACTCACGATATCAAATTGCAGTCAATATTTTTTCTGACCCGTTAAAAAATTGTTAATTTGATTTTGTTAATTTTATAATGTTTATTATTTTAAGATTTATTTGCGTTCACTTAACACAAATTAAATTAATAGTTGTTTATAAATTGTTTTAACAATAGAAAATGCACATGCTACCAATGTTGTTTTGGAAGTCGTACTGTTGTGATTTTTAATACAAATAACTAACTGTATTTATTCATAAATTAATTTCTTGCAAATTTGTAAATAAATAAAATTAAAACATTTTGAGCATTTTATAAACCATTTAAAAAAAGTTTTTTTTTCAATTACATTATAAAACATAAATGCTTTGTCCAATGCTCAAACTGTAAATGTAACTCTTTGTTTTTTTGTTTACCATTTAAAAATGTTCCTAAAAACTGGACAAATTAATTTACCATGCAACTTCTTTTTTTTTTGATAACGTACATGCATTGCATAGTTTTTCAAATCTTGTTTCTTTTATTGATATGTAAAAACTGGTAATAATTTTTGTATTTCGTTGTTGCAAAAATAAACACTAAATCTGTGTGATTTTGACATTTGAACGGTACCTACCTATCAAACTTTGAACAGTTGTAAAAAATAACGGTCAAGCTGTCAATACTTATTTTTTGACGTGATAACGTCTTATAAATCGATGAACGCCGGCTGCACTCACGAAAAAGCATGACTCATTGTCATGTTCCGCCTGAGCCGAGCGTGCCAACGAGAGCGCGGAACAAGCCTCCGGCTTGTGACGCATCTATCTCTCTTCGCTCCATCGTTATTATATGATGTTATCACGTAAAATTATCGTCTGTAAATCGACTTAACAGACAACCAAATTTTTTTTTAAACATTAGCTCCACACAGGAGGCCGCTAGGAAAAGAAATCTGCGAGGGCCCATCATCTTTGGGGATGCTGTGTGGAGGGTATTTTTATGGAAAGGAAGTTCCGGGAAGGAAAAAGGTATGAAAGGTAGGTAGGAATCTGGGTTCAGTGTCTCCAGGAGTGACGGACGTATGAATCCATCCCTCCCACTGCGGTGCAAGGCGATGTCCCAAGAGTCCTGCTGGAGAGGTCGAAAGGTCTCCATCAACACGGCGGTGGATGGGTTTGCCCATCCACCGCCTAGACCTAAACCTGTGTGACCTAGACAAACCTCACCCTATGAGCCTGGGCATCTCTGCTAAATTACCAAATGTAGTGAAACTCTCGGGGCAGCCGAAAGATTGAAATAAGTGCTATCTGCAGTTTTTACTGGGTGGGACTGTGTTTCCTGGCATCGCCGATATCGTTAACCAATACTACTGCACACCTTAAAAAAATCAACTAAATGGACAAATTCTTTTCGTATTCAAAATACGCCCATTAGGTAGTAGTCCGCCGACGGACGGGCGGCCATCATAGCATATCTCTTGTATTTCAATATTTTTGGGGCGGCCTATGGCAGAAGTGTTGGTTATCCAATAAATGGTTCCCGGTTCCTTTCAAAAGCTGAAATGGGCCGAGAATTGGCGGATAAAGAAGACCGTTTAAACGGAGATAATCGTCAATTTATTTTGACAGGGTTCCCAAAATCAAAAAGTAGTCATTTAAATTTTTCTATTGGAACAACATTTTGCAAATTAAATGGTCTCGGACTTTTGTGTCCTTAAGTATGTAAATTAAATTATAAGTACTAATTTAAATGTTTGATATTATATTTATTGTATAGCGGGAAAGGTTTTGTGCAATTCCATTAAAAATGTCCTAATTAGCTGCCATCAGAATGAATTATTAAACGGCACTTGTAAAACCTATTATAAATTTATTTATAATTTAATCTGTAAATAATAATGTAGAATAGAAAGGCTGAGAATAATTTAAAGTTTTGAACACTTTAGCTAAAACTAGGAATGTCGATTGAACATTTCACTAATTTGATATTATGTATTGTAAAACATTGAGTTTAAATAAAAATATATTATATATTTGTTTGCTGTGATAATATGATGCTTTTTTATTTATCATATTTTGAAAAATGCCAAAAAAGAAATACACAATGCAGTCCGTATCAATCGCGGAAATTTGAACAGCTGTAAACGACAAAATGTTAATTTATTGTTCAGGAGAGCAAAAGCATTTGCTTTATTTTTTTTAATTTTTCAAAAGTCATCTCCTGTTTTTGTAGACCTACAATTATGATTTTTTTCTTATAAAATAACATTGAATAGATCTTTCAAAATACTTTAAATTTTTTGTAAATTTCTAACCACTTGTTTTCAAGCTACCTACAAGACATATGTTATGACGTATGAGGCGTACCGCAGTTACTAAACTCTTATCTGTGGTATACCCGCCAGCGTCCACAGAAAAAAACTTTGCGGGCCGCTTTTAGCAGCAGTCATCGGTGGAAATATCAATATTTTACATTTTCAAAAGTGGTATAATAGTGGTATTTTCTTTTAAAACTCATTTAATTTTTTGACGTGATAACGTCTTATAAATCGATGAACGCCGGCTGCACTCACGAAAAAGCATGACTCATTGTCACATTCCGTCTGAGCCGAGCGTGCAAGCGAGAGCGCGGAACAAGCGTTCGGCTTGTGACGCATCTATCTCTCTTTATTACATAAAATTATCGTCTGTAAACTGACTTTGCAGACAACCAATTTTTTTTCATGTTGGGTACTTATTCAGGTTTGTGTAGAAATAATAAAATCTGTTTACATTTGTATGAATATATTTTTTTGAAAATAGTTTCCAAAATGGTGGATTTTTTTATTTTAGTTAGTTATTCTGGAAAAACTTCGTATGATATTATCATGTAATATAAATTAATAATAAGGTAAACAGAAAATAATTGCGTTGTTTTCATATCGATATTTGACAAGAACCCATCAAGGTAATTTTCACGCGGTTTTTTCGAAATGTCATCCCACGTTCAACAGGTTGATATCGGTATTAATTTATTTTTAATTTTTCAGAAAAAAAGTCCTATTAAAATGCAAGTCGTAAAAGCATTTATTTTCCTAGAAACTTTTCGACAATGCAGATTGAAAGAGAGAAAAAAAAACTGAGAAAAATGACATACTTAAAGCATTTTTGGATTTATTGTTCTTTACAGCATTTCAAATTTCCGCTTTCAAAATAATTATGTATGTTTTTTAGTTACAGAATTTTTCTATTTCTCACATTTTATGACCATTGTAAACATTCTTCAAAGTTTTGAGTTTATTTATGAAATTAAATTTTCATAAATTTAGAAAAAAAAATCTTTTTTTTTTTTTAGGTTTTTGTGCACATTTCGAGTCTGTTTACTGTTTCATATGAACTTTATTGTTGGTGGATTGACATGGCATTGTTTTAAAATGATTGACAAGGACTTGAACGGCTATTTTGCCATAATATTGAATATTTATGTTTTTTAAATAATATATTTTATTACTGTACATATAATAATATATTTGGAGTGTATTTTGTTGCGAAATAAAATTTTGCCGCTTTGAAATTTGTTTTTTATTTTATTAATTTTTCATTACTGAATTTATTACATTTAAAGTTATCATCCAATATTTGGGACTTGTTCTGAATGGTTTCACCACAACTCAGAATCGTGCAATTTTGACACCCCTTTGAAAATTCATTAAAAGTTATGAATTTAAAAAATCAGAGTGCAGTTCACACGCGGTAGAAGTGAAACTTTCAGTAAATTCAAGTTGATAAGAGTGGGGAGGCGACGAAGCACTGCACAAAGAGACTGATTATTTTATCTCATTCTCTCGCAGGCTAAATCCTATAGATGTGTTTTTGTCTCTTTTTAGTATCGCTTTTTTCGTTTCATCGAGTTTCAAATCACAACGGTGCTAAAGAAGTTTTCACTTCAAAAAACGAACATAACGTATTTAACCAATTTTATACATTTTTTTATCACTTTTAATGAATTTTTCTGAATTGTTCGGTCACTGTTCTGAATATCAAGGTATTATTTGAAAAAAATAAGGCACTCAAAACCAGATACAACGAGGCGGGTATGGGTGCTGCTGCCCCGTGAACCATTTATTTGGATAACAAACACTCCTGCCATAGGTCATCCCAAGTATTTGCTACATTTGGTGACTTGGCAGAGGTGTCCGGGTTCATGAGGTGAGGTTTCACTAGGTCTTGGCGGTGGATGCGTTTGTCCATCCACTGCATGGCGGGCCAGATCGGGAGAGAAGACTATTTGAGGGAGACTTTTTGTCCTCTCTCGACCCATTGCCTTGCACCCCAGTGGGAGGGATGAATTCATATGTCCGTCACTCCTGGATTCCAGATTCTTACCCACCTCATCGTATATTTTTCCTTCCCAGAACTTTCTCTTCTTCTTTCCCTAAAAAGAAACTCAGCACAGCATCCCAAAGATGACACAAGCCCTGAGGTAAATTATTTTCTTCAGCTCCTATGTGGAGCTATAAAAATTGTCTTCAATTACGCATAGGCAATGTAATCCAGACTGTCCAGATTTTCGATTCTTGTTGCGTTTTACGCGTGAGCTATGTTTACGTGCTACGTTTTCCTACGCACGAGGTGGATTGCGGACCCTGTTGGGAGAGTCCTCTTTGTCACAACATTCAACATGGAGGCCGACGAGGCAGTTGCTTTGTGGATATCTTGCCTTTGGTGGAAATGTCGTAAAAAAAAAGCAAATAGACTGTAGTCACAGATCCACCGACTGAAAATCAACAGGACTGTAATAAAAAAATATGGTTTTTCAACTTGACACAACTATGGAAAGTAATCTGACTTACCTTAATCCTCACACAGCACTTTATTGTGATATTCAATATTACGGCACCGAAGGATCACTTGCAATCTCTGCACAAGTTTCCGTAATACATCGATGCTATGGCACCGAGATATAAGCAAAGGTGTTGATAATTGCATGGGCTCCTTTTATAGACTCCAATGGAATGGAATAATTCAGAATTATTCCATTTATTTGGATTTTAATACAAACTTGTCAACTATTCGTTGCCTCAGTTCTTATTTGAGCAACAGACCATTTTAGTTTTTGTTCAATCTCCAATTTAAAATTAAAAATAGAGTATAAAAAAAGTTAAGTTAATCACTAATTATTTAAACTAATGAGATTTTAACCTTTACGGAAATAGCTTTATCTTAAACATCTTTCAAAATGTTTCATTGAAATAATGAAAGAAAACCTTCTCCTCCTGTCAAATTTTCTAACGGTCTGTTGAACAAATACAAACTAAGGGGACATATTGTTAACTGAGGATTAACACTACATTGCTTATCTTCCTTGGAAATGTATAAGATGTATAGAATCATTTCATCCAGTAATACATAGTTATAGTGCATGCCAAACTTTAATACCGGCCTGATGTCGAAACAGAGTTTAAGGTCAAAAAGTGGCATGCCTCCCCCCGCCCACACTTTTCTCTCACACATGTTTTCACGCATCTTTCGCTTACTTTCATTGTAAAGTCAGTAACTGCGTGAGAATGGATCGTATCAAGTTCAGGCATTAAAATTTGGCATGTATTAGTAAGGACAAGAGAATGTCCACAAGATTAATAATTAAAATTGAACTGCACATAAAATTAATAATATAAAATTAGATTGAAATATTCTTTATTCAAAGCAATTCTAACTATTACAAGAATTAAAATTAATTTAACATTTAGTTTAAATCGAAAGCATTAAGGCTCTTTCTAGTGAGAAATTTCTTCTAAAATTTGGAATATGATTTATGCATTTCATATTTATAATATAATACTAAAGGAATCTCCCCCCACAGTTGTATGTCCTAATTAATCATAATAATAACCATATTAATAAAAGAATCATCCCACATTGCTGTGCGATTAGTTAAGCCACTGGTCGTTATATGGAATATATATTTAACCTATTTATTCTAGTAGATTGGAGATGGATAGATAGTCCAATCTCTTTTACTCCAGCCAAAGTAAAAAACATCCATATTTCAATTTATTTCTTTTATATATTCAATAATATTATAATTTAATTTATAGACATGTTCTGCTTGCAATTATCATTACACGTAACAGATGTATCACCCTCTGAAGGCATTATCAAACTGTGGTTAGGCCACTTACAGACTTATAATGACAAACTTATTGCTTTTAATTTTATACCTATGGTCTTATTGATTTCCGAGTAAAATGTTGGAAATTATTACCCATTAAAATTACTTCAATGTTTAAATTTGACTAAAGATTGTTAATTTAGATATTTCCAAGTGATGAAAGGGGTTTATTTTTCCCTGTATAAGTATTTTTATGGTATCTAATAATTGAATTTGGCTTAAACATATCTATGAGTGGTGAGTGAATTATATTTGTTTGTTCATTTATCAAACTAGCTTTCGGATAATTAGAATTTTTGTGAATTTCCAACTGCCCAAAAAGATTGAGTTTAAAACCTTTATTATTTATGTGTAACAGAGTCGGCTAATTATTATAGATGATGAGTCTGTTTTTTTATTACTTTTTAAACGATTGCATGTGTTCTTTGAATCTAGTATTAAAGGACCGGCCAGTTTGTCCAACATAAACAGCGCTGCATTCGTCGCACTGGTCACCACTATTTTATAAATAATAATATTATTGAATTTATAACTTCAAATTAAACTTGATAACAATAAATACATCCACATTTCATTGACCCATTCTAAGATTAAAATAAAGTGATGTTACATTTGCAAACAATTCCTTCTTATAAGCGAAGAGGGTGACTGACAAATAAATTCACATAGGAATTTTATAAGCAGTTGAAAGAAGTGTCCAGCTATTTAGATCGGATCACTAAACATTGCTAAAGACATTTCAAGCAACGCTTTGATTGTCTGTGTGATATTGTGTCCAATAATCAGTGGGAACTTTTGTAAAATTATCAAAAGTATCAGAAGACAGAATTCATGCACATGTTGTGAGGAAAACAGTTTAAAAGCTTAAGTTATCTGAAGCACTGACAGAAATCATTTCGCTAACTTAGTATGCGAATTGTATAGTACACTCCAAACTTTAATACCAACCTGACGTTGATACAGAAACCATTGTAATAGGCGATTTAAGGGTCAGAAAGCGGCGTGCCGTCCTGCTCACATGTTTTTTGCATCTTTCTCTTAGTCATTGTAAAGTCAGTAAAACGACTGTACCTGCGCGAGAATGAATCGTAACAAGTTCAGATCGGCATTTAAGTTTGGCGCGTACTGTAACAGAGATTAGCTGAACTATAAACTTATTCAGTACTTAATGAATTACAAAGTGGACCAATTTACATTGGCTAGGTGTAAAACAAAAACAGAAGTGTTTAATTAATGTTAATTCTAAAACAGTTCATGTAAATGTTAAATTAATGAAAGAGTTATTCATTATATCAAATGAAAAAGTAGTACTTCTTTAAAATAGTTGGTATTTTTAATTTTCTAAGATTCAAATAAAATATTTTCAAAAATAGATAATTTATTTGCAGTTATAAAATTATTATAATTTTAAACTTTACAAATTATTTTTAATACTTTTCTGCAAAATAAAAAATGAATGATTATTAAAAAAAAATTGCTGTTTATTTTTTACTTTTTGCCCCATTTTCACTCTACTGCGAAATGAATTATAATTGATGGATTATTTAAAAATAATATATAAGTTTTTATTTAGAAAACAATAATAAAATAATTTACCAAAGGTCAACAAATCGATCTTCCAGTGGATTAGTCAGATATCTCTGAAAAATAGAAATTTAAGTCAAATATGCAGTTGTATGTTAAAGCGCACCTTCTGTCTGGTACAATACTCAGGTTACTCATAATCACCACCAAATCAATTATAATGCAGAAAAACTTATAGTGAATTAAACAAAATGTAGACGTTTTCTGGGTTACTAGTAGAATATTTCAAAATGTCATACTTAGTATCAGATTGTTACGAAACCCAGTGTTATTTTCAGCAATTTGTAAAACACAGACACTTGTAAATAATATTTAATTTATGGTGAGCATTCGAATATTGCTTCCCTCATTATCTCAAACCTATTTGGAGAAGTCTGACTAATCAACGATTATCATGGATTACGAAATACATGATTAGAATTCATTTATTTCATTAAACTACCGTTAGAATTATAATAAAATGAAGTCTCACTAAGCTTGGAAATTTTCTTGATATAAGCTGACGTAAACAAATAAACTATTAAAATTAGTTATTTCGTTAGAAACTGGTTTGTTGACATTGTCATACAAGACTGCCAAGATACCCTCCGTGAGATTTGAACTCCCGTCACCAGAAATACAGACATGAGATCTTACCACAAATCTATAGACCATCGGGAACTTATTTGTAATTTCTATCAAAACTAACCATGATATTCATGCCAAAGATCTTTATTGTGATGAAATTAATTAGTATTAGACTGATAATATTAAAATATAAATTATTTTCAATAGTGAATTTGTGAAAATCATAAATATAGCTGTCTGTTATATAGCTGCGGGGTTAAAAAGCTATTCATGAGTTTAACTGTACAAGGTTTGTTCAAAAACTTTTGCGAATTTTGAATTTCCGCAGGTTACGTAAATTCGATTTTTTTGTGGCGTTATGTTGGTACTCATGTCTCTCACTTATGCCGACAAGTTCGGCCATTTTGAATGTTCAGTTAATTTTTTACAGCTGCATTGCTCGCACGTGTTTTGGCTCATCTTCGATTTTTGCCTATTTCAAAAAATGGATCAAGGTTTTGCTTACAGTTTTCTTCGATTACAGGGGTGTGGTGCATCGTGAGTTCTTGCCACAGGGTAGAACGGTCAATAAGGAATATTACCTGCAAGTTATGCGCAATTTGCGCGAAGCAATCTGGCTTTTGAACAAAAATTGGTTTTTGCACCGTGATAACGCCCATGCTCACACATTGTCGCTTGTGAGCAAATTTTTGGCCAAAAACAACACGCTAATAATGCTGCAGCCACCGTATTCCCCAGATCTGGCCCCCTTTTTGTTGTTCCCGAAACTGAAGAGACCCATGAAAGGACGATGCTACGCTACGATTGAGGAGATAAAGACAGCATCGAAGGAGGAGCTGAACGAGATCAGAGAAAATGATTTTTTGAAGTGCTTCAAGGATTGGAAAACACGTTGGCACAAGTATATAATATCTGGTGGGGATTACTTTGAAGGGACAAAATAGATATTCATGAATAAATAAATAATTCGCGATAGTTTATGAACAAACCTCGTATATTTATTAGGCAATCTAATAGGGATGAAAACCTTGAACCAGGAATAAATTGATCTGTTGGAGTCGACGGCCTTTGTGGGGGAGGGGTAAAGCTTTCGACTAACAATCCGAAGGTCGCGGGTTCGAATTCCGGCATGATCAAGTAAAATTTATTTGATCGATTTGTGTTATTTCACAATTTATTCAATTGAATTAATGTATAGTATATTTGCGGCACTTTCCTGAGTGGAAGACACTCAATATCACCCTTCAGATTTAAAATGTTGCTTGATTTGGTTTGTCATGTTTAGTGATCAGATCTGAATAGCCAGGTACTTCCCAACTACCTTCAGTCTCACAACATACCCCAATTGGGAATGCGGTTGTCTCACTGACTCCAGACGGGAGCAGTTGGGACTCTTGTGCGGTATTAATATAAAAAAAAAGCGGAAATATTTTGACCTTCCGAGAAAATAGCTCCGCGGCCTTACAGGTTAAAAGCTTATTTTCTCAAGATTTTAGAGTAAACGTTTTTTGCCAATAAACCCGCGATATGCAATATTTGAAAACAGCTATGACCAGAGGACCAAACCGGCTGGTCAGACCCCACAGATATATTAATGAAGATGTACGCACATAAACACAAAACGGACACATTGTCGAGAGGCAGCATGTCTGTTTGGTGTTTATGTGTGTCCGGCAATTACCAACTTAAACAAAGAAACTAACCTGTCGATATAATATTATTGTTTTAGTCGCCTTAAATCTACGACTAAACTAAAATATGTGTGCATTTGAAACCACAAACTACCACAGATTGAGACAGTCGACAAATATATCATTATACAGTGAAATGCCTTCTAACTAAATTAAATCACAACTTTTATGAAAAATTTGTGTATTTTCAGCAACAGATAGAACGGTAGGCAAATGTAACATGAATAATTTTTTGTTTTTGACGTGATAACGTCTTATAAATCGATGAACGCCGGCTGCACTCACGAAAAAGCACGACTCATTGTCACGTTCCGCCTGAGCCGAGCATGCAAGCGAGAGCGCGGAACAAGTGATAGAGAGGCACAATCGGCCCAAGCGTTCAGCGTGTTTTTTTTTTACGTGAGCTCCACATAGGAGGCCCTGAGGAAAATAATTTCCCTCAGGGCCTATGTCATCCTTGGGGATGCTGTGTGGAGGGTTTTTTTAAGAAAAAGGGGGAAAGGAGAGTTCTGGGAAGAAAAAGGGTTTAAGGGGTGGGTAGGAATCTGGGGTTCAGTGAGTCCTGGTCATCCGCCTTCAAGACCTAGACAAACCTCACCCCATGAACCCAGGCACCCCTGCTAAATCACCAAACGTAGCGAACCACTTGGGGTGACCTATGGCAGAGGTGTTGGTTATCCAATAAAGGTTCCCGGGGCGGCAGTACCCGGTGACTGTAAAATTCTATGTAAAAGTTTTCTTATGACGTTATCACGTAAAATTATCGTCCGTAAACCGATTTTACAGACAACCGATTTTTTACATTAACTCCTCAGAGAATTTCTGCAAGAACCCATGCCATCTTTAGGGTTGCTGTGCGGGCAGTCTTTTTAAGTAAAGGAAGAAGAAAAAGTTCTGGGAAGATGCGTGAGGGTTAGGCAGGAATCTGGGGGCAGGGTTGGCGCACAAATCCATCCCTCCCGCTGCAGTGCAAGGCTTTGGGTCGAGAGTCCGGATGGAGAGGCCTGCCACACAGCCGCTGGGCAGACGCATTCGTCACCAAGACCTGCTACAAACTTTCACCCCACAAACCCGGGCACCCTTACGACAGAAGTGTCGTTATCCAATGAAAGGTTCTTAGGTAACCCTACCCGCCCATACAATTGATGTGAACATTATAGAATTTTAAAATTTTTGGACGTCTGTGATAGTTTGTGAAATCTTAACTGATTTAAAACATTTTCATAAAACCAAAACAATACATAAATTAATAATTTGCGTTCATTACTTAAAAGAATACTGTCTTAATTTACAGCGGAAATTTGTATTATTTCTAAACTATTATATTTGTTATGATGATTTTCAAAATTAATAATATGAAGCCTGCGCAAAAGGAAAATAGAAAAAAAAATGTAAATATGTACATAACAATGTATCGCACTTCCCGCAGAAAAGTGTTGTAAGTCAAAATTTTCTATTTAACCGGTGGCCTGCCAATTGCGCGCCCTATAGCCGAATAAAAAAAAAAACTTTATGATATGCGATTTTAAACCTTATGAATAAAGAAAATGTATGAAAGACAAGGTCAGAATCGCTTGGGGCATTCTTGTTCTTGACGTAACAGATATAAGAAACACACCTAGCCACTCAAATTATTATTTTTGCACATATCTGACTTTCCAAATGACATTTCTCCCGCAATTTCAACTGTCAAACTGTGAGCGCCATGAAAAGATCGATAAACCTATCAATTTGTCAAATAAACGCAAGTAATATTGTTTGTAGGCATAGTTTATTGTTCAAGGAATGTGTTTCGGTAAATATTACATAAAATAGCATAAAATAAACCCACAAAATATTACGTCAAAGTCAAAACATGGCGAAATTTTCGAGTTTCCTCCAGAGGCACGGGACGAGTTAAAGTAATTGTGATTATCTATATACCACGAAAACCGTATTTAAGTTAGACCATTGCATCTCCGCAAGATGTCACTATTACCTTTTTACAACGGTACCGCTTTTTCATAATTCATTAATTTGTTTTCGCTTTCCAGTAAATTAACTTTTTTGACTTACAACACTTTTCTACAGGACGAGAGAAATGTAAACTGGTATTCTATGAATACGATGGCACGTGACAGAATATATAAAAATGCATGAAAGGATGAGATTTTTTTTTTTTTAATATATACTTTTACAACTTATAGGCACATGGTAAGGATATTTCTGCAGAAACAATTCTTCAGAATTCATTCCTATCAGCCTACAAAACAAATTTAAATGATGTCACAAACGTTTCATTCTAGTTTTATCAAAATGATTAAATAATATTTCAAATTGAAAGTATTTTTGGAAAAATTCAACAAACTCAGATTCGCAACTAATATTAGTAAAATTCAACCATCTGATATATGGGTTGTTCTTCTTTTTAACCTACATAACTTTTACCACTCTGTCACATTTCCACCACTATTGTCACATTTTGTTTTTACTATAAATGAATTCTCTCTGGATCTCAGAGGGGAAATTGTAGCAAGGGGGAAGGAGGCTTAAAATGCCTATTGGGGTGACAAACACGAGCTGCGTGTATACCTATTTCGAATGACAACACGTGACAGAATTAACGTATGACATAAAAGTTGTAGGAGACAAGTTTTTGAGATTTTTTTAAAGTATTTTATTAAACATCATTAAAAATAATAATCGATGTTACTTGATAGGTTATATATACCTGTTGGAGTTTAAAAGTAGTTTTATATTTTATGTCGTCATATCATTTTTTTTTAACATTATAGAATACACGCAAGTCGAGGTGGCAGAAGACAACTGTGACTTGTATGAAATACACTTCTATCACGAGGAGTTACAACACTGTAACGTAATTTTTACTACAAAAATATAAACACATATTTTTTTAAAACGCACACAGTCGTTACGTTTTTAGTGCAGTAGATTTTAAAGTAATTAAGAATAATAATGTTGGTAATTCTGTTGAATTTTTCTCCACTAACTGGTGGAGACAACTTTATGTAGGTTAAAAAGAAGAATGACCCATATTTCAAATAAGCTTCCCATAACTGTACCATCGTACAACCAGCCAGAAGTACTTTGGGGGATTCTGTGATGTGGATTAAGGAAGGGGTGATGACCTGTAAAAACAAGTCTGAAAGGTGATTGTGTATCTTTTGTGATAATTCAGAGTTTCGAGACAATTAACCAATGTATAGTTTTTTTAATATGTTGTGAATCAGATTGAAAAACATAGTTCCGAGAAAAACGGGTTCAAAGTTTTGCTGAAGGATAATTCAACAAACTGTTTCAAACGGTTTCACATAAAATACTGTATCTCCGTCAATTTTACGAATTTCTTTAAGGTGAGAGCATTCTTAACAAATGCATCTTTCAAAAAATAAAAAAAAGACCAAAATTTTTTTTTAGTGTCCTAGTGCCTAGCAGTGCGCGAAATACATTCAGCAGTGATATAGTGAATGGTTTTGAGAAGACTATCTGATGGCAAAGAGATAACAAACGCCTAGAGGTCTAGCACAGTCGACCGATAAAACCCTATATCAATACGATACTGACTATATCCATCGTCTATGGACAGTTATCAATATTTGCGAGCACGGCCAACAATTGTTAACAGATATTCTGACCGACGATTGATAAATTTTAGCGCGGCCTCCAAAGTATCAGATAAATTTCGGGTAACTGTCTATATACACATGTTTTTGAATAATGTTGATGATGAACGGATTGAACTAACGAAGCTCTTAAAATTGAAAGAAGTCGTCTACGCGATCCATAAACTTAAATAATGCATCGGAGATGCAATAAATTTATTCTGTTAGATCTTTGAGAAATGTAAATGGTTGAAATATGACTAAATACATCATTAACTAATTAACTCTGGTTTAGTGTCAAAAAGTAAATGCGGACTGCCAATGCATATTTAGGTTAGTATTTCAATTCAACATTGCCAATTTATTAAAATTTTTACGTAATTGATCGGCTTTTGACATTTAAGAATGTGAATTCATAAACAGATTCGTCAGTGTTGCCAGTGTGTATCGATATCTTATTTATTGGGACGCGGGAATGGGTACCGCCACCCCGGATTTATTGGATAACCAACACCTCTGCCATAGACCACCCCAAGTGGTTCGCTACGTTTGGTGATTTGGCAGGGGTGCCCGGGTTCATGGGGTGAGGTTTGTCTAGGTCTTGGAGGCGGATGACCAGGACACACTGAACCCCAGATTCCTACCCACCCCTTAAACCCTTTTCCTTCCCAGAACTCTCCTCTCCTTCTTTCCTTAAAAAAACCCTCCACACAGCATCCCCAAAGATTACATAGGCCCTGAGGGAAATTATTTTCCTCAGGGCCTCCTGGGGGGAGCTCATGTAAAAAAAAAATTCCCCGTCAATATTCCTGTCAACAGTGAAACCATGCTCGGTATCGATATAAGATCATCGGAAGTTAAGCCTGTCAATTTCTCTGTGCTAGACCCCCAGAGCTAGAAACGTATGTACTAACTCACAAGAGTCAGATCAAAAAAACCAAGAACTATTGCACAATGCATTCAATTAAATAAATCAATCCGCCTGAACCGCCAGCAATTAAATATATTTTTAATTTCATTTTGATGATTTAAAAGTGTGTATTTTTGGAATTTTGATTGAAATGACATGAAATTGCAAAATATCAAAACAACACTACGTTTCTTGATCTCAAAAACAGTAAAAATGCAGAAACAAAACTTTAAACAGCTCTACTGCAAAACTACAAAATCGAACATTACGACGTTGTTCTTCGGTCTGTCGATATGGTGAGAAGATGCTAGATTCAAATGCAGATTACCGGCTTAATGGGAACATTAAAACAAAGCAGTCAGTTTCAGTACAATTATCTCAGGGCTTCCCAATCTTCCAGTTTCCCATCTCCCCCTTCCATAACCTAACTACAGATGCCACAGTCCTCACTGGCTCCGGTTAGCAGTTGGGACTCTTTGTGTGGTATTTACATAAAAAAAAAAAAAAAAAACAAAATGGGTTAAACAAAGTAGGGGTTGAGAATATAGTGATACACTTTTTGATGGTACGTCCATTGTGATTATAACAGATTGTGTCCTTTTAACCCCTCAGGCTAATTTGTTCGCTTTTGGGAACAATTCACATACATCTCATAGAAATTGTTGTGTCTCCCTTACTATCATGGTGAGAAATATGATCTAAACGATTTTAGAAAGAGAAGCATATACTCAAATCTAAAAGTTAACCACAAAATAATTAAAATGTACACCTACATGAAACCAAATTCTCTGACTTTAGAACTATTTTCATGTGAACCTAAAAAAGAAAAATGATGATAACATTTAAAATACATTTATCTAACAAAATATTGTTTTCGATATATACGAGTCTCAGTCAAAAAGTAATGCCTCCTATTTTTTTCTACTTAACCCGTCTAATCACAGGAGACCCTAGTTGTCCCAAAACATCATATGCCGTTATAATAACAGGAGACCCAGATTGTCCCAGAACAACCAAGCGTCATTAAAAGTTAGGTATCTCTCTTCCTGTCAAGCAAAAATTTGTGATGTTTTTTATATTTGAAAGCGAAAGAAATATTGCTTCTTATTGCCTTAGTAATAAACGAGCTATATTGATCAGATATTTTACAAACCCGATCATAAGTGACGATTTTATTTTGCGCCAATGTGTGACGTAATAAACAATTAATTTAAAAATAAAATTGTATGAATGTGATAAAAAGTGAAGTGACAGTTTTATTACAAATTTTCTTAAAAAAAGGAATCTGTATTTAAAATTTTAATTTTCTTTTATTTTATGTACTTTTTTGGGGAAACCCCAGGTACGTAATTTTTAAGCTAATTCACATTTTCAATATAAAAATTTTAATATTTTAAAACAAAAATCTTAATTTTTTATAAGCACATCGGAAAGATTATTTTATCTAAATTTTAGAACAATTTTTTTTTTTCAAAAAAATTAAAAAATAACCAATAAAAATGAACATTTGAAATGCATGGGAAGAACCGAGAATTTTTGCGTGCAAACTTTGACAGGCAAAAGTTCATAGATATTATTTTCTCATTATTCGAAGGGTTAAATAAAGTTAGTTAAGTGAAAATTTTGAATTTGATGCTATTCGTCAAACCTTCTTCTACAATCTACTGCAATAATAACTTTTTGCATCAATAGGTGGCAGCACTGCAGTCGCTTGCAAAATGGCCGACATCGATGTTCGTAATTGACAGCGTTCTGTGATTGATTCTTGACTGTTGAAGGTGAAATGCCCATTTTTAAGAAAAACTGAAAAATGTGTAAAATGATGCAACAGCGGATGTCAGCACTGCTAGATGATGGATTCGTTGCTGTAACGAAGCTGAAAGACAAATACAGCTGGCTGACAAAAAGCGGAACGGCGCAGGCCGTTGATTGCAGTGACTGCATGCGAGTTGATGACATAATTCCTGGTGACCCCATATAACTACTACAGATGTCGCATTCTCTCCCTCAGTAAAATCAGTGTGATGACAATTATTCGATAACTGACTATTCAACAAAAGTTTGTGCAAGGTGGGTACCAAGAAAGTTAACCGGCCAGAATAAAGAAGCAAGAAAAACAATAGCCTCACAACACTTGATTTCTGGAAAAAATTGTGACCGGAGACGAAACATGGGTTCATTTTTTTGAACCTGAATCAAAGAGGCAGTCAATGGAATGACATCAAACAAAATCATCAAGGACAAAAAAATTCAAAACTGTGTTATCAGCGGGGAAAGTTATGGCGATGGTGTTCTGGAAGTGATCATGCTTTTTACAGCACTGTGATACATGCCCTTGTTAAAAGATGGACCAAAGCTGTGGAAATGGACCGATATTATATTGAAAAGTAACAAATTAATCGTCAACAGTGTGGTTTTCAACCCATGTAATTGCATTTTTTTATTTCTTGACAATTAAAGGAGAAAAAAAAATAGGGAGGAATTACTTTTTGACTGACCCTAATACATTTTTTAATTTAAAAAATTATATGTTTATTATAATAATAAAATTTGAAAGAATATTTTATCACCTTTCAAAAACAGTTTTTAGTTTTCAGATAAATTCGGAAATATTCCATTTATTAGGATTTTATTGCAAAGCGACCTTCTGACAAAATATGCTGGAGGCCTGAGGGGTTAAAGCGAATAATAAAATTAACTAGACTAAGAGGAAAACTCTTGATTAGTCTGATTTTAGGTAAAAATCAAAATCGCATAAATAATTTACATAAATTCTATCTTCGTAGTACAAAATAAACCTAGCTTATCAGTGATTGCACGATTGCCCTAAAAACGCGGCAAATTATAAAAACTATTACATATTAATTACGTGATTAAATGTTAAAATATATTCAAAACATTTCTTAATAGCAGTTCCATTAAATATATTTATATAAATATTTAACTGAATATTGAAAAATATAAAAATTTTCAGAAAAGTTATATTTTGAATAATCAATTAGTGTACAGTACACGCCAAACTTTAATGCCGCCTTGAACTTGGTACGATCCATTCTCGAGCAGGTGTATGACTTTACAATGATCCTAAGTGAAAGATGCGTAAAACGTACAAAAAGAAAAGAGTCGGTGGGGCGGCAGCTCCTTTTCTGACCCTCAACTGCGACAGTTTCTGTATCAACGTCAGGTCGATATTTAACTTTGGCGTGTACTATAATAAGATTGTTTGAATGTGTCAGAATAATGTTTATAATATGAATGACTACACTAGGACTTACTCTACGATATAAAACTGATTTAGGCATTTTTTTACTTCACTTTTACGGCAGTGCAATTCGTCATATAATATAATGTTATTTCTTCTAAACATGATAATTTTATTAAAACAACAAATGGATCGTCGTAAACCGTAATGAACTAACTCACTTTTTGCAGTTTTTGAGTTAGAGCTTGAAATGAGGACTCCAAATCATAATTTAGCTAGAGAGAACCAATCAGAGAAAAACTGTCTTATGATTGGTCAAGACAGTTTTTTTCTCCAACAGGGCTAGATGACGACCGGCGTGGTCTAGGGGTAAGGTTCTGGACTCGCAATCCGAAGGTCGCGGATCGAATCCCAGCGTGGGCAAATAAATTTTATTTGATTAATTTGTGTTATTTCACAATTAATTCATTCAAAATAATATATATTTGCAGCACGTTACGGAGTGGATCGGTATCGGATCAGTATCACCCCGGTGTAAGACCACCATTCAGAAATGAAACGTTGCTTGAAATGGCTTTAGCTGTGTTTGGTGACCAGATCTGAATAGCCAGGTACTTCCCCCTTCCTCTTCCCCTCCCCACTACCTTCAGCCTCACAAGATACACCAGCTGAGGATGCCATAGTCTCACAGGCTCCAGATGGGGGCAGCTAAGACTCACATAAAAAATAAATAAAATTATGATTTGGAGCCCTAATTTCAAGCTCTAACTCAGAAATTTCCAAAAGTGAGTTAGTACACTATATATAGTACACTATAGTATAGTTTAAGAACATCCAAACATCCCTCCATTAAAATAAACAATTTGTCTTCGCTCACTCTTTCTAAATTTGGAATCCATCGTTATCGCCACTTTTTTAATTTAATTAATAAAAATAATCTTCAAATTAATTTCTACACTCGCTTTAAAATCGCAGACAAACAATAATTGTCCAATTATTTAGTAGCACTTAGATAATTTTAAATTCTTTTTTCTCACTTTTAATGAGTTTTTTTTCTCTCTTAACGATTTCTTCCAACTCTTTCGTGCTGGTGGCCGCATTGGCCATTCCAGGAATCGCCATGTCCCCGTCGGCCACTACCACATCAGTGCCTCCCATGTTAACAATTCCTATATTATTAACTCCCATGTTGTTCAGCGTGATGTTGTTGACCCCCATGTTGGTGATGGCGTTTTGGGATCCCGCTTGCACGGCGGCGTTGAGGTTATCGGAAGCCGACTGCCCCGTGGTGTGTAAGCTCTCCACCACGTCTTCCAAGATGAGACGCGTTTTACGCACGATCTGGAAGTTTTGCACTTTGTGCTTCTTCATCATGTGTTTGCGGTAGGCATCTGCGCGCCGGAAGGTCTTGTAGCACTTCTCGCAGGCGTGGCGCTTCTCGCCCGTGTGCGAGAGACAGTGGCGGGTGAGCTCGTTGCCGGCTGCGAAGGACTTGTTGCATCCGAGGAAGGAGCAGGTGAAGGGCTTCTCGCCCGTGTGCTTGCGGATGTGACGCGTCAGGGTGCTGCTCTTGTCCGTGCGGTAGTCGCAGAAGGTGCACTGGAGGGGTTTCACGCCGCTGTGGGTCATCATGTGGTACCTGTCAACAGACACATAATGCTGTAGATCAGAAGTTCCTTATTTTTTCTAGACCACTTCCCCCTTTAAAAATAACAAATAACTAAACTATAAACTTTACATTTTTTATTAATTATTTATCTATATAAAGTATGTTTACATTGTGTTTTTCGATGCCTGTCTCACTAGGATATACCTGTATCGAAACGGACATTGAAATATTGTTGAACATTATCTACATTTTACCTATCTATGAAAAAACCAGTGGCGTGCCGATTACGCGCCGAATAAAATAAAAAAAAAAAAAAATTTTGAAATGCGATTTTAAACCTTATGTATACAGAAATTGTATGAAGGACAAGGTCAGAATCGCTTGGGGCATTCTTGTTTTTGACGTAACAGGTATAAAAAACACACCTAGCCACTCGAATAATTATTTTTGAATTTATCTATGACTTCGTAAATGTCATTTCTCCCGCGATTCGAACTGTCAAACTGTGAGCGTCGCGGGTCATGAAAAGATCGATAAACCTATCAATTTGTCAAATAAACGCAAGTAATGTTGTTTTTAGGCGTAGTTTATTGTTCAAGGAATGTGTTTCGGTAAATATTATATACGATAGCATAAAATAAACCCACAAAATATTGCGTCAAAGTCAAAACATCGCGAAATTTTCGAGTTTCCTCCAGTGGCACGTCACGAGTTAAGAATCACAAAGTAGAAATACAATCAAAAAATTTAGAAGAACATTGTTGTTTTTTTTAAATTAAAACGGAAATCAATAAGTAATACAAAAATTAGAGATGGTTGAGGCTGGTGGAGTAATTAATTAGTGATGTGCAGCGACGTCTGTTCCTTCTGTTAGAAAGTAAATGTGCTGCTGCACTGAATCCGCATTCAGCCAAATACAATGAAGGAAATGCATGATAATTTCTTGACTTGACTGCCCTAACCCTAGAATTTGCCCCTAGACCCGCTACTGTCTCCTGGGAGGCGATACCGCCCCCGTCGGAAACCTATGCTATAGATGCTGGCAAGTTTTATATATTGTGAGTAAGACAGAGATGGGGACGAACCTGAGGGCGCTGGGCGTGACATAGGCCACCCCGCACATCTCGCAGGAGTACTCGCGCAGGTTGAGATGACTGCGCACGTGCATCTGCATGTTGTTCTTGCTGCGGAAGCCCTTGCCGCAGTACTGGCACTCGAAGGGCCTCGCCATGGAGTGGACCTTCATGTGCGCCTTCAGGTGATCCTGGTGCTTGAAGGCCCGCCCGCACTCGTGGCAGACCTCCGTATACGAGCAGTGTACCTGAAAACCAATCAAGTATTAACCGTCTGGCCTGGCATACATGAAAACAAGGGTGGCAAGACTGAAGGGAAGGGTCAACAAGAGCACAAATGTCCTCATCGTCAGAATTCAGGTTTCAGTATTGAAGCAAATCGAAGAAAGATATTGGCCTCAAATAATCTTCAATTCGATGGATCAAGAGAGATAGGAAAAATGGGAAAAATTTCCTTTTTTTTTACATGAATTTATATTGTAAAATTATAATTTTTTTTATCATACTAATAATTTCTCTCTATTCAGAGAGGAATATTCATTCCATTATTGTTTTTTTAATTCGTCCTCACCTGAAATACTGTTCACAGGTTTGGAACCCGCGCTATATTGTTTATGTTAACAGATTTGAAAGGGTTCAGGAGCGATTTCTCAAATTCCTCAATTTTAAATCATTCTACATACACTACTCTTACGACGAAGTCGAGAAACATTTTCGAATCACGAAACTACTCAATAGGAGGCTTGTCGCTGATCAGATGCTCCTGTACAAAATTATTAACTCAAAAGTTGACTGCCCGGAGTTGCTAAACAAAATAAATTTCCATACGTCCATTCGATATAGTAGACAAAATACCCTTTTCTACATTGATAGATGCAACACCAATTCCAATCAAAATGAATTTATGCAAAGGACGTGTAACTACTATAACAATAAATTTGCAAATATAGACACACGTGCTGACGTATTTACTGCTAGTTACTGTCGCTACAGAACTTCATTGTATAACATTCTAGGTGCGAATAACACATGAATTAATTGTATCTAATATTTTTATGTTTATTATTGTATCTATTATTTTAACTTTCCCTTATCCCTCTCCTCCCCTTACCCTTCCCAACCCAAATCCCTATTTTGCAGTTTATTTTAGTTATAATCACACTTATTTTATTGTTGTGTATTGGTTTATCATTTGTTGAATTCAGATTTGTACTATTATTATTTTTTTTCTTTCTTAAATATTCTAGTTTACATTTAGTTAGTCTTGTTTCTAAATACCTATCTGTGAACATTAATAATTGGTCTGTTTTTTTATCATCCTCTTATGTTTATTGTATTACTAAGACTGTTAATGTTCCTTAAATAAATAAATTCTATTGACCGTTCGGTTTTCGGAACAACTCATATAGGTGTCATACAAATCGTTGTGTCTCCCTTAATATCATAGTAAGAAATATGATTTAATCGGAGTTGGAAAGAGAAAATACCACGCTTTATATCTTTGTGCTTCATGCACAGTTGTTTAAATGTGTTACCTGCTGAAATTAAAAACTCTGCCCAAAACAAACAATTGGTGAATTTACTGAAGACTTGGCTTACTCAAAGAATTAATTTGTATTAGCTTACAATGACATATCATTCTAAAGATTTTAAAATTGTTATTTATGTTTTCATAATTTTTCTTTTCTCTATATTTCTGTAAAATTTTTAATGTTTATTTTAAATTGTAAAAATGTAACTATCAACTTATTATAATAAGATTTTTAAATGAAAAGAACCCGTTAGACAAACTGCTAAAAAGCAGTTTATCGGGACTTTTTCTCTTATATTTGTAAAGTTTGTAAAATAAATAAAAAATAAATAAATTAAAAAATATGGTAAAGTTTGTCTAGGTCTTGGAGGCGGATGACCAGGACACACTGAACCCCAGATTCCTACCCAGCCCTCATACTTTTTTCCTTCCCAGAACTTTCACTCCTTCCTTTCCCTAAAAAGATCCTCCATACCACATCCCCAAAGATGACATAGGTCCTGAGGGGAATTATTTTCCTCCGGGCCTCCTGTATGAAGCTAATGTAAAAAAAAAAAATTCAAATTTGCTTAAAAATTAATGACCGACCGAAGGTTCGGTTTTGGTTTCGGCAAGTTTCGGCAAAAAAATCTAGTTTCGGCAGAAAATCTGCCAAACCTTCGGCCGCACTGAAACTCTGAGTTCTTGAATTATTGAGCGTCGTTCGGCTGACTTCGGGTGAGTTTGTGGCTCGTGTGTCACCCGCCATCAATAGCTGAATTCACCTAATCTATTGATGAGGTCCTTCCTTTATGATATAAGTGTTGATTATTGACAAATTTTTGTTCCAAGAAGTAGTTAGCATGTTTGAGAATTTTTATAATTTTTTTTTGTTTTTTAGCAGTAATATAAAAAAATATCTTTATTATTTTTTCAAATACTTCAATTATTGTGTTTTATTTTATTTAACAAGTGTAATAAGAATATTGTGATTGTAAACGCAATTAAAATTAAAATAATCAATTAATAAGGTCTTTCCTTTATAATGTAAGTGTTGATTATTGACAAATTTTTATTCCAAGAAGTAGTTAACATGCTTTGTTAATTTTTATATTTTTTGTTAGTTTTAGAGCAGTTTTTTTTTTTTATATGAATACCGCACAAGAGACCCAACTGCTCCCTTCTGGAGCCAGTGAGACTATGGCATCCCTGAATGGGGTATGTTGTGAGGCTGAAGGTAGTGGGGAGGAGAAGGAGATGGGGAAGAGGAAGGTGGGAAGTACCTGGCTATTCAGATTTGGTCACCAAACACGGCCAGTATATATCAAGCAACGTTTCAATTCTGAATGGTGGTCTTACACAAGGGCGATACTGAGAGTATCTTCCACTCTGGAACGTGCCGCAAATATACCATATATTATTTGAAATGAATAAATTGCGAAATAACACAAATTAATCAAATAAAATTTGTTTGCCACGCCGGGATTCGATCCCGCGACCTTCGGAATGCGAGTCAAGAGCCTTACCGCTGGACTACGCCGGCCGTCAAATAATAACAAATATAATAAATATTATTTTTTAACATACTTCAATTATTGTTTTTTTTTTTATTTAAAACACGTGTTAACTGTCTGTGTAAGTGTAAAAAATAAGCCAAATTTCAGTAAACAATAGATTTTAACACGTCTAAAAAAGTTTCGGTTTCAGCCGAAACTGAGACGGATACCGAAGATTCGATTTCGGTTTTGGTAGAAAGTCCTGTTTCGGTTGGACACTAAAAAAGTAAACATTAAAAATATAAATCATTGAGTTCACATTCAATGGGCCACCTCCAGTAAAGTTTTCAACTTGAGTGTTGCCGTTTTAGTAATATTGTGGTGTGAAGTGTATTCCAAGCCTAGGACCTGATACTCCTGCAAAGTGATTCCCAAACTAACTGTCTGAAGTTAACTTTGGTTCCTCAAACTTTCCTGATATATAAGTTTGTTGATGAGGTCGCTGACCTGAGAGTTGATTGGATTGATTTATTTTTATTTTTTTTTATTTATGTCTATACTTGAATACACAATTTTACAATTGATTACAAAGGTTTACATGGGAGTACAAAACGTTAATTTTCAGTAGCAGTAAGCAAAAAGATTTTTTTTTTTTTTTTTAGTATTATGTTGGGTGTAAGGTAGGTTTGAGAAGGTAAAACTGTGTGTGGGTAATATTGTATGTTTCGTGAACACCTCACTAGGAGAACCTGTGCTGAGGTGTTGACGTGCTTATGATTAAGTGTGACAAGTATTTAGTTATTTGTAGAAAATTAGTTATTTAATTATTATTTTTTTTTTTATACATTTTATTATCGCATACACTGATTATTTAGAGTGAAAAAATATGTATAAAATACAAATCCATATATACACATATCTGTACATGTTTATATTTATAGACATATAAAGTTACACACACCTACACATATTTATTAATGTAAGTGTGTGTGTAGTAGGAAAATTCATGAGAGACTTTAATTGTTTTCTTTTACTTTTTGTAGTTTGGTTATGTTTGGTTAGGATTTATGATTTTTTGAATAAAGTGAATATCTTGATTTTTTATCCAGGCTGTAATATTTTTTTTGTGAATGTTTGTAGATGCATTTGCAGTTAGTAATTGTTTCAGAGTAATGGGCATACAATTAAAAAGTTTGGTTGCGTAATATAGAAAGTGTCTTTGTCCGTGTGTGGTGTATGTTTTAGGAATGTTCAGTGTTTTATTTGTTGAGGACCTGATTTTTATTATGGTTTTTGGTTGAATTGGAATATGAAGTTTGTTATGGAGGAGGAGTAGGAGAGCAGATTTGGCGTAGAGTTGTCTTATTGACATGACGTCTAATGTTTTGTAGATTTTGCTAGAATCTGTGTAGAATGGTACTTGCAGGATGAGTTTTATTATTGCTTTTTGTATTTTTTGAGTTGGGTCAATTGCTATGTTTGTAGCACTTCCCCAAGCTAGTATTCCATATGTGACAATGGATTGACAGAGTGCAAAATAGATCGATCTTAGTATTATTAGTGGGAAGATGTTTTTAACGTACTTTATTAGGTGCATGACTCGTTTCAGTTTATTTGTGATGAAATTAATGTGGTCAGTCCAGCGTAAGTGTGAATCAATAATAACCCCCAGGTATTTTGTATGTTTTACCCTTTCTATATGTTCGCACTGGCAGTTGGATAAAGTACAGTCATGTAGAATCAAGTCTATGTTTGATGGAGGTTGACCTCTTTGTGTAATACTATGAGTGATATATTTTGTTTTGATTGTATTAACTGTAAGAGTATTACTGTTTAGCCATTGTTTGACGATTGATAAACTTTTTTCGGCTATTATAAATACATCTTTCCATGTGGCTGCTTGACAGAGAAGAACTGTATCGTCAGCGAAGGTCACGATTTTACCTTCAATTTTAATGTCGCACAGTTCATTTATATAAATGAGGAATAATAAAGGGCCAGGTACACTCCCCCGTGGGACTCCATACGTAATTGAAAGTGGTTCACTTGTCTTGTTGTCAATTTTTACTTGTTGCGTTCTGTCAGACATGAAGCTTTTAATTAAATTGAATTCTACTCCATTAATGCCAATGTTTTTTAACTTCTTGAAAAGTTTTTTATGTGAAATAGTGTCGAAAGCTTTACATAGATCTAAGTAAATAGAAATAACTTTTTTTTAGCGTCTAAATTATGTGTAATGAATTCCGTTACGGTAGCTATTGCATGTTCTGTGCTCCTGTTTTTCCTGAAGCCATGTTGGTTTACCGAGAGTATTTGTTTTGCTTCTAAATAGTGTTGGAGCTGTTTTTTAATAGTTTTTTCCAGGATTTTCGAAATGGTATTTAGTAGCGTAATGGGTCTGTAGTTGTTAACATTATTTTTTGTCCTGATTTGAAAATTGGAATAATAAGGCCTTTTTTTAGTAAGCTAGGAAAAATTCCTTCTTTTACTTTTAGACTACGGTTAATTAAATAAGTGAGTGGTATAAGTAGTTGTTGGCTTAATGTTAAGATAGTTTTAGAGTCTATACCATCAGGACCCGCAGTATTGTTAATCTTTAGTGAATGAATTATTTTATTAGTATCTTCTATTGAAATATTTTGTAATTTGAAGTGTCTGTTAATTAGATTAGTGATTAAACTGACTGTTGCGAATTAGTGTTTTCAAGAAATGAAAAAGCTTGGAAATAAGTTAACTTATGGTAGTATTCCACCAACCACCGCACTTTTATTTGGTACATAAGATTATGAAAATTACACTATGTTTCTACTTAATTACTATAAGAAACAACTAATTACGTTTGGATAGATTAAAATTCCCTTTTTATCCAATCAAAATTTCCCACATAAAACAATTACTTTGCCGCCATTTTTTTTTTTGTGTCGATTGACATTTGCGCGAGTTTGTTTCAATCGATATACGCACTAATTATTTAGTTTACCGAAACTTTTTTTTTTTACATTAACTCCACACAGGAGGCCCTGGGGAAAATAACTTCCCTCAGGGCCTACGTCATCCCTGAAGATGCTGTGTGGAGGGTGTTTTTGAGGAGAGGAAGGAGTGAACATGGGTCTTGAAGAGACCCGTGTACATATGTCAACCGTGTACATATGCACCGGTGCCGAAGGGATCAATGAAGCCAGTTCCTCAGAACATCTTCCATTGAAATACCGGTAGAACACGGATAGTATTCCCACCCGACGCCTGTGCTCTAAAGATTGCAATCCTTTCGTTAAGGTGGGCAAATCTATCAAACGGACCGCCCGTTTCTGCACGTCGAAGTTTTTTTTTTAGGTATTTTGGGGCTCCCGACCAGAGGTGGCTGCCAAATTCAACCGTGGGGTGCCTTGCGATTTGTACAGGGTTAGCAGTTGTGTACTATTAAAGTATCTGCGGGCCCTGTACACTATGTCCAGTTTCTGAGAGGCTAACTCAACCCTGGCTTCGATGGAGCCCCCGTACCTGAGCTGGTCACTTAGAGTTACACCAAGCATATAAAATCATCTCCCAAACAGAAGTTGGCAACTAAAGCCAAAACAAGAGTAAACATTACCCAATTTCAATGAATAATGCCAACATTTCTACAACAGGCTTGCAACACTTAAAAATGATTTATTTTGCAGTCTGCCAATCTGTTATTGAGTACGGTATAATAGCATGGGGAGGTGGCACTGCATCTGCACTAGACCCAATCATAAAGGCACAGAAAATTATTATAAAAATTATCCTTAAGCTACCTCTAATTACCGACTCGAACTTAATATTTAATGTTATGAATGTGTTTGACGTTCGGCAGATATATGCAAAAACAATCCTCATTCATCTATACACAAACATACATAAATACTATCAAAAAAGATTGAATACTCACTTAAATACTCGAAACAATAATAAAGATTTACTACAAACTCCCATAATGCATACTACTTTTGGTCAGCGTAACTTTAGATACCTCGCAACAAGACAACTTTACAACATTCTTCCAGACTTAATAAAAAATTGCGACTCACAAAAAAATTTCAAAGAAAACATAAAAATTTGGATTAAACGTAATGACAGGGCCTTTACCGGTGCACTCACCCAAATCCGCAATTACTAAAGACACCAATGTATTGGTTGGTACTATTAGAGCTTATCATTAAAGTAACCATCATATTATTAATACAATAATGTAGGTATGTTAGTAAGTATTTTAGATTGATGTACAAAATGACTGCCTCAACACAGGCTAGCCTAGTGAGGCAGGTTATAAGAATCTTCAACTATATAACTAACTACACATTAGTATTCTTTAATTTACCTTTAACCTACTGTTCATATGTATACTACTTTCTACTTGTAAACTTTTTGTACTGATATAATCTATTGTAAACTACACTGAATATGTATCTTCTTAGTTATAATGTTCCAAATTTCATTGAATAAAGATATTATTATTATTATTATTATAACAAGCAAGATATTGTTCTACAAATCCATATGCTTTACATTGATGTCGACAAACAAGTGTTTAATATTTTTTCAAGGATAATTGGATGGAAATGTACCTTCTTGTAATGCTTCGCCCACAGCTGCTTGCTGGTGAAGTCCTTGTTACATTCAGAGCAGGACATGGGCCCCGAGTGGCTCTTGAAATGGCTCTTCATGGCAGCTCTTCCCGTGATCAACTTCCCACACATCTTGCACTTGTAACCGTCTTCCACAATGTCGTAATTAGTCCTGGTAAAGTCGTCCAGCTTTCTGCGCCTCCCCTTCATTGTGATGTAAGTTCGCTTCTTAACATCAATAGTATCCTTTTTAACCGGAGAGTCTCTAGGATCTCTCTTTGTTTTTTCTTTTTTAACAATCTTTTTAGTCTTCTTATTACTCGAAGGCACGACTTTGATGTCCTCATCCTGATAACTCCGAACTGACTCGGCATCTTCGTCCTTAGGCGTCGCGTCTTCAGTCTCTACTTTGACATTACACTTGAAGTTCTTTATCATGCACAATATACTGTTGGATTCCAGGCATTTCTTTTTAAAACCCATGGACACGTTCAGCTCATCCTCGCAGAGATTGCAGATCTTCTCCGGCAGTCCGTCGTTGTCGTAAATCTGTATATCGACACAATAGTTTATTTTTTCACTAAGCACAACACCGTCCAGCTTCGACGGTCCAAATATCGACGACAGATCGTCGGAATTCTTCAGGCAGACCCGACACGTCGTCGGGTATATTACCAGGACGTTGTCCGGAGCCGTGGGCTCGATATTCTCCGGCTGACTCTCGGAAGAAAACATTTTGAAGCCGTCCATGAACGATGGAAAAGTTGAGTTTTGAGTTATACAGCCGATAACGCCGGAAAGGGTACGCTTATTTCTATGGCGACGATGGCGACTGCCGACAATTAAAGTGCTACCATACGCAATCACAAAATCTCCCAATAACAATTACAAGCTTTTTAAAAATGGCTTTATTAAACATTATGACAAATCTAAAATATATTTGAAAGTTTCAAAATACAAATATATTACAAAAATATTTTCTATCGCTACAAATAAAACGGTTTAGTAAAATCAAAACAGGATTTTATCTCAGTGTGGCCATTATAAAACAGTTCCTACTGCCAGTACCCTTTCTACTTACATTCTTCAGAAAATATCTCACCGTTCTTTGCCTTTCAGGTGCTATATTTTTATAATACGTAAGTATCTACTCGGTTGTATAATTATTTACTCAACATTTCAAATCAATTTCTATGTTCACAAAACAGGTTGTGAGTTCAAAACCCAGCAGTTAAATATTACGGGCCGGTATTTCACTTGTTTTAAAACTCGGCTTGTGAGATATTTATTTACATCCGTCAAGTTGCTGTCTTGGGTTGATAAGCATGGTAATACCATTACTAAAAATACTGGCATTTAAAAAATATATTAATAAGTAGGTACCCGCATACGAATGCTGTATTTATTGATACGACCCTAGTGAGAGACAGGATTTATCTGAATAGGCCGATTTTCCTCCTTTTCCTTTTCTCCTTTCCTTCCCCACTTCCATAAGCATCAAGTGAGTGGTATACAAATGATCAAATGATCAAACGTTCCACAAGCTAGCTGTTGACATTTTGTGCAGTTTCATCCAGATTCCAGATAGTGCACTTACCGCAAGCCAAGTTGACATGATAGGCCTTGAAAAAATTAATTATGAAGACAATATTAGCGAAACTAAATCAAAAATCTGCAAACAGACAAATCAGAAAAAGATACGGTCATATTATTTAGAGAGCAGCGCCCTGGCAAGGCAAAGGTCCTGGGTTTTGCTAATATTATCTTCATTTAATTAAATAGGTCACCCCAAGTGGTTCGCTACGTTTGGTGATTTAGCAGGGGTGCCCGGGTTCATGGGGTGAGGTTTATCTAGGTCTTGAAGGCGGATGACCAGGACTCACTGAACCCCAGATTACTACTCACCCCTTAAACCCTTTTCCTTCCCAGAACTCTCCTTTCCCCCTTTTCCTTAAAAAAACCCTCCACACAGCATCCCCGAGGATGACATAGGCCCTGAGGGAAATTATTTTCCTCAGGGCCTCCTGTGTGGAGCTCACGTAAAAAAAAAATAGGTTAATGAGGTTATTTTTATTACGTATTTAATTTAAACAAAACATAAGCCTACACCATTTTTTAAATATTTTAACTTACGGTTTACCCGTTAACTGCTGACAACGATGCTCACGCGTTCATAAAAAACAAATGCAAGCTGCTTCTTTGGCTCTTTGAGACACTTCCATTTATAAGGAAAGTACTAAAATATTTTATTTGTAAAAATAATAAAAGAAATGTTCAGGTTTAGCTTTTGTTTAGCATCTGGTGACCACTTGACAGCCACAAGGTACTTTAAAAATAACAGGGGAGGCCACGCGAAGGGGGATTTGAGAATGCTTCTCTCAATAAAGGTTTTAAATGAGGTTATGTACATAATATAAGTTTTATTGGTAGGTAAAACTATTTTATTTATTTGTCATTTTTGTCTTATAATTTTTTCCGATTTCTGCTCTAGGCATAAGAGTTCTGAACGCTGGTGGGACCAGGTTCAACCCAATTGAAGTATGTTGTAAGGCTGAACGAGTGGAAGGAAAAGGAGGTGTGGAGAGAAAGGTTTGAAAATAGGCACCTGACTTAAGATTGATCACTACAACTAAAACCTGCCTTTTTAAGGCCTTCGCTCACGAAGAAACTGAAATGAAACCAATTCTCAAAGCAAATTGAAATTCGTGAGCAACCTGTTAACAAGGCAACTGCTACACAAGCAAAAGTGCTAGTTGACAACTGGTTTCATTTCAGTTTCTCCGTGAGCGAAGGCCTTTACTGTGAATACCTCGCTAGAGTTCCAACTGCTCCCTACTGCCTGGAGCCAGTGAGGCTATGGCATCCCCAATTGGGTTAAGTTGTGAGGCTGAATGTAGTAGGGAGGGGAAGAAGGTAAAAAGAGTGAGGTGGAGAAGTTCAACTCAAAAAGCTTCAATAAGAATTCAAACAAAACAAATCTCAAAAGTCAGGTATGACTTGAAATACGGCGTAAAGTGTTATGGTGATTTATTTTTGGGGAATTGTGCTGTGTTCCGCTTCCTCCTTTAGTCAACATTCTTCTTTCTTTAGCCAGCGTTCTATGGGAGTTATTTCCCTCATAATAAAAAAACTTTAATATGTCTGAAAAGAGTTCTGTTATAATAAAATATGTTTGGTACTCAAAATTTGTTAGAATAATTAACTGAGTAAAAAACAATAAGCATGTAATGTTAATCAGTGCAAGATTCGTCACGGAGTGTTGTTCGTGCTGCGTCTTTCCCCACCTCTGGTCCTCTGGACGGTGGGAGTATCGATACTCAACAATTCCTCCGTCATTAGCCAGTTTTTCTTTCTTTAACCAACATTCTTCATGCTTCTACCAACTTTCTCCTTCTTTAACCAACATTCCTCTTCCTTTATACAACATTTCTCCTTCTTTAAGCAATATGCCTCCTTCTTTAACCAACATTCATTCTTCTTTAGTCAATGTTCTCCTTTTTTAACCAACACTCCTTCTTCTTTAACCAATGTTTCTTGTTCTTTAGCCAATACATCACCTTCGTTAATCGACACATCTCCATCTCTAACCAACGTTCCTTCTTCTTATCAAATGTTTCCCCTTTTTTAACCAACATTCCTCCTTCTTTAGCCAGAATTTCTCCTTTAACCAAAATTCTTCCTTCTTTGACTAACGTTCTCATACTTTAACCAACATTCCCTTTATTTAACCAACATTCCTTCCTCTTTAAACAACATTCCTCCTTCTTTGATTAACGTTCTCATACTTTAACCAACATTCCTCTTTATTTAACCAACATTCTCCTCTTTTAACCAACATTCCTCCTTCTTTGACTAACTTTCTCATACTCTAATCAACATTCCTTTTTATTTAGCCAACATTTTCCTCCTTTAACCAACATTCCTCCTTCTTTAACCAACATTCCTTCCTCTTTAACCAACATTCCTTCTTTTTTAACCAACAAAACTCCTCAAGAATTACCGAAAAAATTAGCCTGAGGGGTTAACCTTTCATTCGTTATAACGTAAAAAAATTGCATTGAAACTAAATAAAAACATTATTTATTAGTAATATTATTTTAACTAGCGACCAAATGCTTGAATAATAGATTATCTCATATTATTACTGAAATTACAAAAAAATTGTGAGCTTGCTTGTCTTGACACGGGATATCCCTAATAAGACAGGTAAAAAAAACCAGTTTTTTTCTTATTTCGTACAGACATGAAAAATAAAATAAATTATCCACTTTGTGACAGTGATAAAAACATTTTTCTATTGAAATAATTTATTTAAACAATTAAAAATATTTTACAAGATATAAAATTGCACTTTAAAAATATCACAATTTAATGCATAAGTAATTACTAAAAATAAACTTTACGGAATTAACAACATAAAATGTCTATTTTTGAAACTGATAATTCATGGTGGAATTCCATTATAATATATTATAATAAAAACAAATATAAAACTTTTTTCCACTTTAAGTTTAATGACCGTAACCGGTTTCAGCTCGCTAGAGCCATCTTCAGACTGGTACAAAATATTCTTAATCTACGGTTTATATACATAACATTTGAGGGAGGGGAAGCGGGGTGGTCTTAAGGGTTTTAATCAATTATACTAATTACTATTTCTATTTTTGAAACTGATAATTCATGGTGGAATTCCATTATAATATATTATAATAAAAACAAATATAAAACTTTTTTCCACTTTAAGTTTAATGACCGTAACCGGTTTCAGCTCGCTAGAGCCATCTTCAGACTGGTTTGACCAGTCTGAAGATGGCTCTAGCGAGCTGAAACCGGTTACGGTCATTAAACTTAAAGTGGAAAAAAGTTTTATATTTGTTTTTATTATAATATATTATACTAATTACATTTGTTACTAAGTAGTTTTAGACTGTTGAATTTCTAAATATTTTGGTTATTCCAGTGGGCTAATTACCTTGGGTTTGTAGCTCACTTCAATATTGTTTAGGAAAAACCTTACAAGTGGTATGAATTATTAAAGACCTAATTTTATTATCAAATCGTTATTACATTTATGATGCATGGGATTTTTTTTAATAGCTTTTTGAAGGGATACATGTTTACATTGGAGTAGGAATGGTCATTTTATTAGCTAAATACATATTTTAATTTCGAAATTATTATGAAAATTACAATGGATACAAAAGTGGAGACTTAGCAAATGACTCTAATTGTTTATTCATTACAAATTTATGGTCTATTTTTTTAGTTAAGCGGGAAATTTCTAAAGATTCTAGTCTATCTAGCTTATGGCCTTTATTACAAGTGTGGAGGACTTTAATATCTCTGTCTTTATCAAACGAGTGATTGTTTTCTAGTAAATGTGATGCTACATTTGATAATTCGCCTTTGTCATTTACCCAGTTTGTAAAGTGTTCTTTGATTCTGGTTTTGAATGACCTTCCAGTTTGGCCTATGTAATATGACGGGCAGTTGGCGCAGTTCACTTGGTAAACTCCCGAGTTTTCAAGTTTTTCTCTCTTGTCTTTATTGTTGATTAAAATTCTTCCCAGAGAATTCACATTATAAAAAGCAAAAAGTAAAAGCAAAATCTAGTTGTGATCAATGTGTATTTTATTTTATCACGGTTGTGTAAAATGGCTCCGGATTTGAAATCTCTAGTTGTGATCAATGCGTATTTTATTTTACTCAAAATCAGAATTGTACAAAATTTGAAATCTCTTGTATTTTTTATCCAAAATCCTGAATTTCGAAAAAGGTTCCGGATTTGAAATCATTTGTGATAAATATGTATCTTTTTTACTAAAATTCACTAGTTATAAAGCCAATTTCTTTCAAATTCTCTAGAGCATTTAGCAGAGCTTCAATGTAAAGAGGGTTGGTGTAAAGGCCTGTCGAGGAGATGTTGGAAAAGTCCAGGAGTTGGTCAACAGAGATAGTCTCACTGCTTTGCTTGTCTAGTTTTACTATCGGCAACACGATGCAAGGCGTCATGATAGCTGCAAAAATAATAAACAAACAATGTCAATTCATATCTAACACTCAAAAACTAACTACATACCAAGGGTGTTACGGATATTCGCATCCGCATCCGCAAATGCAGAATATTCGCATTAATTCAGACATCTTCATCCGCATCCACATCTGCAGATGCAAACCTCTAATAATCCGCATCCGCAAAATTTTTGCATCCGTAACAACCCTGCTACATACACACAATATTCATTTTTTTAGAAGGCCGTGCACAAAATACAAGGTGCGGCAAAACAAACAGTGCAGTTTTGAAGGGCTATTAAAAAAAAAACAGCGCAAATTACAGATGAAGGTTTATCTTATTTAGGTTATTTTTAGCTCAGTACCGAAAATTTTGTTTATTTGCTATGCCCATCGAGATGTGCCAAAATACAGCAGAAAAGGTCAGAAATCGCCTTCATCAATGTATCGCTGCTGGGGGCCATCATCTTTCTGATGTTGTCTTCAGGACTTGCATAAAACGGCATGATGTACCAAATAAAATAAAATAAACCACATTTCTGTAAGTTGCGCCGTTTTTTGTAATAGCCCTTCAAAACTGCACTGTCTGTTTTGCCGCACCTTGTACAATAGCATCTTTTCTGACACAGAACAATAACATCTTCTCAATTTGGCAGACGGGTACAGGTACCGCCGCCCTAGTAACCATTTATTGGTTAACCCCGCCCTTGCGATTTTTCATGAAAATATAACCAACACTTCTGTCATAGGTCACCTCAAGTGGTTTGCTGTGTTTGGCAACATAGTAGAGGTGTAAAGTAGGTATCATTTTGAGGGCGGGTATGGGTACCCACCCTCTTACCGATTTCCTTCCCTGAACTTCTTCTTCCTTTCCTTAAAAAAACTCTCCACACAGCATCCCCTAAGATGACAAAGGCCCTTAGGGAAATTATTTTCCCCAGGGCCTCCTGTGTGGATCAAAAGTAAAAAATAAAATTTAAAAAATGTATTTTCCCTAAACTGACTACATATTGTAATAAGTATGCCAAGGAGCCAATTATCGGGGGATCAACTATCACGGAACCGTGGGTTCATGCGGGTTGTGACCGAGCCTGATGAAATAGCTGCGACGTGATGGGACCCCAAGTATTTGACAAAAGGTAACATTGATAATACAATTTCTGCAAAAAATGTCTGTCTCACCTATGTCCCTTGCTTCATAGAGTTTGTCTTCTAAGTCCTTGAACGTGGGTTTAAATCCATCGTATTTGGCATTCTCGAGAACGTCTGTCAGGGTATTGTGATACCTCTCGAGGAGTTGTTGCCTGTACTTCTCCCTGGTTTGTTCCTGCACACTTGTGAAGAAGAAGTAGTTGATATCTTGTCCGCAGTTGCCAAATTTGGGCCCTTGGAAATCTATCTATAAATTTAAGAACATTTTAGAATGCGTATTCTTCAAAAAGATTTTTTCCTAACTAAACTAAAAAAAAGTTACAGCAATGATACTACAAAACTTCTTAATAACCATCATCATCATCATCAACCTTGGCTCTACAACCCCTGGTGGGTCTTGGCCTCCTCAAGAGTCTTCCTCCACTCATCTCAGTTTTGTGCCATCTCTCTCCAGTTAAGAAGCTCCACGGTAGATATGTTAGCCTTCCCAGGCTCCTTCCCTCTATCGGTCTTAAGTTCAGCAGGGACTTTGGTGCTTGATTTGGTCAGTCTCTCCACTTGACCCAGCCACCGAAGTCTTCCCAATTTTATAAATTTTGTGACGTTTAGCTCCTTGAACAGAGTATAGAGTTCATTGTTGTAACGTCTGCGCTAAAATACATTTTCTAGAACCGGTCCGAAGATACGCCTCAAAATTTTCCTTTCAAAAACATTGCTCGCTCAGTCCTCATAGTTAGTAAGCACGTCTCAGCTGCGTATCTTGGTGTTTCTGGACAGCAGTCTGGGTTTTATCTGGTTTTGTAGGCGGAAATAACAGCGATTTGCGTTCACTATGCGCTTCTGGATCTCCTCTGTTGTGTTATTGTCGCTTGTTATCAGGGTGCCTAGATATGTGAATCTTGGTACCGTTTCACAATTTTGGCTTCCACATGAGAGTTGGGGTTTGTTGGGTGCATCCTACAGCCATGTGTATTTGGTCTTCTGACTCCTTAATAAACTTCTTCCTTGTGTTTGGGGGTGTGTGTTATTACTTCTTAATACCACACACACCTAAACACAAGCACAGCTTTTTATGGGGTATGACTTAGATTAAAATATAGTTACAAAAGTACATAAATATAAGAATGGAATCTTATATTTTGGGAGGGGGACCGAATGAGGTGGTTTATAAAATAAATATGTAAAATTCAAAGAAATCAACGGTCCCAAAGAATAATGTTGGATCTGATAAAAAATTAAAATTGTCTTGTTGGCTTATTTTAACGTACGTTTGATGATTTAAAGGTTTGTTGGGTATTCTTTACATTCATCACTATTAGTTCTGTGGGGGACTTCTCAATAACTTTAGGTTCTGAACAAACAGGTTTATTATGAGTTTACGTATTTACAAAAATAATGCTGCAAGTCCACACAACCTGTCTACACTAGTGGCTAATTGATTCGCTCGTCAGAGCCAGTCCCGACGGATTCTCTGTTAGGGTACCCCTATTGGCCACAGATAGAAGCGTTTTCCCTGCTGACGTCTGACGACATTGCTTAGAAGTTTTTTCAATACATTACATCTGTATTTTCGGAATAAATAAACTGAAATATTTATATATTTCTTATCTGCTATATTTCTTGGTCTCAAAAACAGTAAAAATGCAGAAATGAAACTTTTAACAGCTCTACTGCAAAACTACAAATTCGCTCATCCGACATTGTGCTTCGGGATCGTCAATATGTATTTATATTTATCTATTAAAAAATCATATTACGACATCAAAGCCGTAGCAGATGGTACATGGACAAGAGTAGCTAATGATAGAGAGAAATGGCGACGGTTGGAGTAGGCCTTTGTCAACTAGTGACATACAGACAGGGAGTCGACGCATGATAAGTGAATATATATGTGAAAAGTTTATTATAAATAATGTTATGTATTTATAATAAATTTTTAATGTTATGTAATTTATTGTCTTAATAAAGGCTATTATTATTATTATTAAAAAATAATAGCATTGTACAAAATGTGGCAGCACGACGTGAAAGGCTATTTCCTAAAATTTGTGATAAGAGATCGTTCTCCCGCGAGAAGTTTTTTTTTTTTTTTTTTTACATGAAATACCGCACAAGAGTCCCAACTGCTCCCGTCTGGAGCCAGTGAGACTATGGCATCCCCAATTGGGGTATGTTGTGAGGCTGAAGGTAGTGGGGGGGGGGAAGGAGATAGGGAAGAGGTAGGTGGGGAAGTACCTGGCTATTCAGATCTGGTCACTAAACACGGCTAAAGCCATTTCAAGCAACGTTTCGATTCTGAATGGTGGTCTTACACCAGGGCGATACTATTAGTATCTTCCACTCTGGAACGTGCCGCAAATATATCATATATTATTTTAAATGAATAAATTGTGAAATAACACAAATTAATCAAATAAAATTTATTTGCGCACGCCGGGTTCGAACCCGCGACCTTCGGATTGTGAGTCGAGAGTCTTGCCTCGGGACCACGGAGGCCGCCCCAAAATTTGTGATAAGAGATCGTTCTCCCGCGAGAAGTGCTGTCAGATTAGTGTGATTTTCTGCAAATATGCATAATTTTTTATTCATTTAACAGCTGTAGAAAATCACACAAATCTTACAGCACTTCTCGCGGGAGAACGATCTCTTATCACAAATTTTGGGGAATAGCCTTTCTGAAGGGTTTTAACCAGCGATTCCGGAGAATTTTTGGAGTAAAAAATGTTGATGTCATTTTGTTGTTCGATGATATTTTTTTTCTAAAAACAAAAAAAAAAATATTCCATCACATCATCATCACATTGCAACTGAGAGAGATAAATGGTAACAGAGGAAGAGAGCTTACAAATCTGTAATAGTACTTACAAATCTTATATCAACTGGTATTCCTTCATCATTGTACTTGAACATCATATTCGTAAGCCAAACATCGCCGTGATTCAGAACATTAAACCGGTCTTCATCATCAGGCACCCTTCGAAAAAGTTCTATTTCTCGTTGTTTCATGTGCTCTACAAAGTCCTCGAAAAACTTGATGAAGGGGTGCAGCTTGGGGTGCTCCTGCATGACCTGGATGGCCTGGCGCATTCCGTTGCAGTAATTGGTGGACAGGCACTCTGGCATGCTCGGGAAGAATTGACCCTTGTTGTAGGCCGAGCGGAATAGTGGATTCTGAAATTCAAAGAACCGGTGGAGAACACACCATCACATAAAATCAATACATAAAGATTTGGGACTGGAGCAAAACAAAGGGTCCACGATTTTTACTAAACTTAATAACACCAAACCAAACAATACAATACCATTTGCATTGTAGTGTACTGTCTAATATGATTGCCCGAAGATTCTTCCAATGTAGCAATAATGTAAAAAAACATTGCTCAATACATTTTGCACTAGCCTGTGTACTTGTAAAACATGGTGTCACTACCGAACCAACTCAATGGAACGACTCCGGATCCAATATAATTATGCAGAATTATATTTGGATACAGAAGATACAGCAGCGCATCGACAATGTTTACGAAACTAGGACTGCATGGATTCGTCGGTCTGATAAGACACCGGGTCACTGGAGCCAGGATGCGGCTAATGGACCCCGATAACACGGTGGTGATCGCAGCCTTCCAGCACCAAGCGCCACTCCTGAGTGAGCGCTGGGCCGGAGCTCACCCCAGACCACGCCCTACGTTATAATTGATTGTTTTTTTAATTTTTATCATCCTTTATTTTTTTTCCTATTCTATATACTTGATTTTAAATTTTTTTAAATTTATTTTAAACTTTATGGGACTTGTGGGATACTAATTATAATAATTTATACTGATTTCTAAAAAGTATTCGACAAAATTAATCACTCCGTCTTACTAAACTAGCTTAATCAAGTAAGATTATATGGAGACCTATGTTGTTGGGTGAAATCAAATTTACATAACAGAACATAACCAGTGCTTATTAAGGATCCAAATAATCCTCATGAAAAAAACTGAAAAAAAAACCATTTGACGACGCAATCGCAATCAATCTTCAAAATATGACAAAACTTGACAGGTCGTGAGCCACTACCATGGCAATTTGTCGACAAGGCAAGTGAAACGTGACTGCCCCGGCGGCCAGCGATATATAAATATCGATTTTGTTCAGGAGGTTGATTGCGATTGCGTCGACAACTGGTTTTTTTCAGTTTCTCCATGACCGAAGGCCCTTAATGTTGAAAAATGTTACACTTTAAACTTCACTCAAAACTGGCTTTGAAATCGATAAAAATCTTCGATGGTACTCCCACATTACAAAAAAAACTCACCAAGCTCATTAGAAACACACGCAATATACTAATGATCTGTATAAAACCTACTGAACTAATTCCAGTGAGAGACGTCATCGATGTTTGAGCACACAAAACAGAAAATACTAGAATGATGACGTCATATACGATCTTTAACTGGGACTAGTGTATGCTCTTTGCCAATCACGCACATAATATGAAATTATTGGATAGGGATCTGCCTCAAACACCCACGTGAAGCAGCTCATTAAATCACAAAAAAATAATCCTGAAAGTACCTACCCATAACGACTCCATCAAAAGAAAATTAAAAAGAAAACTTGAATATTTTCAGTATTATAAAACTCTACTCAAAAATTCTCCACTCAACTTTAAAGCAAAAAATCAGTACCTTACTGACCAACACACCTACACTACAAGGACTAAAACTAATTAACATCAATTCTACTTAACATCCCAAAATTAAATACATTTTTCGGTAAGAAAAATCATAAATTACAATGCCCTTCCTAATGAATATAATAATACCATGGACGTAAACAAGTTTAAAAACAACTTCTTCTATCTTCACATAGCTAAGTAAATATGAAGAGGAGGAAATCATACAAAATATGAATTAACACCAACCCAACAACCTATAGTCAACAAACACGAAGACGAGGAAAACAAATATAATGAAGATGAGGAAATCGACAAACATGAAGATGAGGAAATCATACAAAATATGAATTAACACCAACACAACAACCTACAGTCAACAAACATGAAGATGAGGAAATCATACAAAATATGAATTAACACCAACACAACAACCTACAGTCAACAAATATGAAGACGAGGAAAACTAATATAATGAAGATGAGGAAATCAACAAACATGAAGATGAGGAAATCATAAACAATATGAATTAACACTGTCACAACAAGTTACAGTTACAGTTCACCTCGGAGCAGGAATCCCTATTGAGGAGGACTGTGAATATGCTACGAGTATTCTACGTATCTTTAATATGCAGTTACTAATAAAAAATATAAATACAAAGGATTTTTCTTACTTATAATTAATAATTTTCTCAAAAAGTTTCTTCTATAAGAGAACTAGGAATCACTTTTGATTCTATATTCATATTTGATGCAAGCATTAATGGCATGCGTAAATTATTTGAAATTACGGAATTTATTCACCAAATACGTAAACCAGCCAAGGACCGTCAACCAAAAATTCAAGGGGCTAACTTACTTTAAATTTTTAAAGGCCAGTGAATTTTTTTTTTACAGTTAATACCGCACAAGAGTCCCAACTGCTCCCGTCTGGAGCCAGTGAGACTATGGCATCCCCAGTCGGGGTATGTTGTGAGGCTGAAGGTAGTGGGGAGGGGAAGGAGATAGGGAAGAGGAAGGTGGGGAAGTACCTGGCTATTCAGATCTGGTCACTAAACACGGCTAAAGCCATTTCAAGCAACGTTTCAATTCTGAATGGTGGTCTTACACCAGGGCGATACTATAGTATCTTCACTCTGGAAGATACTATAATATCCGGATAAGAAGAAATATTTTCGTTCATACGCATAGTTCAAAAGTAGACACCTATAAAATAAATCAAAAATGAAGAAAGAATCGAAAGAAGTTTAGTTGTTTTGTAAATTTAATATTTTTTAAACGAATATTTTAATTTTTTTCATGCTCTCACAAGAGAACCCCTTTTTGTACGGTATAAAGACAAGAGCAATATATATCGCCACCCGGTGGGCAGCATTGCGAGACGTATTAACCTCTCCAGGAGTATGGACGAAACGGTTCAGCAAAGCGAAAAAATGCTCAGAAGAGTATGGCCGAAACGTTTCGTCCGCAGCTATTATCCAAACACCGTCATATTTAATGAAAATATTTGACTTGTAGTGGCATCTATGGACATCTACGCGTAGTTTATCGAAGTTTTCAAACACATACCTACAATACCGACTTAACAGTTTTAGTTTAAAAATAATTTTTGCGTCATTTAGCGGTCGTCAGAGGAAGGAAGCAGTTTTTTTGTATGGACATGTTTTTTTTCGATGTTGGTTTATTTTCGTGGATTGATGTCGATGACGTTTTAATTCAAAATATAAGATTATTTTTAGTTAATCCAAACTAATATTTTAAATGCGAAACTGCTCGAGTTCGTTTATGACCTTGTCACGCATTAACCAATAAAAAGACTTTAAAAATTCATTCACCAATAGAAAGCTAAATTATATGCGAAGACTATAGTCTGTATATGATGGCAAGCTCTGGCGTTATGAAATTAAAAATATTAATATATTATATTTGTTTTACGTTTTCTGTCGCTAACAAAAGCGAGTTTCTGCTAACGTTAGAAAAAATCGTTTCCATGGAAACGATGTTGATATATTTGTGGGCTCTAAGCTGGTAGGTACTCAGCCCCCTGGTCAGCTACTGCTCCAGAAAATTCAAATATTAGAATATGTTTTGTTTTTTTTTGGACAAGCAAGGAATAAATGTCAGATAAGAGTTCCTACATTAAAAATATAACGATTATAAAGACTGAATAATAAATAGTAATTTTTTATAATATTAACAAACTTCCAAATATTTAATTAAAAATAAACATCCGAAATGTTTGTAAGCGCATAAATTCCGAACGAATGAACAAAATTGGATAATTCTTTTTTTCTTTGAGCAATAGCTTTATGAAATTTAGATGGCAGGCGAGATGTTTGAAAACTGAATGTAAGGGAATGAATGTATGGAATGCGGGAGGGGGTGGGGGTGGAGAGGAGGGGGGATAATTGATAAGTGCAAGCGCTACAGTAATTTCCCGTAATAATATCATGCGAGCGAAGCCGCGGGGAAAAGCTAGTCTATGATAATTTATAAAAAAATATTTAAAAATTGAACCAAAAAAAAAACTCACTCCTCACGTACAGTTTTATTTGCCAAAACTCACCCGCGGAGAGATTAAGGTAGGAGCTGCAGGAAGGGATTTATGAACACAGGTCTTAAGGGTACACTATTCAAATTTCGACCGATTTCTTACATATCTCCCTTAAACATTTGAAGTTTTTAAGCTCTTAAAAAATATATGTTATTTTTGAAGATAATATCTAGATACGTACCACGCCGAAACGCAAATTATATGAAATTCCCTCGATAGAAAAAAATCGCAAAGTATGCTCCGAAAATTATTTAAAACAAGTCTATTTCCATTATTTTACAAGTTATATTTGTGAAAAAATTCACAATGTTTCTTTAAATGATACTTAAGATACGTTCCACGAGATTTTTGCTCTATTTTAAACGAGTCATGTTTTATTAAGCTTTTTCGCCATTTTCGCAGAGATTTCATCACTTAAAATATTAGCGCGCTCTGCCCAACATTCGTAATTACACATCTCTCCATCTTCTTCTTTTTCAGCTGAATAGCGCCGGCTTAAAGAAGCCCGGATTATACGGAGGAGGAAAAACAGACACTGGTAGCCCGTTCCACATGCGAGTCGCAAAACGACCCGTTCTCATGAAGCCAACATCAACAACTGAACGTGAACAGGTGTTCCACTTGTGTTCGTTGGGTTTCGCATATCGATTGTCTAGTTGATTAGTCAGACAAAAATTTTGAGATAATGAGGAAAGCAATATTCGAATGCTCACCATAAATCAAATGTTATTTACGTGTTTCTGTGTTTTACATAATTAAATATGCAATAAAATAACACCGGGTAGCATAACGGTCCGGTACTTAGTATGACATTTTGAAATTTCCTATCAGCAACCCAGAAAAAATAATTTTTTTGTTTATTTCACAAGTTTTTGTGCATTATAATTGATTTGGTGGTGTTTAAGAGTAATCTGAGTACTGTACCAGATAGAGGGCACACTTTTATATATAACTGTATACTTTTTTGGAGATGTCTGACCAATCAACTGGCGGTTGATACGTGCACTGGTGTACTGGGGATCAAAGTGGATAGCTTGAGCAGACTCCATTGAAATACAAATATACAATTCTATCCGAAAATCATTTGGAACAAAGGAATTTATGATCGCAAAGTTGAATTTGGCAGCCACCTCTGGTCTGGAGCTCCAAAATACTTGAAAAATAACCTCGACTCCGTGCAGAAACGGGCGGTCCGTTTGATAGATTCTCCCACCTTAACGAACGGATTGCAATCTTTAGAGCACATGCGTCGGGTGGGAATGCTATCCATGTTCTACCGGTATTTCAATGGAAGATGCTCTGAGGAACTAGCGTCATTGATCCCTTCGGCACCGGTGCATAGTCGGGAGACACGCCAAACGCGCGCCCAACATATGTACACGGTTGACATTTGTCACATGACAACGGGTCGTTTTTTCGACTCGTTCTTGAGTTCAACAGCTCGGCTATGGAACGATTTGCCGGCCTCTGTGTTTCCTCCCTCCTAAAACATGAGTCTCTTCAAGACCAATGTTCATTCCTTTCTCTCCTCAAAAAGACCCTCCACACAGCATCCCAGTTGACATAGGCCCTGAGGGAAATTATTTTCCTCAGGGCCTCCTGTGTGGAGTTAATGGGAAAAAAAAATGAGCAAAGCCTCAGAGAGAAAGTGCTTGGAGCAGAATAGGTAGGCATGAAGACTGGGCAATCCAGTTATTGACGAAATATCTTCGCACCTTTTTATTGAGAACCATAGAAGCAGCGTGCATCTGAGCCAATCGGGTCAAGGCCATCTCCGAGTGCTCTCTGTTCAGACCGGCTCTTCGGTTGGGAGTGCGGAAGCCAATATTAGTCAAGTCCTCCATGACCATTATCTCCGCCGGAGTGGAAGAGTAGTACAATAATCTGCAATGTACGTGAGTGTAAAACAGCAACTTAGTCCCAGGCCGGCGTCTTTTGAAACTATGCAAGGCCAAAATGCACCTATAAATGCACTAACAACCCCGCTCTTTTTTTTTTTCAATTATTTCTGGCTTTCACCCTTCAAGGGTGTTCTAGGCCATCATTTCAAATTACAGAGAAAGGAAAGGTGAATTTATATATTAATATTATTTATTATTAATATTATATAAAATTGAAAAAAATTATATGAGTTCAGACTTAGAAGAGATTTATTTATTTATTTATTTATTTGAGACACAAACAGGATATTTACAGAGCATTATTTTGGTTAATGTATAACAAATTAAGATATAAATATAAATATCCCTAGACTAATGTGTCTACAGTAATAACATTTGCGTAATTCACAGACACATGAAAAACAATTTAAGTATTTTTTTTACATAATTTAGAAACTTAAATAGAAAATTTGAAATACATGATAGCTACAAAATATTTAAAGTGTTTATTAAAAATAATAAAACAACATAAATTTTTTTTTTTTTTTTTTTTCAGTTGCACAAATCATGGAGATATTTCTTAAAACAAGTAAAATTATTCGCAAAAATATCTATTATAGAGTGTGATTTAGTGAGATTGTTGTATGATCTTGACATTCTAGATATGGGATTAAAGTATCCCGTATTATTGCTAAAAATTTCGGTCCAAAATATGTCAAATTTTCTGGTAGATTTGGGCCTGGCGTATAAATTGATTTCATTGACTAAGTTACTATCTACTAGGTTGTTAACAATTTTATAAAACATTAAGAGGTCATTTATATTACGTCTTTTAACTAGACTCTCTAAATTGAAATGTGTAAGTCTTTGTTCGTACCCGTCTAGAAGATGGTAGACACCTGACCGGTAAGACAAAATCCGTGTAAATTTCTTTTGGACTGATTCAAGTCTAGATACCTGTGAAATATAGTGTGGATTCCATACTGTTGACCCGTACTCAAGAACACTACGGATTAATGAATTAAAGAGAATTATTAGGCTATTAAAATTCTTAAACAGTTTGGTTGATCTTACAATGAAACCAAGTAATTTATTTGATTATCGAAGAAAGCAAACACTTTGTGGCTTGACATTTTACAGAATGAAACAAGTTCTTTGTTTAAAACCACTTTATTTAAATTTATATTCGTCGACCGGTTTCGGTCGAACTCGACCTTCTTCAGGACAAAAAACATATAAACTAGTTTATATGTTTTTTGTCCTGAAGAAGGTCGAGTTCTACCGAAACCGGTCGACGAATATAAATTTAAATAAAGTGGTTTTAAACAAAGAACTTGTTTCATTCTGTAATTTATTTGACTTACTCACAATGTATTCAATGTGTTGGTTGAACGTTAGTTTGTTGTCAAATATAATTCCTAAATCTTTTATCGACTCAACTGTATCCAGATTGTGACCACATATGCTGTATGAATATAGAGTTTTGTTGGTGTTCTTGGTGAAATTAATAACTTTGCACTTAGGTATATTTAGTTCCATTTCATTGTCAACACACCAGGTAGATATTGTGTTAAGGTCTTGTTGTAAGAGTTCACAATCGTCCATAGATTTAATTGCTTTATACAATTTGAGGTCATCAGCATATAGAGAAAAATTACAGCGGAGTTTATATGTAAGGTCGTTAATAAAGATCAAGAAAAGCAAAGGTCCAAGGTGCGATCCTTGTGGTACACCCGACGTAACTGATATTGGAGAAGAGGTAAAACCGTTAACAGTAACTAATTGACTTCTATGTGATAAATATGATTCTAACCAACGAAGCAGATTTCCGTGAATGCCGATTTTATCCAGTTTATTCATTAAAATAGGGTGACTAACTTTGTCGAAGGCCTTACTGAAATCGGTGTACACGGAATCTACTTGTGTTTTTTTATTCATCGATTTACACAGAAAGTCCATATACTCGAGTAAATTAGTATTTGTGGATCTTTTAGATACAAAGCCGTGTTGGAAAGGACTAAGTATATGTGTTACGTGATTAAAAATGGTTTTGTATACAATGGACTCGAATATTTTTCCAAAACAAGATAAAAGGCTAATAGGACGGTAGTTAGTTACATCATTTTTACTGCCAGATTTGTGGATCGGAATGACGTGGGCGACCTTCCACAGATCCGGAAAAACTCCATCGTTCAGACTTTTGGTGAATATTTTGTGTAATGGTACTGCAAGTTGATCTGCACAATTTCGAATAAATAGTGGAGGAATTCCATCTGGGCCGGAACCCTTATTGATGTCAAGAGTGTTCAATTTCGCTTTGACCTCGTCTAAAGTTATTTTGATATGAGACAATGGATAATTATAGAGTGGGGAAGAAAGTTTAGAGTCACTTTTAGAATTAGATGGTGAGCTAAAAACAGAAGAGAAGTAAGTAGATAAGAGTTCACATATATCTTCACCATTTGTTGCTGATTTGTCGTGTAGATGCATGATTTTAGGAAGAGAATTAGAAATTCTTTTCGAATTAATGAGGGTTGAAAGATTTTTGATGCTGTTAGGGAGAGAATTTTCTATTGAATCTACGTGGGCTTTAAGACAGGTACGTACGGATATTTTTACTCTAGCCCTCAATATGGAAAAACTGTCATAGTCACATTGATTTCTGTATTTTTTCCATTTCTTTCTAAACTTTTCTTTTTCTCGGATTTGGTGGATCAAAACACTGCTGAATGAAGGGGAAGTAATTTTAGATGAGATGTTGAATGAAGGGGAAGTAATTTTAGATAACGCTTGATAGAAGAGAGGATATTTATTTAGAGAGGGACAGCCAAAAAATATGTGATCTAAAGTTCCCACTTCTAGACCACAGAATGTACAATCTGGGGAGTCAAGGTCGTGAATTTTAAACAAGTGAGAAGGAACGGAACAATGTCCGATTCTCATTCGAATAAGAGAGGAAAATTAATTTTTGGAAAAATAGGGGAATTTTTGAAACCACGGTTTTGATGGGATAGTCCTTTGTATTGAGGCGTAGCGGGCTCCCTTGGATTGACTATTAATGTTCCAATACTCTGCCCAAACATTGCGGGATCTATCTTTGAAGATGGAAAAAATATCAGATAGAGGAATATGGTTTACGAGGGTAACAATAGGGTTAGACGCTCCTTGTTTTGCTAAGGAATCCGCAATATTTATATTAGTTACCCACTATGCCAACGAGTCCAGGTATCTGAAGTTGAAATGAATAAATTATTTAGAAAGTACATGTGTTTTGTGCATACTAATTTAATTATATTAATATATATGTCCGTACGGGCTTTAACAAAACATGTGATATCTTCTTATATGTATATAAAAATCAATATTTGTTTATTTGTTCGTATTTTATGCACTGCCATACCGTTCATTCGATTGCGATGAAATTATGGTGATTTGTTGTGGGCAAGTCCGCAAAGGTTTCTATATAAAATGATAAGTCTGGCATTCGTATAAATGAAAATGTGTGTATTTCATATATTTCAGTGGCAGGGAAGGCAGGAGGGGGAAGGTAACGAAGGAAGTAGGGTTCGCGGAGAAGGTGGAAGGGGAAAACGGAAAGGGAAGGGGACGCGGTAGGGGAACGGGGATGCATGGGAAAGGAAATGAATAGAGAAAAAAATTATTTATTTGAATGGCAATGCAACGCATGCCGGGTACCATATGGTGCATAATAATTTTATGGAACACTAATCGTCAGATAAATTATAATTTAAATTGCTAATTATAAACATAAATAACGACAATCTTTTCATATTTATCTTTATGATTAAAATAACTATCTCACATTAATGACTATTTACCTGCTTATATCTTGGTACCCTTGCTATTGTGATATATTATTGATTAAATTATATTCGATGGCCTCTTCAAGATCGATTCAATAATAACAAACATTAATACTTATGTAAAGATTATCTAAGTACTTACTTTTCTGCACTCTCTCTCTTTTGAACTATGTATTTTTTATAAATTTATTGAATTGTATAACTTTTTTACGAAAATGCAACTCATTTATTTTTATTTCTCCATAAATTTATAACTATTTATCTCTCTGTTTATTTTCAATTGTTCTTTAAAACTGCTTTAAAACCAACTTTTCATGTTTAAGTTTATTTATTTTATTTTTTATTTATAAAACACATGTTACATATTTGCGACACTTACATAAAGAATATTAGATCACCATACTAGGCGGCTGCCTATCTCATGGTAACCAATGGATAAAAGTTAAGTTATATGAAATATGGAGTCTAGTGTGAACATGTGGATTTAGTATAAATGACGCTAAAAATCGGAAAAATTATAGTAAAAAGTAGAAATTATAATAAAAAATAGAAATTATAATAAAAGTGGAAATTATAATAAAAAGTTGAAATTAAAATAATAAGTAGAAATTATGTTTATAAAAAAAATAGAAAGTAGAAAGGAGAATAGAAGTAAAATAACATTAGATTATAAAAATATACATGTAATGTAATAATGTAATAACTTGTAATGTAATAATGTAATAACTTGTAATGTAATAACTTTTTTACCCTTTTTTTTTAGTCTGGGTGCATGCAAGCACACATGCATATATTGGTGCACACATCTTTACATGTATATATACACATACGTACATACTCCCATATAACAACATCCTCACACATATAAACAAAATATACACTTTCATCTGAGTACGAGAAACAGGCTAATAACAAGTTAATAACAAAATTAACATTGTAAATTTTCTTTCCTCTATAAAAAATTTCATAGTACCTTAAGTTGTTCTGTTTTACCATTATTATACTAAACTAATTAACTCCTTTGTTCAACTTTTCATTATAATGACACTACATACTTATATATTGAACCTGCTTGTATCCTAAATGTCCAGTTTATTATGCTAAGTATGTAGACATAATAAAGTGGACATGCTCTCTCAGAAGTAGTAGATGTGTTGAACTGCACTAACCTGACAGAGTTTCAAACTAGAATATAGTTACTAACAGGATATAATAATGTACCTCATAAATCAATATTAGCATAATACCTACTTTTCTTCTGCATGGGTTCTATATTTATTTATTCACTAGCTTTTCCCCGTGGCTTCGCTCGCATAGTATTACGGGAAATTACTATAGCGGTTGAATCGAAATCAATATTAAGGAAACCGAAGCATGAATTTCGTATGGAGCTGGAATCAGCTGTTCGACCGCCGCCATTTTGAATTTCAGCATTGGAGCGTTTTATGGAGGCGGTGACGTCACGCCTCACAAATTCAATAATACCAACTTGACAGGGTGTTTTAATGAACTGTTTTAAAATGGACTTTTTAATATTTTTTTTAAAACTCTACGTTAAATATTATTAAATAAAACTTATATATTCAGAATCAGCGTTTATTGGTCTTTATGAACATATTTTTTTAAAGCCATAATATTTTTCACTGAAGTTCTCTATTGCGTATACTTTTTAGCCTCGGTTAGTGCGCGCAAAATTTCAATCTAGACAGTGTACTATGCAATTGTTCAATCTATATTACAATACGGTATAATAGGTTGGGGAGGAACATATGATGTTATTTTAAATCCTCTCAAAATAGTTCAAAGATCGATAATTAAGGTTATCCTGAAAAAAACCATCTACATTTTGTACTAGCTAGTACAACTGCTGACCCTGCAAATCTCAAGTGCGCTCCCCAGCCATCTGTGGTCTGGAGCCCCAAAATACCCGATAAAAACCCTTGACTGTGCAGAAACTAGCTGATTGCAATCTTTAAAGCACAGGCGTCAGGTAGGAATTCTGTCCTTGTTCTACCGGTATTAAAATGGAAGATACTCCAAGATCAGTGATCCTTTCAGCACCGGTGCATAGTCGGTTAACACGCCAAACATATGTACACGGTTTGTTACATGAGAAAGGGTCACTTCTACAATTCATTCTTGAGTTCAACAGCTCAGTTGTGGAACGATTTGCTGGCCTCTGAGTTTCCTCTCCTCTACAATATGCGTATCTTTAAAATCCATGTTCAGTCCTCTCATACATAAATAAAAATAAAATAAATAAATAAGCCCTGAGGAAAATTATTTACAAAAAAACAAACCTCGGCATGAGTTTTACAGAAAAACCCATTGCTTCCTTGAGGACTTCTTCGATTGCGGGCAAGGTCTCCGTGTACATTGTAATCTCCTTCCCAAACACATTCAAGATCTTCAATAGCTTGGAAGCTTCCACTTCATCAGTATGCATGCACTTTATGATAAAAGAAGTATTGTATTTCTTCAAAACTTCCGTACTGCTATCAATCGTATTGAAATTTAGAGTCAGGCGGAGCATATCGCTGGAGTAGTTTTCTCCCGTCTTCACGGCACTTTTGCAAAAGTGGTCTTCTATGGTTATCTTGTCGGTCGGCAGGAAGGACGTATAGTCTTTCCGAATGATCATTTCGAAAAAATCATTATTCAACCACGGCCGGTCCTTCGATACAAGTCCTGGATGGGCTTCGGCCATTCTATAAACATTTGTTTTGTTTGTATATTTTCAATTAGGGCGTAAACCTGGAAACAAATTATAAATGCTATTATTAAAGACGGGATGAATGAAAGAAGTTTAAGTTATTGTGAGAGCACCCAGTGAGGCCCAAATTACCAAATAATGTTTTTAAAAAAATACTGCTAATGGGAGAGTTATATTCGACTTGACTTCGAACAAGAGAAGAACAAAGGATATAATAATAATTGTGTATACTTTTTAGCCTCGGTTAGTGCGCGCGAAATTTGAATCTAGACAGTGTACTATGTAATTGTTCAATCTTTATTACAATACGGTATTATAGGCTGGGGAGGAACATGAAAATGCTCAAATGAAAAAAAAAATGATTAAATTAAGTTAGTTGCAATATTAAAAAAAATACATATATATTTATATACATTGATCGTCCAGTTGATTAGTCAGACTTCTCCAAAAAACAAAGTTTTGAGATAATGAGGAAAGCAATATTTGAATGCTCACTATAAATCAAATATTATTTACTTACACATGCGTGTGTTTTACATATTAAATGTGCTATAAAATAAAACCGGGAAATTAGTATGATTTGAAATATACTCGTAGTTACCCAGAAAACATCACCATTTAGTTTATTTCACCACAAGTTTTTGTGCATTATAATTGATTTGGTGGTGTTTATGTGTATTCTGAATATTGTACCAGATAGAGGGTACACTTTTACAAATAACTGCATATTCAACTCAAATTTAGATTTTTCGGAGATGTCTGACTAATCAACTGGAGACGGATATGCCAGGGCAGTCGGTTGATACTTGATTGTTTTCCAGAAGAGCGATTCTATATCTTTTGTGAGATCGAGATAGATGTCGGGCGAGATCTCCTGTCAGAGTTGTGTGATTTTCTATGGCTGTTATTTGCTTTTTCTAAGGGCCGATTTCAGAATATCAGCTGTGAGCTGTCACATATTTTAGTTTAGGTCATTTTAAACACAAATCCCTGCAAGTATGCATGATTATTTATTCATTTAACAGCCGTAGAAAATCACACAAATCTGACGAGAGATCTGATATGACGCCCAATATCTATCCCGATCTCACAAAAGATATAGAATCGCTCTTCAGGTCCACTGCTCATATACGGAGGTATACTAAAAAAGTAGACCTTAACTTTGTAATGAATAACAAATTCGAATCATTTGCTAAATCTCCGCTTCTACATCCATTGTAATTTTTAACATATTTTCTAACATAAAATATGAATTTTGTTTATATAATGATCATATTTATAATTTTTATTATTAGATTATTCCTACTTTAATGAAAAACATGTGTTCCTTTAAAATCAATCTGTTAATTTATCTATCTATATACTTTTCAAACAAACACGCAATTTCCTTAACTTAAAATTTTTAAAAACAGTGTACTTCTCACTATGCCAATCTCACATCGAATACGGAATTTTAGCTTGGGGTAATGCTTATTCCAGTGCCCTCGAATCCCTTCATTAAAGCACAAAAACTAACTATAAAAATAATTCTTAAACTACCTCTTACTACCAGCACTGATATAATCTTCAATACTTTCAACGTTATGGACATAAAACAACTCTACGCAAGATCCATATTAGTTAATTTACACAAAAACAGCAAAACATCATACAAAGCAATACAAACAATGCACAATACCCGAGCCAAAAATAAAGAACTTCTCCAAACTCCTTTTTCCAAAACTACCTTTGGACAAAGACACTTCAAATACATAGCTTGCAAACTATACAATACACTACGATCAGACAAACTAAATCCTTGACAAAATTCAAACAAGATATAAAGAAATAGATTGTAAGTATTGGACGCCACACTACTGCAAACATCTGTAAAATAAATCACACATAGACAGAAAACGATTTGCATACGACCTAATCCATAAAAAATAAATAAAAAAATAGAATCACGTCAAATATAATTCCATAAATAGATTTGACAGGATTTACTTTTTACTGTACTTCATTTCTTCCTTCATTTATATGATAACTCTCTTTAAAGTATTTACCCACACTTCCAATCACCTTTCTATTTTTATTGTACTCAAATGAAAATGTAACATATATATTCTGTATAAATCCTTAAATATGTTCATTTATGTACCTCTAAGCCTGTCTCGACACAGTTATATCCTAGTGAGACAGGCATCGTAAAAACCCAATGTAAACATACTGTATATAGATAAATAAATAAAAATAAAAATAAAATCAAAATTCCATATCATCATAAATATAATAACGATTTGACAACAATAAAATTTTATTATTATTTATTATTTTTTTATTAAAATAATACATTTGGTTTCAATAATGACGTATCGCCACTAGGCGTGAAACGCCTGTGTTGAGATAGAAATTTACAGAGTGGTTGTTGTTATCTATGTTATGAAAATGATAGCTCGATATAAAATCAGTATTTTTTAAAAATATACAATTCAAGTATGTAATATATATAGAAGATTGCAGTACATGATATACACACAGAAGGCATAAATATAAATACGTTATGAAATACTCCTGATAGATATGTTTATTTGAAGTGATTAATGATTTTACTTTTAAAAGAACTTTTAGTTTGCGTGTTTCTAATGTCAGTAGGTAGAGAATTGAATAACTTCGTAGCATTATACTATTTAAAACTTCTTTGTCCATAAGAGGTTTGACAAACTGTGACATTAAAAGATCTAACATGTGACTCTCTTAAGCAGGACTTCCCAACCAGGGGGGCACGCCCCCCTAGGGGGGCGTAGAGAAATGTCAGGGGGGCGTAATAAGTATGTTTGCATTTCAGAAAAAAAAAAATTATTTAACGCGTAGGTAATTGCAAATTGAATTGTTACTAACTGGTACAGAGAATGCAAGCTCAAGTATCTCATTAGTACTTCAAAAGTTTTAATTTATTTGTTCTAAAATTACTTTGAAAGTTGTTAAACATTATCTAATTATAAAAATATAATTTAAATAAATAAAAAATAATAATAGAATTATGTGTAGAATTAAAAGAAAACTAAGAAATGTAAATGTAAAAGTAATTAATGATTAAAAGTGTACCTACTCTTCTATTAAAGATCCATAATAAATAAATATATTGTATCTGTATTGAACCTATTTGAAATTCAAATAAATAATTTAGTTAATATAAAAAAAAATGTGTTCCTTATTTTTGTTGAAAATTAATTAAGGGGGGCATGAAAATATTTTTTTTTGGTTCGGGGAGGCTCGGAAAAATAATGGTTGGGAAACCCTGCTCTTAAGGCTGTAGTACTTTTTCGTTCTTCAAACATACATATATTTTTAAATTGATGAAGAAGGATATTTTTTAATACAATTTTTTCAGGTTAGGAACATTTAGTGTCTTGAAAATAAAATCAGTGCTTGTCCTCAACGGAACTTTAAGAAAAACCTTCAGTATTAGTTTTTGAATCTTTGCTAAAGGCTCCAGGCAAGTATTTGAGGCACTTCCCCAGCTGATAATGCCATATTCAAGTGATGATTGAGAGCACAGTAAGCTTGTTTCAGTTGTTTTCTATTTAATATATCCCTGAAATTTTTAAAGAAATAGATGAGTTTCCTCAATTTTGTCGTTAGGTTTGTAACATGTACATTCCAATTAAGATCATCTATTTGAATAATAAGGTATTTAATACTATCAACTATACTTATAGAAGGACAGGTACATGGGATTAATAAGGTGTTACAGCTGTGCAGTTTGAGGCTTTGTTGGGCGAGCTTATTTGATACGCGAAATGTAAAAAAATTGGTTTTGTCTGTATTCAAGGTTAATATGTGGGCATCAAGCCAATTTTTAACAATACGAAAGCCATTTTCTGCCGTTTTAAAGACTTCATCCCAAGATTTGGCAAAAAATAAATAATAGCAAAACCGTGTCATTGGCAAAAGTTGTGATTTGTCCACAAATTTGTAGGTTGCAAAGATCATTAATATGTGTTAAGAATAATAAGGGTCCTAAGATGTTACCTTGTGGAACACCACAAACCATTTTTTGAGGACGACTACAGGTACTGTTTATTTTGACACATTGCATTGATCAGTTAGATAACTATGAAATAATTAGGACATTAATAATTCATATTACTTGTAAGGTATTCCCCGATCAATATTGAGGTGAGCTACAAACCCGAGGTAATTAAGCCTACTGGGAATAACCAAAATAATTAGAAATTCGACAGTCAAAGATGACTTAGTAACAAATGTAAGAAAACCCATATAATTGAAAAAAATCCCTGTAGACCACCCCCCCTCTCCCCTCACCCATATATTATGTATGTAAACTGTAGGTTAAGAATAATTTGAACCATTCTGAAGATGGTTTTAATCGGTTAGGGGCCGTTCAAGTATTATGTAACGCAATTGGGGGGGGGGGGGTCTTGTAAAATGTTACTGTGCGTTACCGGGGCGGGAGGGGGTTTCTAAGAAAAAGTTACGTAACATGTTTTTTTTTATTTAAATAAAAAAACTAGGGAATTAAAATCTTACAAGTTGGCAACCCTTTTCATTTATGTTTTACTGGGAATCCCTCGATTGTATTGGACGTCATTTTTATTTTGTTCTCCCAAGTTGGCAACCCTTTTCGTTTATGTTTTACGGAGAATCCCTCGACTGTATTGTACGTCATTTTTATTTTATTTTCGTTGTCAAAATCAAATCAAATTGGTAAAAATAGTAGCGTTGGTGTTACGTAACGTTTAGGGAGGGGAATGGGGGGTACAGAAAAACGTTATGGCGCGTCACATGGGGGGGAGGGAGGGTAAAAAATTTTCAAAAATTGCGTTACGTAATACTTGAACGCCCCCTTACGGCCAAATAAATTAAAGTGGAAATAATTTATAATACTTGTTTTATTATAATAAAATTCCACCATAAATTGTCAAGTTCAAAAATAGAAATATTAAAAAACACGCAAATAGTTGTTTCTTGTAGTAATTGTTGAAATGAATTGTAATTTCTATAATCTGTGTCTAAAAGTTCGGTGATTAGTGGAATAATTAACCAAAGTTCAAGTGATCTGAAGCTAATTTTTTTTTTTTATATTCGAGCTAAATTTGTAAAATATTATCAATAAAATCAAATAAACTTACTGTTGACAGTTGTACAGAGAACGGCGTAAGCTTTATAATGATAACACGAACACCCAAGAAATGTATGATAATTTTCCAGAAGGCACTTAGCGAGTTATCAGCTAGGTTTATATTGTTTGATTTGGTTTAATTGCAGGGATGGTATGTCCAAAATAATTATTTCCCTAGATTTCGAGGCGAAATTTCCCTAGATTTCGGGGGTACCACCTTTTCAAATGAAACCCACGTCGAGGGGGGGGGGGGGGGGGGACTTCGAAATAAAGGACTTTCAAATAATGGACTTAAGTATAACACTAATCCTTTGGAAGGATATCGGAACTTAGTAGATGTACTTATAATACTGTGATTTTTCAAATAAAACACTTTTTGCTAAGTGAAATAATAATTTCAAAGTATATATACCTCTTCACTGACTTAGAAACGGAGTTCCTAATAAAAATCACTCTGCAAAATAAAAAAAAAACAACCGCAATCACCGAAACTGAAGAAAATTTCTTGTTGAAATAACACCACAACTTAGTTGTAACCACGATTTTTTTTTTTTTAATATGGACCGGTTTTGCTTAAAACAAGCACCTTCAGTGGATAAAATTAAAATAATCATAAATGTTCATTGTTAAGCGAAACCGGTCGGTATTAAAAATAAATAAATAAATAGTGGTTACAAACAAAGTTATTGTTTTATTTCAATTGATATTATGTCAAACCACAAAGTTACTGCTTTCTACCAAATAAAATTTCTTCTAATAAACATAGATAAAAACGTAACTCGAAGCCTAAATTAAATTTTTTTTGGGAAGTCCCCATTTATCATTTTAGATACATTATATCATTTTGACTTGTCAGTGTTAAAAAAAAACAACATATCTTGATTTATGTAAGTACTTCAAAAACATTTAATATTCATGGGAATTCCAAAAAAATTGCGACCGGCAATACCAGTAATATTGTCATAATATATAAACAAAAAAAATGCCCGAGTTCGAAATTTCCCTAGATTTGTGCTGATTTCCCTTTTCCCTAAAAAATATTTTTCTCCCCTAAATCTAGGGAAGAAAAGAGAGACTAGACATACCATCACTGATAAATTGTTATCAATTGATTTGACACTGACAGTAGCTGACATGAGCTGACAGTCGCAGCCACTCACCATTAAGCTCTGTCTCCAGCGACCTCTGCCATGAATATTTGTTTGAACATTCACTTGACTTTCACTATAAACTATGAACATTGAATGCTTCAACATTCACTATAAACTTTGTCAATAGGGGCGTGGCTTTAAGCAATTCTTATTCGCAGATGCTATGTTCAAGCTTTCCATTATGCCAAGGACACTCATGCTCATTAGAAGCTAATGAGCAATTTCTACCTAGCAGCGTGCGTCCAGTGACGTTGCTAGAATTGAGCTTGCTCATTTGAAGCCAAATAAGCATGCTCACAAATCAAATCCATTTGTTTGACATGAGCATGCTCATTAAAGAGCAAGAGTGTGTTCAATTGTTGGCTTTACGCGTGCTCATTCTTGAGTGGGCTCAAACCAAGCTTGCTCATTTATGAGCAAATGTGTGCAGTTGATAAGCATGTTTATTTATGAGCATGTGTATCAGTACCGTTACTCGTCGCAGCACATTGGAGGTTACCCACCATTTACCCGCACTGGTATAAGTAACAGATGGTTACTCATTCAAGGCTCTCGCGAGGACTCTATTTTTTTCGAAAGAACGAAGCTAAATTTAGTTTAGAACGAATCTGGACCTCCAATGTCCCTGCATACAGTGTTAGTAAGCAGTATGCAAGTGCTTACATAATAAACTTGATACAATGGTGTTAGTAAAACATATATAAGGGCATGGAAAGATGATATAAAACAAGACGAAGGACAGCAGCTCGTGAGGGATTATATCTTGCGTATGTTGCAAGCACCTACAAAAAAAGGGAAGAGACAAACATGTTTAGATAAAAAAAAATGGCTCTGCTGTCTGAAAGGGTTCCCTCTCTCGTCGTCTGGCAGTACCAGCAAGAATGTTTGTGGCGGTCGGTCAAACCTTAACGAGACAGGGCTTCCGCGCCCCTTAGCCAGTTCCTCGGTTGTGCCTTGAAGAAAGTAACTGGGAAATAGGGGAAAAAAGCCCAAAGACCCTAAGGACTGAAGCGACTCGTCGCAGCAGATTATTTTCAGGCTAGCGGCGCAATGCGCGCACACTTCGGAGCATCGGAACGACCAGAAGCGACGGTGCCACGCGCTGCTCCAGGCCGCCTGCGATACTGTGTCACATCTGCCCTAATGACGGACACTGTAACACTGTCCGAAACGTTGGCTAAAGAAGTAATATAATTAGTAAATCAAGATACATCAAATCGGGAGTACCGCAAGGGTCAATTCTAGGTCCAAAATTATATATTATATATGTAATTGCTATGTGTAAGATTTTCAAAAAAGCTCGTCGATTCATTTTTGCTGATGATACTGCTCTTGTTGTATCAAATGAAAATCCTGAAATTGCTATACAAGAATTACAAAGAGATTTTAACGAGCTTCTCAAATGGGCTCATGATGTAGGATTAATTATTAATGTTAAAAAAACCAAATGCATGTACATAAAATCACCAAGTTTGAAAATGTGGAATGTTCCTAAAATAACCGCTCATAGCTTTAACTGTATACATAGAGGAATTGTTAATGTTTGTGACCGTGAAAAAATAGATTTCACAAATGAATATACTTATCTGGGAATAATTGTTGATAACAATTTTAAGTGGGATAAACAAGTGGCTAAAATTTGTAACCAGCTCAGATCCTTAGCTAGTAACTTTTACAAATTAAAATTTATTTTGCCTCATTGTACTCTTAAACTCATATTTTTCTATGGTCGAATCCATCCTTAGATATGGTATTCGAACTTGGGGATGCAAGCACTACTTACATTAAATATATTGAAAATTTACAAACCGCCATAATAAAAAAAATTGTCACAACTAAGATTTACAAACAGAGACATAACTTAAAACTTCTGTATGGCAGAGAGCCTACTTACAATAAAAGGTCTCCACTGGTTCACTACTATTATGGATAATTTGGGGGAAAGCCCTTACAAACACCTACTTGTACACAAACATACCACAAGATTTAGAGAAGGAAAGGGCCTTAAAACTCCTCGAATATTAAATAAATATGGAAGCTGTACTCTTGAATATCTAATACCAGTGATTTTCAATAAAATCAATAAAAACATACAATTTGAAAAAAATGAGAGACTAAGTCCTAAAATGATAAAACTATGGTTAATGAACGAAAACTCCATGTATCTTTGAATATCTTAATATAGCTGCCTACATATCTTTTATTAGATAGGTATATTGAAATATCTTATGTATTTATAGTTGTAAGTTAAATTATCTAATACTACTATGTGATCTATTCTAATGTTTCCTTAAAACTATAAATTTATTTACAAATATTTTCTTAGATATTATATTAAGAATGTTTAAATTGTTGAACCTGCAGACAAGCTGCCATATGACAGCTTTGTGGGTCTACTCTCATTCTTGTACAAAATGTTCTCTGTAATTTTAATAATTAAAAAAAAAAAAAAAAAAAAAAAGGAGGTAAAGTATCGAAAAACGGCGTAACACCCCAAAAAATAAATAACGAAAATACTTTTGGTCGTGAAAATCTAAAATCATATCAAATCTTGCTTTTGATTCCAAAGACAGGTATGACTTTGGTACAGATCAATAATAATAATAAATAATAATTTTTGGATGATTTCTATAGCGCCATTTTTGTGAGAAAATCACCTCAAGGGCGCTTATATCTAAACATCATATCATCCGACCATTTCAGATATCTTTTCATTGAAAAAGATGTCATGATAGTAGATTTGTCTAAAGTTAACGAATTAAAAATCGCAAACGAGTTGAAACTTGTGTTCATACGTGGCGGTTTGGTGTGAAACTCGAACGATAAACAACAAAAAAGTAGACGGGCTTTAAACTTTAGTCGCTCAACTCAAGGCGGAACTCCTGCGCCAGAATACACATGAAAACTAGCTTGAACCCCACTATAAACGTTCTTTGTTTTCCGTCTCCTGCGTTTTTTTGGTTTGAAAGATTGGTGTGAACAGGTGTGAAGTTCGCGCGGTCACACACTTTGCTAGTGGCCTGTCCACGAGTCCACGCGTCCGCGCGTACGCAACTGACTTGACGTTTGACGTTTAGCGTTTAAATAAATGTTAAAATATGTTCCGATGAAGAAGAGATGCTACATCAGGGAGAAAACAGAGATATTTTAATAGATGTTTATTTACCAGGAAAGATTTCCGACTAATATCAATTATTATGACCTAAAGTCAGTATTTGAATTTCGAATGCGAAATTAATTACGCATTCGAAATTCAAACGTCAAAAGTCGAGTTCTGTTAAGAAATTTAGCGATGATATTGTAAACGAAATATAAAGGAGAACACGCAGATTTCAACTTAGACCTAACCTACCTAACTAGATTTTTATTAGGTATTTATTTATCAGGGAAAGAATAGAATACCTATTTTAATTGGTCATATCTTCCGTGTCTCTGAAACCGATTTATAAATTAATAGACTTTATTTACAAGTGAGATCACGAAAGATATAATCATCATTACGACAGTATTTATTTGGAATTTAAGGTCATAATTAGGTATTAGGCTCGCGCGGTTGACATAACCCCAAACGTCATTCGATTTACCTCCGGTACCAACCAACCGCTTCGTACGGCTCCTGTAAAAATATGAACTTATTTCCTCCCCCGCCGGCCCCGCCGGCCCCGCCTGCTTTCCCGCTCCCGCTTCACCCACTTCAAAAATAATATTAATATTAATATTGTTAATATTCGTTATTATGTTAAAATTTTATTATCAAATATATTTATTATATTGTATTTAGGTATCATAATATTTTAAACTAGTGATTATTAAGCTTGCTCATTGCGCATAACCTCAAAAACTTGTTCGGTTTGATTCTCCATACATGACCGCATCGCGCGGCTCTTGTAAAAATATGAACACATTTCCCCCCGCCAGCCTTCCCCCTTCGCCCGGGAGATGAATGTTTTCCGTCGGCTGTGGTAAAGCTTGAACACAGGGTTTTTGAACACGAAGTGTTCAAATTTTCAATGTTTTGGGTGCTGTTCAAGCTAGTGTTCATGTGTATTGTGGCGCAGGATACGGGCCTTCAAGCGGCGTATCCTGCGCCACAATACACATGAACACTAGCTTGAACAGCACCCAAAACATTGAAAATTTGAACACTTCGTGTTCAAAAACCCTGTGTTCAAGCTTTACCACAGGCGACGGAAAACATTCGTCTCCCGGGCGAAGGGGGAAGGCTGGCGGGGGGAAATGTGTTCATATTTTTACAAGAGCCGCGCGATGCGGTCATGTATGGAGAATCAAACCGAACAAGTTTTTGAGGTTATGCGCAATGATTGAGCTTAATAATCACTACTTTAAAATATTATGATACCTAAATACAATATAATAAATATATTTGATAATAAAATTATAATATAATAACGAATATTAACAACATTAATATTAATATTATTTTTGAAGTGGGTGAAGCGGGAAGCCTGAAGGCAGGCGGGGCCGGCGGGGGGGAAATAAGTTCATATTTTTACAGGAGCCGTACGGAGCGGTTGGTACCGGAATAAATCGAATGACGTTTGGGGTTATGTCAACCGCGCGAGCCTAATACCTAATTATGACTTTAAATTGCAAATAAATACTGTCGTAATGGATGATTATATCTTTCGTGAACTCACTTGTAAATAAAGTATATTAATTTATAAATCGGTTTCAGAGACACGGAAGAAATTGACCAATTAAAATAGGTATTCTATTCTTTCCCTGATAAATAAATACCTAATAAAAATCTAGTTAGGTAGGTTAGGTCTAAGTTGAAATCTGCATGTTCTCCTTTATATTTCGTCTACAATATCATCGCTAAACTTCTTAACAGAACTCGACTTTTGACGTTTGAATTTTGAATGCGTAATTAATTACGCATTCGAAATTCAAATACTAACTTTAGGTCATAATAATTGATATTAGTCGGAAATCTTTCCTGGTAAATAAACATCTATTAAAATATTTCTGTTTTCTCCCTGATGTAGCATCTCTTCTTCGTCGGAACATATTTTAACATTTATTTAACGTCAAGTCAGTTGCGTACGCGTGGACTCGTGGACAGGCCACTAGCAAAATGTGTGACCGCGCGAACTTCACACCTGTTCACACCAATCTTTCAAACCATGTTTAAAAAAACGCAGGAGACGGAAAACAAAGAACGTTTATAGTGGGGTTCAAGCTAGTTTTCATGTGTATTCTGCGCCAACCTCAAAAACTTTTCGGTTTGATTCTCCATACATGACCGCATCGCGCGGCTCTTGTAAAAATATGAACACATTTCCCCCCGCCAGCCTTCCCCCTTCGCCCGGGAGATGAATGTTTTCCGTCGGCTGTGGTAAAGCTTGAACACAGGGTTTTTGAACACGAAGTGTTCAAATTTTCAATGTTTTGGGTGCTGTTCAAGCTAGTGTTCATGTGTATTGTGGCGCAGGATACGCCGCTTTATAGTGTGGTTCAAGCTAGTATTCATGTGTATTGTGGCGCAGGAGTTCCGCCTTAAAAACTTGACCAACTTTGTTTGAAATAATGTTCACACTTGTCAATAAGCATTGGGTGAAAGTGTAGTAATTTTAGTGAACAACATAAAATTAATAATAATAACACTAAAATTGAATCGTCTGAGCGGGCCGTAAATGCTTCACCAACACATCGCTAATTTAAACCGAACTTGTAAATAAGTACTGTACACCTGTATGGAATAATGGAATTAGGGAACTCAATTTACTGATATGGCAATACCTTTATTTATGGAATGGCCGTCTGTCCTTGGGCCCTGTTGAAGTTTATGTTTTCATTCGACGTGTCAAATCGCGGCGACAATGCGCAATTTTTAGCTGCTGTGTTTCGTTAAACATAAAATTTCCGTGTTTTTTCAGCCGGCATGGACATCGACCAGGATACTTTCATTTATGGTTTGTGAATCATTTAGTTTATTCTTTTACTACGCACCGGCTTTCATTTTAAATTTAAGACTGAAATACTTTTAAATACGTGGTGAGTGGCATGCATTATCGCGTTAGTGGTCAGTCAGTTCGAATAATAACGATAGCGCAGCGAGATATTGCAGCTTTAACTTGTTCAGGTAGTTTAATTATCCTCATGTGAGATTGTTTGGCTGCTGAAAAGTCGATGACCTGACCAAAAATAATGGTTATTTTTTTGATGATATCCAAAAATAATAGTTATTTTTCTGATAATAATATGCATGCATATTGCTTCTATCACTTATTAATGCATTATCACAAAACTGTTCATGTTTTCAATTGTACAAAAATATGAAAACATAAAAGTTATTAAATTCTATTGTAGATGTTCAATGAAAATTGTCATGCTTTGTCTACTTCTTTATTCTCACAGTGACTATATTAAATTAGGTTAGGTTAGGAAGGTTTCGGTTAGCATTGCTAGGAAGCATTACGTTAGGTTACTGCTTATTGATATGCAAGCGGTTGTCATTATACAAGGTGTCCGAAAACTCGTAGTACAAGCGGAAAACTGGTGAATCCACATCACATAGAGAACCCAAATAAACATAAAGATTTTCAATTTAAGCATTTTTACAATTAAAATTTTAAAAATATTAAAAAATAATAAAAATTCAGCATTTTTGGGGTTAACGGTTTGACATTGGAGCGAAGATGCAATTCTAAAATGATTTATTTATGCTACTATTAATCTCTTTTCGTGTCCATAGTTTATTTATTTTCACCTTACTAATTTATTCTTCCACCTCTTCTAAAATTTCACTTCTTTTGCATTACAATATGGTTAATTAGCGTATTTACTTTGTTTCGTAGCAGTCCACCATTTTGCAACGGGCAGGAGCCAATAGGTAATTACTTGAAATTAATACGAACTCGCTCACTAATACTCGCTACTTGACTTCATACTGGACCAATTTGAACAAATCTTGTGAGATAAATTGATAGCACAGATGTGTACCTACTTACATTATGTAGCTATGTTCCGTTTCCAATCACAAAACACACATTTAACATATCATAATATTCTGCGTTGTATATTCCACAATAATTAATCAAGCACTATTTTTTAAAGATGAAAATAACACAAAAGTAATTCACAAACACACACTTTGATTTAGTTTACAATTAACGAAAGGATTGTTGTTGATATTAAATATGTCAACAGCGAACCGGCGTAAACTAAACTAATCTACCGTAAAAAATGTCCAGGAATCCAGGGATCCCCTTTTCAGTACGGTGCGGAATGGTGACATTTCTTCTACACTATAGTTCGTCTGCTCTTTCACGTGTTTATTAAACCGAGGAAAAAGAGAGAGCTATTCTTTTGCAACGCAATTTGAACTACAATGTGCGTGATCATACATAACATAACAGTCAGCTGTGAATTAACCTCTGCGCGGCCGACTGTTTTATTTTTAATGATGGGAGATTTCAAAATAATGCAAAATAATCTGGATTTTTTGTTTATTTTCTTTTAAATAGTTTTTATTACTTAGGTACTGTGATCGTCACTAATAATTTACAAGAATTTGACCAATAAAAAATTCAACTTCCGACTTGATTTACTCGAAAACGAAAGCTCAAATCAAAAAAAGTTATACTACAAAATCGATTCCAAATGTGATGTAGATTCTCCGGTTTCCCGCTTGTACTACGAGTTTCCGGACACCCTGTATAGGTAAAGTTGCATTTTGACTGGTTGTTGTGAAACTGATAAATAGGTACCTACCAATAATAAACATTTTATGCGTTTACTAGAAACTACTTATAAGACCAGGAAATTTTTTTATAAGATTCTGAGAAGATTGCTATAAGTCCGAAAACCACTAAAAAAAACTATCAAGCCAAAATGAGTTCTCCATTTTTTTAAATTTTGTACTAGCTGGGGTACCCGGCTTCGATCAGGGAGTTGATATGAGATTGAACTGACATTTGAACCCACAACGGATCTTGCTTTATATACCCCTACCAATGGGTAGCCCCACCCATACAAAGAAGGCATCGAATGCTCCACAATGTTCTAGAACATTCCATAACATTCGGGAGCGTTCTAGAATGTTCCACAATGATCTGGGATGTTCCAGAACGTTCCAAAATGTTCTAGGATGTTCTGGAATGTTTTGGAATGCTCTTGAATATTCTAGAATGTTCTGGACTGTTCTAGAAATTTCTAGAGGGCGAAACTTCCAGCCCTTATATCTTCAAAAGCACGCCCTTCAGGTAAAAACGGCAACCTTCTTCATGGATGGGGGATAGAGGGCTACCACACCATATAACTTGATGGTACCGGGACTCGTTTCTGAGTTTTAGCGGGACGCACACTTTCATACGCTTTCTTTTATAATATATATTGATTTTTTGTAAAGTTGTACAATTCCGCTTTTCGGATAATACGGAATGCTCCTTGCCGAAGTTCGATACACGGATAATACAGAATATTACTTTTTTAATTAATAGACGATCAAATTTGACATTTGTCATAAGTACCAACCTTATAAGATAGAAATAGATTTTCAAAAGTAAATAAAATGTTAAAGGAACTAAATTGGCTAACCGTGAAACAGATGTTGACCTTGAACACAGTATTTATCCATAAAATAGTGAACAACCTGTTACCAAAATACTTCTCAAACAAAATTGTTTGTATACAAGGACATTCACAGACGTAACACAAAGACGTGCAAGGAAATCAGGCTACAGAAAAAGGACAAAGCGAATACGCAGAACAGTTTACTATACAAAGGGATGAAATTATACAACACTACCAGAAACTTTAAAGTCCGCACCAATTGGAAAGTTCAAGATGTATTGTAGGAGCTACATAAAACAAGAAAAAATATAGTTTGCAATATGAAATGATATAATTAATTAGGAAATTGTAAACTTAAATGTACAATTTACTAAAATAAAATTAATAAATAAAAAATAAAAAAAATCTTTTCAAAATAAAATGTACCTAATTTGCATTATTTCCAGTTGTACTGTGCTGGGTTGAGCTTCAAGCTGCGGAAGCTGCATGTCATCATCATATGGATTTTATGTACTGCTAAATTTTAATGGGCTCTTTAGATATACAAACCATATTTTTAATGGTTTATATGGCAAGTAGGGTTTGTCTAACGGGTATGTGTAGTTATTCTAACTAGTGTTCGCCCAATGGTCGAAATTCGACCATAATTGTAATGTTTATTTTATGTTTGACATTCAGTAAGACCATAGACAAGTAATATTAAAGACAAACAATATTAATCTATTCTCAATTTGACCATAGACTTTAACAATAAACAATAGAGTAAAGACGCGAGTGTGTGTGTCAAATACATGGTAGTGTGTGGAATGTTTTTGTTATTGATTTAATCTATTTTTATGCATAATTTTTAAAAAATATTAGCATTCTGCACTCCTCCTCTATATAAACTATAAGTGTGCGAAATTTCATACTCCTCCGTCCGCGCAATTTTCGTAAAAAGGGGTACAAAGTTTTGGCTTCACGTATTAATATATTGATACTTTCCATGCTCTTCTGTTATAAATACAGGTTCAAACTCGCAGATAATGCATTCACCTCATAACATGAATAAATTATTGTTTTGTATGGCAATAAATTTTTTCTAATTGGCAGCATTTGGCAGTCTTTGAAATGTAATATAAATATGAATATGGCATAGAACAGTTTATATATCGCGTAAGTGAATTAATTTTAATTAAATTAAAATGTAAAATGCTTTTTTTTTAATAATAAAGCTAAATCTAACTGTTTGAATAAGAAATATTCCGTATTGACCGAGAAGCGGAGTAAAACAAATTTAATATATAAAAATGAATTACTAAACCATTCATCCGATTACAATGAAATTTTGGAGATTTGATGTGCGCATGCCTGCGGTGGTTTCTATCTATAATAGTGAGCTCTGGTGTTATGAAATTACTTCCCATACTATTCTCCCGTTTGCGATGAAACTATGGTGAGTTGTTATGCACATGCCTTCTTCAATTTGGGAGGCGGGAATGGGTACCGCCGCCCCGGGAACGTTTATTGGATAACCAACACCTCTGCCATAGGTCACCCCAAGTGGTTCGCCACCTTTGGTGATTTAGCAGGGGTGCCCGGGTTCATGGGGTGAGGTTTGTCCTGGCGGATGACCAGGACACACTGAACCTCAGATTCCTACCCACCCCTTAAACCCTTTTCCTTCCCAGAACTCTACTCCCCTTCCTTTCCTTATAAAAAACCTCCACACAGCATCCCCAAAGATGTCATAGGCCCTGAGGGACATTATTTTCCTCGGGCCTCCTGTGTGGAGCTCATGTAAAAAAAAAAATGCCTTCGAAGGTTTCTACATATACATACAATAGTGAGCTCTGGCATTACGAAATTTGTATTAAAAAATTGCAATTGCAATGCAATGGAGAAAGGAAAGGCGGATTGGGAAAGGAGAATGGGATGAATGGGAAAGGACACGCAGGGAGAAAGAATTTATTTACTAAGTGGCATAGCAACGCATACCGGAAACTCACTAGTTTATTATAAAAACATGATGAAATATAAAATAAAAATTAATACAAGAAATCATTTTGATGGGTGTAAATTTAAATTACAAATTACCTATTTACATAGAAATAAAAATTTGTCATTTATGTATTAAAATCACCACCCAAAAAAAAAAACATTTTTAACAATGTTTTATTTTATTTTTCATTATTCGAAACGTTTCTCTTAATCTTTCTATTTTGTATCCATCCATTATGTCAGGTAAAATATAAACTCTGAAAATAACAACACTGTCAAAATGAACATAAAATGTAATATTTGAAGTAATTTAACAGTTTTGATTTCCATTCCAGATGGCTCCGATGACCTGCTGTCCTGTCTGTCCCGAGAGCTGCTGCTGCCCTCGGTGCTGGAGGGAGACGCCTCAGCTGGGGAGATCCTGGCCCAGGCGGCGCTGCGGACAGACCTGCACACGCACAACGCATCAGACAGCTCATCGGCGCACAATAGCGATGATGAATCTAAAAGGTAACTAAGCGGGGGTAAAGAACTCAGTGAGGCCAAAACCATCTTAACCATCATATTGCGGCCCAGCTCTATAGCATCGCAATTTTCAGCGAGAGTTTATCGGTCCTCGGGAGAGGGCGTGCGATATTGCGGTTGGCCCGTGTCTTTGTGTTTTTACGCACTGGTATCACCAGGTTGTCTATGGAGGTCAGGGACAGGAAGAGAAAACTTCATTACTTGCCTAAAACACAAATCGATTGGAGATCTCAGTGTGTGTCTTCGTCGACAAATCAATCCAGAATCAATCGTACAAGATGTAATCTTTTATAAAACGAGTGAAGAATACTAATCTGAAGTAATCGGAATGCCCGGCGAGGCAATTTTCTGACAGATTGTGACGACAATGTCCCCAATACTACACAAGGTCGCATTTTGAACTCTTTTCAACCCTACCTGAATTCTGGATGAAATTGTAAGCTGATTGCTACCTGGTGTGAATCCACCATTACTTGGAGGAAAGTTGCTGGTCTCATCCAAGGCCCTTTACAACATTATATTATGGAAACTTGGATCACTAAGTGTGTGATTGGATTTAGACACTTTATTCAAGAATCGTTTGGTTCTCGAAGGATTGTTAAACCAATCCTGTTTTCTACCAGTGATAACAAAAGCCCCCTTGGTAAAGCGAGTAGATTAGGGCAGTGTTCCGCAAACTTTTTGCATTCAAGGTACACTTACCAAAACAAGAAATTTTAGAGGAACACCAAAAAAAAACCAATGTTTAAAATCAATATAATATGAAAAGATGTTTAAGGAGATACGTGAGCCTGCTTAAATAAGCACAGGCACTCAAAATTTGGAGCAATCGTTGGTAACTCTTCTCTCATCTCCTCGTCGATCGTCCTCCGGCGTTCTTTTTTTTATTTAATCGTAGTGAGAGTTGAAAATCCCAATTCGCACAAGTTGGTGGTGGCAAATGGTAAGAGAATTGCAATAGCACGCTTTGAAAGCAATGGATACTCATTTTTTATGTGCTAGCGCTGTTTCGGAAATCTTTTTTTAGCTCCATGAATTCTCCCTGCTCATTTATAGAATGAAGAATAGATTCTTGATGGAAAATGAGGCTTCTTGGGTTTAACTAGCATATTAGCGATCACCTAGCTTGCTTTTTGTGCTTTGTTTGATGTTTTAAAAGATGAACTAATGAGAGTTACCTGTTTCTTAGACAGGTTTTTCAAACGTTGAAAAAAGGCTTGGTCTTTTTGAGCCACCGAGGGGTTTTTAGTTGTTAAATGTCGTTTTTACTGGGCACCATCGAATTATTACCCAAAGTTTCTCCACAAACAAAACATTTTGGGAGGGTGCATGATTCGTCTCCGCAAAATATAAAGCCATAACTTACGTAGCTCTCATCATATATTCGATTAACAAGCTTAGGTTTTGTTCTTCGTTGAATCTGCTCCCTCTTGGGAATCATTAGTTTCGTTTAACAAACTTGCGGTGTGTTTAATAAATTTATTCGTTACATTGTCACATTGCGGCGGGGCACACCAACTACTGACCACGGTACACCAGTGTGCCGCGGCACACACTTTGCGGAACACTGGATTAGGGTGTAGGGTGTTCTACGTGTAATATACTTTTATTTACAATATAACCTTCTATTGCTGATTGAAAACATTACTTTTGAATCTTGAATTTGTAACACCTTCATTCCCAAATTGCCTGTATATTGGGCACACAACCTGAGGTAAGCAGTTCTCATTGTTTCTGCTGAAATAGGCAGGATGGCGCCCTAACATTTCAATTTCAACAATCAATCACATAAGTTGCCCGTAACAAACTGTATTTATTGTTTATCCTGTAAAATAGTACACTCTAAAGGGAATCGATATTTTTCACCATGTCGGAAGTTAGATTGTGGATGATCGGAATCTATCAAATGACAGCGACACAATGGACGACGAGACCTTTTTTCCGAAGTGACATTATAGTACATCGCATTGCATCAGAATCAAAAAAAGAAAAGCCTTCAATGACTCATAATTACAATTAATACACGGGAGGAGCGGACGAATCCGACAAAATGTTGTACGTGTATTTAGATGAGCAAAGTTGCACTCGAAATATTCAGAATAATGGTGCTAAACGCTTATCTATACTAATATTAGAAATGCGAAACTGCGTGTGTTTGTTTGTTACGCTTTCACGCATAAACCAAAAAACCAATTTTGGAAATTCTTTCACTAATAGAAAGCTACATTATATGCGAGTAATATAGGCTGTATAAAATGGTAAGTTCTGGCTTATGAAATTATAAATACATTAGTTTTCTGTCCCTAACAAAAGCGAGTTATTGCTAACGTCAGAAGAAAAGCAAAACAAATTGGTGCCGCGGAAACGATGTTGATATATTTGCGGGAAATTTCGCTGAGCTGTAACGATAGAATTACGGTTTTGGAAATATACGCGCACGCAGAAAGCGCAACGCGCTCTCGAGTGCGGATCCATTGCTACTAAATCTCCAAGATGTTGCGCACCACACCCTCCCTACCTCGTCTGGACACCCTGTATAATAATAGATCAAGCTTGAGACAAGCCAAACCTAGTTGGCTGACATTTATTAATTCAAATAAAAAGTGGTGTATTACAAAGTGTGTTTTTTTCTTCATGTAATAGAGATTTCTACATATCACAAAAATGCGTTTTTCAATGAATTTAACAGCCCCTTTTAACTTTTGCTTTTACTTTCCGAAAACCGATAGTTTAAAAATCATGAAATTCGTGTGACGTAATTTATGGACGGCCCCTAAAGCATGTTCGAGAATACAAATAAATAAATAAAAAATAAATAGCTGCGATGGTGTTGGCTGTTCCAGCTACCAGTACTGCAGCAGTGCCATGCTGTCCAGCTCCCCGGGAAGTAGCTCCAGCGAGGGTCTGTCGGACTTTGGACAAAATGGCTTCGAGGAGATCAACATGACCGGAAATTCTGAATGGGGTAAGATTATTTTATATTATTTAAATTGATGACGAACAGCCCAAGGGTCCCTTTGTACGGCCTGCTAGCCTCTTATTTTTTCTTACTGCCCACACTTGTATGCCCACAATGTATTCAATGCAGTAAAGAATTTTCAATGGTTTTTATTATGTTTGGAAAAACTTCAGTCTTTCTTCAAAGTTTTGAATCGGCCACTCAAAATAATTATTTCTTATATATTCTTAAAAAGACAAAATTTCATTGTCCGACCTTTAGCGTGGGAAAAAATTTCGCCTTCGTAAGCAGCGCTTTTTTTTTATTAGGATCTAAGTTTGATGCTTTTTAAAGGTTTCCATTTTATAAAATACCAAAAGTTTTCTTAAAAATTTTTACTTTCCGAATGATAAAAATCAAAAGTTACCCAAAATTGCAAGTAGCTATTTTTTAATATTCCAAAACTAACTAACTAACTAACTAACCATCACGCCGTTTCTCCGCAGGGGTAGGCAGAGAGGACGGACCGCCAAACAACTCGATCTTGGCACACACTCCTTGCTTCGTTCACATTCATACATCGTCTCATACATGCTCTTCTGTTATTCTGACTCTTGACATCGCCCGACTCAAGTATCTGATTCACTTGGTCGTGCCATGTCTTCCTCGGGCGTCCCCGACTTCGTCTACCTTTCACATTTGCGTCATATATTCTCCTTACACTCCTTTCCTCATTCATTCGCTCTACATGCCCAAACCATCTGAGCGTCCCTTTCTTAATCTTATTCATTACGCTTACATCAGCCTTGCATTCTTTGCGGATCTCCACATTTCTCACACGATCATACATGGTTTTACCACACATACGTCTCAGGGATCTCATTTCTACAGCATTCAGTCTACTTTCATCCTTTCTCTGCCAGTTCCATGCCTCACTGCCATACATCAGGGTAGGTACCAGCACTCCATTATGGACGGCTAGCTTCGCTTCTTTTGACAATTTTTTGTTGCTGCCAACGGCGTTCAGACCTCCATTAATGGAGTTACCGGCATTTACCCTTCTTTCGATATCTCTATCAGTCTTCCCATCTCTCGTAAACATACTTCCCAAATACACAAACTCATCCACCTGCCCCAAGTATTCGTCGTTCACAACTATGTTGCACATTGTTTTCGTACTCTCTCTTTCAAATACCATTACTTTAGACTTACTTACATTCATCATTAACTCATTCTTCATACATACTTCGTTCATCCTAGACACGAGCGACTGTAGATCTTCCATACTGTTAGAAATCAGCACCGCATCATCAGCATACAACAGGCAACATACTTCTAGATCACTCAATTTCGCGCCCAATCCCATATCTTTCAACTCTTGCATACAATTATCCATGTACAGATTGAATAACCACGGTGACATTACGCATCCTTGCTTAACACCTTTTGTGATGTCAAACCACCCCGTAAAATCACCGTTCACCCTAATACATGCAACGCTTCCCTCATACAGAGACGCAATTGCTTGTATGAGATTCTTATTCACTCCGTACTTGGACAACACCTTCCACAGTTAATATTCCAGAATGATAAAAATTGGCAGCATTCATTAGTTTCCCCTTGGAAATATAAAATTTTTGCATTTTATAATTTTTACCTAATTTAATTACCTTGATTAAATTATAAATTAGCAAGGCTTTTTTTTTTTTATAGGCGGAGACGGTCTACAAGTAGTTCCCGTGAGCACAGGCCATAGGCCCTTTGTGCTATCTCCCTTTTTACCGCAATCCTTTAATAACAACCCAGTCCCTTTAATAAAGTTCACCAGGGTTATCACTGGATATGTGGCAATCACACAAGTGGTGCTTTATCAATAGTCCTGCATTCCATCACCAGTCTAGAGTCGCATCGGTTACTTTCCAGTGCCATTAGGGCAGCCTGGCTATCAGGACATATACTTTATTGTTCTTATTCCTGTACCCGATACGTATATTCTGCGCAGGCCAAGATGGCTTTCATCTCAGCTTGAAACACAGTAAAGTATGTTCCTAGAGGTATACTGAGTTCCCTCTTGGATCCCTGCAGACAGACCCCGGCCCCTGTTCCTTCACCCATCTGTGAACCAGATAAGTTCCTGTTTGGAGGTTGGACCTGGAACCGTGTCCCATTCCTCCCTTGTGGGGTAGATCACCCCGAACTGCTGTTTAAAGAAGTAGTCGGCTTGCTTGCCTTCCTGCTTCATTCCAGCTGTCGGGCTAATTGCCCTCAGTCTTGTTCCGATCTCTGTATTAGTAAAATTTTTGCATTTTATAATTTTTACCTAATTTAATTACCTTGATTTAATTATTAAATGAACGAAAAACCGAAAATGTAAACAGAACGCACAAACAAATTTAAAGACGGACAAAATGCAATACGGCTGAGTTACAACAAGACTTTGCTACAATCAGTCAACTACCGTGGGTAGGCAGAAGATGCACTTCAACATCTCTTGGCTAATGACCTGGTGTTTTGTTGCAGATAACATCTACACAGACTTTGGGGTGCGTCGTAACGGATACGGCGCTATGGAGGAAGCTCCTGCCACTTTACCGCACCAAATATTCTCACACCAACACCAGAACATCAAACTTGAGGTTGTTTAGCTCACATTATTTATTTATATATATAGAAACAAACAGTACATTGGTTACAGTGTTAAGACAATTTACAGTTATTCTTTATATATAAAAATCAATTTGCTTTGTCTCGCTAAAACTCGAGAATGGCTGGACCGATTTAGCTGATTTTGGTTTTGAAATGTTTGTCGTAGTCCAGGGAAGGTTTAAACGTTGAGAAAATATGGAAAAATTGCGAGGAAGATAGTAAAAACAACAATTTTTCCAATATTAGTTTAAAAACTGAATTTATCAGGGTTGAATGTGTGGAATGCGTGAGGGGGAGGAGGGAGGGGAACTCGGGAGGGGGGAGAGGAACTCGAGAGAGGGTTCGTGGGACGGAGGAAGGGGGGGGAGTGGAGTGGAGAGAGGGACGGTGAAGGAGACGGAGTGGGAACGCGACGCGGGAGAGGAAGGGGAGGCAGAAGGGATACGGGACGAACGGGAAAGGACACGCAGGGAGAAACAATTTTTTTTTTAAATGGCAAAGCAACGCATGCCGGGTACCAGCTAGTTAAGTAATATTTCATGGTGGGTACCTGTGATATGTTTCTTTGGAGTGTCTTATTTATTGTATATTATAATATTAGATAGATAGATTCTAAGAATATTAAAAAAAAAAATTTAAAAAAATTGTAAAGCGCCCTTGAGGTGATTTTTCACAAAAACGGCGCTCTACGAATTGTCCAATTATTATTATTATATATATTTAATAATTACCGGGTGATGTGCATAGTGGGTAGGTGTGTGTACGCGCATTGAACGGTTTACATTATTGACATGATACTCTTTTTAAATTTGTGCTGTGAATTGGAGAAAATTTCGATTATACTACATTATACTAATCCTCATAAATAGGCCTAGGTATGGTTAAACTGGCCGTGAACAGGGCTTAAGGTCGACTTATCCGTACCAACGCTGAATCTAATAAAAGGATTATGTTTATCGCATTACACGATTGAAAGAATCCAAAAGAAATTCTTAACACAATGGACAGGAATAATTTATGTTAGGTACCTTAACACATTGTAATCTGATCACGTATTAATACGTGTTTAGCAAATTAATGCTAGAGAGCGGAACACGTATTTATACGTTTTTGATAGATTGTTAGTGGAGCGCGGGTCACGTTAAAATGCGGGTTCCAATATACTTGAGTTTTCGCTATATAGCCTCTGTAGGGTTGTAGCCATGCAGGTAAAAACCTTTTGAGAACAATAGATGGGGTGTACGGTAGGTACCGAGGTAGTGTAAATATAAATTTTTTCATAACTTTCCTGCTTTATGTGAAATTCTGCACTAGTTTAACGATAAAGAATACATTTCTAAATATAATAAAATAAAATGAATTAAAATAAATAATTTGCAAAAAGAATTATTGAAATCAAACAAATATTTTTGAAGTTATCGCAATTTTTCTAGAGGTCTACGTTAGCGCGAAATTACGCGAAAAATCACCCGTTACCAGCACGATACGCGGCCGAAAACTGCCCGATCACAATGTGTTAACAACAGTGCTTCTTCGATTTAAATTTTTTTTCTTTAAGAACAAAAATGTATTTTAAAATGTGGTTTACTGTGCTCTGTACTTCAGTGTCATTGTACTTTAAAAATATTTGACAATTAATTTGGTGTTGCCAGCCTACAAATTTTGTAGTTCCACTTTTAATATTTTCTACTCTTATTTGACAGACAATATGTTTGTGTTAAATAAATAAATTAATTAATACTAAGTTATGACTACCTATTCTCTTGCAGGATATGGGATGCACCATAAAAGAGGAGTTGAAGATGGAACCGTCTTCAGAAAGAGCTTGTCCTTCACCCCAAAAAATACAAGGTAATGGCTACAAACATTATTTTATATATTCTCCAATCGTAATTTGATTTTAAATGCTGACAATATTCATTTAGCTGCCATTCAATTCAATTCAATTCAATTTATTTATTATCTCAAAAACATTACAAAATATTACATTTTAAACCGTTTTCAAAATACATTTCTAAAAGTATTACAATCACTTAGGCATACGAACTATTCAAGAATTAATAGAGCTTGCCTTTTAAAAGCAGCTTCACTAACGCTAAATTTTTTTTTTTTTTTACATTAACTCCACACAGGAGGCCCTGAGGAAAAAATAATTTCCCTCAGGGCCTATGTCATCTTTGAGGATGCTGTGTGGAGGGTGTTTTTGAGGAGAGGAAGGAGTGAACATGGGTCTTGAAGAGACCCATATTGTAGGAGGGAGGAAACACAGAGGCCGGCAAATCGTTCCACAGCCGAGCTGTTGAACTCAAGAACGAGTCGTAGAAACGACCCGTTCTCATGTGAATATGTCGATATCCGAATTAATTCTGTTTAACAGCAAAATTGCTCTCCCGACCGGCATGACCATTGGCAAGTTAGTCCTGCAGGCCGGAAGATAGAACAATCTATGCTGTCGGTGGCGAAGATACCCATCGGGAACATAGAAATGAATGCTCTCCATGATAGCTGAGTTTTCAAACCATCCGCGGATCAATCTGAAGAAATGTGTAGCAATGTGTACATCCCTTCTGACCCGTAGATGGTTCATTCCGAGCATACCCAAAAGAAAGTTGCTAGGATAGAGACACGGATAATAGCCATACTCCCTCATGTACAGAAATCTTAAAAATTTCTTCTGAACTCTCTCTAACATGAGGGAATATGGCCATACTGAAATGCATGCGCTTAGGACCATGCTTCGGAACAAGAGAGCGGTTTCGAAATAAACTGCCATTATTAACAATTACTTGTGTAGTACCTTTATCTAATTAAATACGTTTTTTAGTTTTGTGTAAAGAGGTAAATAATTACGGTTTACGCAATAAAAACCATTTTCCACTACCACAAGCGTCTTAAAACCTTTTCTATGTTTGCGTTTAAAATTTTAATGTTTTGATTGCACACGTCGATTTGTAATGCTAAAATTTGAAAGAATCTTTTTATTCAATTTGGAAGGTGGGTATGGGTACCGCCGCCCCGGGAATAATAACCAACATCTCTACCATGGGTCACCCCAAGTGGTTTGCTACGTTTGGTGAGGTTTTTCTGGGTTCTGGCAGCGGATGTGTCTGCCCACCAGCTGCATGGCAGGGCAGATTGGGAGAGAATGGTTGAGGGAGTCCTTTGACTTTCCAGCCGTACTCTTTTGGAACATCGCCTTGCAACTCAGTGGAAGGGATGGATTCATAAGTCCGTCACTCCTGGACATACTGACCCCCAGGTTTCTACCCACCCCTCATACCTTTTTCCTTCCCAGAACTTCCTTTCCAAATAAGATCCTCCATACAGCATCCCCAAAGATGACATAGGCCTTGCGAGGAATTATTTAATTGTGGAGTTAATATATTATTTAAAATATATTATTTTTGAAATATGTTCAAAAATAGCGAATCTATTTGAAATTGAATGTTAAGCTGGTAGATTTGATGTTTGGTTAATATTCGCTGTCATCATTCTATAAAGTGTTTCTACCCATAAGGTGTGCGCGTTTACTCTGGCCTGCCGCAGTTCAAACTGGAACGCGAGAGCAGCGCCGTTCGCGACACGGACGCCTCCATTCTGGAGCGGAACCAGCTGCTGAAGCTGACCAACGGAACCATCCGGAATGGCCGCCTCTTCCTGACGGACGTGGCCGCCAAGATCCTGCCCGAGACTCCGCCCATATCTCCCCCCTCTGCCCTGAGCCCCCCCGCCTCACCCCCCTCACACTTCAAGCTGGAGCAGACCAACGGTGTCAAGGTTACCTAAATATTAAAATAAATACCAACTCTTCTTTTGCCGCTTGCCTTTTAATTAGGAACTCCAGTGAAAAACATTATGGCTTTAAAAAAATATGTTTGTATAGACCAGTAAACGCTGATTCTGAATATGTAAGTTTTATTAAATAATATTAAATGTGGAGTTACAAAAAAAATCATTAAAAATTCCATTTTAAATTGTGTCATTTAACCCCTCAAATGCCAGGAAAAAACGAAAAAATTTCAACTTTAACGTAATATTTTGCAGGTTAATTTTATGCTATCTTATGTAATATTTACTGAAACACATTCCTTGAATACTAAACTATACATAAAAACAATATTACTTGCGTTTATTTGATGAATTTATACGTTTTACGATCATTTCATCGACCGCGACGCGAGACTTGACAGCCGTGTCATCTGACAGCCGAGCGGCGGGAAAAAGTTCCAGGCCGTGTCATAAACAATTTCAAAGAAAATATATCGCTGCTATAGGTGGGTTCACGTTATCTTATACCTTATGAACAAGAATGCCCCAAGCGATTCTGACCTTCTTCATACGTTTTCTTTATACATAAGGGTTAAAATCGCATTACAAAATTATTTTTTAGTGATTATTTTGGCCTGCGCCGATGGTACGCCGGCGTACGAGCGGCAATCTAGCGGTAAACACACTCTCAAGTTGGTTTTATTGTATTTTTAATGCTGACGTCACTGCTCTCCATAATTCTCCGAACTCGAAAATGGCGGACGTCGAACAGCCGATTCGGCGCTGTATCTTTTCAGTTGCCTACATATAATATTAATAATGCAGATCGTGGAACACTAATAAAGTGTTTATCAGGTGCGGCCACAGATGTATTATTGCACTTTGGTACAATACAATAACAGTAGCGATATTGAGTTTTATTGAGATGAGAGTTGACATTTTACCTAATGTTTTTCTACATTAAAAGCAGTTAATCTTGAATAAAGAAATGCCTCGACTAAAATGCTGTCTTTGTTCTACAAGGATGACGTTGCCCCGAAGAACTAGCATCACTTATCTCTTCGGCACTGGTGCGACGGCGCGCTTCCGGCAAATGACGGGTTAATGGAATAAATTAAATACGGGACTATCAGTTTAAATTTATTTGATTTATTATTAACGGCTTAACGGTGGATATCTTTAATATCACACCAGTATGGCGCTTTAAACATTTTTCCTTTTCAGTGCCAATAAACTAATTTTATAAACACGTACAATTAAAACACATCATTTGGTAAGACAGCACAATTTACAAAAAAACCAATAAATTATTACGAAAATAAAATCAACCGGTGGACAGCGAAAAGTTTGTGAGAGTTATACAAATTATCAAATTATTATTATCATTGTTAAGGTGTCGGTCCTGCCCACCGTCCGCCTGCAAAACGGAGGCTTTGTCAAGAAATTGAAGATTCAACCGAAGCCGTATTCCAAACAACCGAGTCAGCCCGTTCAGAATGGAGACAATAAGAAGACCATATTGTTGAGCCCTCAGGATTTTGCAGCGCTGTCTAAAAAGGTAATCATCAGTATATATTATAAAAGAAAATGTATGAAAGTGTGCGTCCCGCTAAAACTCAGAAACTAGTCCCGGTACTAATAAATGGTAATAATGTGGTGTGGCAGCCCTCTATCCCATATCCATGAAGAAGATTCCCGTTTTTACCTGAATGGCGTGCTTTTGAAGATATAAAGGCTGGAAGTTTCTAGAAAAGTCCAGAACATTCCAGAACATCCCGGAACATTCTGGAATTTTCAAAGGGAACATCATTGTGGAACATTCCAGAACACTCTCGAATGTTGTGGAATGTTCTGAAACAGTCCAGAACATTCGAGAGCATTCCAGAACATCCCAGAACATTCTGAAATGTTGTGGAATGTTCGGGAATAGTCTGGAATGTTCGGGAATAGTCTGGAATGTTTGGTAATAGTCTGGAATGTTCGGGAATGGTCTGGAATGTTTGGGAACATCCCAGACCATTGTGGAACATTCCAGAATACTCTTAAATGTTGTGGAATGTTCTGGAACAGTCCAGAACATTCGAGAGCATTCCAGAACATTCTGAAATGTTGTGGAATGTTCGGGAATAGTCTGGAATGTTCGGGAACATCCCAGACCATTGTGGAACATTCCAGAACACTCTTGAATGTTGTGGAATGTTCTGGAACAGTCCAGAACATTCGAGAGCATTCCAGAACATCCCAGAACATTCTGAAATGTTGTGGAATGTTCGGGAATATTCTGGAATGTTCAGGAATAGTCTGGAATGTTCGGTAATAGTCTGGAATGGTCTGGAATGTTCGGGAACATCCCAGATCATTGTGGAACATTCCAGAGCACTCTTGAATAGTGTGGAATGTTTGGAACATTGTGAACCATCCTAAGCCTCTTTTGTACGGGTGGGGCTACCTATCGGTAGGGGTATATAAAGCAAGATCCATTGTGGGTTCAAACGCCTGAGCGAAGCCGAGTACCCCAACTAGATTTAAATAATATATAGTTCCATGAAAAAACAGAACAATGAAAAAATGTGTTGAAAACTGATGAAAAAAAAACCAACCTAACCTTACTGATTATTTTATCATATTCTATTTCATAAATGTTCCATTGTATCCGGTTGCCATAGTATACTCCTCCTTTTAGTCATTAATCCTTCAGGCCTCGGGCATATTTTGTCAGAAGGTCAAAAATATTTCCGCTTTTCAATAAAATCTTAATAAATAAAATATTTCCGAATGTATCCAAAATCTAAAAACTGTTTTTGAAAGGTGATAAAATACACTTTCAAATATAATATAATATAATCTTATGTATAAAAATCAATATTTGTTTGTTCGTATTTTATGCGCTGCCATACCATTCATCCGATTGTGATGAAACTTTGGTGATTTGTTGTGCGCACTCCCGCGAAGGTTATAGGCTATATATAATGGTAAGCTCTGGCGTTATGAAATTTGTATAAAAAAATGACTACAGGTGGTGCCCTAGGGGTTTGAAATGTGTGTATTTCATACATTTTAGTGGCAGGGAGGGAAGGCAGAAGGAGGAGGGTAACGAACGAGGGGTGACGAGGGAGGGGATAGCGGGGAAGGTGGAAGGGAACGGGGGAGGGGAAGGAGACGCAGGAGGGGAAAGGGGACGCATGGGAAAGGACATGCAGGAAGAAACAATTTATTTCTTTGAATGGCATTGCAACACATGCCGGGTACCCGCTAGTAATTAAAAAAATAAATTTAATGCAAACATAAAAAAATTTTAAAAATGGCTCAACTTAATACTTACTCTAATTAAATACTTATAACGAAAAAAAAACCCACTCATATTTTATTAAAAAAATGTATTATAAACGTTATTATTTTTAATTAAATGAAGACACTGTGAGCGAAACTCAATCGAAAATCTGGTAACAGAAAAATCAGAAAAAGATATTTGCCTCTGGGACTCGAACCCAGGACCTCTCTACTTTCCGGGCGAGTGATTTCTTGACCACTGAGCTAAGGTGTCGATATCCAATTCAGTCACTTTTAACTGTACCATACTTCGACTAAGAACCACCCATATTATCTTCATTTTCTTAACGCATATTTTATTGGCTGCCATCTTTATGTATGATTGCAAGATTCAAACCCGAACTAAATGCAATCTAGATGGTGCCTGGATAAATTTTTATCCATTTTATTTAATGTGCGACATCTATTGACTTTTCTGCAAGTCTAGGATGAATATTATTATTTTTTTATTTTAACTTTTATGAGTAAAACCTCAAATTTGTAATAATTAATTAAATGAAGACACTATAAGCGAAACTCAATCGTTGATTCACGTAAAAATAATTGTTAAAAAATTCAAAATTGTTAAAAGTTTCATTTATTTCTTTTTAAATTGTGGTTGGAAACTTTGGTTCCATAAAGATATAAATTTGAATTATTTTGTGGTTAACTTTCAGAATTGAATACAAGGTGTGGTGTTTTCTCTTTCAAATACTGTTTAGATCATATTTCTCACTAGGTAGAGGAGACAACGATTTCTATGAGACCTATACGAGATCTTTCGAAAAGCGAACAAATCAGCCAAATAGGGTTAAACTAGGGTTAAACTAATAGGGTTTAACAAATAGGGTTAAACTAATTAATGTAACTGTATTTTTTAATTATATTTTTTCTATGAAAACATATAATTAACTACATCTAAATAAAGATACAAAAACAAACCCCTTAACTGAAACTGTCTTTGTTTGTGCTAGATGTCCAGCACAGGGCAGCTGGTGAAGACCACTATAGTGACGCAGGGCCCCGGAAAGGCTCCCGCACGCCTCACCGACTCTGCCATCACTATCCTGCCCGTGGTCAGCACCGCCAACGCCAACACCGTGCCAGTCACCCAGGTAAACACCGCACAAGTAGCTAGCACCACATATCAATGGAAGCAATAAATCTACTTATTATTATTATAAGGTTATGAAAATTTTTGTTGTTTAACTCCTCAGATTATCTCCCCGCCGATAGTCCTGAAGAAGCGTGAAATGCTGCAGCCCATTGCCGCACAGAACCTCCAGGATGAAGACGAGGGAACCGGCTATCCAAATCTAGGCAGACTCACGCCCGACATGGCCATAAAGGCGCTCAAGAAGCAGCAGAGGATGATTAAAAATAGGTAACCATATTTATATAGGTGTCCCTTTCCTACACTACTTCAACAGCCTCTGATCATAGCGGGCCCTCTCCTCGTATAGTTTCTTGTTGAATTGTTTCTACCAACTGTCTGGGGCGGCCCACTGGACGTCTTCCCTCTGGAATAGCGCCCAGAACTTTCAGCAGAATTCCATCTTCTGGCATTCTTAACCGGCTGCTTGCCGATTACGAATAAAATTTAAAATAAAAAACTTTTTGATATGCGATTTTAAACCTTATGTATAAAGAAAATGTATGAAGGACAAGGTCAGAATCGCTTGGGGCATTACGTAACAGATACAAGAAACACACCTAGCCACTCAAATAATTATTTTTGGATGTTTCTGACTTGGCAAATGTCATTTCTCCTGCGATTTGAACTGTCAAACTTTGAGCGTCGCGGGTCATAAAAAGATCGATAAACCTATCAATTTGTCAAATAAACGCAAGTAATGTTGTTATTATGTGTATTTTATTGTTCAATGAACGTGTTTCGGTAAATATTATATACGATAGCATAAATTAAACCCACAAAATATTACGTCAAAGTCAAAACATGGCGAAATTTACCCGTTTGCTCTAAGGCATTCAAGGGGTTAAGACACATTCACATCTGCCCTGATGATGGACTCAAAGCTGTCCGAAACGTTGACTAAAGAAGGAGGTAGCGCAACACGGTGTAACACCCCAAATACAACTAATGAAAATACTTTTGTCTGAAAATCTAAAATCATATCAATTAGATCCTTGTTCAACTGAAGTGACAGATTGTTAAATATTTTCCATAGAGAATCTGCGTGCCTCTCGCGTAAAAAGAAGAAAGAATACGTCACATCACTAGAAGGACGTCTCGCCATAGCCGAGGCGGAAGTCAACCGTTTGCGCAAAGAGAACGCAGCGCTGCGCTCTCGCCTTCTTCCCCCCGCAAACAACAATACAGTCAACAGCACAAATGGCGAGTGCGTCAATGGCAATGGCGGCCACACCAATGCCGTCAAGTACGCGGCGCCCATGATGAAGGCGGCCGCGGGACTGCTGGGAGGGACGCTGCACAAGAAGAATGTGGCGCTGTTGTTTGCCATGATGTTTATGGTTTCATTGAATATCGGAGGATTTGGGTGAGTTCATTATATTATATATACTGCACGAGTAAGTGAAACAATGGAATCTCCGTATTTATGGAATGTTGCAAGGCTGCGAATGGAATTAGAAACGATAAGGGATAAGTTGTCTCTTACAGCCCCAGATCTAGGGAGGGGGCAAACCGGGACGCCCGCACCGGGCGGCAGTTTTAGGGGGCGCCAAAATAGTAATTTATATATTTGATTGAAAAAAAAAACTTGATTCACAAAGCGCCTGGCATGCAGGGTACGTTGTTCTATCGATTATTCATTTTATTTTAAAATATGGTTTTTGAAGACATCCTAAGTTGATTTATGAAAGTATCCTTAGTCGATTTTGAACGTGTGCATAGTGTATGTGATTTTTTAATTTATTTTTTATTTTTTTTTATTTTTTATTATTATTGTACAACAGAATTATTCCAATTACAGTACAATTTAGTAACCATATCAGCATTTAAGCAGGTGACTCTTCAATAATGGTTTTAACCGATTGCGCGCCTATACCTTAAGAACAAGAATGCCCGAATCGCTTGGGGCATTCTTATTCTTAAGGTATAGATTGCTGTGAACACATCTATTTCTTGAATTCTATGAATTCTTTATGGATCTCTGGCAAAGTTTTTTTCTGAGCATTTGAACTGTCAGTTCGATTGCATCATTCTCGTAAGAAAGATCGTAAACATATGAATTCGTCAGATAAACGCAAGTAATGTTGTTATTAGGCATAGTTCATTGTTGAAGGAATGTGTTTCGGTAAATATTACATAAGATAGCATAAAATAAACCCACAAAATATTACGTCAAAATCAAAACATCGCAAAATTTTCGAGTTTCCTCCAGAGGCACGTCACGAGTTTTAAAGCATATAGAGAACAGTCACTTTCGTCCAAATGGTTTGCAAGTTCATTTAACAGCACCACTCCCCTCATTGTGCTATGCTTTGCCAAGACGTCTGTTCTGCCGTTCGGTACTTTAGATAAATCATCGTGTCGACTTTGGCTGTAGTGGTCTGGTACATATAAATCATAGCATCCAAGAGAAATGGGCTATCGATGAAATTGTTCCAAATTTTGAAAGACAGAATAGCAAGACTTGCTTTCCGCCTGGTTTCTAGACTCACAGAATCAGTTTCCTCAAGTAAGTCAACGTGGTGCATGAACCTTGGATAGGTTCCATGCTTCCGGGTGTAAACATACCTGAGGAATTTCTTCTGGATTTGATCCAACATGTCAATGTACTTCTGGTGGTACGGTGCCCAAACATCGCTTGCGTACTCCAGCTTGCTTCTCAGTATGTCATTGAATAATGCTAGCATAGCATCTTGGTTATTAACCCCTGACGAGCCAGGAAAAAACGAAAAAACGTCAACTTTAACGTATTATTTTGCAGGTTAATTTTATGCCATCTAATGTAATTTTTACTGAAACACATTCCTTGAATACTAAACTATACATAAGAACAATATTACTTGCGTTTATTCAATGAATTTATACTTTTTACTACGTTTCAAATAACACGGAAAAAACGAAAAAATTTCGCGATGTTTTGACTTTTACGTAATATTTTGCAGGTTAATTTTTATGCTATCTTATGTAATCTTTACTGAAACACATTCCTTGAATACTAAACTATACATAAGAACAATATTACTTGCGTTTATTCGATGAATTTATACGTTTTACGATCATTTCGTCGCCCGCGACGCGAGACTTCACAGCCGCCATTTTGTCCAGCCGGGCGACGCGCAGCCTCGCAGGCCGTGTCATAAACAATCTCAAAGAAATTATATCGCTGCTCTAGGTGGGTTCATGGTATCTTATACCTTATGAACAAGAATGCCCCAAGCGATTCTGACCTTCTTCTTCACACGTTTTCTTTATACATAAGGGTTAAAATCGCATAACAAAATTATTTTTTAGTGATTATTTTGGTTTGCGTCGATTGATCACCGGTGATCGAACGGCATGAGACGAGTTAAACTGCTTACAAGTCCTGATGATGAACCCAAGAAGTTTGTAGAAGGCTGAGTGAGTGGAAGTAAATATGAAGTAAATTTTTTTTTCTAGACTAGAATACCCTCTTAAGCTTGATAAATCAGGGTTGTCTATTAGGGCAGTATTCTAGTCTAGAAAAAAAAAAGTTTTTTTTTTCATATTTCCAATGTTTAAATATTTAAAAATATCTTCCTAAAAGGATTTTTCGAATTTCGCATTAATCTAAACCTTATAACCATTTTAATGTCGCTGTTTAGACGGAATCTAACCGAAATCTAAATAGAGCAAAACTTTAAACGCGTGTTTCTCGAAATCACTTTTTTTGAGACGGTTGACACGATATGTGCGACCTGTGTGGAGCTCATGTAAAAAAAAAAAAAAAAATCTCAAGTTTTACGAAACCAATTTGCTTGAAATTTGGTGTGAGCTTTCTCTACACATTGCTCTATCGCCCTTACCAGAATTATTACAAAATTTCAATCTTTACTATTTTTTAAAAATTCCGAAAAGTCAATAAAAGGGGTAAAAAAATTACTTTTTATTTCAGACGGCCGCCATTTTGCGAAAAAAAAAAAAAATTTACTTCTCCGAGGTACGGGCTATAGCCGCATTTGTTAGGATTAAGAATTTATTTGATTTTTTTTCTTCTGATTACTAGGAGGGTTGCAATCATGTCAATCAGGGCGCGCCATTTTTTGAGACCCTCCACTTCAACACCCTGTAACTTTTTGTATTTCTAATTTTTCCATTTGACTTTTTTTGTTCTGAAAAAACACTTATAATTCATGCTTCTAGACTAGAATATTGGCATTAACAATTTAAGAAATAAAAGTTAAGTCGGAAATTAGTCTATATTTGTTAGATGGAATCCCTTCAGTGACAAGATGACATCGCAATGGCACCTTCCAATGGCCTATGTTGGTGTAAGTAAGTACATTGTGTATACATAATATTGCAGGACCTACTGGTTACGAGGAGAGACAGCGGGGCTTCACACCCGCCTGGCCCCCGCCCCCCGCCACACCCGCGCCCTCCTCTGGTCCCCCGGGAGTCCGCAGGAAGACGGAGACGGGGACACTTCCTACTACGACACCAGTAAGCCAGTACCCAATTACTTTTTTTTTATTTGCGACTGTGAAACATGTGAACATACAAAATATTATGGTGGATGTAGGGGATAATTACGGCAAGAGATTTTGTTAGTCTTCCTCACTAGGGGGACGCTAACCACCGGAGCGCTTTTTGCCACAATATGGCACCATTTAAAATACCTCAGATTGCTTTGCTGCCAATTTTGGCAATTTTGCCCTTATTTGTAAGTAATTAAGTAGTAAGTAAGTTTACGATTTTATAATATTTTTTTATAAATCCTACAAATATGTGATAATGGAAAAAATATAGGAGAATTCATTGGCTATATAGAACTACTAGCTTTTCCCCGCGGCTTCGCTCGCATGGTATTACGGGAAATTACTGTAGGGCTTGCACTTATCAATTATCCCCCCTCCCCCCACCCCACCCCCTCCCGCATTCCATACATTCATTCCCTTACATTCAGTTTTCAAACATCTCGCCTACCACCTAAATTTCATAATGCTATAGCTCAAAGAAAAAAAGAATTACTTATACAATTTTGTTCATTCGTTCGGAATTTATGCGCTTACAAACATTTCGGAGATTTATTTGTATTTAAATATGTGGAAGTTTGTAAATATAATAAAAAATTACACTATTTATTATACAGTCTTTATAATCGTTACGAATTATATTTTTAATGCAGGAACTCTCATCTGACATTTATTCCAAAACATAAGCTTGTCCAAAAAAAACAAATCATATTCTAACTTTTGAATTTTCTGGAGCAGCAGCCGACCAGTAGGTAGGGGGCTGAGTACCTACCAGCATAGAGCCCACAAATATATCATCATCGTTTCCACGGCAACGATTTATTTTCTGACGTTTGCAATAACTCGCTTTTGTTAGCGACAGAAAACGTATAACAAATATAATATTTATTATTTCATAACGCCAGAGCTTACCATTATATACAGCCTATAGTCCTCGCATATAATTTAGCTTTCTATTGGTGAAAGAATTTTTCAAATCGTTTTATGCGTGAAAGCGTAACAAATAAACTTAAGCAGTTTCGCATTTATAATATTAGTATGGGTAATCAGTTTGTATGTCTCCATAATAATATATATATAATTTTGGTCACACAAGACAACAATAATATTTGTTGGGAGCTCGGAGCCTGTCCTCTGTAGCATCATTTCCATCACCCCTCACCTGTGGCTGGTCTCATCGTGCATATTTGGACAGGTGGCGAATACTCCGGCAACGCCACCCATCCGGTGTGCCCGCCCGCGAGCCCGGTGAACAGCAGCGAGAGTGCTCGCCTGGCCGGGGAGCTGCAGCGCTGGCTGAACGGGGAGGCGGCCTACGCCAACCTGTCCCTGCAGGGCCCGCCGCTGCCCGGGGGCCCCACAGATCACACAGGTACAGCTATAGGTCTATCAATCTTACTGACATCATCACGGTACTCGCACAGATGCATTACTTACTACCGCCCAGTTGATTAGTCAGACATCTCCAAATACAAGTTTTGAGAAAATGCGGAAAGCTATATTCTAATGCTCACCACAAATCTAATATTATTTACACATGTTTTACATGTTATTGAACATGCTATAAAATTATGATATGACTTTTTAAATATTCTACTAGTGACCCAGAAAACATCAACATTTTGTTTAATCCCTCACTATTTTGGGGGGACCTGCCAGGGCCTGTCGGAAGGTCAAAATATTTCCGCTTTGCAATAAAATCCAAATAAATAGAATATTTCTGAACGCATTAGAAAAATGAGAAAGGGTATACTTTCAAATTTTATAATTTGAAATAAACAAATAATTTTTGAAAAATCAAAATTTTGATAGCAAACATAAAAAAAATTTAAAATAGCTTATGTTTTTTCTAACTTAAATTACTGGTAATGAAAAATATATAAAAACACACAATTAGGCAAATATATATACAAGTTATTGTGAATTTACTTTTTTGTCATTTCATGTAAAAATAATTAATAAAAAATTCCCGTAAAATCGGAAATAAAGGTGTACATTTTAATGATTTTGTGGTAAACTTTTAGATTTGAATATAAAGCATGAATAAATCGTTTACATCATATTTCTAACCATGATAGTAAGGAAGATACAAGATTTCTAAGAGTTCTATATGACTGAATGAAAAGTGAACAAATTAACCTGAGGGGTTAAATTAAACAACAATTTGTCCAAAGTTCATTGTTTACTAAAATGTTATGTGATATTATTTACAGAACCCGAGAATGTCACCGAGAAGCCGATAAAGAAATTACAAAGTCCACAGGATCCTCTAGTACCAGCCGTTCAATCGGAAAAGGAGGCCCCAGCATCAAACGGTAATTAAATTTTCATACATTTATGACTGCTAGTTTCTATTCTTTTGACAGTTTTTTGTTAGCGCCAATAGCGTTTAGTCCTTCATTAACCGGTCCCTTGCCGATTATGCGCCGGCGCGCGCCCTATAGCCGAATAAAAAAAAAATAAAAACTTTTTGATATGCGATTTTAAACCTTATGTATAAAGAAAATGTATGAAGGACAAGGTCAGAATCGCTTGGGGCATTCTTGTTCTTGACGTAACAGATACAAGAAACACACCTAGCCACTCGAATTATTATTTGGGAATGCTTCTGTCTGTGACTTTCCAAATGACATTTCTCCCGCGATTTCAACTGTCAAACTGTGAGCGCTGGGGGGTCATGAAAAGATTGATAAACCTATCGATTTGTCAAATAAACGCAAGTAATATTTTTGTAGGCATAGTTTATTGTTCAGGGAACGTGTTTCGGTAAATATTATATACGATAGCATAAAATAAATCTGCAAAATGTAAAATCTGCATAAAATAAACGTCAAAAGTCAAAACATCGCGAAATTTACCCGTTTGCTCCATGGCACGGGAAAGGTTAATGGAGTTACCTGCATTTACCCCTCTTTCAATGTAAATCTGTAAAAAATGTAAAAAATGTAAATCTGCATAAAATAAACGTCAAAAGTCAAAACATCGCGAAATTTACCCGTTTGCTCCATGGCACGGGAAAGGTTAATGGAGTTACCTGCATTTACCCCTCTTTCAATATCTCTATCAGCCTTTCATTCTCTCGTAAACATACTTCCCAGGTACACAAACTCATCCACCTGCTAAAAGTGTTCATCATTCACAACTACGTCGCACATTAACTCATTCTTCATATATACTTGGTTCATCCTAGACATGAGAGACTGTAGGTCTTCTATACTGTTAGAAATCAACACTGCATCATCACAACAACAAACTTTCAGAAATAATGGAAGAGTATGTATGAGACGATGTATGAATGTGAATGAGGCCAGGAGTGTATGCCAAATATCTTATATTTTGCTTATGTTAGAAGTCAGCTGGAGTACAATTCTCCCGTCTGGAATCCATATTATAATACTCATGCACAAGCTTTTTCTTAATTTTAAAATGGGTACTACAGCAATTATGTTGAACTATAACACTTTGTTAAATGATATTAATATGCTCAAATTGTCAGACAGAAGAATTTTCACTGACTTGGTATTTTTATATAAAATTCTAAATAATTTAATTGATATATTATAATAAAAACAAATATAAAACTTTTTTCCACTTTAAGTTTAATGACCGTAACCGGTTTCAGCTCGCTAGAGCCATCTTCAGACTGGTGACCAGACTGGTGAACAGACTTTGACCAGTCTGAAGATGGCTCTAGCGAGCTGAAACCGGTTACGGTCATTAAACTTAAAGTGGAAAAAAGTTTTATATTTGTTTTTATTATAATATATTATAATGGAATTCCACCATGAATTATCAGTTTCAAAAATAGAAATATTAATTTATTGATAGTCCGGTATTGCTTGAACTGATAAGCTTCCGGATACCACAATGTAATACCAGAAGTTAGGATTTATTTCAGTGCAGAAATTCTGGTACTAACTACCATATGTATTCCTCTTTGCCCAGAATACTAATGGAAGGAAATAACTATACCAAGTCAGTGGACATCTTCAATGTATCTTTAAACAAATATAAAAGATTGTTAGTGAGCCTATTCAATTATGTACAATAAATACTGTTTATATTTTATTATTCATAAAATATGTAAAAGCCTCTAAAAAGGGCGTAAATAAATAAATAAAAACTGAGTTGTTTGGCGGTCCATCATCTCTGCCTACCCCTGCGGTAAACGGCGCGATGGTTAGTTAGTTTTTTAAATTTATGATTTACTTTTTGCTACCTGACAATCAACGCTTTGCCTACAACCTATCCTAAGATGCTTTGGACGCAATGCTCGCCAAACTGAGAACTGAGAAACTCAAGGTCACTTGCAAAGTGGAAAGCAAAGTGAGCACCTATATCCGGTACGTCGGTATCCCCCAGCTCTCCAAGCAGTGCAGGACCACGAGGACGGCCTCCGTGGTCGAGGGGTAAGGCTCTCGACTAGCAATCTGAAGATCAGGGGTTCGAATTCCGGCATACGCAAGTAAATTTTTTTTTTTTTTCCAAGAGCGGAGACGGTTTACATATATAGTTCCCATGAGCACTTAGGCCATAGGCCCATTGTGCTATCTCCTATTTTACCTCATTCCTTTGACAGTAACCCAGACCCTTTTATAAACTTCACCAGGATTGTCATTGGAAATGAAGCTATATCTTCTGGTTCAACAATGTGTCTTCCCAGGTCTCATTTCTCCTCTTCACTCCTCTTTGGTTCTCTGAAGGCCCCACGAGGGAAGAGGGCTTCATCTCTCCTCTCCACTCCTCTCCACTGAAGGCTCCACGACGGAGAGTTCATCTCCCTTTGGTTCCCTAAAGGCCCCACAAGGGAAGAGTTCACAGAGATGGCCTCATTTCTCCTCTTCACTCCTGCATGGTTCCCTGAGGACCCCGCGCCGGAAGAGTGCCCTTGATTCCCTGAAGGCCCCACATGGAGGTGGCCTCAGCTCTCCTCTCCACGGCTTCTCCTCTTGGTTCCTCCCACAGGCCCCAGGAAGAAAGTCCACAGAGGTGGCCTCAGCACTTGTAGGTTCCCAAAAAGCCCCTTGTTTTCAAATGGTCCAATTTTTTTTCCCACGAGTGGCCAGGGAAATAAAAGGTCCACTCCAGCAGACCCCCGAGTACTGGAGTAAGGTCTAAATACTCCGAGATGCGACCCTATTTCTCGGAGGCACCGTTCGTGACACTGTTTCTCAGGACATTCAGCCTGAGCATGGTAGCTCACACCTTGGCTTGGGATGGCTATTGCAAGTTTGTGTTTCCACTCCCTGAGCGATGCGTTCGCCACACTCCCTACGCTGAAAACTTGAAAAAAAAACCCAAGTGGATAGCTATATTTGGTGTCTGGATCTTGGCGGCGGGTGCATTTGCCTACCAACTTCATGACAGGCCGGATCGGGAGAGACTGGTTGAGGGAGGACCTCTCCAAAAGGACTGTCTCGGAACATCGCCTTGCACCGCATTGGGACGCATAGATTCATACGTCCGTCACACCTGGACTCACTGACCCTCAAATTCCTACCCACCCCTCATACCTTTTTTCCTTTCCAGAACTTTCTCTCCTTCCTTTCCTAAAAACACCCCTTCACACAGCATCCATAAGGGGCCATCCATAAATTACGTCACACCTTAAGGAGGGGGGAGGGGTGTAGAGAAGTGTGACAAGGGGTATGGGGGGGTCATCAGCTCTGTGACGCCACATGTAAAAATCTGAATTTTGATTATTTTTAGATGTAAAATTGCAAAATATGTAACATCACACTAGGGGGGAGGGGGTCTCACAAATGTGACAATGTGTGACAGGGGGGGGGGGTCAAAAATCATGAAATTCGTGTGACCCTAAGTCTTGAGGGGAATTTATTTTCCTTGAGAACTTTCTGTTTTGAGGTTAAGGTAAAAAAATTTTTTATTTTTTTATTTAATTAAATGAAGACATTATGAGCGAAACTCAATCGAAAATCTGGAAACAGAAAAATCAGAAAAAGATATTGGCACCTCTGGGACTCGAACCCAGGACCTCCCTACTTTCCGGGTTAAATTTATAGTTTTTAGTCTGATTTTTGAAAAAATCTCATTGAGGTGATTTTGTATGCGTACATTTGTATTGTGTACCCTTAGGATTTTCTGTTCCGGCTCTCCGCAGGTTAAAATTTCAATCTTGAGTCACTTGGTTAATTTGATATTTCCAGAAGGTCCCAAGTTCTTGGAGCAGCGGAGACAGCATGCAGCCCTGCAGCCCTCGGTGCGCCGTCCCGACACCTACTACCTGGTGGCGCTGGGGGGCAGTCGACTCCTGCTGCCCCCGGTCACCAACAACCTGACGCACCCGCCCAAGGTGGCCCTGCTACTGCCGCATCCCCACTACAATGGTGAGTAACTACGCAAGGGAGACAGTCTGAATTTGTTTGAATTTCCCCTCAGTCTAATTTGTTCGATTTTCAGAATAACTCATATATATATATCACGATAGAAATCGTTGTGTCTCCCTTACTTTCATGGTTAGAAATATATCTAAACGTGTTAGAAAGAGAAAACACCACACTTTATATTCAAATCTAAAAGTTTACCGCAAAATTATTAAAATCTACACCTCTATGAAACCAAAGTTTGCGACCCCAATTTGAAAACATATTATGAAACTTGTGGGAATTTCAGTAATTTTTTTTTATGAAACGATAAAAAAGTAATTTGACTAACGATTAACCGCTAGATTGCCGCTCGTGCGCCGGCGCACCATCGGCTCAGGCCAATATAATCACTAAAAAATAATTTTGTTATGCGATTTTAACCCTTATGTATAAAGAAAACGTATGAAGAAGAAAGTCAGAATCGCTTGGGGCATTCTTGTTCATAAGGTATAAGATACCGTGAACCCACCTAGCGCAGCGATATTTTTTCTTTGGAATTGTTTATGACACAGGCCTAGAATTTTTTCCCGTCTCTTGGCTGTCAGTTGGCGTCTGTCAAGTCTCGCGCCGCGGTCGATGAAATGATCATAAAACGTATAAATTCATCGAATAAACGCAAGTAATGTTGTCTTTATGCATAGTTTAGTGTTCAAGGAATGTGTTTCAGTAAATATTACATAAGATAGCATAAAATTAACCTGCAAAATATTACGTAAAAGTCAAAACATCGTGAAATTTTTCCGTTTGTTCCCGTGGCATTTGACGAGTTAAAAGTAAGTTTTATCAGTAATTTTAGTGAAAAAAACGTAACACCATTTAGATTTTTTTTTATGAGTCCCAGCTGCTCCCGTCTGGAGCAAAGTGAGACTATGGCATCCCCAAATGGGGTATATTGTGAGGCTGAAGGTAGTAGGGAGGGGAAGGAGATGGGGAACAGGAAGGTGGGGAAGTACTTGGCTATTCAGATCTGGTCACCAAACATAGCTAAAGCCATTTCAAGCAATGTTTCAATTCTGAACGGTGGTCTTCCACCAGGGCGAAACTGAGAGTGTCTTTCACTCTAGAATGTGCCGCAAATATACTATATATTATTTTTAATTAATTAATTGTGAAATAACACAAATTAATCAAATAAAATTTATTTGACCTTCGCATTGTCAGTCAAGAGCCTTACCCCTATGCCACGATGGCTGTCTAATCTTATTTCTAACCATGATTGTAAGGGAGGCACATCGATTTCCGTGAGGCCTATATGAGTTGTTTTGAAAAGCAAACAAATTAACCTGAGAGGTGTAGTACTTTTTTACAAATCTTATGTTTTCAGAAGAAATCTTGATTTAAATAAGGCAAAATTAGAAACACATTTTTTGGGTGCTGTTCACAGAAGTACTAATGGTAAAAAATATTGAATAATATTTGATGTGTATTCCCTTTAGAATCAATGTCGGAGGAATACGTGACTCTCCTGCAGGTGGACTGCGCAGTCCTGGACACCACGCTGCTCCGGCTGAAGGCGGACTCTCTTCCTCATTATCTCATGGTGAGAATTCTCCTTATTTACTTCTCCTTATTTTCCCAGAGAACCTGCTCTACATATTTCAAATATCTGCCTGCCCCTTGCCGTCTATCGTCTGCCGGCGTACCATCGGCGCAAGCCAAAATAATCACAAAAAAATAATTTTGTTATGCGATTTTAACCCTTATGTATAAAGAAAACGTGTGAAGAAGAAGGTCAGAATCGCTTGGGGCATTCTTGTTCATAAGGTATAAGATACCGTGAACCCACCTAGAGCAGCGGTATATTTTCTTTGAAATTGTTTATGACACGGCCTGGAACTTTTTCGCGCCGCTCGGCTGACAAAATGGCGGCTGTCAAGTCTCGTGTCGCGGTCGACGAAATGATCGTAAAATGTATAAATTCATCGAATAAACGCAAGTAATATTGTTCTTATGTATAGTTTAGTATTCAAGGAATGTGTTTCAGTAAAGATTACATAAGATAGCATAAAATTAACCTGCAAAATATTACGTAAAAGTCAAAACATCGCGAAATTTTTTCGTTTTTTCCATGTTATTTGAAACGTAGTAAAAAGTATAAATTCATTGAATAAACGCAAGTAATATTGTTCTTATGTATAGTTTAGTATTCAAGGAATGTGTTTCAGTAAAAATTACATTAGATAGCATAAAATTAATCTGCAAAATATTACGTTAAAGTTGACGTTTTTTCGTTTTTTCCTGGCACGTTAGGGGTTAACCATTAACCTCTGGTTTGCCGATTGCGCGCCCAGGACACGCCATAAAAAAAAAAAAAAATTTTGAGATGCGATTTTAAACCTTGTGTATAAAGAAAATGTATGAAGGACCAGGTCAGAATCGCTTGGGGCATTCTTGTTCTTGACGTAACAGATATAAGGAACACACCTAGCCTCTCAAATAATCATCTCTGCACATATCTATGACTTTCGAAATGACATTTCTGCCGCGATTCGAGCTGTCAAACTTTGAGCGTCGTATGTCGTGACAAGATCGATAAAACTATCAATTTGTCAAATAAACGCAAGTAATAATATTTGTAAGCATAGTTTATTGTTCAGGGAACAACGTGTTTCGGTAAATATTATATACGATAGCATAAAATAAATCCGCAAAATATTACGTCAAATCAAAACATCGCGAAATTTTCGAGTTTCTTTCCTGGCATTTAAGAGGTTAAGCTAATTTGTTCGCCATTGGGTACAACTCATACATATCATATCTTATACAAATCATTTTGTCTCTTACCGTCATGGTGAAAAACACGATCTATACGAAAGAGAAAACACCATGCTGTCTTTATATTCAAATTTAAAAGTTAACCTCAAAATAATTAAAGTGTATACCTTTATGAAACCAAAGTTTTCAACCGCAATTTGAAAATAAATTATGACACCTTGGAAACTTTCTATTAATTCTTCAAACACAGCAAACTTATTTTGTGGCACCATTTTAATTCAAAATTAATAATATACTTAGTTTTTACCACTTTTATTGTTTACTGAGTAACCCCCGAAGAAAACACGAAAACGAGTATATTATTAATTTTGGATTTTTATTAATTATTTTCACATGAAACGACAAAAAAGAAGTGATGATAACGTTTATGGTATATGTGTCTAATAATTTGTGTCTCTTTATTTTTTTCCATTATCACTAATTTTAGTTAGAAAAAACGTAATGTGAGCCATTTTTTAAACTTTTTTCATGTTTTTCTTTTTTAATTGCATTTAAATTTTTTTTTTTAAATGATGTGTTTATTTTGATTTATAAAATTTATAACGTAGTTCATCACCTTTCAAAAACAGTCTTTAGTAAGTTTAGAAACATTCAAATATATTTAATTTATTTGGATTTTGACTCTCTGAAAAAATATCCCCCTAAAGGGGTTAAGATTGTTGTTTTATAACCCAAAACTAGACAACTTCCTAAACTTAACATTTCCTTTCTTTTCAGAGTGAAGGATTTCCATTTGAGGCAAAAACACACAAAGGAACTAAAAAAGACACAAAAGACATTTTCCCGAGTAAACTCGACAATGGAATAGTAGAGAAAAGATATATTGAAAATGCTAGCCTCCTCGATTCTAACAGTGTTTTCTCTACCAATCCGGCCATACCGAATTCCAGATGGCGCCGAATGCAAAGGATGCCAACTAAAGAATACAAGCTTGATTCTCGCATAAATTCTAATGGAAATAATTTAAACAATTTGACAACTGGCAATTCTGAGAATACTATTTCAAATCATTCCATTTCAAAGAGCGGTGTCGCCGGTGCGGAAAATGATTTTTCTTTTTTTTATAAAATGGTCAAAGGTGGTTCAAAACGCGGCCCCCAATTAATGGGTAAGAACCAATTTGCAAACATTCCCGGCTTCAGGCAGTGGAGGGGTAATTCTTCCATGACTGGAGTGAAAACCCCCTCTGATATTAAAACTGATGACCTCCAAAAGCAGGACAAGGTATTATTAACTGTTTTCGGGAGAAGAAAGAGAATATCACCAGGTCAAAAATAATTGCATAATATATTAAAATGAAATTATTTAATTTTAATATTTTTCATTGTAATTAACACTTTAATTAAAAAATTTTTAAAGTCTGATGTCAAGAGACAAATTTTCATAAAAAAAAAAATTTGCTGTCTGTAAAGTCGGTTTACAGACGATAATTTTACGTGATAACGTCATATAATAACGATGGAGTGGAAGGGTGATGGATGCATCACAAGCCGAACGCTTGTTCCGCGCTCTCGCTTGCACGCTCCTCTCAGGCGGATCGTGACAATGAGTCATGCTTTTTCATGAGTGCAGCCAGCGTTCATCGATTTATAAGACGTTATCACGTCAAAAATTATGATAAACAAAGGGTTTTAATTATAAGAAATTATTAATTTAAAAAGTTGTGATTTTGCAATACGTACTGTTGCTTACCCCACGTACTAATGTAACTGAGTTTTTTTTAATTGTTTTAATTAGTAAATTTACTATTTATTTTAAATACTAATTTGAGCTGCGGGAACTCAAAATAGTACATCAGACTTAATTATTAAGTAGGGAATAAAAGCTTCCAAAAATATTTTTTTATATCCTTATCGGCAATTTTTTTTATCCGTACTGGCAATATTTTTTTTTATCCGTACTGGCAATATTTTTTTTCTTTGTTTCTGTTTTAAAAAAATCACTACTTTAGGCATGGTAACAAATTTGCCTTAAATAAGACTCTGAATGATCGATTTGAAAATGGTATTGATTGGTTGTTTGGAAGACACAATAATTTAATATGTCCCTAAATTATTACGTCAAGGAAATTAACTAATGGATTCTGCTGTATGTTGTAAATTGTTTGCCGATTGCGCGCCGACGCGCCAAATTAAGCTCTAAAAAATATTTTTTGAAATGCGATTTTAAAACGTATGAAGGATAAGGTCAGAATCGCTTGGGGCATTCTTGTTCTTAAGGTATAGAATGCTTTGAACACATCTATGGAACCCGAATAATTTCTATGAATTCTTTATGGATCTCTGGCAAAGTTTTTCTGAGCATTTGAACTGTCTGTTCGATTGCATCATTCTCGTAAGAAAGATCGTAAACATATGAATTCGTCAGATAAACGCAAGTAATGTTGTTATTAGGCATAGTTTATTGTTCAAGGAATGTGTTTCGGTAAATATTACATAAGATAGCATAAAATAAACCCACAAAATATTTCGTCAAAGTCAAAACATCGCGAAATTTTCGAGTTTCCTCCAGAGGCACGGGAAGAGTTGACCTATATTATTTTACATGTCAATAATCTGCGCTTCCCGGTTTTCAAAATGAATTTGAGGGGCATGTTGTTAGTTTGGTGAGAAATCATCAGAAGGGTGATTTTGTATCTTTTGTGACAGCGTAACGCTTGTTAAATCAACCTTATACGACACGTATTGACAGTTTTATTAAATGCGGTATTCCGTATCACACTAACGAGCCAAATACTGTGCTTGTGTTAAGACACCAACTCTTAAAAGTAGTTACGCCAACGCCAGAGATGACGGCGTGTTTGCCGCATAATTCTCGTTAACCTGTCATTTGCTGGCGCGGAACATATTTAGGCTTTTTTTTTTTAAATGCGATTTTAACCCTTATATATAAATAAACTGTATGAAGGACAAGGTCAAAATCGCTTGCGCCAATACCATTCTTGACGTAGCCAATGGTTTCATTCATATAGCAACACTAGAATATTTTTAAATGGATTATCTATGACTTAGCAGCTCGACTTTTACAACTGTCAAAAGTGAAAAAATCAATGTTTTATGTTTTATTTGCAAACTCCTTTGAATTGTGTTTTTTCATGTTGCGTATTTATTCAGATTAGTGTAGAAATAATAAAATCAGTTTATATTTGTGTGAATATATTTTTTGACATATTATTACCAAAATGGGAGTTTTTTAATTTTTTTTTTTTAGTTAGTTAGCTATTCTGGAAAAATCTACAATTTTATCACGCAAAATATATGAATAATAAGATACATTGTCTGGTAAACAGAATGCAATCGCAAAAAAAAACAATTCCAAACCATAGACAATCACACATTCTTACATTCTCTAATGAGGCATAAAATTTGAGACAGAAAACAATTATATTATTTATATTGTATCGATAATAATAAGTAATTTGCGTATATTTACGAATGAAATGTTGTTATTCCTTGGCTTTTACTAGTGTTTGCCGAGTGACAAAAACATTTTCTCATCACACAAGAATTGGCATTTTTTTAATGCAATTTACTTAGAGTTAGCACACAACCCTACGCGACGCATGGCAGTTTAGTACTAAAACTACGAAACCGAAGACAATACGATTAGCTTGTTTTTGGCAAGTGCCGTGATTTCTGAAAAATGTCAGTTTTAGACTCGTCATGATAAAGTGAATTTTTGTGAGGTGTTAAAATCTTTCAGTGATAACTTTTTATTTTCTTATAGGAATATAATTTTAATATTCTATGTAAACATTCACAATTAAATTAGCATAAAATGTGATATTACAGAATGTAAATATGTTTATATTATTTCGTTATTAATATTTTATAAGGTCTATATTTCTGTTATAATATTTTTATTTCACAAAATATTTAAGTTTTTTAAATTTCTGATAAAACCTGACTTACTTTCAGTACCCTGCCTCGAGGGATCTGACTGACTTGTTTCTTCTATTATATTGTTAAGAGTTGACAAATAAAATGTATATACACTCTATTCCATGTATTGTTATTGATTTACATGTCTTATAGGCTAGGTTTACACTCGTAAGTTTTTTCCCGTAATTCGCTTGTGTAAGTGATTTATGGCCAAATTACCAATGTAAACGACACCAAAAGTCACTTAACGTAATTTAAAGCATGTTACAGAACTTCTTCTTTCGGAAGTTTTTTTGACAGGTGATGACAGGTGACAGGTCTAATCGCGTCCGCGCGAAATTCCAACCTTCTTACAGCTTATAAAATCAGTTTGATAAGCTGAGGGACTTTCTGTAAGAAATAGTACCAAAATGCGCCGTTGCGAAATGTCAAAAATCAAAAGACATTTGTTTTTATTGGATTTTTTTCCTATAAAACTAGTATTTATTTCCACTTATTTGAGTTTTCTGAAAATGAGCATCCTTCTATTCAATTATTGGTCCAAACCTTTCTAATCTCAATGTTTCTGTTTTTAAAATTACATATTTGAATACGAAATCGGTTGCTGTCAGCAGCCGTCAGTTAGCTATCATTCGGATAAAATGAAAGAAATCAATTAATTTTCGCCTTTGACGGCACAAAAGTTCGTGGAGAATTGTTTTATTAAAGCCAAATTCTATTTTAGCACTTTATTTGGTCTTTATTGACAAAATCGCGTAAATTTGACAGTAGCAGGTCGTTGTTGAAAGGAAGCCATCTTACCGCAAATAAATTTACAGATGTAAACGGTCGCATGAGCAGTTACACAGGTCGAACTTCCGAAAAACTTCCGTGATCATTAATTACCACAAGTCAGATGCATATGTAAACGCTCCTGTGAGTAACCTGTCAAAATCTTACGTAATCCGTAAATTTTAATTACGAGTGTAAACCTAGCCTATGAATGTATACAGTGAAACTCTCTTAAGAAGTTTTCCAAGGGACCGGGTAAAAAAAACTTCTTAAGTGGGAAAACTTCTTAAGTGGGATTCAATTTTAGCCATTTAATAACTCGAGTCCGGGGCATACGTCAGTCCGGGGCATTCCTATGTCTACCTACTTTAAATTGTCATGAAAACAAGCTTATAAGCTCCAAACGGTAAAAAAAAAAATTATAAATATATATATATATAGTTACACATCATAATAATTAGTACTATTTAGAAAAAGGTGGCAATGTGAAATAAATGAAAAATGGTAGAACATAGTTGATTATAAAAAGTTTATTTGCATACCTACATATAAATTATTATTTTTTTTCCCTTACCGGCATAAGAGAAAGTAAACACAATTTTAAAACTGTTTACCCTACGTATTTCCGAGGATTACATCGCAATTGCAAACAAATGTGTAAGAAAAGCCACTCGAATTCGGATAGTAAAAGTTGCAGCATTCCAAAAGGTTAATACTGTTGATCTTATTTTAAATTGGTGTAAAGGCAATGGATTATACTTGCTGGTGATTACTCGCGCTTAACTTGACAGTTGAAGACAGCGCCGTGGATATACGCTGTCTCTTTTTTACGCTTTGGTTTTCTATATGAACTGAGGGAGAAAGAAAGACTTGTTTTGGTTAATTTTCAACAGTTTGATAAAAGGACACCTGCACTACAATTTTGTTTGTAAACAAACTTCTATGATAGCGGGTTTTACTTTGCCTCAGAGCAAGCGTTCCGAGTGCTGCAACCCTGCCATGGCCCTGCGCAGAAAAATCTCACAAAGTCCTTCGCGGTAAACTGTTTATTATTTGGCGGACTTAACTTTTTTGCATGCTGGCTGCTTGCTCGAATGGCGTTCACGTGTCGGAAATCGGAGAGCCCATTGGGTATTAGTTAATTTATGGCCTATTGTTATGGTGTATTTTCGCCAGGCACAGTTGACTATCATATATTTTTAAAGATATTTTAATCCTTTCGTAAAAATTACTTAAGAAAATGATACGCGCAGCCCAATATTATGTACCTACCTACCTACCAGACGTCGAATATCTAAGATTTCGCGCGTAAATAAATGGCTTGAATCAGAAAGTTATATCATACGAGCTGTTTGAAGCTTAATTAATTAATTAATTATAATCCATTAACGCATCCAAAGTCGGTAAAACTATCGAATTCAGCCTCGTGGTAAATACAAAACAACTACAAAAATCATGTGCGAAGTTTCGTTTCAATCTAATTTTTAAATTTATGCATATGTATTTCCTAACCTTCAAACTTAATTTACGACAAATGTCAGATGAAACATGATGCACGGCACATTTTGAAGTTTGATTAAAAAAAAACGTAATTATAATGCATCTTTTACCATCTCCCCCGGCATATTTCATCATGTTATGTAATAATAAAGCTAAATATATTTATTTGAAGGTGAAATATTCCGTATTAATCGTGAACCAATAGATTTAATCAAAAGTTTTTCGTGTTTTACAAATTCGATGGAATAAAAATTTTATACAATAATTTTAAGAAACATTTCTATGTTCAGTATCAAAAGGAAGATTATTGAAGGAGGCGGCAAATGTAGATCTAGCCCACGTTGTCATTAAGGCCGAAAAATACATGAAAGTTTATATTAAACTCAACCTTAAAGACGCTTGCATATTCGTTACATAATTCCGCATTGCATATTCGCTCCATATTTCGCATTGCTATTGTACCTAGTTAGGGGATTAGGGGTTACAGCTTACGGCCCGGCCCGGCGGGCGGCGGCCGACAAAGGGTGTCTGTTTATGGTCTCAGGTACTAGGATCGCGCGTAATCTGTGAAACCAATCTTTCAATTTATGACTTGGAAAAAGGTTAATTTTAGATATTTTGCGGCACAATATTTCGTTTGTTGATTTTACCGCCAGATTTCTAAAACCTCTTAAGCGGGAAGCAGTTTTAGCTCTAAAACTTCTTAAGTGGGAAAAAATCGTGTTTTTTGCAGTTTTTTGTATGGAATTTTCAAGGGACCGAAAATCAAAACTTCTTAAGCGTGAAAACTTCTTAAATGGGAACTTCTTAAGCGAGTTTTACTGTATGTTGTGACTGGGAGAGTTCCCTTTCTATCTGTCCTCAATCAATCATTCAGTTAATATTTCTATTTTTGAAACTGATAATTCATGGTGGAATTCCATTATAATATATTATAATAAAAACAAATATAAAACTTTTTTCCACTTTAAGTTTAATGACCGTAACCGGTTTCAGCTCGCTAGAGCCATCTTCAGACTGGTACAAAATATTCTTAATCTACGGTTTATATACATAACATTTGAGGGAGGGGAAGCGGGGTGGTCTTAAGGGTTTTAATCAATTATACTAATTACATTTGTTACTAAGTAGTTTTAGACTGTTGAATTTCTAAATATTTTGGTTATTCCAGTGAGTTAATTAATTAATTAATTAATTAATTAATTAATTAACTCACTGGAATATTTAGAAATTCAACAGTCTAAAACTACTTAGTAACAAATGTAATTAGTATAATTGATTAAAACCCTTAAGACCACCCCGCTTCCCCTCCCTCAAATGTTATGTATATAAACCGTAGATTAAGAATATTTTGTACCAGTCTGAAGATGGCTCTAGCGAGCTGAAACCGGTTACGGTCATTAAACTTAAAGTGGAAAAAAGTTTTATATTTGTTTTTATTATAATAAATCATTCAGTTTGTTTGCCTCCCACTCAAACACCTAAAATTTATGTATATGTCTGTCAATATTCTATATCCTAGGTTGGTTCTAAAATTCTCCTGACGAAGGAAGGGTGCTTCCGAAACCGGTAGAGTGTGAATAAAATAAAATTAAAGTGGTCTATAACAAATTTACATGTTTGCCCAAATAACTGGCTGTCCTGATAAACCAGTGTACCTTCTAAGTGGAATAAATTGTATATTCATTTTTAATAATGTTCCACAATTATTTAAGTTCATAATTTTGAAAATATAAAAATAGATTTCTCTGTACATCCTTTTACAGGTGTTTGGTAGATTCTGACTCACCTGTTGTGAGTTTCTAAAGTTTTCACTTTTTCAATCATTTGATAATAAAAAAAAATAGTGTCACCAACATTTAATTCTTAGCTTAATTCTTAGTTAATAACAAATCATTTTAATGAAAAAAATGTTCTCTCATATGATATAAATTAGTAATTTTCTGTACAGAATATACACTAATATCAGATCTCTTCTACAAAAAAACCCTTTGAAAAACATACACTGTGTATAATGTTATAATTAGGTAAAATATTGTAATTTTAGATTTTTAACCCCATTATTTATTTTAAATTTGAATAAAGTTAGTGTTGCCAATTTGAGAAATAGTATTATTATCATAGTGGGTATGTTTTCCATAACTGATAAAATATTATATGAAAATAGAACATAGACAATTTTTATACTCTATGTATTTCCCCTATTAATAGTAGGTACGTAGATTCAATATTATACTAACGAGTACTCTACTTATATTTAGACCTTTTTGTGAAAACCAAATAATGCGAGTGCAATTTAATAATCAATACAATACATAATATTATTCTACTTATTACTTATAAATTCTTCCTTTAATATATTTACAGATCTTTTATTTACAAATTATAAAGTTTTTACATATTTTCCAAATGTTTGTGCATTTAAATGATACCAGTACAACTAAACTTGTCCCATCGAGAGCTCGCATCATCGACGTTCGTCATCTTCCTTCTCATGCGTATTGTTTGAAAACGAAAAAGATAGAAGATACTATAGGGCCATAAACATTTGCACTTTTGTAATCGTGCTAGCGAGGATTCCAAACGAGAGAGGAGAGCAGGGTCACTTATGCATGGCTCCTCGCTTCTTGGAAATTTAGTCACAATGGATCGCTTTACGGGAGAGCAATGGGCTTTCTGGGCAAAACATTTTTACAAAAACAATGATTTTCAGAATTTTTTAAAAATGGTAAAAATTAAAATTTTGTAATAATTCTGGTAGGGGCGACAGAGTAATGTATAGAGAAAGCTCACACCAAATTTCAAACAAATTGGTTCCGTAGAACTTGAGATATCGTGTCAACCGTCTCGAAAAAAGTGGTTTCGAGAAACACGCGTTTAAAGTTTTGCTCTATTTAGATTCCCTAATAACCGCAAAATTAAAATGGTTATAACTTTTAGAATAATGCGAATTTCGAAAAATCCTTTTTCGGAGATATTTTTGAATATTTAAACATAAGAAATATGAAGAAAAAAAATTGTTTTTTTTTTCTAGACTAGAATACTCCCTTAAATACAATCTGTATTATTTTTTTTCATGATTATTTCAAAAGTGTAAATGTTTATGGCCCACCCTATAGAACGATGATGTGACATATGATCTCTTGTCAGGACTATTATATGTATTTATTACATACATTTCCCTTTTGTTGCGTTGAAAAGTAACAATTTGTAATAACATTGTCTTCCTCTGATCTCAACAAGAGATGCAACAGTTAAAGTGATTTTCACCGGTTAAACTACGAGGAGACCCGGTCGACGACAAATTTGAATAATAGGTATTTTAACAAACTGTTGCAGTCACTTCTCTTTTATCCGAATACTGAGCCGGTAGGAACAACTGCACCTAAGGTTGATAATACTTAAGGGGGGCGATACATGTAACTGCCTGAATTTTTAATGTTTTTTAGAGGCTTATTTAAAAGGGAAGGAATAAATTAATCGTTTTTAATTTCGGTATCTTTATTCATTATATATTAAAATACAAGAATCAGATTTTTATTTTTTTCAAAATGGCCGCCGTAGTAACTAATCTCCTGAGACCCTCGCGGCGAAAGGCATCAATCGGTGGGATTTTTAGCTTTTGATTTGAGAGTGTTTATAAAACATGTATCTTCTAGTTGAGCCAAAAACAAAACAAAAAATTCAAAAAATCATAAATTGGCCTCAGAATAAAAAAGTTTGATTTTTCACCCTTTTTTTAAGGTTTTTGTGTAATATCGCCTCCCTTAAATAAAATCGTTAAAATCAATTTTGTATTCTCCAAAACTGGACCGAATTTTAAGATTTTTTCACCAACTAACTGTATTAGAAGAAACTATTCTACGTCTGTACATTTTGCTTTTTTTAAATCTACGTTGTTCAGTTAGTATGCTGAATGTCTATTGACAGCGTTCAAACCAGACAATTTTGATGATTTTTGGAGGGTCCTAACTCCTATAAGAAGTAACTCATAAAAAAAGCAAACAACACGCTAGTGGATGATATATCTGTATTGTATTACAAACATTTGAAATATTTGCACTAGTGTCAAAATCCAGAGATTTGTACATAAAAAAAACGCCACCAGGTTTCCTCTTAAACGGTGAAACAAATAAATTAAAACTGAAAATATTAACAATCGGTTGGTTAAGTTAATTAGATATAGAAAGAAGTTTAATTTTTATAATTTATTATTTTTATCTTTATAGGACCTAACTAATAAACATGTTCTAAATTTAACACAACTGATAAACAAACTTTTGCCATACGTAAACAGCTGTTTATCAGGTGTGTAAAATTTTAAATGCGTTTATTAAGTAAGAGGGATAGTGTCTAAGTTCTGGCAGAAAACGTTAACATGTTATTATTATTATTTAGTTTATGTATCAGATCCGGTATGTAAAAAATACACAATAAAAATAAAATACATATTCTTAAGCACATATTTTTATTTTAAAAAAGCACAGATTTTTTGTTTGTTATTTTTTACACCTTTAAAAAGAGTGGTTGTAATTTTTCTAACCAGTGCTACATAGTTTGTACGTTAAGATTTCAATCATTAAAAAAGAAAACCTTGAAAATAGAAAATTGAATAAAAATTTAAAAAATTATTTAATTTTTTTTTTGTATTCTTCGCCCCTTGACTATAATTATGTTTCATACTGTGTTCTTGCTGCTTTTATCAATTAACCCTTCGGCCCAAAACCCCTGGTGTTTGTCTCAGGAAATTAACTACAAACCCCGAGTGGGACTCGGATGTGTTGCTCAAGTACTTAACTACAAACCCCGAATGGGACTCGGGTGTTCGTCTCAGGTAATTAACTACAAACCCCGAACGGAACTCGGGTGTGCATCTCAGGTAATTAACTACAAACCCCGATTGGGACTTGGGTGTGCATCTCAATTAATTAACTACAAACCCTGATTGGGACTCGGGTGTGCATCTCAAGTACTTAACTACAAAACCCAAATGGGACTCAGATGTGCATCTCAAGTACTTAACTATAAACCCTGAATGGGACTCAGGTATGCATCTCAAGTACTTAACTATAAACCCTGAATGGGACTCAGGTATGCATCTCAAGTACTTAACTACAAACCCCAAGTGGAACTCGGGTGTGTATCTCAAGTACTTAACTACAAACCCCGAATGGGACTCGAGTGTGTATCTCAAGTACTTAACTACAAACCCCAAGTGGAACTCGGGTGTGTATCTCAAGTACTTGACTATAAACCCTGAATGGGACACAGGTATGCATCTCAAGTACTTAACTACAAACCCCAAGTGGAACTCGGGTGTGTATCTCAAGTACTTGACTATAAACCCTGAATGGGACACAGGTATGCATCTCAAGTACTTAACTACAAACCCCGAGTGGGACTCGGTTGTTCGTCTCAAGTACTTAATTACAAACCCCAAAATATACATATATAAATACCAATCGCTCTATAAAGATATACTGAAACAATTCAATACTTTTTTTTTTTTCCGACTTACCGGTTTTTCAGCCTTCTTCAAACTGGTAAAATTTTTCCTTAAATTATTGTATATGTATAGAACATTGGAGGAGAGGGGTTGTTGTTGGATTGCAATCTATTCAAAAAAGGTGCTCAATTATGTTTAACCCATTGGCCACAAACCCCGGCAGCTCGCCGGGTGTGCAACTCAGGGACTTAACCACAAACCCCGGCAGCTCGCCGGGTGTGCAACTCAGGGACTTAACCACAAACCCCGGCAGCTCGCCGGGTGTGCAACTCAGGGACTTAACCACAAACCCCGGCAGCTCGCCGGGTGTGCAACTCAGGGACTTAACCACAAACCCCGGCAGCTCGCCGGGTGTGCAACTCAGGGACTTAACCACAAACCCCGGCAGCTCGCCGGGTGTGCAACTCAGGGACTTAACCACAAACCCCGGCAGCTCGCCGGGTGTGCAACTCAGGGACTTAACCACAAACCCCGGCAGCTCGTCGGGTGTGCAACTCAGGGACTTAACCACAAACCCCGGCAGCTCGCCGGGTGTGCAACTCAGGGACTTAACCACAAACCCCGGCAGCTCGCCGGGTGTGCAACTCAGGGACTTAACCACAAACCCCGGCAGCTCGCCGGGTGTGCAACTCAGGGACTTAACCACAAACCCCGGCAGCTCGCCGGGTGTGCAACTCAGGGACTTAACCACAAACCCCGGCAGCTCGCCGGGTGTGCAACTCAGGGACTTAACCACAAACCCCGGCAGCTCGCCGGGTGTGCAACTCAGGGACTTAACCACAAACCCCGGCAGCTCGCCGGGTGTGCAACTCAGGGACTTAACCACAAACCCCGGCAGCTCGCCGGGTGTGCAACTCAGGGACTTAACCACAAACCCCGGCAGCTCGCCGGGTGTGCAACTCAGGGACTTAACCACAAACCCCGGCAGCTCGCCGGGTGTGCAACTCAGGGACTTAACCACAAACCCCGGCAGCTCGCCGGGTGTGCAACTCAGCGACTTAACCACAAACCCCGGCAGCTCGCCGGGTGTGCAACTCAGCGACTTAACCACAAACCCCGGCAGCTCGCCGGGTGTGCAACTCAGGGACTTAACCACAAACCCCGGCAGCTCGTCGGGTGTACAACTCAGCGACTTAACCACAAACCCCGGCAGCTCGCCGGGTGTGCAACTCAGCGACTTAACCACAAACCCCGGCAGCTCGCCGGGTGTGCAACTCAGGGACTTAACCACAAACCCCGGCAGCTCGCCGGGTGTACAACTCAGCGACTTAACCACAAACCCCGGCGCGCTGCCGGCCTAGAGTAGGTCCGCCAAAAAACGGAAAACCAGCACGACAGTGACTTTTTTGAAAAAAAAATTTAAATGCCGAACGCTTTGTAGGTAATTAATCATTCATTTCGTAGAATTGGCAATAATATGTTTCTTATGTTTTTTCACTGATATTTGTGTTCCAAGTTTTGTATGCAGCCAGCCGCCATTTAATTTCTTCAAAATTGCAAGTGGTTCTAGGATTTTGGCAGTGACCCTGCACGTCCCTGATTGCTTTGGGGACTATCATACCAAATTATTTTATTAGTAATTTGTATACATGTAAGTAAAAAACAAAAATTATTAATGTTCGATTTATGAATATTATGTTTTTTTTTAACTTTATGAATAAAAATGTGAAAAACAACCTACGAAAAAAGACAAGGTTATATTTGTTTCCTTATTTACACATATTTTAGTATTTTATAAATTTTTATTTTTATATTTTTCTTTACCTTACTCTAATGTGTAAACAAATTTAAAGAAATTAATTCATTTGAATATATAGTTCAAAAGTTACAATGGATTTAGTACATCAAGGCAGGTTTTCAATTTCTGGTACAAAATCAATTTAGTGGTGAAGGCCAATTTTTTAGCTCATTAATTCTGTGGCCAATGGGTTAAAGCATTAAAAGTAATATTAAAAAATATATTAAGATGATTTATGTTAAATAATATAAGTTTATTCTGTATGATGAAGTTAAACAGATTAAAGTTATTCATTACTTTAATTGTACGATGAAGTTAAACAGATTAAAGTTATTCATTACTTTAATTGTACGATGAAGTTAAACAGATAGTCCGATTCGAGCCGCGGTCAACAGTGGTTGTGTGTACCTTACCTATTGCTTAGTGCCGTTCGCCCGTTCCCGTGCCTCATACAGATAAGAGATTATTGTTACATTTTATTTAATTCTGTTTATCGTATACTTATTTGTTTGCATTCCTACTTACGGCTAATCCGTTTTTGTTTGTACAGTCAATGAAATAGACTGCGTATTATTTTTTCAGTTTAATTTTTAAAAGTTAAGTTTTTTTTTATACAATGGAGGAAGACGAAGATAGACCTCCCGACCCAGGATCGATATTAGATTTTTCTGATTCGGAATCTACCACTAGCCAGGCTTCTATTACGCTTCCATCTCGTAAACGACGACCATCGCATAGTCTTTTCATCCCATCGAAAGTTAAAACTATACCGCCGATTCAACAAACCTCGACCTCTAACGACCTTAACCCCAATAGTAACACCCAGACAAGTACTTTAGCTAGCGATAATACAAAAAGTACTGACTTACTTTATCCTGCTTCCGCTTCCGGTCCTTTTATCGTAATTGTTCAGAGAACTGAACAAGGAAAACTTATTCATCCTTTAGATTTTGGAAAATTCTTATTTGACTCAAAAAATAATAACCTTGGTATTGTTAACGGTTCAATTAAACCGGAAGGGCGATATAAATTATCTATCGAGTTTAATACTGCCGCTTCCGCAAATGGATTTGTAAAAAAAATTGACTCGCTCTCAAACCATAAATATAAATCGTTCATCCCGTCATTTAACCTTACGAGAATGGGTCTTGTTCGAGGAATACCCACGGATATCCCAGAGGCTGAAATTGTTGATGCTTTGAATAATTCCCAAGGAACCCCGAAAGTAATAAAAGCACGTCGACTGAACTACAAGGATTCTACTGATGGGAACACGATCTGGAAACCTTCCCAATCTGTTGTTGTTACATTTGAGGGACAATCCCTTCCGTCTCGTGTGTTTATTTATTATACCTCGCTTCCCGTCGAAGTTTATAAATTTCCAACTGTTCAATGCTTCAATTGCTGCCGGTTTGGACATACAAAATCCGTATGCCGCTCCCCTCCACGTTGTTACTTTTGCGGAGAAGGTCACCCATTTGATCAATGTCCAAAATCTTCCAATAATCCCATTTGCATTAACTGTTCGGGTGCACATACCGCGGTCAGTCTAGCCTGTCCGGAATTGACAAGACAGAGGAACATAAAACATAAAATGGCTACCGACAACATTTCGTACTTCCAGGCCTCAAAGTTATTCTCTCCTGCGAAAAAATCATTCGCAGAGATGACATCGTCCTCAGCTCCTTTCCAATCAACCACCTTTTTAAATTCAACGTCATCTTCTCACAGAGAAACCATTCTCAAGCCAGTCAAACCCAACCCAAAATATACTCCTTACCTTGATAAAAAACAATTGAATAATATTTTGACCAGCCCGAATGGGAATGCCAAATCTCGGACCCCCAATGGGTGTGCCATTAATAGTAATACATCCCCTCCTGCTCTCCCCGAAATATTGAATAATAATTCTTTTATACAAACTTTAATTACCCTTTTAATTTCTATCCTTACAAACAACAATACTGTACCGTCCAACGCTGCCGATTACATTAAATCTTTATTATCTTGCCTCCCCAATGACTTCGAAACTGAACAAAATTCTTCAGTGGAACAGTAGAAGCCTCTTCGCTAACAAATCTGACCTAATTCAGTTACTCGACGAACACGACGTTTCAGTGGCCGCCATTTCTGAAACGTGGTTAAAACCCTCCTTTCACTTAAGAATTCCGGGTTATTATTGTCTCAGACACGACAGACCGGATGGTAAAGGCGGCACGGCTCTGATAATCCATAATTCTATCCCGTTTAAACAAATTAATATACATACTCCCTCCGACGATATCCAGATAATAGCAGCTGTCTTATCTGATATCACAATATTATCAATATATATTCCTCCCTCTACCACTTTTATTGAAAATGAATGGGCACCAATCTTAACCCAGATTTGTTCCCCTTTTATGATCCTTGGAGATTTTAATGCACATTCCCCTTCTTGGGGTAGCAAAATAACAAATCGTTCTGGCCGCAATCTTTTAGATTTTATTGATACCCATAACCTATGTTTTTTAAATGACGGATCTCCAACCAGATTCACCCCCCCTCATCAACGGAAAAGTGCTGTTGATTTATCTCTTTGTTCATATTCGTTAGCATCTAAATGCTCTTGGGACATCCTAAACGATCCCCTCTCTAGTGATCATTTTCCAATTATAATCCGATTCCAACATCAATCTAACACTTATCCTCCACCAGTTAAAAATAATCTCAAATTTAGAATAAATGATGCGAATTGGAGCACTTTCTCTTCTGAACTAGATAACCTTATTAATTTTAAAAAAAAATCGTCCCCGGGAGACATCAGATTGCAATGTGAGACGTTTCCCTCTATGGTTATAAATGCAGCAGAAAAATCCATCCCGAAACGCAATGCGAACATTAAAATAAAACACTCTACTCCGTGGTGGGACGAGGAATGCACTCGCTCCGTCAACTCTCGTAAAAAAGCAATTTCCTCTTTTCGTAAGTGTATGTCACTAGAAAATTTTTTATCAGTTAAAAAAGCCCAGGCAGAAACCAAACGAATTTTGAAAAATAAAAAACGCGCTGGATGGCGGAAGTTCTGTGAGAACCTGTCTCCGGAAACTCCCCAATCTTCAGTTTGGTCTAGCTTAAAAAAATTCGGATCATCGTATTCTCCGCCGAGAACCAAGCATATATCAGAAGAAATTCTTATAGGATTTGCGGATAAAATAGCCCCCCCATCAGTGGCCGGATGTGAAGAAATGCCTTCTATTAAGCCATATCCATCTCACTCTAACTGGCTAGATGCTCCTTTCTCCATTGATGAGATGAAACTAGTAATAAGAACCCTTTCTGACTCTGCTCCGGGTCCCGATGGAATACTTAATAGTTTCATTAAATCATTTTCTGATATGGCGGTTGAATATTTCTTATCTCTTATTAATAATATGTTTGAAACAGGACTAATTCCGGATGATTGGAAAACTCAAAAAATCATTCCCATTTTAAAACCTGGAAAAAATCCATCTGAAATTTCGTCTTATCGGCCTATTGCTCTTTCATCATGTTTGATGAAAGTAGCGGAGCGGTTGATGAAGAACAGATTAGAGTGGTTTGTTGAAAGTCAAGATATTATCTCACCAAATCAGTATGGTTTTCGGAAAAAGAAATCTACAATGGATAATTTAAGTTTGTTCACAACTGATATCCGAGTTTCCCAATCCCTAAATTCTTATACATTGGCCACATTCCTTGACCTTTCATCAGCTTACGATGATGTTTTACTGAATGTTTTGAAAAAAAAGCTAATTAAAAAACAAATCCCCCCGAAATTAGTCCAATTTATTATTAATTTGCTCTCAGATAGGTCCATTATTATTGAGTCTTCCTCTAAATGCTTAAGGCGCAAACTATGGAGAGGTTTGCCCCAGGGTTCTGTTATTAGTCCTCTGTTGTTTAATATTTATATAAGCGACCTAGACTCAGTAATTCCTTTTTCTATCAAGCGTCTTTACTTTGCGGATGATATCCTTATATATTTGTTACATAAAAATATTATTTTTGCAGCTAAGGAAATGAATTTGGCTTTACAATATATTAAAAGCTGGTTGTCATTAAATGGGATGAATCTGGCGGCATCTAAAACAAGGGTCGTGGCTTTCACGCGCAAAAGAAAAATTCCCCAATTCTCAATTTCTTTTGATAATGTGCCTCTACAAACCGCTACTCAAATCAAATTCCTTGGTCTTCTTTTGAACCATAAACTTTCCTGGCTTCCACACATTCAGATAATTTCTACAAAGTGTGAAAAGGGACTTAATATGATGCGAGCAGTTTCCAGAGTATGGTGGGGATCTCATCCTACCACTCTTAAATTAATGTATAATTCCCTAGTTCGGAGCCACTTGGATTATGGCTCATTTCTTTTTGACCCACTCCCTAAATATCTAGATAAGAAAATGGAAAGAATTCAATCAAAAGCCCTCAGAATGATTATTGGAGCTATGAAGTCTTCTCCAATTAATGCGCTTCAGGTGGAATGTGTGGAGCCTCCATTATATTTCAGAAGGCAATTCCTTGCCAATAAATATATTTTCAAGGCTTTATCGGTATCACATCATCCTATTAAACAAAGTCTTAATAGGTTAAGTGTTAATTTGAATTCTAACAAAAGATTGAGAGAAAAACAATGTTTTCCTCTCTTAATTAAAAGTTTTCATCTCTATAATTCTCTATCATCTTCCCTCCAATATCTTCAAGAAGTTCCCAATCTTCCTATATACAATATTCCATTTAAGGCAATCACTTTTATGCCGAACACAATAACATCAGACTTTCGGAAGAATATTTTATCTTCCCCAAATAAATTTCAAAATGTGGATGATTGTTTTAAAAGCATAGTGGCTTCGAAATTCCCTGGATTTTCCATCCTTTTCACGGATGGTTCCAAATTTGAAAATAAAAGATGTGGAGCATCTATATATAGTCCAGAATTCAACATCAATCTCACTTATAAATTACCGAAAGAAGCTTCCATATTTACAGCCGAATGCTTTGCAATTGAACAAGCGCTAAATCAAATCCAGGTTCTCAACATTCATCGAGCCTTATTATGTACTGATTCGCTAAGTGCTCTAACTAAAATTAGGTCAAATATTTTACGTTATCCGGAAGACAATATTATATGTAAAATAAAAAATCTTCTCAATTCTCTTAGTGAATCTGGGTTTGAGACGATATTGGCCTGGGTCCCTGCCCATTTGGGTATCGAGGGTAATGAGATGGCCGATTTTCTCGCCAAATCTGGTTCAGATTCCGGAACTATCCCACTAAATTTTAGAATTCCTATATCCGATGTCTTTCCGATTCTTAAATCTAATATGACTCGTGCCTGGGAAGAAAATTGGGCAGTCTCCAAAATAAGAACTGGATCTTTCTATGCGGGAATTCAAAACCATATCCCTGCTAAGCCATGGTTTCACGGTAAAAAACTTTCAAAACGATTCATTTCATGTATCTCGAGAATGAGAATTGGCCACTGTTCAATTGCATCTCACTTGTCTAGAATTAGAGTTTTAGATGATCCGTTCTGCCAGTGCGGTGTGGAAGAGGAAACCCTCGACCACGTTTTCTTTAACTGTAAAAACCATTCATCTTTCAAGAACATATACCGCCGGCTTATTAAAATCACACACCAGTCCCCCCTTAACATTTCATACCTTTTATCTCTTAACAATTCTCGTGTTCATACAGCTTTATGTAAGTTTATTAACCTGAATGAATTCAATATTTAATTTGTTTTAGTGATCTAAATGAGTCCAATATTTAATTTGTTTTATTATTTTCCCATTAGATTAACCGAAATTTCTTATCCATTTTAAATATTACCGGCACAAAGCACTCTCTCCAGGGTGAATTGCCTAAAACAAAAAAAAAACAAAAAAGTTAAACAGATTAAAGTTATTCATTACTTTAATTGTACGATGAAGTTAAACAGATTAAAGTTATTCATTACTTTAATTGTACGATGAAGTTAAACAGATTAAAGTTATTCATTACTTTAATTGTACGATGAAGTTAAACAGATTAAAGTTATTCATTACTTTAATTGTACGATGAAGTTAAACAGATTAAAGTTATTCATTACTTTAATTGTACGATGAAGTTAAACAGATTAAAGTTATTCATTACTTTAATTGTACGATGAAGTTAAACAGATTAAAGTTATTCATTACTTTAATTGTACGATGAAGTTAAACAGATTAAAGTTATTCATTACTTTAATTGTACGATGAAGTTAAACAGATTAAAGTTATTCATTACTTTAATTGAACTATTAAAGTGACTGTATTGATATGACACGTATGAAGCTCTAAAAAGCCTTCATAGAATAAACTATTAAAATGTCACATTATTAGAAAATGATATAATATTAAATAAGGTACTGAAATATCGGGCACCATGTCATTTTAACATTGTGACCCAGTATTTAACCACTCCTACCCGTAAGCGTGTTTTCATTGTGTTCCCACAGAAATCTTTATAACTCTCTGTTATTGTTCTAGTGACAAACCTAAAACAAAAAGTAAAAGATCCACATTGAATCAAGCTTCACATCTCTATTCAAAGTTGTCCATAGAAGTACATAAAAAAGACTTATTTTGTAGAAACAGTTTTCACCCGCCAAATCGCCTATGTGCCGTTAGACATTGTTAATTTTTCATTAAATATTATTGTATGAAATGGTAAAAAAGTGATGTGACAAAATTGTTTATTACATATACATTTATACAACAGAATAAGTTTTTTTTCACATAATCCATGATATTAGTACCGTTTTCACATAAAAACATCACATGAGTCATTTTTCCAATTTTTGTATATTTGCATTCTAAATTTTAATATTTACAAATGTTAATATTTATTTGTAATAAAACAGTATGAAAGCTTATTTCATAACCTTTCAAAAACAGTTTTTAGTATTCGGCTATGTTCAGAAATGTTTCATTTATAGAGCTTTAATTGCAAAGCGGAAATAACACAAAGTTTTTATACATCAAACAGTTCGTTTAAGGCAAAAAAAACTTCCACAACCGCAAAATACCTGAGAGGTTAAATGAAGTTATTCGATAAACCAATAATTGAAAGAATCTAAATAAGTATAATGGTGTTTGGTTTTGTTACGTGTTCCGAAGGTTCGCCAATATCAGGTCTCCGTGAGATGTACGTCCAAGGCTTCCAAGCCCCGCAATTTTTCAACTAAAGCGTAGAAATCTGTTCTGAACGTCCGGCTGCCAAACTGACGTAGAGATGCGCGCTAGTCATTGGTATATTTTTATGTGATCATGAATAGAATTCGGGGTCAGATGCTTAATTTGTTACATTTATACACCTTCTGGTTCCACAATGTGTCTTCCCAGGTATCCAAGCCTTGTTTTGGCAAAGATCATAGGCAAATTGGAATTCTTTATTTCCTACAATGCTTTCCAGTCCCGACATGTGTCTCCTGAGACGGCAGTGCCCTGATTGCCTGGTTAGTTTGAGATTTGGACTGCTTATTAGCTCTGCTGGTTAAGAAATGTTGCCATCTTCTACGATTCGTGCCAGTGAACTTGCCGTACTGCTGCGACGGTGGAGAAGCGCTATTTCTGGAGCTTTGAGGAGTTGATTGTTGCGTGCGTTCAATGCTGCTGGCCTCTCTTTGCTGTCCATGGCTAAAATTATGGCGATAAATTCAGTAGCACCTCTCTGTGCAGATTCGAACAGCCTTTGTATTGCTTTCAGGAGGGAAATTATTCCTAAAATATAATATTACGGATTACACATTAGAATCAAAAATGGTCAAATAGAAAAGAACACAGATTTTCTATATTCTAACTTCTTTGATTGTACCTGATAGTACAATGAAACTTGAGGATCAACACTTGTAATTTTCGAATTGCATTATGAGCTATGGAGCTGCGTCTTCTTTCGTATGGTGGGGGGTCAGAGGGGGACATCTAGGTCTGCGAGCCAGTCTAGGGCAGCAGGCGTTGCCCTGTGGAACTCATCAATCCCGGGAATGAATGGAGCGGGCATTCGCCGACCACATATTCGGTGTTTGCACCGCACCGCATTCACACATCGCGAACTCTTTAAAGCCCCATTTATACATCATACGGGCACAACGGCTATGGGAGCATCTTATCCTATTGATGGCGGACCAGAGTTTGCGAGGCAATGAGAACCCAGGCTGTCTCTCAGTGGGGTCTTGTACGAGATGGGCATTTTTCACATTGGCCGATTGCCACTCAAGCTTCCACCTATCTTCTGGGGTGAGAGGTGATCTAAGGAGTCTTTCTCCTTCTGTCCAGAAGGGTTTTCGGGACTTCAAGCGTGTTAGCGTCAGCGTGCGTGCTGATGCTATCGGCAGGGTTGGAGAAAGCTCCCACATATTTAATACAAATTAGTTGCTGTATCTGCCCCAAATAAAAACTAGCTCAGGTTCGGTGCAAGCAGGGTTTCTTTTAACCTCAAGGCTAGTGCTTGTGGTTCGGAACTTCACGCTTCTCCATCCCCCCAGGGCCTCTCTCGACAAGCAAAACACGGTAGGTTATCACATAAATAGTTTATTCAATTCTAGGAGACACAATAATACATAAGAGGAACGATCCTAGCTGAAAGTTAGTTTGAACGTCAGTCTCTGCTCTCTACACGCGTGGTTAGGGCTAAAACATTATTTGCACACAAAGGGTAACATGGTAATTGACTCACGTTTGGTTTATGGGCCAACAGCGGCTTTACGCGCTTGTTCTCCCGGTCTCAGCAGCGTCCAAGCGGACACCGGAAGTGCACAACCGGCGAAACTGAACTTGTGTCGCACATGTTCGCGCGGGACGTGGGCCCGGGAAGCTCGCTTGCTGAAGACTGGCCGCTTGCCGCTCGAGATGGTCTAGCGACCGCTCGGTTTGTCGCTCGCGGGAGGGGGTAGTGCGCGCGCCTCTATATTGGCGGTCTATTTGTAACGTAACAAGCGGCATGCCCGGTGAGAGACCATGTGAAGGTAAATGCGTTTTTTTGCAGCACCTTCTTGTATTCCCTCAGCTAAACGAAGCTTTAAAATATCCATGCTTGTGCCATATTATTCAATAAGAAAAAAAGAGTCGAAATAAACTGGGATGTATAATCCATAACTTTGGTTGATTTTCTGTGTTGCAAGCTTGCAAGGATTAATATTTTGGAAATTTATCAATGTAATTTAAGGGAATATCTATTAACAGCTGTATAGGGTGTTGAGAGACGTACCAGACTAAGCAAATCGTCCCACTGGCTCCGTAACGGTAAGGAAACAACAAAACTCGACCCGCTCTGTCTGTCTTCAGTTTTTATCCATTCCTTACCGTTACCGAGCCAGTGATTCCAGGGGTAACTTGGAGTAAAAACTATAAATGACATTTTAGTCAGGTACTCACTAAAAACAACCAATAATCAAATTAAAACAATAAAATAAAATAATTTTTAAAAATTATTGAGTTATGGTTGACAGCCTACTCCTACTGGGTAGAACGGCTCGAGTTCCACACATACGAGTAAGTGACCTTCTCGACACGAGATATGCTTGGTGTAAAGGATTTTTTAAAATAATAAACATATTAAATTAATGACTAAAATGAAATGATACCTTGATGGTGTGAATTCTGTAGATGCATTTGTTCAAACGTTTCATCTATAACATCATAGCATGCTCCATATGTCAACAAAACAATCACAATTTCTTTGGATCCTCTCTTAGCTGCCACGTGCAGGGCCGTACTTTCCCCAACAAATGTCTTGGCATTGATAAAATCGTTGAAATGTATCTTTCTCTCATTGAAAATCTGTAGTAAGAGTTCTACGACGGAGCAATGTCCTTGAGATGCGGCGGTGTGTAAAGCGGTGTTACCTTTGAGGGTTGTAATTGTGGAGTTTGCTCCGTTGATCAATAGCAATTGCACAATATCTGCGAATCCTTTGCTCGCAGCAAAATGCAAAGCTGTTCGTTTAGAGCCATCTTCCATGTCTAAATTAAAACCGTTTCTAATTAACCTTTCTACCTCAAACTTATCCCCCTTCAACACAGCAGTTATTAATGCAGATTGTGTTATTGTTGGAATGTTAAAGGCTTTCGAAAAGTCAGATTGTCTTAATTCCTCAAGTAGTAACACCTCTTGGTGGTGAGATCCAAGAATTTCCTTTCTTCGATCTAATCCAATTGAATTGAGAATAAGTATTGCCTCGATTTCTCTATTGGTTCTTCCGTATAAGCTAGCTATATTGCCTTCTGTTTGAAGAGTGTGTGGGTGACAGGGCCCAAGAACGTTCCTTCGAATAGCTAAGACCTCTTGATATTCTTTCAACGCTTCATCATATTTGTTTTGCTTTACCAGTAAAGCGGCGATTTTGCATCTAGTCTGCAAGGTTTTAGAGTGATGTTGTCCAAATTCGGCCAATTCCATTTTGTAAATTTCTCTAAGGCAGCCTGCCTCTTCTTGTTTTCCTTCGCAATTTAACATGTCTGCAATGATTTTTTTAATCAGGATAGTGAATTCATCAATATGACCGAATACCTTTATACTTTCTTCAGAAACTTCTTTGAATATGGCAGAAGCCTCTTCAAACCTCCTGAAACAACTCAGCACACTTGCTATTTTACATTTTGTACTGAGCACCTCCAAACAATCTTCGAGATGACCCGAGTCATTCAGTGCTTTCTTTTGTTCTTCATAAACTTCCTGGAGAATATCGTAGGCTTCTTGGTGTTTGCCTTGAGCCGATAGAACAGTAGCTGTATGACTCTTTGTATTTAGAGAGCTTTTGCCATATTTCCCAAAGACCAAACAGTGTTTTTGATAAACTTCTTCAAGCATTATCAAAGCTTGCGAATATTTCTTTTGTAAAATTAATACTAAGGCAATTCTTTCTTGTAACTCCAAGGTGATTGGATTGTCTTCGCCTATTTTTTCTCGACAATCATTCCACATTATATTTAAAAATTTTATAGCTCCTGTGAAGTTTTCTTGCTGGTGTATAATTTTGTCTATGATACACACGGTATCGGATAGATTATTCACCACAAAGTCTTTCAGTCTATCAACTTCAGGAAAATGAAAGTTGATGGCGACGACTATCAAGGACTGATTGTTTTCGTTACGCGCCTGGCATACCGCCTTGCAAATGTCAGTTTCATGCGTTTTGTTAAGATCGTCCACAACGTTAATGTCGCAGTTTTGAACTTTTCCAAATGACTCCTGAATTAGCAGTAGTAGATATTTGACTTTATAGTGGCTAGCCACGTCCAAAGGCATTTTGCCGGTGTCATTCTTGACATTGTAGATTGCTCCGGCGGCCAACAGAGCCTGAACAATGCGATAATTTGAGTATTTAGCCGCATAGTGAAGAGCGGTATTCCCATTTTTTCCCAGAGCGTTAGGATTAGCTTTGCTCTTCAGTAAAAGCTCACAGAGCTCATTAAAACCTTTCCAAGCGACTAAATGCAAGAGAGTATCATTATACACACACTTAGCATTGACCGACGGTTCTACTCCAATCAAATTTTCTACTTTCGTAACAGCATTGATTTTAACAGCTTTAAAAAGATTTACGATCGATATGAAAAGATCAGACATATCTTTTGATTTTGAATGATTTGATGGTTTTAAACCATTTTTATTTGTGGCATTGTAGTATGATCCGTAATTCAGTAATATCTTTACTATACTTAAATAGCCTGCTCTCACTGACAGGTGAAGAGGTGTATCACCGCAATCATCAATAGCATTTAGATCTGCACCTTTCCCTACCAGGTAGTGGACAAGTGCTTCATGACCTCCTGCTGCAGCGTAGTGCAGCGGTTGGCTTTGGGCGGTGCCCAGATCGCGGATGCACATCCCCTGCTCCAGAAAACAATCTACAATCTTTTGGTGACCACATGAAGTGGCAATATGGATTGGTTTAGAGCCCAATGTATTTTTGACATTAACGTCGGCCCCTTTGGCTATCAGATATTCCAAGACATCCAGTGCGCCCACTCGGGCTGCGATGTGCAGTACTGTACAGTTCTCTTTGCCAGTATAATTAACATCTATGTATTGATGGTCAAACAGAACTTTAACAACACCGAGGTTGGCCGAAATGACTGCTAATTCTAAAAGAGTTTCAGGTTTATTTTCCTCAGCTTCGATGTCAAGCACGGCTCCCGCGTTTAATAAACTTCTTACAATGTCAGGATTGCCGCACTTTATTGTGGCTCCCAGGAGAGAAATCTTCTCCGGCGTATGATAGATGTCTTTCACGTTAGCTCCGTTCGCTAACAACATATCCACAAAGTCTTTTTGATCTTTGAATACTGCAACGCATAAAGGAGTTATTTGTTTAGAGTTTTTGATATCAGCACGAACTCCACTATTTATCAGCGCTCTGCCTATTCTGCAGTGGCCAAAAACGGCAGCCAAGTGTAGCGGTGATTCTTCCTCGTCTTCAACATTTAGATCAATGTCTTTATGTTGTAATAAAGTATCAACTATTCGCTTGTGGCCGGCAAAGACAGCCGAGCACAAAGGTCTGTTGCCTTCAGAGTTAATGTCGGCCCCTTTAGCAATGAGCATATCAACAAGCTCTTTATTATTAGATTTGGCCGCAATGCTCAGCGCAGAATAGCCATCTTTATTAACCAAATTTACCTTGGCACCATTTTTCAACAAAATTTCAACAATTATCTTGTGATTGTTACTTGTAGCCTTGTGCAATGGAGTATCTCCCGCATTTGTTGCTACATTTATATCAGCTTTTCCTGTAATTAAGGCGTGAACCGATGCAGAATTTCCCCAGGTGGAAGCGAGGTGCAGTGCGGTGTTACCATCCTTGTCCTTTTTATTAACATGGACTCCACATTTCAACAACATTTTAACAGTTTCCTCGTTATCGGTTACAATTGCAGAGAGATGCAATGCAGACATGCAATGGCTGTTGGTATAATTTACATTAGCTCCACTGTTTATCAAAGCTTCTGAAACGTCTACGTGTCCCCTACAAGAACTGAGAAGTAAGGGACTGTTACTGTAATTGTCTACAGAATTGACATTGGCTCCTTTGGTCAGCAATGTGCAAACGGCTGCCAAGTTACCTTGATATGCAGCCCCTAGCAAGGGTGTTTTTCGATTCTCATCTCTGATATCGATCCCCAGTCCCTTTTCTAGCAAACATTCAATAATATCACTCCCACCATACATAGCGCCCACGTGAAGAGCTGTACAGCCATGAATACTGGTCTTCTTATCCACCAGGGCACCATTTTGAAGAAGGAGTTTGACCACTCCTTGATGCCCCTCGCTAGCAGCCTGAATTAATGGAGTAGCACCTTGATGGTTTGTAGCGTTGATATCAGCTCTGTACTTAATCAAAAGTTCTACAATTCCTCGGTGGCCATTGCGTGCGGCACGGTGTAAGGGTGTATTATTGTCTACATTATCGTATACATTGACAAACGCTCCACTTTCTAAAAGGATGTTCACTATCTCTTCGTGATCATTGAAAACTGCGGCCGATAGAGCAGTCGAGTCAAACTGAGCATTGAAATTCACGCAAGCGCCTCGTTCAATCAGAATCTTCACAACACCGAGGTGACCGTTCTGTGCTGCCTCATATAACGGCCTCGAAGCTAAGTAGGATTTCTTATCAGGGTCCGCATTTTTACTAAGAAAGTATTCTACAAGATCTGTATGACCAAATTCTGAAGCCAAATGCAAAGCTGTGAAGCCCTGATTATTAATATGAACATCGACATCTTCATCTTGCAATAAAACTTTGACGACACCTAAGCGTTTGTTCGCGACGGCATAATGCAGGGAAGAATACCCTTTTTGATCGCATGCGGTTTTCGATGCTCCGAGTGACAGTAAGATTTTAACAGATTCCTCATGGTCATTTTGGGCGGCAAGGTGGAGAGGTGTCCTGCCGTTATTATCGACTGCAGAAATTTGCAACTCAATTTCCTTCACCAAATACGCTACAATACTGGCCTGCCCGAATAAAGCAGCAACATGTAGCGGGGTTTGGCCATAGATATCTTTAGAATCGACTTTTACGTTCATGTTTATCAAATATTTGATGGCGTCCAGGCTCGGTCCTTGAGCGGCGTAGTGAAGGGTCGAACGTAAATTGACACTTCTAGAATGAAGGTCAGCTCCCTTCATGAGACTTTTCTTAAGGTTCTCGAGATTTCCATCGATCAAAGCTGTTCGCATTTCTTGCAGCTTGTGAATTACATCTACCCCACAATGGTACATCTGTTTTAATTTTCTTACAGAATTATGTGAATCGATGTTTGTTTGGCGATTGTTCTGAGAGTTGAATTGGGTGAGTGTCTTGGCATTTGCTAAGAGAGCGTAAAAGTGTTCAGGGAACAACATGTCGACCAGAATGTTGCCGTGAGCGAGTTGGTTCCGCAGATATTTTCCTGTTAATAATACCACCCCGTCATCGAGATACAGCGGATTACTGGTGAGGCTGTTGGAATTATCTAGAATTGACATAATATCCAGAAGCAGCACCTCTATCGCCAATCGGTCAGAATTGAAAGCATCTTTTGCATCAATTGCTATTTTATGGCAACTCAAAATATCTTTGAGTTGCTCCATATCTTTTTTCATTAGGTTTTTAATTTGATCATCTGTGAGATTCAGTGATTTCTTCTTTTTGTACTTAATTAGGTGATCTCCGTATTCATCGATCCAGTGAATGTTCATAGGTGTGTAAAGAGTCATATAATTAATTTTACTGATTGACAGTTTAATATTAGTAGCAGTTTGGTGAGATATTCTACCGGACACGTTGCTATAGAAACTGATTAAAAGATTGATTGGTTCTTCGAGATTTTCAAACTTGGAGTATTGCGGAAATTTTTGGAGCAATAATTTAAAGTTGTCTTTCATGTTTCTGACGATGTTATCATGAGTCCGTGCACTCTGGTTGTCTTCACTTAAGCCAAGGTGGTAGATGTATTCACTTAAGTGGTAAGTTGAAGATAGAACACTCAATCCAATGTAATATTCATTATTTGAAACTTGCAGACTTTGATTTTTTTTGCAAATCAGCTTATAAACTGAATCAATGATTTCCTTTTCATGGGGGTTTTTTTCTGGAACCATTTTATCTATCTCATCAATCAATTGCTGAACGTGCTTGTGATCATGGGTTTCCGGGTAAATTAAAGTTTCCCTTTTTAAAGAACTGATGTCGTGAAATAATAATTGCATGATTTTGTGAATTTCTTCCGAGTTGCGTGTCTCGATAATAGTTTTCAGCATGGATGTTAAATTAAAAATTTTTTTAGACAAAATAACCTCTGCGATGACCGCGCCAATCTTTTTTAAATCATCTAGAACGTTCCGATATAACTTGTGATCGCCGTGATGGTTGGTAGAGTGAACGTGCGAGAGAGAATTGCGTATATCTGTGAGGACTTTCTTCATCTCCTTGGAGGCAGAGAGAATTAGCACATCGCTCACCGTATCGGATAAATTGGGAGAGCTAAGAGTGTTTTTCATATATTCTCCGATTATTTGCAGAGCTCTCTTGATTACTAACTGACCTTTCGTCGTCTGGAAGTCTGCCACTAATGCCTGCGCTATGTAGCCGCTCATTATGTTCAGCGAGTAAACATCTCGCACTTCCCGGTAATCATTGTACAGGCCCTGGAATAATGGACATGTTCTGACGATGCTCGCAATCACATCTTCTCGGATTAATCTAGGAGTTTTTATTTGCGAAATATTTCCCTTTAATCCGCCTAGGATTGTCGTAAAGCAATCCAGGTACTTTAATATATTTGTTTTGGTTATAATCGACCGGTAAAAATAATTCAATTCTTGAACTGTGGATTGGGAAGTCAAAAATATAACTAAGCAGAACTCCATTTCTTCCCACGGCAACTTGTCATAGGTGAACTGCAACTGTCCTTTTAAAACACGAATATTTCGAGCGATACAAGTGGCGATAAACAGGAATTTCTCATCCACCTTGGATGCAGGGAGGGCAGCATCAGCTTGCAGAGTTGCATTATTCTCAAGTACCAAATCGATTCTATCTTCAATATCGCAAATAGAAATAGGACCTTGCTTATTTACGTAGAAGCGCAAATTCACCAGTTTGTTGAGTATAAAGAAATGCATTTCATCAGACAATGCTACATTCTTCAATTTCAGTTCTTCATAAGCTGCTGAGAGAATACTGTCTAATTTATCTGGTTGCGTGGCGAAATGATCATTGGGCCATTTATCCATCAGGATTTGGAGGAGCTCAATATTTGAGGAGCGAACTGCGTAGTAAAAAGCGTTGTGACCCTCTTCATCCTCTGCATCGGGAGTAATGATATCTCCAGCCAAATTATTCAACCTGCCTCTGAATAACCAAGACAATATATCAATCCTGCAACAAGAAATAAAATCAGCATAAAGGTATTGAGCAGACTGATGGGCTGCTCTGCGGGGAATCAGAAAAAACGTTCAGTGTTTATAAACAGCCCAAAAAATCACAGCGGGAGCTAGCAAGACAATTAACAGGACCTGATCATGTAATCTTTTTAAAGAAAAACACTGTTAAACAAATTCAAATCAAAATGCTTGCCTTATAAAACTGTGTTCAATGTGTAATAACAATATCTCTGATGTAGATATCTTCAATTCTAATAAAAATAAATAGAAAAACTCTATTAAAAATGTACCAAACTGAATAAAATGTAAGTTTCCACGACAACTCAACAAAGTGGCACTTCAACACCCCTTTAAAAATCATTAAAAGTTGTGAAAAAAAAAATTGAAATAGCCCATAAAAATAAATATAATAAACTAACTAACCATCATGCCGTTTCGCCGCAGGGGTAGGCAGAGAGGATGGACCGCCAAACAATTCAGTCTCGGCACACACTCTTTGTCTCATTCACATTCATACATTGTCTCATACATACTCCTCTATTATTCTGACTTTTGACATGGCCTGACTCAAGTATCTGATTCACTTGATCGTGCCATGTCTTCCTCGGGCGTCCCCGACTTCTTCTACCATTCACATTTGCGTCATATATTCTTCTTACACTACTTTCTTCGCTCATTCGCTCTACATGCCCAAACCATCTGAGGGTCCCTTTCCTAATCTTACTCATTACGCTTACATCAGCCTTGCATTCTTTGCGGATATCCACATTTCTCACACGATCATACATTGTTTTACCACACATTGTCTCAGGGATCTCATTTCAACAGCATTCGGTCTGCTTTCATCCTTCCTCTGCCAGTTCCAAGCCTCACTGCCATACATCAGGGTAGGTACCAGCACTCCATTGTGGACTGCCAGCTTCGCTATAAATATAATAAAATAAAATCTGCAAAAAACTTAGAATGTGATGATTATCTCAGAACCGATTGTCAAGGATTGTATGATAACTTCTGATTGTTCCCTAGCACGACTGCAGAAAGCCAACGAATAAATAACAGTTCACAATCACTAAGGACGGGTTGTTTCAAAAAATTTGATGGATTCATCGAATATTTGAAGTTAATTTTCACGTTTTGTGTAAGTTCTATTCAAGTTCTGTGATTATTTCAGTATTGTGAAGCAACTGTTCTATAACTATATAATAACAGAACTTGAAAAGAACTTACACAGAACGTGAAAATCAAGTTCAAATATTTGATGAATCCATCAAATTTTTTGAAACAACCCATCCTAAGTGTTCTTAATATATATTCAAAGTCAACTATTGTTCGTTAGCGATTTGCAGTTGTCTTAGGGAACGAAGTATACAGATACAATCCTTATCGATTAACCATGCTAAAGGTCCTGAACGCAATTTTAGCAATAAAATCTCTATTCCACCCAATGCTACGGAGACAAGACTATCTTTGTATCAAGAAACTAACTAATAAGTGCACCGTTTCTCTAAGAATTAATGGTAGAAGAAGTTGGGACCAATAGAAGTAAAAATTATAATAATATAACCTGCAAAACTTAGAAGCCAGGATGAGCATGTTAGTCTTCTGCAACGGATTTCTTTCATCTCTGTGGAAATGTTTTAAAGTCTCCGTTGAAGTAACACCGGCTATCCATTCTACTGCGTCAGACAAACCGGAGATCTTGTCCATGGGAGATCCAATAGAAACTGCCTTCACTAATTCCTGAACAAGATCAAAGTACACTTGGGCCATATGACACTCATCCAACTCCTTGTATTGTTTGAGGAAATCATTTTTTGAAGACCACACAAGCTTAAGGACTGAATTCAAACATAATTCATTTATAGTGAGATTTTCATTGACAGCCATTTTTATAAAAGTGAATTTTATTATTATTTTTAATTCAGTTTTATTTCAAAACAGAAATTTATTTCTGACTGAATAATGACTCTCAAACTGACATCATGGAAGTCATACAGCTTTTTCTTTTTGTAATTTCTAGGTTCACTATGTCTTTTCCATCATAAGCTATAAAGCGGCTTTGAAATATCAAATTCACAGTCAAATAGCAAGACAGGTTTTGTTTTATGTGTAATTTTTTTCTAATGTTTAAGATAAAATGGTGTTAAAACTACTTTTTCTTCTTCTGGTACTCTCTCCTATCGGAGGTTAATCATCATCAGGGCGATCTTCATCCTGCAGACTGCACCCGGAACAATTTGGCGGAACTGCACTTGTATCAGTCACATAGGTGTCGAATCCACTGGGTGTGGCGTCTTACTTTCTATGTCTTCCATCATTTGTCTCCTGGATTATTAGAAACTGTTAGACTTATATCAAACGAACCTTCTACGATTTCTACAACAGACATACAAACTGAACCTTGTTAACAGTATAATGCATGTGACCATCATGTAGCGGTGATGACTGATATCCTAATGTTTCATGTGGAATAACAGGATATAATATCTAATATCATAATATGATGATTTCAGAAGCCATGCAGATTTAGAAATATTAGAAATGTAAACTGTAAGGGTAAGAAAATAAATTATACGCTTGTCGAATTCCGCCCCACGGTAAATAAGGAATACTTAGGTATTTATTTTTTAAATATTGGATTTAGCTTTATTATTATTATATAAATGTATTTGCAAACAGGAATATTACAAACGTTTGTGTTGTCATTGATTGTTCACGATTTAAACATTGAAATAATATGATAAAAGTTTCAAATCGTCGTTTTACTGCGCTACACTGCCAAACGCATGTCAAATGTGCCAAACAAAACGTCAAACAACGTAAATATTATGACCATAAAAATCGCCTTCTTCTTTTAACCACTGGCAAGGTTTACAGAAAATTCGTAATGGTACGGCCACACTGAGGCCTACTTCAAACTTCACACGTTCGGACGATTGTGTAGAGGGGTAGGTAGTTCGTGCGTTGGAAATTCGAGTTGGAAGGTTGGAGTTCGAGTTGGTCCGGGATCGCCTCCGAGGTGGGTGGTTTGGTATATTTATGCCTCCGAGGCAATCGGCGATGGCTGGTTTGTGTGAGTTGGCCCGACACATCTGCACAATATTATTACGGTAGAGTGGTATAAAAATGGTTTGAAATTATTATTTTTTTAGCTTTACGAATCGAAATCAAAATTATGGAAACCGAAGCAAACCTTCAAACAGACACCACACGATCGGCCAACCTTCCAACTACGAACTTAGTTGGAAGGTTGGCTTCGGTGTGGAAGTAGCATGACAAGGTTCTCCTAGTGAGGTGTTCACGAAACATACAACAATACCTATCCACAGTTTCACCTTCACAAACCTACCTTACACCCAACATAATAAAATTACAAAATATATTATGTAAAAATGTTTTCGAAATTGATCTATAGGTAAATACTGTAATATATAGAAATAAATAAATAAAGGTTAACTCATCGAGGAAGTATAGCGGTGATTGGCTGAAAATTCGTAACGTAGCCTCAGTAGCATAAATATATCAAACCACCCACCTCAGTAGTCTGCAGTCGTGGGTGGTTTGGTATATTTATGCTGCAGTCCATGCTCCACTGTGAAATCTGAATCGCAATACAAAGAAGTCTTTTACTTCAAACTACGTCACGCGTTCGAAATTTCTAAAGCGGCCCGATGAGTTTTTTTTCGAAAAAGGCTCATATGAGCTAACCTTAAACGCATTTTCTACAAACCTTGATGCAAAGGTATAATTTTTTTTACCTATGGAATGAAATTAATAATATCACCGCCATCTTTATAATATGCAGTAAATAACATTTCGCTATACTATAAAACTTAGCAGAACCCTACTTTGCAACTTTGTTAGGGGTGTCGCCAACTTCCAAGTCAGAGGGGGGGGCAGCTAGATTTTTTTTATAGATCTAATACGGAAGGAACAAAGAGGTATTCAGAACAATTCAGAATTACTACAAATATTTTCTTTTTTTTTCGTAAGAAGCAATTACTTTGTGGTTAGACATTATATTTAAAAGAATTAAAACACTTTGTATTTAAACCACGAATTTATTATTTTGTATATCTACCGGTTTCGCTTCGACCAAGCTTCATCAGGATATAATATAATAATAACTAACTACTAAGGCAGAGATATCGGTTATATATAAGTGGAATGACAGAGGGAGAAAGAAAATCACAAAAGAAAATAATTAGACAGAGACAAAATTAATATGCAAGGGATACAAAGGGTAAACAATTAGTGGGAGGGAGACAACAATGTACATTATACAGAAAAAGATAAATTATAATACAAAAGAACATAATTAGACGGGAGCAAATTAATTTAACAGAGGTACGATGAATATCAATTAGGGGGAAGGAGACAACAGTGTATATATGAGCATAAGTAAATGGGCAACAGTATTCAATAATATAATAAAAAGTCTGATGCATCTTACATTTTAACATAAAGAACAATATTTAGATATGGATCAAATAAATAATTAAGGGACTCAGAATAACAATATAATTTATATACTAGTAATTTATTCTGTAAATAAATGAAATAGCTCACATCGTACTCGATCTTGGCCGCCTTTGATTTAAAATAAAATGATCTATTTGGATGGGTATTTTTAACTCGAATCCAAAATTAAATTTTGTATTAAAAAGGCGATACAGTCGTTCCATGAATTTGATGCAGAAATGTAAAATATTTTTTTAATATTTCAATCTAGTTCTTTCTCCTTTTAGTGCAATCATAATCCTAAAGGAAATTTCTAGGAATAATTCAAAGCCTTAGATACTCGCCATGCAAATAATTATCAAACCGTCTTCGCTCAGCAAACACGTGAAACAACTTGTTTATTTCAAAAACTATATTTGAATCTGTCATCTCTGCATATGTTTTTTAAATCGAATAGCACCGCTACCGCGAATTCTACAAAGGAATGGCAAAAAATGCAACGTTTCCTGCTGGCAGACAATACGGCCCGTGTTCACTTCCCGTGCGGGTCAACTTTCAATCAGGGTTGTTGGTAGGTTGTTACCTAGAACCCACATAACTCATGTTGCATTAAACAACTCAAAACATTACGTCAATTCCCTTCTTACGCTTACGTTGATACCAATTGTTCACCAATAGCAAGCAAGATTATGGCATCCCTTATCAGGGTCTGTTGTGAGGCTGAATAATGTGGAAGGAAAGGAAATGGATAAGAAGAAGATTGGAAAGCACATAGCAATTCAGATCTGGTCACCAAAAATGGCTAAAATTTATTATACACCCGTAAAACTATTTTAGAAAGAATCATGCAAATCTAAAATTTTTATTGTATTATATTAATCATAGGAAAATAGTTACCTGGTATTTGGCTTAATTCGTGTTTGGTGATCAGATATGAAGGTCTCCTTCCCCTCTTTGCTACCTTCGGCCTCAATTTTCCTCTCCCAATTCGTGCTGCCATAGTCTCACCGCCTTCAGACGGGAGCAGTTGGTACTCTTGTGCGGTATTCACATAAAAAGGCGAGGCTGGAGTCAAGTAGGTACCGTTCACCCTCTACCTTGGGTTCAGGGTCAAGGATTTATCCGCTCTCCCATGGATGTTGTCAAAACAATTAACACTGAAATCTCCCAAAGAAATTTATTGATTTGAAATATAATAAAACAAAATCATTAAAATTTCACTAGCACAATACATCAACGTTTGGACAAGAGCGAAACCCGTTCAATAATTCAGTTGTTTTCTTGAAATTCGTTACATTATACTAGTATGCATGAAACACAAATAAAACATGTTTTGTACATTTCCTGCCTTGGGCCCTTGCAAGACAAGGCATTTGCCCGACCGACGATAAATGTACTAATCCTGTATTTAGGTACATACCTTCCAAAGCTTTATAAAGTAGAAGTGTAACATTGTTTCTTTATAATGTCATTTACGAAAACGCATCAACAATGGCCTGACAACATAATATAAATTTTAATATCTTTAATTTATGACTCGGCACGTTTAAACTTATCTTTTTGAGATGTAAAAAACCTTTTCACTAATTCTAAACAAATGTGAGGTGACGATTGACCAACTACATTGTTGCTACCTTCTAAGTTGGGCAATAAAATACTGCGTTTTTATAGGTAGTAAAAGGGTTAAAAATAAACCAAAAAAATAGCCATTGTTGCGAACAAGCAGGGACCTACGTATAATGCTTACAACTCAACGCACTCCCACCCCATGATATTATGTTTGTGTTATATTGTTATTCTGAGTCCCTTAATTATTTATTTGATCCATATCTAAATATTGTTCTTTATGTTAAAATGTAAGATGCATCAGACTTTTTATTATATTATTGAATACTGTTGCCCATTTACTTATGCTCATATATACACTGTTGTCTCCTTCCCCCTAATTGATATTCATCGTACCTCTGTTAAATTAATTTGCTCCCGTCTAATTATGTTCTTTTGTATTATAATTTATCTTTTTCTGTATAATGTACATTGTTGTCTCCCTCCCACTAATTGTTTACCCTTTGTATCCCTTGCATATTAATTTTGTCTCTGTCTAATTATTTTCTTTTGTGATTTTCTTTCTCCCTCTGTCATTCCACTTATATATAACCGATATCTCTGCCTTAGTAGTTAGTTATTATTATATTATATCCTGATGAAGCTTGGTCGAAGCGAAACCGGTAGATATACAAAATAATAAATTCGTGGTTTAAATACAAAGTGTTTTAATTCTTTTAAACAAATATTTTCATATATTAGAAGAAAATGTTCATAAACCCGACCCGGCGCGCGTTGGTCAGGTTTATGGACAGGACCGTTTTAAACCGTGAAGGGGCCCGTGGGCACGTTGAGTTTAAGGCCTCTTTTGAAAGCCGTAAACCTACAGGAAAACAACAAACCACGTTTATTCTATAATTTTATCGAAGAGTTTAAAATAAGACAGTGCCTAATCGTGATTTGCAATGCATTTATAAGTTGAAAATAATAAATACCATAAATTGAATTATGCATTACACAATTTGTGTTTGAAAATTTTATTTTGTCTTTGTAAAGCCAAATAAAAATGAAAAGTATATATTTTTTAAATAAATGAGGATTATCTTGATACAGAGAAATAAAAAAATTACTTTGGAAAGAATTGCGAATACCGCACATTAGTAACGATTTCTCAAAAACCTAATAGTTTCTTGGAGCCTAATCTAACAGGACCTTGAAGGCTAAGTTCATTGTCCAGTGTATTTCGTGCGCTGTGTTGTCCACGACACCGGAAAAGCCATGGTTTTGTCCACGATTTCCGATCTTTTCTGTAACTCACTCACCTTTCTCAAATCAAAGCAGTGCAAACTGCCGCAGATGCAAAGTAATAGCTTTCAAAATCCTGATTCTATCCATTAGGGGCCATCCATAAATTACGTCACACCTTAAGGGGGGGGGGGGGGAGTAGAGAAGTGTGACAAGGGGGTTTGGGGGGGTCAAAAAAGCATGAAATTCTAGGGGGGAGGGGGTTCAAAAAGTCATAAAATTCGTGTGACGTAATTTATGGATGGCCCCTTATAAAAATATCACAATACAAAGAACAGACGAACGATGTCAAAAATACCGCCACAAAGCTGTGCAAAAATCACTACTTCCAACTGAAAATAGAATACGTCCTTTTTTCATCTCGAATCTACAAACCGGATGATAAAAAGTATGATATAAAACGGTCATAAGAAAAATTAATATTGGGCGTTCCAGTGACAGGAAAAGTAACCGGAACAAGAAAATCGAACATCTCTAGACGAGATATCCCAAGAATCTCGAATCGGATGTTGGATGTTATTTTTCTATGGAATTAACTGTCAACTGTCAATTGTCATTAGCGTAGCGGAGTGGTTTGGTTTATTTACGGCGTAGCGCAGTGCGCTGTTATTGCGAGTCGAAATATTTTTAGATTCTAGAAAACGTACCTGATTGCGAATTATACACAACGTATAAATATAGTCTTAACAGTACAATTCATTATATAAAATGCTCAAAACGGTAAAAACTTTTTTGAGGTTATATTATCAAAAACATCACAGGGTGTATGCTACTTCCCTAAATCATTCTGAAATTCCTGAAACAAGAAAAGATAAAGGCCAAGATTCACTCACTCAAAACCAAGATGAGAGAACCGGACACATACATGACAAATTAATCTTTAATTCATATCTGGAATATCAGGGTCTCAGTTATGGCAAAAGACACAACTATAGAGCTCTATTCTACTCCAAACGCGAAGAAAAAAGAGAATTAGACCTAAAACAACGCACATCACCACTACCCATCTCATTAAAGTATTTCACCAACGAAAAAACACTGTCAGAATTAAATTATACACCTGAAGTAGAAGAAATATCTCCACCCAAAGATGCCGCCAATTTTCCCTACCAACCGAACCCCAAATCGAGAACTATAATCACACGAAAAGCGCCCGAAGATTGGATGAAGGACTACGATTATTTCGATGATTCAACCGCTGCAAATACAGATATACTCAATCATTCCGATCAATCAAATTACTCCAGTTTTGATTCTGAACAGAAATCTCCAATTGATGACGAAGAATACTTTAAAAAAGCTATTGAGAAGGGTAAAATGCAGACACAATATGGAACTCCAAACCCTTACATCGAGGTGAGCAGCGTGAAGTGTGGAGGGTGTGGCTCCTTACTGCACTGCAAGGACACCTCCATCCCCGGTTACATCCCCAGCGAGATCTTCCTGGGCCGCACCAAGAGCCAACTGCACGAGATCACCTGCCAGCGCTGCCACTTCCTGGACAAGTACAACGTGGCGCTCAACGTGACGTCGGACCCCGCCGACTACCCCGAGCTGCTGAAGCAGATCCGGCCCCAGCGGGCGCTGGTCGTGCTGATGGTGGACTTGCTGGACTTTCCTTGCTCCGTGTGGCCCGATGTTATGAACATCATCGGGACTAAGAGGCCTGTCATGATCGTGGGCAACAAGGTATGTGTAAAGTCTCTCCGTTGTCCTCTACAGAGATATTGTATTTTATTACTACTGGCCAGTATTCTGTATTGATTAAAAGACTTATAGTAGTTTGAGATCACAGTAACTGTTTATTGTTATTTCCTACTTTACAAATATGGTTTAAGAGGACACACATCCTTGTAACTCGGATGCAAAATTTTGTGTGGAGAGCTCTCGCAAAATAATTACCTTTTTTTTTTTTTTTTATTTCTTTTTTTTATTTCGTGGGCATTAACTATGTAACAATTTCTAGACATTTTGTGGTAAATATTTCCCTAATAGGGACACGCTTCACTTTTTATCTATTATTCACTTTTTATTTCAGAAACACTTAATATCAGTTAAATAATAACTAAAAGCAAGTATTTCACTTTCCGAAATTGGAAAATAATGCATTTCAGTAGATATTTCATTAAAAAACAGACAATTACACATCTTTTCTTCACGCCATGTTTTGATATAATAATATTAAAATAGCTTTTTAGGCTAGTTTTTTTTTCCTTTTTTAATTAAACCCAAACTAAGAACCTATTTTAGGTTCATATATTAATATATTGGATTAAAAAAGAGAAGAAAAAAACTAACCTCAAAACTTTGACATCAATGACAATGGTCGCCGAGCGAATATTATTTTTTAATTTTAACGAAATAACTATTAAAATTCATTATTTTTCAATCCCGGAAACTGAAATATTTACTTCCCATTATTATCTAACTGATGTTTAGTGTTTTTGTAATAAAAAGTGCATATTGAGCTTGTCCCTATTAGGGAAATAAATACCCATTTTGTTTTTAGAAGAGTTTTATTAAATGTACATTTGTTACTTAAATTTAATTTTTCCGCGGCCGGTTTCGATACAACCGTATCATTCACGAGCAGGATTAAAACGTTAGGAGCAGGATTAAAACGTTAAGATGATAACGATAAACGAGCATTAAAACGATAAACGAGCAGGATTAAAACGTTAAGGATTAAAAAGTTTTAATCCTGCTCGTGAATGATACGGTTGTATCGAAACCGGTCGCGGAAAAATTAAATTTAAGTAACAAATGTACATTTAATAAAACTCTTCAAAAAATAAAATAATTACCTGGCTGTGTTCGGCTATCTTCGACATAAGTCGTAACCGACACCATGTGACCCAAATATAGCATAGACAACAATGTTAGAACTGATCGTAGACTGATATTATGATGCATTAAGTATGGAATTCCATTTTCTTTTCCTAAATCGATATTAAAAAAAAATAATGTAGTTTCATTTTTGCCCCTAATCTTTTTCTGAAAAAATCTTTGTGAACATTGACCTTTTTGTTCAGGTGGATCTGTTACCAGAGGACAGCAAGGGCTATCTGACGCACATCCGTCATTGTCTCCATGATTCTATCAAAAACAGTTCCATCTCCGAGGCAAACGTCAAGTACGTGTCTCTCATCTCCGCCAAGACGGGCTACGGAGTAGAGGAGTTCATCACGCAGCTTCAGAGCATCTGGAAGTACCAGGGAGATGTCTATCTCATAGGTTGCACCAATGTCGGCAAGAGCACTCTGTTCAACGCTCTTCTGCAGTCGGATTACTGCAAAGAAAAAGCAATTGACTTGATGCAGAGAGCCACCATCAGTCTGTGGCCCGGCACCACTTTGAACCTCTTGAAGTTCCCTATCCTGCGTCCGGTGGATTGGCGGGTCACCGCGCGAGCCCGGAGACTGCACGCAGAGAGAGCCGAAAGGGTAGCGGAAACCAAACACAGGCAGATGATGGCTAAAGACACCCACGACCCTAAATATGCTACCCTTATTGGTCATATCGGAAGAACCTTTGTAGACCCGGACAAGTTTGTAAATCCTGCTTTCGATGCTTTTTCCTACACAATGCGATCTGGTTTCGTCCAAGCCAGCCGGCCTATGGGGATCCCTGAAAATTCCGACACTTATAAAGAGAGCAAGTGGTGCTACGATACTCCCGGAGTGGTCCATCCTGATCAGATTATAACGCTTCTCACGGTGGAAGAGTTGATGCTGACGCTACCTAAAGCGGTGATACGTCCTCGCACTTTCCATCTCCACAAAGGCATGACGATGTTTATCGCCGGACTCGCGAGACTAGACTTCATCGAATGCCAAAAAGCTCTCCAGTTTACCGTGTTTTCATCGCGCCATTTGCCGGTGACGATTTGCAAAACGAAGCACGCTGACGAAGTTTACTCGGAATTGCTGGGAACGGATTACTTTGCAGTTCCGAGAGGAGATGACGAACGCATGTCAAACTGGCCAGAGTTGAAATGTTCGGAGGAGGTTATCACGGGAACGCCTGAAGGGTGGACGAAAGCGGTTGTGGACGTGGTTTTGTCGTCAGCCGGCTGGGTGGCGGTGTCCGGGGAACACAAGCACCAGTTCTCCCTGCGCGCCTGGACTCCCGAGGGCAGAGGGATCCACATAAGGCAGCCTGCGCTGATACAACATGCCTCCAAGATGAAGGGGAAAAGAGTGCAGGGGACTCCGGCCTACAATGTGGGGAGTTCTTACTGCAGGGGATACCACTAATCACTTTCTGACTTTAAACTATTAGTTTATTAAGTTTAGGAGACATATTCTCGTGTAGGTTTCTGCCTGTGTATGAAAGTGTGCAGATGATACACTTATATGAATTTGTTGAATAAGAAGTCTGAACTAAATTATTTTTCTTTGGTTGTTTCTGCACTGTCCATTATATTGTTTAAATTTGTACATTTCTAAGAGGCGACTCCAATATATTGATAACAAATAATTGTAAGCATAAATGAATGTTCTGAATTTTTTGTATTTCTTGGCCGTTAACGATGTGATAATTTCTATATATTTTGTTTTGAAGATTTTTTCACTTAATTTTTGAAGTGAAACTTCTTTAGCACCATTATGATTTGAAACTCGTTGAAACGAAAAAGCGACACTAAAAAGTAATAATATGCATGTAAAGGATTTAGCCTGCGAGAGAATGAGATAGAATAATCGGTCTTCTCTTTGTGCGGTGCTGTGTAGCTTTTTGCCTTTAGTTTTCTGAAGGTTTCACTTCTACCGCGTGTGAACTGCACACTTGTATTTTTTGTGTAAGTCTTTGACTTGCTTGTGGAACGGGCTACCGGCATTGTCTTTCATTCTACATTTAATCCAGGCCTCTTCATCCTTCCTAAAACCCCTTCTTTCACCATCTTACAAACCTTCCCCAGCCAGGTAACTATATAGTTCTAACGGGTGAAGACTGTCATAAAAGACACAAAAGCATAATTTTTTTTTGTGAATTTGGTATACTTGTTACATAAAAGCAATTTTAACAAGGTGTCTGCACCCTTTTATACACACTATATTTATGGTTTCGGTGTGTGGCACGTCCAGTACTTGCTCATTGACAATTGTGCATTGGTCAGATTGCCAGCCCTGGAAAAGCTTTTGGAATGGAACTGTTGTCAATCCTGCAGGCAGGTTTAAATGAGTAGATTTGAAAAGGAAGCAGTTTCATTCTTTGTGCAATCATTGGGCAATCTTCTGGACTGAAATATGACGAATCAACCAAAAATCGCTACAATTGTGATCTTGGATCTTGGACATGATTCTCGCCAATTTGAAAGCTGACTGGAAAGATGACTGGCATCTGAAGACATCAGCCTGTCCTGCTTGTGGAAAGCCCTTTTGGCTGGCAGCCAATCATCTGCTGATAAGAGATTCTTTCTTCAAAACGAAGAGTTTTCGACATGCTATGCTTCAGCCACACTACAACTTATAACGGTATCACCATCAACCTATTTACCTAAACAAGCCCTTTAAGCCAGGCAGTCTTAGAATCAGGATGTCTTTTTTTAAATTCACAATATACTTTTAATGTACTTTTTACAATTCGGGAGGCGGGTATGGGTACCGCCGCCCCGGGAACCATTTATTGGACAATCAAAACCCATGCCGTAGGTCACCCCAAGTGGTTTGCTACGTTTGTGACTTAGCAGGGGTGCCCGGGTTCATAGGTTGAGACTTGTCTTGGTTTCCGTGGCGAATGCGTTTGTTCACCCACTGAGCGGCGTGTCGGATTGGGAGAGACAGGATGAGGGAGACCTAGCCTAGACTTCTCCAGTCAGACTCTCTGGACCCATCGCCTCGCACCACAGTGGGAGGGATGGATTCATACGTCCGTCACTCCTGGATTCCTACCCACCCTTCATACCTTTTTCTTTCCCAGACCTTCCTCTCCTTCCTTTCCCTAAAAAGACCCTCCAACACAGCATCCCTAAAGATGACCTAGGCCCTGAGAGGAATTATTTTCCTCAGGGCCTGTGTGGAGCTAATATAAAAAAAAAACTTTTTTATATCTGTTATAGTCAATCCTCTAAGCTCCGGCGCTCCTAGGTTTGACTAGTCAATCCTCAGGTCTGACCTCCTGGGGTTAGCCCGAAGGCTTTGGTCAAACCTAGGATAAACCAGTCATTCCGCGAAGAGACTGTATATCGACCTTTGACTATGACATATCAAATATCCTCTTTAATTTTGAACTAGAACCTAATCTTTGCATTTGCCGTGTTTAGTCAACCTTGTTCATGATAATCAGCATTTGTATAATGTACATTGTTGCCAAATAAACGGAAAAATATTTGAATCTAGGATCTTCTAGCAATGCACGGTTGTGAACCACTGCCTCAAACTCATTAATACTTCCGTACCGGACCGGGGGAACGCACTTACACTAACGAGAGTTTTACGCTGTATCTAAGTTGTTTTTTAAACCATATACTCAATAATTTGGGTAATCTTAGAAAAACTATTTGGTTATCGATCTGCATTAAAAAAATTAATATCGCATTACTACTTTTCTTAATATTAAATAATTTATATCAAATTCCGGCGGAGAATCTGTCCCACCCGCCCCCCTTCCCCTCTGTTCGGGCGTTACCCCGTACCCATCTGCTGGAAGTATCGGGACAGTTTTAAGCGATAGCATGTAATTTCTAAGTTGTTAGTGGAAAGGACTAGATCCTGTTTGTTAACACTGCGCATCTCGTTTGCTCTTTTTACAACGCTATAATGTTTGCTTGCCGGTTAAAGATCATTCGGTCTGGGTCGTTTCCGGTAAGCGCCAATCGCCAGTCGAGATTCGGAAACTAGGAATTATGTTGGCTATCGGCCCGCCTTCTCTGTTTTCTATGGAAAAATACATGTTATGGTCTAAATTCATTAGAATATTAATTATGACTTTATTTATCAAACGATTTTGAAAATGACTACTGAAATACAATGAATATACTTCCCTCTAATTATTACCAAAACAAATAACAAAAAATTATGTCATTAACACCCTTTAATAAGCAAAACAAATTGGGGTCCCCGAGTGACCCCCCTTCGGATCATGTGTGATTTTTTCTTTCCGGGACGAAAAGGTTGATGTTTGTTGCCTATACAAATTATCTGAAATGGAAACATGAAAATATTAAACAAAAAATATTGCTCGTCTGTTTGTCTATCCGCTCGGTTGAAGAGGAGTAATAAATATCGAACTAATGGCATCTGACACTTGAGCTGTTTATACATCCAGATGTATTTGGAGTTTCTTTGTTTCTTTCCACTTGGCTCTACTTTTCAAAATCCTTTATCCTAATTTGTCCTTTTTAACACTATTAGCAAGATGTAAAACCAAATATCACAATACAATCACAAAGCTTTCACTAAAACACGTCTTTCGACACATTTTCAAAGACATTCGGCCAGAGTAGCCGGTAACTAATTCGGTTTTGTTTCTATAACATAAAAAAATAATTTAATATCAAAAATGGTTTATTTGTTTATTTATTCAATCAATAATATTTATAAGCCACAATAATTGGCCAGTAAATACTCCAAGCTACAAGATACAATATGTATTAAAATTAAATACAAAAGAGAATTTACAAAGGTAGCACTAATGGACGGTCACATTGTTTAATATAATTAATTATTTACAACAAACGATATTTAACCACAATTATTGTTAATTATAATCTAAATGAGCTTACACAATATTTTATAAGTTATGTCAAACAAAAGATCTTAATAAAGTTTTTCTTATAAATCAATCAAAAATAAGATATATTCGTTATTTTTAAATATAATTTCTGGTGCTTTTTATATAATCTTACGAGAGATGCCAAATTTCAAATCAACCATTGATGATTTGAACCAACAAAAAACAGAGATTGGCTGAAAATTTACGACAAAAAAGAGAAGACTTTTCTCAAAATAAGTTGAATTGGCAAAGAAACATTTTCTTTTGCAAATTGCTAGCAGAAGAATAAAGATAATTAGTTCTTTGTTCACTTACAAGAGTAAAAAATATAAACATTGAAACCCGTTTTTGGAATGCATTATTTTAAAATAAAAATTATTCTGAAATCTTAAAAAAATCTGTGGATACGGAATCGATTCCATATGTAATCGCCTGTCAGATTTGTGTGATTGTCTATGGCTTGCAATCGCTTTTTCAACTTTTTTTTTTTTACAGTGAATACCGCACAAGAGTCCCAACTGCTCCCGTCTGGAGCCAGTGAGACTGTGGCATCCCCAATCGGGGTATGTAGTGAGTAGGGGAAGGAGGTGGGGAAGAGGAAGGTTGGGAAGTACTTGGCTATTCAGATTTGGTCACCAAACACGGCTAAAGCCATTTCAAGCAACGTTTCAATTCTGAATGGTGGTCTTACACCAGGGTGATACTGAGAGTATCTTCCACTCTGGAGCATGCCGCAAATATACTATATATTATATTATTTTAAATGAATTATTTGTGAAATAACACAAATTGATTAAATAAAATTTATTTGCGCACGCTGGGTTGTGAGTCAAGAGTGTTACCACTGGACTACGGAGGTCATCTACTGGCTGATGTGTCAGCTATCAGCGCTGTCGCCGACTTCAACTAGTTTAAAACACAAAATGCATGAGTATACATGATTATTCATTCATTTAATTTACGTTTAAAGTTGTATACCATGGATTTGACATTTGTAAAGTCGAGGACAGCTTAGAATTCCCCAAATTGCGGGAAATTTGTTATTTTGTTCTCCCCAATTTGGGGAATTTGAACATTCATTACGAGTATTTTAGAATATACCCATTGGCAACCCTACACATCAGCCCGTAGAAAAAGCAATTGCAAGCCATATACAATCACACAAATCTGACAGGCGCTTACGTATGGAATCGATTCCGTATCCACAAAAAATACAGAATCGCTCTTCTGATGATGGACACCGTAACGCTGTCCGAAACATTGGCTAAAGAACAAGGAAGCGCCACAAGGCATAATATCCCAAAAATAAATCACTATAAAAAATTACAATCAAAATAAGATATTATAAAACTTTAAACAAAAAAAATAATAATGCTGAACAATTTAAATACCACATCTTATTGCTTTTTTTCAATACTTACATAATTAAGTACCTACTCGTTTAAGTATAAAACTGCCGCAAAAAAAGAAAAAAATTATAGTATATTTATTAAATTTAACATAAGTGGAATGATTGTATCACTTAGATTGAAATCATTAAAGAAAAGTATTTTTATGCAGCACTTAAAAAGTATTTTAAGTGCTGCAAGCAGCCCTGGATCTACGACTTTTTTAAAGCGGGGCAGAAACTTGATAGCCCCCTCTCACCAGCATTTGAGAGGGTGCGCTACTTCAACTGGCACCCCTCTCAAACTGCATTCGGCTCAGTGTAGCCCCTAGTTCTAGATGCGACGGGGATTCCCCTGGCAGAGACATCATGTACACTGTGCAAGCGTTCAAAATCGACTTAGGATACGTTCATAATCAACTTAGGATGTGTTCAAAAACGACTGGGCGTTTTAAAATCAAATTAATAATCGGTAGAACAACGCTGGATGCCAGGCGCTTTGTGAATCAACTTTTTTTTTTCATACAAATATATAAATTGCGATTTTGGCGCCCCCTAAAACTGCCGCCCGAAGTAAATTTTTTCTTCATCTTCGACTAAAATTAATAATAGAGGAGACTAGCTTTGAAATGTCAATATGTAGTGCATTCATCTCTTTTCAAACAATAAATGCTAGACTTACAAATATAGGTGATTATGATTAGTGAAAAGGTTTTATTTTGAAGTTCATACATTGGATTAAAGAAGGAATGTATTTGACATTATTTTTATAGTCTTAAATGGCAAACTGCTGCAACTAATAATATGGGGGATTTGACCTACAAGCTTAGACTACAGTAGAATCTCAGTATCGATTAACCCCTCAGGATAATTTGTTCGTTTTTCAGAACAACTCAGGTCTCACATAAATCGTTGACTCCCTTTACTATCATGGTTAGAAATATGATCTAAACGGTATTAAAAATAGAAAACACCATGCTCTATGTTCAAATCTAAAAGATAACCGCAAAATAATTAAAATGTACACCTTTAACCACTGGAGCGATTATGGTCGAAAAATGAACCACTTTTATTTTTCTGCATTTGATTGCGCTCCAAAATTGGACCACATTTTCCCACCATTTGTAAAACATTTATTGTAATTATTTAAAACATTTCCATGGCCAGCCATTTATTTTAAAACGAAGCTATTGAAATGCTTTATCTATTACGACCATAGATGTCGCAAATCCGAACTTCGTAGACTATTTTAGAACGATGTTAAAAATAAATTTTAAAAATATTTTTTTCACGCAAAATTTCTGATCAGCTGTTTACGGTTAAAATTAAGTCCTTTTTCCATAGAATTGCATCTTTCATTATCAAATATACCACAGACAACGTAAAGAAATCGAAAATATTCTATGTTGACTCGGATAAGTACCTCTCACGGAGTTTCAAAGTAACAAACACGCAGGATTCGTTCGGTTAAATAAATTCTACAAATAGAGATAAACGGTAAAATACAGGTTAATTCATTGGCTACATAGCACTATAATAAGTTTTTATGTCTCCATGTTAAAATTCGAAGGTATGATTTTTTTAATGTTAGCGAAAAATTTAAAAAATTATCTTCTGGAAATCTCGAGCAATCGAGGCAAATTTATTTATTTCGCATGGTCGCTCCAGTGGACGAAACTTTGTAAATTTTTTATTAATTATTTTCACATGAAACGGACAAAAAGTAAAAGTGACGATAATTTTAATAATACATTCGTCTAATAAAATATGTATGTGTTTTTTTTTTCTCGTTATCAGTAATTTTAATTAAAAAGGTTTAAAGTGAAACCTTCAGAAAACTAAAGTAGACAAGAGTGGGAAGGCTACAAAGCACAGCACAAAGAGGAGACTGATTATTCTACCTCATTCTCTCGCAGGCTAAATCCTATAGATGTATGTGTTTGTCTCTTTTTAGAGTCGCTTTTTCGTTTCATCGAGTTTAACCACCCTACCTTTGGGTTATTTTTCAAAAAGTGGGTAAAAAAACATCGGGTTTTTTAAACGGTTTTATAAACCGCGCCAATTGCGCAGAGAGTACCGCTGATTAGCGGCGTTACTTCGTCGCTTTAGTTCGTTTTTGTCCAACAGACCATTAAAAAATTTTACAGGAGGACATGGTTTTCTTTCAATATTTCAATGAAACATTATGATAGGTGTAAGATAAAGTTATATCCGTAAAGGTAAAGGTCTCATTAGTGTCTCATGTAGAATGTAGTAGTTAAGTGATTAACTATCATTTTTTATACTTTACTTTTAATTTTAAAGTGAAGATTGAATAAAAACTAAAATGGTCTGTTGGACAAATAAGAACTGAGGCGACGACTTGTACGGGAGAGATGGAAATACCCGTCCCATGTACCTTAGCTTCGCGAAAGCGCAGGAACAAACTTGATGTATACGAACGTATCGCTTACGTTTTGTGGGTTTCGGGTATAGTTATTTTTTTACCTGAACGTACGTGATACGGTTTGTTGCATTCGGGCGATAATATTGCGGACGTATCACGTACATTCATACATATTTAACCGCCCTACACATGTAGGGCAGTTAAATCACAACGGTGCTAAAGAAGTTTCAACTACAATAATACTGAAATTCTACTGTATATAATAAGTGTGTATATATTGGTGGTTGATTGGTGATATAAATTAGTTAGTTGCTTGCTAAGGTGTTGGTTAAGTTAGGTAGGTTAGGTTAGGTTAGGTTAGGTGTCAGCAGTGAGGCAATGGTAATACATACAGACAGAAGGCAGCCGACACCTCACCAGCTTATATAACGTACTGATGATTTAGAATGTTCACGCTTTCTTTCTATAATATAATAATTACATTAATAATTACACTTAGCAGATACTTAGTGGTACAGAAAACTGACAAACTGGGGAATTTCAAACAAATGCTGACCGTTATATCCGTCCATGAACAGAGAAATGGCGGATATTACGCTCAAAAATGCTTCTTTGCACTCACCCTCCACTTATTGAAATCAGGTCAGTTACAGGAATTGATTGCAAAAATAAATTCCTGGTGCAGCCGTATGCCTGGCGCTTTTCAAGCAATAAATCAAAAACCCCATTGAGATTCCGAGGTCTAATAATAAAAAAGTTCTAATTTAACAAAATATAATACATATAAATGTGATAAATTTAAACCAAAATTAAAAAGAAAGATGTTCCAGAACATTCAAGTGTTCTGGAATGTTCCACAATGATCTGGGATGTTTCCAAACATTCCAAACTGTTCCCAAACATTCCAAACTATTCCCAAACATTCCAGAATATTGCGGGATTTTCTGGAAAGTTGTGGAATGAATGCTCTCGAATGTTTTGGACTGTTCTAGAAATTTCTAGAGGACAAAACTTCCAGCTCTTATATCTTCAAAAGCACGCCCTTCAGGTAAAAAAGGGAACCTTCTTCATGGATGGGGGATAGAGGGCTACCACAACAAATAACTCCCTCAATCGCACCGGGACTTGTTTCTGAGTTTTAGAGGGACGCGCAAGTAATTTGAATTATGTAATGCAATCAATTTAGTTTTTTTTATAAGAAAAACTCTCTTTTTATAACTTTTGAAGGTTATTCCCATCAACGTAATATATCATTGAAGAAGAAGATAACATTTATAATCTAAATGAAAATATGAAAGAGAACAAGACACAGAAAAATAGAAAAAGACAATGGTCGCAACTGGGACTGTTAGATTGCGCACGTCCCGGTTAGACGAGAGGTCTGGGTTCGAGTCCCAGTTGTGACCATTGTCTTTTTCTATTTTTCTGTGTCTTGTTCTCTTTCATATTTTCATTTAGATTATAAATGTTATCTTCTTCTTCAATGATACAATCAATTTAGATTTGGTAATAGAATATAAAAGATTTTCCCTCAGTTTGTCAGCATAGAGTCGCTATTGTTAAATTCATAATGACTCCGTTTTAATAAATGGATACAATTTTCTGTTTTGTACACAATTACGTTAAACACCCCTCGTTGAGATGTTTAGCTTAAATACTTTGCAAATGGCTGTATTATAACTGTACGCAAGAATAATTTGATAGTAACACTAATAAAATGTCATTTAATATTGTTATTGATAATAACGTGCTGGATTCATATTTTACAAGAGTTCTATACAAAATATGTAATGGTTAAATATATTTTATACAAATACACAATGTAAAGAAATTGAAGTGATTAGAAATCTACAACAGCTTTCCAAATCAACTTTATTTCTTACATTCGCACATCCCGAAGAAAAGTGTAGCAAGTCAAAAAAAGTCAATTTTACAGGAGAATGAAAACTAAAGGAATGGATGACGAATAAGTAGTCTCGTCGAAAAGAGATACTAGCGACATCTTGCGGAGATGGAGTGATTTAACTTCACCGGTTGCTTGCCGATTACGCGCCCGCGCGCGTCAGATGCGAGCCAAATCAAACTCTAAAAAATATTTTTTGAAATGCGATTTTAAACCTTAATTATAAAGAAAACGTATGAAGGATAAGGTCAGAATTGCTTGGGGCATTCTTGTTCTTAAGGTATAGAATGCTTTGAACACATCTATGGAACCCGAATAATTTCTAGGAATTCTTTATGGATCTCTGGCAAAGTTTTTTTTTGAGCATTTCAGCTGTCAGTTCGATTGCATCATTCTCGTAAGAAAGATCATAAACATATGAATTCGTCAGATAAACGCAAGTAATGTTGTTATTAGGCATAGTTTATTGTTCAAGGAATGTGTTTTGGTAAATATTACATAAGATAGCATAAAATAAACCCACAAAATATTACGTCAAAGTCAAAACATCGCGAAATTTTCGAGTTTCCTCCAGAGGCACGGGACGAGTTAAATGCGACTTTCGCGAGGCATAGACAATTACTTTACTTATCAGAGATAAAATGTAAAATAGAAAATTTTGACATAACACTTTTCTATGGGATGTACATATATGTTCTCTGTTCACGTGCAATATCAACCAAAAGGATGGCTCAATTTTTAACAAATATCCTCCATGAGCACCCTCAAAGATCATGCAGGGGCAGGGGGTGAGTTGGGGCTAATGTTCAAAAATACTTGATGCAGTAATAATTAAAAAAGGCACAATTGGTTGATCTTAGCTTGCGACGTTGTTCTTAATAAATATTATTTAATATATTGGCAATTGATAATTTTAGGTTTCATTTTTCAGTTAGGTAACTTAGCATTCTTCAAATAATAATAATAATATTTCAATAACAATTCTTATTTTACAAGTAGATTAAGATGAATAAATACAATAATAAGTATTATTATTGAGTTATTTGTCTGATTTTAAGAAACAAAAGGATAAAACAAATAAATATAATTTTAAACAATATGCCTACTAAACACAATATCTCTAAATAAACAAAGAATTTAAAGTTAAATTTAAAAAAAAAATGTATTTCTTGGGCATTTTATGTAACAATTTCTAGACATTTTGTTTTGAAGGGTTTTATTTTACATGTACATTTGTTACTGAATTTTTATTTATCTCCTACCGGTTTGTCACCCTGCAAATTATGTCACACCTTAAAGGGGGGGAGGGGTGTAGAGAAGTGTGACATTGTGTGACAAGACGTACGGGGGGGTCATCAGCTTTGTGATGATGTCACATGCAGTTAAGCTTAGTACGAATTTTCAAAACATAGTATCCCGTTTCGCCCCTCCCCGCAGAGATTGCATTCGATACAAAGACATCCCATTTCGCCCCCTCCGTAAATATGATCGCGACGAAAAACTAAAACCAGCTAAGGAGGAGGGAGTCTCACAAATGTGACAGCGTGCGACAGGGACGGGGAGGGGGGTAAAAAAATCATGAAATTCGTGTGACGTAATTTATGGATGGCCCCTTATTGACAATGTTCCCCTGTTGTGTTGGCTCCTCCCACCGTTCTCCCCCTCTCAAAATCATCCCTCCCACCACCTTCACCTAATAAAATCTAATCATTTCTGTACTTATATAATTTTTAAGTTAGTTTTAAGATTGTTAGTGAACGAAATGAACATAACGAAACCGGTAGCAGAAAAATAAAAATTAAGTAACAAACGTACATGTGAAATAAAACGCTTCAAAATAAAATGTAAAAAAAAAGCTAAGTTTGTATTCAACGTAATATACATATTTTTTAATATTCCCGATCTATAAAAAAAATTTCATTTGATATAACAATGAATAAGTAAATATATTTACATAATTTTTTGCGTATATTTCAAAATGATTCAAAGAAATAAATTGTTTCACGGGTTATAATATATAAACCAATTAAATATAAATGTAAACTTTCTTATAAAAAATAGTTCATAATAATTATTTTACATACTTCTGTTAATTATTAAGATTTGATAGCATTGGAAAATTGAATGCCCCTTTGGTCACATAAAAAAATATTCATTTTATTTCAAATAATATTTCAGAATACAATCGAATAGCTTCTAAATAATATTTAATCATAAATTTATTATAAATTGCAGTTAAAAAAAATATTGCATTCAAATATATCGAAGGTCCCAAAGAACAATGTCGGATCTGCAAAAAATAAAAAATCGTTATATCGGCTTTTTAGTTGATTTAATTGTCAGTATTTTCGAAATTTTGAATGAAATGCCAAACATCAAAACAACACTACTTTTTGTGATGTCAAAAACAGTAAAAGTGCAGAAACAAAACTATAAAATTGCACATACGACATTTTTCTTCGGGACTGTCGATATAGATGATGTCATCGACAATATTACTTTTTTAAAACTATAAAAACATATTTCATTCTTGATACCAAGCTCAAATGAAAAGTTCATGTACTTATTCAATTTTATGTGCACTAAATATGTACATAAATGTATGTACACCATATACATAAAAAATTATATTCAAAATAAAACAATAAAATCTTCTAAAACACGAAGCTACATAAGTCAATTTTTAGGTTAAAAAATAACCTAAAAATAGCTTGAATCAGTTCCTGCATTTAAGGCCCAAGTATTGACTTCAGTCTCTTCCAAGGTTTAACTAAATCTTTCAAGTAGTGAGACGCCATTTCTAATTTTAAAAAAAAACTTAAATATCTAATAATTATTAACCCCTAAAACAATTACGGGAGATATTTCTCCCAGCCTGATACGGACTCGTAAAAGCATGCTATCTCATTTTGCATTATTGGTGAGACATACGATTTAAACAGTGTTAGAAGGACGGAACACCACACATTTAAAAGTTTACCAAAGATGCTTCTGAAAAATTTGAAATAATTCTATGAAACAACCTTTTGCAATTTAAAAATATTTGTCAAGTTTTGCAAATTTTTAATAAATATTTTTATACAAAACGAAAAAAGGTGAAGTGATAATAACTTTTATTAAATTTATCTAATAAAATATGTGTTTTATCTAAAGTGGTATCTAAAGTTTTATCTAAAGTGGTAATTAAGTTCACATGATAAAAATCATTGGTAAACGACTTAAAAAACATTTAACAATGTTTGTTTTCGAAAATTTAATATTTTTAATTGCAAATATCGATTTGTAATACTTAAATCTGAAAGAGTCTTTCATCTGCTTTCAAAAACAGTATTTTATTTTAAAATACGTTCAAAAACAGTACATTTATCTGGAATCGAATGTAATGCGAAAATATTTCTCTCGCAGAGAACTGACAGTTTGCTTCAGAGAAATATATTACAAAATATAGACACTCTACTCGTCCTAGGGGTTAAAAATATAAATTATTACCAAACTTAATCAAAAAAATAGGAAAACCAAAATATAAAGATTAATTTTAATGTTTAAGTTTCATAGCCGTAAATAAAAACATGATTTAAAGTCTCTTGAATGTTTTTAACACAACAGTTAATTGGACTTTACACGCTACATACAATAAGGTCATTGATCTCTTATTACTAGATAAAATAAGTCACTTTTAAGACACTCAAATCTTCAGTTTATTTTAGATAAATAAATAAAATAAATAATCTTTTTATACCTCCTCGCCTTTTTGGTGTGATTTGAGATACAAATAAATCATTTTCATCTTCTCCAAAACCATTTAAAATTCATATTTTTCTGCATGTCTAATTTCCTTTAGCATCATAAACTCTATGTTTTTCTTTTCAAATGCAAATTGTTTTCGAAGTTGTGCAATACTTTTTGAAAGTATCTGCATTTTCTCAATAAAACGTGAAGGCTTTTGTTAATGTTAGGTATAAAAATTGGTACTGCGCGTTTTCATCCTGCGACAAAACATTTTCCAACAAAATATCTACTAAAACTTAACATAACCTAACTTTACAGGATGTCTGTATTATTTTTGTCCTATTTCACTATTTTTGAACAATAATATATTGTCTTTATCCACCGGAGCGACAGCGCGATTTAAAACTTCTTTCTCCGATTGCTCGACATTTTTTGATGATCATTTTGAATATTTTCCACCCAAATTCAAAAAAATCATACCTCCGAATTTTAATATGGAGACACACAAACTGATTATAGTTCTATACAGCCAATGAATTCACCTATCTTTTGTCGATCATCACATATTCGTAGGATTTATAAAAAAATATTATAAAATTGTAAACTTCTAAATTACTTACGAATAAGGAAAAATTTGCCAAAATTGGCAGCAAAGCAATCCGAGGTATTTTAAATAGTGCCATATTGTGGCAAAAAGCGCTCCAGTGGTTATAGGATGTCTGTATTTTTTTGCCTCAATTTTTGTTAGGTTAGGTTTTAGTAGATATCTTGTTGGAGGATATTTTGTAGGTGATATTTAGTCGGAGATATTTTGTCGGGGATATTTTGTTGCGGGACAAAAAGTCGCGAAACAATAAAAATTAGTGAATTTCCTAACCGACATCATTTAACATTACACTAATAATCATTGATTGATGAAGACACTTAACAATATATGCTATTAATTTATTCCACAGATCAATAGTAATAAATATATATATTTTTATTTTATAAATTGCATTTTATGATTACACACTGTCCTCGTTTCAGATGAGATTCATTTTGAACTCCAACTAGTATTAAAATTCTGGTTCAATAACACATTCTGAATGAGTAGCTCTTTGGTCCAGAATAATTTTTCCTTTTCAGTGCAATCTTTTGCATCACGGTGCACATTTTAACACAATGTTATAGTGAAATGGATCACACGTTCGACAGCCGCGTAGCAAGTTTAATGTCCCATTATCACTAGTTTGTAGTGTATGGTTAGATGAGCCTCTCCTCTGGCGGGGGTTTGAGCACGCTGTCGAGCATCTCAAGGCGGGGATTGCGGTACTCCTGTCCGCTGGGGCTGTAGGTGCCGCGCGTGGCCCGTTTGGTGCGCGCTAGTACGCACGCCGCCGCCAGCCCCGCCCCGCCCAGCGCGCACAGCCCGCCCACCACGCAGCCGATGATGATGCCGATGGGGACGCCATCGTTGGAAGCGGCGACCACCAGCTGGAATACAGAACATGTTATAATGTTAAACTATTGCAACTGTTAGTCTAGATCAGCGGTTTTCAAACTGTGGTACAAAATTGGTTCAAGTTCAATAATAATACCTTTGTGAGTTTGGAGTTGTGTATGGAGAACACGATTTTTTTCATCGAAATAAAAAAACATGGAACAAAATTTGTTCAATTTCTCTTGTAGTTGGTTAAAAATGCCTGAAGTATAAAATTGTCTTAATTGTATTTGTGGGACTTGATTGTTAAATTCATGTAATAATGAAAATATTAAAAAATTACAAATGAAACATGGCTTTCATTACACGTGTACACAAGATAGATAGAGGGTTTATAGTAAGAGTCAAGGGGTACGCAGGCTCAAAAAGTTTGACAACCGCTGGTCTAGGTCACAGGTTCTCAACGTTTGATATTTTCAGGGGGGCAGTAGAAGACCCGGAGAAAATTAGGGGGCGTAGAGATGGCACAGTGAGGGCGGGGGCAGGTAAAAAAAAAATATAGTCTAAAAAAGACAACAAAAAAATCACATTGTACCACAGTGGGAGGGATGGATTCATATGTCTTTTACACCTGGACACGTTGACCCCAGATTCCTACTTATTCCTCATACCTTTTTTCTTCCCAGAACTTCCTGCCTTCCTCTCTTGAAAAGACTCTTCACACAGCATCCCTAAAGGAGAATTATTTTCTTCAGGGCCTCCTGTGTGGAACTAATGTAAAAAAAAATCATACTTCCTGCAGTATCAATGAAAATTTGGAAGATGTATAAACAATCATAAAAACGACATCCATACTTAACTACTTAGTAATATTAACATTACCAAAGAGGAAGTAAGAGCTGGTTCACACACAGCTATCAAATATAAAAGATCATAGCACGCCAAATAACGCTCTCCATACAATCCCTTCAGACCGTTCACACCTAGCGGTTTTAACAGGTCGCGTGCCGATTGCGCACCCTATAGCCGAATAAAAAAAAACAACTTTTTGATATGCGATTTTAACCCTTATGTATAAAGAAAATGTATGAAGGACAAGGTCAGGATCGCTTGGGGCATTCTTGTTCTTGACGTAACAGATATAAGGAACACACCTAGCCGCTCGAATTATTATTTGGAACTGCTTCTCTGACTTAACAAATGTCACTTCTCCCGCAATTTCAACAGTCAAACTAAGTGCGCCGCGGGTAATTAAAAGATCGATAAACCTATCAATTTGTCAAATAAACGCAAGTAAAGTTGTTTGTAGGCGTAGTTTGTTATTCAAGGAACGTATTTCGGTAAATATTATATACCATAGCATAAAATTAACCGACAAAATTTACGTCAAAAGTCAAAACATCGCAAAATTTTCGAGTTTCATCCATAAAAACCGAGGCATTCAACCGGTTAAGCGCAGATCAATCATAGACAATACACATCTTACGACGGAACCGCTCCAGAGGCGATATACCAAAAGATAAGTCTCCCCCTCTCCGACGAAAACAGGAGAGGGGGTCATTGTAATTACGGACCTAGACCGGTGGATGACAGATGTCAAGTTGACAGATTTCAGTACAAAAAATGTGCATTCCGTTGCCGCTCCATAATTCAACTGACCCCCTCTCCTACCACAGGAAGAAATATTTGATAGCGCAGTGTGAAAGTTCAAAAGATAAGCCCTCGTGGTTCAACAGATATCTGCTCGCAGACTTATAGCTGTGTGTGAACGAGCTTTAATAGAATATAATATTATGTTACCTGCTCTGTACAGTTCTTGCCCGCCCAGCCATCAACACACTGGCACTCGTAGAGCGGCTGGTCCTGGCTGCACAGCTCCCGGCAGCCGCCCCTGTTCTGGCAGGGCCCCCGCACCCAGCGCGCCGCCCCCGTGCCGTTGCCGCCGTCCTCCGTGACGTGGGGCTCCGACGTAGAGAGCTGGTAGGTCTTGTAGCAGGGGTCGATGGACGTGCAGTGGGGGCCACACAGACCTGGCGTGCAGCGGCAACTGGAATCATTGAAACAGTTTGTCAAAATAAAGTACAGAAAAAAGGAGGACGTTGCAATCTTTTCAATGGCAACACAAAGACAAAAGGAAAGGAAAATAGATACAATTTGGGAAAGGGGTTTGGGTACCGCTGCCCCGGGAAATAATACCATATTATTGGATAACCAATACCTCTGTCGTAGGTCACCCCGAGTGGTTCGCTAGGCTTGGTGACTTAGCAGGGGTATCCGGATTCATGGGGTGAGGTTATATTCGACTTTCGAATCTAACATGTTCACTGGACAGGAAAAGGACATAATTCAATTTTTCTTCACTGTGCTTTTCGAAAGTTTCATCTTTTTTTACGTTAGCTCCACACAGGAGGCCTTGGATAATTCTATGTCATCTTTGGGGATGCTGTGTGGAGGGATTTTTCAAGAGAAAGAAATGGAGGAGAATTCTGGGAAGGAAAAGGGTTTAAGGGGTGGGTAGGAATCTGGGGTTCAGTATGTCCTGGTCATCCGCCTCCAAGACCTAGACAAACCTCACCCCGTGAACCCGGGCACCCCTGCTAAATCACCAAACGTGATAATAACGGTGTTATACAAATAATGGTGTTATACAAAGTAATTTGTTTTCATTTAATGAATTAAATCACTTTGGATTAGAATTGTACATTGATGGTGTTTGCTACTCACTTGTAAGATCCGATGGTGTTGACGCACACTCCTCCATTGCCGCAATCCACCCCCAGGGCACATTCATCGATGTCCTCCTGACAATTGGCTCCTGAGAAACCTGCCACAACAAAACCCACAATCACTAACTGCAATACCGACACTGCTCGGGGACTCTGCCGACATCCCACCCGTGACACAATAACGTCCACACTCATCTTTAACAATTTTAAAGTCATTGTTTAAATGTTTCAATAAATTTTAGTACATTGTATCCGATTCTGTTACGGCGTAACATGGCGGCACTTTTTATCGTCACTGTTCATTAACACGCTTTAGGCGGGGGGCGAAAACAAGGAACCGCGTCCAAGAAAACAGAATTTGTTTTAATCCTTAGCGGAACTTTTAACTTTTTGTTTTACTTCAAATTTTTTTACTGAATGACAAAAATGTCACTAAAAATGATGTTATTCAAATTTTTTATGAAGTTTTTGACAACGCAAATATTTAGCAGTATTACTTTCTTTAATATATGTGTGTTATTTTAAAAATCTCACTGTTACACTAGGTTATAATCATTTTGTATGTGTTATCACTGGGATACGGTTTACGGCTAAGGTTTAAACGAATTAATATAAAATAAATTTTTTATATATCCGTCATACAACCGTCACTTCTGGACACACTGACCCCCAGATTCCTACCCCTCATACCCTTTTACTTCCCAGAACTTCCTCTCTTTCCTTTCATAAAAAGACCTTCCACAAGGCATCCCCAAAGATGTCACAGGCCCTGAGGGGAATTATTTTCCTCAGGGCCTCCTGTGTGGATGCTAATGCTACTGTAAAAAAAAAAATACCCCATTTAACACAAGTATTGTCCAAAATTTTAACTTGATCCAACCCAAGCGCCACTCCTGAGTGAGCGTTGGGCCCGAGCTCACTCAAGACCACGCCGCGCATAATAATGGATTATTTGTTTTTGTTATTATTAATTTTTTAATTATTTTCTATTTATGATCTTGTTTCTTTAGCGCCTCCGTACATGGAGCTACTTACAAGCTATTCGAGCCTGATGTGGGTACCCGCCATACAATTTTGTTCATACACGGCGGCACGCGACGGATGTCGGGTTGAAGTCGGTAGCGCGCTACCGACGGTGCTGGTAGCGCGCTACGCGTTGCAGCATTCGCGTCTACTACTTTCGTTTGACGTTTGACAGAAATGGCGTCTGAACGTGAAAGTAATGTTAGATTTGTTCTGGAAGTGGAAAAAATGCGTGTTTATATAACTTTACATTACCAGAATACGCAAGAAAGGATTTAGTGGAGAAGGCATAGACTAATGTTGGAGAAAAAGGGATTTGACATCGTTTGACATTGTGTTTACTCCAGGGCTACACGTGAAAAATGATCAAGTTCAGTATAATTCGGGTAGCGCCGTGTACGGAAACCAGCTTTAAAAAGTAGTACATCTGCAGGGTACTTGTGGTTGTGTCACAATCACGTAGTTTGTAAGTATCTCCATGAACGGAGGGCCTTACTGTGTAAATATATAAATATAAGGAAAGTGTGGGATTGCACTATCCTCCCTACACCTTGGAATAAAAAAAATTATTATTAATTTTTTATTATTATTATAACCTACTTTGTGATAGGACTCCATCAACAGAAGTTAAAGTCAGTGTTGGGACATTTTATGTGTAAAAAATATGTGTATTACACTACAAAACAATTAGTTTTCACTTAGATACAAATCATTAAAAAAAAACAACAATTTACGCATCTCCAGTGCCAAATCTGAAGCATTCTTTTCATAAAATATTCTTCCACACAAAAGACGCAGAGATAAGAAGATGAGGAAGACTTGTATCACATATACACACAGTTGGGACCCTTACGAAGAGACTGATGTAGAATATTCAAATAAAAATATTTGACAGCAATGCTTTTCCAGGCATTCCAGTAGGATTGGCGTAAAAGGTTGAACTACCCTTCCCGCCCAAAGTGCGTTAATAGAAATATGGTTTATTCCAGAAATTTTAAAGAAGAATTAAAATCACACTGCAATTCTTTACAAAACTGGCTACGAATTAGTCATATTCAACGATTCACCGTATTGATGATGCAAAACAATGCACTTCAATCAAACATTATTATTTGTATAATTTTAGTAATTATTTAATACGGTCGTGTGTTACATTTTTGTCATGTCAACACATTGGAACAAACGGTTTTTAATGTAGAAACGGCACCTATAAGAATGACTTTTTAACGTTGTCTCGGAAAGATAACAATGTCATAAAGTAAAGTAAATATATTTCAAATATAGGTCATATAAAACACTGTGCAAAAATAAATCGGTAGATGGAAAACTGTACTTTGTAAATGAGCAACGAACACTACTGCAAACTAATTAAAAATATGTTTTCTTATCAAGCGATATCAAAGGCCTTTATAAAATCTATCTACCTTATCTTATCTTACTTTTGTATGTAGTGTGCTGTTTGCTATAGGTCAGTATGGAATTAATGTATATTCTGTCCCATTTGTACTGCAGAATAATTAGGTAATTTTCAGTTAAATTGTATGAAAATAGCTTTTCATAATAATTGTTTGTACCTACTTATTGTAAATAACTTATCTTACTTTCACAATTGATTGTAATGAACTCAGTCCTGTGAAGCATTTGAATCTATTCCAAATACGAATTGTATATAATGAAAAACCTTTCACAACCAAGTCAGTCCTGTGATGCATTTAAATCTATTCCAAATACATATTGTATACAATGAAAAAGCTTTCACAACCAAGTCAGTCCTGTGATGCATTTGAATGTATTGCAAATACGAATTGTATACAATGAAAAACCTTTCACAACGAAGTCAGTTTATTACGGAATCGGTTTAATTTTATACATATATTAAATTAAAACAAATGAAGATTCATAAAGTCCGAGTAAATAATATTAAAAATATAAACATAAAATAAATAATATAAAACTACTTGTATTCAAAATGAATTAATCAAATAAATTAATTTAATTTGGTGTGGTGAATCAGATTGAAACGATTCTCTGGAATGAATCAATCTGCTCGTATCTATAGGACACCCTATAAATAGGGACAGATTAGTTTGAAATGTTTTAAAATATTCATGCCCTTGGGTCTAATGTTTATATCAAGTATCAGTTTTGAAGATATCAATAAAAATATATCTTACATTTATTTTTTCTGTTTTGATGATAATTTAAAATTGTTGAAAATTTAATTTTAATTTAACTAATTAATTAACCGTTTTGCCTTTTTCCGCAGGGGTTCGCAGAGAGGACGGATCGCCAAATAACTCAGTCTAGGAATACACTCTTTGCCTCATTCACATTCATACATCATCTCTTACATACTCTTCTATTATTCTGACTTTGATTCACTTGATCGTGCAATTCCTCGGGCGTCCCCGACTTCGTCTACCAATCACATTTGCATCATATATTCTCCTTACATGCCTTTCTTCGTTAATTCGCTCTACATGCCAAAACCATCCAAGCATTTATTTCTTAATCTTACTCATTACGCTTACATCAGCCCTGCATTCTTGGACATTTTTATTTTCCTGGGAAAATAAATTCCCTCAGGACCTGTGTCATCTTTGGAGATGCTATGTGGAGGTTTTTTTTTATGGAAAGGAAGGAGAGAAAGTTCTGGGAAGGCAAAAGGTATGAGAGATGGGTAGGAATCCAGGGGTTAATGTGTACAGGATATAGTGCCGGACGTAGGAATCCAACCCTCCCACTGCGGCGCAAGGCAATGGGTCGAGAGATTCTGGCTGGAGAGGTAAAAAGATCCTCCTCAACCAGTCTCTCTACTAGGCGGGTAAAAGCATGCGCCGCCAAGACCTGCGCCTGCACAAACCTCACACCATGAACCCGGGCATCCCTGCCAAGTCACCAAACGTAGCAAACCACTTGGGGCGACCTATGGCAGGGGTGTTGTTTGTCCATTAAATGATTCCCGGGGCGGCGGTACCCATACCCGCCAAACAAACTGAATACATGTAAGCCTCACGGAACTCATTTCTACAGCATTCGATCTACTTGCATTCTCCCTCTGCCAGTTCCATCATGCCTCACTGCCATACATCAGAGTAGGTACCAGCACTCCATTGTGTTCTGACAGATTCGCTTCTTTGGACAGTCTTAAATTCAATTTCGAAAGTTAAAAATAAATTTAAAATATATATATATGAAATTAAAAGAATAGTTACGAATGGCAACACTTTTCGTAACTAATTTATGAATTTAATTTAAAAGTACACGTAAATTGATTATCAAACTGTATTCAATGACTTAGCCACACCTTGTGATGTGTAAATTACCTATACCTGTGATATGTATTGTCATTTGAATAATATTTATGGTGGTCTATCTATATTAGGTATCGTTGTACAATGTACTGTACTAACTGCACACAATGGAAGTGTGCTAACGTGCTTGAGATTACAGTTCTTTGTACCAAAAGAATGTCAAACATATTTCAAGTGATAATAAACATTTAGGACGGGTTGTTTCAAAAAATTTGATGAGTTCATCAAATATTTGAAGTTAATTTTCAGGTTCTGCGTACGTTCTTTTCGAGTTCTGTTTTTTTATCATCATAGGCCAGCTGCTTCACAAAACTGAAATCATCACAGAACTTGAATAGAACTTACACAGAACGTGAAAATTAACGTCAAATATTTGACGAATTCGTCAAATTTTTTGAAACAACCCATCCTAAGATTGCATTTTAAAAATTAGATTATTCAAATATCAACCGTCAAGTTGTTTAGTCAGACATCTCCGAAAATTAATAAATTTTTTTGAATGCCGAAGTATTTCTTTTGTTTATTTCTGTACCCAAAATAATTTTCAGAGCCATCTGTGTTGTATTTTCGTAGATATGTTACTGTAAAAGCCCGTAATACGGTAAATCTTAAGATTTTGCAGTAAATTCTAAGATTTACCAACTTTTAACAGGTCGCGTGCCGTTGGCGCGCCGGTGCGCGCCCTATAGCCGAATAAAAAATAATAAAAAAAACTTTTTGATATGCGATTTTAAACCTTATGTACAAAGAAAATGTATGAAGAACAAGGTCAGAATCGCTTGGGGCATTCTTGTTCTTGACGTAGCAGATATAAGGAACACACCTAGCCTCTCAAATAATCTTTGCACATATCTATGACTTTCGAAATGACATTTCTGCCGCGATTTGAGCTGTCAAACTTTGAGCGTCGCATGTCATGAAAAGATCGATAAAACTATCAATTTGTCAAATAAACGCAAGTAATATTATTTGTAAGCATAGTTTATTGTTCAGGGAACGTGTTTAGGTAAATATTTTATACGATAGCATAAAATAAATCCGCAAAATATTACGTCAAAGTCAAAACACGCGAAATTTTCGAGTTTCATCCGTAAGTACCGAGGCATTCAACCGGTTAATGGCAAAAGTCCGATTAGTAAATCCTAAGATTTACTAGTAAAACCTAAGATTTACCAATTCACGGGCTTTTACGGTAACAGATATATGTATGACAAAATTCTAACATCGAGCATTTTAAATAATTCCATATCCATAACATATAATAATTGCAGAACTCACCGGTGTTCTGGCAATCGCAGGTGTAGCTGGCGATGCCGTCGATGCAGCGCCCGCCATTGAGGCACGGCGAGGCAAGTCCCGGGCCCGGAGAGCGACACTCGTCAATGTTGGTCTCGCAGTACCGGCCCGTGAAGCCCGGGGGGCACTTGCAGCTGGGTGGCTAAAAAATACAAACACACTCAATTTACTGACAACGGTCCCTTACTTGCAGCTGGGTGGCTAAACGATGCACAATTACAGACATAATGGACCCTCACTTAAAGCTCGGTGGTTAAACCACCCATACACACAATAACAGACATAACGGACCCTCAATGAAGTTGGGTGGCTAAAGAACACAAGCACAATTACAGACATAATGGACCCTCACTTGAAACTCGGTGGTTAAACTATACACACACAATTACAGACATAATGGACCCTCACTTGAAGCTCGGTGGTTAAACCACCCATACACACAATAACAGACATAACGGACCCTCAATGAAGTTGGGTGGCTAAAGAACACAAACACAATTACAGACATAACGGACCCTCACTTATAACTGGGGGGGCATAAACACAATAAATAACACACATTACAACCAGTGCGAAAAGGCTGTCAAATACTACCATTTATATAGTATTTGGAGCGAATTAGTGACTTCTACTGTTGACAGTATGTAAATGACTTACTCAACATACTTATATGAGAGATATACTTACCATCTCAGGGTTGGTTTCGCAGATTCCTCCATTGAGGCAGGGCTTGACTATGCAGTACGCCGTATCGCAGAGCACTCCCTCCCAGCCGGGCATGCACGCACAAGTAAAGTTGTTCCCAGTTATTTCATCTGCAAAGATATACGAGGTTTCATACGCACAAATTACATTTTTATAACTCAAGAATCTGTGGAAATTTGGATATTGGACAAAAAGATTTTTTAAATTTAGGAGGCGGATTTATTGGATAACCATCAACACCCCAACTGGTTCGCTACATTTGGTTCATGGATTGAGGTTTGTCTAGGTCTTGGCGGCACATGCGTTTGCCTACTCCTGCGTGGCGGGCCGGATTGGGAGAGACTGATTGAGGGAGACCTTTTGACTTCTCCAGCAGGACTCTCTCGGAACACTTCAGAAACACCTCTGCCACAGGTCACCCCAAGTGGTTCACTACGTTTAGTGACTTAGAAGGGTTGCCCGGATTCATGGGTGAGGTTTGTCTAGATCTTGGCAGCGGATGCATTTGTTCACCCACCTTCTGCGTGGCGGGCCGGATCAGTCGAGGGAAAGGGAAACCTTTCGATTTCTCCAGTCGGATTCTCTCGACCAATCACCTTGCACCACAGTGGGAGGAATAGATTTATAAGTCCATCACTTCTGAACACACTGACTCCCAGATACCTACCCAAACATCATACTTTTTTCCTTCCCTGAACTTCCTCTCTTTCTTTTCCCTAAAAAGACCCTCCACACTAAGCCCTAAAGGAATTTTTTTTCAACGTGTGTTAGAGGAGTGAAGATTTATATGCTGTGCATTGCTGTCTCTGTATATATTAGATATCGATTATTACTATTTTAACTTTAAAGGCAGACATTTAAAAGAAATGATGGCGATTCTTGGTCTGCTATGTTGCTACGCTGTAAGTATTTTGTTACCTTTCTGGTTAAGGCATGTGGAGCCCCTGCGGCAGGGACGGTGCTGGCAGGTTAGAAGGCGCGGGGAAGCGCAGCGGGGCCCCGTCACCTCCTCGGGACACGCGCAAGAGAAGCCCCCGGGCTCGTCCTGGCAGGTGCCCCCATTCTCACAGGGGGACGAAGCGCACTCGTTGATGTCTATGTCGCAACTGTAAACAAATTTTTTTTTTTTATAGTTAATACCGCACAAGAGTCCCAACTGCTCCCGTCTGGAGCCAGTGAGACTATGGCATCCCCAATCGGGGTATGTTGTGAGGCTGAAGGTAGTGGGGAGGGGAAGGAGATAGGGAAGAGGAAGGTGGGGAAGTACCTGGCTATTCAGATCTGGTCACTAAACACGGCTAAAGCCATTTTCAAGCAACGTTTCAATTCTGAATGGTGGTCTTACACCAGGGCGATACTGATAGTATCTTCCACTCTGGAACGTGCCGCAAATATACTACATATTATTTTAAATGAATAAATTGTGAAATAACACAAATATCAAATAAAATTTATTTGCGCACGCCGGGTTCGAACCCGCGACCTTCGGATTGTGAGTCCAGAGTCTTACCTCGGGACCACGGAGGCCGTCAAATACTCATGATAAAGTGACAATGGCCTGTCCAGATGCGACTATACAAATCTCCCTTTCTCCACCTTTAACTGCTAGATTGCCGGTCGTGCGCCGGCGCACAGGCCAAAATAATCACAAAAACATAATTTTGTAATGGGATTTTAACCCTTATGTACAAAGAAAATGTATGAAGAAGAAGGTCAGAATCGCTTGGGGCATTCTTGTTCATAAGGTATAAGATACCGTGAACCCACCTAGCGCAGCGATATATTTTCTCTGGAATACTTTATGATCACGGGTTTAGATTTTTTCCCGCCTTTCAACTGTCAGATTGGCGTCCGTCACTCTCGCGCCGTGGTTGTTGAAAAGATCTTAAAGCGTATAAAGCATAGTTTATTGTTCAAGGAATGTGTTTCAGTAAATATTACATAAGATAGCATAAAATAAACCCACAAAATATTACGTAAAAGTCAAAACATCGCGAAATTTACCCGTTTGCTCCGTGGCGTCTCTCGAGTGAATACAGTTTTTTTGTACATGAGGGTTAAAATCGCATTTAAAAAAAAAGCTTTTTTTTTTTCATTTATAATGGAATTGAATTGCTACATTGTAATTTTAATGACATTCAGTTGAACAAATTGGAAATGTTAGAAATTAGAAAGAGCTTTAATTTGAATTTAAATATTATAAATTATCAGAAAATATTTTTTAATGATCTGTTATTGAACTTGTTCCCTTTGTAAATTGTGCCCTATTGCCTCCCTTCCCCCTCCCTACTCCCTTTTTTCCATTGACACTGTTAAGTCTATTGTTATAATTAGTTTTAAGTAAACCCTGAGGAAGTGAGAATCGCTAACGAAACATTGTTACATAAAAGTATTTGCAACAAGGTGTGTGCACCCTCTTATACACACTTTATTTATGATCTCAGTGTGTGGCACCTCTAGTGCTTGCCCATTGACATTTGGAAATTGGTTATATTGCGAGCCCTGTGATATTTTGGAATGCAACAGTTGTTAATCCTGCACAGATTCAAATTAAAAGAAACCCAGTCATTCTTTGTGGGGCAGCCGAGAGCTTTGGGCGGTCCTCTCGACCGCAACACAACAGATCCTTTTTTTTGAAGATCGCTACGATTCTGATCGTCATACTCGCCATCTTGGGAGCTGACTGGTAATCATCCTGGAGGGATGATTGGCATCGGGAGTCATCCGCCTCCACTTCTTCTGGAGAGTCCTTTTGGCTGGGAGCCAATTCTCTGGAGTCCTGCCCTTCTCAGGATGTGAGATTCGTTTCACAAAAGAAGATTTCATCATGCGTGATTTCAACTTACCACGGTATCAACATAAACTATTTAAACCTAAGCAAGCACTTTGCCAGACAGCCTTATTTTTTCTTAGGATGTCATTTTTGTTTTAATATATTTTTTGTATTTAAAATACCTTCTTTTCTTGAAAATCATTAACCTACTCCTTACATCTGCCATGCGAGTCATTTTTGCTCATAGTAATCTACCTTGTACATTGTTGCCATCTCATCCCAGGTAACAACATGTCGGTTTTTTATAAACAACAAACATGGTTAAAACAAAGAAATCTATTAATTTTGAATAAATAATACTTACAGCCAACCTTCCCATCCCGTCTGACAGATGCACGTGTAATTTCCAACTCCGTCTACGCACGTTGCGTTATTAGCGCAATGCGCATTGACGCACTCATCCACGTCTGTTGAGCAATCGTCCCCCGCATACCCCAGGGGACACTGACAGGTGTAGCTGGTGGTCACGTTGAGGCAGTGTCCCCCGTTGAGGCAGTCTCGCTCGAAGCAGAGGGCGCAGCCGGAGGGCGGCCGTGGTGAGACTAGACCGTAGCGCTGACGCCGGCGCAATATGCTTGGATCGGGGTACAGCTCCTCCAGAGGATAGAAGGGAAGCAGGATAGAGCCGATGCGAACTTCTCCCAGACAACCCTGTTGAGGTCAAACAACAATTACAAACAACAATGAGAATTGGAATAACAATTTTTTTTATAAAAAGTTTTATTTAATACTAGCGAGTTCCCGGCATGCGTTGCAACGCCACTGAAATAAAGAAATTCTTTATCCCTGCATGTCCTTTCGTATTCGTCCATGTTCCCCTCCCCTCCCTCCTTTACTCCCTGCTGCTAAACTACATGAAATACACCAACTTTTCACTTGTTTTTTCACACTATTGCAAAATTTTTAAACAAATTTCATACCAAAGCTTACCAGTATGTATATTGAAAGTTTCTCGGGCGTGCGCACTCACCAAAACAACAACGCAACAATTGTTGCATGCACAACAACTCACCAAACTTTCATCGCATTGGGATAAATAGTGTAGAAAAAAATTTCATAATGCCAGAGCTCACTATTATATATAGAAACCATCCCAGGCATCAAATCCCCAAAGTTTCACCACAATCAGATGAATGGTTTAGGAAAGCATAAAGAACAAACAAATAAACATTAATTTTTTATGTTAAGATGTAGTTAAATGAGTAATTGAAAATTAACCGTTGATTTGAATATGTATTATATTAGAGAATATTTTACACTTAAAACAGTAATGAATAAAGGAAACTTACCTTAAAGTTTTCTCCAATGGTTCCATCGCCTCCTGTCCAGAAGTCTACTGCTTCATCATCCTGCATCCCTGCTTCGGTGGAGAAACCAAAGTCTACCGTGTTGGCTCCATAAGAAATGTCATTGTCCTGGAGGAAATAAACATATATTAAACCCCAATTTAGGGAAAATTGAAGCAAGTTCAGAAAGAGCGTTGGCTTGGTCCAACGCTACCCAGGGACCTTCCAGCCTCATTACATTGCTCCTCCACACCTCAAGGTCCTGCCCTGCGTGGAGAGCCAAGGACACAGACGCTTTGGACACAGGAGATATTTGCTGACACCAACGCATCGGTGATCGTCATCCGTTTTCCCTGCTTCACTTTGTCGTGACCATGAATTTTTACAGGTTAGAGTTCTCGGTTTTATTCATATTGATCAAAGTCATTGGTGATACTCACTGGCGACATGGTGTGCGGCCGGACGGTGGCGTTGGCCGATCCCCACGGCGGGCGCACGCCTCCCAGCAGCACCTCCCCACTCAGCAGCAGCTCCAGCCAGGACTGCTGGTCAAACTCCGCTGTGAAGGCCGGCGACTCTTCCTTCATCCATTCTCCAAAGCCACCTGACACAAAACGCAAATAAATATGTGACAATCACTAATCATTACTTTCGGGCCACACGCTCACGCCCACAATAACATGCCCACTCAGCCAAATTATCGCACTGCTGCATCAAGTTTGCTAGAATGTACCTATATACCGAGAGCCTTGCTGAGAAGGTACTAATGTCGAACGTTCTAGCAGTTTTTTTTTTTTAAAAGAATGACAAATATTCCCAGGTTATGAAAAATCTCTTACTACACCACAGAAAGCCGAAAATGTTGTTTGTGTTGTGATGGAGGACTTGGCCAGCCGAGAAATCGAACACGGGACGCCCGGGTGGGACCCTAACACGATGCCTACTCAACAACGGGTCGATATGCTACCTATATGCGTATATTCATCGACCCAGCACCACTCGCCTGCCATTAAAACGCGGCCGTTCTAGAAAGATCGCGAGCGTTCCTATTTGCCCCGTTGTTACGGGGAAGAAGGCGTCAGAAGATTCAAGACACATAGCGAGCACATGCCAATTTACATGCCGACCGAGAACGCTCTTGACGCCATCCGCCTATATAAACCCAGCGCCAGGTAGACAAGAGAGTTCACTAGACTACAACCTAGTGTGACCCACAAATTGCTTGCAGTTCGCGCCACGATAATTTTACTCGTATTGTATAAAACGGTTCCATGCCAACTGAGAATAAAGTCAACTCAACACCTCCTTGAAAAGTCATTAAAAGCAATGAAAAAAATTATTTTTAATTAGCCGATAACCCTAACCTAACGTAACCTATTTAACCAATTTTTTAAATATATTTTTTTATCACTCAAAATGACTTATCTGAGATGGTTCTGAGTTGGTTTCAATCCGAGTTGTCCGGTCACCGTATAAAACTATGTTGTTATTATTTTTGTAAAAATCCTAGTCAAGTAATAACGTAACAAAATTAATAGAACTTGATAGTATCATACATCAGATACCTCCATACATTATATCAACAGTTGCCTAACAGGAGTACTAACAGGTGAACATATAAGTTTGACTAATTCCTTACATTCAGTGACTTAAAAACCTAAGATCAGTTTAGTTGAGCAGGCCCAGGATTTCCCTGTCAATTCTCCTGCCCCCTCCTTCAATGTCCCATTTGCTGTAGGAAGATGAAACTCTTGTTTGGTCGAAGGGAGTTCTTGACACAAATATACATACCTTTCCTTGTATATGTACCTTTGCATTCCTACCTATTCCATCTATCCACATAACCTTCCCGAGCTGGCGACAATACCCTGACTAGTGTGAACAAAATGACAATAACAATATGTCGGTCTACTACTGTTATGTGTTTGCAATGGTCCACATTAACCTCTCGTCGCATTCAACGCCAAGTTAAAGAAGTCTATTATTAATTGCTGTGCTGTGATCTTGCTTCCTCAGTTATTAATTATATCGACAAGAACTCTCTTGTTTTCTCAAGTGTTTGTAGTGATAAGCGCTGGAGGTGTCCCTCAGGCTGTGAGATCAACCAGGAGGAAGGATTTGTCATCACAACCGAATGACCAATGAAATCCTGCATTGTTAGCCCATATTTTGTGTCAGCATTAAAGTCCACCAAAACAAATTTAATTACAGTCCACTATTTGAATCGCAGTGAATTTGGGTAACATTATTTATTTGCGATGATTACAGGAGTAGTACATAACAGTCAAGTCACCTCTTATAGTCTTATCAGCAATGACCAGGTGCACTCTGGTCCAGCTATAGTCAGGACTCTGCTTGCGGAACCTCTGGACCCTGGGGAGCTGCTCTGGCTGCTGGCGCCACTCCACCGCAACCTGGTCTCGGAACACCGACACAGAGAGGAAGTCTCCCGATGGGTTCTCGATGTGCAGAAGGGTTCCGCCACTCTTGGATCTAGAGAGAACAAATTTAGGATATTAGCTGAGAATGATAGAGGACTTAGATAGAAGGCATTCGACGGCCAATCCGAAGGTCGCGAGGTGCAAATAAATTTTATTTGATTAATTTGTTAAATCTTTTAATATTTGCGGCACCTTCCAGAGCGGAAGATACTCTTAGTATCGCCCTTGTGTCCACCATTCAGAATTGAAACGTTGCTTGAAATGGCTTTAGCCAGATCTGAATAGCCAGGTACTTCTCCACCTTCCTCTTCCCCATCTCCTTCCCCTCCCCACTATCTTCAGCCTCACAACATATCCCAACTGACGATGCCACAGTCTCACTGGCTCCAGATGGAAGCAGCTGGGACTCTTGTGAGGTGTTCACTTAAAAAAAACCAGGTATAAAGGTAGAACTTCCCGCTCAAAGTGTGTTAATAGACTGATTGTTCCATGATTGATTGTTGCAAATGTCACACGTAGGTAAATTGTCCACACACTGTCAGATAAGGATAGTTACATGGGTAGTTGGTTGGGTGGAGGAAGGGAGATATACATAGTTGCATCAACAGGTACCCATACCCGTCTCCTAAATCGAGAGAATTCAAGTAGCAGCAACGAAACCACCACATGTGACCGAGGAGAGAATGGGAGAGCATACCTGTACATGATGGTGATGGAGTCAGCCTCGACCTGCGTGGTGTTGGGGTAGGGCGAATAGAACATGGGTGGGCCACGTCCGTCCAGCGTGGCGTTGGCGAGGCACTCGTATCCGTCATCCAGGTCTCTGCAGGACGAGCCCGTAGGACAGTCCTGCAGCTGGCAGAACTCCATCTCTTGGCAGGATTTACCCTTGTAGCCGCGGGGACACACACAACTGAAACAGACATACATCATTATATATGGAAAAAGTTGCTTGTGTAATGATGGAGGACTCGAAACCGCAACGCCTGGGTGGGAACCAGATGCATTTGTCAACTCAGCCGCTAACGTGATGATGAAGAAATGTTTATAGTAACCTATAATCGTTCCAGGTGACTTTGCAGGTGGCGTTATGTTTGCAGGGAGAGCCCGCGCAGCTGTCGTCGGAGACCACTCCCTCCAGGACGGTGCGAGCTTCAAAGGTAACCTCCCCGAATTCTGGGGGCATTTCCAGCTCCGACACTTGCAGCGGGAAGAACTCCACAATCATGGTACGGGAGCCATTAGAAATCTGCCAACATATAAACATTACAAAATTTAACACAGTGTGTGAGACAAGAAGGGACCCGAACTTGATACGATCCATTCTCGCGCAGGTACAGTCAGTTTACTGACTTCACAATGACCGTAAGCCAAAGAGAAAGATACTTAAAACATATGTTCGACAGAGAAAGGCATGGGCGGGAGGTATGCCGCTTTCCAGAACTTAAATCTTTTATAGTACGTAATACAATAGAACCTAGGGATTTAAGAATGATATGTGTAGGTATCATAAGTGAAATTTTAAAATAAATGTAACCTGAACATCCTGAATGATCCCCTTGTAGTTATCCTCCATGGTGGGGGGAGCGGGCCCCGGCAGGGGAGAGTCTGCCTGTCTCACCGTCCTGGCGGAAGGGCTCACAATGGGCTGGCCCCCTAAATACAGCACCTGCAACCACAATTATAACACAATTTATTTATATATTTGTTTAAACACCCGAAGGTCTTTTACATATATGTAGTGCAATACATATTTTTGACAAAATACAGGAAATAACATAAAATATAAGAAAAAATATATAGCTAACACAAATATAAGAGTTGACACAAAGTGGTGACATAGAATATATGATAAGTAAAAATAGTGGTAAAGATGATTTATGAAGTAGGAAGAAATGGTGACCGGACAACTCGGAACGAAACCAACTCGGAACCATCTCAGATAAGTCATTTAGAGTGATAAAAAATGTATATAAAAAATTGGTTAAATAGGTTATGTTAGGTTAGGGTTATCGGGTAATTTAAAATTATTTTTTTCTTAGCTTTTAATAACTTTTCAAGGAGGTGTTGAGTTGACTTTATTCTCAGTTGGCATGGAACCGGAATAAATAGTTGGCACATACGTCGTTTGAAGTTTGACAAATTTAATTTATTATGAAATACATCCATATTGTTTATATATTTGTTACCAAGACTGTGTATACGCTATATTGGAGAATGCAAACTATAGTTGGAATGAGATGTGCGTATATATATATATATATATATATATATATTTTTTTTTATTGTTTAATTTATAACATTGTTACAGCACTGTACAAAGTAGTAGGCAAAAAAAAATAGTGAAATACATGATTCAATGATTTTCTACGCCAATTAAGAGTGCTAGCTCTTGAGCTTGGCGTAGGAGTTATTTCATAATTATAACATAATTTTACATATAGTGTACAATAAATATAAACTTAAGTACTCGGTTGTCGTGATGTTATTTTTAATATGGCATTAAATGAAGTTATAACGAAATGAAATGTTAATATTTCTCTAGTCGTTCTTGTGGGTACATGTAAATTTATCAATAAGGAACTCCAGTGAAAAATATTATGGCTTTAAAAAAATATGTTCAAATAGACCAATATACGCTGATTCTGAATACATAAGTTTTATTACATAATATTTAACATAGAGTTTTTAAAAAAATATTAAAAAGTCCGTTTTAAAACGTGTCATTAAAACACCCTATTGCTGGATTCTGGCGGCGTGACGTCACCGAGCCGCGTCACCTGGGTCAAAGTTTTATAGAAATCAATAAATGAAGACGCAAACCGTTCGGCATTCCGTGTTATTGGTTTATAGAGAATTGGACATATAATAGTTTTTGTTTTTATTGAAACATTATTTAGGCCTAAATAATTCAGTTTCAAAAATAAAGTATCTCTGTTAGTTTATCTATATTATTTAAAATATTCAAAAACTTTAACTGTACAAAAAACGATCGTATTGCCCAGTAATGTCTATGAAAACGCTCCAATGCTGAAATTCAAAATGGCGGGAGTCGAACAGCTGATTCCAGTTCCCTACAAGATTCATACTTCGGTTAGTCATGATGACGTCACACTAGATTCGGTGGTTTTCGGGGGATGTTGAAAAATTAAAACTTTGACATTTATTTTAACTATTAAAACTAACTATAAAAATAAAAATAAATATGCAGTTATTTTAGTTAGAAGGCCATTATTCATAAAAAAAAATGAAAAAATTGGACTGGAATTATCTATTGCAGGAGTTCACAACAGTCGAATTTAGAATTTAATAATTTTAATAAAAAGGTTAGGTCATTAATTTTTTGTCTGTTTTCTAAAGTTGGAATATTTAAAATATTCATTAACGACGGGTAATTCATGTTCTCTAAAGGGATGTTAAGTTTAAAATTTACGAAACGTAGAAATTTTCTTTGAATTCTTTCAACATTGTGAATATGAATTTTGTAGAAGGGCGACCAGACTGTGGAGTTATGTTCTATTAGGCTTCTAACAAGGGATGTGTACAATAGTTTAATGATTTGTAACGATTCAAAGATTTTAATTGTTCTTAATATAAATCCTAATATTTTCATACCCTTATTTACAGTTTGTTAAATGTGGACCGTGAAGTCTAGTTTCTCATCCAATATTATGCTAAGATCTCGCATTTCCGTTACTCTTTCTAAATTTATTTCATTTATTGAATAGTCGAAAAACAGTGATATTTTTTTTCTGGAAAAGGTCAAAGTTTTGCATTTTTCTACATTTAAATATAGATTGTTTCGATTTAGGTCTGGAGCGATTCAAGAAAAGTTGAAATAAAGGAGAATTGATAGTGAAATGAATTACCTGAGCATCAAGTTGTCCCGTAGCAGAGATGGGTTTCCTGAAGTATTCACTTCCATTGAGTTTTACTTGAACCAAAGTAGAGTTTCGCACCACCTGAAACACAAATATATTATGAAATCATTTCTTTACCTGATGAACGTGGGACGATATTTCGAAAACCGTGCAAAAATTACCTTGATGAATTCTGGTCAAATATCCATATAAAAACAAAGCGATTTTTGTTTTGCGATTGTTTTCTATTTACCAGATAATATATCTTATTATTCATGAAAGATAATATCGTAAGAAGTTTTTTTTTTTTTTTTTTTAAATAGTCAGAGGTCTGGTCGAACAGCAGACGCACCAGCAGCTCTCCGTTATTGAGGGAGGCCGCCACAAACGTATTTAAAAGGTTGGCATACCTGTATGAGGTGGTTGAACCCATTGTCCAGCCTGTTCCCCCCGACAGTATAGGCCTCCGAGGTCTGGTTGAACTGCAGACGCACCAGCAGCTCTCCGTTGTTGAGGGAGGCTGCCACAAACGTTTCCTCGGAATAACCGTTTCTGCAAAACAGATACACCCATGTAAAAGTAAGGTTAGGTTGTAAACAGATTTAGATATCCAATTAGACTTTAAATCGTTCCGAACACCAGAACATCTAAAAGACTCATTAACATTCCACAATTTATCAACTCTATTTTTTTTTTTAAGTAGTTCCCGTGAGCACGTAGGCTATCGGCCCATTGTGCTATCTCCCATTTTACCTCAATCCTTTAATAAAGTTACCAGGGTTGTCATTGGATCTGTGGCTATGTTTTCTGGTTCTACTGTATGTCTTCCCAGGTATCTGAGCCTAGTTCCCACCAGGGCAGGACATTGGCACCATAAGTGAATTGGAGTCTCTTCATCCTCTTCACATTTCCTGCATCTATTGGTGTTTTCCACTGCCAATATTTGCATGTGTCTCCTGAGATGTCAGTGTCCCGTTAGTAGTCCTACCCGTTCCCTCGGCGAGTTTCTGTCCATATTGAGTACTTTCCTGGTCCGTCTAGGGTCTAGTCAATATCAACTCTAAATGATGGAAGAAATATATCCGACCAGAAATTTTTATTCAAATTCATCAACAACATTGCTGACAACAACTATCTTCTAGAAAACATTAATTTCCACTGCCCAATATGAAATACAAGATCCAACCAACTATTCCACAGTAAAAAACTGAATGTACCGGGAATGAATGTGTGGAATGCGGGAGGGGTGAGGGGAACTCGGGAGGGGGGAGGGGAACTTGGGAGGGGGAGGGGAACTTGGGAGGGGGAGGGGAACTTGGGAGGGGGGAGGGGAACTCAGGAGAGGGGTTCGTGGGGCAGGGGAAGAAGGCGAGGGGAGTGGGGAGAGGGAAGGTGGAGAAGGCGGAATGGGAACGGAAGAGGGGAAGGGGACGCGGGAGAGGAAGGGGAGGCGGAAGAGGAGGCGGGAGGGGAACAGGACGAATGGGAAAGGACACGCAGAGAGAAAAAATTTCTTTATTAAGTGGCATAGCAACGCATACTGGGAGCTCGCTAGTATATTATGAATTTTATGCGGAAACTTTGCTGGTTGATACAATTATGTAATATGTAATTACTTTAATGAAATACGTAGAACTGTTTGTTTCCCTAATAAACAAAAAAAATAAAATTAAAAGAATAAAAAATGTGGTAGGTATCAAAAAAGAGTATTTAACCTTTAAATGAATTAATAAAGTGTAGATACATTACTGAAAAAATATGTATAGTTTCATTTAATGATGTTTGTCTGTTACCTGGGCTTGGATCCCAGGTAGAAGATCTGACCCGAGGGTTTGCGGGTGCGGATAAACATGGAGATGTCTACGATGGAGCGCACGGCTCTCCGGGCCGTGTCGTGCACCGCCACCGTCACCAGCGAATCTGTTGTGTTCTCGTAGCCAAAGGTTGCCGCTGTCACATCTGCAATTAATTGTAATAAACATTAATAAAACAATAGACATTTAACCCCTTGAATGCCACGGAGCAAACGGGTAAATTTCGCGATGTTTTGACTTTGACGTAATATTTTGTGGATTTATTTTATGCTATCGTATATAATATTTACCGAAACACGTTCCTTGAACAATAAACTACCCATAATAACAACATTACTTGCGTTTATTTGACAAATTGATAGGTTTATCGATCTTTTCATGACACCCTACGCTCAAAGTTTGACAGCCCAAATCGCGGGAGAAATGACATTTGCGAAGCCATAGAAATGTGCAAAGATAATTATTTGAGTGGCTAGGTGTGTTTCTTATATCTGTTACGTCAAGAACAAGAATGCTCCAAGCGATTCTGACCTTGTCCTTCATACATTTTCTTTATACATAAGGTTTAAAATCGCATATCAAAAAGTTTTTTTTTTAAAATTATATTCGGCTATAGGGCGCGTCCCGGGCGCGCCATCGGCAGGCCACCGTTTAATGCTAAAAGAATAAATCTACTACATGCACCTATGTGTGTCCTTTGCACTCACCCTCCAGGTTCGGACATAACTGATATTAATTCATTTAATTAAAATTACCTACATCCCATACTATCCTCTTGTCCAATCCTTTTGTCAGTCTCCGATCTAAGGGGGGGCGGCAGTTTTAGGGGGTGCAAAAATCGTAATTTATATGTTTGATCGAAAAAAAAAAACTTAATTCACATTGCGCCTGGCATCCAGCGCACGTTGTTCTATCGATAATTCATTTGATTTTAAAACGCCCAGTTGGTTTTTGAACATACGCTAAGTTGATTTATGAATGTATCCAAAGTCGATTTAAACGCGTGCATAGTGTATCTGTGCCAGGGGAATCCCCGTCGAATCTAGAATTAGGGGCTACATGAGCAGAGCTGAAAAAACCCGGTCTGCTGTCCAATGATATTTTTTCTATTAAAAATAAAAAATATATTTTTCATCACACATTGCCACTGATGACACTCCTGCGCCCTTTTTTTACATTAACCCCACACAGGCGGCCCTGAGGAAAATAATTTCCTTCAGGGCAATGTCATCTTTGAAGATGCTGTGTGGAGGGTGTTTTTGAGGAAGGAGTCTTGACGGGTCTTGAAGAGACTCATGTTGTAGGAGTGAGGAAACAAAGAGGCCAGCAAATCGTTCCGCAGCCGAGCTGTTGAACTCAAGAACGAGTCGTAGAAACGACCCATTCTTATGTGACTAATGTCAACCATGTACAAATGTTGGGCGCATGTTTCCCGACCATGCACTGGTGCCGAGGGGATCAATGACGCTAGTTCCTCTGAGCATCTTCCATTGTAATACCGGTAGAAAAAGGACAGCAAGGTGCCTGTGCTCTAAAGATTGCAATCCATTTAAGTTAGGAGAATCTATCAAACGGACCGCCCGTTTCTGCACAGAGTCGAGGTTTTTTTTAGGTATTCTTATTTATTTAAAATTTACGGCACAAAGTGACATTTACAAGCTTGTGTATATTTAATTACAGTCGTAGTACATTATACAGGCATTAAAAATAAACAATAATATCAAAAACTCATTATGTAGTGACCTCGTTAACGTATAATTGGCTGAAATGTTCGATCAGTACAACCTTATATTTCAGTATGGAAATATTAAAAATATCAGCCACATTGGCATAAAAATTTCCAATGGTGTGTGATCTATTTACAACTGAATTGGAGCCTGATACCGACATATAGTTGTCACAATAAAACAAACTAGGGAACCTTGATCTAGACTGACTGTACTGGCATGTGTGTGAGAGGTCTGTAGTCTTACTGGCATGTATGCGAGAGGTCTCTAGACTTACTGTACTGGCATGTGTGTCCCAGGTACGGGCGCTGGCACGTGCAATGAAAGGAGGTCCACAGATCTGTGCAGCGCCCACCGGAGTGGCACGGGTTCCTGGGGCCGCACTGCTCCACGCGGGGACACGTGGACTGCACGCCGTACAGCAGCCAGGAGGCCGTGCCCGAGTACACCGGCACGGGGACCAGCGACGTGATGGCGGCGGCAGTCGTCAGGTCTGTCGAATCTGTCGAATTATCGGCACTGGGCAGTACCTGGAAAAAGAGAATTTTAAATAAATAAATATTATTTTTTTCATCTAAAATGGTTGTTCGGCAGCCTCTGTGTACTGTCAATGACATTAAAATGTTTTGTGCCTTTGTGAATTTTGCTCTTGTCGGAGCGACTTGATATCCTAACTTGTTTCTGTCATGAAATATTATATTGCTATCGTGCGTGGTGATTAGGGTGGTCCAGGCCCCTACAGTAAAAAAAAATATTCAAATATAGGTGTTGCCACCCCCTTGATTTGTTACACCTACCATTTCTATTATGTGTAAAAAAATTCAGCCCCCTATCTTATATACAATGGTTGCGCAAATCAATTCGTTCGTAGGCGGGTGCGGTGTGATTCTAAAACAACAATCACTGGAAAACTACTCAAAGGAAAAGGAAAAGGATAGGTATTGCCAAAACTCACCGAGTTCACTCGACATTTGCCGCTGGTTCTGTGGTCCTTTTAATTCTCCCTTGTCTTAATAATAGTTCACTTGTACACATATATACGTAAACACGGTTACTTCTGCAGCCGCGGCGGTGTGGTCAATAAGTTCGCAAATTAAACTTACGGCGTTACTTTTCAATTAAGTAAAATGTACAAATTTCTCCGAACTCGAAGCGGGTGCGTTTTTCCACAAGTCAAAAATAAACAAGTGAATGAAACAATCGAACGTTTTATTGGGTTTTGTCTTGGCGTGGGATGGGTAGGTACTTGGATAGAGGAACTGGGCAGGTACTTGGGTAAAGCAGTTTTCCAGTAGGTACTAAATCAAACAAAAAGAACATTGATTGGCGCAAACATCCCCCTCGCCTTGAAAGGGTGAGAAATCCCCCTTTCTAAACCGCATTGTGATAGCATTATCGCACAAATAAACAAATAAAACCAAATACTTATTCTAAATTCCTAACTATATTTTTAACTAAATCTATCAATAATATCCCATTATTGAGTCGGCAAAGGGTAAAGCTTCACTACCGGACGAATGTATGTTCCCGACGCCGTTTTAACGCGAGCAACACGAATTACTTCGTCCTTTGCGGGGAAAACCTCGACAATTACTCCTAGCGGCCAATGCAATGGAGGAGCGTTTTCTGTCCCCACAATTACTACTAAACCGACCTTGACTGGGTTAGCGGGAGTATTCCATTTTGGACGTACTTGCAAGGTATGCAAATAATCTAACCTCCAACGTTTCCAAAAAGATTGAATCAATTTATCAAGCAAATCATGACGCGATAGAAGGTTCAAATTATTCTCCTCGATGGTCATGGCGGGCAGGTGTTTCAATGGAGTAGTCATTAAGAAATGAGCGGGGGTTAACGCGAGAGGTTCAGATGGATCTGAAGAGAGCGTCCTACATAATGGCCTTGTATTCAGAATGTTTTCTACCTGTGCGAGCACTGTAGTTGTCTCTTCGAAAGACAGAATCTGATCTCCTATTACGCGAAAAAGATGAGTCTTCATACTTTTGATATTTGATTCCCAATTCCCACCAAAATGTGGTGCTGTTGGCGCATTTAGATGCCAGTTTATTCTATTATTGGCCAAAACACTTGCGAATTCTTCACCAAAATGTGAAGATGTTGAAAATGCGTGCAATTCATTCAATTTTCTCTTGGCTCCTACAAAGTTAGTTCCATTGTCCGAATATAAATTTGACACGGGACCACGGCGGGAGAGAAAGCGCTTGAATGCATTCAGGAAGCATTCGGTACTTAGACTTGATGCTAGTTCAAGGTGTATCGCTCTCGTAGTTAAACACACAAATAAGCAAATATATGCCTTTTGGGAACGAATTCCACGTCCACGTGATGTGTTTACTTTTAAAGGCCCGGCAAAGTCTATGCCGACGTGCGTAAATGGCTTTACAGATGAAGTAACACGGCGATCCTTATGATCGGCCATTAAAGGTGCGATTGTTTTAGGGTGTAGCCGAAAACATGAATTGCACTTATGTACTCGATTTCGAATCAAACTACGGGGAAAATAAGCCAATTGTATTTCGCGAAACACTCTGAGTTCTACGAACTCCAAGTCCGATCCGCTTATGTGTCTTCGATATGGCAACACTTTAAGAAATCGAAATACATGAACCAAACAACGTAATAATTTATTCCACGAAGAAAAGCGTTTTGACAAAGTGAGTATTTCATACTCCTCCGAACTAGAAGTTACTAGCAACGACATAGTCTTCTGTTCGGGTGGTTGCGTCACCATGGTGACGTCAAAAGCGGTAATAGGCCACTGCTCTGGCCTTAATTTCAGCCATGGTGGGCCATGAAACCATAGCGGGTGATCCAAAATCTGATTGGGGGTATGCCCACGCGACAGACAATCAGCGGGATTTTCTGTGCCTGCAATATGAAAAAAACTGTTGGCCGATAATTCTGCTTGAATTTTAGTTACTCTATTGGCCACGAATGTTCCCCATCTATGAGAAGACGATTGAATCCAACAAAGTGCCACAGTGGAATCAGTAAATGCGCATATTTTGTCAATTTTCAAGCGTTTTTCCAAGGTTTCTACTACCTTACGCATTAATTTTGCAAGTATTAATTCAGCGCAAAGTTCTAATCGTGCGAGAGAAACGATTTTCACTGGAGACACCTTTGATTTTGCACAAGCAATATGTACTGAATTGGCACCTTCATTTTGTATATGAAAATAAATTACGCCACCGTAAGCCTTTTCACTAGCATCTACGAAACCCACAATGGTTACAATGGTTCTGGATGTGATTCCAGCATGGCGCGGAATTTTTATTTTATTTAGTGACGATAGTTCCTCGCAGAATTGCGTCCGTATCCTCACAATATCTGCGGGAGGCTCATCATCCCAATCACATTGACATATCCATAATTGCTTTATTAAGAGCTTAGCGTATGGTACGACAGGTGCGATGTAGCCCATAATGTCCCATATTTTGGCGACACAATACAATTTATTTCTCTTCCTATAAATCGATTTAGGTGCAGAAGTGACAAACGAGAAAAAATCGGAATTTGGTGACCAGCATAATCCTAACACTATATGCATGGACACTTCATCAAATTCCTTTATCGCTGACAAGCGATGCGAATCTGGAATGGATTCCAGAACCTCTTGCGAATTGCTGGTCCACTTGACTAGATCAAACTGGCCAGTCTTCAATAATGCGATTAACTGGGAGGACGTTTCCTTTGCATTCTCTGCAGTTTCCATACTAAATACAAAATCATCCATGTATAAAAATTCTTCAATGATTTTCTTTGCTTCAGGAAAAGCTTCTCCTTCATCAGAGGCCAATTTCCTGATCGTGCTTAAAGCTTGAAATGGGATGGATGTAAGTCCAAAACAAATGCGGTTAAACTGGTAAGTATTAATATCCTCGTTTGGCGAGAAGCGATACAAAATTCGTTGATATCTTTTATCACTTTCCTGCACTCCTATGCACAAAAACATTTTGCGTATATCAGCCGAGAGTGCTATTGGAAATACACTAAAATTCTTTATTACATTAAATAAATTCCCCTGTAAATGTTCTCCACTATACAAATTATTATTCAATGATACCGAAGTGCTTGTTTTTGCACTTGCGTCCAGGACTATCCTCAAACTCATGGTGATTTTATCCTCTCGTACAACTTCATGGTGCGGTATTATATAAGATGGCTCTTCATCCTCCCTATTTGGAGTGACAGAAGACAAATAATCCTTCTCTAAATATTCACTAATAATATTATTATGAGCTTCTCTCAATTTAGGAGAGGCTTCCAATTTGCGTTCGAGGCATGAAAAACGTTTATTTTCTAATGCGAACGAATCCCCAAGTGCTGAAGCATCTTGCTTAAATGGTAAGGCTACAATATACCTTCCATTTAGAGGATCTCTTGACGTAGTTTTTTGATTCATTTCTTCACTTTCACGATCTTCAGGACCTTTAATTGGCGGTACATTTACTTCTTCTCTTTCCCGAAATCTTTTAATTTGTGAATCTAATTGCGGTTTCTTCTCTTGAATCAAAAAAAGTGTACGCTTGATTTTGCAATACATGTCTTCAAAATTCATCCAACTTTCAAAATCCGGATTATAATTGAAATCGATATCCAAATTAATTGAATTTATTTGCTGGTGTATATCTTTGTATTCATTTCTAGTTGAATCTACCGTTTCTATTAACGATAAAAATTCCTCTTGAATATTAGCGTCAGAAATCCCATTTGAAAGATCGAATAGTTTTTTAATGCGTCTCTTGCACGCATCACATTGCGACGTCAACAATTTCAATTTATTTTCTTTATTTGTAGCCATGATGACAAAACAATAATTCAATAAAAATAATGAGATAACTCTATTGCGTTTTAACGATTAAACTATCCGGAAGGCGTGGGGTTAAAACACCTAAACGGCAATCGAAAGGTTAACAAACTATCAAACAGAGCGATACGTCTGGCGTTTGGACCTATCTGTGGTTAAATAACAAATTTTGAATCTTTCACTATGAATGTAGATTCATCTATTTGACAATGCTATCACAATATTATATACGAACGAATTTAACGTATCCGGCGTCGATTAGGACCAAATGATGGTTGCGCAAATCAATTCGTTCGTAGGCGGGTGCGGTGTGATTCTAAAACAACAATCACTGGAAAACTACTCAAAGGAAAAGGAAAAGGATAGGTATTGCCAAAACTCACCGAGTTCACTCGACATTTGCCGCTGGTTCTGTGGTCCTTTTAATTCTCCCTTGTCTTAATAATAGTTCACTTGTACACATATATACGTAAACACGGTTACTTCTGCAGCCGCGGCGGTGTGGTCAATAAGTTCGCAAATTAAACTTACGGCGTTACTTTTCAATTAAGTAAAATGTACAAATTTCTCCGAACTCGAAGCGGGTGCGTTTTTCCACAAGTCAAAAATAAACAAGTGAATGAAACAATCGAACGTTTTATTGGGTTTTGTCTTGGCGTGGGATGGGTAGGTACTTGGATAGAGGAACTGGGCAGGTACTTGGGTAAAGCAGTTTTCCAGTAGGTACTAAATCAAACAAAAAGAACATTGATTGGCGCAAACAGGGGTGCTCATCGAATTTGAAGTTTCTGACAAAAAGTTCAGGATTTTAAGTAAAACACGTAATTTAAGATTTATTAATATTACAAGTATTTTAATCAAATAAGTTCATAAAGTGTTTAAATGTGAACGAAATTTGGTAACCTTAGTGGTGACATTTTATCATGTTGAGACGAGCTGAAGCCGCTTATACAGAAGACATTCGCTTTACAAGGTTAGTGTCGTGTTTTATACATTTAGGCCATGACGGCCGGCGTAGTCCAGCAGAAAGGCTCTTGACTAGCATTCCGAAGGTCGTGGGATCGAATCCTGGCGTGGCAAATAAATATTATTTGATTAATTTGTGTTATTTCACAATTTATTCATTTAAAATAATATATAGTATATTTGCGGCACGTTCCAGAGTGGAAGATACTCTCAGCGAAACGTTGCTTGAAATGGTTTTGGCCGTGTTTGGTGACCAGATCTGAATAGCCAGGTACCACCCACCATCCACTTCCCCATCTCCTTCCCCTCCCCACTACCTTAAGCCTCACAACATACCCCAATCGGGGAAGTCATAGTCTCACTGGCTCCAGACGGGAGCAGTTGGAACTCTTGTGTGGTATTCATATTAAAAAAAAAAAAAAATGAGGAATACCATTCTTTAATGTATTTTTCATGTGCAAAATAAATTCATAAATCAATAATTTTTAGTATATGAAGCATTATTTGGTTATTTATATGCACCTGGCTTACGTATTATGATACAAACAGTTTAAAAAAAAATGACAGGAAAAACACTACTGTTTACGGAATTGTTGTACGGGGAATGGAAGAGGGTATTCAGTTCCGTTCAGGTTGATGATCTGTTCCTTGTTGGCAGTGAGATGAGTTTACTACGACAGAGACATTACTCACCCATTCCCCGTTGATGATGACATCCTGCACGCAGCCGATGAAGGCGGCCGGGCCGTGCGTCAGGCGGCTGAGGGCGGGGATGGTGCCCCCGAGATAGGTGGTGGGGAAGGAGGTGTGCGAACTGTTGCTGCCCTCGTTCAGGTTGATGGGGTAGATGGTCTGCTCCTCGTTGGCAGCCAACACCAAGTGGGACGAATTGATGGCCACAAACACCTGAGAAACCAAGGTTATAGATAAAGTCAACTTGTCAACAAGTGGTTCTGGTCCTCCATCGTCAGCAGGAGTGGGGAACCTTTTTAACTTTTTTGTAGTGTCACCTTCGAGCCGCACTTAGATTTTCAGGCGCAGAGTGGTGGTGGGGGAAGGGAGGGTTTGAATTCTCAATATATTATTACGATATTTCACAAAATACCAATTTTTCTTTTATTATCACATCTGACAAGAATTTTTTTAATAAAAAAAAAAAAATGAAAAATGGTGACCAGTCACTTTCATAAACTTTGCAAATAGAAATTAATATTTTGTTTTGAAGAGTTTTACTTTCCACGTACATTTGTTACTTAAATTTAAGTAAAAAATGTAAATGTGAAAGTAAAAGTCTTCATAACAAAATGTCTAGAAATTGTTACATAGTTAATGCCCAAGAAATACAAAAAAAAAGTAATTTATAATTGCAGTAAAAGTGCTTGCGGTCAGCACCAAAAAACCTGCAAAAAAGTTTTAATCTACAGGATAAGGGTGCTTCAACAACTGCTGTGCCCAGATGACGCGTAGGTGGGGCCTTAAAGAGTCAGCGGTGTGTGAATGCGGTGCGGTACAGACCACCGAACATGCCTTCAACGAATGCCCGCTCCATTCATTCCCCACAGGGATTGATGAGGTCCACAGGGCGATGCTTGAGACCCTAGACTGACCCGCAGGCCTGGATGTCTCCCTCCGACCCCCCCCCACCGTATGAAAAAAGAAAAACAGTGTAATTAGTGTCTGTTTACCTTCTGCCAGTGACTGTCATTGAGGTTGGTGCCGATGAACACCCCCTCCCACTTGTTGAGCAGGCTGGAGTGCAAGTTGAGGCGCCCGTTCACCAACTCCAGGATGTAGAAGGTCAGCCCCTTGCCGATGGCCAGCAAACCGTTGCCCAGCGTGGTCTTGAAGCGAAACTGGATATCGTAACCTTCCTCGCGCGACGTGTTTACCACCACATAGCTGTGCCCGCCCAGGGACATTGTGGTAATCTGCAAAAATTACATAGTTCTGGTTGGTGCAATCCCACACATCCCGTACAGACTCCTATGACTAACAGAAAGGAAGATCAATACAGGCTTTACTGCAGCAGTGCTTCGAAAGGCCAATGTTAGGCGTGCCATCAAAAGTTAACATTTCAAAGCATTTAGACCAGTGATTCCCAAAGTGGTCCAGATGGACCCCTAGGGATTCACGGGAGACCCGAAGAGGGTTCACGTAGGCGCGATAAAGAAATGGGGGTCCACGAACTGGTTTCGATTGAGATCCATCCCCATATCCCATCTCACCCCTCCGTATCATATCCCATTACGCCCCCTCCATAACAGAGTGACTGGCGTACAGCGCACATTGTTGTACCGGTTATGCATGAGATCTTAAGACGCCCAGCTAGGCAGGGGGGGCGTAATGGGATATGGGTGTACTGCACTGGGATGGGAACATACCCCCACATAACAACATACCAAATATAATCTCGAATACTGCTCCATTTTTCTGATTAGACTGTAGTCGGTACTGCTCCGTTGTGCCAGACCACACCTCGCCATTCAATATTCAGTACAACGCGCGTCGAGTTTTGGGAATATGGTAGAAATGTACCAGCAAAGTGGTCTACGAGAAAAAAAGTTTGGGAACCTCTGATTTAGACTGAAACCGATCCAAACCGAGATTCATGGCTAAACTTGCAATGAATCCTTAGAGCCTTATCAAAAAACGTAATGAAAATTTTATTCAATAGATAAACGAATGTGTATGTGAAAACCTTACCTAAGTAAAAACTGACAAAATTAGTTCATGGAAAGATACATACATTACTTATACGAGAGGGTAGTTTATCTGTTATACAGGGTGTCCAGGCGAGGTATGGGGGGTGTGATTCGGCGGTAACTTTGCAAAGGTGCGGTGTATACGCACCGGTAGGGGGTAGTGACATTTATTTTATATTTATTAACGCCCTAGTGGGCTTTTACAAGAAAAGAAGCAAATATATAATTAACAATATTAATTACATGTATTACATAATCAATAAAACAGAATAAATATGAATGCAATCGACTAGTTATGTAAAGAATATTACAACATAAAAAAGAAAAGAAATGAAATAGTACAAGTTGTACTTACAAAAAACTAAAACAATTCAGCTTTAATTATTTATACATATTATTAATAATAAGACCTGGCATAGAACAAAGTATAAATAGAATCGCAAAAATATTATAAAGTAAGTATACATTTTACTGGTGAGGTTTAGATGAGAAAATATTTTATGAGAAAAATAAAAAAAATTATAAAAGTTAATTATTAGCAGATAGAATCGAGATTAATTGATTTTTGAAACATTCAAAACTGTCAATACTAAATATATCTATAGATTCGCAGTATTTATTCGCAAGGTTATGGATTCTTGGAATTGGTGAGTATATAGAGTAATTAGTGTTGAGTTTATTGTTGCATTTAAAAATATCTTTACTACGAGTTTGTCTAGCGGGTATGCTAATGCAAATTAGTTCCAACAAATTAGGGCTGTCAATTAAAGATTTTATAATTTTGTATAAAAATAATAAATCAATTAACACTCTTCTATCTGATAATTTAAGAAGTCTGGTTTCAGCGCGTAAGTAATTATAATTTATAAATTCGATTGGAATTTTCATTTTAAAATTGATGTACCGAAGAAATTTGTTTTGTACCTTTTCCAATGATTGAGAATGAACATTGTAGTATGGTGACATGCGCAACCTCTTGGAGATTTAGTAGCAATGGATCCGCACTCGAGAGCGCATCGCGCTTTCTGCGTGCGCATATATTTCCAAAACCGTAATTCTATCGTTACTGCTCAGCGTTTATTTCGAGCAGAATATCGAACACGCAGTGCTCCAAGAGAGAAAATCATCAGAAGATGGATAAAAATTTTCAATAACACTGGTTCAACGGTTCAAATCCCAAACAGAAGCCATTTGCGTACAGTAAGAGACGAAGAAACCATTGAAGAAGTGAAGCAATCAGTACTTCAAAATCCGTCACTTTCAATAAAAAAACGATCACAACAACTTCAAATTATAAAATTTTCAATAACACTGGTTCAACGGTTCAAATCCCAAACAGAAGCCATTTGCGTACAGTTAGAGACGAAGAAACCATTGAAGAAGTGAAGCAATCAGTACGTCAAAATCCGTCACTTTCAATAAAAAAACGATCACAACAACTTCAAATTATAAAATCGAGTTGACACATGATTTTAAAGAAGGAGATGCATCTCAAAGCCTACATAATCCAATTAGTGCAAGAATTGAAGGAAACAGACTTCATAAAATAAGTTGAATTTGCGCAAGAGATGATGCATCGATTTAGGAATTTTGAAAACTTCCTTATTAGTGACGAGGCCAACTTTCATTTGAATGGCCACATCAAAAGAAACATCAAAGGCTACATCACAGCCCTAAAGTCATTGTATGGGCTGCAGTATCCTCTAAAGGCATTATTGGCCAGTATTTTTTTTGAAAAATTGAGAGAATGAGCAGTAACTTAGTTAGATATTCTGCTCGAAATAAACGCTGAGCAGTAATGATGTAATTACGGTTTTGGTAATATACGCACACGCAGAAAGTGCGATGCGCTCTCGAGAGCCGATCCATTGCAACTAAATCTCCAAGATGTTGCGCATGTCACTACCCCATCCCGGCGCCCATACACCGTACCTTTGCAAAGTTATCGCCAAATCACACCCCCCCCTACCTCGCCTCCTTGTTTCCGAATCTCAACTGGCGATTGGCGTTTACCGGAAACAACCCAGACCGAATGATCTTTGACCGGCAAGCGAACATTTTAGCATTGTAAAAAGAGCAAACGAGATGCGCAGTGTAAACGAACGAGATCTAGTCCTTTCCACTAACAACTTAGAAATTACTTGTTATCGCTTAGAATTGTACCGATACGTCCAGCAGATAGGGACGGGGTAACGCCCGAAAAAATGGGAAGGGGGGCGGGCGGGACAGATTCTTCGCCGGAATTTGATAGAAATTATTTAATATTAAGAAAAGCAGTAATGCGATATTAATTTTTTAATACAGATCGATAACCAAATAGTTTTTCTAGGATTACCCAAATTATTGAGTATGTGGTTTAAAAAACAACTTAGATACAGCGTAAAACTCTCGTTAGTGTAAGTGCATTCCCCCGGTCCGGTACGAAAGTGTTAATATTAAAATGGTTTTTGTCAAGCCTCATTGTCTCACTAAGAGCTAATAGCCACTAAACGTCTGATTTACAAAGTAAAATGAAGAACATGACTGCAGTCTAATCTGACTGACCATCTCGCAGGTGTCTCCGTGGTATCCGGCGCTGCAGGTGCAGTTGAAGCGATGCTGCGTCTCCTCAAACAGCCAGGGACGGCACGTGCCGTTGTTGAGGCAGCGGTTGGTCTGGCAGCCCTGCAGAGACACGGAGCAGTTCTTGCCGCCCCAGCCCGTCTCGCAGTCGCAGAAGTAGTTGGCGCGCCGGTCTTGGCACTTGCCGCGTACGCAGGGCTTGTATCTATAACACACGATCAAACCTACTAATGAACCTCCCACACTAAAAAACTAACTCGGTAAAAATGTATAATGTATGCGTAATATTTCATTTCGGAAGGCAGGTATGGGTACCGCCCCGGGAACCGTTTATTGGATAATCAACACCTCGGCCATAGGTCATCCCAAGTAATTCGCTATGTTTGGTGACTTAACAGGGGTTCTTGGGGTGAGGTTTGTCAAGGTCTTGGGGGCCGATGTGTCTGCCCACCAGCTGCATAGCAGCCCGGATCGGGAGAGAATGGTTGATTGGAGTTTGACTTCTCCAACCGTACTCTCTCGGTACACTGCCTTGCACCGCAGTGGGATGGATGGATTCTTACGTCCGTCACTCCTGGACATACTGACCTAGAATCCTACCCTCACCTCACGCTCTTTTCTTTCCCAGAACTTCCTCTACTTCCTTTTTTTTTAACATGAGCTTCACACAGGAGGCCCTGAGGAAAATAATTTCCCTCAGGGCCTATGTCATCTTTGGGGATGCTGTGTGGAGGGTTTTTTAAGGAAAGGAAGGGAATGAGAGTTCTGGGAAGGAAAAGGGTTTAAGGGGTGGGTATGAATCTGGGGTTCAGTGTGTCCTGGTCATCCGCTTCTAAGATCTAGACAAACCTCACCCCATGAACCTGGACACCCCTGCTAAATCACCAAACCATTGATTTAGCAGTGGTTCGAACCACTTGGGGTGACCTATGGCAGAGGTGTTGGTTGTCCAATGAAGGTTCCCGGGGCGGCGGTACCCATTCCCGCCTCCCAAATTGAAAAAGAAAAGGACCTGAAAGGACCCTCCACCCAGCATCCCCAAAGATTTCATAGACCCTGAGGGGAATTATTTTCCTCAGGGCCTATCAGGAATTATTTTCCTCAGAGCTAATGTAAAAAAAAATCCACTGTAAAAGTGTAGGGACGAACCTTGCGCATTCGTCTATGTCCCTCTGGCAATGGTCGCCCTCGTAGCCGTCCTCGCACTCGCAGTCGTAGCGCCCGACACGGTCCACGCACGCGCCCCACGGCCCGCACGGAGACGACTCGCACTCGTTGATGTTCACCTCGCAGTGCGCGCCCGTGATACCCACAATGCACACGCACTCAAAACTGGAATCAAAATCAATCATAACCTTTATTAACTTACCACACATACTGATGGGAATGGGAAGCAACATTAGCTGTAGAAGAAATGTAACATCGAAAAAACATCCATTAATTCATAATGCATGAATGATATGTGAAATGTCCCTCAATCCCCATGATTAAGATAAATTAAATTAAAAATTCTGTTCACATCTCTCGTTAGAAGCATTCTAGAATATAATTCTACAATTTGGTCACCTGTCTTCAATAATCACATCAATATCATTGAAAGAGTCCAATGCAAATTTTTGAGGTGTATTAATTTTAGACTTGGAATTCCCTTAGAATCAATAAATTATGATTTTTTATTGCATTCATTGAAATTATTGAAGTTAAGTGACAGAAGAAAATTTTTTGATCTAATATCTTTGTATAAAATCGTAAATTATCAGTTGGATAGCCCTGATATATTAAAGTTGATTTACTTTCATGTACCTACAATTAGATCAAGGTTCCCTAGTATGTATTATTGTGACAACTACACGTCGGTCTCAGGCTACAATTTTGTTATAAATAGATTACACACCATAGGTAATTTTTAACCCCCGACGCAAGGAGCAGTGTTATGTGTTTGACGTGTCTGTCTGTCTGTGGCAACGTAGCTCCTAAACGAATGGACCGATTATGATGCAGTTTTTTTTGTTTGAAAGCTGACGTAATCGAGATGGTTTTTAGCTACAATTCATGAAAATCTGTTCAGGCGTTTCAAGGTTATCAGCTCTTTTTTGTGTCGGGGGTTTCTTAAAATTTTGTAAATTTTACTTATTATACCAATTTTGCTGATGTTTTTAATATTTCCTTACTGAAATACAAGGCTGTACTGATCAAACATTTCAGCCAAACATATTTTAACGAGGTCACTACGTAACGAGTTTTTTGATTTTATTCTTTCTTTTTAATGCTCTTATTAAGTTGTTAGTAATTTATTTTCTTATTCTATTCTTGTGTAATTTAAAAAAAAAAAAAATCTTTCTTCAATGTACTACGACTGTTATTAAATAAACACATGCTTGTAAATGGCACTTTGTGCCGTAAATTTTAAATAAATTAATTAAAATATGTTTGGGGAAACTCTAATAAATATCTTTTAACCCCTCAGGCCTCGACATTATTTTATCAGAGGGTGAAAATAATTCCGTTTTGCAATGAAATCCAAATAATTGGAATATTTCTGAATGTATCCAAAAGATAAAAACAGTTTTGGGAAGGTGATGAAATACGCCTTAGAATTTTATAATTCAAATAATTTTTATTACAAATTTTTTTTTTAAATTATTCCGCTTCCCTAGGTGTGTTCACGGTATTTTATACCTTAAGAACAAGAATGCCCCAAGCGATACTGACCTCGTTCTCTATACGTTTTCTTTATACATAAGGGTTAAAATTGCATTCCAAAATTAAATTTTTTTGAACGTTTTGGCTTGTACGCCGGCGCACAACGGGCAAACCACCAGTTAAAGCTCAGAGTGTTCCGTGATTGATTGTTGCAAATGTCATACGTGGATAAATTGGTCACACACTGTCAGATAGGAATGGGCGGAGAAAGGAAGATATATATAGTTGCATCTACTCTCTCTAATTGACAGATCTGATTGAAATCTCAGATACCCCGGGGCCAGGAGAAAACGCCAATGATTAACCACTACGGTATATACTTATGATTATGAATAAGACTAGTATTGTCACCCGCTAGCGTTGGCGTAGCTGAATTCTTGGTAGAAGTGCGAGGGCAGCAGCATGTTGAGCTCTTCGTCAATGTAGATGGGGTTGTGTGGGTCCATGGAGCCGTTCTGGTACAGCGACATGTTGCTCCGCTCCAGGCACACTCCTCGGTACTGACACGGACTGGACTCGCACTCTGGAATATCCGTCTCACAGTTTTTACCTGAAATGTTAAATTCAATCATATTTAATTAATTAAGACAATATTAGCGAAACTCAATAGAAAATCTGAAAAAGATTCACATCTGAGACTCGAATCCAGGACCTTAAGCTTTCCAGGCCGCAACTCTACCAACTGAGCTAATTATCTATCAGATTAGCCTATCTGATTCGGTCATTTTTAATTGTATCATACTTCGACTACGAACTACCAACATTATTTTCTCTTAACCGGCTGCTTGCCGATTGCGCGCCGGCGCGCGCCCTATAGCCGAATAAAATTTAAAAAAAAAAAACTTTTTGAAATGCGATTTTAACCGGTTGAGTGCCTCGGGGTTTTACGGATGAAACTCGGAAATTTCGCGATGTTTTGACTTTTGACGTAAATTTGGTTGGTTAATTTTATGCTATGGTATATAATATTTATCGAAATACGTTCCTTGAACAACGAACTACACCTACAAACACTTTTACTTGCGTTTATTTGACAAATTGATAGGTTTATCGATCTTTTTATGACACGCGACGCTTAAAGTTTGACAGTTCGAATCGCGGTAGAAATGCCCATTTCCAAAGTCATTAAAATGACCAAAGACAATTATTTGAGTGGCTAGAAGTGTTCCTTATATCTGTTACGTCAAGAACAAGAATGCCCCAAGCGATTCTGACCTTGTTCTTCATACATTTTCTTTATACATAAGGTTTAAAATTGCATATCAAAATATCAAAAAGCTACTCGAATAATTATTTTTGAATATTTCTATGACTTCGCAAATGTCATTTCTCCCGCGATTTCAACTGTCAAACTGTGAGCGTCGATGAAAAAATCGATAAACCTATCAATTTTTCAAATAAACGCAAGTAATGTTAAATGTTGTTTATAGGTATAGTTTATTGTTCAAGGGAAAGTGTTTCGGTAAATGCGATAGCATAAAATAAACCCACAAAATATTACCTCAAAGTCAAAACATTGCGAAATTTTCGAGTTTCATCCGTAAAAACCGTGGCATTTAAGAGGTTAAAGCATATTTTTATTGGCTGCTATCTTTATGTATGATTGCAAGATTCAATCAGAACTAAATGATATCTAGATAGTGTCTTGGATAAATTTATCCATTTTTAATAAATATGCGACTGCTTACTAACCCCTTATGCATGGACATTGGAGAGTCTAAAGTCTTTCAAATAAATATAGCCTCGTTCAATAAAAAATAGAGTCTTGACGTGAGCGGTGAAGGAGTTCGCTGGCGGGCGAACCACAGATAATAATAATAATAATTATGGTTTGTAAAAGAATCTATATTTAATAATGCAAAAATCAGTCATATTAAATACATGCAGGATTCCAAAAATATTTGTTAAATATTTATATTGAGGGATCAGTAGGATTTATCGGTCCAGTTCCTATTTATCGGTCAGGATTTATCGGTCCAGTTCTATCGAGCCGAACCCTCTGATATGAAAATATCTGGAGTCGGTGAATTATTTTCCCATTTGGTCTCTGGTAGGTTGACATGTTGTTCTTGTATTGTTTTGTATTCATTATACTTATACAGTGCAATTGCATGACGTGGATTGACTGGATCATTTGTGGAAAAGTGTGTGGAAGGGTAAAGTTTTTCCTGTGGGGAAGATTTAACCCGGACATAAAGTCAAAAGAACAATATTGGACAATTTGTAGAGCGCCGCTTTTGTGAAAAATCACCTCAAGGGCGCTGTATAATTTATTATGAATTGTTAGGATCTCTCTAATTTTATTATTTACAAAAAGATACAGAAACATACTTACCTGGCAGGTCACTTCCGGTAAACACTTTTTTAGAAAGTTAATGCTTGGGGAAGATACGACTTTGCACGTGGAGGACATTATATTGAAAACACTGGACATTGCATGACTTTACCTTCGCTACCCTCAACACTGTTGGTTTTACATTTATTTATTTAAAATTTACGGCAAAAAGTGCCATTTACAAGCTTGTGTTTATTTAATTACAGTCGCAGTACTTAATACAGGCATTCAAAACAAACAATAATATCAAAAAACTCGTTATGTAGTGACCTCGTTAAAATATTTTTGGCTGAAATGTTTGATCAGTACAACCTTGTATTTCAGTAAGGAAATATTAAAAATATCAGCAACATTGGCATAAAAATTACCAATGGTGTGTAATCTATTTATAACTGAATTGTAGCCTGAGACCGAAGTGTAGTTGTCACAATAATACATACTAGGGAACCTTGATCTAATGGTAGGTACATGAAAGTGAATCAATTTTAATATATCAGGGCTATCCAACTGATAATTTACGATTTTATACAAAAATATTAGATCAAAAATTTTTCTTGTCACTTAGGACGGGTTGTTTCAAAAAATTTGATGGATTCATCAAATATTTGAAGTTAATTTTCACGTTCTGCGTAAGTTCTGTGATGATTTCAGTTTTGTGAATCAACTGGTCTATAATGATGTAAAATAGAATTTGAATAGAACTTACACAGAATGTGAAAATTAACTTCAAATATTTGATGAATCCATCAAATTTTTTGAAACAACCCGTCCTTAATTTCAACAATTTTAATGAATGCCATAAAAAATCATAATTTATTGATTCTAAGGGAATTCCAAGTTTAAAATTAATACATTTATAAGAAGATTAACTCGTGACGTGCCACGGGAGGAAAGTCGTAAATTTCCCGATGGTTTGACTTATGACGTAATATTTTGCGGATTTATTTTATGCAACCCGGAAAGTAGGGAGGTCCTGGGTTCGAGTCCCAGAGGTGCCAATATCTTTTTCTGATTTTTCTGTTTCCAGATTTTCGATTGAGTTTCGCTCATAATGTCTTCATTTAATTAAATATTACTTGCGTTTATTTGACAAATTGATAGTTTTATCGATCTTTTCATGACATGCGACGCTCAAAGTTTGACAGCTCAAATCGCGGCAGAAATGTCATTTCGAAAGTCATAGATATGTGCAAAGATGATTATTTGAGAGGCTAGGTGTGTTCCTTATATCTGTTACGTCAAGAACAAGAATGCCCCAAGCGATTCTGACCTTGTCCTTCATACATTTTCTTTATACATAAGGTTTAAAATCGCATATCAAAAAGTTTTTTATTTTTTTATGGCGCGTCCCGGGCAGTCGGCAGTCCACCGGTTAATGCCAAAGTTGAGTTAATATTTATTTAGAAAGACGAGAGGTTGGGTGGGATGGCCGCGAATTTAGAATGTGAATGGCTGTTACCTATGTATCCAGGGTAACACTGGCACGTGTAGTCTTTAACCCCGTCCTGACAGGCGGCTCCGTTCTGGCAAGGGTCGGGGTCGCAGTCGTCGATGTTGGTCTGGCAGCGCTGGCCGGTGTGACCCGTGTCTGAACAGTTGCAGGCGTAGCTGTTCAGCCCGTCCTGGCACGCCCCCCCATTCAGGCACGGAGACGACTGGAATACGGAGGAAGGTTAATACACAATATACAGGCCTTATGAACCATGAAAGGAGTGTAAGGAGTCTTATTTCACAGAGCTCAAGAGCTCGCTCTTTTAATTGGCGTAGAAATCCTTGAAAACGTGTACCTCACTATTTTGTTTTTGCCATAGTATTATTACTGAAATCCATACTAATATTATATTGTTTGCTTCGCTTTCACGCATTAACCAATAAAAAGACTTTAAAAATTCTTTCACCAATAGAAGGCTAAATTATATGTGCAGACTATAGGCTATATATGATGGTAAGCTCTGGCGTTATGAAATTATAAATATCAATATAATATATTTGTTATACGTTTTCTGTCGTCAACAAAAGCGAGTTTTTGCTAGCGTCAGAAAAAATCGTTTCCATGGAAACGACGTTGATATATTTGTAAGCGCATAAATTCCCAACGAATGAACAAAATTGGATAATTCTTTTTTTCTTGGAGCTATAACATTATGAAATTTACGTGGCAGGCAAGATGAAAACTGAATGTAAGGGAACGAATGTATGGAATGCGGGAGGGGGTGGGGGTGGGGGGAGGGGGGATAATTGATAAGTGCAAGCGCTACAGTATTTCCCGTAATACCGTGCGAGCGAAGCCGCGAGGAAAAGCTAGTAATTTATAATTTAAACAATAAAAAATAATATTACACGGAAGTTGATGGCAGAAGGAGATGTCCGAAGAAGACTTGGCACGATCAACTGAATAATTTTTTTTTTTTACATTAGTTCCATACAGGAAGCCCTAAGAAAAAAAATTCCCTCAGAACCTATGCCATCTTCGGAGATTATTACGATTATTTATTTATTAGCAAAAACAGCATTACACCAATATATTGCAAAAACGGTTGTACAAGATACATAATCATTACGTTTACAGTTAAAACATTTATTTAATAAGTGCTATTTCACGCTTAAAATCATTGCAGGAAATGTGGAAAATATCCACATTTCCTGCAAGGCAGTTAATTAACCTAGTAAGTCTTCCCAGGGGCATCACCATTGGTAAGTTAGTTCTGCACCTGGGAAGAATCAAAAGCCTGTGATGGCGACCTCGCGTGAAATTATCCGGGACATAGAATCCTGTTTCAGCCAGAATATTTGGTACCGATATAAAACCATTTAGAAGCTTATATGCCATCAGCAGTAATGCGACATCTCTTCTGGAACTAAGGCTGCAGATACCCAGCATTCCCGAGATAAATGCTGTTGGAAACAGCCATGGGTAAAAACCGAACTCTCTCATACAGAGGTATCGTAATTTTTTTTTTTGTATTTTCTCAACCATTAGTACATAGACGATGTCCTCAGGGATGCTGTGTGGAGGGTCTTTTTAGGGAAAGGAAGGAGAGGAAGTTGTTGTCCTGCAGTCATCTTTGGGGATGATGGTATGGAGGGTCTTTTGAGGGGAGTGGGTCTTGAAGAGACCTGTTATAGCAGTTGTGTACTATCGGCAGTATCTGTTGGCCCTGTACAAAACACCCAGCTTCTGAGAGGCTAACTTGACCCCCGGTTGGAGCCCCCTTCCCTGAGCAGGTTAGAGTTACACCAAGCATATAAATGGAAGGCATGGTGGGAAGATTGCTTCTGATGATGGAAGTCTTATAAGGATGGAACAAGCAATGCTGTAATTACCTCGCAATCGTCAATGTTGATCTCGCAAGTGGAACCGGTGAGGCCCTCGCGGCAGAGGCAGGTGAAGGTTGCCATCCCGTCGATGCAGGTGGAGCCCTCCATGCACGGGTTGGACTCACACTCATTTATGTCGATGGAGCAGTCCTTACCTGGTCAAGTACAAACAGAAAACTAAATACTCAATACTGTGACGGTTTGATGTGTATGGGACGGATGACTCTGCTAATAGTTTAAACAGTGTTAGACAGATGTCACTACTTATGATATAAATCGCGTTACGCGGAATACAATAATATTGTTTGTCAAATAAGAGTAAAAAACATAGGAGGGCGCCACTGTTGTTCAAATGGCAAGGTATATTATTATCACCTTTGCAATTTTGTGTTAACATAATGAAGAATAATGATATCGTAATAAAATATAAAGCACAGTTTACAAATTGCTCGCATTTATTTAATAATAGCTTAAGTACCAAGCGTTGCCTGGGCTTTGAATCATGTCTCTAATTTTAGATCTCTAAGTAACTAAACTCACCATTAGTGATTCTTCCTTTCTATCTACTGATAAATTCAAATTTATGTTAAATTAATGAAAGCAAATCACTTTGTAAAACATCATTTAAGGGGGGGTAGGGTTTTAAAACTCATTTTTCAAATTATTTTTTTTCTAAATGTACAATATGTCGAGAATATTGTGCCAAAATTTCAAGTAAATCGGAGCAAAACTAACGAAGTTACAGCATTTCAAGCGACCGGCCATCTTGCTCTATTCAAGTATATTTCGAGTATAACAAAACTTTAAATTGATTTTCTGGCAAATAATGTTTTTTAGTCCGTGAACTTCATAACTCAAAATCTACTTGACCGATCTTTTTGAAATTTTGCACACTATTTTTACATATAAATCAACAGGTAGTGACGGAGAGTTTTTTTTTTTTTACTATTTTTTTCCATTTTATAATAACAAATTCACGGAAAATTTTAGCAAAAATCGCATTTTTGACTTCAACATGCTGCAAAAAAAAAAAAATTAAAAAAAGAAAAAACGCTTCGTCACTACCTGGAAAAACATATCACCTTTTAAAATCATTTCAATTTTTTTGTTTCGAATGATTCGTTAACGAGTTATAATGTTCACCGCGAAACACCTTTTTTTCGAAGTGCCTCCGAAGATTCGCTCTCACGGACTTATTTATTAATATTTTTAATCAAAAAAATTTTCAAAGATACTTCAGATGTCATACTATAAGGTGTATTTAAAAGAAATAAGCCAACATTATTCATATCTCCAAAAAAAATCATGAAAATAAGCCTTTTTTTCGCCTTTAAAACCCTACCCCCCCGTTAAGAACAAAAATGTTTTTTTTAAATGTGGTGTTTGGTTCTGAAACAGTTTTTTAAAAACAAAACTAATCCATATTCCTCTATTCCTTCCATCATGTAATCCATTCTCTTCTTCCTTTCCTCAAAGTCTCCACCAGGAAAAGAAGAAGATGTGCTTACCTACATGATGAACAATATTGCCACCCAAGTGTGCATTACCCACTTGTAATAGTTGCATTTCGAAAGTGATATGGGTCACAAATAGCTCTCGTCAAAATATCGCAAATAATCGCAAAGTTTTCGTTTTTTTATAAAATAATAGTGTCGTGCATAAAACCTTGTTGAACAATATATGTGATACCAGAAACGACCCTGAGCAGCCTTCAGAAGCCGTCAAAAGGTAGGAGATTTCCTATCAAACCGATTCTCCTTCGATCTGCCTTCAAAACACAATACATGGTCTAGTACGTTTACAAAAAGGATTTAAAGTCCACACTCTCGTGTCGTGGTATTCGGCCGCGACATGTGGTTTACTGTGTTTTGTACATTCAGTGTCATTGCACTAAAGAATATTTGACAGGTAGATTGGTGTTGCCAGCCTACAAATTTTGTAGTTCCATTTTTAATATTTTCTACATGTTTATTTGCAACAATGGCTTCCTCGCTGTTCTAAATTCTCCCTACCGATTGTGATAATTTTTTTTTTATTTAGTTACTATTTTAATTTATATAATTATAGAAGATACATGTTAAATACAAAATAGATGTAGATTATTTTCCTTGTACTCCTCACTAGGAGATGCTGTGCTGAGGGAGACTATGTTTGGATAAGTTCTCAGCGATTTCTATGGTACTTTATTACTTCATGATACATTTTTTTTTACACATAAGAGGAAAAAATATTCCCTCAGGGCCTTAGGGGATGTTCAAGTATTATGTAACGTAATTTTTAAAGATTTTTGACTCTCCCTTCTCCCCATGTAACGCGCCGTAACGTTTTTCTATACCCCCCCTCCCCCGCCCTAAACGTTACGTAACACCAAGTGACTATTTTTACCAATTTGATTTGATTTTAACAAAATAAAATAAAATTGACATAAATACAGTCGAGGGATTCCCCGTAAAACATAAACGAAAAGGGTTGCCAACTTGAAAGATTTTAATTCACTAGTTTTTATTTAACCCGCCCCTTGCCGTTCGTCCGCCGGCGTACCATCGGCGCAAGCCAAAATAATCACTAAAAAATAATTTTGTTATGCGATTTTAACCCTTATGTATAAATAAAACGTGTGAAGAAGAAGGTCAGAATCGCTTGGGGCATTCTTGTTCATAAGGTATAAGATACCGTGAACCCACCTAGAGCAGCGAAATAATTTCTTTGAAATTGTTTATGACACGGCCTGGAACTTTTTCGCACCGCTCGGCTGACAAAATGGCGGCTGTCAAGTCTCGCGTCGCGGTCGACGAAATGATCGTAAAACGTATAAATTCATTGAATAAACGCAAGTAATATTGTTCTTATGTGTAGTTTAGTGTTCAAGGAATGTGTTTCAGTAAAGATTACATAAGATAGCATAAAATTAACCTGCAAAATATTACGTAAAAGTCAAAACATCGCGAATTTTTTTCGTTTTTTCCGTGTTATTTGAAACGTAGTAAAAAGTATAAATTCATTGAATAAACGCAAGTAATATTGTTCTTATGTATAGTTTAGTATTCAAGGAATGTGTTTCAGTAAAAATTACATAAGATAGCATAAAATTAACCTGCAAAATATTACGTTAAAGTTGACGTTTTTTCGTTTTTTCCTGGCATTTGACGAGTTAAATAAAAAAAACATGTTACGTAACGCGTTTTTTCAACCTTCCTCCCGCTCCGGTAACGCACAGTAAAGTTTTACAAGACCCCCCTCCCCCCAAAATTGTTTTACGTAATACTTGAACGACTCTTAAGTCATAATTGGAGATGCTGTGTGGAGGGGTCTTTTTAGGGAAAGGAAGGAGAGGAAGTTCTGGGAAAGAAAAGGGTATGAGGGGTGAGTAGGAATCTGGGATTTAGTGTGTCCGGGTCATCCGCCACTTGGGGTGACCTATGGCAGAGGTGTTGGTTATCCAATAAATGTGATTATAGTGGTGTGATTATAGTACTATAAACAGCATAAGATGACAAATGCATTAGCACTGCATTGTTTTTTTTTTAATTTTTTTATATGAACTCCACACAGGGCCTATGTCATCTTTGAAGATGCTGTGTGGAGGGTGTTTTTGAGGAGAGGAAGGAGTGAACATGGGTCTTGAAGAGACCCATGTTGTAGGAGGGTGGAAACACAGAGGCCGGCAAATCGTTCCACAGCCGAGCCGTTGAACTCAAGAACGAGTCGTAGAAACGACCAGTTCTCATGGAACTAATAATAATTATTGGATAATTTGTAGAGCGCCGTTTTTGTGAAAAATCACCTCAAGGGCGCTGTACAGCTTATTATTAATTCCTAGGTTCTATCTAATTTAACTATGTACAAACAGACACAGAAACATACTTACCTGGCAGGTCACTTCCGAGAAATTAGAAAGTTAATAGATACGTTAAGATAGTTGCAGAAGATACGGTTTTGCACGCGGAGGGCATTATATTTAAAACACTGGACATTGCATGTCAACTGTGTACAAATGTTGGGCGCGTGTTTGGCGTGTTTCTACTATGCACCGGTGCCGAAGGGTTCAATGACGCTAGTTCCTCGGAGAATCTTCGATTGTAATACCGGTAGAACAAGGACAGTATTCCCACCTGATGCCTGTGCTCTAAAGATTGCAATCCATTTGTTTCGAGGGTTTTTTTAGGTATTTTGGGGCTCCAGACCAGAGATGGCTGCCAAATTCAACCGTGGGGCGTACTTGCGATTTGTACAGGGTTAGCAGTTGTGTACTATTAAAGTATCTGTGGGCCCTGTACAGTAAGCCCAGCTTCTGAGAGGCTAACTTAACTCTGGCCTCGATGGAGCCCCCGTACATGAGCTGGTCACTTAGAGTTACACCAAGCATATCAATAGAAGGCCTGTTCGTGTTGTGATTCTAATTAACGTGAATCGAATGTACTTTCTTACCGGTAAATCCAGGTGTGCAGAGACACTCGTAGTTGTTGATTTTGTTGACGCAAGAACCACCGTTCTGGCACGGTCGGGAGAGACACTCATCAAAGTCCACATTGCAGTGTTCACCCGTGAAACCTGGAACGGAAAAACAAATTGCTTAACTCGTTGCTTGCAGAGTATGCGCCGGTGCGTGCCAAATTAAACTCTAAAATATATTTTTTGAAATGCGATTTTAAATCTTAATTATAAAGAAAATCTATGAAAGATAAGGTCAGAATCCCTTGGGGCATTCTAGTTTTTTCCTATTTAAAAATAAATAATAATATAATAATAATAATTCTTGATTTTTCCAATTTAAAATTAAATAAATAATCAATTCTGTGTAGGGCGTGGTCTGAGGTGAGCTCGGGCCCAGCGCTCACTCGGAGTGGGGTTTGGTGCTGGAACGCTGCGGTTACCACCGTATTGTCGGAAGCCATTAGCCGCATCCTGGCTCCAGTGACCCGATGTCTCGTCAGACCGGCGAAACCGTGCAATCCTAGTTCGGAGAACATTGTCGATGCACTGCTATATCTTCTGAATCCAAACATAATTCTGCATGCATCGTTATATTGGATCCAGAGTCGTTCCATCGAGGTGGTTCGGTAGTTACACCATGTTTCACATGTATATAGACTAGTACAAAATGCATTAACCGCTGGGTTGCCGTTCGTCCGCCGGCGTACCATGGGCGCAGGCCAAAATAAGCACTAAAAAATAATTTTGTTATGCGATTTTAACCCTTATGTATAAAGAAAACGTATGAAGAAGAAGGTCAGAATCGCTTGGGGCATTCTTGTTCATAAGGTATAAGATACCGTGAACCCACCTAGAGCAGCGATATATTTTCTTTGAAATTGTTTATGACACGGCCTGGAACTTTTTCCCGCCGCTCGGCTGTCAGATGAACTATACATAAATATAACATTACTTGCGTTTATTTGATGAATTTATACGTTTTACGATCATTTCATCGACCGCGACGCGAGACTTGACAGCCGCCATCTGACAGCCGAGCGGCGGGAAAAAGTTCCAGGCCGTGTCATAAACAATTTCAAAGAAAATATATCGCTGCTCTAGGTGGGTTCACGGTATCTTATACCTTATGAACAACAATGCCCCAAGCGATTCTGACCTTCTTCTTCACACGTTTTCTTTATACATAAGGGTTATAATCGCATTACAAAATTATTTTTAGTGATTATTTTGGCCTGCGCCGATGGTACGCCGGCGTACGAGCGGCAATCTAGCGGTTGAACAATGTTTTTTTTACATGCCTAAGAAATACGAAAAAATAATTAACACAACTCACCAGGCTTGCAGTAGCATTGGTACGATCCTGGTTTGTTGACACATATGCCCTGATTACACTTTCCAGGGATTTTGCACTCATCTATATCTATATCACAGTTGAGCCCTGAAAACATACAAATAAGAAATTTGTTGAATAAATAAATACATTGGAAGACAGGAATAAAATAAACCTTTAACCACAGGAGCGCTTTTTGCCACAATATGGCACTATTTAAAGAACCTCGGATTGCTTTGCTGCTAATTTTGGCAAATTTCCCCTTATTAAGTAATTAAGTAGAAGTGTAGAAGTTTACGATTTTATAATATTTTTTTTATAAATCCTACGAATATGTGATAATAGACAAAAGGTAGGTGAATTCTTTGGCTGTATAGAACTATAATCAGTTTGTATGTCTCCATATTAAAATTCGTAGGAGTGATTTTTTTTAATTTGGGTGGAAAATATTCAAAATGATCACCAAAAAATGTCGAGCAATCGGAGAAAATTTTTTTAAATTGCGCTGTCCCTCCAGTGGTTAATTTAATATTTTTATTCTAAATACTAAACTCTAAATTCGACTGTTGATTCCTATGATTGCGTTCAAATCTACAGTTTTATTCCGAGGTTGATGAAATTTTGCACACTTGACCTTCAAATCAATCACATGAAATTTCGAAAAACTACCCCACATCCCTATTTCATACCTCTTAAAGCAGTATTTTGGCCCTTCTTTTAGCTGTATATCATCTGTTAATATCTATTACATATGTAAAGAATATCCTGGTGTGGCTTTCTTTTTGTACAGTTTTATTCCTAGGTTGATGAAATTTTGCACACTTGTAAAGGTCACTGTCTGTGTAAAAAAACACCCCATTCTCTTTTCCCACCCCTTAAAAGCGAATAAAGTCGGGGTAAAGCTGGGTGGTACAGTAAGAATTGAATAAAATTGAACAAAAGGTGATTACCGGTAAACCCGTCCTCGCACTGGCAGGTGTAGTTGTTTCCGTTGCCGCCCTCGTGACACGTGCCGTTAACGCACGGCGAGGACGCGCAGAAGTCAGTCTTCTGCGTGCAGTTCTCCCCCGAGTAACCGTCCGGGCAACGGCAAGTGTGCGAATTGATACCATCGTAGCATATCTAAAACACATTAAATGACCAAATATTATACATTTAATATGGTGACCGGATAACTCGGAATGAAACCAACTCAGAAAGGTCATTAAGAGTGATGAAATTTTTTTAAAAATTGGCTAAATAGGTTGTTATGTTAGGTTAGGGTTATGGGCTATTTAAAAAAAAAAAATCATAGCTTTTAATGACTTTTCAAAAAGGTGTTGAGTTGACTTTATTCCCAGCTGGCATGGAACCTTTTAATATGTAGGGATGCTTTAAAAACATGGATATATGAATATTGTGATAAAAGCGTATTATTTCCCCCTTCCCGTACCGGTTCCATCTGAAGCCGGCTGGGCTCGCAAATAGCCTCGAGCGAATCTAGAAAATTTGACGTCATCATTCTTGTGCGAATCAGCATTGAGCTCTCATCGATACATTTTACGAAATAACGCAGCAAAAATGGTGACTTGTGCTATGAAAATGTGTAAAAATAGAAGTGAAAAAGAGAATGAGAGAATATGTAGGCGTTTCTCAAGTGTGCCCGTCGCTGTTTACTGGGGTAAGTAAATTATGAAACATTTGTAAAAGTGTCTTAACTAAATACGGCAACAAAATATTCGACTCTGAAAACGGGCAAACTTTACTTTGCCGTATTTGGACTTCGCAAATTTGTTCATAACGTGGCGAGCACTTCGTGATTGTGTTGTGTGCTCCTTGTGACTGGTTTTCCATTTTCCTTGCACACCTTAGTTTTTCCTACACATGTTATCACCCAATTCCAGCTAACGCCTTTTAGTCTTGTTTTATTTGATTATTTACAGTCGTTTACTGCCGTTTCGGATCTTCGAGCAGTTTTGGATGCAACAGTTAGTATTTGTATAAAGTATAATGTTTGTATGTACGTACCTGGTGTTCGGGGCAGGTGACGTGCAAGCAGTCATCAATGTTCTTCTCGCACATGCTGCCCTCGAAGCCGACAGCACACTTGCACATGAAGTCGGTCCCGTTTGCCCCGGCAAAGCACTCGCCCCCGTTCTGGCATGGGTGCCCCACGCATGGGTCTATGATGGACTGGCAGCTCTTACCTGGTGGGAGATTGAATCTTTATTATTGACATCACTCTTTTTAATTTTTTTTTTTAAATATTATGGATTCTATTATAAACCTATATTCATAGACATGAATATTAGCAGACCTGCCCTAAGTGATAAAAGCATATTATTTCCCCCTCCCCATTTGGAGCCGGCTGGACTCACGAATGACCTCGAGCGAATCTAGAAAATGTGACGTCATCATTCTTGTGCGAACCAGCGTCGAGCTCTCATCGGTACATTTTACGAAATAACACGACAAAAATGGTGACTTGTGCTATGAAAACGTGTAAAAATGGAAGTGAAAAAGAGAATAAACCCAATTGTCGTTTTACATTCCATAGGTAAGCATTATTTTACTTTATTTTAAGCTTATTCAGATCATATAATTTGATCTGTTTTGGTAACATATACTTCGACTTCGCAAATTTGTTGATAACGTGGCGAGCAATTCGCGCTCCCATATAAAAAGGTCTATTCATTCAAAAGCAGATTTCACTTTTAAGAACTAAATGGTGATATTATAATTCGAGATGCCTATATAATGTCAAAATGATTTATTGACGAATCACATATCATCACAGTCATCTTCCTCCCTTCGCGTCTCTCTATAGTTGGTTTGTACCCCTCTCCTGTCTGTTCTCGTCTAATACTAATATTCATAAATCTATGCCTACATTTCAATAGTCCGGTTAATTTGTCACACATCTGCAAATACTAAGTTTTGAGATAACGATCACATTAAAATTCTCCAATTATTCTACATAGAAATTACATATAAGAATTTAATATAATCAAAAAACTCCATTATTAATGTCAACCCAGTAGTTTTAGTAGTACCTACAATAGACCCCAAAACGAAGAATTAAAAACATCAGGTAGGTACTCACCAGTAAATCCAGGCGGGCAGTGGCAATGGAAATTGTTGACCAGCTGCGTGCACTCGGCGCCATTTTGGCATGGCTCGGATAGGCACTCGTTTATATCCGTCTCACAAGTGATACCGGTCCAGCCAGGCTCACAATTGCAATAAAAGCCTCCGGGCTATATATTTTTTAATTCGACAGCCATATAAATATTTTTTTATGGCCATAAATGTTTTTCCAAAGGGGCAACATTTTTTTTCCAATATGGCAACATTTTTTTCAGTGAAATGAAAAAATATTTAAAAATAGATTTTTCAAGCATTGATGGTATCCATTTTGTTGTTTAATTTTGATTGTGTTTGGTTCCAGTGTTTTAATATTTCCATTAAAATGTTTAACAGTGCGTAAAACAACAAATCCAGTGGTGTTTGTGCGGCAAATTACGATTTTGTTTGTTTTATCGATTGAGCGTGCATGAAAAAGAAATCAAAAACACACAATAAGTTACTTAAAGCATAATAAATGTTTTTAAAGCATACGGCTGATAACTCAGTCGTAACCTATCACCATTTCACATAAGATAGGTTACAATAGAGTCCCCAGTAACAGATTCATAATTTACATATAAATACAGCATATTTATCTTTAATTAATAACTTACATAATCTGCTACCTAGTAAGAAAATTATTTATTCAAAGTGATGAATTTTATTGATTATTATATCGATTACGCAGCACAGAATGATGAACTAAATGAAATCATGTTTTGAAACAAACATTATATAATTAGAATGACCTAGAATGATAAAATCACTACTAAAATCCATTTTTCTATTACATTAACATGCAAAGACAAAAAAAAAACAATAAGTGTGTAAGTAGCACAACAAATAAACTTTTTTTTGCCAATCTAAGCATCTTTTAACCCTAAAAGTATCAAATGAAATCACTTAATTTATAAAATAATAAAATTAAAAAATCTTTCTTCAATTTAAAGAGAGAATTGAACAGTTGAATTCTGGATAAAGGGAATCAAACCCACCAACTATATTTGTTTAAGTTTTTTTGAATATTTCATAATCATATTAACACTTTATGTGGGTGTGGCGATGATGAACGTCCATCTTAGTGATCAAATGCAATTTCGCCTCTCCTCAACTAACCTTATGAGACCGCGCCTTAGTTCGTATTTGTCCAACAGACCATTAGAAAATTTTACAGAAGGAGAAGGTTTGCTTTTATTATTTCAATAAAACATTATGACAGGTGTTTAAGATAAAACTATTTCCATAAAGGTAAAGGTCTCATTAGTTCAAATAATTCTTAGTTTAATGATTATCTATAATTTTTTCATACTTTATTTTAAATTTTTAAGTGGAGATTGAACAAAATCTAAAATGGTCTATTGGACAAATAAGAACTGTCGTGACGAGATGGAGCCGCCGAACGATTATTTTTTTGCATTCTGAACACAAAACTGGTTTTAATTTAATAAGGAATCTAGGTGCGAGTCTGTTTATAGAAACATTTAAATGGGCAGAAGTGTGATATTACAGTAAGAATGTAAATAACACAAAGCAAATCGTAATTATCATTTCACCACATTTTTACCACAGTACGATTACACACCGTTATAAAATGGCTCTCACACTTTGGCTCTTCTCAATTGACAAACTACTGACCCCTGGCCTAGACGGAGAACTAGAGATCTTTCACCATCCGTATTTATTTTTGTCCCATTTGCCGCATATAATTTGCATTCAGTCATTTTTATTTATTTTTTTACAGTTAATATCGCACAAGAGTCCCAACTGCTCTGCAACTGCCGTCAGGAGCCAGTGAGACTATGGCATCCCCAATCGGGGTATGTTGTGAGGCTGAAGGTAGTGGGGAGAAGTACCTGGCTATTCAGATCTGGTCACCAAACACGGCTAAAGCTATTTCAAGCAACTTTTCGATTCTGAATGGTGGTCTTACACCAGGGCGATACTGAGAGTATCTACCACTCTGGAAAGTGCCGCAAACATACTATTTATTATTTTTAATTAATTAGTTGTGAAATAACACAAATTTATCAAATAAAATTTATTTGCACATGCCGGGTTCGAACCTGCGACCTCCGGATTGTGAGACAAGAGTCTTACCCCTGGACTACGGAGGCCGCCATTGTCGTTGAGGAAAATTATCTGGATGATAAAATGGAAATGCAACTTTTTATTGAAATTATTATACAACCATTTGACTGGGAGGGGAGGTATGTGGCGCTCAAGTCTCGCTTCTCCTACCTAAATTAAGCATTTAAACTACCTTTTCCGCATAAAGTGTGCTAACATTATCTTTAGTAGCTTATAGCGCATGGTCTACTTACGTATTGCGTACACGATGACGCATGTTTGCACGGCAAACGCGCGCACACGGCACTACTGCGTCCAAATGCTTCGGACAGGGACATGGGCATCACGGCGTGCTCGCAATAAACACCTACACGTCGACACAAACAACAAACAACACAATACATGCCCAAAATCCACAGAGCTGCACAGTGGCGCATTTATGGACAAAATACTCCAATAATCCCTGAGACATATATGTGGTAAAACTTTTTATGACCGTGTTAAAAACGAGGAGTTGATGTTATGATGTTACTGGCACTCTGCCTACACGGCGTGCCTAAACTATGTGTGATGGTTAGTTACTTTTCAGTTTTACTTCATAAAAAAATGACTTCTACAAATCTTCGAAATGCACTCAGTTGGATCTTGAAATACTATTTTCACCATAAATGTGTCACCGCTCTGGCATTGTTTTACAAAACATAAATTCATTTCCCTAGGCAAACAATAATTTTAAAAAAAAACATTTCATTCCAAAAACGTAAGCATTAAAAAAAGTACAAAACTTGCACTCCTAGTTATTGAATCAAGTGGAACGTTTGCACAGCCCTTTTCGACCCGTTTCATACAAATCTGAAATTTGGATTTGAGATCAAAATACCTAACCAAACTGAAAAATTGTTTTTGAAATAAAAAGGTATGTCAAATATCCAGTACAGATGTGAGCTACTTAATTTATTTTTGCTTTAAATTATAAGATTAAAGATTATAGTGTTTCAAGATTTTAGAGGCAAAATATTTGTGAGTACAATAAAAAAATAATTTTACTATATTTATAACAGAAATGTAATGAAATATAAAATAAAAAATAAGAAAAAAGATCATTTTGATAGATGTAAATTTAAAATACAAATTACCTATTTACAGTGGAACAAAAAATTGTCATTTATACATTAAAATTACCACCCAAAACAATGCATTTTTAACAATGTTTTTTTTTTAAATTTTATTTTTCATTATATTTGTAAAATAAACATTTTTATTTTTCATTATATTTGTAAAATGAAACAAAACTTTAAGTATGTGCCTACAAATAAAAATTTTCTGATTCATACAATGGGTTTTATTAAGTTTTGAAAAAAGGAAGTTATGCTGCCGCACCCTAAAGATCACTAGCGCTCCGCTATGACATCAACCAACTGAATGGCGCGCATTTTAAAAATGGAAGTTATGCTGCCCTGTACGTCTGGCCGTATTGTGGGTAGCTTCAAAACAAGCTAATGGGTTTAAGTGATTAAAATGCAAATCAATAAAGCAGTACATATTTGTACTAGATATTTGCTATATCGATTAAAAAATATATTTTTCAGTTAGATTGGGTGTTTTGAACTCAAATCCAAAATTAAGTTTTGTTCGAAAAAGGCCATGCAGCCATTCTCCTTACATTCTGGATAAAAACATTTCAATGCAAAAATATGTATCTTACCAAAATATAACATAAAAAGCATTTCATGAATATAACATGCAAAATGTAATATTTAAAACCAAAGCGTAAACTGAATAAAGCGTCTACATGGAAAGCTGAAAATGATGAATGAAACAATTCACATCTTGATTATGTGAATTTACAGTAAGCCCAACAAATTGTGCTTTCAATAGAAGCTACTAATGCAAAAATGTAGATAGAACCCCGACAGATAGGATGTCAAACACTAATGCAATCCACAGTTTGTCAAAAGATATCACGACAAAAGCCAGCCAGTCCAAAGATATGAAACATTAAAGGAGACGACATGATGATATGTGAAATATCCATATAAAACAAAGGAATTGTTTTTTTTTTCGATTGTTTTCTGTTTACCAGATAATGTATCTTATTATTCATGTATATTGCGTGATAATATTGTAAGAGGTTTTTCAGAATAGCTAACTGACTAAAAAAAAGTATTAGAAAATCTCCCATTTTGGTAATAATATATCAAAAAATATAATGACACAAATATAAACTGTTTTTATTATTTCTACACACATCTGAATACATACCCAACATGAAAAAACACAATTAAAAGAAGTTTGCAAATGAATAAAGATCTTTATAAGCATTTCAAAATGTAAATCTAAGAATTTTCGACTTTGACAGTTGAAAAATTTGACATGCTAATCCGTGGATAATTCATTCAAAAATATTCTAGTATTGCTAGATGAATGAAACCATTGGCTATGTCAATAATGGTATTGGCGCAAGCGATTCTGACCTTGTTCTTCATACAGTTTCTTTACACAGTAGGGTTAAATCGCATTTAAAAAAAAAAATCTAAAAAAATATCCGCGCGCGCCGGCACATATCCGGCAAATGAGAGGTTAAGCCACACATCGGACTGCACATGTGCGCAATCGACGCCAAGCAAGCATTTTTGCACCGGCCACGAGAACCGCTCTGGCAACTACACGCTGGTTGAAAGATCCTGGTGACTCTTACGGTCTCCTCACCATTAATCATAATAAAAGCCTTGTGATCTTTTGCGGAACAAGTTATTGTGCGCGGATGTGTATGTATATTCACTAAATTGAAAGAAGCACTCGTGCTGAGCTATGGAGGCGAGAGCGCCTTCCCCCCTCCCTCCTGAGCTAACCGTTACCGAACAGTGAGCCAATCCAATCGCCTATTCCTCTTTTCACATGTTTGTACATTGACTACTGTAATATCTTGTATGCACGTAAATGAAATAACAAATAGAGCTACAAAAATGCTTTGTTTCATATGCAGAACAGCAAGTGATTTCAAGTCACTAGAATGTTTGAAAACATTGTACACTTTTTTAGTAAGAAGCCAGGTAGAGTATAATTCGCTTATTTGGTCCCCATTGTATAAAACACATTCCGACAATATAGAAACAGTAAAACACCTATAAATAGACTACATCATTTTGGCAATAAATTTGGGAATAATGTAGACATGTAAAGATTCTGTTTTAGTTATAAAACGAAGTCTTTATAATTAATTTACTGAAATGTATGATTTCACGACTCCGTAGTGAATGCACTATTAATTTTAATTTGTAATCATTATATTATTACTTTTTGAGGGAGAGGTCGATTCAGGCGGTTGCTGATGGTTTCACCTCTTCCTCGCATTCGATAAATGCTGGCGTCCCACAGGGATCGGTTCTGTCTCCGACTTTGTTTTTGTTGCACATCAATGACCTCTTGACGTGTGCACCGATTCATTGCTACGCGGATGACAGTACTGTCCATGATAGCTTTTTGTTTGACAAACCTCCAAAGGGCTCACAAACCCCAATGGCTCGGAGGGCTTTGAAACAAAGAATGGACGGTTACCTCGAGAGTGTTTCCTCTTGGGGTAAGAATAACCTCGTCGAATTTAATGTTTCAAAGACCCAATCATGTCTGATCACGTCTAAAAGGGATCGAAATGATAATCTAGTCTCCTTCAACGGAAGCATTCTCCCGAACAGGCCTTCCATTGATATGCTTGGTGTAACTCTAAGTGACCAGCTCAGGTACGGGGGCTCCATCGAGGCCAGAGTTAAGTTAGCCTCTCAGAAACTGGGCATACTGTACAGGGCACGCAGATACTTTAATAGTACACAACTGCTAGCCCTGTACAAATCGCAAGTGCGCCCCACGGTTGAATTTGGCAGCCACCTCTGGTCTGGAGCCCCAAAATACCTGAAAAAAACCCTTGACTCTGTGCAGAAACGGGCGGTCCGTTTGATAGATTCTCCTAACCTAACAAACGGATTGCAATCTTTAGAGCACAGGCGCCAGGTGGGAATGCTGTCCTTGTTCTACCGGTATTACAATGGAAGATGCTCCGAGGAACTAGCGTCATTGATCCCCTCGGCACCGGTGCATAGTCGGGAAACACGCCAAACGCGCGCTCAACATTTGTACACGGTTGACATTAGTCACATGAGAACGGGTCGTTTCTACGACTCGTTCTTGAGTTCAACAGCTCGGCTGTGGAACGATTTGCCGGCCTGTGTGTTTCCTCCTTCCTACAATATGGGTCTCTTCAAAACCCATGTTCACTCCTTCCTCTCCTCAAAAACACCCTCCACACAGCATCCTCAAAGATGACATAGGCCCTGAGGGAAATTATTTTTTCCTCAGGGCCTCCTGTGTGGAGTTAATGTAAAAAAAAAAAAAAAAATTATATATTGTGTCCTACGTACTTACTTAACACAACTGTATTACTTATTACTTTATTATAACTTATTAATTGCCTTATTACTTATCTTTGTAAAAGCCCACTAGGGCGTAAATAAATAAATAAAACTAACTTGTAATCATTCCTCATGACGAGTCTCCTTCATACCGACCTTGTCATACCCCCAGACCTCATGCTCGAGAACCCATTCCCTGGCTAGCCGAACCACAAGCTAGCACAACCCATGTGCGTGGGAACTTTCTTCTAATTACCAACATGTTTTGACCCAATGAGTGACCAACTTTTTTTTAACCTAACAATATCTGCATTTCAAGATATTTATTTATATCATTTAGCATGTAACACATAGAAAATTGTTTTTCCCATCCCTTATACAACGCTAACGCGCTTTTACATATCTAGGAATGACACAAGTGTTGCATGACTTCAATGGATTCAGAGCTGGTTCACACACAGCTATCAAATATAAACGATCATAGCACGCCAAATAACGCTCTCCATACAATCCCTTCAGACCGTTCATATCTAGCGGTTTTAAGCGCAGATCAATCATAGACAATACACATCTTACGACGGAACCGCTCCAAAGACGATATGCCAAAAGATAAGCCTCCCCCTCTCCGGCGAAAACAGGAGAGGGGGTCATTGTAATTACGGAGCTGCTTAGACTGGTGGATGACAAATCGTCGCCTCAGTTCTTATTTGTCCAACAGACCATTTTAGTTTTTGTTCAATCTCCACTTTTAAATTAGAAATAGAGTATAAAAAAGTACAGTTATTCACTTAACTAAGAATTATTTGAACTAATGAGACCTTTATCTTTACGGAAATAGCTTTATCTCAAACACCTTTCATAATGTTTCATTGAAATAATGAAAAAAAAACCTTCTCCTCCCGTAAAATTTTCAAATGGTCTGTTGGACAAATACGAACTAAGGCGACGAAATGTCAAGTTGACAGATTTCAGTACAAAAAATGTGCATTCCGTTGCCGCTCCCTAATTCAACTGAACCCTCTCCTACCACAGAAAGAAATATTTGATAGTGTTGTGTGAAAGCACAAAAGATAAGCGCTCGCGTTTCAACAGATATCTGCTCGCAGATTTATAGCTGTGTGTGAACGAGCTTTCAAGTGTTCAACGGAAAGTTTGGTTTTTTATAACAGTTGGAAGAAGGTAAAATAAAAAAGGTAATTCTAAAATTTCTGTAATTCAGTAAATAATGAAGTTAATTAATAAAGTGTTGGGAATGAGGCAAAAATCTTGAATACCAGAAGAATATCTACATTATCTATGGCTTTGGACGTGATGTCTTTGGACAAATTGTGGGAATTCCCTATCACAAGTGATGAATGGTCACAACAATAGGAAAGTCCCAAAGTTTGACTTACCAGTGAAGCCGGCCGGGCAGGAACAGTTGAAGGAATCAAACACACTGTTGTAGGCACAGGTGCCCCCGTTGAGACACGGGTTGGTGGTGCACTCTACGATGGAAGCTATGGTGCAGTTTGGTGGCGTTCCTGTAAATCAATCAAAACCTGCATTAATGTACTCTTGACTCTGCGCAGAAATGGCTGATGTTTAGAACACGAACAGTTTGCGAATGCTGCATCTGTTCTTTTGGTGTCAGAAATTGAAATATCATAAATAGTCTATGATCACTTTAGTTAGTAGTCTTTGATTAGTTTACAGGCCATTCGGGTCACATGGAATCATTTTACGAGATGTGCCGAAAGAATACGAAGGCAGGTCTGGCAGCCTGGCAGACTAAACATAGCTTCCCAGCAGTACGGACGTAAGTCCTCATAAACTATATTTGTAAAGTAAAAAAACAGTCACTGTGATCTCTAGAACCTTTAATAAGTCTTTTTATAAGCACATAAAAGTACTGGAGATACTTATCCGGTACTAATAAAATAGAATGTCTTTGGAGAGGACTTCAGAGATTGTTTATATTGAAAGAGCTTTGGGACTTTCCATAAATCCCAAGGTATTGTTCAATGTATTGTCATCTCCCATTGTTTCTCTCCTTCCTCAAAGCCTTACCTAGGAAGCATAAACAGAAGAAGATGACTAAACGATACCTACCTTTGCCGGTTATAAAACGTTACACACCTGTGGAAAGTACCCACATTAGTTGAAATATTGACGTTGTCGAGGTCAGATCTTTATTGAAACCCTTGCAAAATCCCCGCTTTGTTTCCTAGTATAAAAATGAAATCGATTGCTCTTTGTTTGTTACGTGATTTACAATTCGGCATCAGACATAGTTACTTTACTTTAGAAATCTAGTGTCGTTGATATTTTGGAACGGTAAACAGCTGTGATATGCCCAACATTTTTTCATTTATAGTTGAACCTTACTGACAGTTCAACGAGCCCACCAGGTCTGAATGATGTGTCAAGAATATAGTTTCACCTGTGTAAGGGGGCTGACACACACACTGCCCCCTGTCAGTCTGGCAGGCCGAGTGCGGGGGGCAGTCGGCGCAGCGCACGTTCCGACGCTGGGTACAGCGGGGGCCCGCCCAGCCCGAACTGCACTGGCAGTGGAATGAGCCCACCAGGTCGGAGCAGCTGCCCCCGTTCTGGCAGGGGGACGAGAGGCATTCATTCTGGTTCTGGAATCCAAATATTTACTATTGAGCAGGTTGATTTCAACATTAAATAAATTAATTTTAATTAAATTTTACAATTGGGTGTTGTTACTGTGCCTCAAACTCGATTAGTAGCGAGTGTGTGCACGAAATGTAAGACTTTGGCTGTCATTTTTTATTTTTTATAACTAATCCTTTTACTGAGCCAGTGTAAATACAGATGTTTAGTTCCTCTAGCTTGATCAATAGAGAACGAGAGTTGCATTGGGAAGAGAACAGTTGTGCATTTGAAGAACGTTGAGCCAATATTTCGGCTCAACAGTTGATTAGTAGGATTGGAAATAACGCTCGCTAGATTTAGATTAATGCTCTATAGAAGGGCACTCACTTGTTGGCAATTGTTGCCCGAGTATCCGGCTTGACAGTGACAGACGTACCCGCCGTACGTGTCGAAGCACACTCCGTGGTTCAAGCACGGGCCGGGCTGCAGTTCGCACTCGTTGATGTTGATCTCGCATCGTGCTCCCGAATAACCTGGAAACATTTTATTTCAATTTGAGAATTAATTGTGCAGTCACACTATAATGGAGGGCACTGCAATTGTTTAAATTGTTTTAGATGACGATACTAAGATGGTTCAAAGGTAAAATAGATTAACTTGACCAAATTGGCCGTCCCTGGCATTTGGGATAGCCAACATCTCTGCCATAGGTCACCTCAAGTGGTTCGCTACTTTAGGTGACTTTGCAGGGGTGCCAGGGTTCATGGGGTGAGGTTTGTCTGGATCTTGGCGAAGGAAACATCTGCCCACCTACTGCGTGGCAGGCCGAATCGAGAGACTTGAGGTTGAGGGAGACATTTTGACCTCTCTAGCGGGCTCTCTTGGAACATCACCTTGCACCGGAGTGGGAGGGATGGATTCATACGTCCGTTTGAACATACTGATGTCCTGAACACAACCAAATTCCTACCCACCCTTCCCAGAACCTTCTCTCCTTCTTTTCCTCAAAAGACCTTCCACACAGAATCCCCTAAGATGACATTGGTCCTGAGGAGAATTATTTTCCTGGATCTAATGCAAAAAAAATAACAAATAAAAAATAAAATAAAACAATAGTTCAAGTGCATTACAGAATTTTTAACATTAATTACCTGTATTAGTGCATATGCAGGTGTAGTTATTGAGAGAGTCCTGACAGAAGCCCCCGTTCTGGCAAGCAGGCTGCGGGGCCGTCAGGCAGTCGTCGATGTTCACCTCGCAATTGGCCCCCGTGAAACCTGAAAAAGTCATTAATACCATTGTTACTTTGTGCCAATTCTATTGCAACCAGCAAAAAGCTTCACATCCCCTCATCTTTAATCCGTTTCACCACCCCCACGAAGACATCTATCAAACCTGGGTTGGTTGATTGGCAGAAATAGTCGTTTGGGAATAAACCGACCTTTATGCTGTTTGTATTGGAAGAGTTAGGCATCCGTTTCTTCTCAAGTCAAAATTTTTTTTTAAAAAGTCGAGAAACACGCCAAACGGGCGCCCAATATTTGTAAGCAGTTGACATTTGTCACGAGAGAACGGGTCTTTTCTACGAACCGTTCTTGAATTCTCGGTTGTGGAATAATTTGCCGGCCTCTGGGTTTCTTCTCTTCTGCAGATTCACACCTTCCTCTCCTCAAAAAGACCTTCCACACAGGCCCTCCCGGGTGGAGTTTTTTTAAATTTTTTTTTTACAACCCCTCAAATGCCAGGAAAAAACGTCAACTTTAACGTAATATTTTGCAGGTTAATTTTATGCTATCTAATGTAATATTTACTGAAACACATTCCTTGAATACTAAACTATACATAAGAATAATATTACTTGCGTTTATTCAATGAATTTATACATTTTACGATCATTTCGTCGACCGCGACGCGAGACTTGACAGCCGCCATTTTGTCAGCCGAGCGGCGCGAAAAAGTTCCAGGCCATGTCATAAACAATTTCAAAGAAAATATATCGCTGCTCTAGGTGGGTTCACGGTATCTTATACCTTATGAACAAGAATGCCCCAAGCGATTCTGACCTTCTTCTTCACACGTTTTCTTTATATATAAGGGTTAAAATTGCATAACAAAATTATTTTTTAGTGATTATTTTGGCTTGCGCCGATGGTACGCCGGCGGACGAACGGCAAGGGGCAGGTTAACTCCTCACAGGAGGCTCTGAGGAAAACAACCTCCCTCAGGGCCCATGTCATCTGGGATGCTGTGTGGAGGGTCTTTTTGAGGAGAGGAAGGAACGAACATTGGTCTTGAAGAGACCCATGTTGTTGTAGGGAGGAAACACAGATGCCGGCAAATTGTTCCATAGCCGAGCTGTTGAAATCAAGAACGAGTCGAAAAAACGACCCGTTCTCGTGTGACAAATGTCAACCGTGTACATATGTTGGGCGCGCGTTTGGCGTGTCTCCCGACTATGCACCGGTGCCGAAGGAATCAATGACGCCAGTTCCTCAGAGCATCTTCCATTGAAATACCGGTAGAACATGGATAGCATTCCCACTCGACGCCTGTGCTCTAAAGATTGCAATCCGTTCGTTAATATGGGAGAATCTATCAAACGGACCGCCCGTTTCTGCACAGAGTCGAGGGTATTTTTCAAGTATTTTGGAGCTCCAGACCAGAGGTGGCTGCCAAATTCAACAGTGGGACGCATTTGCGATTTGTACTGGGTTAGCAGTTGTGTACTATTAAAGTATCTGCGGGCCCTGTACACTACGCCCAGTTTTTGAGAGGCTAACTTTACTCTGGCTTCGATGGAGCCCCCATACCTGAGCTGGTCACTTATAGTTACACCATATCAATGGAGGGTCTGTTTCGAAGATTGCTTCCGTTGAAGGAGACTAGATTTTCATTTCAATCCCTTTTAGACATAATCAGACATGATTGGGTCTTTGAAACCTTGAATTCGACGAGGTTATTCTTACCACAAGAGAAAACACTCTCTAGGTAACCGTCCATTCTTTGCTTCAAAGCAAGGAGTTAAGGGGCGGTAGGGTTTTAAAGGCGAAAAAAGGCATATTTTCATGATTTTTTTTGGAGATATGAATAGTGTTGATATGATTGAGATATGATTGTTTTTAATTAAAATTTTTTTTAATTAAAAATATTAATAAATAAGTCCGTGAGAGCGAAGCTCCGGAGGCGCTTCGAAAAAAAGGTGTTTCGCGGTAAACATCAAAACTCAACAAATCATTTGAAACAAAAAAATTGAAATGAATTTAAAAGGTAATATTTTTTTTCAGGTAGTGACGAAGAGTTCTTTTTTTTTGATTTTTTTTTTTTTTGCAGAATGTTGAAGCCAAAAATGCGATTTTTGCTAAAATTTTCCGTTAATTTGTTATTATAAAATGGAAAAAAATGGTAAAAAAAAACTCTCCGTCACTACCTGTTGATTTATGTGTAAAAATAGTGTGCAAAATTTCAAAAAGATCGGTCAAGTAGATTTTGAGTTATGAAGTTCACGGACTAAAAAAACATTATTTACCAGAAAATCAATTTAAAGTTTTGTTACACTCCAAATATACTTGAATAGAGCAAGAGGGCCGGTCGCTTGAAATGCTGTATCTTCGTTATTTTTGCTCCGATTTACTTGAAATTTTGGCACAATACTCTCCATATATTGTACATTTAGAAAAAAAATGAGTTTTAAAACCCTACCCCCCCCCCCCCCTTTATGTAAATAAAAAAAATGTATTATGTTGAAGGGGTTAGTCACCTATGGCGCAGGTGCACTGGTAGCTATCGGCACTAGCTGGTACTCGACAGGTGCCGTTGTTGTGACACGGGTTGGGGGTACACATGGGGTGCACTTCGTACTCGCAGTTGGTGCCTGCAAACATCAAACAATTAAACATCATCATTGGCTACATCATACGCTCCTGTAAGTCAGATCAATAGTAAGGATATTGAAAGATTACAAAATTATGCTTTCTTATTTTTAAAATGAGTATTCCAGCAATTCTGTTGAACTACATATAAGGGGCCATCCATAAATTGCGTCACACGAATTTCATGATTTTTCCCCGCCCCTGTCACACATAGTCACATTTGTGAGACCCCCTCCCCCTAGTGTGACATCACATATTTTGCAATTTTACATCTAAAAATAATCAAAACATTAGTTAAAAATTTTATTTTTATTTTTATTAAAAATATTTAGATTTTTACATGTGACGTCACAGAGCTGATGAACCCCCCCACACCCCTTGTCACACAATGTCACACTTCTCTACTCCCCTCCCCCCCCTTAAGGTGTGACGTAATTTATGGATAGCCCCAAACATTCTGGGACCAACCGCCATATATAACTGTAACCTCATTGCCCAGAATACTAATAGAGAGAAATAATTATACTGAGTCAGCGGACGTCTTTAATTTAACACAAAAAAAATACAAACTGGGGCAATTCACTTATGTGTAAAAAATATTGTATATTTTTTTCTATTCCCATGTAAAAGCAACTGCAAAGGGTATTAACCCCCCCAGGCCTCTACCAAATTGTGTCAGAGGGTCAAAATATTTCCGCTTTACAAACAAATCCAAATAAATGGAATATTTCTGAACAAAGGCGAAAACTAAAAAAGGTTTTGGAAAGGTGATAAAATACGCTCTCAAATTTTATAAATCGAAATAAACATATTACTTTTGAAATATAAAAATTTAGCACGCAAACATAAACGGTTTTTAAAATGGCTCGCCTCACGTTTTTTCTAATCAAAATTACTGATAATGAAAAAAAAAAAAAAACACATACATATTTTATTAGACAAATGTATTAAAAATGTTACTGTCACCTCACTTTTTTGTCATTCCATATAAAAATAATTAATAAAAAATGTTCATAAATTTATTTCAAATTGTGATTGGAAATTTTGATTTCATAAAGGTGTACATTTTACTTCTTTCGTGGTAAATTTTTGTATTTGAATATAAAGCGTGGTGTTTTTTCTTTTTAACATCATTTATTCATATTTCTCATACTTTGATAGTAAGGGAGATACAACGATTTCTTTTGAGACCTTTATGAGTCGTTCCGGAAACTGAACAAATGGACTTTATAGGTTAATAATGAAATAAATAAAAAAAATAGAGCGACAGGCAGACGCGATAGCAGTAAATATATAATAGGTAATTTGTTACCATAGTATCCTTGTGAGCAGGTACAGACATAGTCCCCCTGCTTGGTCTCCTCGCAGTGGCCCCCGTTGAGGCAGGGGTCCGAGTTGCAGGGCGGTCCGTTGTCTATCTGGCAGTTGTTGCCAGAGTAGCGCGCGGCGCAGTGGCACTCGTAGCGGTCCGCGCGCGACAAGCACACGCCGTGACGCATGCACGGCTCGTGGTAGCAGTGGTCCACCGGGGGCGTGGTGAGGACGTCTTTCCTGTCCACACCTGCAAATCAGATACAGTATTGAAGTTACCAATTCATATAATACTAATCGCCTTTCCTGAAACGGGACATACTTTTTTTTACATTAACTCCACACAGGAGGAAAATAATTTCCCTCAGGGCCTCTGTCAATCTTTAGAGCACAGGCGTCGAGTGGGAATGCTATCCTTGTTCTACTGTTATTTCAATGGAAGATGTTCCGAGGAACTAACGTCATTGATCCCTTCGGCATCGGCGCAGTCGGGAAACACGCCAAATGCGCACAAACATGAATATGGCTGACATTTGACACATGATAACGGGTCGTTTCTTCCCCAAAAGCCCAAAATACCTAAAAAAAACCCTCGACTCCATGCAGAAACGGGTGGTCCGTTTGATAGATTCTCCTAACTTAACAAAAGAATTGCAATCTTTAGAGCACAGGCGTCAGATGGGAATGCTGTCCTTGTTCTACCGGTATTACAATGAAAGATGCTCCGAGGAACTAGCGTCATTGATCCCCTCGGCATCGGCGCACAGTCAGGAAACACGCCAAATGCGCACAAACATGTATACGGCTGACATTTGACACATGATAACGGGTCGTTTCTTCGACTTGTTCTTGTGTTCAACAGCTTGGCTGTGGAACGATTTGCCGGCCTCTGTGTTTCTCCCTTCCTACAACAAAGCTCTCTTCAAGACCAATGTTCTTTCCCTCCTATCCTCAAAAAGACCCTTCACATAGCATTTTAGATGACTTGGGCCCTGAGGGAAATTATTTTCCTGTGTGGAGCTCATGTAAAAAAAAAAATATTTTATTCATCTGAATTTAATAGAAATTTCTTAGTAATTCAGAGTAGTTACAGTAATCAAATAATACCTAGGTCCTAGATTGATATTGGCGCAAGCTATTCTGACCTTGTCTTTCACACAGTTTCTTTATCCATAAAGGTTAAAATTAGTGACCGACCGAAGGTTTGGTTTTAGTTTCGGTAAGTTTCGGCAAAAAATTCTAGTTTCGGTTTCGGGAGAAAATCTGCCAAACCTTCGGCCGCACCGAAATTCTGCATTCGTGAATTATCGTGCGTCGTTCGGCTGACTTCGTGGTTCGAGTGTCACCCGCCATTATCAGCTGAGTTCGCCGGCCGGTCCAGCGTGATTGTGTTGTGAGTTTATTTGTCATTTCTCGCGCGTAGTGATTAGGCAAGTATTTGTTATGTTATTACTTCTGTCTCACTTATTTTATAGGCATTTATTAAACATTGAAGTTCTTTCCTTTATATAACTGTCTGTATAAATGTAAAAAATAAGCCAAATTTCAGTAAACAAAAGATTTTTAATATATCTAAAAAGCTTTGGTTTCGGTAGAAAATCCTGTTTTGTTCGGACAAGTTAAAACCGCCGGCGGGCCTGTGACAGATGAGAGGTTAATACTACTGATACCCTCCTGTGACATCTGTGTATCTTTTTTTTACATGAGCTCCACACAGGAGGCCCTGAGAAAAATAATTTCCCTCAGGGCCTATGTCATCTTTGAGGATGCTATGTGGAGGGTTTTTTGAGGAAAGGAAGGGGAAGGAGAGTTCTGGGAAGGAAAAGGGATTAAGGGGTGGGTAGGAATCTGGGGTTCAGTATGTCCTGGTCATCCGCCTAGACAAACCTTCCCCCATGAACCCGGGCCCCCCTGCTAAATCACCAAACGTAGCGAACCACTTGGGGTGACCTATGGCAGAGGTGTTGGTTATCCAATAAAGGTTCCCGGGGCGGCGGTACCCATTCCCGCCTCCCAAATTGTGAACCTACTTGTAATCTCATGTAACATTTTAATTTAAAAACTGTTTTATGGCGTTAAAATAAATAAATAAAAAATATAAAAAATGGGGTAAGCATATTACCCCCTTCGGAACTGGAGTGTTAATAATTATTTATGTATAGTTACACTTGTCAGTGGAGAGCGGGCACTTGCCCAGCTGAACGTTCCAGTGCTGCATGAGCGAGGTGTTGAAGACCAGGCCCGGCCCCTCCAGCAGGCAGCCGGAGAACTGACTGCCGCCCACCTGCAGCACGGCCTGATCACTCTCAAACTCCGGCGTGTTGAGGATGTCCGCATTGTACGTAGCGTTGGCCACCACCTAAAATATAACACATTCATTCAATATTTCAATACAAATTGGAAATGCCAGAAACAAATTAAAATCTTACACCAGAAAGATTACCATTTTGAAAGCTTGAAAATATTAAAAACATAAGAGCCATTTTTAAAAAGCTACATTATATGCGAGTAATATAGGCTGTATATAATGGTAAGCTGTGGCGTTACGAAATTATAAATATTAATATGTTATATTTATTATGTGTTTATTGTCCCTTACAAAACCGAGTTATTGATAACGTCAGACGAAAAGCAAAACAAATCGTTATATCGGTAACTATGTTGATATATTTGGGGAAAATTTTATTTCAGGCGTCGTAGTTAATATCTATCTATATAAATAAAAATGAATCTCCGAAATATTGCATGTATGAACTTAAAAGGTGAAAGAGGGGGAACAGTGGCGCATCCGGCACAACAAAGAACTGTATGATATATATCAGGCCCCTAACATCTCAGCCCACATGAGACTCCTCAGGTTGAGATGGGCTGGACATGTACAGAGAATGCCGGAGACACGCGTCCCCAAAAGAATTTTGACTGGACACCCAGGTGGAGAGAGAAAAGTGGGAAGACCCAGACTGAGGTGGGAAGACGAGGTGCGACAGGATGCAGCACAGCTTCTCCAAATAACAAACTGGAAGTCAGCCGCTGAGGACAGGAGGAGTTGGAGGCGAATGTTGCGGGAGGCCAAGGCTCGATATGGGCTGTAGCGTCATCGGAGAGAGAGAGAGAGAGAACTTAAAAGGAGTTTGGTTAAGAGTTTCCACTGACCACACTGTGACCGCTCTCGTCACTCAGCGTGAGCTCTGGCGGGCGGTAGACCAGGCCCACGTAGTGCCAGCGATTGTCCAGCGGCCGCAGGGGCAGCCGCACCTCGGCACGCGGCCGTCCTGGCCACTTGGCCGTGAACAGCACGTGGTCAGCCAGTGCCATCAACTGTATAGAGTAGCCCTTGGCACCCTGGCGCTGGGAGAATAGCTCGCCACCTGGAAATGAAAAAACAATCACATTTTTTCCCATTATTTCTACATACATTTCAAATATAACTTTTTACATAGTTTCTAAATACAGTAAGATGCTGCCATAAGACACAAGTAATGTAAAACTAATTGAAATATGCCTAGTGTATCGAATAGGTACTCTTACATTGACTTTTTTTTTTTTACATGAGCTTCACACAGGAGGCCCTGAGGAAAATAATTTCCCTCAGGGCCTATGTCATCCTTGAGGATGCTGTGTGGAGGGTTTTTTTAAGGAAAGGGGAGAATAAGAGTTCTGGGAAGGAAAAGGGTTTAAGGGGTGGGTAGGAATCTGAGGTTCAGTGAGTCCTGGTCATCCGCCTCCAAGACCTAGACAAACCTCACCCCATGAACCCGGGCAACCCTGCTAAATCACCAAACGTAGCGAACCACTTGGGGTGAACTATGGCGGAGGTGTTGGTTATCCAATAAAGGTTCCCGGGGCGGCGGTACCCATTCCCGCGTCCCAAATTGTGACTTGACTCAGGAGTTTGAAATAGTCAACCTCAGAATTTACAATTTTAAAAAGAAGCACAGGTCGCTTATCCTCAAGTGTATACATCGATCGTCCAGTTGATTATTCAGACATTTCCAATACTATGTTTTTAAGGAATAAGGAAAGCAATATTCGAATGCTCACCAAAAATAAAATATTATATGCATGTATCCGTGTTTTTTTGTTGTATTAAATATGATATAAAATAACGCCGGGAGGCATTACAGTCTGGTAAATTGGTACGAAATTTTGAAATATCCTACTAGTGAGCCAGAAAACATCAACATTTTGTTGGATTCTTAAAATTTTCAACATTATAATATATTGATTTGGTGGTGTTTATGAGTAATCTGAGTATTGTACCAGATAAAGGGTACACTTTTACAAATAACTGCATACTCGATTTTTCGGAGATGTCTGACTAATCAACTGGACGACCGATATTTTTAAGGTATTTAATAAAACAGTGTAGTTTATTTGTTCTAAGGGAATATTTAAAGTCTTATGACATTTTTGATGTGAACTTTATAGTGAGGTGACCAAATTACGGAATTATATTCTAATTGGCTACAAACTAATGAGACAAATAAAATTTTCAGACCATTCATTTTCATGACCATACATTTTCGTTCCATCGATAGAATAAGGTGTTTAACAATCGTGAGGCCATGTATGAATGCGGGGCAGTGCAGACCGCTGAACATGTGGTCAACAAATGCCCACTCTATTCATCATTGCCTGATGAAATTGACGAGGTTCGTAGGAGACCCTAGACTGGCTCGAAGACCAAGAACAGGGGTGCCCAACCCAAATCGTTTGGTGGGCCACTTAAGAGGGGGGGGCGTAAACGTGGGGATATTACCGTTAATTTTTACAGGTATTTTACAGGTATGTCCAAAATTGCTATTTTTGTGAAACCGCAACCTTCAATACTAGAAGGTATAAACTTACTTCACACACATGTTTGTTTGTCATTTGCACTCACCCTCCACTTATTAAAATCAGGTCAGTTTTTTCTTTTTTTTATATGAGCTCCACACAGGAGGCCCTGAGGAAAATAATTTTCTCAGGGCCTCCTGTGTGTGCCTATGTCACCTTTGGGGATGCTGTATGGAGGATTTTTTTTAAGGCAAAAGAGGAGAGGAGAGTTCTCGGAAGGAAAAGGGTTTAAGGGGTGGGTAAGAATTAGGGTTCAGTGTGTCTTGGTCATCCGCCTCCAAGACCTAGACAAACCTTACTCCATGAACCCGGGCACCCCTGCTAAATCACCAAACGTAGCGAACCACTTGGGGTTGCAGTTGAATGCTATCTTTCAAGAAATTTGCAGAAAACTTTATTTTATCGAGAGTCCGAGGTCTAATAACAAGAAAGTTTTAGTTTCACAAAATATTATATAAATGTGATAAATTTACAAGAACGATTTTTTTGTTGTTTATGATTACCAAAATCATGATTGGTTAGTGAACTTACCAGTGCAGGAGCGGAAACTGATGCCCGTGTGGTCGTGCAGAGAGATGGTGTAGGACATGCGCATGTACGAGGAGCCGTTCATGTAGGCCTCGCGCGCCTCGGGCAGGCCGGGTGGCGACGGACTGCGCGCGCACGAGTGCCATTGCACCGCGAATACTGCAACAAACAGAAGGAAACGTCAATTTTACCGCACAACAAAAACACCACATATAACAGTATTTTTTTTACATTAGCTCCACACAGGAGGCCCTGAAGAAAACAAGTTATCTTTGGGGATTCTGATATAATTAGGGAAAGGAAGGAGAGGAAGTTTTGTGAAGGAAAAAGGAAGGAGAAGAAGTTATGGGAAGAGAAGGTATGAGGGGGGGTATGAATCTGGAGATCAATGTGTCCAAGAGAAACAGACATATAAATCCATTCTTCCCGCTGCGGTGCAAGGCGATGTATCGAGAGATTCCAGCTGGAGAGATAAAAAGGTCTCCCACAATCAGTCTCTCCTGATCCAGCCCGCCATGCTGTAGGTGGGCATACGCATGTACCGCCAAGACCTAGAAACCCCGTAAGCCCGGGCACACCTACTATGTCACCAAATGTAGTGAACCAAATGTAGCGAACCACTTGGGGTGACCTTTGGTAAGGGTGTTGGTTACCCAATAAATGGTTTCCGGGGCGGTGGTACCAATAACCGACTCCCAAATTGTTGCACCCCGGCATACATATATACAAGATGCAGTCATTGTAAGGAAAATATGGTATATCTACTAACACAAAATATAACTAAATGTTGCCGAAGGGGTGTGCAGATAGGATGTACCGGCGAATGACAAAAGTATAAAACATACTAGCTGGGTTACCCGGCTTCGCTCAGGACAACATTCGAGAGTGTTCTGGAATGTTCCACAATTTATTTTATTTATTTATAGCGGACCCGACAGACGTTGTCCTGTACAAAACTGTCGGGACAAACTAAAATTAAAATAGAATAATATTGAATATTCGATACTGCGATGGTAGCGCAGTCTGCCGAATCCAATGTAAAACATTCCAAAATCAACAACTCCTTAGAAATAAAAAATTAATTAAAATAACATTTTCCAGTGGACCAAATTGTGAATCTAAACCATTCTCGAATCCCCTTGAACCCACACAAAACATTTCATCAAAATCGGTCCAGCCGTTTAGGAGGAGTTCAGTGACATACACACGGACAGAAGAAATATATATAATAAGATTTTAGTTCAACTATTGCTACAAGGATAAAACTATTTGTTTATATCCTGTATGTACCAGAGTAAAAGTACAGAAAAACGACACAGTAAATAAATTCGTTGGATATTCATACTAACTTATTATTAGGCTATGTTTAAACTCAAGTTTTTTCCCGTAATTCGATCGTGTAAGCGATTTATGGCCGAATTACCAATGTAAACGACACCAAAAGTCACTTCACAGAACTTCTTCTTTCGGAAGTTTTTTGACAGGTCTAATCGCGTCCGCGCGAAATTCCAGCCTTCTTACAGCTTATAAAATCAGTTTGATAAGCTGAGGGACTTTCTGTAAGAAATAGTACCAAAATGCGCCGTTGCGAAATGTCAAAAATCAAAAGACAATCGTTTTTTTTGGATTTTTTCCTATAAAACTAGTATTTATTTCCACTTATTTGAGTTTTCTGAAAATGAGCATCCTTCTATTCAATTATCGGCCCAATCCTTTCTAATCTCAATGTTTCTGTTTTTAAAATTACGTATTTGAATACGAAGTCGATTGCTGTCAGCAGCCGTTAGGTAGGTAGCTGTCATTCGGATGTAAGTTAAAATTTACAAAATTTTAAGAAACCCCCGACACAAAAAAAGGCTGATAACCTTGAAACGCCTGAACAGAGTTTCATGAATTGTAGCTAAGAACCATCTCTATTACGTCAGCTTTCAAACAAAAAAAAAATGCATCACAATCGGTCCATTCGTTTAGGAGCTACGATGCCACAGACAGACACGTCAAACTTATAACACCGCTCCTTGCGTCGGGGGTTGAAAATGAAAGAAATCCATTAATTTTCGCCTTTGACGGCACAAAAGTGTGTGGAGAATTGTTTCATTAAAGCCAAATTCTATTTGGGCACGTAATTTGGGCCTTTTTGTCTTTATTGACAAAATCGCGCAAATTTGACAGTAGCAGGTCGTTGCTGAAAGGAAGCCGTCTTACGGCAAATGAATTTACAGATGTAAATGGTCGCATGAGCAGTTACACAGTTCGAACTTCCGTGATCATTTATGTAAACGCTCCTGTGAGTAATCTGTCGAAATCTTATACGTTATCCGTAAATTTTAATAACGAGTATGCTAGCCTTAGGTAGGGTTGCCATCCGTTCGGGTTTCCCCGGATTTGTTCTAGTTTAGAGAGCGTCCGGGCGGGGTTTCATTTATAATCCGGGTTTAAAAATTTAAAACTGATTATTAAAACAATTTATAACAAACTGTAATAAGATTCTGTTTGGTTAGGTACTTTTAAAATTATGTTAAATATGACTAAATTTAATTTTAAGGTCTGCAAATAAATAAAAAGGTGAATTATGACATTTTCAACAGTTTTTATTACACCAACTATGTTTAAAAAAACTTGTTGACATGTCCGGGTTCTGATTCTTCTAAAATCCGGGGTTTTCACGGGTCTTTTTTTTTTTACATGAGCTCCACACAGGAGGCCCTGAGGAAAATAATTTCCCACAGGGCCTGTGTCATCTTTGGGGATGCTGTGTTGAGGGTTTTTTTAAGGAAAGGAAGGGGAAAGGAGTTTAAGGGGTGGTTAGGAAGGAAAGGGGTTTAAGGGGTGGGTAGGAATCTGGGGTTCAGTGTGTCCTGGTCATCCACCTTCGAGACCTAGACAAACCTCACCCCATGAACCCGGGCACCCCTGCTAAATCACCAAACGTAGCGAACCACTTGGGGTGACCTATGGCAGAGGTGTTGGTTATCCAATAAAGGTTCCCGGTGCGGCGGTACCCATTCCCGCCTCCCAAATTGCCTGGTTGCCAAATTTTAGAGATGGCAACCCTAGCCTTAGGTAAAGGAATTTTCGAAGTCAATTTTAGGTTTAAAATTGGTGAATAATGCACAAAAAATTATATTTTTTATGTAATTATAATTTCTGGGGGCCAATTGTCAGGGGATCAACTGTCAGATCACAACCATATTTACACCATATAATTAAAATGTAGAAACCATAAATTTACATAATAAAGCAAAAAACATGCAAACTGGTTCATATATATATTTTTTTTACAATAGCTCCATACAGGAGACCCCGAGGAAAATATTTTTATTCAGGGCCTATGTCATCTTTGGGGATGCTCTGTGGAGGGTTTTTAAAGGAAAGGATAGCACATCACGTCTAAGGCTTTGAAAATGCTAGGATTTATACTTAGAGTAAGTTCTGTTTTCAAAAATCCACAAACATTTAAGATTCTCTACATATCATACGTCAGAAGCCACCTAGAGTATGCTTCAACAGTATGGAACCCTCATTGTTCTACATATAAATCAAATATAAATCAAATATATTCAACATATTCAACGGAAAACTTAATGTTTCATTAATTCCTTATCTTTCTTTTTCAGTTTTCATTTTCATTTTCATTACATTTTCTTTTTTGATTTCAGCAGTTTGCAATAAATAACCTCTTCAAAAATGTTACAGTATATATTACCCTTGAAAATACATTTTTTGTAGATTTAAGTGAGTAGACGCACTTTTTCAGAACTGTTTATATTACATACATATATTGTTTTGTTTGTTTTTCTTTTTATTATGGTCTCAAATTTTTATGTCGTTATTTTATTGGTCAATGATATGACTATCTCTAACACTGTTATATATGAACTTGTTATAACGCTTACAAATAAAATAGAGAGGAAGTTTTTTTAATTTTATTTTTATTTTTTATTAGAAACATTTATTAAGGTTACAGTTTTACAATATAATATAACATGATTATTTCGATCACTCTCCTAATAAAGCAGCTGCTTGTGTTTAGGAGAGGACAACTAAATATTTTTACATCAGTTTAAAATTAAAATATTAATTACAAAGACTATTAGTAATTATATGTAGTAATTTTACAAAGGATACAAGATACAAAGCACATGCATCAATTTAAACAGTAGGTAAAGTTATGTGGTGGTACTAGAGTATTTTAATTTAATTTTTTTAAATATTTTTCGTAAGTTTACTTCTGATCGTATATCTTAAGGGTAAGTTCTGGGAAGGATAAGGTATTAAGGGCGGGTAGAAATCTGGGGTCATTGGATCCAGTAGTGATGGACATATGAATCCATCCCTCCCACTGCAGACGATGTTCCAAAAGATTTCTGCTTGAGAGGTCACAAGGTCTCTCCCAATCCGGCCTGCCACCCTGGTGGGCACCCGCCGCCAGAACCCTGACAAACCTCACCCCATGAACCCGGGCGCCCCTGCTAAGTCACCAAACGTGGCGAAATATTTGGGGTGACCTATGGCAGAGGTTGGTTATCCAATAAATGGTTCAGGGGCGGCGGTACCTATACCCGCCTCCCAAATTGTAGAGTTGTATATAGGAAATTTTAGATGCAGTATAAATCGAAAGTCAAGAAGCGAGTAGCTGTGATTTCGATATATCTGGCAGATACAACAGTACTTCGATAATAATATGATTGCTGCAGTAAAACGAGCGGTGATTTGAACAACAGTTACAGCAATGTCACTGTGACCATCTGACAGTTACATCACGCGCCAGAAGAGCTATTCTCTATATTTTGTGAGATCGAGCTAGATCTCAGGCGAGATCTCCTGTCTGATGTGTGTGATTTTCTACGGCTCATTACACTAGGGCGATTAGCTATTTTTGAATAGCTTCAATAATATATTTTTGGCATTTGTTGAACATTTGGTACGTCAAAGCTATTGAAAATTTCAATTGAAGGCGTTCTAATGCGTATTTTAAGTATGGTCTTTGTGATTCCTTTTTGAATTGTATTCAGGCTATGTAGGTAAGTACTTATGTGTAACAGATCCCCATCCTATGATTCCGTATTCTATTCGAGAATGACATAACGCGTAGTAGACCTTTTTCTAGTAGTATTCTACAACTTCTTTAAGTATATTCTTCCTGGGATCAGACTCAGCCGTATCTGCTGATTCATTGATCTTATTTGAAAGTTGCAGATACCAAACTCACGATTTTGTAACGTTTTTAATGTCAAGTTTCATAACACAATGGGTGTTGGTCATTCCAGTATCGATGTTTGCGTGCCTTACTAAAATCACTATTTGCCCATGACTAATCATTACGCGTATACAAAGATTCCAAGTGGTCGACCAAACCAAATCTGCTATGCGATTCTGTATCTTTTGTGGATACGGAATCGATTCCATACGTAATCTACTGTCAAATTTGTGTGATTGTATATGGCTTGCAATTGCTTTTTCTACGGACTGTAGAAAAAGCAATTGTGTCAGCTGTGTATTTCAACTAGTTTAAAATACGAAATGCCGCAAGTATACATAATTATTTATTCATTGAGTGTACGTTTAAAGTTGTATATCACGGATTTGACGTTTGCGAAGTTTCAATCTAAATACGCATGAATTATTTAGTTTGCCCAAATTAAGAACCTAAAAACCTATTTTGTGAACGTTTTCTTGAAGTAATTGTTGAAACGAAGTGTAAGAAGGAACTCCAGTGAAAAATATTATGGCTTTAAAAAAATATGTTCATAAAGACCAATATTCGCTGATTCTGAATATATAAGTTTTATTACATAATATTTAACGTAGAGTTTTTAAAAAAAATATTAAAAAGTCCATTTTAAAACGTGTCATTAAAACACCCTATTGCTGGATTTTGGCGGCGTGACGTCACCGCGCCGCGTCACCTGGGTCAAAGTTGTATAGAAATCAATAGAAACGAAGACGCAAGCCGTTCGGCATTCCGTGTTATTGGTTTATAGAGGATTGAACATATAATAGTTTTTGTTTTTATTGAAACATTTGTTACGTTACAAGAATAAGGAATCGAGTCTTAAGTACCGTCATGTTTCGACAGTCAGCGAATCGAGCCCTAAAATACTGTTGCACCGCGGGACGGTAATGCGCAGGCGCATCACCCCTCCCGCGACCCACGGATCAGGAGACGCGCCGCACACGCCATTCAAACGAGTCTTCAGCAAGCGAGCTTCCCGGGCCCACGTCCCGCGCGAACATGTGCGACACAAGTTCAGTTTCGCCGGTTGTGCACTTCCGGTGTCCGCATGGACGCTGCTGAGACCGGGAGAACAAGCGCGTAAAGCCGCTGTTGGCCCATAAACCAAACGTGAGTCAATTACCATGTTACCCTTTGTGTGCAATTAAATGTTTTGAAGCCCTAACCACGCGTATAGAGAGCAGAGACTGACGTTCAAACTAACTTTCAGCTAGGATCGTTCCTCTTATGTATTATTGTGTCTCCTAGAATTGAATAAACTATTTATGTGATAACCTACCGTGTTTTGCTTGTCGAGAGAGGCCCTGGGGGGATGGAGAAGCGTGAAGTTCCGAACCACAAGCACTAGCCTTGAGGTTAAAAGAAACCCTGCTTGCACCGAACCTGAGCTAGTTTTTATTTGGGGCAGATACAGCAACTAATTTGTATTAAATATGTGGGAGCTTTCTCCAACCCTGCCGATAGCATCAGCACGCACGCTGACGCTAACACATTATTTAGGCCTAAATAATTCAGTATCAAAAATAAAGTATCTCTATTAGTTTATCTATATTATTTAAAATATTCAAAAACTTTAACTGCACAAAAAACGATCGTATTGCCCAGTAATGTCTATGAAAACGCTTCAATGCTGAAATTCAAAATGGCGGGAGTCGAACAGCTGATTCCAGTTCCCTACAAGATTCATACTTCGGTTAGTCATGATGACGTCACACTAGATGTTTTCGGGGATCTTGAAAAATTAAAACTTTGACATTTATTTTAACTATTAAAACTAACTATAAAAATAGAAATAAATATGCAGTTATTTAAGTTAGAAGGTCATTATTCATAAAAAAAATAAAAAATTGGACTGGAATTCTCTATTGTTGAAACGAAGTGTAATTCCCACAATCCGTGTTAGTGGAATAATTATTGTATTTCGTCCCCAAATATTCAATTATTCTGCACGTGCGTAATGCCTCAATTTGCCTTACATAGGTTCTGTTAAACCATGTATGTTCGTGTGAGAAATGTGGAGATCCGCAAAGAATGCAAGGCTGATGTAAGCGTAATGAATAAGATTAAGAAAGGGACGCTCGAATGAATGAGGAGTGTAAGGAGACCGCCCGTTTCTGCACAGAGTCGAGGGTTTTTTTTTCAGGTATTTTGGGGCTCCAGACCAGAGGTGGCTGCCAAATTCAACCGTGGGGCGCACTGATTTGTACAGGGTTAGCAGTTGTGTACTGTTAAAGTATCTGCGGGCCCTGTACTACAGTACGCCCAATTTTCGAGAGGCTAACTTTACTCTGGCTTCGATGGAGCCGCCATATCTGAGCTTGTCACATAGAGTTACACCAAGCATAGCACTAGTTAGTTTTTTTTTTACACGAGAGTCCAAATTACTCCCGTCTAGTCAGATGAGAACAGATGTTGTGAAGTTGAAGGTAGTGGGGAGGTTTGTTGTTTGACAAAGGAAGAAATATACATTTACAGAAATCGTCCGAAAGAAAACTTTCCGTCTGTTATTATACTTATATCCTACTGTATTCTTTCTAGTTTCCTTCTATGACAAACATTGCCATTTTCCTTAGCGTGTTGTTATTGAAGGGCTTCAACAAATTAGCATAATAATGCTTTTCCTAGAAACGTGAATTATTATCCCCTTTGTAAAATAAAAAGTGGTTGTTTCCATTTAAAACCAAGGTTAACAGTTTGTTTTCCTCACAAACGTGTTAACCCCTCAGACCTCGACCGTATTTTGTCAGTGACCGGACAACTCAGAATGAAATTAACTCAGAAAACCATTAAAGTGATTGAAATATGTAAAAAAATTGGTTAGGATGAAGCTATACGTGAAATCCTATTTAGATTCATCTTTACGACGAATCGGTTTACTTTATGAACATCAAAAAATATGCTACGGATAAATTGAAGCTTCTACTAGCTTTTCTATGTATTGGAATTATATTTTTTTACTCTCTAGTCTTTGTGTCCGGGTTAAATCTTCCCCACAGGAAAAACTTAACCCTTCCACACACTCCACAAATGAATCCACGCTATGCAATTGCACTGTATAAGTATAATAAACACAAAACAATACAAGAACAACATGTCAACCTACCAGAGACCAAATGGGAAAATAATTCACCGACTCCAGATATTTTCATATCAGAGGGTTCGGCTCGATAGAACTCCCTAACTGGACCGATAAATCCTATGAAAAAATATAAGGGTAAACTACAAAAAAAAAATGTTTTTTCATCACTTAACTATGAAGTAATAATATAAGAAACACTATTTAAAAAATACTCTTTATGGCTAAGACTATTTTTGAGGTTTTATATGTTCTAACTTTTTTCATTCTTATAAAATTATGCACAAAATAAATATTAACCACTTTTTCGCTTACTTGCCTCATGCAAATATGACGCGCGATTTTAAATTTTGTAGGCATGAGAATCGAAATATTTATAGCGTTTATATTCTTATTAATGCTTAATTCACACTGAGCTATATATCTGCGAGCAGATATCTGTTGATTCGCGAGCGCTTATCTTTTGTCCTTTCACACGAGGCTATCAAATATTTCTTCCTGTGGTAGGAGAGGGGGTCAGTCGAATTAGGGAGCGGCAACGGAACGCATATTTTTTGTACTGAAATCTGTCAACTTGACATCTGTCATCCACGGGTCTAGGCAGCTCCGAAATTACAATGACCCCCTCTCCTGTTTTAGTCGGAGAAGGGGAGAGTTATCTTCTGGGATATCGCGTCTGGAGCGGTTACGTCTGATATGTGTATTGTCTATGATTGATCTGCGCTTAAAAACGCTTAGGTGTGAACGGTCTGAAGGGATTGTATGGAGAGCGTTATTTGGCGTGCTATGATCTTTTATATTTGATAGCTGAGTGTGAACCAGCTCTAAATAGGTTACGTTAGGGTTATGGGCTATTTTATAGCTTTTAATGGCTTTTCAAAGAGGTGTTGAGTTGACTCAAAATATTTCCGTTTTTCAATAAAATCCAAATAAATGGAATATTTTTGAATATATCCGAAAAATAAAAACTGTTTTGGAAAGGTGATGAAATACACTTCAGAATTTTATAATTTGAATTAAACATATAATTTTCGAAGTGTAAATTTTCGTGCATGCAAACGTAAAAAAGTTTTAAAAATGGCTCACCTTACGTTATTTCCAACTAAAATTACTGACAACGAAAAAAAAATTCAGGGTGTGCAATTCTCAAGCGGTAGAAGTGAAACCTTCAGAAAAGTAAAGTGTAAAGGGTGGGGAGATTACGAAGCACCGCACAAAGAGTAGACCGATAGGCTACGAAGCATCGCACAAAGAGGAGACCGATTATACTATCTCATTCTCTCGCAGGCTAAATCCTGTAGATGTATGCGTATCTTTTTAGTGTCACTATTTTTCGTTTCATTGAGTTTCAAATCACAACGGTGCTAAAGAAGTTTTCACTACAAAAATAGTAAACACTACAAGTTTTCACTACAAAAATAGTAAACACTACAAGTTTTCACTACAAAAATAGTAAACACTACAAGTTTTCACTACAAAAATAGTAAACACTACAAGTTTTCACTACAAAAATAGTAAACACTACAAGTTTTCACTACAAAAATAGTAAACACTACAAGTTTTCACTACAAAAATAGTAAACACTACAAGTTTTCACTACAAAAATAGTAAACACTACAAGTTTTCACTACAAAAATAGTAAACACTACAAGTTTTCACTACAAAAATTCCCTCCAAAATCGGTCCAATTTCGAAGGGAAAAATCGGGAACACAAAACCTCGATTTTGACGATTTTATTTAGGTATCATATTTCAAACAATGAAAGTAAGAAAGACTTAACGATTTCTATGAGACCTATATGAGTTGTTCCGAAAACCAAACAAATAGACCTGACGGGTTAAATGCAGTTACTGGATTTTTCCAATACTTATTTTCTACTGCATTATGTTAACTACATTTACAACGTAGACATTATGGACCTGTTATTTCAGTGGCGTAGCGATAAACATGACCCCGAGCCAGCCTGTTTATCTAGCCAGCCCTTTGCAACCAATGTAGATGAATGGTAAATACAATTTGTGAGTCCAATCAGTGGCGGACTAACAGAGGGGCGGAAGGGGTGGCCCGCTCCGGGCCTCTGGTCCTGGGGGCTCTCCAAACGCCTCCACGTCCCCTAAATCCTAAACAAGGCTTTTAACAAAAACAAATAACGAAAATGACTTAACCCGTCTAATCACAGGAGACCCAGGTTGTCCCAAAACATCATATGCCGTTATAATAACAGGAGACCCAGATTGTCCCAGAGCGACCGTGCATTATTAAAAGTTAGATATCTCTCTTCCTTTCACGCATACATTTGTGATTTCTTTTATGTTAGAAAGCGAAAGAAATAATGCTTCTTATTGTTTTAGGAATATACGAGCTATATTGGTCAGATATTTTACAAACCCGATCATAAGTGACGATTTTATTTTGCGCCAATTTGTGACGTAACAAACATTTAATTTTAAAATAAAATTGTATGAACGTCATAAAAAGTGAGGTGACAGATTTATTATAAATTTTCTTAAAAAACGAACCTGTGTTTAAAATGTTCAGTTTATTTTATTTTATGTAGTTTTTCTAGGAATCCCCAGGTACGTATTTTTAAGCTAATTTACATTTTCAATACCAAAATTTTAATATTAAAAAACAAAAATGTTGATTTTTAATAAACACGTCGGAAAGATTATTTTATCTAGATTATAGAACATTTTTTGTTTTTGCAAAAAAGTTAAAAAATAACCAATAAAAAGGAAAATTTAAAATGCACGGGAAGAACCGGGAATTTAGTGCGCAAATCTTGACAGGCAAAAGTTCATAGATATTATTTTGTCATTATTCGAAGGGTTAAGTCAATTATATCAGTCAGTTCGGTAGTAAAAACTGTATGAAGGATAAGGTCAGAATCGCTTGCGTCAATATCAATCTAGGACCAATGTTCTATTTGGTTATTGCAGCTACTCTGAATGATTTTAAAGGAATTGTTTATGAAATTTGCGGGTGACTTTTGGCAGCTGTCAATGGCGAAAATATCGATATTTTACGTTTTCAAATGAGTATCAAGGTTATTATTTCTTTGAAAACTATTTTGAATTGTGTTTTTTCATCTTGGGTACGCATTCAATGATAAATAGATGTAGAAATAATAAAATCAGTACTAGGTTCGGTATCGGCAAGTTTCGGCAAAAAAATCTAGTTTCGGCATTAGCAGAAAATCTGCCGAATCTTCGGCCGCACCGAAACTCTGCGTTCGTGAATTATGGCGCGTCGTTGACTTCGGGTGAGTTCGTGGCTCGTGTGTCACCCGCCATCATCAGCTGAGTTCGCCGGCCGATTAAAATACTCAGTTAAGGATGTCCTTCCTTGTTTGTTAATTTTTGTTTGTTTTATAGCAGTAATATCAAAAAATTAATAATTATTTTTTCACATACTTCAATCATTGTTTTTTGTTCTATTTATTTCATTAAACACGTGTAATATAATGTTGTGATTTTAAACGCAATTAAAATTTAAATACTCGATAAATATGGCCCTTCCCTTTTAATTTAAGTGTTGATTATTTACAAATTTTTGTTCCAAGAAGTAGTCAACATATTTTGTTAATTTTTGTTTGTTTTATAGCAGCAATATAATTTTTTTTCACATACTTCGATTGTTGTTTTTTATTTCTTTTAAAACATGTCATCGGTCTGTATAAGTGGAAAAAATAAGCCAAATTTCAGTACACAACAGACTTCTAACATGTCTAAAAAAGTTTCGATTTCGGTTTGGCCGAAACTGAGACAGATACCGAAGATTCGATTTCGGTAGAAAGTCCTGTTTCGGTAGGACACTAAAAATCAGTTTACGTTTGTATAAATATATTTTTTGAAATTATTTCCAAAATGGGAGATTATTTTTTTTTTTTTTTAATTAGGTAGCTATTCTGGAAAACTTTTTTATATATTATCTGGTAAACAGAAAACAATCGCAAAAAAAACCAATCCCTTTGTTTTTTTATATCGAAATTTGACCAGAATTCATCAATGTAATTTTCACGCGGTTTTAGATTTTTATTTTATTTCTTTTTATTGAGGAAACAGTCATACAGAAAAATGATTAAAACAATAAAATTCATATGTTGTAGACCAATTAAGTTCCATTATGTTAAATAATATTGGTTTAGTATTTTTACTTACTCAACTTATTAAATGACAAAGAAAAAAAAATATAAACATAATAAAGAAAGAACATAAAACATTTAAAAAAAAAAAATTTTTATATGAAATACCGCACAAGAGTCCCAACTGCTCCCGTCTGGAGCCAGTGAGACTATGGCATCCCCAATTGGGGTATGTTGTGAGGCTGAAGGTAGTGGGGAGGGTAAGGAGATAGGGAAGAGGAAGGTGGGGAAGTACCTGGCTATTCAGATCTGGTCACTAAACACGGCTAAAGCCATTTCAAGCAACGTTTCAATTCTGAATGGTGATCTTACACCAGGGCGATACTGATAGTATCTTCCACTCTGGAACGTGCCGCAAATATACTATATATTATTTTAAATGAATAAATTGTGAAATAACACAAATTAATCAAATAAAATTTATTTGCGCACGCCGGGTTCGAACCCGCGACCTTCGGATTGTGAGTCGAGAGTCTTGCCTCGGGACCACGGAGGCCGTCAGAAACATAATTAAGAAAAACGTAAAATTATTAACAAACATGGTTATACTAATTACTATGGTTGATAATAATATAATTTTCACAAAAAAGAGAAAAAAAAGTATTTTAAGTTATTAATTTAATAAGCTGCATTTTATATGATTTCAAGTCATGGTTGAAAATGTCTACATCTCGTAAGGCATTGTAAGTTTCACAGATACGTACTATTACAGAGTTTTGCGCATATTTAGATTTACTGTGTGGTATTCTAAATAAGTCGTTCGATCTGGGGTTTTGTTAGATATATCATCCCACGTTCAACAGGTTAAGGAATTTTTAGACAACACTTCCTCCGTTCGCATAAATACGTCATCTGTATATGCTATCGTCACGCCACTGTCCTACGATCATAATGTTCTAGGTAGGTACGTAATGTGTTAGACTAGTTTGTAATAGCTTGTTTTACCTACTCATAAAGCCAGCAAAAAGGGCAATAAAAACAAACACACATACTTTAGTGTCTACTGAACTAAGTACCACTTTTTAACTACAATGTAAATGACACGGGTCAGTTGCGCGCGGTTCAGGAAAGTCCACACTTACTGCCACTACCTTGACGTCAGAATAATTCATCTGTTTGGAATGTGTCTTACGAGTATGCGAAATAATTAATGTCGATTTACAAATGAATAACTCTGTGACTTGTACGAATGTTGCTTATCCAGTAGTCCCTTGGCGAGTAAATGGCGAGCTATGCACATTGCTGTCAAATTTGAATAAATGGGTCGTTCTTCTTTTTAACCTACATAATTTTTACCACTTTGTCACATTTCCACCACTTTGTCACATTTCCACCACTTTGTCACATTTCCACCACTCTGTCACATTTTGTTTTTAATATAAATGAATTCTCTCTGATCTCAGAGGGGAAATTGTAGCAAGGGGGGAAGGAGGACTAAAATGCCTATTGGGGGTGACAAACACGAGCTGCGTGTATACCTATGTCGAATGACAACCCACGTGACAGAATAAACGTACGACATAAAAGTTGTTAGAGACACGTTTATGAGATAATTTAAAATATTTTATTAAACATCATTAAAAATAATATCATCTTCAACTAGTTCTTTTTTCAGTAGAAGATAATATTGTTAAATCTAAAATTTTAAATATGAGATTGACAAATGATGGTTTGACAGAAAGTGGCAATAGCGAAATTGGTTAACGCGCACGTCCCGGTTAGACGAGAGGTCTGGGTTCGAGTCCCAGATGCGACCATTGTCTTTTTCTATTTTTCTGTGTCTCGATCTTTATTTTTTTTTTTTTATTTTTATTTATTTATTGAAAAAAAATACATATACATTATAAAAAAAAATACTTTGACTGTCCAACTAGGAGATTTCCCGTTTTAGGACAGTCAAATTTCCTGGTTTAGTTCACATTAGGTAGTTGTTGTTTTTTGTAAAACATAATATTGTATCTAATAATTACAAATGTAAACATCATTTCAAGTACAATGTTATAAAGGCCGTAAAGCAGTTAAATATAGTGATAGTTGTAAAAGTACTGAGAAAAGTTACAAAGTTTAAATAAATAAAATGATAATATATTAAAACTATAAAGAAAACCAAAATATAAACTCATTGTTTTGTGAACAGAAAATAAAAACTAAATCTTAGAAATAAAAGCTTAATCTTAAAAATAAAAACTAAATCTTTCATCGATATATTTCCTATCCGAATGTTCAAACAGGAAATATATCGAAGTTTTTTTTTTTTAATTGTTTTTAAGAAAATATACGATGGGTTTGAGTAGAGGCAATCTCATTATTTTTATGTATTAATAATTTCATGATCTATCTTATATTTTAATAAAAAAATATATAAATATATATATATAATAATAAAAATAATTTAAACAGTAAAGTGAATGAGAGATATCGAAGAGTTCTTCTCCGTAACTGAAAATTGAGAAAGATTATAAGTCTGATAGTACTAGTAATATAATTCTGATAGGAATAAATAGTTCTATAATTCTCACAGTGTTTATTACATTGGATCTCTTTCATATTTTCGTTTAGATTTTTAGTGTTATTTCTTGGGCATTAACTATGTAACAATTTCTAGACATTTTGTTTTTCGAAGAGTTTTATTAAACTAGTGGTCGCCCAATGGTCGAAATTCGACCATAATTGTAATGTTTTTTTTTATGTTTTTTTATGCATAATTTAAAGAAATATAAGAATTCTGCAATCCTTCCCTATATAAACCATAAGGGTGCGAAATTTCATACTCCTCCGTCCGCGCAATTTTCGTAAAAAGAGGTACAAAGTTTTTGCTTCACGTATTAATAAACTGATTTTTTATGCATAATTTAAAAAAAAATATTTGCATTCTGCAATCCTTCTCTATATAAACTATAAGGGTGCAAAATTTCATACTCCTCCGTCCGCGCAATTTTCGTAAAAAGGGGTACAAAGTTTTTGCTTCACATATTGATAAACAGATTTTTTATGCATAATTTAAAAAAAAATATTAGCATTCTGCAATCCTTCTCTATATAAACTATAAGGGTGCAAAATTTCATACTCCTCCGTCCGCGCAATTTTCGTAAAAAGGGGTACAAAGTTTTTGCTTCACGTATTAATAAACTGATTTTTTATGCATAATTTAAAAAAAAATATTAGCATTCTGCAATCCTTCTCTATATAAACTATAAGGGTGCAAAATTTCATACTCCTCCGTCCGCGCAATTTTCGTAAAAAGGGGTACAAAGTTTTTGCTTCACGTATTAATAAACTGATTTTTTATGCATAATTTAAAAAAAAATATTAGCATTCTGCAATCCTTCTCTATATAAACTATAAGGGTGCAAAATTTCATACTCCTCCGTCCGCGCAATTTTCGTAAAAAGGGGTACAAAGTTTTTGCTTCACGTATTGATAAACTGATTTTTTATGCATAATTTAAAAAAAAATATTAGCATTCTGCAATCCTTCTCTATATAAACTATAAGGGTGCAAAATTTCATACTCCTCCGTCCGCGCAATTTTCGTAAAAAGGGGTACAAAGTTTTTGCTTCACGTATTAATATACTGATGATGTACATTTGTTACTTAAATTTAATTTTTCCGTTTGAAGAGTTTTATTATGGCAATGTTTTAATCCTGCTCGTGAATGGTACGGTTGTATCGAAACCGGTCGCGGAAAAATTAAATTTAAGTAACAAATGTACATTTAATAAAACTCTTCAAAAAACAAAAAAATAGTTTAGATTAGGTTAAGCTTTAGTAGATATTTTGTTGAAGGACGTTTTGTCCGTAGGATATTTTGTTGGGGATATTTTGTCACGGGATGAAAACCCGCAGTACCGAACGTACCAGCCTAGTTACAAACCAAAACTTTAAACGCGTCTTTCTCAAAACACACATTTTTCAGGTTGGTTGGGATTATAGCTCATCGAATTTTCATGCGATGCGCTTCATTCAAAGTTTAAATTAGAAGAAAATTTAATTTATATGCCAATGATCCGCTATAAAAAAATATTATTATAGTACAAACTATTATTGCAAAATTAAGACCGATTATTTTCGTCAATTTTCATTTTATGTCCGCCATTTTTGCAATCAACAACTTTTTTGGCAAAATGCGCATTCTGCATTCATACTACATTAATTTGGGAGGCCGGAATGGGTACCGCCGCCCCGGGAACCTTTATTGGATAACCAACACCTCTGCCATAGGTCACCCCAAGTGATTCGCTACGTTTGGTGATTTAGCAGGGGTGCCCGGGTTCACGGGGTGAGGTTTGTCTAGGTCTTGGAGGCGGATGACCAAGACACACTGAACCCCAGATTCCTACCCATCCCTTAAACCCTTTTCCTTCCTACTACTCTTCCTTTCCTTAAGATCCCCAAAGATGACATAGGTCCTGAGGGAAATTATTTTCTTCAGGGCCTCCTGTGTGGAGCTCATGTAAAAAAAATATAAACAATAACTTGTTCTACCGGTATTACAATGGAAGATGCTCCGAGGAACTAGCGTCATTGATCCCCTCGGCACCGGTGCATAGTCGGGAAACACGCCAAACACGCGCCCAACACTTACTTGTACACGGTTGACATTAGTCACATGAGAACGGGTCGTTTTTACGACTCGTTCTCATGTTCTTATGGTTCTGTTACAAATGAAGCTTCTAAACAAACTTCAAGTAGGAAGATGGTTTTGCATAAGGCGTCAGAGATGTATTCGAAGTCGGGTTTTTAAATTTCAACCGTACACACGCAAGTCTTTAATAATGTCCGATAAGAAGTGGGAAAGGTAATTAATTATGTATTACGTAAAAATCTTATATATAAATATCAATATTTGTTTGTTTGTTTGTTTGTTTGTTCGTATTTTATGCGCTGCCATACCGTTCATTCGATTGCGATGAAACTTTGGTGATTAGTTGTGCGCACGCCCGCGAAGGCTATAGGCTTTTTTTAATGTTAAGATCTGGCGTTATGAAATTTGTGTAAATGAAAATGTGTGTATTTCATATATTTTAGCGGTAGGGAGGAAAGGCAGGAGGGGGAGAGGAACGGAGGAGGTGGGGTTCGCGGGAGGTGAAGGGGACTCGGGAGGTGAACGGCAAAGTTCACGGGAAAGGACATGCAGGGAGAATCAATTTATTTCTTCGAATAGCATTGCAACGCATGCCGGGTACCAGCTAGTAATTATATATAAATAACGTTTAGAAGGCGTTAAAAACGCACCAGGAAGTTGAACCGTCAAAAGATAATGGTTTCTATTTTAATCGCTCGGGGAGACCATTTTCCTTTGTAGATTGTGGATGAATTTGTGGCTTTCGGTTTCCGTTGTATCTCTTCTTTTTGTAATGATCTATTTATTTACTCTTTTAAAACTCTTTTATTTATTTTTTAGAAAAGAATGTTTCCTTACTGGGGTACCCCTTTCTAAGGTCACATTTTACATGGTCACGTGTTTGAATTATAAGTTAATACCTATGTTAAAATATTACTAGATACATAGGCGTAAATTCGGGTGGTTTTAGATAGATGTCGCTAGCACGGTTTCACCGTTGACAGCCGATTCGATATTGACATGGAATAAATAAGAAACCTCTGCTACTCTTCGTAGAAAAATCGCAACTGAGGTGGCTTGGGCATGTACTAAGAATGCCTGATGACCGAATTCCGAGGAAGATACTAAGTGCGCTTCCAGAGGGTAGACGTCCAGTAGGCCACCACAGCTGGTCGAGGCAACTACAGAAACTGTGTGAGGAGAGGATGAGACTTCCATGGTTGGAGGCCGAACAGTCAGCAAAAGACAATGACGCATGGAGGAGCCTTGTCGATGCAATGGGTCCCCGACCCGAATAGGATAAGAGGATGAAGATGATGACGATGATGTTATACGCTGACTACAATGAAAGTATTTTCTTGAATTAATACTGAGAAAAGTCAAATGTAAAAATGTTAATAAAATGGCAATTTTCAATTAAAATTCTAACCTAAATATGCATTGACCGTCAATTTAGGGGTATTTTGTCAAATTTAAACCACTTTATTATCCCAAAGATCGAACGGAATAAATTGGTCGCGTCTTAGTTGAATTATCGCGTATACGACTTATTTCAATTCTAAGAGCTTCGTTAGTTTAACCCGTTCATTAATAAGCCAGTAATTTTACATTTTACGAACGACATTATCCAAATAAATGCGTGTATTGACAGTTAACCGAAACATATCAGATATTATGGAGGCCGGGATAAAATTTGTCAATCGTCGGTCGGAATATCTCTTACCAATTGTTGACCGTGATCGCAAATATTGATAACTGATCATAGATGGCGGATTTGGTCAATATCGTGTTGATATAGGGTTTTATCAATCGACCATTCTGGACCTTCAGGATTCCCTCTCCTACCGGAGGTTAGCCATCATCCGGGCAATCTGTGCTACATTGTCACCGATGCCTCTTTTGTCGGAAGATCAAAATTTTTCTGGTTTTCAATAAAATCCAAATAAAAGGAATATTTCGAAACGCATTTGAAACTAAAAACTGTTTTTAAAAGGTGATGAAATACCTACGCTATCAAATTTTATAATTCGATACTATCAATTTTTGAAATACACAAATTTTGAATGCAAACATAAACATAAGTTTTAAAAAGGCGTTTTTTTGTAGCTTTTTTTCTAATTAAAATTACCAATAACAGAAAACACATGTTTTATTAGGAAAATATATTGCAAACGTTATCGACAATTTTTAATCGTTTCATGTAAAAATAATTTTTTTAAAAATTCCCCTTTTTTCATAATTTTTTTCAAATTGCGGTCGGAAACTTTGGTTTCATGTGGGTTTACATTTTTATTATTTTGTAGTTAACTTTTAGATTTTAATATAAAGCATGGTATTTTCGTATTGTAGTAAGGAAAACAACGATTTCTATGATACTTAGGGGTCGTCCATTAATCACGTGAGACTCGAAAAGGGGGGGGGAAGGGATTCGGAAAAAATCACGAAATATCACAAGGAAGGGGGGGGGCACATAATGAGATATCACGTGTATTTATTTTTCGTCAAACGCGCGATTTCTAAACCAAACAGCGGCGCGTGGCCACGACTCACTGTTGCCAGTCAACGATTTCCCCGCGCGTTGCGATAACAGCTCGGCTTGCCAGTCGCCAGTAAGTCTGTGATTTTGACGCCGAATACATGCGTAAATCGTTGCCGCGTATGTTTTGCCTTAAAACAATGGAACAATGTCTAAACTAGGAGATCTGCATAAAGATCTATTTGCAGAGTATATAAAAAGGGAAAAAACCTAGTGTAGCTCAGAAAGAATTTAATGAGTTGTGGGCTGATGCAAACACAAATATACCACAAAAAAAAATTGACAAAGTGGGCGAATGATCTTTTAGTAGACATGTTTTTTTAAACCTTCCTTTATTATTTTTATGCCAGTCAAAAACAACCTGCAATAATGTCCTTAATGTCTGTCTGGACATTTTTATCACGATGCTTAATTTTCCAAAACTTAATCAAACCTGTATTTAAAGATGATATTCTGAAAATTTCATATACTTGGTACTAAAAAAAATACACGTGATTTTGGGTATGGGGGGGTAGTCAAAAACCTCACCACATATCACTAGGGGGGGGGGGTTAAAAAGTTGCTAAAAAACATCACGTGATTAATGGACGACCCATTATACGAGTTGTTACGAAAAGCGAACAAATTAGCCTGAGGGGTTAAACTAACAATCACAATCTAGGTAGCCGTGTTGTAAGTATTACGACGATAGTACCGAAAGAGAGATGATCACGCAGAGCGGAGAGATCGCCCAGCAGACTGTGGAGCCTGGGAAACTTTTTATTAGATATTGTTTATTGTTAGTGAGAAAATATTATAACCACTGTGTTGGTGCTCCACATGATAATGGGATAATTACTTTATTACGGCATTTGATTTATAAATTTCTCTTTTGTATAGTGAAGTAACCAGGGATGGGCAGTATTTGAAATACAAATACGTATTTTGTATTTGTATTTCAACTAACTAACTAACTTTTATTTTATTTTTATTTTTTTACGTCCGAGGACGTCGGGGGTCACCAATGTTGAAAGTAGTTTTTGAGCGTCGGGATTACCAAGGTTGAAAGAATTGGTTCCAGAGGCTGAGGAGCTGGTGGAGGGTGTTTGACCTGTGCTCCGTCTTCTCATCAGACGAGTGTATATTAATACTCAACCATGAGGAATGGTCAGGCTCCTGGGGGTCGCGGTACTTTCAGGCCGCGCCCTGTGTTCAATGATTATACTGGATGGTGATTGATAACACTGTACTCTTATTTGAGTGATTTAACATTTATTTAAGATTTTAATAATTTACAAAATTAGTGTTCACGTATGAAACGGGTAGAGAGGTACAAAACGCGAACGGGCGGTTGGATCGAGTGCTAGGAACGGAATAATTTGCACGGTCATTCTCGGAGCGGTGCCGAGATATTTTTCGGAGAGGTGACGGTGATGCCACATGTAAAAATGAATGTAAGTGATGCCCATAATTTTATATATCAATAAACAAGTCCCGCTAAGCCAATTGCATTGGCTTGACAGCAGGTGCTTATAATTCACTTACATATATATTTAAAGTTATAATTTACATCTTATATCTACATTTTAAACATTTTTTATCATATCAAAATAAATATTTTTTTTCCAATAACCAATTTTTCACCATATATTTAGCCTTATTCATAGAATTATGTTGCTTTATAGTGTCAGGTAATAAATTAAATATCTTCGGTATGTTGTGTTCAAACGTTTTTTGTCCGTACTTATTATTAAATGTAACAATCACGCCGTTTCCCCACAGGGTTAGGCAGAGAGGACGGACCGCCAAAAAACTCGATCTTGGCACACACTCCTTGCCTCGTTCACATTCATACATCGTCTCATACATGCTCTTCTATTATTCTGACTATTGACATGGCCGACTCAAGTATCTGATTCACTTGGTCGTGCCATGTCTTCCTCGGGCGTCCCCGACTTCGTCTATCATTCACATTTGCCTCATATATTCTCCTTACACTCCTTTCCTCATTCATTCGCTCTACATGCCCAAACCATCTGAGCGTCCCTTTCTTAATCTAATTAATTACGCTTACATCAGCCTTGCATTCTTTGCGGATCTCCACATTTCTCACACGATCATACATGGTTTTACCACACATACGTCTCAGGGATCTCATTTCTACAGCATTCAGTCTTCTTTCATCCTTTTTATGCCAGTTCCATGCCTAACTGCTATACATCAGGGTAGGTACCAGCACTCCGTTATGGACGGCTAGCTTCGCTTCTTTTGACAGTTTTATGTTGGCGCCAACGGCGTTCAGTCCTCTATTAATGGAGTTACCGGCATTAACCCTTCTTTCGATATCTCTATAGGTCTTCCCATCTCTCGTAAACATACTTCCCAAATACACAAACTCATCCACCTGCTCCAAGTATTCATCATTCACAACTGTATTTCAATAACTTCCTAAAAATGTATTTTGTAAATGGTATTTCAATTACCTGATGCAGAGGTATTTTGTAATTTGTATTTTTTTATTTTATTTTTTTTTATTTTTTATTCTTCATTTTAATCACCCGCTAAACTGCCAAGGCAGTTTGTCAGCAGGTCAATTTGACAATATTAATAAAACACTAAAACATAAAATATTATAAGAAAACACAATAGCAAAATAGTTCCAGAAGAATAACTTTTAAGTACCTCAATACAAAAGCATAAAATATACAGACAGACAGATATAACACAGGTAAATTACTGATAAATTAAATTAATTATAGATAGTATTTATACATAAGATTACAAACAATATCAGTACAAAAAGTTTTGACCCATTAGCCATTTTTTAATTTTTCTTTTGAGATCAGTGGGGCAATTGGATTCGATTTTGAAATTCATCGGCATCTTATTAAATATGGTGGGGACAAGATAAGTGAATGTCCGTTGGCCGTATTTATTTATAATTTTCGGAACGGACAAACCCTCATTTTTACTAAATCTAGTGCCATGTTCATGATCTACTTTTTCTTTGTAAATTGAGTCCGACAATAGGTTTTGGCATACAATTTTAAACCATAATATTCCTCGCACAGGTAATATGTTAACTGATTCATATAGTAATTTTATGTCCCTTCTTTGTGCATAAACACTTTTGCTTACCAAGAGCTTAGTCAAAGAGTTTTGAATCGTTTGAATATAACCTGTATTTGTCTTGCACGAGTTTCCCCAAGATGTTATTCCGTATCTGATAGTGGATTCCGCTAGTGACAAATAAATTATTTTTAGCGTACTAATGGGCATAAAATATTTTATTTTGTAAATTCGCCCCGCAATAGCTCTTAGGCGTTTGCAGATGTTGCTTATGTGGGTATCCCATTTCATGTGCATATCTACAGTTATCCCCAAATATACATATGTTTGTACAAGTTCAATGGTTCCGCATTTGCAGGACTGTGACGAATTGTGTATGCACTCAAATGTATGCGACTTTATTACAGGTGTGATGGTATATTTGGCATGTGGAGATCGTATATGCATTAATTTAGTTTTTTTTGAATTTATTATAAGACCCGCATCATGTGACCATTTCTGTAAGGATAAGAAATCGTGCTGCATGAGTTTTATTGCAATTTCTAATTCTTCATGCGAAATAACTAGTGCCGTATCATCAGCATAAACGTAATGTTTAACAAATGTGAAGATTTTATTCATGAGTGAAACAAATATTATGTATAATGTTGGACCGAGGATTGACCCTTGCGGGACTCCTGTTGACATAAATTTAGCTTTGCTGTAAGTTTGAAATAGTTTCACTTTAATTTGTCGATTGTTTAAATAGTTTAAATAGTTTTCAAATACTTATGGCTTCAAAATACGTTTTCAAATAGATTTAGTGATCTTAACAATGATAATGGAAATAAGCTGAGATAGATAATACATAGACTAAAACGCTTGAATCCAGAGCAACATATGTTAAAATTTAGAGTTGGCAACACTGTACGTCAAAGCAAGTATCTTGTCAATTGTCGTTTTCATCGTTTCGCGGTATTTATTCATGAAGACGTGAGTTAGTTGATAATTGATAATGGATGATCAAATTCCGTCAAAACCACAAAACTTTACAAGTGGAGCGAAGATGAGATGTGTCTTCTGAGCAATATGATTGATCAATTTTTGCACGTCCGTTTCACTCTGCTCAGTTTTGCTTATATGGAAACGCACCCTTAGATAAGGGCACTTATGACAATTTATTGCAACCAAAGGTTTTACCAAAACCAAATGTATTTTGTATTTTAAATTGAAAAAATGGTTAAAATACCGTATTTTGTATTTTAAAAACACGACTTGAAAGTATTTTGTATTTCGTATTTTAAATACATGCGAAAAAGTATTTTGTAATTTGCATTTTAATTACAGCATAACTACCTTTATTGGATAACTAACACCTCTGCCGTAGGTCACCCCAATTGGTTCGCTACGTTTGGTGATTTAGCAAGGGTGCCCGGGTTCATGGGTGATGTTTGTCTAGGTCTTGGAGGTGGAAGACTAGGACACACTGAACCCCAGATTTCTACCCACCCCTTAAACCTTTTTCCTTCCCATAACTCTCCTCTCCTCACTTTCCTGAAAAAAAAACCTCCACACAGCATCCCCAAAGATGACATAAGCCCTGAGGGAAATTATTTTTCTCAGGGCCTCCTGTGTGGAGCTCATGTAAAAAAAAATGTTTTTTTCCCCAGCCCTTGTTCCGGGCCGATATCCGGAGAGATGACGTGGCTTTTAGGTTTTAGGGTTTTCAAATGTTTAGCTCAAACACAACAACACTGTGGTGGTTTGGTAAACGTGATAAATAGACAGACAAACTTGGGCGAAAACAATGACTAGGGTGTACCTTACTATTCACTCATATATGTGTACATGATGTACAGTAGAGTGCTAGTTAACAATGCTTCCACTCATGTGCAAACATTGTGTTCCTACAAACGTAAATAAACCATTTTCTAATACGTGAATAAACACATTTGTGCACATTTTCATTTGCACTTCACCGTGTGTTGACCCCGTGACCTTCATCCAAGGATCTTACAGGTCTGTGGACATGTTCGATTAGCTAATTATGGATGTTTAGTAAGACATACAGCAACGATTACACAGCTGATGTAGGCGACTGCACAAATGCAGAATTACTTTGGACAATATATTGGCTGAGGATTATAACAGCGGTCTGCAATTAGTTTTGCTGGCGGGCCTAATGAATATGTCTATGCTATTAAAAACCGCCAGCTCCCAGTGACGTTAATTTTTGAGAAAACAACGAATTATTGATTTGACGGTGTGAGAGACAAACGCGCGAATATAGGAAGGTTAAAAATCGAAACTCGTTGTGTCGTTTCCTTCATAATCTTAGAGAACCGAAAATACTATTAATTTGTGCATGTATATCAGCTTGTACCCGAAAGATCGAGACAAAAAACGATTCCTGAGCATATTTGGAATATATTTTTTTAGATATTGTATTTTTATTAATGGTATTGCAATACGGAGAACATATGAAGCACTTGTATGCAGCATCTTGAAATATAGCTCCATTATTTGGGCCCCCTCTGAACAAAACCATATCCTAGAAATAGAAAGAGTTCAAAAAAGGTTTATGCGTTACCTGTATATGAGGGAATATACATACTACCCATTCCTGTATCCATCATTGTTTTTAACAGGAATGCTCGATCTTAATACAATAGAAGCCCGCCGAAAAATATTTTTGGGTAAGCAATTTTTAAACTTATCTCCGGCATTATACTGAATCCGCCCGTGTTGAAGGAGATTAGCTTATACGTACCTAACGCGTACACTCGTGGGAGATCCCACATACTTTTTTATGCTCCGAAAGCGAGAACTTCTTCCTATCAAAATGCGCCATTAAACAGAGCAATTCAACTGCTAAATGAATCTGTATTGAGCATCGACATCTTCAATGTCACCTACAGAGAATTCAGTAACTATCTTCTGACATACGTCACAAGATAGCGAAACTGCCCCCATGCACTTTTTTCTCTAACTTTTGTAATCGTCTCCATAATATTCTGGTGTATAACGGTTTTATGGAAAACCTGATAAAATAAATAAATAAATATCTTATAAATATCATTTTGATGTCAGATGCCATTTTCTTCAATAAAAAACAACAAAAAAAAATTCCATCACACGTCGCCACACGCAACAGATCACACGATACGCGAATGACTACAAGACTACAATACTGGTGACAACGCGAGAAAAAATATCATCAGTAAAATTACATGAACATTTTTTTATTCTCAGGAATCGCTGGTTAAAATCCTTACAGAGTTAATCAGTATGCAAAGGCAGATAATTTAATCAATTAGCTTAGCCTCTGCTTTACCATTATTTTCCGACTTAACTCACTCTAATCCGAAGCCGGCGTTCAATAATCGAATTATTCACTTTCAATACTTCGTCCGCAGTCCGTATAAATGTAGCAGTCATTTTAATACAGGGCTGGCAAACCGAATAATAGCTGTCCCCGTGACCTTTGTATTAGGGATTGCAATCCCGCAACTCATTCAATCCCACGGGATTGATATGCGGGATTACTCAATCCCGCGCGGGATCACGCGTGATCCCGCATCTTTGAAATTATATTACAAAATACAATTGAAACTACAGATTTTTGTGTAAAAATCAACTTTAATGAAACATTTCTTAGATTTATTTATATTATTATTATTATTATTTCGCTATTATTAACTTTGTAAACAGATGTATGTATACGCAACTGTATGAGCGTTCCTAATATCTATGGATTAGAAACATATCATAATCAGTGATACCTTTTATATTTGGTAAATTTATATTATCTTCAATTTTTGGCTCCTAAGAGCATTTCTTACTCTTTACTTGTTACACTTTTTTTTAATATTTATAACTTTACACTTTTTATTTCCTACCTTTTAACTTTCTATCTCAATCTGTAACTTTTCATTATACTTTATATTTGATAATTTTATACTTTTACTTTATACTTTCATTTATCTATCTTACTTTTTACTTACTGCTTACTACCTCAACTCCTTTTTTTACCTTTTGTTTTTATATTTAACTTCAATTTATGTTGTTACTTTCGTTTTGTTATTGTTTTATAATACATATATAATATAATTTATGTTAATGGCACATGTTGTGCCGTATGTTTTTGAAATAAATAAATAAATAGATTAAGCAACAGATATTATTTATTTTCTATTAATTGGCATGGGCATGTCGCTTGCTGAGGATTGGTTTGTACTCCTGTATTTTTGGGTTTTTTCTAAGCAGTGAATTGAAGTATATGTTACTTCGTTCAAAATTCAACCAAATGTGTTGTTCTTTTATTTATAGATAGATTAACCATCGTATTTTAAAAAAAATATTTATAACATTAGTGGTTACGCCCATACACATACTCATACCTACATAGCACGCATATATACTGTCACTGCTTGGGATTTGGTATTAATATTGTTGCAAATTCCTTTTTCCTACCTATTCCCAATTGCCTACCCGTCAATTCTTACTCAGTCTGTAATAATACGCCCGCCGCAACAAATAGCAATTTTGTGCTCCGCTGTGAACCGCTATTAAAATAAATCCGCCGTGTATTATCAAATAAATAATTCGCGCCTATCGCTGTTTGTGCATATTGGATGGGAGAGAAAGCAGACGAGGGCCAGCCTACAAGTTCCTTCATCCTTTCGGTGAGTCCTTGCCTTTCTATGCCATTATTTTTACCAATTTTTCAAGCAGTGATAGTAACACAATATCAGGGTCCTTCGCCAGTCATTCTAATACACAATCATAACAATCCACTCTGCACAACCGCATATCTCATCCAATTAGTTTGAAATAAAGGAAACAAAAATTTAATTTTTTGAAACTTCAAAACTTTTATTTTTCAATCAGAGTTTTTGTGGTCATAGTACAAACCAATCCTCAGCAAGCGATTTGTCTAGCATGGTGGTCGAAATCCTAAAACTCGTGTAACAAACAATTTAATGAATAAAGAAAACTTAAAAAAAAAAAATAAGTATAAGTAATAAGTAATCTGTTTTCTTAGATTCATCTTAAAATGTTTGGCATAGTTTAATGGTTTGGTTTAATTTTACCCTTACTCCTAACAAATGTTTTATATTTTTAATTCAGTCTTATTCATATAATGACTAATAATCAAATCACAATTTTCTCTGGTCTATTATTATGATATCAATCAATCTATGGTGATAACTTTTGAAAATACGCTCTTAAAAGTAAATGGCATTTATTGTATCATCTCCGAGCCTGTTTTTGAGTGAACTGCAAATATATCCTGATGCTGAAAACGCTCTCACGGCTTCTACGCTAGTAGGCTGAACCGTCAGGATATATTCAGAGGCGAGCGTCAGGTACCATCGGACTCAAAGAACGTCATTTCTTTCTTCAAATTTTTAATTTGCGGGATCCGCGGATCCGCGCTTTGAAGGTGCGGGATCCAGCAGATTAATAAAAGCAGCGGGATTGCAATCCCTACTTTGTATACATCTGAGTTGCTGTGTTTTCCCAGCAATCTTTTGTAGTTATCCATATCCGTACTAATATTATAAATGCGAAACTGCTCGAGTTTGTTTATGACCTTTTCACGCATAACACAATATAAAGACTTTAATAATTCTTTCACCAATATAAAGCTAAATTATATGCGCAGACTACAGGTTGTATATGATGGTAAGCTCTGGCGTTATGAAATTATAAATATTAATATATTATATTTGTTATACGTTTTCTGTGGCTAAAAAAAGCGAGTTTTTGCTAACGTCAGAAAACAATCTTTTCCATGGAAACAATGTTGATATATTTTTAGGCTCTATGCTGGTAGGTACTCAGTCTACTGGTCAGCTACTACTGCAGAAAATTCAAATATTAGAATTCGTTTCTTTTTTTGGACAAGCTTGGAATAAATGTCAGATGAGAGTTCCTATATTAAAAATATAATTCGTAACGATTATAAAGACTGAATGATAAATAGAGTATTTTTTTATTATATTAACGAACTTCCAAATATTTAAATAAAAATATACATCCGAAATGTTTGTAAGCGCATAAATTCCGAACGAATGAACAAAATTGGATAAGTAATTTTTTTCTTTGAGCTATAGCATTATGAAATTTAGGTGGTAGGCGAGATGTTTGAAAACTGAATGTAAGGGAATGAATATATGGAATGCGGGAGGGGATGGGGGTGGGGTGTGGGGGGGAGATAATTGATAAGTGCAAGCGCTACAGTAATTTCCCGTAATACGATGCGAGCGAAGCGGCGGGGAAAAGCTAGTGATGTTATAACACAATATGTAATGTCATTTCTTGCATGTTCGATATCACTGACGTCAGAAGAGAAGACTTGCCCTAACCCTTAACATGAAATTTCGACGAGCTGCAAGTCAACCACGTGTCCATATTTTCGGCACCAGGAGGGTTCGAGAATGCTTTGAATAAACTACGACATCAGTCGAGTTGACCGCCGAAGAGCGCACATAAACATAACCAGACGCTGCGCAGAAAAGTAAAGTTCGCTAAAAGGCAACAGTTTGCAGCGCAGTCCATTGTGGGACTTTTTTGCGCAGGATCGGAATGTAGAATTCCAGGCCAGTGGTTTTCAACCTGTGGTGTAAAGCAAAATTGGGAGTACGCAATATCATGGCACGAATGTAGGTTTTCAAATTTCGGCGATTTACGCTCGGTGGTTTGGCATCCTGCGAAATAAAAAGACATGAAACAAAATTTGTTCAGTTTCGTATATAGAATCACTGGTTAAAAATGCCCAAATTACTCGTACATTTTTCGACTAGCTGGGGTACCCGGCTTCGCTCAGGGAGTTGGTATGAGATTGAATTGATGTTTGAACCCACAACGGATCTTGCTTTATACACCCCTACCAATGGGTAGCTCAACCCATAAAAAAAGCTCAACCCCTACCAATGGGTAGCTCAACCCATAAACATTCTACAACATTCTAGAGTGTTCTGGAATGTTCCACAATGATCTGGGGATGTTCCGAGATGTTCCATACTTTTCCTAAACATTCCAGAATGTTCCGGGATGTTCTGGAATGTTGTGGAATGCTCGCGAATACTCTAGAATGTTCTGGACTGTTCTAGAAATTTCTAGAGGGCGAAACTTCCAGCCCTTATATCTTCAAAAGCACGCCCTTCATGTAAAAACGGCAACCTTCTTCATGGATGGGGGATAGAGGGCTATCACACCATTAACTCCCGTGATCGTACCGGGACTCGTTTCTGAGTTTTAGCGGATATTTTAAGCAAACTTTGATACACTCTCTTTTATAATATATATTGATTATACTGCCCTGAAGAAGCTACGATTGTAATGAAACCCGGTCGGCAAGTATATAAAAAATAAAAGCTGTGTTTACTAAGCGTTATTGATTTATTTTAAATAAATAGGTTGTAAACTCCTGGCTCTAATGAATGTTGGCACAGCTGCACAAGGTGACTTACCTAAAATATGATGAATGGATGAAATATGAACATATTGCCTTTATGAGGACACTATTTGTATTAATGACTGTTAATTGTTGCTTTATTGCCTCGATAATAAGCCCAACATCAAAAACCACTGATCAATTATGATTATTAACGTGTTTCGTATATTTTCGCGGTAATTAATTTTGCAATGCGCAATAAACCGAATAAATACCATAGCATTTAATTAAAACGATTGCGTATTTCGATTCACAATTGTTGCTTGTATTGCAAAGGCTACTGTTTTTGGTGTTTTTTTTTTCAACCCCCGACGCAAGGAGCGGTGTTATAAGTTTGACGTGACTGTGTGTCTGTCTGTCTGTCTTTTATTTTTTGTATTATGTTAATGGAAGTACTTGCATACTGCTTAATAACCCCGTATGCATGGACATTGGAGGGTCTAGAGTCGATCAAATAAATGTAGCTTCGTTCAATAAAAAAGTAGAGTCTTGACGTGTGCGGTGAAGGAGGAAACCATATGTTTTCCTTATAACGCCGTGGGAAAGTGGTGGGGTCCCCTCCAATGTCTGTCTGTCTGTGGCATCGTAGCTCCTAAACGAATGGACCGATTATTAGTTTTTTTTGTTTGAAAGCTGACATAATCGAGATGGTTCTTAGCTACAATTCATGAAAATCTGTTCGGGCGTTTCAAGGTTATCAGCTCTTCTTTGTGTAGGGGGTTTCTTAAAATTTTGTAAATTTTACTTATACTATTTTCATTTTGGGAATCCATTCAGCTGATAAATAACGGAGCCAAGATTTTTTACACAAATAAAGCTTTGTTAATCTAAATATATAAAATAAATGTTTTTTTTTTTACATTAGCTCCACACAAAAGGCCCCTGAGAAAAATGATTTCCCTCAGGGCCTATGTCTTAGGGGATGCTGTGTGGAGGGTATTTTTAATGAAGGGAAGGATAGGAAGTTCTGGCGTTCGCCTTCGAATGTAGCATCACACTTATTAGAAAACAAACACTCGTTTGACAAAGACAGAGACGTTAAAGTTCTCCATATTTGTAATAAAGGTCATAAACTAGATAGACTAGAATCATTAGAAATTACCCGCTTAACATTCGAAATAAAAAAATGTATTTAGTTTATATAATGACCATTCCTACTCCAATGTAAAAATATATCTCTTCAAAAAACAATTTTAAAAAATCCCATACATCATAATAACGACAATTGACAAAAAAAGTTGTCATTAATAATTCATATTACTTGTTAGGTTTTTCCCCAAACAATATTGAAGTGAGCTACAAACCCAAGGTAATTAGCCTACTGGGATAACCAAAATAATTAGAAATTCGACAGTCTGAAACGACTTAGTAACAAATGTAATCATCGGTATCATCATCATCAGTATATTGAAGCAAAAACTTTGTACCCCTTTTTACGAAAATTGCGCGGATGCAGGAGTATGAAAATTCGCACACTTATAGTTTATATAGAGAAGGAGTGCAGAATGCTAATATTCTTTTTAAATTACGCATAAAAAAAAAAAACCATTACAATTATGGTCGAATTTCGACCATTGGGCGACCACTAGTTAATATAATTGATTCTTGTAGACCACCCCCCTATCCCTCCCCCATATATAAACCGTAGACTAAGAATAATTTGTACCAGTCTGAAGATGACTCTAGCGAGCTGAAACCGGTTACGGTCAATAAAACTAACGTGGAAAAAGGTTTTATATTTGTTTTATTATAATATATTATAATGGAATTCCACCATGAAAGTCAGTTTCAAAAATAGACATATTAAAAAGCGTCCAGGAGTGACGGACTTATGAACCTATCCCTCCCACTGCGGTGCAAGGCGTTGTTCCGAGAGAGTACGATCCGGCCTGTCATGCAGCTGGTGGACAGACGCGCATGAACCCGGTCACCCCTACTAAGTCACCAAATGTAGCGCACCAATTGGGGTGACCCATGGCAGTGGTGTTGGTTATCCAATAAATGGTTCATACCCGCCTCCCAAATTGATTTTGAAGAAAAAAAAATTGAAAAAAAGATGTCATCGAAAAAGTCACCGGAGACCCAAATTTCATTTACATTTTTTACTCCAAATAATTCCAGGAATCACTAGTTAAAGCATAGGTTTCAACCTTATTTTGTCCACCGCCCACTTTGAGAATATCTTTTTCACGAATCTGTTATTGTCAGGATTATATTTCTCACAGCCAGGAGGGGGGGGGGGGGGATACCGGGTTGCTACCTCCTTCCTTCTTATATTCGTGATATTATAGTGTCAATTCTTAATAATAATATTACACGTAAGATTATTTACGTAACAAGCGTGTTTTTTTGTCATTTTTAGACCATATTTTTTTACCTGCCCACGTGTAATCTCAAAGCCCCCTAATTTTTCTCAACGCTCCCTAGTTTTCTCTGGGTCTTCTACCGCCTCCTGAAAGTCTGAAACTACGTACTACGTCTACGTATGAGATAAGGTGAGTCAAGCACTTGTGTGATGTTAGGTGTGTGACTTTAGTTTGCCTCCTCGTCTGAGATCCGATCTGCATACCTTCAGCTCGCTAGTTTCCGCATTTCTCAGCATTACTCCACTATCCCACGGAGTTTAGGTTATTATATCACTTCTTCACGCATCATCAATTATTATCGTCTTCAGTCACAACGTCAAGGAATTTACAGCGTAATGAGCATTGAGCGCGGAGTTAGAATTGCTAAGCTAAGTACTCGCGTTCATTCATGCTCGATAATTCTACACTCATTTGAACATGTCTCAACGTGTGTACCATCTAGTTCGATTCTTTTTTGTTCGATAACGAACGAACGGCTTGATGCGAAAAAGATTAGTAGGAAGGTAATTCTTGCACGATGTTCGATAGAAATTTACTGCTGTGTATTCACGTTCGACGGTTTGGTTCGATCAAACTTGTTGTCTTGGAACCATTCTGATCGTTGATTTCGACACAAAACGCCGTAGACATCCGACAAAGACGATCATTCAAATCGTAAATGTTTTTATTTATTTATTACACGCCCTAATGTGCTTTTACATTTTTTGTTTGTAAGTAAAGTATCACAGTACTTTTAAATACATACTTTAAAACTATAAAACAATGAAGAAAATACAATATAATGAAAAAAATGTAACAACTATTGTATATAACTCAAAATACATTGGTAAAAATGAAAAGAAGTCACGCATAAAAAGATATTCAATATAAACAAAAATTGCAGAAATTATCCACAACCATTTGTGTCTAGATTTATAAAAGAATTGGAATAAATAATGTTTATACTGGTTATTCTTAAGGTGAAATATATCTCCTAGATCAGAATATTTACTTTCGAGATTGAGAAGTCTCGGAATCGAGGAATTTTGGTAAGAGAGTGTCCTGGTGTTGTTAAAGTAAAAGGGTAGTAAGTAGTGTCGGCAAGATCTTTTGGGAATATGGATGTTGATAAATTGAAGTAATTCAGGACAGTCAATTTCGTAATGTAGTATTTTATCGAGTAGGTAATTATAATCAATATTTTGTACAGGAATATGCAATTTAGAGTGTATAAATCTCAGGAACTTGTGTTGAATCTTTTCAGTGTTGTCGGAATGAATATTGTAAAATGGAGACCATAACGTAGAGTTATACTCTGGTTGGCATCTGACAAGGGTATTATTATATAATACGATAAATGTGCCTGAATTGTCGAAGTCTTTAAATCAAAACAAATCCAAGAGTTTTAAGGCCCTCATTGATAATATTATTAACATGTCGAACATCGAGAAAAGAGTTGAGTATATAAAAGAACTCCAGTCCATTTATTTTATTTTTTTAAATGAATAATGACCTTTTAACTTAAATAACTGCATATTTATTTTTATATTTAGTTTTAATAGTTAAAATAAATGTCAAAGTTTTAATTTTTCAGGATCCCCCGAAAACCACCGCATCTGGTGTGAATCGTGTGACGTCATCATGGCCAAAAGTTTTAGTTATTTTCAACAGATGTTGTCATTTTGTATGGAAGAAGCTATGAAACTATTCAATAAGTAAAACGTTATTTAGGTGGAATTATTTATTTATTATATTATATTTATTATATTTTTCAATATTATTACGGGAGAGTGGTATAAAAATTGTTTGAAATTATAATTTTTTTAGCTTTACGAATCGAAATCAAAATTATGGAAACCGAAGCAGCAATTTTGTAGGCAACTGGAATCAGCTGATCGTCGCCCGCCATTTTCAAATTCAGAATTGGAGCGTTGCGACAGGCATTACAGGATGTTTTTAGACAGCTAAAGTTATTGAATATTTTAAATAATATAGATAAACTAATAGAGATTTTCTATTTTTGATACTGAATTATTTAGACCTAAATAATGTTTCAATCAAAACAATAACTATTATATGTCTAAACCTCTATAAACCAATAACACGGAATGTTGAATGGCTTGTCATAATTTTCAATACAAATATACCAACATTTGACCAGTCAGTGGTTGAGCGGGCATCGCGCTTGGGTCTCACCCGGGCGTCCCGTGTTCGATCCCTCGGCTGGCTAAGTCCTCCATCACAACACAAGCAACATTTTCGGCTTTCTGTGGTGGCAGTAGGAGATTTTCAAACATTGTTGGGTTATTCGTAACCCGGGAATGTTTGTCTTTCTTTTAAAAAAAAAAATACCAGGTGACTGGAGAATTATGGACGCGGTGACGTCACGCCTCACGAATTCAATAATACCAACTTGACAGGGTTTTTTAATGACGCCTTTTAAAATGGAATTTTTAAAACTCTACGTTAAATATTATTTAATAAAACTTGCATATTCAGAATCAGCGTTTATTGGTCTGTATGAACATATTTTTTTAAAGCCATAATCTTTTTCACTGGAGTTCCTTATTATGTAAAACCAGTGTTGTGTTGTATGTTGGTCAGTTGATCAGATAATATGATATGTAGCTCGCATATGATCCGGTTCATCGTGCATAGCTGTTCACTAGCCGTGGCGTAATTAGTTGTAATTACTATTATCGCTTGCTTCATGCATCGGACCACTAAACTACACTTACATCATGTATCATTGTCCTTACGACAGTCTGTCTGGTGCAGCGGGCACTGGCCACTGGACACCCAGTCTACTGGAACCGGTGAACACACAACACTTGGCTTATCTTCAATCCATCTAGTTTAGTAACCGTTTCATCAGTTATACTGGGGATTCTCAACCTTTATTGTTATCAGAGGGGCGATTGCGAAGGAATTTTCCTTAACTTTAAAATTATTAACGACTTTTTCGTTAACCAGAAAGGCGATTGCAAGGGAATTTTTCTTAACCTTAAAATTATTAACGATCTTTTCGTTAACTAGAGGGGCGATTGCAATGGAATTTTTCTTAACCTTAAAATTATTAACGACTTTTTCGTTAACCAGAGGGGCGATTGCAAAGGAATTTTCCTTAACCTTAAAATTATTAACGACTTTTTCGTTAACTTGCGATTCCAGAGAGGCGATTCCGGTTCGCTTAAGGATAAAGGATTGTTTTAACCTTAAAATTAACGAATTTTGACAGCGAAAATTATAAAAAATACATTTATTCATGTATTTAACTTAATCAGTAAAATAATATAAAAATTTTGCACGCAAACATAAAAAAGCTTTAAAAATGGCTCACCTTACGTTTTTTCTAAATAAAATTACTGATAACGGAAAAAAAACTTATACATATTTTATTAGACAAATGTTTTATAAACAATTCGGTCTTGGCACACACTCCTTGCCTCGTTCACAATCATACATGCTCTTCTATTATTCTGACTCTTGACATAGCCCAATTCAAGCATCTGACACACTTTTTTTTTTAGTGTCGTAGTTTATTTATTTATTTTTTTTACATTATTTTAGAAAAGAAAAGAATGTGTCCTTACTGGGGTGCCCCGTTCTAAGGTCACATTGTACATGTTTTTGTCTTTGAATTATAAGTTAATACCTATTTTAAAATATTGCAAGAGGAAAATTATAAAGTTATATCTAAAAGAATGTACAAGCACTAATCTTTATTTGGTTGCAAAATTGAATTTATGTTCTTCCATCCCATGTCCATAATCCATATCTTAATTCTTCTTTTGAAGTCGTTTATTTTTTTAACGGTTTTATTAGTTAATGTAGGAGTTCTGATGACTTGGTCTTGCCATGCCTTCCGCGGGCGTCCTCGACTTCTTCTACCATTCACATTTGCGTCATATATTCTTCTTACACTACTTTTTCGTTAATTCGCTCTACATGCCCTTACCATCTGAAGATCTCTTTCTTAATCTTACTCATAACGCATACATCAGCCTTGCATTCTTTGCGGATCTCCACATGGTTTTACTCCACAAACGCCTCAGGGATCTCTTTCAACAGCATTCAGTCTGCTTTCATTCTTCCTCTGCCAGTTCCATGCCTCACTGCCATACATCAGAGCAGGTACCAGCACTCCATTGTGGACTGTTAGCTTCGCTTCCTTTGACAGTTTTTTTATTAGCGCCATCGGCATTCAGTCCTCAATTAATGGAGTTACCTGCTTTTACCCTTCTTTCAATATCTCTATCGGTCTTCCCATCTCTCCTTAACATACTATCCAGATACACAAACTCATCCACCTGCTCCAAGTTTTCATCATTCACAACTATATTGCACACCGTTTTCGTACTCTGTCTTCCAAACACCATGATTTTAGATTTAATTTTGTAATGTTTTTAAATTGAATAAAGTTGAGGTTTTCTTATCTTTGGTAGACCACTGTTTAAGAAGCCCTGGCTTATAGGAAAGCGATTTGATGGTAAAGAGATGCAATCACTTTACCACATCATGTTATTATAAACACGGAATCTAAACTCTTGCCACATCTCCACCGCCACCGCCACCGCCGGTAAGTCTCTCGTCCGCGGAGGAATTCCTAGCAAATTGACCATCACGTATTCTACTAATTATGTAAATAATAATTACTGGGAAAAAATCAAATTTCACTGGTGTTGTCTATCATTAGATCAGGAATGCGAATACGTACGAGTGTAGGATTCAGGGTTGCCGATTCGTGGGAGATTCCCCAAATTGCGGGGAATTTCTGAGATTTTTCAAAACTTGATTATTTCTCAGAGAGAACCCGTTTGTGGAGAAAATGCCGGGATTCTGGGCAACCCAATTGAAAAAAATATTTACAATATATTTTTTTACATGAGCTCCACACAGCAGGCCCCGAGGAACATAATTTCTCTCAGGCCCTATGTCATCTTTGGGGATGCTCGGTGGAGGGTTTTTTTAAAGAAAGGAAGGGGAGGAGAGTTCTGGGAAGGAAAAGGGTTTAAGGGGTGGGTAGGAATCTGAAGTTCAGTGTGTCCTGGTCGTTCACCTGAGAGACCTAGACAAACGTCATCCCATGGACCTGGACACCCCTGCTAAAACACCAAAAGTAGCGAATCACTTAGGGTGCCCAAGGCAGAGGTGTTGGTTATCCAATAAAGGTTCCCGGGGCGGCGGTACCCATTCCCGCCTCCCAAATTGAAATTGATGAGTTTGTGTATTTGGAAAGCGTGTTGTATGCCGATGATGCGGTGCTGATTTCTAACATTATGGAACATATGGTTATCACATCACATCACATTATTCTAACATATGGTTATCCAATAAAGGTTCCCGGGGCGGCGGTACTATTTCCCGCCTCCTAAATTGGATTTTACTAAAATTTCATTTTGTTTTTTTATAATTATTATATTTGGATGATTTATATAGCGCCGTTTTTGTAAAAAATCACCTCAAGGGCGCTGTGCGCATGTGCAGACAGTTAGACTATGGCATCCACATTGGTGTTTGTTGTGAGGCTGCAGGTGGTGGGGAGGGGAAGGAGATGGGAAAGAGGAAGGTGGGGAAGTACCTGGCTATTCAGATCTGGCCACCAAACACTAAAGCCATTTCAAGCAACGTTTCAATTCCGAATGGTGGTCTTACACCAGGGCGATTCCGACAGTACCTTCCACTTTGAACCTGCCGCAAATATACTACACATGGTAAACCACTTATCATTGTATTATCGTGTAATCCCAGATTTGCTGTCAACTTTCCCTTTAACAAATAAAATAAAATAAAAAAAATATTATTTTTAATTAATTATTTGTGAAGAACACAAATTAATCAAATAAAATGTATTTGGGCACGCAGGTATTTGAACCCGCGACATTCGGTATTGCATTTTCTCTAGAAGCAAATAGTTTAAAAATTAATCTTTTTTTAAAGCCGAATGAAAGAAACATCCGAAATGACAAAAATATGCTAATTTCAATAGAATTTTGTTTCATTTTGGAGTTAAAATTTGTGGGGAATTTGAACATTTATTGCGGATATTTAGAACATATGCATTGGCAACCCTGGTTAGAATGTTCAACAGATTATTGCATGTCCGGGTCCGGGCGTGTGCAGCAGGTACCTACTGAGCAGGGTTGTCGGAAGCTATAAATTCTTAAAAATATATATTAATTAATAGATGCGTACAAGGTACTTTCAATAGCTTAGCAGGTACAAATTTCAATTATATGAAAACAATATTATACAATAAAAAAATAATAAAATTGACTTTTTAAAAAAATATTACAATTTAAGGTTTTACTCATTAGTTAAAAAAATAAAATAAGAGTTCAATTTCGTAAGTCCGTCTGGGGCCTTGGAATCAAAGCGTCTCGTAAAATGGCGATAAAAGTTTTCTTCTAAAAAGGCGTGTATAATAACACTTCTAGGGATTTTTTTAAAATAAGAAATATGGCGCAACAGCTGTTTCGCCTTCTGAAGGCATTTTCAAACTGTGGTGAATCGGTGTGGTGGTTGCTGTGCTAATATTATATTGGTCAAATGAGATATATCTTATGTCCTAAAATATTAATATAATCCAATATAATGATGCATGTAGAATTATATTTGGATTCAGAAGATATAGCAGTGCATCGGCAATGTTCACTGAACTAGGACTGCACGGATTCGCCGGTCTAAAGAGACATCGGGTCACTGGAGCCAGGATGCGGCTAATGGCTTCCGACAATGCAGTGGTGACCGCAGCGTTCCAGCACCAAACCCCACTCCTGAGTGAGCGCTGGGCCCGAGCTTGGAGAATAGAATTGATTACTTATTTATTTTTTTATATTTAATTTTTATATGTATATATTTTTTTATTTTGTTTTTTTTTTCCTATTCTATGTTCTAAAAAAAAAAATCCGTTGTTTTAAAATATATTATATAAATATGTACAATCATATGGGACGTGTGGGATTGCACTATCCTCCCCACATCCTGGAATAAAACTTATTATTATTATTTTTATTAATATGTTGAGTAAAACATTCGAATGTTGTCTTTTCCTGGTGACTTCGAATTGTTTAGCTGGTTAACGATAATATTGATATGTTCGCAGGTGGCTCTAGGTAGGTAAAAAAATAGAATGTGTAATTCACACGCGGTAGAAGTGAAACCGTCATAAAACTAAAGAAGACAAGAGTGGGGAGCACCGAAGCACCACACAAAGAGGAGACCGATTCTCATTCTCTCGAAGGCTAGGTACTTAAAGATTTTTTTTATATTAACTTCACACAGGAGGCCCTGAGGAAAATATTTTCCCTCAGGTCCTATGTCATCTTTGAAGATGCCGTGTGGAGGGTCTTTTACTCTGTGTTTCCTCCCTCCTACAACATGGGTCTTGAAGAGACCAATGTTGTAGGAGGGAGGAAACACAGAGGCCAGCAAATCGTTCCACAGAACTCAAGAACGAGTCGTAGAAACGACCCGTTCTCATGTGACGAATGTTAACCGTATACTAATGTTGGGCGTGTGTTTGGCGTGTTGTGTTTGTCTCCGTTTAGTTAGTGTCTTTATTTTTTGTGTTTGTCTCTTTTTCGATGTATGTGTTTGTCTCTTTGTAGTGTCGCTATTTTTCATTTTCATCGAGTTTCAAATCACAACGGTTCCAAAGAAGTTTTCACACTTCAAAAATTTAACAATAGGTAAGCTAAGTTTTTAATAAATGTATGTTCTGGCAACCCTGCTTGGCGTGCGTATGATTTCCATTATGTTTCACAATTCACAATGGACAGATGAAAAGTAGACCAAGACGCTTCGGACCAATCTCATTGAACAATTCTCTCTCACACTTCTCTCTCTCTCCCTCCCTCTCTCTACTGCCAGTACCGCCACAGTAATAATAATAACTCTATTGTACGGATAATCAATGATTTAGTTCCGTTTTGTCGTAAATTCCAAAACCACAAAAGGCTACAAAGCGAATTGATCAACTATTTTAATATAATCATTGAAGAAAATCTGACCGACAGACATACTCGTATCACATTTAGGAAGATATATATTCTAATTAAATCCTTGTACTATTTTTTTTTTTACAATTAAATATAGCAAAATGGCTGAAAGTAAATATGTTGAAACTGAACGTAAACAAAACAAAATATATAGAAATAGGCAATAAAACGCGTAACACGGTGTTAAATTTGACAATTAATGATGAAAAAATTGAAAAAGTAAATGATATCAAATACCTGGGTGTGATACTCGATTCAAAACTAACATTCGGGGCAAATTTTGAATATGTGCTAAAGAAGATATCTAAAAAAGTAAATTTTCTTAGAAGAAATAAATTTAACAGAAATACTACAGAGCTCATTTATAAAACTGTAGTTGCTCCACATTTTGATTACTGCTCTACGATGTTATATTTGGCCAATGAAGGAAATTTGAATAAGCTAGAAGTTATACAGAACAGAGCTATGAGATGTATACTGGGGAAAGGCAAATATGCAAGGGTTAATCAAATGAGAGAGGAGCTAAATTTGATTCCAATAAAGGAGAGACTGCTGTTTAATGTATTAATTTTTGTGCATTAAGTAATGAAAAACCAGATGCCAAAATACTTTAAGGATAAAATTGTTTTTAATAGAGATGTATGTACATAATAACGAAACATGATATGTAAATAGAATTAGATTGCCACATATGAAAAAATCAAAATCACAGGACTACCTAATGTAAAGAGGACTAAAGACGTACGATGAAATGCCTGAAAGTATGAAAAATGAAGAAAGAATGAATGTATTTAAAAATAAATGTTATGCTTACTGTAAAAATATTTAAATTTATCAAATGAAATGTTACACTGTGCATATTAGTTTATATTCTTGTAGTATAAACTAACTCAATAAATAATAATAAAAAAATTAACTCCATCCAGGAGGATAATAATTAAAAATAATATTGTCCTATTTGAAGACGCTTTGTGGAGGGTCTTTTTGAGAAGTGGGAGGAGTAAACATGGGTCTAGGTCAGGGGTCGGCAGTTTGTCAAGTGAGAAGAGCCAATTTGTCAAAGAAACAGGATAACAAATATATCCGGGAACCATATTATAACGGGGGGGAGTGTAGTCGCACTGTGGTAAAATGTGGTGGAACGATAATTACCATTTGCTTTGTGTTATCTACATTCTAACTGTAATATCACACTTCTGCTCGTTTAAATGTTTCTATAAACAGACTCGCGTTAAATTAAATCCAGTTTTGTGTTCGGAATGCAAAAAAATAATCTTTTGGCGGCACCATTTCATAAGGCTGGTTGAGTAGAGGTGAAATTGCAATTGATATTTGAAGAGCTGAAGAGCCGCAGATTCTGTGCACAGCCGCAAATTCTGACCCCTGGTCTAGGCGACCGGCGTGGTCTAGGGGTAAGGCTCTTGAATCGCAGTCCAAGGGTCGCGGGATCGAATCCCGGCGTGGGCAAATAAATTTTATTCGATTAATTTGTGTTATTACACAATTTCATTTAAACTAAAATGTAGTAAGTATATTTGCGGCACGTTCCATAGTGGAAGATTCTCTCAGTATCACTCTGGTGTAAGACCACCATTCAGGATTAAAATGTTGCTTGAAATGGCTTTAGTCGTGTTTGGTGACCAGATCTGAATAGCCAGGTACTTCCCCGCCTTCCTCTTCCCATCTCCTTAATTGATATTTTATTAATCTACCGGTTTCAGCACCTACGTACCAACATCAGGACTTATAAAATTACTATCAAATACACAAGTACACAGACTTATAACCATATTGTTAAGACAGAAAGGGTCAGTATAATAGAATGGGACAGTGCGTCAGTTGCGGGAGGGAGGTGAGGGAGGATGGTGTGAGTTAAGTGAAGTAACGGGAAACATACTTAAAATAGGGCAGAAGGTTAAATTTAATTGATTATTGATGATATCAACTTTTGAATTTACCGATTTTTTTTTTCTAAAGTTTCTAAATTGTTTAGACTTAAACCTATTACATTTTTGTGTAGGACTTTAATTCCTGTAACTAACTAACCATCACGCCGTTTCAGAGAGGACGGACCGCCAAACAACTCGATCTTGGCACACACTCCTTGCTTCGTTCACATTCATACATCGTCTCTTACATTCTCTTCTGTTATTCTGACTCTTGACATCGCCCGACTCAAGTATCTGATTCACTTGATCGTGCCATGTCTTCCTCGGGCGTCCCCGACTTCGTCTACCATTCACATTTGCGTCATATTTCTCCTTACACTCCTTTCCTCATTCATTCGCTCTACATGCCCAAACCATCTGAGCGTCCCTTTCTTAATCTTATTCATTACGCTTACATCAGCCTTGCATTCTTTGCGGATCTCAACATTTCTCACACGATCATACATGGTTTTACCACACATACGTCTCAGGGATCTCATTTCTACAGCATTCAGTCTACTTTCATCCTTTCTCTGCCAGTTCCATGCCTCACTGCCATACATCAGGGTAGGTACCAGCACTCCACTATGGACGGCTAGCTTCGCTCCTTTCAAAGGCACAGAAGAGTTTCTGGTTTTTTGCGAGAAACTTCTCAGTGAGCATACGCAACGAGAAAATCTGGTCCATGCACCCCCTTCCACTCATAAAAGCGCCTTGCACATCCCAAGCTTTTTCCTTTGTTTTCATTCTTACCCTTTCTATTAATTCCTGTATCGCGGTTTAAAGTGTGATCATAACATCATAAATCGTTCAGTGCAATTACAAAAAAAGAGGACTGTAAACAGGTTCTTAATAAAAATTACTAAAGAAATAAATTTGTCCAGAAACAAACGATTTCTATTTTTGTATCTGTGAAGAAACAGGACAAAGGGTCATTTCAATCCAACATTGCTTGCACTTAGATAATACAATCCCGGGATCCCGGTCCATTTTCAATCCCGAAAATACCGGGACTGCACTTTGGCTAATCTCGGGATTTTTGGGATTGCCATAATCAGGGGGCCTAGTCTCTATCTTTCCGTTTCACAAACCAGGACGTTTGTGATTTAACCTTCACTAGCGGGTGCTGTCAACCAAGCGGACACGGTCTATAATTACTGAAATATCTCTGTAAATATACTAAACATAGAGTTCATATTTTAGGTATTCCTCCGCAATACATATTTGTATTGTTTTAAAAAATTACAACATATAAATATTAACTGAGAGTACTGCACGGGAGCGCGAGGAAGTTTTTAGCACGATAGGAGGAGGGTTAACATGCGTTTGTGACGTAGCTAAACGTGCCGTACGGACGTTGTGAAAGATAGAGACTAGGCCCCCAGGTCTAGTTTGCATTCCGTAATCCGTTGCGCCTTGACTTGTTCGGAAGTTATGCGCGGACAAACTTTTCTTATATTTATTTTTTATTTATATATATAGATATTAACTACGACGCCTGAAATAAAATTTCCCGCAAATTTATCAAGATAGTTACCAAGACAACGATTTGTTTTGCTTTTCGTCTCACGTTATCAATAACTCGCTTTTGTAAGGGACAATAAACGTAAAATAAATATAAAATATTAATATTTATAATTTTATAACGCCAGAGCTTACCATTATATATAGCCTATATTACTCGCATATAATGTCTATTAGTGAAAGAATTATTGAATTAGATTTAGTGGTTTGGGCGTGAAAGCGTAACAAACAAACACATGCTCTTTCGCATTTATAATATTAGTATAGATAAGTTGTCTTGTGTCAAAAACAATATTAATAAATAATGTTTAAGAACTTACTATCTACGCTTATATTTTATTTTATCCCAATTATTAACCGCATTTCCTGATCCCGGGATAGTACCGGGATCCCGGGATTACGCATCGAAAATCCCGTAATCCCGGGATTTAAAAACATGCTCGGGATTGAATTCTCTACTTGGATTGTACGATTGTAATTTCATTATCTTTGGGGTGAATACACTACCATTTGCGTTATAACCGCGTCATAGATTTATTTATTTATTTTCGGAATATTGTCAGCGGTTTTTGAGTCTGCGTACTCCTTCACTCTTACTACAATTTGGTTGTACTCCGTACCCTCTATCTACCCGTACCCGGCTGACGGCCGGCGTGGTCTAGCGGTAAGGCTATTGACTCGCAATCCGAAGGTCGCGGGATCGAATCCCGGCGTGGCAAATAAATTTTATTGATTAATTTTTGTTATTTATTTATAAACAAAAACAAGCAGTACATTAGTTACAAAAGAAAAAAATTATTAAGTATTTTTGTTATTGTTTTTGGGGTGTTATGCCGTGTTTCGCTACCTCCTTCTTTAGCCAACGTTTCGGACAGCGTTACAGTGTCCATCATCAGGGCAGATGAGTAAATGATATTGGTGAGAGTGTTTACTTATGTGTGTCGAATCGATACCGTGCTGCCAGCTCCATTTCTCTACGAGCTGGTGTTAGAAAACATTCAGCATGGTGAAAACCTAAAAACATACCCAATTATTAAGTATATTTCATGATGGGTTCCTATGATATGTTTCTTTGTATTGTCTATGTATATTAAGTAATTACCGGGTGATCTGCGTAGTGGGTATGTGGGCGTATATGTGTGAGTATGTATGTGTGTATATGTGAGTATGTAATTCAATTTCACATAGGTAGAGCCTCAAATCTGATTCAACACTCAGGCGATTGCGATAATTATTTTTAATAAAATGCATTTTTACACAAAATACGTGTTTGTGAACGGTTTTACTTGCTAACTAGCAGATTGTGGACAATCTACGAAAAAAGTTGAAAGGTGGCCAACTTTACTCGCTACTCGCTCAAGATGGCGGCCTACCACCAGGTGATTCCGTAACTGTCAGAATTAGTTGCCGCGGGAGCCGTAATTCTCGCTACTGGCTAGCGTGCGGCGCTAGGTGCGAACTAAAGTTTTTTACAAAATGTCGACCGAATTGGTTCGAGCGAGAGTCGTTATTTTAGCTGCTACTGTCGCTACTGAGCGAGTAGACAGTTTTGTCTGTCATCACGACAATCTCACTCGCCGATTCATCCGCTTTTAAACTTACCGGCAAGTAGCTTGTAAGCTCGCTCTATGTAATCGAGGCTTTACTCCTATAAGAAGTAACTTATCAAAAAAAGCAAAACGCAACGATAAACTAGTGGTCAATATCTATATTATATTAAAAAATATTTGCAATAGTGTCAAAAACCAGAGAGGAAAAAAAGAACGAAACGTCGCCCCGTTTTCCGCGTTGTGACTATTCTATTATGAAAAACCACTTCATCTTGTGTGAGACTGCTTTTCCAGCAGAGCACAGAAAAGCATAGAATCGCTATAATTCAGCTGATGGAAAGTCAGCTGGTTTACATTCATGTGACGTGTGGTAATAATACAGTAACAATGGATAGTACGAACACCATTGTGTGAAATTGACTTTTTACTTGTGACACAGATCGGGTCGGGTCACGTGTGGAGAATGTTGCTTGTCATGGAACAATAAAAGCTATTGAATCTTGCCTTATTTTCTCTACAGATTTATAATAATTTTATAATAGGACTCAAAATATGAGAGATAAGGCGGGTAGATCAGATTTTCCCCTAAAAACAAGCGGTGATCCGGCTTGGTAGCTGCTTCAGTGCGATCTTTATGTCCGTTTGCTGTCATAACCCACCGCCTGCGAGGAGGGCTCAATGATTCGCTTTCTCAACTAAGAGGGAGTCCGCCCTTTTGAAGTTAATATGATCGCATGTTTGAACCCAGACGTCAATAAGTCTACCACACAAATGATTTTCAACCCCGGATTGAAAAAGATATGATTGGCATCTTTTTCTTCACTTGAAGCAACATTTAGCAGGAAAACCTTTGGGGTCCGACTAGGACACGGAGGGAAAAGTGATAACATATTTGGCAGCGGAGTTCTGCAATAAGGGAGACAAGGACTTAGTGGCTCACCGAGTGCATCGATCATAACGGGGACTACGTCGAAAAATATTGGGGATATGTACCTAAAATGTCATGCAATTTTTTTGTTCTTGGACAACTCTTATAGGTATCAAAAAACACATCATTACAAAATTCATGCCGCATACTTCTTCTTGGCAGTAGAAATGAGGATCGACAGAGTTCGAATAAAATAATTGATATACGCGTCCAGCGTCGGGGATTTCTGAGCGTCCGATTAAAAAATTTCCCGCCTTCATAAAAAAAAAATCATACCTCCGAGTTATAAAGAGAGACATATAAACTGCTTATAGTGTAAGAGAGCCATTGATAGCACCTATATTTAACCTTTTATACCATATTTTTATCATTTTTTAATCACGATCAATGATTAGTAAGAAAAAATATTTCAATTTTTTTTTAAAGTATTTTCGTTATTTGTTTTTGGGGTGTTATGCTGTGTTGCGCTACCTCCTTCTTTAGTCAACGTTTCGGACAGCGTTACAGTGTCCATCATCGGGGCAGATGTGTAATTGTGTCCACAATTGTGTCACAAATACACATCAGCCCTGATGATGGACACTGTAACGCTGTCCGAAACGTTGGCTAAAGAAGGAGATAGCGCAACACGGCATAACACCCCAAAAACAAATAACAAAAATACTTTTGGCCGTGAAAATCTAAAAACTATTCAATGATTTCGTTTCGCGAAATGTCTACAACAAATAATTCAGAAGAGATCAATCGAGATACAACGCGCGGGAACTTTTGGAATGATTTCAATAAATGTTATAAAATATCTCTTTACATTGGCCACATGTTGGCCAGCGAACGCTCGAGGGTGTTTGCAAATTGGCCAGAATTTGGTCAAAAATGGTCCTTCGTATTTTTCGAAATTTTCCCCGCTCCCCAGAGGGGCGAGGGGAAACGTGTTTGAAAAGTATAGAAAAGGGGAAGTGTTCCAACACTTTTGTTTGGGCAGAATTTGCAGATCTCCATTTATACTGCCAAGATGAATTTTTAAACAAAGCTTCACATATGCTCACTTTTTGTCATTTATCAAACCGTCTTTTATCCGGTTCCATGCCACATGAGAATAAAGCCAGCTCAACACCTCCTTGAAAAGTCATTAAAAGCTATGAAAAAAATAATTTTAAGTTAGCCGATTAACCTAACCTAACGTAAACTATTTAACCATTTTTTATGTATATTTTTTTATCACTCTAAATGATCTGAGATGGTTCTGAGTTGGTTTAATTCCGGGTTGTCCGGTTACCCTTTTATCCGTACCATAACGAAATAAATTTTAACATAAATAACGTATATTTTATATATTTAAAGTAAATGAATATGTTGACAGGAAGGCTGACAGAGATATTGAATGACGGGTAAATGAGATAACCCCATTAACGGAGTTAACTGCATTTACCATGTAGCGGTTGGCGTTAAAAACAATTGTCCTAAGTAGTAATGTATGTAAATATAATAATAATAACGTAGTATTTATATAGCGCAGTTTTGTGTTTATTTATTTGAGGAACATAAACAGTCTTAGTAATACAATAGACATAATAGGATGATAAAAAACAGACCAATTATTAATGTTCACAGATAGGTATTTAGAAACAAGACTAACTGAATGTAAACTAGAATATTTAAGAAAAATGAAAGAAAAACAGAACTAAGCAGCAATAATAGTACAAATCTGAATTCAACAAATGATAAACCAATTACACAACAATAAAATAAGTGCGATTGATTATAACTGAAATCGACTGCAAAATAGGTATTTGGGTTGGGAAGGGTAAGGGGAGGAGAGGAATAAGGGAAAGTTGTCACGCAAGTAATATAAAAATATTAGATACAATTAATTTAACCGTCATGAATATAATATGTCATTCGCACCTAGAATGTTATACAATGAAGTTCTGTAGCGACAGTAACTAGCAGTAAATACGTCAGCACGTGTGTCTATATTAATTTGCAAATTTATTGTTATAGTAGTTACATGTCCTTTGCGTAAATTCATTTTGATTGGAATTGGTGTTGCATCTATCAATATAGAAAAGGGTATTTTGTCTACTATATCGAATCGACGTGTGGAAATTTATTTTGTTTAGCAACTGCGGGCAGCCAACTTTTGAGTTAATAATTTTGTACAGGAGCATCTGATCGGCGACAAACCTCCTGTTGAGTAGTTTCGTGATTCGAAAATATTTCTCGACTTCGTCGTAAGAGTTGTATATGTTGAATGATTTAAAATTGAGGAATTTGAGATTTGTTATTTCACTTCAAGTGCGCTTAGCTATAAACTAAAGGGTATATTCTAGTTTAGAAGCATGAATTATAGGTATTTTTTCAGGTGTAATAAAAAAAAAACAAAATATTTTTACAAGCCATTATTTTACGAAATATTGATTAAAACATTATTGAATACACAAAAAAAATCACACGAAAAAATTCAAAATTCAAAAAGTTACAGGGTGTTGAAGTGGATGGTCTCAAAAATATGGCGCGCCCTGGTTGACACGATTGCAACCCTCCTAGTAATCTAAAAAAAAAAAAAATATTCTTAATTCAAACAAATGCGGCTACGGCCCGAACCAACGAAGAGTCAAAAAATTTTTTTTCGCAAAATGGCGGCTGTCTGAAATAAAAAAGACATTTTTACCAGTTTCTTTGATTTTCCAATTTTTTTTAAAATAGTAAATTATTTTTTTACAGTTTTAGTTCCCGCCGTAAAGTAATGTATAGAGAAGGCTCACACCAAATTTCAAGCAAATTGGTTCCGTAGAACTTGAGATATCGTGTCAACCGTCTCGAAAAAAGTGGTTTAGAGAAAAATGCGTTTAAAATTTTGTTCTATTCAGATTCTGGTTAGATTCCGTCTAAACCGCGACATTGAAATGGTTATTACTTTTAAAATAATTTCTGAGATATTTTTGCATATTTAGAAAAAAATAATGTTTTTTTTTCTGGGGGAACGGAATGAGAGAATTTTTGAAACCACGGTTTTGATGGGATAATCCTTTGTATTGAGGCGTAGCAGGCTCCCTCGGATTGACTAGCAATGTTCCAATACTCTGCCCAAGCATTTTGGGATTTATATTTGATGATGGAACAAATATCAGATAGGGGATTATGATTTACGAGGGTAACAATAGGGTTAGACGCTCCTTGTATTGCCAAGGAATCCGCAATATCGTTACGCTCTATGCCAACACGTCCAGGAATCCAAATCAGAGTTTGGGTTTTTCCACTCTATTAATTCGACTAAGGAATGCGCTTCGGTTTTTTCTCCATTTTTCTATTTGATTATATATAATAGTAACATTATATATAATAATAACCTAGTAGGACAATTATTGTCGGAGCAACGGTAGTACATAGTATTAGAAGTCGATGTAAACACTGGCCGATGTCCAGTCAACGAGTCAATGACTGTAACCGTTTTTGTTTGCTGGTAACGTGCAACATGCTAATGGTAGCGGTAGGGGCGACCTTCATTTCACGTGATCGCCTCACGTTATATAACGTAGTTTGCAGTCCGTACAAAAAATTTATATGGACTGCAAACTTCCTACTTTTGGTACAAAATTAAGGTTGTTTTCTGTATTGTATTATCTCTAAATGTTTTCCTTTAATAAACAACAATTTAGAAAAGACATCTAAGTGAAAACTACTTAAGGCGGCGCTTCCCGGCTCAAAAAGAAGAAGATGGAGATATATGTAATTACGAATATTGAACAGAGCGCGCTAATATTTTAAGTGATAAAAATGAAGCGAAGATTGCGAAAATGCTTAATAAAACATGACTCGTTTAAAATAGAGCAAAAATCTCGTGGAAGGTATTTTAAGTATCATTTAAAGAAACATTGTGAATTTTTTCACAAATATAACTTGTAAAATAATAGAAATACACTTGTTTTTAATAATTTTCGGAGCATACTTTGCGATTTTTTTCTATCGAGGGAATTTCATATAATTTGCGTTTCGGCGTGGAATGTATCTAGATATTATCGTTAAAAATAACATTTTAAAAGCTTAAAAACTTCAAATGTTTAAGGGAGATATGTAAGAAATCGGTCGAAATTCGGATAGCGGCGGCTTAAACACCAGGGGCGTAGCTACCGCCGTATTAATGATACGGGGGCCCCGGGCTTTTGTTTCTTTTGTGAGAAATCTTTGCCCTTCATTTGGGCCCCTCCAAGGCACGCTACGCCACTGTTAAACGCCGTTGTGATTTGAAACTCGGATGAAAAGAAAACGACACTAAATAGAGACAAACAAATACATATAGGATTTAGCCTGCGAGAGAATGAGATAGAATGAAACCTTACAGCATTGACCGCTTTGATTATGAGCTCACTTTTCATGACTCCTATTGGTTGAGATTGTGTGGTGAAGGTTTCACTTCTACCGCGTGTGAACTGCACTCGATTTTTTTTTCATTAGCTCCACACAGGAGGAAAATAATTTTTCTCAGGGCCTGTGTCGTTTTAGGGGATGCTGTGTGGAGGGTCTTTTTAAGCAATGGAAGGATAGGAAGTTCTGGAAAGGAAAAATAAATGAGGGGTGGGTGGAAATCTGGGGGTCAGTGTGTCCAGAATCAATGTGTGTGGTCAATGAATCCATCCCTCCAACTGCGGTGCAAGGCGATAGGTCGAGAGAGTCCGGCTGGAAAGGTCAAAAAGCCTCCTTCAACCAGTCTCTCCTGATCCGGCCTGCCACGCAGCATGAGGGCAGACGCATCCGCCGCAAAGATAAAAGACAAAGATAAGATAAAAGACAAACTTCACCCCATGAACCCGGGCACCCCTGCTCAGTCACCAAACGCAGCGTATCGCGAAAGCACGGAGTGGACGAAATCTCATTCTCTCGCAGGCTAAATCCGTGTCATCGAGTTTCAAATCACAACGGTGCTAAAGAAATTTTCACTTCAAAAAAGTTATCTCTTCCCCTCTCCACTACCTTCAGCCTCCAATACCCCAGCTGGGTATGCCGTAGTCTCACTGGAGCAGCAAAAAACAACATAAAAAATTACGTATTTTCAATCTTGCCATATCCAGTGAAATATCACGAACCTCCACTGAATCATCCAGCATCCCACTTACAACGTGACAAAATGCAAACAGTTTCAAACAACGGTTCTTTTAACCGCTGATTTGAATAGAAGTACAGTAAAAAGGAATTAAGCATTACCTACTTAAGCCGGCAGGTAAGCTTAGCGAATACTTTGTAATACCTACTTATGTTAAAAGATTAAAAAAAGATGACTAAGATTATAAAGAGCTAAACTTAAAACTATCCATAAGTAAAAAAAAAATTCACCTTCACCTTTTTTTAAAAATTATTTCTGGCTTTCACCCATCAAGGGTGTTCTAGGCCATCATTTCAAATTGTAGAGAAAGGAAAGGTAAATTTATACATAACTGAAGAAGTAAATTTATATATTAATATTATTTAAATATGCAAATTTCAGAATTATATGGAAGATTGGAGTCGAGTTTAGACTTAGAAGAAATGAGATGTTGTATGTATTGTAATTTTAGATAACGCTTGATAGAAGAGAGGATATTTATTTAGAGAGGGACAACCAAAAAATATGTGATTTAAAGTTCCCACATCTAGACTACAGAATGTACAATCTGGGGAGTCGAGAACGTTAATTTTAGGATGGGTTGTTTCAAAAAATTTGATGGATTCATCAAATATTTGAAGTTGATTTTCACGTTCTGTGTAGGTTCTATTCAAGTTCTGTTATTATATCGTTATAGGACAGCTGCTTCACAAAACTGAAATAATCACAGAACTTGAATAGAACTTACACAGAACGTAAAAATTAACATCAAATATTTGATGAATCCATCAAATTTTTTGAAACAACCCGTCCTTAAACAAGTGAAAAGGAACGGAACAATGTCCGATTCTCATTCGAATAAGAGAGAAAATTTCTTTTTTGAAAAAATGGGGGAATTTTTGAAACCATGGTTTTAATGGGATAGTCCTTTGTATTGAGGCGTAGCAGGCTCCCTTGGATTGACTAGTAATGTTCCAATACTCTGCCCAAACATTGCGGGATCTATCTTTGATGATGGAAAAAATCAGATAGGGGAATATGGTTTACGAGGGTAGCAATAGAGTTAGGCGCTCCTTGTTTTGCCAAGGAATCCGCAATATCGTTACCCACTATGCCAACATGTCCAGGAATCCAAATCAGAGTTACAGTTTTTCCAGAGCTTTGAATGGAGGCTATCATCACTCGAATAAGGCATACAAAATAGTGTAAAAATAAAATCTAATTCTTATTTGTAAACTTTTTTAATGGCCATTTCACTGAAATTCTCCATTCTTAAAGAGAGTATTATACTCGTATTGCATATGATATGTCTTAATCACACTTTTCTTATTGAATTAAAATTACTTGAATCCTTACACATCAATCTGTCTCTTGACAAATCACATTTAGAAAGATCAAATCCTTGTACTACTGCACCTCCCATCATAAAATGTTGCTTTTGCTTTCCAAAATACACTCATTAAGGAATATATTATATACTAATACTAAAATATATTTCAGAATGGAATACATGTAACATGAGTTCACAATTTTGTCCTCTGTATGCGAACTCTATCTAAATTTCATAGACAATAAACAGTGTTAATTTCAAGCGACCTCCCAGGTAAGTTATGGTCCTGTATACATTTTTAGGAAGCATCGCGTTCATTGGTCCGAGACATTGTACATATATTTTCGTATCAGTGATCGATGAACCGGTGGATGCAATTTTTTAGCCATCAGTTGTTTTGAACAGTTTGTACTTTTTCTAGATTTTAGAAATATATTGTAAGTTTGAAGCGATTTTTCACAAAAACGGCGCTGTATAAGTCATCCAAATATAATAATTATTATTTTATCTAAATATATCCTCTTTACAATTATTTGCATGTACCTCTATATAATTTGATCATAACAAAACGTAACACAACACACACTACAACACGTAGAAGCGAACAAATTAATTTCCCAGGGGCTCAATTCTCCAATCGAGGCCGCTCGCAATCGCCTTCGAAAGTACATACATACATTGGTCGACTTTATAATTCTATACATACTTAAGGCCGCACTCTTGAAACGCACAGCGCTGAAAAAGAAGAAGATGGAGAGATATGTAATTACGAGTGTTGGATAGAGCGCGCTAATATGTTTAGCCGTAGAATAGCAGCGAAAATTGCGAAAAAGCTTAATAAAACATGACTCGTTTAAAATAGAGCAAAAATCTCGTGGAACGTATCTTAAGTATCATTTAAAGAAACATTGTGAATTTTTTCACAAATATAACTTGTAAAATAAAAGAAAAAGACTTGTTTAAAATATTTTTTGGAGCATACTTTGCGATTTTTTTTTATCGAGGGAATTTCATATAATTTGCGTTTCGGCGTGGAACGTATCTAGATATTATCTTCAAATATAACATACTAGCTTTTCCCCGCGGCTTCGCTCGCATGGTATTACGGGAAATTACTGTAGCGCTTGCACTTATCAATTATCTCCCCCCCCCACCCCACCCCCATCCCCTCCTGCATTCCATATATTCATTCCCTTACATTCAGTTTTCAAACATCGCGCCTACCACCTAAATTTCATAATGCTATAGCTCAAAGAAAAAAAGAATTACTTATCCAATTTTGTTCATTCGTTCGGAATTTATGCGCTTACAAACATTTCGGATGTTTATTTTTAATTAAATATTTGAAAGTTTGTGAATATAATAAAAAATTACACTATTTATTCAGTTCATTTATTCAGTCTTTATAATCGTTACGAATTATATTTTTAATGTAGGAACTGACATTTATTCCAAAACAGAAGCTTGTCCAAAAAAATAAAACATATTCTAATATTTGAATTTTCTGAAACAGTAGCAATCGTTTCCATGGAAACGATTTTTTTCTGACGTTAGCAAAAATTTGCTTTAGTTAGCGACAGAAAACGTATAACAAATATAATATATTAATATTTATAATTTCATTACGCCAGAGTTTACCATCATATACAAAATATAGTCTGCGCATATAATTTAGCTTTCTATTGGTGAATGAATTTTTAAAGTCTTTATATTGTGTTATGCGTGAAAAGGTCATAAACAAACTCGAGCAGTTTCGCATTTATAATATTAGTATGGATATATTTTTTAAGAGCTTAAAAACTTCAAATGTTTAAGGGAGATATGTAAGAAATCGGTCGAAATAAGAATAGTAGACCCTTAACATCAAACGTCATTCCGCTCGAACAACGAGTGGGTCGAACCAGTCGACAGTGACAAAACTGTCAAAATCTAGTACATTGTATCCTAACCTAAGATCGTGTCCCGCGCACTCTTCTGAGGACAGGCGTTGCGTTATTTTAAGGTTTCATATAATGGCTGATTTATCAGTGATATTAGCTGCAATACATAATGTAGAGCAGGCTGAAAAATAGATGCTTTGAGACCAACAAAAAAATTTCGCCGGATAGGTTTCACATGAAAATCAACTTCCTAATTAATCTGTTGCAATGTCGTTTAGTGATATTAGCTGCAATACATAATGTAGAGCAGGCTGAAATAGATGCTTTGAGACCAACAAAAAAAATTTCGCCGGATAGGTTTCACATGAAAATTAACTTCCTTATTAATCTGTTGCAATGTCGTTTAGCAGCATTAAGTTTATTTTCCGCGGGTGATTATCAGCTGTTTTTGGATTTGTGCACTACCCGCCAGCCATTTCGAAGAAAGTGCGGTCATAAATTCAAATTCACACCATAGAAACGTATAAACGAGACATTCGTCAAAGTTCGCCGTAATTTTTCGGTTCGCAGATGGCGCAAAACGTTAAAACTTGATCGCTATTGGAGAATCGAGCCCCTGGCTAACTGTCAACTGTCACACGATGCGATTATCGCACGCTCTCGCAGATTACGGCACTCTGACGCGGGCAGATTCATTGGCAGGAGTGAATCAAGTCAATAAAATTCGCAATTGAATAGTCAAGTGAATTAATCATTCCTTTAATTCCTCGGTTCGATATTTCATTTCGGTTTGGCAGGAATAATGCTCACACTTAACTTTAGGAACTTTAATTCCGTGTCAAATTAAGAATTAGAATTAGAAAATGTGTCACGACATTACATTTATTCATTTTATTAATTGAGATATCTCTGCCTGAAGGAGCAAGGCTTCAACCCTTGGTTCTGTCCTGCTGGAGAGACTCAGAATGAACCATCTACGGGTGAGAAGAGGTCTGCACATTGTATCACATTTCGTGGATGATTCTAAAACTCGACTGTCATGGAGAGCATTCATTTTCAAGCTTATTTTTTTAAACATATTTATTTAAGAAAATAAAGTTACAGCATATACAAAAAATGTGTTAAAATGTACGTAGTGATAATTTCATATATTGTTATATTATATGAGCATACGCCGCCAAGATCCGGACAAACCTCACCCCGTGAACCCCTGCTAAGTCACCAAACGTAGCGAACCACTTGGGGTGACCTATGGCAGAGGTGTTGGTTATCCAATAAATGGTTCCCGGGGCGGCGGTAGTCATATCCGCCTCCCAAATTGTAAAATTCTTCTTAAATGAATTAAGTGTTCGAATTGAATCTATAGGGTATTTAATTCAATAGAATTGAATCTATAGGGTATTTAATTCAATTGAATTGAATCTATAGGGTATTTAATTCAATTGAATTGAATCTATAGGGTATTTGATTCAAATGAATTGAATTTATAGGGTATTTGTTTCAAATTAATTGAAATTATAGGGTAGTTGTTTCAAATGAACGGAATTTTTAGGGTATTTGTTTCAAATTAATTGAATCTATAGGGTATGTGATTCAATTTCGCCCGCGTTTACTCTGTAGTCCATACTATTTAAGTCTTAGTGTAAAGGGGCATTTTGTAGTCCATACTTATAAGCGTAATACTTATAAGCGTAAAGGGGCGTTTGTAATCCATACTTATAAGTGTAAAGGGGCATTTTGTTCCGCAAATTGAACGCCGATAGCCGACAGGCACTCCGTGCTATAAATATATACATCGCCAAAAATAATTATCATACCGATAATAACATATCATTTGGTGGGCGTAGCAGGCTATATATACTACTAGTCAATATATACTACTACCACCTGGGGCGCCGTATTCACGCGTTTTGACAACCGGCGCGTTAGCGGTAAGGCTCTTGATTCGCAATTCAAAGATCGCGGGATCGAATCCCGACGTGGGCAAATAAATTTTATTTGATTAATTTGTGTTATTTCATAATTAGTTCATTTAAAATAATATATAGTATATTTTCGGCACGTTCCAGAGTGGAAGATCCACTTTTAACTTCATTTCTTTGGACAGTTTTTTGTCAGCCCCAATGGCATTCAGTCCTCCATTAATGGAGTCACCTGCATTTACCCTTCTTTCAATATCTCTATCAGTTTTCCCATTTCTCATAAACATACTTCCCAAATACACAAACTCATCCACCTGCTCCATGTATTCATCATTCACAACTATATTGCACACTGATTTCGTAATCTCTCTTTCCAATACCATGACTTTAAACTTACTTACATTCATCATTAACTCATTCTTCATACATACTTCGTTCATCCTATACTGGAGAGACTGTATATGTTCCATAATGTTAGAAATCAGCACCGCATCATCGGCATACAACACGCTTTCCAAATACACAAACTCATCAATTTCAATTTGGGAGGCGGGAATGGGTACCGCCGCCCCGGGAACCTTTATTGGATAATCAACACCTCTGCCCTAGGTCACCCCAAGTGGTCCGCTACGTTTGGTGATTTAGCAGGGGTGCCCGGGTTCATGAAGTTTGTCTAGGTCTTGGAGGCGGATGACCAGGACACACTGAACCCCAGATTCCTTACCCACCCCTTAAACTTTTTTGCTTCCCAGAACTCACCTTCCCTTCCTTTCCTTAAAAAACCCTCCACACAGCATCCCCAAAGATGACATAGGCACTGAGGGAAATTATTTTCCTCAGGGCCTCCTGTGTGGAGCTCATGTAAAAAAAAAAAAAAAAAACCACCTGCTCCAAGTATTCATCATTCACAACTATATTGCACACTGTTTTTGTACTCTCTCTTTCAAACACCACGACTTTAGACTTACTAGCATTCATCATTAACTCATTCTTCATACATACTTGGTTCATCCTAGAGACGAGAGACTGTTGATCTTCCATACTGTTAGGAATAAGTAACCTTACAGTTATGAGGCTGCTTTACTTCAGGTTAGCGCGTAGCATTCTCGAGAGTGGATTTCAGATATGGCGACCTGAGGACATCGTCTATGTACTAATGGTTTAAAAAAAAATACAAAAGAAATTTGTACAACAACTCTATATGAGAGAGTAAGGTTTTTACCGATGGCTGTTTCCAACAGCATTTATCTCGGGAATGCTGGGTATCTGCAGCCTTAATTCCAGAAGAGATGTCACATTACTGCTGATGGCTTATAAGCTTCTAAATGGTTTTCTATCGGTACCAGATTTCTGGCTAAAATAGGATTCTGTCCCGGATAGTTTCACGCGAGGCAACCAACACAGGCTTTTGATTCTTCCCAGGTGCAGAACTAATTTACCAATGGTGATGCCCCTGGGAAGACTCACTACGTTAATTAACTGCCTTGCAGGAAATGTGGATATTTTCCACTTTTCCTGTAGTGATTTTAAGCGTGAAATAACACTTACGTTTTAACTCAATGTATAACTTTCACTGTTAATGTAATTATTATGTACCTTTTTACCGCTTTTGCAATAAATAAAATAAAAAATAAATAAATTGGCATCATCAGCATACGACAGGCAACATACTTTCTAAATACACAAATTCTAACCTGCTCGAAGTATTCATCATCCACACGGTGTTTGCTCAAATTTATAAACTTAGTACAACGAGTTAGTTAATTCAGAGTTCCTTTCCCAAAAGGAGAATGCACATTGTGTTCGGTGGGATTGCAATAAGTGCAGCTAGGTAGACGGTGAATACAGAGTGCAGAGTGCAGGGTCCAGATGAGTCAGCCTCAGATGACACAGTAAATCATCCGGCAAATGGACCACTTCACTGTCACTGAACCCCGCACCCAACGATAGGTTAAGTACCCAAAGCAGGGCTCCTCAATTTCCGACATTTTGGGTTCAAAAAATAATAATAACTAGTGGTCGCCCAATGGTCGAAATTCGACCATAATTAATTTAATGTGTAATGTTTTTTTTAATGATTTAATGTATTTTTTTATGAATAATTTAAAAAAAAATATTAGCATTCTGCACTCCTTCTCTATATAAACTAAAAGTGTGTGAAATTTCATACTACTCCGTCCGCGCAATTTTTGTAATAAGGGGTACAAAGTTTTTGCTTCACGTATTAATAATAAAAAAAAAATATATATATATATATCATAATATTTTTCAAAAATCTGTATCTGAAAAAATTAGAAAATTAAAAGAATTTGGCATTCTCGGACTATAAAAATATTACCATTTGTTATTTCGGCTACTGGCATTATACCTAACCTAGCTATCTAATTAAAAATGTAGGCTTATTAGATTTGTCAAAGAATCTTTATATAAAAATGCAAAAATCAGTAATATTAAACACATGTAAAATTACGAAAGATTTTTTAAATATTTATATTGAGGGATCAGTAGGATTTATATCCGGTCCAGTTAGGAGTTCTATTGAGCCGAACCCTCTGATATGAAAATATCTGGAGTCGGTGAAGTATTTTCCCGTCTGGTCTCTGGTAGGTTGACATGTTGTTCTTGTATTGTTTTGAATTTATTACACTTATACAGTGCAATTACAACGCGTGGATTAACTAGATGATCATTTGTGAAAAATTGTGTGGAAGGGTTAAATTTTTCCTGTGGGGAAGATTTAACCCGGACATAAAATCTAGAGAACAAAAAAAAATTTATAAATAAATAATACTTTGATGATTTGTACAGCGCCGTTTTCCTGAAAAATCACCGCAAGAGTGTGTACAAATTTACACACTTTCTTGAAAGATTTGAATTTTTTATGGACAAAAATATTTATTAATATTCATATTGCGTATATTTATTTATTTATTAATAAACGCCCTTTTTCGGGGCTTATATACAGGCACAAACATTTAATTCATCTTAATATTTTAAAGCATAACTTGTAAAAATTGTTTTTCCCCAAAAGAATTAAACTCGCGCCATCTGTGCTATGAAAGACTAGATTATGAATTAAAACTCACAATACTTTACGAGTTGCAGACATTCTCAATTGTAATTTGAGATCGTATAAAATAGAGTGACCGGACAACTCAGAATGAAACCGACTCAGAACCGCCTCTAAAAAGTCACTAAAAGTGATGAAAAAAATTATATAAAAAAATGTTTAAATAGGTTACGTTAGGTTAAGGTTAAGTACTGTTAGAAAATTATTTTTTTCTTAGCTTTTAATGACTTTTCGGAGATGTGTTGAGTTGACTTTATTCTCAGTTGGCATGGAACCATAAAATATAGCCCACTAAATTGATAACTCAATTTGGGCGGGTATGGGTACCGCCACCCCGGGAACCATTACGAGACGCAAACATTTTCAACTGTAATTTATCATATTAAATGCAGCTCACTAAATTGAAAACTCCGTTTGGGAGGCAGGTACGGGTACCGCCAACCAATACCTCTGCCGTTGGTCACCTGAAGTGGTTCGCTACGTTTGGTGACTTAGTAGGGGTGAGGTTTGTCCGGGTCTTAGCGGCGGTTGTGACCGCCCACCAGCTGCATGGCAGACTGGATCGGGATAGAATGGTTGAGGGAGTCCCTTTGATTTCTCCAGCCGTACTCTATCGGAACATCGTCATGCACCGCAGTGGGAGCGATGGATTCATACGTCCGTCACTCCTTGACACACTGATCTCCAGATCCCTACCCACCCCTCATGCCCTTTTTATTCCCAGAACTTTCTCTCCTTCCTTTCCTAAAAAGACTCTACACACAGCATCCCCAAAGATGACATAGGCCCTGACAGGAATTATTTTCCTGAGGGCCTCCTGTGTGGAGCTAATGAAAAAAAAAAAAAACTTTTTTTAAAAATAAATAACATTTTTGTGAATTATCATAATTATAAAAATGGTAAGTATTATAATTGTGGTATATACATCCATACTAATATTATAAATGCGAAACTGCTCGAGTTCGTTTATAACGCTTTCACGCATTAACCAATAAAAAGTCTTTAAAAATTCATTCACCGATAGAAATCTAAATTATATGCGAAGAATATAGTCTGTATATGATGGCAAGCTTTGTGGTTATGAAATTATAAATATTAATATATTATATTTGTTATACGTTTTCTGTCGCTAACAAAAGCGAGTTTTTGCTAACGTCAGAAAAAAATCGTTTCCATGGAAACGATGTTGATATATTTGTGGGCTCTAAGCTGGTAGGTACTCAGCCCCCTGGTCAGCTACTGCTCCAGAAAATTCAAATATTAGAATATGTTTTGTTTTTTTTGGACAAGCTTCTGTTTTGGAATAAATGTCAGATAAGAGTTCCTACATTAAAAATATAATTCGTAACTGAATAATAAATAGTGGAATTTTTTTTATTTTATTAACAAACTTCCAAATATTTAATTAGAAATAAACATCCGAAATGTTTGTAAGCGCATAAATTCCGAACGAATGAACAAAATTGGATGATTCTCTTTTTCTTTGAGCTATAGCTTTATGAAATTTAGGTGGCAGGCGAGATGTTTGAAAACTCTATGTAAGGGAATGAATTTATGGAATGCGGGAGAGGTGGGGGTGGGGAGGAGGGGGATAATTGATAAGTTCAACCGCTACAGTAAATTCCCGTAATACCATGCGAGCGAAGCCGCGGGGAAAAGCTAGTATATTATAAATACCATTATTGAATTCCGTAAGTCTAAACTTAAACTTTAGGTCGCACAGTTTACACCCGCGCTGTGCAAGCGGGTTTCCTACAGAGCGTCGGACCATCCCATTTAACCATTATTATAATAATTACGGCCCTTCGATTCGACTGCCCTGAATTTCGCAAGTATCACTTCAAATTTTCAAATGCAGACTGAGTCCAATTTTAAGTGCAGCGGTAAAATTCTTTTAACATTAAAATTCCCATGACCAATTAATTCTATTGAATATATTACAAAAATGCTGATCCACAACCTGCGGCCTGCGTGCCCATTCCGAACGACCTAATTTTATAAATAATGAAAAAAAAAATGGGTGCAGTTCACACACGGTTGAAGAGAAATGTTCGCCATTCAAACATTCTCAACCTATAGGAGCCTTGAAGAGTCATAATCAAAGCGGCCAATGAGCGCAGTTTGACGTAGATACTGTAATGCGTCATTTCCGTTTCATATCTCAACCAATAGTATCCTTGAAAAGAGAGGTCATAATCAAAGCGGCCAATGAGCGCAGTTTGATGCTTCGTAGGTACTGTAATGCGTCATTTCCGTTTCATATCTCAACCAATAGGATCCTTGAAAAGAGAGGTCATAATCAAAGCAGCCAATGAGCGCAGTTTGACGCTTCGTAGGTACTGTAATGCGTCATTTCGTATCTCAACCAATAGGAGCCTTGAAAAGTGAGCTCATAATAAAAGCGGCCAACGAGCGCAGTTTGACACTTCGTAGGTACTGTAATGCGTCATTTCCGTTTCATATCTCAACCAATAGGATCCTTGAAAAGTTATGTCATAATCAAAGCGGCTAATGAGTGCAGTTTGACGCTTCGTAGGCTCTGTAATGCGTCATTTCCGTTTCATCCGAATTTCAAATAGAAACGGGGCTAAAGAAGTTTCACTTCAAAAGATATGAAAAAATGATTTGGTTGTTCTGGTGAAAAAAAGGAGCAGCGAAGTTTAAAACAAATGGGCGGACAAAAACTATTTATTTTATTATTTAAGAAAAACAGTTTGTTATGTTTGAATCACAAGATGTCGCCACTTCGGTCAGCAGGTCGGATGGGGACGTTTCCCCCCTAGGTATAACTGTTACGAATTTGTGAATATGCGGTATCTCTCCGGTCATCGCCTGTCTCGGTTACTTTGTCCCGGTTACTAGCCACACTGGATGACAGTGGATCCGAGGAACGGGCTATTTTTGGAACCAGTTCCTATTGGATTTACAAAATGGTCACCTACACTAACTGCCGAAGTCGGAAGCCGAACCAAAAGCCACCCGCAGGGCCTAGCCTCAAAAGCTAGTTGTTTTTTATTATTGTCTTGTGCCACAACAGCACTGTTATTGTTAATTTGTGTTTCCTTGTCACTGCTTTGTAAATACTGTATATTCCTTATTTCATATTATTTTATCAATATTTTATAATGGACTCGTAAGGAGCACTGTGGGATTATTTTTAAATTCATTAATCTAAGCGCACTTGAACTGAAATGACACAAAACTGCGCTATATAAATATAACGTTATTATTATTTTTTATTTTTTTAAAAGAAAGACAAACATTCCCGGGTTACGAATAACTCAACAATGTTTGAAAATCTCATACTACCACCACAGAAAGCCGAAAATGTTGCTTGTGTTGTAGTGGAGGACTTAGCCAGCCGAAGAATTGAACACGGGACGCCCGGGTGGGCCTCAAACGCGATGCCCACTCAACCACTGACCGGTATTAGAAGCTGTTTTAAAGTAGATATAGAAAACATTAAACAATTTAAAAAACAATTTGAATTCATCTTCTTTCGTATGGTGGGAGGGGTCAGAGGAGAACATCAAGGTCTGCGAGCCAGTCTAGGGCCTCAGGCGTTGCCCTGTGGACCTCATCAATCCCGCCGGGGAATGAATGGAGCGGGCATTCGTTGACCACATGTTCGGTGGTCTGCACCTCACCGAATTCACACATCTCCGACTCTTTAAGGACCCATTTATACATCATATGGGCACAACGGCTATGGGAGAACCTTATCCTATTGATGGCGGGCCAGAGTTTGCGAGGCAATGAGAACCCAGGCTGTCTCTCAGTGGGGTCTTGTACGAGATGGGCATTTCACAATTTGAATCATTATTATGAAAAAAAAAAACTTTAAAAAAATTGGTTAAGTAATATTCACATTAAAGTTTATTATCAATATTATTCAATTTAAATTATTGTTATTATTAAAAAGGTTGTGCATTCCTGTGCTTAAATAAAATGGCCAAACTGGTAAAATCAAGCCACTTAAGCTCTTTATGGATATTTCTAAGAATATAATAATGTATCTATTACGTAATTGGATTCGAGGTTTTTTCCTTACATCTGGTGACATTGACAAAAATATGGAAATCCTGTTAGTTTTTTTTTTGTTTTTTTAGTATCTACCCGTCTGAGGCTTAGGAGTCGAATACAATAACTTCAATCAGTCCGATCATTGGTGTAAAGGACTAAACAGGAGAGCGAAAACAATTTATTTATTATTTTTTCTATAATATTATGAATTTTTGTTAAAAAATAATGTAGAATAGGTCTTTCAGAATATCTAACATTTTTCGTGAATTTCTACCCCTTGAATGGCAGGAGACCATATTTGCCTCAGCTCACACACGTCTCATATTCATCGCTGTAACTTCCTAACTATCAGAGTGAGAAATGTGTTCTAATCGGTGTTGAAAAGGCAATATACCACGCTTTATAGTCAAATCTAAAAAATAATCACTAAAAAAATAAAATGTACACCTTTGTGAAACCAAAGTTTTAAATCGCAATTTAAAAAAAATTCAAACTTTGAGAATTTTTTATTAATTATTTTCATATAAAAAGACAAAAAGTGAGGCGACAATAACGTTCATAATACATTGGTCTAATAAAATACGTATGTATTTTTATTTATTTTTCGTTATCTATAATGTTAGTTAAAAACGTAATATTTGTTAAACTTTTTTATGTTTGCGTAAAAAAATTTTATATTTAAAAAAATTATGTTTATTTTTAATTATGAAATTTGAAAGCGTGTTTTATCACCTTTCATAAACAGTTTTTAGTTTTCGGATATATTCAGAAGTATTCAATTTATTTGCATTTTATTGTAAAATGGAAATATTTCGAACATCTGAAAAGTACGCCAAATTTTTAAAGAGTTAATTAGAATTTAATTTATTTTAAATTCTTCAAAAAAAATCTCATAAAATGCACGTCGAAAAAAACGCACTTATTTTCCTGGAAATATTTCGACGAAGCAGATCAAAAGAAGAAAAAAAGGAGAAAAATGACTTGTTTAAGGGTCTACTATTCGTATTTCGACCGATTTCTTACATATCTCCCTTAAACATTTGAAGTTTTTAAGCTCTTAAAAAAATATATGTTATTTTTGAAGATAATATTTAGATACGTTCCACGCCGAAACGCAAATTATATGAAATTCCCTCGATAGAAAAAAATCGCAAAGTATGCTCCGAAAATTATTTTAAACAAGTCTATTTCTTTTATTTTACAAGTTATATTTGTGAAAAAATTCACAATGTTTCTTTAAATGATACTTAAGATACGTTCCACGAGGTTTTTGATCTATTTTAAACGAGTCATGTTTTTATTAAGCTTTTTCGCAATTTTCGCTGCTATTCACGACTAAACATATTAGCGCGCTCTGTCCAACACTCGTAAATACATCTCTCCATCTTCTTCTTTTTCAGCGCTGTGCGTTTCAAGAGTGCGGCCTTAACTCATTTTTGGATTTATGGCCGTTTACAGCGTTTAAAATGTCCGCTGTCAAGTCGTGTTAATTTGTTTCAAAGTGAACAATCCACAATCCACAATCGCCTGAAGGTTGGTTGTTTGTTTTGTCGGTTGGTTGGTTGTGGGAATTGGGAACATGAGTGCCCCGAGATTAGTGTCAGCAGATAATATGACCACGGATAATATAATATGGTGGTAATACAATGCGCGACAAGTGTTAGCCATTATGCACTTCAAAACTGTAATTGATTTATAACCATTTTCATTCATTCGGGCTCAAAGGGTGAATATCTCGACATAACTACTGATGAGAACTCATTTTTGTCTTGAAACGGTGCACCGAACAGTATTAAGGCAGCGCTTCCCCGCTCAAAAAGAAGAAGATGGAAATATATGTAATTACGAATGTTGGACAGAGCGCGCTAATATTTTAAATGATAAAATTGAAGCGAAAATTGTGTAAATGCTTAATAAAACATGACTCGTTTAAAATAGATCATAAATCTCGTGGAAGGTATCTTAAGTATCATTTAAAGAAACATTGTGAATTTTTTCACAAATATAACTTGTAAAATAATGGAAATAGACTTGTTTTTAATAATTTTCGGAGCATACTTTGCGATTTTTTTCTATCGAGGGAATTTCATATAATTTGCGTTTCGGCTTGGAACGTACCTAGATATTATCTTTAAAAATAACATATATTATTTTAAGGGCTTAAAAACTTCAAATGTTTAAGGGAGATATGTAAGAAATCGGTAGAAATTCGGGTAGCGGCGTCTTAACAATCATTGTTTTGCAAAATGTCAATCTCAAATGTTTACATTTTTGACAGTTTTGCAAGAGTTTTTATAATAATTAAAAAACTTATCAAAAGTATCATGTGGTTGTAATAATCCAGAAATCTTCGATTTTGAAAGTTTCAAACTCTGCTTAATATAGCAATACATAGACAACTCTGTACCTGTATGTATATCCCTAAGCAAGCATATTTTGCTTAGTTATAATAAACTAGCTGGGTTACCCGGCTTCGCTCAGGACAACATTCGAGAGTGTTCTGGAATGTTCCACAATTTATTTTATTTATTTATAGCGGACCCGACAGACGTTGTCCTGTACACAACTGTCGGAACAAACTAAAATTAAAATAGAATAATATTGAATATTCGATACTGCGATGGTAGCGCAGTCTGCCGGATCCAATGTAAAACATTCCAAATCAACAACTCCTTAGAAATAAAAAATTAATTAAAAGAATATTTTCCAGTGGACCAAATTGTGAATCTAAACCATTCTCGAATCCCCTTAAACCCACACAAAAAATTTCATCAAAATCGGTCCGGCCGTTTAGGAGGAGTTCAGTGACATACACACGGACAGAAGAAATATATATATTAAGATATATATATATACGTAGATTGAAATGCCTGCCCATGAACGATGAACACGGTTCGAACAATGATTCATTTCGAATGAACGGGATCACGGTCGAAGGTTTGCTAATACCGTGGAATGTTATGTATCCGGTATCCGGAGAAATGACGAAGAAATGACGAAGAAATGACGAAGAAATGACGGGGAAATGACGGCGTTTCCTGCACAAAGTAACCAACGAAATGATGTACCTGCGGAACTTTCTGTAGTCACTTGTAAGGTATTTGGATAATGTATTGAATTGGACGAACATACAACTAAAGGAGAAAACCTACAGACTTACTCCCCTAATATGGGGAATATACATATATGAACCTCTCATCTGTAGAGAATACAATCCCGAGATCCCGGTCCATTTTCGATCCCGAAAATACCGGGACTGCACTTTGGCTAATCTCGGGATTTTCAGGATTGCCACAATCAGGTCTAGTTTGCATTCCGTAATCTGTTGCGCCTTGACTTGTGTGGAAGTTATGCGCGTACAAACACTTCGGAGATTCATTTTTATTTACACAGATAGATATTAACTACGACACCCGAAATAAAATTTCCCACAAATATACCAACATCGTTACCAAGACAACTCGCTTTTGAAGGGGACAATAAACGTAAAATAAATATAGCATATTAATATTTATAATTTCATATAAGAGCTTATCATTATATACAGCCTATAATTACTCGCATATAATGTAGCTTTCTATTGGTGAAAGAATTGTTAGAATCGATTTAGTGGTTTAGGCGTGAAAGCGTAACAAACAAACACACGCACTTTCGCATTTATAATATTAGTATAGATAAGTTGTCTTGTCAAACAAACAATATTAATAAATAATGCTTAAGAACTTACTATCTATGCTTTTATTTTATTTTATCCCAATTATTAACCACATTTCCTAATCCCGGGATAGTACCGGGATCCCGGGATTACGCATCGAAAATCCCGTAATCCCGGGATTTAAAAACATGCTCGGGATTGTATTCTCTACTCATCTGTGGCTTGCCCACCGATAGCGTCAGGGTAAAAAAACTCAAACTGTAATATTTAATTAAATGAAGACATTATGAGCGAAACTCAATCGAAAATCTGGAAACAGAAAAATCAGAAAAAGATATTCACACCTCTGGGACTCGAACCCAGGACCTCCCTACTTTCCGGGTCGGGTGCTCTTATCCGCTGAGCTAAGGTGTCGATATCTAATTCGGTAACCTTTAACTGTACCATACTTCGACTAAGAACCACCCATATTATCTTCAGTTTTCTTAACGCAACGGGACTCGAGTCCAGATTTTCGATTGAGTTTCGCTCATAATGTCTTAATTTAATTAAATATTACAGTTTGAGGTTTTACTAATAAAAAGTTAAAATAAAAAAATAATAATAAAAAAAAACCTTTTTTAAAATAAATGATTTTAACCCTTATCGCCATCTACATAAGGAGTGTTATTATTGCGGCCTGATGCCGAATTTTACACACGACGTGATGCAAATGTTTGTAAAGAAAAAATGGTAAATCACAGTTTAAAATCGTCGAAACGTAAACCATTTCCGCCTATTTTAGTATGCAAATAATCACGTCATTATTTAGCGAGGTTAAATTGCAAAATCAAAGAATGGTGAATTATGTACATTTATCAAAGGGTACACTCTATTTGCACGACTTCAAATTACTATTTTACAAAAAGTAAAATGTTAAAATCTTTATGATTACAATAACTGATTTTTTCAGTCGTCAGCAGTGTTGCCAAACTCAGCTATTTTAGAGCTAGATTTAGCTCTTAATTGAAGCCGTAATCTCCAAAATATTTTATTTATGTTATCCTCTTTCATTCTCTATGTTATTTTTTACTTATATATTTATAAACCACAAGGATATATATTTTTTTAATTTTCTTTATTGTTGAAAATGGTATGAACGAATGACACAATGAATGGTATCATTTTGTTTGATCCTCAACACTTTTTTGTTAATTCATTTTTTTTATTTTTTCTACAAATTTTCTACATTTATCATTTTTATTTTTAAAATTTTAGTATTTTGCTTTTATTAATTTGGTTATGACCGATATTTATGTGTTATTTTGAATAAATTATTAAATTATTAACCCCGATACAGGCGAACGATATAATAGATTATTATATTAAAAACTCTGATTCGTTACTAATCATTAAACTGTTATATACATACCCTTGTTAGAAGCCTAATGGAACATAACTCCATAGTCCGGTCGCCCTTCTACGAAATTCATATTCATAATGTTGAAAGAATTCAAAGAAAATTTCTGCGTTTCTTAAATTTTAAACATAATATCCCAATTTAGAATTTTTTCGAGAGTAAGCAAAGGCGTAAAAATTATTAAAAATTGAATAATATTTGAATTATTGTTTTGAGCGAAAAATCACCTCAAGTTTTGACGCTGTTAAGGCGCCGTATACCCACTCAAAAAGAAGATGATGGAGAGATATATAATTACGAATGTTGGAGAGAGCGCGCTGATGTTTAAAACGATAAAATTGAACAAAAATTTTGAAAATGTTTAATAAAACACGACTCGTTTAAAATAGAGCAAAAATCTCTTGGGGAACATCTAAACAGCATTTAAAAAACACTGAGAATTTTTTCATACATATAACTTCTAAAATAAGTCAAATGAACGTGTTTATAATAATTTTTGGAGCATACTAGGCGATTTTTTTCTATCGAGCGAATTTCATGTAATTTGCGTTTCAGCGTGGGGAACGTCTAGATATTATCTTCAAAAACAACATATATTTTTATAGAGTATAAAACCTTCAAATGTTTAAGGTATATATTTAAGAACTCGTTCGAAATTCGGGATGCGGCGGCTTAAGCCGCGGTGCTACGGTTCAACGCCTTGCCAAAATTACCATCAAATTAATGGATTAAGGTGATTCAACGGTTCAACTACTCCAGGGGTAACAAACATACTAATAGGATTATTATTTATTCGATGTGCCACATCTGCCCTGATGATGGACGAAACGTTGACTAAACAAGGAGGTAGCGAAACACGGCATAACACCCGAAAAATAAAAAAATAAAACGAAAATACTTTTGGCCGTGAAAATCTAAAATCTAAAATCATTTTGTTAAGTCTTTTTATAAGCCCAGAAAAAATATAGAATTATATAAAAACTGCTTAAAAGTTAAAAATCTACTACTTACGAACCCCCTTTTATCGTACAACGTGGCTAAACAAGTGCTTTAGAAAATGACCGTAAAATATTTAAATTGTGCCAGAACTTGGCCAAATAAAGTAGAACCATTTTTGCTACGTTTTTTTCATGCATAAATCAAAACAGGCGGCTGGTATTAAATGGGAATTTAAACCTTGTCGCCATCTACATAAGAAGTGTTATTGTTAGCGGCTTGATCCTTAATTTTACATGACGTGGTGCATCAATGTTTAATATTGAAACAGCTTTGGGACTATGCCGTTCTGTTCAAAATTAAACATTACTTTTGGTCCTTCGAGCCGGATATTCGTAAGTTGAAAATTTTCTATTAATAACAATAATATTTGGATGATTTATATAGCGCCGGTTTTGTGAAAAATCGCCTCAAGGGCGCTGTACAAACTTACAATATATTTCTAAAATCTAGAAAAACTGCAAACTAGACAAACAATTAAAAACAACTTACGGCTAAAAATTGCATCCACCGGTTCATCGATCACTGATACGAAAATATATGTACAATGTCTCGACCAATGAATGCGATGCAGCCTCAAAATGTATACAGGACCATACTTACCTGGGAGGTCGCTTGAAATTAACATTGTTTATTGTCTATAAAGAAATTTAGATTGAGTTCGCACGCAGAGGACATAATTGTGAACACGTAATGTTATATGTATTTAATCTTGAAATATATTTTATAATATATTCTTTAATTAATGCATTTTGGGAAGCAAAAGCAACATTTTATGGTGGGAGGTGCAGTAGTACAAGGATTTGATCTTCCTAAATGTGATTCGTCAAGAGACAGATTGATGTGTAAGGATTCAAGTAATTTTAATTCATTAAGAGAAGTGTGATTAAGACATATCATACGCAATACAAGTATGATACTCTCAGATAGATATATTTAAATTAGGGGTATGAGAGCCCAAAAAGGTAGGTTTTTCTTTTTCTAATGCTCTTTTTGCCCATCTAACTGCCAATCGGGCATTAGCATTTTTGGTCCTTCGAGCCGGATTTTCGTAGATTGAATGGAACAAATTGAATGTACCGCGGCTAAGAAAATGTTAACGATATCTGAACACCGCTAAACAATGGCTACCGACGCGACGGATACTGCGATTAATTCGGTACTAAATCACATTCGGAAACAATGAGTCTGGAATTATAACCACAATTTGGACATTTCCAATTTTACGTTAGATTATACAGTTTTAATGAGAACTTGATTCAAAACTCTCCGATTAAAATAAAAACTTAAGTACGTATGTGGGTAATATTTTGATTTATCTGTAATTATTTATTTATTGCTCTTTTTAGGGGCTTAAAACATATGAATAGTAAAAATTATACAGTACTTTTATACATAACTGAACTGTCTCAATATTGTGATAAATGGAAGACGTTCACAGACTTGGTATAATTATTTCCCTCCATTAGTATTCTGGGGAAATAGGAATACGTATGGTAGCTAGTCCCAGAATTTCTGCACTGAAATAAATCCCGACTTCCGAATCCGAAAGCTTATCAATGCAAGATGCAAGCAATTCTGGACTTTTAAAATCGACATCATTTATAATTTTATATAGAAAATTGCTGGTACCCGGCATGCGTTGCTATGTAATTTAAAAAATAAAAAAAATTCTGCGTGTCCTTTCCCATTCGTCACGTTCCCCTTCCGCCGCCCCTTCCTCTCCCGCGTCCCCTTCCCCTCTCGTGTTCCCACTCCGTCTCCTCCACCTTCCCTCTCTCCACTCCGTCTCCTCCACCTTCCCTCTCTCCACTCCACTCCCCCCATTTCCCCGTCCCACGAAACCCTCTCCCGAGTTCCCTTCTCCCCTCCCCCTCACACGTTCCATACATTCAACCCCGGTAAATTCAGTTTTTAAAGTAATATTGGAAAAATTGTTGTTTTTACTATCTTCCTCGCAATTTTCCATATTTTCTCACCGTTTCAACCTTCCCTGGACTACAAACATTTCAAAGGCATTTTGGACGACAAACATTTCAAAACCGAAATCAGCTAAATCGGCCCAAGTTTTAGCGAGACAAACGAACAGCAATTGATTTTTATATATATAGAATACCAAGTCAGTGAAAATCCTTCTGTCTGACAATTTAAGCTATTTTAAATTATTCATATCATTTAATAAGTCAGGTACGCCTCATACATCATAACATATATCTGGTAATGTTGTAAGTAGCTTGAAAACAAGCTTATGGGTCCGAGTGAAAGTTTTGTACTTAAAAAAATCGCTGGAATACCCATTTTAAAACTAAAAAAACATATTTATTAAATAGTGTAAGATCTAAAGTTTCTAAGTTTCTCATGTTCAGGAAGTGCGCATTATCAGATGTAAAATAACTATTTATAAAAGTCTAAAGGCATGGTCTTTGAAAAGGATATTACGAAAACGCTGTGCTATATAGGAAAGTCGTGAAAGATGATTTCTTTGTAATTTTTTACAATAGCTCCACACAGTAGTCCCTAACGAAAACAATTTCCCCTTGGGGCCTATATCATCTTTGGGGATGCTGCGTGGATGATCTTTTTAGGGAAAGGAAGGATAGGAAGTTCCGGAAAGGAAAAAGGTATGAGTAAAAAGGTCTTCCTCAACCAGTCTCTCCTGATCCGGCCCGCCAAGCAGTAGAGGGGCAAACGCATGTGCAGCCAAGACCTAGACACCCTAAGAACCCGGGCACCACTTCTAAGTCACCAAACATAGCGAACTATAGCAGGGGTGTAAGTTATCCATTAACTCTATTTTATACATATATACTTACTGTATAAGACGATAAAATACACGAATGAAGCCAGGAAGTGTGCATAAACAGAGATGTGTGGCGGTCTATGCCCTCTGCCTACCCCTGCGGGAAGCGGCATGATACTATTATATTCCTATGTGAAAATACAGTTCTACCGCCGACAGATCAGTTGGTTGTGACCAGGAGAGGTTACAACTTACAACGGAACTATCAGAAGAGTCAGAGGTACAAATTTACAAGACAAATGTGCGAATTGACCGGCGCAGGCCATTGACCATAGCGATGACATGCGCGCGCACGGAACGTGACGGGACATATCGGGCTAGCCAGCTCTGGTCACGAGTCACGACGCGACGAGACAAACCAACAACTCTGGCGGATTGTTACAATAATAATATTATGGACAAAACTATTTATAGTATCTGTTAATTCCAATAATTATTACTACTTAAAATGAGTTGGGAAACTTTCAAATAAGATCATGGTTCATTGTGATCACAAGTTCTTCAAACATTTGAACGGGACTATTGATGACCTCTTGCCCCGCTACCCTTCGGCCGGGTTTGTAGTTCTGACAAAGCTCCCAAAGGGCGCACAAACTCTAACGGCTCGGAGGGCTTTGAAGCAACGAATGGATGGTTACCTCGAGAGTGTTTTCTTTTGGGGAGAATAGTCTCGTTGAATTTAATATTTCAGAGACCCAATCATTTCTGATTACGTCTAAAAGGGATTGAAATGAAAATCGAGTCTTCTTCAACGAAAGCAATCTTCCGAACAGGCCCTCCATTGATATGCTTGACGTAACTCGTGACCAGCTCAGGTACGGGGGCTCCATCGAAGCCAGAGTTAAGTTAGCCTCCCAAAAACTGGGAGGCTAACTTAACTACAGGACCCGCAGATACTTTAACAGTACACAACTGCTAACCCTTTACAAATCGCAAGTGCGCCCCACGGTTGAATTTGGCGGCCATGTCTGGTCTGGAGCTCCAAAATATCTGAAAAAAATCCTCGATTCTGTACAGAAACGGGCGGTTCATTTGATAGATTCTCCCACCTTAACTAACGGATTGCAATGTTTAGAGCACAGGCTTCGAGTAGTAATGATATCTTTGTTCTACCGCTATTTCAATGGAAGATGCTCCGAGGAACTAGCGTCATTAATCCCTTCGGCACCGGTGCATAGTCGGGAAACACGCCAAACGCGCGCCCAACATATATGTACACGGTTGACCTTCGTCACATGAGAATGGGTCGCTTCTTCGACTCGTTCTTGAATTCAACAGCTCGGCTGTGGAACGATTTGCTGGCCTCTGTGTTTCATCTTTCCTACGACATGGGTCCCTTCAAGACCAATGTTAATGTCTCCTTAAAATGACCCTCCACACAGCAAATCAGATGACGCAGGCCCTGAGGGAAACTATTTTCCTCAGGTTTCCTTACATTTCCTGTGTGGCGTTAATGTAAAAAAAGATCTATTTACGTTATCGAAAGGATAACAATGATTATTTAACTGAACCAGACGTCCTTACTAAATAAGTAGGCTATAAGTACTTCTAACGCTGCTGGCCGCCAGACTGATGGCGTCCGCTGTATATGATACTTTCGGCTATCATCGTAATCGTTCGCTCATTAGACACGAACACGATAGATGGTACTTTTCTAAAATAAATCTGAACTCACGCATTTCTCTGTCGCACATACGTTTTTACGCATGTTTCTCTTTCGTTTATGTTCACTGTAAAGTGAATAACTGCGCGAGAAAGGATTGTACAATGTCTTTTTCTTATTCTACCTAAATTTTAAATTTACCATTAACCGGGAAACATTTATTGCTTAAAAAACACCTTGTCATAGGTCACCCCAAGTGTTTCACTACGTTTGGGGACTTTGCAGGAGTGCCCGGGTTCATGGGGTGAGATTTGTCTAGGTTTTGGCGGAGAATGCGTTTGCGCACGTTGGGCCGGATCGGGAGAGACTGGTTGAAGGAGACCTAACCTAGGCCTAGGAAAGAATTCATGGGTTCGAACACATTGACCGTCAGATTCCTACCCACCCCTCATTCCCTTTTCCTTCCTGGAACGTCCTCTCCTTCTTTTCCCTAAAAAGATCCTCCACAGCATCCCTAAAATACAGGTAAAACAAACACACCAGTCGTCCACCTGTCATCTGACTAGCCAGCACACTGCTTACAGCGAGAGGTTATATCATGAATCATGAAGATAATGTAATAATAATAATAATAATTGGACAATTTATAGAGCGCCGTTTTTGTGAAAAATCACCCCAAGGGCGCTGTACCAATGTACCAAGTATGATAGCAAATAATTGTAAGTGGTAGGTAATACATTATTATATTATAAATATTCTAAGTCAGGGATCCATAACCATTTTGAGGGGTCCACAGATTTATTTATTTATTGTTTGAAACATTTACAGAGTGTTAACAATTATTACAATAATAGAATTGCCCTTGGTATATTACATAGATATTCTTCTTCTTTCGTATGGTGGGGGGGGGGTGTCGGAGGGCGACATCTAGGTCTGCGAGCCAGTCTAGGGCTTCAGGCGTTGCCCTGTGGACCTCATCAATCCCATAAATATTAACACTCCAATTAGAAATGTTCACAGCATGAGAAATTAATGTTATGTTTATACTAGACGGAAATGCTTGTAGTGATAACAGAAATAATGATAATCTAAATGAAATATAAAACATAGTAGTGTCAAATATAATACCCTTCAGAGAAAAACAAAAAAGGAAAAGAGAAATAAAGGGTATGACAATAAAGCAGCTACATAACTGTTCTCCACGAAGTGTCATGGTAGGAGTTTGATAATTTTGTTTTTGAAATATGCGAGATTGTTTGCATAGATATCTATATTGTCACATTCAATGGTATTATATAGACGACACATTCTAGAGCAGTGGTTCTAAACCTTTTTGGAGGTACCGAACCCCACCAGTTACATGTGCGCATTCACCGAACCCCTCCTAATTTGAAAAATTAGATTTTTACAAATTCAAAACATGGTATTTATTTATATATAAGTGTACAAAATGAAAAAAAAATACAAAAAACAAAGATCAAAACATTAAATTTTAATGGTTAAATCAAAACATGAAACATATTAATTAATATTTACTTCATATCAGTGTGACTTCTGTTGTTGCCTTTCAGAAACCAATTCAGAAATTCGCTGCTTTACCTTGGCAAGTGCCACTCTCATGTCATTTTCACAACAAAGTCTATTCCTCTTCTTCGTTTTTATATCCAGCATCTTCAAAAAGGATTTCTCGCAAAGATATGTTGTAACAAACGGTATAAAAGTCGGGGGTCTTGACCTCCACCGAACCCCCGAGACTGACTCACCGAACCCCTGGGGTTCGATCGAACCCAGGTTAAGAACCACTGTTCTAGAGAGAGGATTGAAGTATGCAATATTGTTATTAAAAAAATTCAAGATTGAATATTTTATGACTCCTTAAATTACGTCTATTAGGAACTTTAATATGAATATTGCTCAGACAATGAGTGGTTTGAAGGGTTCAGGGTTCCATGACAACTCAACACGGTGTGGCAAATAGTACACCTTTCCTCTGATGAACGGGAGGCGGGTATGGGTACATATTTCACCCCAAGTGGTTCGCTACGTTTGGTGACTTGATGGCCGGCGGGGTCTAGCGGAAAGGCTCTTGACTCGCAATCAGAAGGTCGCGGGATCGAATCCCGGCGTGGCAAATAAATGTTATTTGATTAATTTGTGTTATTTCACAATTTGTTCATGTAAAATAATATATAGTATATTTGCGGCACGTTCTAGAGTGGAAGATACTCTCAGTATCGCCCTGGTGTAAGACTACCATTCACAATTGAAACGCTGCGTGAAATGGCTTTAGCCGTGTTTGGTGACCAGATCTGAATTGTGATCAGCAGAAGATGACAACCATCATGTTGTTAAGTTTTTCAGCTTATTACAATTTGATAGAAAGCTGAAACGCACCTAGAATCGGCGTTTAACGGGGACCTTTCAAATGTAAAAAAAAAAAGATGCGGAATCATTTGATGACAAGTTATATTTTAATTTCTGCGAAACAACTGGGCTTAAGTCGATTTCGAGTAATTGTTTTCATTATGAAATGGGTTTAAAATACCGTATTATGTTGATGAAAATGGAATTTATTGTACATGTTAATTTGTAAAGGAAATTCTTGAAATTTCGGGTTGGATATTATCTGAAATAAAAATTTTAAAATACGAGTGTGCTTTAGATCACACGACTGAAATAAAACTTCACCGCTTTCTCTTGCTCCTACAGTGTGATACAGCCAATAGGCTCTGTGTGTGTTAGATTATGGACATAAGGAAGAACATAAATACAATTTTGCAACCAAATAAAGATTATGCTTGTATTGTTTTTTTGAGGAAAATAATTTCCCTCAGGGCCTACGTCATCTTTGAGGATGCTGTGTGGAGGGTGTTTTTGAGGAGAGGAACGAGTGAACACGGGTCTTGAAGAGACCCATATTGTAGGAGGGAGGAAACACAGAGGCCGGCAAATCGTTCCACAGCCGAGCTGTTGAACTCAAGAACGAGTCGTAGAAACGTTTGTGCTTTCTTTTAGACATAACTTTTTTGTTTTCCTCTTGTAATACTTAAAAATAGGTATTAACTTATAATTCAAGCACAAAACTTGTAAAATGTGACCTTAGAACGAGGTACCCCAGTAAGGACACATTCTTTCCTAAAATAATGTATATAAAAAAAAAAATAAAAAAAAAAAATATACGAAATGTAACTGGCTATGAGAGAAAGAGAGAAAGAAAATGTGTGCTCGCACCTCCCTTTCTTGCCCCTACAGGTAACTCTCTCTTTTTCTATCTTCACCAACTTATATCTCCCTCTCAACTTCCGTTTGCCTCGTTTTCGTAACGCTATCGTCACGCATTCACCAGCTTGCACTCCAAGTTAAGCGTGCCTAAAGGAGTTTTACTTTGAAAAGGGTTTTTTTTTCAATCGGTGTTGACCATTTAAAAAACCATTTAGAGTCCGAGGACCACTGTTCAAGCACCCCTGTTATACCAAGTTGACGTTTTCTGTAAGAATTCAGAATAAGTAGTATGTATTTGTAATGCGGGTCACGATCAACGTTGCGCGTGACGGCTAAAAATAAGACAAGAGGTGGCCGTTTATTACGAAATTAATAATAATAAAAGGTATTGTTGAATTAACTTGTAGGCGTGGAAGTTAAAATGATATGTGCTAAAAACGGAGAGGTTGACAATAGAAGAAATGCGAGAAGTCAATGGGCTACGTCTTTTGTGCACCAGGGCGATACTGAAAGTACTTAAGGCGGCGCTTCCCGGCTCAAAAAAGAAGAAGATGGAGAGATATGTAATTACGAATGTTGGACAGAGCGCGCTAATATTATAAAGATAAAATGCTTAATAAAACATGACTCGTTTAAAATAGAGCAAAAATCTCGTGGAAGGCCGATGCGTGCCCGGGACGCACCCTACAGTCGAATAAAAAAATTAAAAAAACTTTTTGATATGCGATTTTAAACCTTATGTATAAAGAAAATCTATGAAGGACAAGGTCAGAATCGCTTGGGGCATTCTTGTTCTTGCCGTAACAGATATAAGAAAAACACCTAGCCACTCAAATAATTGTCTATGCACATACGTCTGACTTTTCAAATGACATTTCTCCCGCGATTTCAACTGTCATACTGTGAGCGCCGGGGGATCATGAAAAGATCGATAAAACTATCAATTTGTCAAATAAACGCAAGTAATATTGTTTGTAGGCATAGTTTATTGTTCAGGGAACGTGTTTCGGTAAATATTATATACGATAGCATAAAATAAATCCGCAAAATATTACGTCAAAACACCGCGAAATTTACCACTTTGCTCCATGGCATTCAAGGGGAGTATCATTTAAAGAAACATTGTGAATTTTTCACAACTATAACTTGTGAAATAATAGAAACAGACGTGTTTTTAATAATTTTCGAAGCATACTTTGCTATTTTTTTCTATCGAGGGAATTTCATACGATTTGCGTTTCGGCGTGGAACGCGTCTAGGTATTATCTTAAAAAATAACATATATTTTTTAAAGAGCTTAAAAACTTCAAATGTTTAAGGGTCCACTATTCGAATTTCGACCGATTTCTTACATATCTCCCTTAAACATTTAAAGTTTTTAAGCTCTTAAAAAAATATATGTTATTTTTGAAGATAATATCTAGACACATTCCACGCCAAAACGCAAATTATATGAAGTTCCCTCGATAGAAAAAAATCGAAAGTATGCTCAGAAAATAATTAAAAACAGGTCTATTTCTATTATTTTACAAGTTATGAAAAAATTCACAATGTTTCTTTAAATGATTTTTGCTCTATTTTAAACGAGTCATGTTTTATTAAGCATTTTCGCAGTTTTCGCTTCATTTTTATCACGTAAAATATTAGCGCGCTCTGTCCAACATTCGTGATTACATATCTCACCATCTTCTTCTTTTTGGGCCGGGAAGCGCCGCCTTAAGGAAAATATGTAATAAATGCGGGAAGCCGCGCCTTAAAAATTTTTCTTCACTAGAACTAGAACTAAAGAGCACTTCGCGGGCCAACGCAATGGGGTATTTCCACAAACCAGGAATACCGCTAAAAACATGTGGAAGATTTAAAGATTATTTTTAAACAGGAATACCGCTAAAAACATGTGGAAGATTTAAAGATTATTTTTAAACAGGAATACCGCTAAAAACATGTGGAAGATTTAAAGATTATTTTTAAACAGGAATACCGCTAAAAACATGTGGAAGATTTAAAGATTATTTTTAAACAGGAATACCGCTAAAAACATGTGGAAGATTTAAAGATTATTTTTAAACAGGAATACCGCTAAAAACATGTGGAAGATTTAAAGATTATTTTTCTGAACATGATTATCGCATTAAAAATGTTTAATTTTAATATTTTCATTCATAATTATTGATTTCGAAATACGCGTAAACGGAACGAAACGAAAACGGCCCATGACTGCTTGTACGCAACATGACGTCACTAGAGTCGCCGTTCCGAGGTTTATCACCGTGTTACTATCAAACATCTAAACATTCTCGACTTGTTCGGGGTTATAGACGGTTTTATTTCATATTTAAGATGATTGTGTTGTTTCTACAGTTTTATATAATATTGTCCAGTTGTAATGACTGACAGTAGTATTTTTAACGGCGTAAACCGACAACTTGTCTAAAATAGACGCTACAATGAGTAACAGTAATTTTCTAAGCCCTAAATTTCGGGATTCTAAGACGATATGGTAATGAAAACATTTTATTTACACCAACCCTCATATTATATACGTTATATAATGGTTTCAATATTTTGAAAAAATAGAGTTAATTCCGGACCTTTAAAAATTAAATTGGAACAAAACAGCAAGTGTCAGTTCGTTACATAACTTCCCTGTCATAAAATGACGTTTAAAACTTTGGCCATTCTACAAGTATATTTCCTTATTTTAATTTTTTTATTTCTTTTATATATTTAATAATATTATTATTCAATTTATAAAAACAGTTTATTTATAAACAAGTTCTGCTTGGTAATTATTTTTTCACGTGACAGCTGTTTCGCCTTCTGAAGGCATTATCAAACTGTCTAGTAGTCTAGAAACGAAAGGTTTTTTTTGTAGTTTAAAATTTAAATCTGAAAAAAAAGGCACGGGGCTCCATCGAAGCCTCCTTCTTCTTCTTACTTCTCTAAGGGCCAATATATGCTGCAGATAGTACACAACTGCTGACCCTGTACAAATCGCAAGTCCACCTGTTGAATTTGGCAGCCACCTTTGGTCTAGAGTCCCAAAATACTTGAAAATTCAGAAAGCACAAACGGGCGGTCCGTTCGATAGATTTCCCTCTCAAACAAACGGATTGCAATGTTTAGCGCGCAGGTTTCAGATGGGAATGGTGTCCTTGTTCTACCGGTATTTCAATAGAAAATGCTCCGAGGACCTAGCGTCATTGAACCCTTCGGCGCACACATTAAACGCACGCCCAACATTTGTACACGGTCGACATTTTTTGTCGCCTTAGAAAGGGTCGTTTAAACATCTTATTTTGGGTTTTTCTTGTAGTATTTGTAAACGTGTGTACCAAACTATACATGTTTTGCGAGTGGGAAAATATAGGATAAATATAAAGATATAATTCGAGCAAACTGGAAGTCAATAAATAACACCAAGTACAACTTACGAACTCACTACAGTCACCTACGGGCGGCGATCGCATGATGAGAGGCGCCTGTGACGTCACAGAGTGAACGGGGGCAAAAGCATCGTTTTGGGGGCATTTTCAAAATGCGTATTTTAAAACGTTATAGAAAGTTAAGTCGTCGTCATAAAAATAAAATAAAAATTCCATTATCATCGTAATTTTTTGCTTAATTTTTTTCAATAATAAAAAAAAATTGTGGAAATACCCCATTGCCGATCGCGGGCTGGTGTACAGCTAAAAAAAATGTTTATTTGTTTAAGTAGTGTTGCAATACAATTGTCCAAAAGAACCCGGTCGTAACTTTAACCCTTTCTTATAAACAATAGTTCCGCCACGTTCTGCTGCTCGTCCATCCAGGAAGGCGATGGGCCTATCGGTCAATGGTGTGAAATGAGTTGAAGGTTTCTCAATTCGTCAACGCTACTAACAATTTAATTAATGACTAAAGAGCGACTCTCAATCGAGAATTTTAAACAGAAAAATTAGAAAAAGATACGGATGCATCTAGGAATCAAGCCCAGAAGCCTTGCCTGGGCGCTGCTCTACCACTGTCAAAATTCCGACCGCAATTCGAAAACGATTTATAAAACTTTGGGAATTTATTTTTAATTATTTTTCCGTGGAACAAAAAAAAACGAATTGACAATAACGTTTATTTCACATTTGTCTCATAAAATGTTCGTTTTTATTTTTTCGTTATTGGTCATTTTAGTTAGAAAAAACGTAAGTTGAGCCATTAAAAAAAAATTCTACGTTGCATTCAAAATTTATATTATTTCAAAATTATTCGTTAATAAAAATTTATAAAATCTTAAGCGTATTTCACCACCCCTCAAAAATTGTTTGGTTTTCAGATGCGTTCTGAAATATTCCATTTATTTGCAAAGCGGAAATATTGTGAACTTCCGATAAAAACAGGCCCGAGGCCTGAAGGATTAAAAAAATATTTGTAGTGTCAAAATCTAGAGAGGAAATTGGAGAATACAACTATGGATAACCGATGACCGGGCTCTACACAAGAGTTTTCGAAATCGAATATAGACAGTGACTTTCATCTCGTTTTGAAGGTCACGTGTGCAAAATTTCATCAAACTCGGCATAAAATATTTGCATCCAAATCAAATCCACACCGCCCGCTTGCCAGTCCACCACCTTTATGTATTATATACTTCAACTAATTTACACAAAACCTTGACAAATTATGTAACCTTCCTCATGGATCACTCTATATATTGGTGAAAACCGCATGTATTCAGTAGTTTTTGAGTTTACGCAAACAGACAGACAGACGCGGCGGAGAACTTTGTTTTATAATAACGGTCAGGTTTATGTCATTTATTTATCATTAGCTGAATCTATTATAAGGTATGGAATTACAGCTTGGGGACTTTTCTGTAAAACAATTTATTTATTTATTTATACACGCCTTGAAGGCTTTTACAGTATCACATTATTAAAGTTACACATGTTATTCAGGAGTATTATTATTATTATTGTAAGCCAGAAGTATATAACATTATGAACTGTACATTAAGCATACAAGCAGGTTGAATATGTAGGTATGTAGTTTCATTATCATGAAAATTGTACAAAGGAGTTAATAAGTTTACATAGTATAATAATGGTAAAACAGAAGAGTGCTTAAAATACTTTAAAAGTAGTTATTGAGGAACGTGTAGGTATTTACTATGTTGATTTTAATTGTAAATCATGTTCAATAAAATTCATTAGTTAAATTACTAGCTCATAAAAGTTTATACGAATAAAGGCATAATATTCCATACTTTTACCAGAATCTCAAAATCACTCAAGAAGAGCTATTCTGTGTTATAAAATTATATTTCAGCATATGAATAGCCTATTATGTTACGGCCATAAGACGACGTGGTTTCTGGTTATTCCTGAACAAAAAAAACAATTCATCGTCATTTTCATTACGTATTGGGTTTTTCGGAAGAGCGATTCCGAGATTACCTATTATAATTCTCCGTTGTGAAGTTTAGCGTTATTTGTTGATTAATTCACATTCACACATCGTAGGTGCGATGAAGACGTTGCCATTCGCCACGCATGCAAGGCGCATCTCCTCCGCGATTATCTGTATATAATTCCGTATACCGCAGCTGAATATCCGCATTATCCGCAACCACACTGAAAATATCCTGACAGGATTCAAGGTGCTTGCTTTTAGTGTTGGCATTAATCTGCTTGAATTTAATAATGACTTATGTATCAATAATCAGTTTTAAAGTGTCATAATATCTCTCATGACCCGTACACAATGATGGGGGTATTCTAGTCTAGGAAAAAAAAAAACTTTTTTTTTTTCTTCATATTTCCAAAGTTTAAATATTCAAAAATATTTCCTTAAAAGGATTTTTCGAAATTCACTTTTTTTTTGGTTGTCCCTCTCTAAATAAATATCCTTTCTTTTATCAAGCGTTATCTAAAATTACTTCCCCTCCATACAACATCTCATCTCTTCTAAGTTTAAACTCGACTCCGATCTTCCATATAATTCTTAAATTTGCACATTTAAATAATATTAATAAATAAATTTACTTCTTCATTTATATATGAATTTACCTTTCCTTGATGGGTGAAAGCCAGAAATAATTGAAAAAAAAGCTATAACCATTTTATTTCGTGGTTTAGTCGGAATCTAACCAAAATTTAAATAGAATGAAATTTTAAACGGATTTTTCTCAAAATCACTTTTTTCGAGACGGTTGACACGATATCTCAAGTTCTACTAAACCAATTTACTTGAAATTTGGTGTGAATCTTCTCTATTCATTACTTTATCGCATGAATCAGAACTATAAAAAAATTTAATTTTTACTATTCTAAAAAAATTAGGAAAAGTAAAAAAAAAACTTGTAAAAAAGCGTTTTTTACTTCAGACAGCCGCCATTTTACGAAAAAAAATTATGACTTCTCCGAGGTTCATGCCATAGCAGCATTTGTTTGAATTAAAAATTAGTTTTTTTTTTTTCGGATTACTAGGAGGGTTGCAATCGTGTCAACCAGGGCGCGCCATATTTTTTAGACCCCCCCACTTCAACACCCTGTAACTTTTAGTTTTTTTAATTTTTTCGTTTGATTTTTTTTAATGTATTCTTTTATTTTTAATAAATATTTGATAAAATAAAGGCTACAAAAATATTATTGGTTTTTTTATATTGCACCTGAAAAAAACACCTACAATTCTTGCTTCTAGACTAGAATACCTCCTTAAGACGCCGTATCCCCGCTCAAAAAAAAAGAAGATGGAGAGATATGTAATTACGAATGTTATTCGAAGTTGACCACAGAAATAGATAAGATATACTAATTTTGTAGAAACAGTTTTCACCCGCCAAAACGCACACGGGCCGTTAGATTTAGTTAATTTTTTTATTAAATATTTTTGTATGAAAGGGTAAAAAAATGAGGTGATAAAATTGTTTATAATAATTTGTCTAATAAAATAAGTACTTTTTACATTAACCGTGAAAGAGAGTACGGCTGGGGAAGTCAAAGGGATTCCCTCAACCATTCTGTTCATTCCCTATCCGGCCTGCCGTGCAGCTGGTGCAGCAAACCCGGACAAACCCCACCCCATGAACCCGGGCTCCCCTGCCAAGTCCCCAAACGTAGCGAACCACTTGGGGTGACCTAAGGCAGGTGTTGGTTCGTGTTGGCAGCGGTACCCATTCCCGCCTGCCAAATTGATGGTAAAAATTAATTTTATTAACTTATTGTTTGTTACTGACCCTTGCATAAAAAAATGTTAACATTATGTACAAAATAACAAAGACTCATGGGCGCAAAAAAAAAATATGTGTATCACGAAAATAACAAAGACTCATGGGCGCAAAAAAAATTTTTTTTATGTATATCACGACATTCATATAGTTAATAAGATTTTTTTGCAATAATAAAATTATAATCTTTCCGCTATGTAAACTTTCTACAGTCAGACATCGTGACCTAAATATATTGAAACATATAATAAGTAGCAATATAAATAATGTAAACATTGTTATCATCGACCTTGACAGGTAAATACTATAAATGTTACACTAGGTCAGTTCTCGCCGTTATCAGTTATATTATTATGTAGTTCGTTTGATACGGAATATGTCTCAACAAGTTAATCTTATCATCAATATAATATTATAAAAGAAAGTGTACTACTAACAAAAAATGTTATTTTTTAATTATAAGAGCGATAAAAGGGTGCGAAATGGGTTCAAAACGACGTGTTTAAAATTTTTCAAATTTCTGATACGATCTTCTTCCTCCGGATTCACTTCAAAGTTTTGAAAATTTTAATATTTTTTGAAAAAAAAATTTTTTTATCAAACCATATGTTTTGTAATCTTCCATAGCAAATGTAGTATATTTTGACGAAATCTTTTACAAAAAGTCCCAAAATTGAGTCTCGCAAAATAATGCCGAAATTCGAGAGTAAGAAGGATTTTGCTGGTATTTGAATACACTGCCTTGAGATAATTTGAATTATATTCAAATATATTTTTAATAAATTAATGAAAATATTACCTCTATTTCGTGTTTTATTAAAAATAGTTAATTTTTAATGGTTTATCTAACATTTTTTTAAAGATTTAACAAGGGTGGGTTTTTCTCTATTATGTGAAATTCCAAAGTCAATCCGGATGAAGAAGTTGATATCCAAATATTTTTTTAAAAATTACGTGATTTTATATCTCCATTTAACACCCTTTAATCACTATTAGACAAATCGAAACAAAAAAAATTTCCCCATACAGTCGTGACCCACCCTAATGTACCTGCCGCTAGAACTCAGAAACGAGTCCCGGTACGATCAAGGGAGTTATATGTTGTGGTAGCCCTCCACCTCTCATCCATGAATAAAGTTCCCGTTTTTATCTGAAGGGCGTGCTTTTGAAGATATAAGGGCTGGAAGTTTCGCCATCTAGAAATTTCTAAAACAGTCAGAACATTCGAGAGTATTCGAGAACATTCCATTACTTTCTGGAATGTTGTGGAACAGTCTGAAACGTTCGGGAACATCCCAGAACACTCTAGAATGTTGTGAAATGTTTTGAAACATTGTGGACCGTTCAAAGCCTTCTTTGAATGGGTGGAGCTACCCATTGGTAGGGACATATAAAGCAACGTCAGTTCAATCTCATGTCAATTCACAGTGCGAAGCCGGGTACCCCAGCCAGTACTGAAAAATGTGCCATTTCACTTAATAATTGACTAAGTAGGGAAGCCCGGGTTTATGGGGTGAGATCCGTTCAGGTCTTAGCGGCAGATGCGCCTGCCCACCTACTGCATGGCGGGCGGATCGATGGGGGGCTAGTTTGAGGAAGCCTTTTACCTCCACAGCGTGTCTTTCTCGACCTATCGTCTCGCACCACATTGGGAGGGATGGATTCATACGTCTGTCACTCCTGGACACACTGACACCCAGATTCCTATCCACCCCCCATACGAATTTCGACCTATTTCTTACATATCTCCCTTAAACATTTGAAATTTTTAAGCTCTTAAAAAAATATATTTTATTTTTAAAGATAATATCTAGATAAGTTCCACGCAAATTATACGAAATTCCCTCGATAGAAAAAAATTGCAAAGTATGCTCCGAAAATTATTTTAAAAAAGTCTGTTTCTATTATTTTACAAGTTATATTTGTGAAAAAATTCACAATGTTTAGCGATAGCGATATAATATTCACAATAGCGAGTCACTCGCAGTGCGGCCGGTCGCGAACATTCTAGAACGTTCGTTTCACTAAGCTACTCGCTAGGTGACTCACTAGGCGCTAGGCGCTAAGCAAGCCGCCTGCCTATGCGGACGTAGCCTAAATGATACTTAAGATACCTTCCACGAGATTTTTGCTCTATTTTAAACGAGTCGTGTTTTATTAAGCATTTTCATAATTTTCGCTTCAATTTTATCATTGAAAATATTAGCGCGCTCTGTCCAACATTCGTAATTACATACCTCTCCATCTTCTTCTTTTTGAGCCGGGAAGCATCGCCTTAATGTAGAAAAAACTTAGATTTTTTTATTTATAAAATGTGCACCCCGTTGCAAAGAAGTTAGTTATAAGCCGCGATTGTATTCACGTTACGGTTGTTGTGGCGACGCACCCCTACCCGCTGTGCAGGTGTACAGGTGTGCAGGTGTGGGCGAGTACCGGGTACGGGTGCTGAGGTGCGGGGAACTATTATATTTATGACTACAGTTATGGGGCAGTGCAGTACCTACCGTGTACAGAAATACCTACCCCCTCTAAGGGTGTGTTTACTCCCTTGACTAACGCATTCCGATAGTGATAGACATATCGATCGTCCAGATGATTAGTCAGACATCTCTAAAAAGTAGAAATCAGAGTCGAGAATACAGTTATACGTAAAAGTGGACAGGACCGACATTGATTTCATACAAACTGCTGCAATGTCATCCAATTTCAGATAAATGCGAATAAACGCGTTTTCACGCGTGATTGCCATCAAAAGTTGTAAAAATTCCTTATCATAGACAACGACCCTGTGCAGAAACGTGAGGTCCGTTTGATAGATTCTCCTAACTTAAGGCGGTACACAACCCTAATAGTTTTTGTTTGCTCAAAACTCACATTTTGATCATTTCCGGCAAATTTGTAACTAAAATAACTTTTTTATTCCTAGAGACCCCTGGGGATTGGGGATGTAAGCTTTTAATATTTAAAATTAATAAAAAACAATACCTTACCATCAATATATTTTACGTACAACTATTTTAAAACTTCATAACAAGTTTTTCAACTACAAAGTTAGCGGTGAGCACCAGATTTTATTTTTCTAGAAGATGAATTAATAACTTCGGGAGGGATTCATAAAGAAACATCTTAAATATTTGTAACACGTTCTTCAGAATTAATTAAAATGAACGCGGCGGAAAGGTCACATCTATTCGACCGTACGTTCGTCTAATACGCCGTGCCGCGGGCGTATATTTGTTTACACGCTTTCTTCACTTACGTCGTTAAGATTCCCACATTATTTGTCTTCTTCTTCTTTTCTTTGATAGAGCAAATTCGACAGTAGGTCCGTCCAATACACGGGTCGCGAGTCGCAATTTGTGTACACGGCTCCTTTACTTACATCATTAAGATTCTGAATATATTTTAGGGTATATTGTCGTCTTAACAAACGGATTGCTATCTTTAGAGCACAGGCGTCAGGTGGGAATGCTGTCCTTGTTCTACCGGTATTAAAATGGAAGATGCTCCGAGGAACTAGCGTCAGTGATCCCCTCGGCACCGGTGCAGTCGGGAAACACACCAAACACGCGCCCAACATTTGTACACGGTTGACATTAGTCACATGAGCTGAGGAACGATTTGCCGGCCTCTGTGTTTCCTCCCTCCTACAACACGGGTCTCTTCAAAACCCATGTTCACTCCTTCCTCTCCTCAAAAACACCCTCACATCTTCAAAGATGACGTAGGCCTTGAGGGAAATTATTTTCCTCAGGGCGTCCTGTGTGGGGTTTACTTAAAAAAAAAACAACGAGCCTATCTGCCGAGTTCCAGTTCATTCGAATGTCGGGAAGTGGATCAATTTCCACGTCCAAGTTCCCCTTCATTCATACGTAAAAAAAAACAAATTCAAATAGACGCATTTTCAAATAACGCAGGCATGATGGCATTACAATATAATAATTATTTATTGGGTAAGTACCTCTTCACAATTTTTATAAGTAGGTTAAAAGAAGTAGGTGCCTACCAGAGACAATCAATAATATGATTTATGATAATTTATTGCAGGTAGGTACCTTGGTTCCCGCCAACTAATCACAGTAAACAATTCAATATTACAATAAATAAAGAAAGCAACACGTAAACAGTTATAAATATCATCCGGATTACTTCTTCAAGGTTGTAATAAATCACGTTTAAACGTGGCTTCCTCGGCGGTTGCCATTTCCGGGTGTTTGTGGAAGAGATGAGATGATAAGAGGTATTCTCAGTATCGCCCATTCAGGATCGAAACGTCTTATGAAATTGGTTTAGTTGTGTTGGGTGACCAGGTCCGAATAGCCATGTACTTGCCCACTTTCCTCTTTCTTATCTACTCCCCCTCATCATATCCTTTAGCCATACAATTAATCCCAACCGTCTAACCGTGGATGCAATTGTCTAAAGGATATTCCCTAAAATTTGTGATTAAAGATCATTCTTCCGCGAGAAGTGCTGTCAGATTTGTATGATTTTCTATGGCTGTTATTTGCTTTTTCTATCGGCCGATGTCAAAATTTCAGCTACGAGCTGTCACGTATTTTAGTTTGGGTCGTTTTAAACACGAATTCCTGCAAGTATGCATGATTATTTATTCATTTAACAGCTGTAGAAAGTCACACAAATCTGACAGGTCATCTCGCGGGAGAACGATCTCTTAGGCTGGCTTTACATTCGTAAGTTTTTTCCCGTAATTCGCTCGTGTAGGCGAATTATGGCCAAATTACCAATGTAAACGACACCAAAAGTCACTTAACGTAATTTAAAGCATGTTACAGAACTTCTTCTTCCGGAAGTTTTTTGACAGGTCTAATCGCGTCCGCGCGAAATTACAGCCTTCTCACAGCTTATAAAATCAGTTTGATAAGCTGAGGGACTTTTTGTAATAGTACCAAAATGCGCCGTTGCGAAATGTCAAAAATCAAAAGACATTTGTTTTTATTGGATTATTTTCCTATAAAACTAGTATTTATTTCCACTTATTTGAGTTTTCTGAAAATGAGCATCCTTCTATTCAATTATCGGTCCAAACCTTTATAATCTCAATATTTCTGTTTTTAAAATTACGTATTTGAATACGAAGTCAGTTGCTGTCGGCAGCTGTCAGGTAGCTGTCATCCGAATAAAATGAAAGAAATCCATTAATTTTCGCCTTTGACGGCAAAAAAGTGCGTGGAGATTTGTTTAATTAAACCCAAATTCTATTTCAGCACTTTATTTGGTCCTTTTCGACTTTATTGACAAAATCGCGTAAATTTGACAGTAGCAGGTCGTTGTTGAAAGGAAGCCATCTTACCGCAAATAAATTTACAGATGTAAACGGTCGCATGAGCAGTTACTTAGGTCGAACTTCCGAAACACTTCCGTGATCATTAATTACCACAAGTCAGATGCATATGTAAACGCTCCTGGGAGTGACCTGTCAAAATCTTACGTAATCCGTAATTTTTAATTACGAGTGTAAATCTAGCCTTATAGAATAGCTCTTCAGGGAGCGGTTTTGGCCGGTTAGCGGTCCAAGTGCAGTCGGAGACGATTTGAAATTTGATTCGAAACTAAAACATCCATGCTTAGGTACTCCTAGATAAACAATAAACAATTCCTCCCCCTCTTGAGCCAATGTTTCGGATAGTCTCGTAATGGGTATCATCAAGGAAGATAGATGTATTATAGAATGTATGTATCGGTTATGATAGCAGGAAGTGTCCCTGTCAACTAACACAATGAACAACCAGCGGCCGAGAATTCAAATTCCGTCGAAAGATGGTCTTGCAACTGTACAGGGCGGTTCCGATGAGAAAGATGGGTTATTCTCCGTAGAAGAACTACCTACTACGTACTAGAAATTTTAACCAATAACTCAATATTGATTTTATTTCGTTCAAAATTTACATTCAAGTTGGCAATAAAAATGCTCAAACGCGTGATGATACAATTTTGAAAATTATCGATTAAAAGTATATACCAATTTTCAATAATGACTAAGCAAAATAAATGTGTAAAAAATATGAAATATATTAGTTTGTAAGAAGAGGAATTTTCATCACAAGACACGTGCCTAGGTAGGTACCTACCTACTCTTTTTTTAATGATTATATTTGAACTAGAATTAAAATTCTGAAAAGTTGGTAGGTAGCTTTCCTAGATAATTTATTTTACTGTATGATTGTATGATTTCAAATGTATGTTATATAACACAACATTTTGTTTGAAAATTTAACAAATCTACCAACAACAAACGGTTATAATCTTATTAATATAAAAATAAACACATTTTTCAAAATTTAAATCGTGATTTTACTAGATAAATTAACAATCTTTCGAAATCAATTTATATTTTTTGTGGAAAAGATTCGATACGTCTAATTTTTTTAAATTTAAAAATGACACATTTCCGGTTTTGTCTGGTTATTCTCTCAAAAGTTGTAAGATGTTACTTTGTATTTATAAACATAAAAATATGTACACAAATAATATATTTGCAATTAGTTTGAAGTCTATCATTGCCACTCGAGACAATAAACAACAGAATCTAAATAAATAAATAAAAACTAGCGTAAAGCATTTCGACGACAAGATAGAAACACTAGACAATTCTGCAACGAACGAATCGACACAGACATGTTTTTTGTTTATTCTGACAAACCCTAATTTAGCCGTTCAAAAGAGACAACTAAAGTACCTACCTAAAATATTTGTCACAAAATAACTCAATACATTACTGGTATGGCCTATTCATTTACTTCAAAAAAATTAAAAACTTCCGACGGAAAAGCGACAATGTTTACAAAAATTATCAACTTTACAAAAAGTTTACTTTTAACATTCCAACGTGAAAAACCAATAATAACAAAACGGTATTTAAACCGTACACAATGAAATCAAATAACGCACTAGTGTCGGCTCACAGGTTGTGTGATTCACCTGAACCTTCAACGTGATCTATCAAAACGTCGGCCACGTTAATTCTTATTACCTGTGCTCAAAAATTCAAAATGATATTTTACTTTATTCAATTACGCTAGCAAGATAAACGATATTCAGCCTCGAAAAGGCAGCGAACGGTGAAATACAACAACGTTTAATGTTATGCCTTGACGGTTTTGAAATCCGTCTATTGTACACCTTCGCGATTTACAGGTAAACGAATTCCAACAACCGCCCACTTTCGTTACACATTTCAATAATATTCGAAGTATTTTAGCTGCACAGGTTCAGTTGTATGTAAATAAAGACTTACCGAATAAGATAAGTATTCCAAAATAATCCATGGTTCACTTTAACGGCGACATTTAAAAGAAAAATAACAAAAAAACACGACACAAACTGACAACGAACACCTCAATTAGGTGCCATGATTGAACTGAAGTTGGTTGGAAAAATAACAGGTAAATTTCAGTGTTGCCGACTGCTGGAATGTCTGAGATATTTTTAAGTAAAAAAACGTGTATTTTTATCAACGAACTGCCGGGTAAAAATTCAATTGGTATTAATAAATAATTAACCCCAACGTTTTCTCTAAGAACAGCGGACTTCATTAGGTATCGCTGGTTGACATTTTGTAAATATACATTTTTTGACTGACAACACCAAAATGTGGCTATTTTTTTAATTTCGCTAGATCTAGCGAGCTTATAAAACTATTCAAACGTGATTCATGAATATATTGATATAATCGCGAATACTAATTTCCGTTGTTTCGATGTGATGTGACCTCTGCCATAGGTCATCTCAAGTGGTATGCTATGTTTGGTGACTTAGCAGGAGTGCCCGGGTTCATGAGGTTTGTCCGGGTCTTGGTGGCGGATGCATGGCAGGTCGGATCGGAAGAAAATGGTTGAGGGAGTCCCTTTGACTTCTCCAGTCGTACTCTCTCGGAACATCGCCTTGCACCACAATGTGAGGGATGGATTCATATGTCCGTCACCTGGACACACTGACCCCCGGATTCCTACCCACTCTTAATGCTCTTTTCCTTCCCAGAACTTCCTCTCCTAAAAAGACCCTCCACACAGCATCCCCAAAGATGACATAGGCCCTGAGGGGGGATTATTTTCCTCAGGGCCTCCTGTAAGGAGCTTATGTAAAAAAAAAAGTGAGATGTGATATGAATTATTCCTGCACATTCCAATGTGAAATTAGGGGCCGTCCATAAATTACGTCACACCTTAAGAGGGGGGGGGGGTGTAGAGAGTGTGACAAGGGGTTTGGGGGGGTCATCAGCTCTGTGATGAGATAACATGTAAAAATCTAGGGAGGAGGTCTAATAAATGTGACGATGTGTGACAGGGACGTGGGGGGGGGGGGGTAAAAAAATCATGAAATTGTGACGTAATTTATGGATGGCCCCTTTTTCACGTTCAACGAACTTTTAATTTTCAAAATTTGAACAAAATCTGCTTTTTAAAATTGACTAAGAAGGGAGCCTTTGGAAAAGGACCGAGGAAATTTGAAGCGAGGGCCGGGCGGACGTCGCGAATTGAAAACGTTTGGGAACCACCTAGTCAAAATCGAGAATGTGGCGAGATTGTTTTTTTACACTGGTAACACCATTTACTCAATCTGGCATTTCTGAATTCTGACGTTTCGCTTGAAATCTGTCTACAATTCTACGAACCCGCAAGGCCACGTTATCGTGTATGTTGTGACAATCGTGTTTAATTTTAGCCAAATTCATTAAACATGTCTAAAAAGAAGGGCGGGAAGAAAAACCAGGACTTCGACGACGAAATTGAAGATAAACCAAAGGTCGCAGCTGGAAATAATGACGAGGAGATAACCTCAAAGTCAAAATCGGCGAAAGCGCCCAAGAAAAAGGCCAAGGGGAAGAAAGACGATTGGAGCGATGATGAAGAGAAAGAATCCAAGCCAAAGAAACCCGTTGTAGACTCCGACGAGGAAGAGATTGCCAAACAAAATCAAAAGAAAGCACAGAAAAAAGGTTAGCCGATTGTATTGCATTTGTACGGAGCAATGTTTATGCTGCCTTTATCGTGTTGTATTTTCATAAAAACGGCACAACACGTGCCATTAACATAAATAGAGAAAGTGCAACAAAATAAAGAAAGTTTAAAATGACATATTATATTGTGTAAATCCTTTGATTGCATACAAGCTGCTATTAATAGCTTTTTGATAGCCATTTGATTATGACGTCCAGTCAGAAATAATATATTCACGAAACAAAGCTTGACAATTTATTTCATGGTGCCCGATACACGTTGCCAACTGTTTTTGAATGTTGCTGGATATTTTCGGTCTATGGGGTAGTATTTTGGTTCATTCGACTCTTTCTCCTATTAGAATAATTAAAAATACTAATTTTGGTTGTGCCTCTATCTGTAACTCGGTTAAATTAACACTAGAAATTATGCATTGAATTTAAGCCTCATTTTCAAAATGGAAAGTGTTGTTTGGAGAATCCAGACAAGTGTTCAGAAGCAAGTCAAGTCAACTCAACAACACCTCTTTGAAAAGTCATTAATGAAAAAAATTATTTTTAATTTATTTAACCAATTTTGTAAACCTTTTTTTTCTTCACTTTTAATGACTTTTTCAAAGGAGGTTCTGAGTTGATTTCATTTTAAGTTATCCGGTCACAAAGTACCTACCTATAATATTATTTTAACAGAAAATTATTTTAATTGCTATTTTCAAAATTGGAACAGATTTTTCAGAATTTCAGTATACCCATTGATGTATTACGAGGGTCAGTCAAAAAGTAATGCCTATTTTTTCTCCTTTTAACTGTCAGGAAATTAAAATGCAATTACATAGGATGAAAATGACACTATTGATTTTCGTTATTTGTTTTTGAGGTGTTATGCCATGTTGCGCTATTTCCTTCTTTAGCCAACTTTTCGGACACCATAAAGCAACAAAATTCTATGAATAAGGTTAAATATATGGTGGAAAATTGGTTACCGAAAAAAAAATATTTATATTGATATGCATGAAAAAATATTGAATCTGTAGATATAAGATGTAAATTATAACTTTTAAAATGTATATGTAACTACATTATAAGCACCTGTTGACAAGCCGCAGGACTTGTTTGTTGATATGTACTAACTATTCTTTCAATAGAAATGAAAAAAATAATAATGATGTTTTTTTTTTTTGTTGTATTTGAATATTGAGGTGTATTTGTTTGCAGTTAACAAGAAAAAAGCCCATGATGAATCTTTGGATGAGGGTGACTCCGAAGACGAGAAGAAGAAACCCCCGTCCGGCAAACAGGCCGTGAAGAAGAAGGCTAAAGGTATACAAATATTACATTTAGTCTTGATTCTACCCTACCCTGGTGATGACAGTGTGTTTCCTCAACTCTATCTGTATCCACAAAAGATACAGAATCGCTCTTCTGGTCTAGTTATTTCAATGAGCGCTCATAGGTGGTCAACGTACAACTCACGTAGTTTCCCCTGGGCACCGGTGCGTAGTCGGGAAACATGCCAATGGCGCACCCAATATATGTACACAGTTGATATTTGTCACATAAGAATGGGTCGCTTCTTCGACTCGTTCTTGAGTTCAACAGCTCGGCTGTGTTTCCTTCTTCCCACATCATGGGTCTCTTCAAGACCAATGTTATCTCCTTCCAAAGACTTCCTTCAAAAGAAAACCCTACCTCTCCTCAAAAAGACCCTCCACACAGCATCTCAGATGACATCCTGTGTGGAGTTAACCTTTTCGTCTCGGAAAGAAAAAAATCACACATGATCCGAAGGGGGGTCACTCGGGGACCCCAATTTGTTTTGCTTATTAAAGGGTGTTGATTGCATAATTTTTTATAATTTGTTTTGGTAATAATTATAGGGAAATATATTCATTTTATTTCAGTAGTTATTTACAAAAACGTTTGATAAATAAAGTCATAATTAATATTGTAATGAATTTAGACCATAATGTGTATTTTTCCATAGAAAACAGAGAAGGCGGGCCGATAGCCAGTATAACTCCTTGTTTCCGAATCTCGACTGGCAATTGGCGCTTACCAGAAACGACCCAGACCAAATGATCTTTGACTGGCAAGCGAACATTATAGCATTGTAAAAAGAGCAAACGAGATGCGCAGTGTAAACGAACGGGATCTAATCCTTTCCACTAATAACTTAGAAATTACTTGCTATCGCTTAGAATTGTCCCGATACGTTCAGCAGATAGGAACGGGGTAACACCCGAACAGAGGGGAAAGGGGGCGGGCGGGACAAATTCTCCGCTGGAATTTGATAGAAATTATTTAATATTAAGAAAAGTAGTAATGCAATATTAATTTTTTTAATGCAGATCGATAACCAAATAGTTTTTCTAGGATTACCCAAATTATTGAGTATGTGGTTTAAAAAACAACTTAGATACAATGTAAAATTCTCGTTAGTGTAAGTGCGTTCCCCCGGTCCGGTACGGAAGCGTTAATGTAAAAAAAAAAAAATTATCAGAAGGTGGGAAGCGAACACTGGAATAATTCGCGAGCAGTTGAATCTACGGCAATCAGAGTCGGAATTAGTGTACAAGCTGCCAATAGCAGGTATCTGTCATATAGGCACTGCATTTTTCGCACACCGCACATCCATGTTTATTATTGATTCCATGTCTGTTTCTTATTGACATCCATGTTTCTTATTGATTCCATGTCTGATCTGAGCCCAGTTCCTTCAATGAAGTTATTTTGTATCGGTTATTTGGTAACAGTTTCGGCGAATTTGGAAAACTCCTCATATATTTTTTTTTTTACGTTAACTCCACACAGGAGGCCCTGAGGAAAATAATTTCCATCAGGGCCTATGTCATCTTTGAAGATGCTGTGTGGAGGGTGTTTTTGAGGAGGAAGGAGTGAACATGGGTCTTGAAGAGACCCATGTTGTAGGAGGGAGAAAACACACAGGCCGCCAAATCGTTTCACAGCCGAGCTGTTGAACTCAAGAACAAGTCGTAGAAACGACCCGTTCTCATATGACTAATGTCAACCATGTACAAATGTTGGGTGCGTGTTTGGCGTGTTTCCCGACTATGCACCGGTGCTGAGGGAATCAATGACGCTAGTTGCTCTGAGCATATTCTATTGTAATACCGATAGAACAAGGACAGCATTCCCACCTGACGCCTGTGCTCTAAACATTGCAATCCGTTTTTTAAGTTAGGAGAATCTATCAAATGAACCGCCCGTTTCTGCACAGAGTCGAGGTTTTTTTTAGGTATTTTGAAGCTCCAGACCAGAGGTGGCTGCCAAATTCAACCGTGGGGCGCACTTGCGATTTGTACAGGGTTAGCAGTTGTGTACTATTAAAGTATCTGCGGGCCCTGTACAGTATGCCCAGTTTCTGAGAGGCTAACTTAACTCTGGCTTCGATGGAGCCCCCATACCTGAGCTGGTCACTTAGAGTTACACCAAGCAATTCAATGGAGGGTCTGTTTGGAAGATTGTTTCCGTTGAAGGAGACTAGATTTTCATTTCGTTCCCTTTTACACGTTGGGTCTTTGAAACATTAAATTATATCATATTGTTGTGTGTCTTGTTGTAGGCAAGGGAAAGAAGGATGACGATTGGTCGGATGATGAAGAAGAAGAGAAGAAACCCGACAAGAAAGCTGCTAAGAAAAAAGGTACTTAATTATAGATATTATTAAATGAGGGAATGTTTTCAATTAACTGTTAAGACACGATGAATAATAAAAAAAACTCAATTCACTTTTGAAAAAGCCATCCTTCGTTAACTCCTCACGCTGATATTCACCTTTCGGAACAACTCATATAGGTCTCATTGTGCCTCCCTTACTATCATGATTAGAAATATGATCTATAAACGGCGTTAGAAAGAGAAAACACAGCGCTTTATATTCAATTGTAAAAGTTAACCTCAAAATAATTCAAATGTATACCTTTATGAATCGAAAGTTTTGGATCGCAATTTATAATGTGAGGTGAGCCATTTTTTAAACTTTTTTATGTTTGCATTCAAAATTTTAATATTTTAAAAATTATGTGTTTATTTCGAATTATAAAATTTGAAAGCGTATTTCACCACCTTTCAAAAACCGTTTTTAGTTTTCGGATGGGTTCAGAAATATTCCATTTATTTGGGGCTTGGAAAATTCCGGCAATATTCTCCATTTTGACGATACCCTCAAGAATAGAGAACTCCAGTCCAATTTTTTAATTTTTTTTAATGAATAAATACCTTCTAACTTAAATAACCTCATATTTATTTTTATTTTTATACTTAGTTTTAATAGTTAAAATAATTATCAAAGTTTTAATTTTTCAAGATCCCCGAAATGTATTGTGAATGGTGTCCAAAAGTTTCAATTATCTTGACCAAAAGTTTCAATTATCTTCAACAGGTGTTGTCATTTTGTATGGAAAATCAATAGAGGTGTCAGAAGTCGAGTCGTTTTTTATTCAAGATTAACTGCTTTTTAATATAGAAAAACACTAGGTAAAATGTCAACATCTCATCGCTACTGTTATTGTTTTGTACCAAATTTAATAATACATCTGTGACCACACTTAATAAACAGTTTATTAGTGTTTCAAGATAATATTATATGTAGGCATATTGGACGTCCCCACAGTAGAGTTCGGAGAGGGATGTCACTTCAGGCCGCCGCGCAAAAAAGTCTCACAGTGAACTGCGCTGTAAACCGTTTTCTTACTTTCGGTCTTTACTTTTCTGCGCGGCGGCCTATAGTGCTCGAACAGCTGTTGGTCACCCGCCATTTTGAATTTCAGAATTGGAGCATTGCAAAAGGCAATACGATCAGCAAGTACAGTTAAAGTTTTTGAATATTTTAAATAATGTAGATTTTTTTAATAGAGATATTTTATTTTTGATAATGAATTATTTAGGCCTAAATAATGTTTCAATAAAAACAATAACTATTATATGTCTAAATCTCTAAAAACCAATAATACGGAATGTTGGATGGCTTGTCATATTTTCAATACAAATATGACGGTGACTGGAGAATTATGGACGCGGTGAAGTCACGCCTCACAAATTCAATAATACCAACATGACAGGGTTTTTTAATGACGCCTTTTAAAATAGACTTCCCTGTGGAATATTCCCTGAATTTCTGTGAAATATTCTCCGAAAATAAATTTTTGGGAGCTTATCCATCACTATGCACGTTGCGTTATACTCGAAATTATAATATTATTAAATGAATTCTTTGTGTTTGTAGGCAAAGGTAAAAAGGATGATGACTCTGAAGATGAAATTAAAAAAGGTTAGAATACACAATATAATTTGCTTTGAAATAAATAAATACAAATGGTATGGAATTATGATAACTTGAACCGACTCAAAAGAATTTACTAAGCACTACGTTAATCTCTAATCGAGTACGGTATCATAGCTTGGGGAGGAGCAAACTCTGCCGCCATTGATCCGATCTCTAAATAATATGCTCTATATAATATTCTTTGAAATTAATAAATGCAGTTTGTGTGGATTTATATGACTGGCCAGTGTTTGGTTATCCTGTTCTAATGCATTGTCTTATTTTGTAGGAAAGGATGGTTCAGATGAGGACGAAGTGAAAACTAAGAAAGCGCCAGTTAAGAAGAAAGGTATTACTCTTTTTTACTAAAATTTTGCACAGATTGACTCTATTTTTTATGGCTGTGCTCTCTTTGTGTACGAGGTTCAAAAATACGAACAATTTATTCATTTTAAAGACATTACAAAATTATAATTTCGAAGCGTTTTTTAAAGAGAGAAAACATTAAGGGCGACTTTTGTCTTAAATTGTATTTAACTAAACGAGTTTAAGTCACTAAATACATTTAACTTAAATGTATTTAGTTTTGTGTTGCACCACGCAGTTGGAGTGGCTATTTAGTTAAACAGTTACCGCCGTTTAACGCGTCGGTAAAACAGTTACGACGTTCCTTAGCACCCCCCTCACGTACACTTTGTGCGCAGCGACCTGAAGTGGCGAGGGGCATGATCGCTTTGAAGTATTCGTGTGGAGGTGCTTAAATTTGCGAGTGTCAAAATGTTGAGGTTATGTTGTGGTTGCGTAGTGTGTTATTTTATTTTGATCCAGAAAATGAGTGCCCAAATAAATAAATCCCGAGCGAGAGCTCCTAACTTTTCGAAGGAGGAACAATTTTTGTTTTTGAAAGTAATGGAGTTGGTTCAGCTAGGAACAAAAAGAGTCACTACAAATAGAAATTGAACACAAGAATCAAATGAATCATAAGTATAGAATTGAAAGAAAAAATAAAAGAAAACAAACATAACTGAGGCAAAACTGAAATGAGGCAAAAAGAGGTTTTGTTGTTAGATTAAATGAAACAATTATATGAATATATTATTATTATTTTTTATTATTTCTTTTACATAGATTTCACTAAAGAGTGTATCAATAAATTTGTTTTTTGTGTTTACTTCTCTCAGTATAAACAGTCTACTTATAAAATCTATAATTTCTTTGTCAACGTCAGAATACAAAACCCAAATAAATGTCCATCGTGAATACAAATTAATAAATGAGACAGATTTCAGCAATATTAGTTAGACAATCGGAAATCGAAGGAATAACCTAAAAATTTTTTGTTCGCTGAACATGTTTAACTCAGTTAAACGGCCCCTTTTGGGTATTTAACTTTGACAGTTCTTTAAATGCATTTAACAACTTAAATTTTGTTTAAGACGCCAGGTCTACTTAAATCAAATAATGTGTTTAACTTGATATTTAAACCAAATTTAACTTTTGGTGCAAGCCGCCCTAAGTCGAATTATGATGTAGTTAATTATGGCCGAAAGGGATAGGTCGAATTAACTCAGTTTAAATCAGAACCACGGCAAGCCGAAGGTCCTGAGTTCAATTTCTAGATGCGACCGAATCTTTTTCTGTTTCAAATTTTTGTTTGAGAGTCGCTAATATTGTCTTCATTGATTGAATATTAGAACTTGAGGTTTTACTCATCAAGCTATTCCAGAGATAAAACATTATAATAATTGATAAAAAATGAAATAATGTTTCCATTTTAGGTAAAAGTAAAAAGGATGATGATTGGTCTGATGATGAAGATTCCAAGCCCAAAGGAAAGAAAGGTTAGTAATATTTTTCTTAGCATAATCCCAACATATGGCTTCAATAACTAACTAACTAACTAACTAACACGCCGTTTCCCCGCAGGGGTAGGCAGAGAGGACAGACCGCCAAACAACTCGATCTTGGCACACACTCCTTGCTTCGTTCACATTCATACATCGTCTCATACATGCTCTTCTATTATTCTGACTCTTGACATCGCCCGACTCAAGTATCTGATTCACTTGGTCGTGCCATGTCTTCCTCGGGCGTCCCCGACTTCGTCTACCATTCACATTTGCGTCATATATTCTCCTTACACTCCTTTCCTTTTTTTTTTTTTTTATTTTTATGTTAACTCCACACAGGAGGCCCTGAGGGAAATAATTTCCCTCAGGGCTTATGTCATCTTTGAAGATGCTGTGTGGAGGGTGCTGTTGAGGAGAGGAAGGAGTGAACATGGGTCTTGAAGAGACCCATATTGTAGGAGGGAGGAAACACAGAAGCCGGCAAATCGTTCCACAGCCGGGCTGTTGAACTCAAGAACGAGTCGTAGAAACGACCCGTTCTCATGTGACTAATGTCAACCATGTACAAATGTTGAGCGCGTGTTTGGCGTGTTTCCCGACTATGCACCGGTGCCGAGGGGATCAGTGACGCTAGTTCCTCGGAGCATCTTCCATTGTAATACCGGTAGAACAAGGACAGCATTCCCACCTGACGCCTGTGCTCTAAAGATTGCAGTCCATTTGTTAAGTTAGGAGAATCTATCAAACGGACCGCCCGTTTCTGCACAGAGTCGAGGGTTTTTTTCAGGTATTTTGGGACTCCAGACCAGAGGTGGCTGCCAAATTCAACCGTGGGGCGCACTTGCGATTTGTACAGGGTTAGCAGTTGTGTACTATTAAAGTATCTGCGGGCCCTGTACAGTACGCTCAGTTTCTGAGAGGCTAACTTAACTCTGGCCTCGATGGAGCCCCCGTACCTGAGCTGGTCACTTAGAGTTACACCAAGCATATCAATGGAAGCATATCATTCATTCGCTCTACATGCCCAAACCATCTGAGCGTCCCTTTCTTAATCTTACTTTTAATAACAATGCTACTAAACCTCTTGTCTGTGGTTCGCCCAACAAAAAACATATTGCAAAAACAAATATCTTTGCTTTTTTTTTAAATTATTTTTAGCGATTTTAACCCTTAAGTATAAAGAAACTGTATGAAGGACAAGGTAGAATCGCTTGCGCCAATATCATTCTTGACGTAACACTTTATTTAATTAATCTAGCTTCTCGGAATGCTTTCAAATGATTGTTCTAAAACATTATTGCATCACTTTTGGCAGCTGTCAATGACGAAAATAATGATATTGTAAATTTTCAAAGGAGTATCAATGTCACTATTTCTTTGAAAACTCCTTTAAATTGTTTTTTTTTTTCATGTAGTGTATGTATTTAAATAATAAAATAATAATAAAATCAGTTTAAATTTGTTTGAAAATATTTTTTTGATATTTGTTTGCCGAATAAGAGATTTTTTTTTTTTTAGTTGAAGTTAGCTGTACTGGGAAAACTTCTTACGATATTATCATGTAATATAAATGAATAATAAGATATATTATCTGGTAACAGAAAACAATCGAAAAAAAAACAATGCCTTTGTTTGGTAAATATTTCCCTATTAGGGACACGCTCAATACGCACTTTTTATTACAAAAACACTTAACATCAGTCAGATAATAATGGGAAGTAAGTATTTTAGTTTCCGGAATTGAAAACTAATGAATTTTAATAGTTATTTCGTTAGAATTAAAAACGAATATTCGCTTGGCAGCCATTGTCATTGATGTCAAAGTTTTGAGGTTAGTTTTTTTTCTTCTCTTTTTTATTCCAAAATATTAACACATGACCCTAAAATAGGTTCTTAGGTTCTTAGTTTGGGTTTAATTAAAAAACGAAAAAAAAAGTAGCCTAAATAGCTATTTAAATATTATTATATCAAAACATGGCGTGAAGAAAAGATGTGAAATTGTCTGTTTTTTAATGAAATATCTACTAAAATGCATTATTTTCCAATTCCGGAAACTGAAATACTTACTTCTCATTATTATTTAACTGATATTAAGTGTTTTTGTAATAAAAAGTGCGTATTGAGCGTGTCCCTAATAGGGAAATATTTACCCTTTGTTTTTATAAGAACTCATCAAGGTAATTTTTGCACGGTTTTCGGAAATCTCATCCTACGTTCAACAGGACAGAAATTTCCAGAGCTGGTTTTGCAACTACAATTCATATAATCAAATGTGACAATATGCTACATACTATTGTTCTATGGAGACCATAAGCTTGCACAATCCTTATAATTGTTTAAAATTTAGTTGCAGCCAAGAAGGGAAAGAAAGCAGAGTCAAGCGAAGACGAGGGAGAGGAGTCTGAAGACGACAAGAAGTCGGTTGGTTCCGTGCCGGACATAAAAAAACTGACCAAGCAACAGCCAAAGAAAAAGACCAAGGGTGAGCATAGCTAATTCATTTGTCTTCTTCACCGCCATCTTGGATATCAACAAACAAATTGGCATCTTCAGAAAATCAAGCAGAAATGCTGTTTATTCTCAATATTTCAATGCAAGGTGCTCCGAAGAACTAGCATTATAGATCCCTTCTGCACCAAGGGAGACAAGCCAAACGCATATCCGAAATTTGAACGCTTTTCATTATTTACATGAAAAGAGGATCATTTTTATGTATTATTCATTATGCTCAACAATTCAATTGTAAAATGATTTGCTGGCTTTTGTTTTCCTCCATCCTACAATAGTTTCTTAACAGGTCGCGTGCCGTTGGCGCGCCGGTGCGCGCCCTATAGCCGAATAAAAAATAAATAAAAAAAACTTTTTGATATGCGATTTTAAACCTTATGTATAAAGAAAATGTATGAAGAACAAGGTCAGAATCGCTTGGGGCATCATTCTTGTTCTTGACGTAACAGATATAAGGAACACACCTAGCCACTGAATTGTCTTTGGACATTTTTATGACTTTGGAAATGGGCATTTCTGCCGCGATTCGAGCTGTCAAACTTTGAGCGTCGCGTGTCATAAAAAGATTGATAAACCTATCAATTTGTCTAATAAACGCAAGTAATGTTGTTTGTAAGCGTAGTTTGTTGTTCAAGGAACGTATTTCGGTAAATATTATATACCAAAGCTTAAAATTAACCCACAAAATTTACATCAAAAGTCAAAATATCGCGAAATTTTCGAGTTTCATCCGTAAATACCGAGGCATTCAACCGGTTAAATACGTAGAAGATTGGAATTAATACGATTTTATAAAATTAAATCACCCTACAAAACACGCTTTTTTGAGGTTGCTGTGTAAAACTGCGACTTTTATCCATAAATAACTGGTAAATTGTTAATTATAATACATCCAGTCCAAAATCAAAACCAAAAAAGCTGCCATGTAAAAACAAAAAACAGGATAGGTCTTAATTTGCTTCCTTGGGGAACTCCATAAGTTCTATCTATTTAGGCTTGTTGAGTGGCCGCAGTCAGATATACATGATTTGAACCAGTTATATGCACAATTATTTTTAATCAGTTTCCTAGTTTTTAAGGAGGCTTTTATGGCACACTGTATCAAAAGCTTTGCTTAGATCCAGAAAAACCACAATGCAACTTTTTTTTGGTCAAATTTTTTAGAATGGTTTCTGTTACTTTTAATGTTGTATCTTGTACTTCCGTATTCTTTCGTAAACCATACTGATTTTCTAATAATAATTTATATTTGTCTAAGTAGTCTACAAGTTGGATTTTCACTATATTTTCAAGGAATTTTTGTGAGAGCATTTAAAAGTGAGATAGGCCTACAGTTTGAGGGATTATTTTTATCACCAGGCACCGTATTTGCACTTTTAAAATGGCTGGGGAACATAGACATATGAATATACCTAGACCTGCCCTAAGTGATAAAAAGCGTATTATTTCCCCCTCCTCATACCGGTTCCATTTGGAATTTGGAACCGGCTGGGCTCGTGAATGGCCTCGAGTGAATCTAAAAATGTGACTTCATCATTCTTGTGCGAACCAGCGTCGAGCTTTCATCGGAACATTTTACGAAATAACATGACAAAAATGGTGGCTTGTTCTATGAAAACGTGTAAAAATGGAAATGAAAAAGAGAATAAACCTAATTGTCGTATTACATTCCTTAGGTAAGTATTATTTTACTTTATTTTAAGCTTATTCAGATTATAAAATATGATCACTTTTTGTAATGTATACATATGTAGGCGTTTCTCAAGTGTGCTCGTCGCTGTTTACTGGGATAAGTAAATTATGAAACGTTTGTAAAAATGTCTTAACTAAATACGGCTTCAAAATTTTCGACTCTGAAAACAGGTAAACTTTACTTTGCCGTATTTGGACTTGGCAAATGTGTTCATAACGTGGCGAGCAATTTGCGCTCCCATGTAAAAAGGTCTATTCATTCAAAAGCAGATTTTACTTTTAAGAACTAAATGGTGATATTGTAATGCGAGATGCCTATATACTGTCAAATTGATTTATTGACGAATCACATATCTCACAGTCATCTTCCCCTCTTCGCGTCCCGCTGTGTAGGTTTGTACCCCTCACCTGTCTGTTCTCGTCTAGGTATATTCATATGTCTATGCTGGGGAATATGTCTCTAATAATACTGTTTCACACATCTTTTTGATAATTGTGGGTTGATTTGCAATAAAATTAAATTTTGTAGTGAACCTCCAATGTGAATGTGCTAACGTGATGTATATTTATTTACAGCTAAGAAGAAGGATGACTGGTCAGATGGTGACAGCGACAAAGAGCTCAAGTTGGATGCGGAGGAGGAACAAATTGCAAAACCAGTCTCTAAGAAAAAGAGTGAGTTATTTTTTAAATCATTATAATGTACAAACTTATAGGAGTTACCTAGACACCTAGAGCCAGCGAAAGGAAGTGAACAGAGGCCCTCAAAATGCTCAGAATTCTGTGGATAGCCAGATGTACGGATATGTCCAATCTAGAAGAGTTAGTCATCCACAATAGGCTGTAGACATGTCTGTCTTTTTTATTATTCTTCTTTATTAACATTTTTACAATTAGTGATGTGCTGTGCCTGTCTCACTAGGAGCTCTTGTGTTGAGAGCAGGCACTGTTTAAAACATAAACAATATTATGTTTAAAAGAACAGTCAACCATCATCGTACCATTGGAAATGCATACTTATAAATTGGTTTTGATAAATCTTTGATGTTAGATCTGTCTTGACTGATGATCCAAGACTTGATGTCTGAATTATATTTAGAGTAAGTTATGTTCTGTCTAACAGCCAGTGGAAGTGCATTGTATAGCATTGTTGCAAAGTATCTAAAATTTCTTTGGCCAAAACTTGTTTTAGCCAAAGAGTATGAGATTATGCCCTCTGGTTTTAGTATCTCAAGCAGTTTGGACATTTTCAAGAGCAGTTCTGTGTTTGAAGAGGTGTGCTAGCATGTTTTTGGCATAAAATTGTCTAATATCCGAATGATTTCATCCGAACTGCTTGCTATCAGTAGTTTTAGACTAATCTTTATTTTCTGTTTCTGAGCTTTATGAGGTTTAAAAATCGGATCAATGGCGGCAGCGTTTGCTCTTCCCCAGGCTATAACACCGTACTCGATATAATAATAATATTATACTCAATTAAAGATTGACAAATATGAGCATATTCTAAGATACTTGACAATAATAACCTGACATTATTATATTATCAGAAACATTTACTAATGATGAGTCACCCTCTTATCATTTGCCAGAATACAACTATGTTACAACCAAAATAAACATCAATAAAAATAGCGGACTCGTAATATTCATACACGATAAACTTAGTATTGTCAAAATAACTGAACATCCTATACATCTAGTAAACTGTATTGAAATACAATTCAAACTCGGCATAACAATGTACCACATAATAGCTATTTATAGAACCCACGGTTCTAACGTTTCTTCATTTATAAATGAATTTAAACACATACTGTTAAAATTTAGTAATAATAATAAGATTTGCTTTATTGCAGGAGATTTTAATATAAACATAAATGAAAACGTAGAAAATAATATCAAAAATGAATATATTAATTGTATGACCGAATTTAACTTTATATCGTGCATAAATAAAAATACGAGAGAAATAAAAAATCACACTCCATCTTGTTTAGATCATATATGGACTAACATAAATATTAAAGATGTCGACAAAATAAATTCAATTATTTGGAAAACTGATATAACCGACCACCATGCATGCATTCTTCTTTATGATAATAAAATTAAACCTAAAAAAATTAATCTAACAACTAAAAAATCCTTCACAAATATGTCTACTTTATCGGAAAAACTAAGAAATGAACAATGGAACAATGTGTTAAACAGTTATGATACCGAAACTTGCTCTAAAAACTTTGAAAATACACTGGCACAGCACATCAAAAATTCGACCACTGAAACTATAGTCCAAATAAAATCAAAATTAAGAATTTTAAAGCCTTGGATTACCCAAGGACTTATAATTTCAATCAGAAAAAAAGAAAAACTGTATAAAACAACATTGAAAAATCCCCTAAATACAGAAGCATACATACTTTACAAAAAATTTAAAAATAAATTGACATCCTGCATTAAAAAAAATAAAGAGGACTTTTTCAAAAATAAAATACTTTCTGCAGACAATAATAATAACCAAATATGGAAAACAGTCAACTTAGCCATGGACAATAGTAAAAAATCTCAAAACATAAAATACATTAAACATGAAAATAAAATCATAGATGCTAATATTCAACCGAAACAATGTGCAAACGTATTCAATTCTTTTTTTGCAAATGTAGGAAAAAATCTTGCGAAAAATATCAACAAACCCTATAATCCGAAACAACCAACCGTAGAAAATGTGCAAAATCAAAATAATTTACCAAAATTTGAAAAAACTTCAGAAAATGAAATCTTAAAAATAATAGAAGGTATGAAAGGAGGCTCATCCCCCGGATTCGACCTTATTACGGTACAAATTCTAAAATCCATGAAAATTTATTTGATTAAACCAATTACTCACTTGATAAATTTAAGTTTAACCAAGGGAATATTTCCAACAAACTATAAAAATACGATAATTTCACCTATTTTTAAATCTGGAGACCCACAACAAGTAACTAACTATCGCCCAATCTGTCTAATCTCAAACATAGGAAAGATTTTTGAAAAAATTGTGAAAAACCAAATGGTCAAATTCCTTGAAAGTAATAAAATTCTTCATCAAAACCAGTTCGGTTTTATAAAGTCTGTCAGTACACAAGATGCTATTGCGAATGTAACCTCGTACATCAACGAATCATTGGATAAAGGTAAAAAATGTGCAGGAATATTTATTGATCTCAGAAAAGCCTTTGATAGTATATCCCACGAGATTCTACTGAAAAAATTGAACAATATAGGTATAAAAGACAATGCGATTAAGTGGATCTCGAGCTACCTAAAAAATCGACCACAAGTCGTAAAAATAAATCAAATTAATAGTGATAAGGAAATATCAGATTTTGGGATCCCACAAGGTACAGTACTCGGACCAATTCTTTTCACCATATATGTTAATGACATTTTCTTTCAACCACTACATGGACAAATTACTTCGTATGCCGATGACACAGTACTAATAATTAGCGAAAAAACTTGGGAAAACGTAGCATTTAAAGCCACTGAAGACATAAATACTCTTAAACATTTCTTTGACACTAATTTACTTTCACTTAATAGTGATAAAACGTTTGTAATTCCATTTGCAATTAACAAAAATGACACCCCTACAAACTTTGACATTTTCATCCATGACAATTCCAAAACACATAATAAAAATAATTGTAACCCAAACTGCACAATATTAAAAACAACAAACACAATTAAATATCTAGGAATAATTATTGATAAAAATTTGAAATGGAAGGAACAAATAGGTCAAGTTGTAAAAAAAATTAGAAAATTGATATACATATTTTTAAGAATCAGAAATTTTTTGTCTGTAAAAAACTTATATTTAATATATTATGCCTTGGTTCAATCAACCTTACAATATGCTATAGTTAGTTGGGGATCCGCGTATAAAACTAATCTTTCCCCAATAGAAGTTGTACAGAGATTAATAATTAAAATCATATTAAAAAAACCTTTTGACTACCCAACGGATCGATTATTTAAAGAATTCCAAGTACCCTCTTTCAAAGACTTGTACACTAAAAATGCATTGATCCAAGTCATAAAAGAAAAAGATAAGTACCACTTTCTAACTGAAAACCGTACTCGATATAGATATATTTTTCTATGCCCAAAATTAAACACTTCCTTTGCACAGAATTATTATACCTATCAAGGTAGAATTTTTTTTAATCAACTACCGCAAGAAATTAGGAGCATAAACGATAAAATCAAATTAATAAACACTGTCAAAAAATATTATAAAGATAAATTTAAAAAAAATATATAGTTTCCACCTGATTTAATATTAAAACAAAAAAATTTCATAGCTTAGTTTCCTCTGATGATATTTATTCTCTTTTTCAAATAATTTAAATTGTTGTTTCATCATTAACAAAACATAAAAATTAAAAAACAGTGTTCTTGGATACGTTATTCTAATAGTAAAATAGTTTGATAGTAACGAAATATTTATAATTATATCTCACCTAACAAACACCAACTTATTGTTCTCTAACTTAACAATATAATTTACATTTAGCATAAATAATATATATTTGTAACCTTAGTATATATGTATAGTACAGTATGTATTAATATATAGTATAACTAATATATATTTGTCACTTTAGTTATTGTTGTAGACTGTTAAGTATCCATAAAGAAACAATGTACACTACTCTCCCAACCACAAGCTAATGCTTCCGTGGAAGAGTAGTATTGGTATATTTGTTTACATGTAATTAAATATATAAGCATCCACAAATAAAAAAAAAAATAAATAAAAAAAAAAATAAATAAAAAAAAAAAAAAAAAAAAAAAAAAAAAAAAAAAAAAAAAAATAAGACATGTTGCTCGCTGAGAACTTAAACCTGGAGAAACTCATGGTTACTGACAAAGCGGAGGAAGGTGTGGATGTGTTGGAGTAATTATATATATCATAGCAACCTTGTCCACTTGGTAAATTGGAGTGGGGTCACCATCCTCAACAATGTGGAAGTGACTAAAGAAGGAGATAAGACATATTGTCAAACATAATGTCGGTAACCAAAATCTCAACATTCATTTGATCTGTTTTCAGATAAACCGAAGAAGAAGGCCGTGTCCGAGTCTGAGCCCGAGGAGGATTTAGCCGAGGATCTCGCCGAGATAGAGCGGGAGCTGGTGCAGATGAAGATAGAGGAGACCAAGGTGGAAGAGGAAGAAGTCAAGCCAGAGAAGACCGCAGAGAAGAAGGACAAGAAGGTAAAACAAATATCTTTATTCTTATCCTGTTAGTAGCTGTAGACCTCATGCCTTGGGCCCATTTTATCGGAAGGTAAAAATATTTCCGTTTTGCGATAAAATCCAAATAATTCACAATTTCTTTCTTTGAGTGGTGTAGGTAACGTCCTGGCCGTCCCTCCACAAAGACTGTAGAATAGGAGCGCCGGGTAGTCTTTGTCAGCCGCTGGGTCCCAGGGCTTCGGTGTCCGGAGGGGAAGAAATCAAATCCAAGTTTTCCAAGCAGTCCGGAGAGAAGTCGGGGTCAGGCAGAAGAGGCGAAGATTGCTGTGATGGTACCGGTCGAGAGAAGTGTGTGAGCGTGAGCGTGTGCGAGCGAGCGAGCGCGCGTGAATTGTAGGGGATGCACCCCCGCATATATAGGGAGACCCCCCACTCATATCTGGCGAGAATGGGCACGACTAGCAACCCTCTTTTTGTGCTAGCCAGGCTTTCGCGGGTCATGACCTCCGCTATATCCTAAATAGCCGAGGTCACTATAACAGCAATCGTCCGTCTCTTTCTGCTCTTTCGTCTGAACCTCCCGACCTCTCTCCTTCCAATTTATTTCAATTTTTTAAGTAAGTTACAAAAATGAGCATCGGCCCCCCGGACCGACATAATTGGGGGGAATCTTAATTATTGCACTTAAAAACTAAACTTACTCTAGGTTTACCAACATAAAAATGGTAAGGGGAGTCTGGCCTATCAATTCATATAATTTATTTCTTGATTGATTAGGCCAAACTCCAGTAATTCAATTAAACAGTGAGATTCACACTAGGCATCAAACAGGACCAAAATACCTAACCCCCAGAAGGAGGGTTCTAATTGGTCCGTCCGAAGGTAGGAAGCGTGGAAGGACAGGGGAGCGGGAGCCCCCCGCTCCCTGCCAGGCATTTTGGTCCTGTGGCAAGATCAAGTTCTGCCCACAGTGGCGTGCGGAGAAACCGAAACGAGCTTTGGCCCAGCAACAACCAAACTCGCCTTCGATCTCCCCGACAGCCCATACAAATAACAAATATAACTCTTTATTAACGGAAAACATACAAAGGTGCAAGGACTTTACGTTACATAAACAAATTATTAATTTTATCCTAAGTCAAGTAAAGAAAAAGAAGAAGCTCTTTTCTTCTTCTTCTTTTTCTTCGTTGACCCGTTCGGTCCCTACTCGCGGGCAGTCGAGGGGAACGGTTTTGAGGTCTAGCGTATATAGTTACGGCATCGGTTGCCGTCACTATCATACACTAAACGCGCACCAAAGGGGGAGAGCGCCCTCAGAGCCACGGGAAAATAGAAAACGAGGAAGTTTTAGCAAAACACTCCTCTTCTTCTATTTCCCCGATAACACGTCCGCTACAAGTGGCATTGCGAAGCATGCCATGTACTGGATTGTAATTTATAATAATATTGTCGTAAATGATTAAATATTATAATTTGACATTCTACTCATTAAGTTATTCCAAAAAAATAAAAATAATTGTGAATTAATTCAGAAGTTGTCGAACATAATCATCATTTATCAATTTGGGAGGCGGAAATGGGTACCGCCGCCCCGGGAACCTTTATTGGATAACCAACACCTCTGCTATAGGTCACCCCAAGTGGTTCGCTACGTTTGGTGATTTAGCAGGAGTGCCCGGGTTCATGGGGTTTGTCTAGGTCTTGGAGGCGGATGACCAGGACATACTGAACTCCAGATTTCTACCCACCCCTTAAACCCTTTTCTTTCCCAGAACTCTCCTCCCCCCCTTTCCTTAAAACAAAAACCCTTCACACAGCATCCCCAAAGATGACACAGGCCCTGAGGGAAAAATTTTCATCAGGCCCTCCTGTGTGGAGCTTACATAAAAAAAAATTAGGCATTGTGTGTCCCAGGAGGGAATTTGGCCTCCACAAATGTTCTCTACTGGCTGCCGTCCTTTTCCAGTCTTCGCAGAAGTTCTTGATATTACTGCATAATTTTTCAGGATAAAAAATCCAAGACCCTCTCAAAGAACGAGCTGAAAAAGAAGTCCATCAAGAAGCGTGCCGTCTCCAGCGACGAGGAGATGGAAGAGGAGATGGAGCTGAGCGACGAGGACGAAGAGGAAAAGAAAGCCAAGGAGGCGGAGGTGGCCCCGGCTCCTGCGGAGGACGTAGCCAAGTTGACGCACAAGGACAAGAAGAAGCTGAAAAAGCAGCAGGAGTACGACAAGCAGATGGAGTTGATGACCAAGAAGGGTGGACAGGGAGCCAGCGAACTGGATAGCAACTTTACTATTAGCCAGATGCAAAGAACAGCAGGTAATTTCAATAACTAATAAATCTTCTGTCCCCATTCCAATGAGCCTCATAACCTGTGGAGTGGTGTTCACAAAGGCTGCAAAGCTGGGCCTATCCTAATAACAACAAATAAAAAAATTAATTTTTAAGTTTTTCTTTTACTTACGGAGTGGAAGATACTCTCAGTATCGCCCAGGTGTAAACCACCATTCAGATTTGAAATGTAGCTTGAAATGGCTTTAGACATATTTGGTGACCAGATCTGAATAGCCGGATAGGTACTTGCCCATATCCTTCCCCTCGCCACTATCTTCAGCCTCACAAAGTACCGCATTGGAGATGCCATAGTCTCGCTGGTTCCTGACGAGAACTCTTGTGAGGTATTCACAAAAAAAATCAATAATCTTTCATTTATATAAAAAGAAACGGTTTATTGATTATGAAAAAATATTTTTACATCATTTACATTTTAACCATTTTTCAATGGGTACCGCCCCAGGAATCATTGGATAACCAACACCTCTGCCATTGGTCATCCTAAGTGGTTCGCCATGTTTGGTGACTTAGCAGGGGTGCCAGGGTTTATTGGGTGAGGAGTCTTGGCATCGGATGTGCCTACCCAACAGCTACGTAGCGGGCCGGGTCGGGAGAGGCCGGTTTAGGGAGACCCTTTGACCTCTCCAGGTCTCTCTCGATCCATCGTTTTAGGGTTAGGCAGATAGGATATATAGATATAGGATAGGCCACAGACACGTTCTGTCTTAACACATTCTTCTTACTTCATTCACATTCATATATTAGTGTTATACATACTCTTCTGTTACAACACTTGATTACATCTCATTGAATGTCCAGGTCAAATGGCAGCGCTGGAGAACGCCATCGACATCAAAGTTGAGAACTTCACCATCAGCGCCAAGGGCAACGAGCTGTTCGTCAACGCCAACCTTCTCATCGCCAACGGGCGGCGCTACGGCCTGGTCGGTCCAAACGGACACGGCAAGACCACGCTGCTTCGCCACCTGGCCACGCGGGCCTTCGCCATACCGCCCACCATCGACATATTGCTCTGCGAACAGGAGGTGGTGGCCGACGACTTCACGGCCGTGGAGAGTGTCCTGAAAAGCGACGTAAAACGAACAGGTTTGTACAATTTTCATCACCTTCCCGATCCAAGATGTAATGTCACGAGTTATTTACACATTTTCCGTGCGGAAAAATTAATATATTTTTGGTGAACTTTCGAAATCACTGGACACGCTTAATACGAATATTTTTTTAGAAAAAATACCTCTCTCATAATGTCTCTGTTGATATGTTAATTTTGTTAACATAATATAAGTTATTTCAGATAAATTCTTTTTTATCCGCTATAGTTAAGGGGGGTAAGGTTTTTAAGGACTTATTTATAGATATTTTTAATTAAAAATTTTTTCAAAGATACTTCAGATGTCATACTATAACGTGTATATAAAAGAAATAAGCCAACATTATTCATATCTCCAAAAAAAATTCTTGAAAATATTCTTTTTTTCGCCTTTAAAACCTTACCACCCCTTAATAAAACTTCCATAAAAGTAATGTTATTTAATAACATAAAAGGCTTGTGTGTGAATAAATAAATACAAAATTCAAGTTATCAACACTTACATTGTTCAAAAATTAATTCAAAATGTAATTTTTTTTTTAGTTACTCTCTTGAAACAATTGTTAGAATTTTTTACAATTTTTAATTAAATCAATGATAAAAAAGTAAAGCGAATTCAAATTCATTAAAGAAAAGGATTGTATTTTTTTAATTTTGAATTTTTCCAAAATTTTCAATGTTTTGATAGAATATTAACATATTAACGGTAAGATTTTTTTTTTCAACTTTTTTCATGTTGAAAGCTTAAAAAACCGCAGTTTATAAACGCTTAAGTATATTTCAAATACAGAAGTCTAAAAGGTAATTTTATCTAGTTTCTAAAATGGTATTTGTTTTAATGATGTCTTCAAAAATAAGAAATATACGAAACATTTAAAATACGTTGGAAAAATTCCGAAATTCGTTCCGAAATCATCAACACAACAACCATATACATCAAATAAACTACCCCCTCTGACTGTCTAAGTAGTGTACATATATATCTTTCCATGAACAATTTTTTTGTCATTTTTTAATTAGTAATGTTTTTGTGTCTGCGGTCGTTTATCAATTGAATAAAATTTTCACGAGGTTTTTTTAGTAAGGCTGTCGGCTTTTTATTTATGTATTTACCTGTTTATTCTTCCAGCCCTGATGAAGGAGTGTGCGGAACTGGAAGCCATTGTAGTCAAGGGAAAGTTATCCAAGCAAGACAGATTAAATGAGGTCAGTATATCTTCAAACAGCCTTACTTATAAAAAAACACTTTAAGACTGTTAATCGGTGTTTTTGTTCCACATTGTATAAAGATTGAATATTTTATTGAAGAAGCACTAATAATCTAAACGAACATATGAAAGAGAACAAGAAACAGAAAAATGAAAAAGATAATGATACTCAAACCCAGAATCTCTCGTCTAACCGGGACGGGCGCCTCTACCAATTCGCCCATTGCCACCTTCCATCACTGTCATATTTGTCAATCTCAAATTTTCATAATAAAAGACTGTTTTTTTAAATTTTGAATTTTTTGAAAATTTTCAACATTTTACTCATTAATGTTTGGGATGAGCTTTTTTCTACTTTTTTGTGTTTGAAGATTAAAATATTGCAATTATTAAACACTAAAGTATATTTCAAATAAAAAATTTTGAAAGGAAATTTTATCTACTTTCTAAAATGGTGTTTATTTTTACGACATCTTCAAGAATAAGAAATATATAGGACATTTAAAATACCTTGGAAAAATTCCCAAATTTGTTGAGACATTAAAATGGAAAAACATGGTAAATAAAAGAAAAACTCTCTGTCACTACGTTGATGTATAAATAGTGTAAAAAATTACAAAAAGATCGGTCAAGTAAATTTTGAGTTATGATGTTCACAGACTTAAAAAAAATATTTGCCAGAAAATCGATTTTAAGTTTTTTTATACTTGAAATATATTTGAATCCAGCAAGAGAGCCGGTCCCTTGAAACGCTGTATCTTCGTTAGTTTTGCTCCGATTTACTTGGAATTTTGACACAATACTCTCGACATGTTGTACATTTAGAAAAAATTTAAAATGAGTTTTAAAACCTTACCCCCCCCCCTTAAGTTAGGTTAGGGTTATCGGCTAATTTAAAATTATTTTTTTCATAGCTTTTAATGACTTTTCAAGGAGGTGTTGAGTTGACTTTATTCTCAGTTGGCATGGAACCAGAAAAACAACCCCCTTTGATTGTATAAGCAATGTATTTATCTTTCCATGAACTAATTTTTGTCACTTTTTAATTAGTAATGTTTTCACATCCACGGTGGTCGTTTATCAATTGAATACAATTTTCACGGTAATAAGTAGTTTTTTAGTAAGACTAAATTTAATTATGCATTATTCAGTGTTACATATGGGGGAAAGTTTACAGTGCTACATCAGGGTGGCTAGGTTAACAGAAGTCGAAAAGTGTGTTATTCATTTTGTGCGTAATTTCCTGTTGAAAGGTGTACGCGGAGCTGAAGGCGATAGGAGCCGACTCTGCGGAGCCGCGAGCGCGCCGTATATTGGCCGGTCTGGGCTTCAACAAGGAGATGCAGAACCGCGCCACCAAGAACTTCTCCGGAGGCTGGAGAATGAGAGTATCCCTAGCCAGGTACTTCAAACATAATCATTTCTGACACCGTAATTGTCTATGATGTGCCTTATTCCTGTTTGAAACTATTCACAAGCAATGAACTCTAATTTGCTTTTAATTTTTATTTTTTATTAGCGACTATATAAAATAATTGTACATACGAAATATAATGTAAAAATATTGTATTTTTAGTCCTTCTCCCTGGGTCCTGTACCAAGGCGAACTTTTTTTATATGAATACCGCACAAGAGTCCCAACTGCTCCTGTCTGGAGCCAGTGAGACTATGGCATCCCCAATTGGGGTATGTTGTGAGGCTGAAAGTAGTGGGGCGGGGAAGGAGATAGGGAAGAGGAAGGTGGGGAAGTACCTGGCTATTCAGATCTGGTCACCAAACACGGCTAAAGCCATTTCAAGCAACGTTTCAATTCTGAATGGTGGTCTTACACCAGGGCGATACTGAGAGTATCTTCCACTCTACTAAAATTATTTAAATATATTTTATTTGTCTTCCATGTCGTTTTTAGTGTCTCCATTAGGGTTTTTTCATTGACCTCTTTCAGCCATATTTTTATTCTTGATTTGTATGCATTGGAATTTTTTATTAGTTTTATGTCTTTATGTCATTAAGTTTTGTTGTAAAATATGTGTAGTTTCTTTGTCCAAATGTGGTTTTGTAACTTAGAATATTTTTTATATCACTTTTATTCGACCTAGTGTTATGCATGCATGGTCTAGTAGAGGATTCAGTATTTTTGAAAAGCTTTAATAATATATTTTTGGCATATATTTGTTGCACATTTGGGACGTCAAAGCTATTGAAAATTTCAATTGAAGGTATTGAAGTGTCATTTTCAAAATTGGAACTAATTGTGTGAAGAGGGCCACCAGGGGTCCCTTCTTCATTTAAACACTCTGAGAATTTGAACTGAGTTATTTATTTACAATTTTTAGGTTAAAACATGATGACTGGACACTTTAACATGCAACAATTAGTCTGTTCAGCCTACAAACTACCGGGCCGGTTTACTATTCAATATAACTAAAGCCACAACAAGCCTTTGTTTATTGTTCGATTATTAGCAATAAAAAGGGGATGAGTCTACAGAAATCAGCTTTTTTATCAACAAAGCACTTCTAGACAAGCTGACAGTTTCAACACAAGCGCCATCTGGACGCCCAATAGAAACTTGCATTATCGACATATAGCCTGTCGGTAAATAAAAACAGATAAAGATTGGTAGAGGACAGTAAATATACCTTTCAATTATAAAATTATATACCTGCATCTATTGATGTTTTCTACTCCCAACGGCTATATGTATCTCCTGAGATGGCATAGTCCCTTTAGTAATGCTACTGGTTCCCTTAGTGAGTGCACTATTCTCATTGAGTTCGTCGAGGGTCTGGTCTATTTACTGATGTTTTTTTTAATTTGTTCTAGAGCCCTGTTCATTGAACCAACACTGCTACTTCTTGATGAACCGACCAACCATTTGGATCTCAACGCTGTCATCTGGCTTGACAAGTAACTACATATTTCCATTTATCCTCTGTTATAATCCTTTCCGACCGGCGAAAAATGTCCGAATTTTGATGGGCCTCACCAGTAAAGCTCATAATTATGATTTCGTGGGGTTTAGCGATCTACTGGTTGAAACACAAGTGCGCGAAGGTACCCTGCATACGCAGCACCCGCACGTTCGATTGACACCGGTTTGGTTCCCAAAAACAGATTTATTTGCTGTCAACATTTTTTTAAAGACAAACTCACGATTGTATGAAGCCGGCCGGAAAGGGATAAGTCAACGCCAAGTTGTAAATTTACATTATAACATTTCAGGCCAATTTGTTCGCTTTTCGGAACAGCTCACGTAGGTCTCGTAGAAATCGTTGTACCTATCTTACTGTCACCATGGTGAGAAAATACCATGCTTTATATTCAAATCTAGAAGTTAACCGCAGAAAAAATAAAATGTGCACCTCTATGAATCCAAAGTTTCTGAACGCAATTTTAGAAAAAATTATGAAACTTTTTGATTTTTTTATTCTTTAATTTTTCATAAAACAACAAAAAAAGTATGGTGACAATATCGTTTATTATATAGGATTTCTTTTTTTTTTCTTTTTTCGTTATCAGTAATTTAAGTTAAAAAAGGTAAGATAAACCATTTTTTTAACTAATTATGTTTGCGTTGAAAATTTTAATATTTAAATAATTATAATTTTATTTCTAATAATAAAATTGGAAAGCTTATTCCAATTCTAATACAATGGAATTCCACCACGAATTAATAGTCCAAAAACTAGACTCTTATTTCATCACTTTTCAAAAACAGTTCTTAGTTTTCGAATACATTAAAAAATATTCATGTTGATACAAATATACATACATTTCTTTACATATATGTACCTTTACATTCCTACCTGTTCTATCTACCCACCTAAACCTTTTCCAGAGCTGACAACAATACTAGGACTAGTCACAAATGACAATAATAATTTCTACCAGTCTGGAGTCTAAGCCTGTTATGTGCGCATGTCCATGGTGCAATGGTCCATGGTGGCCTCTCTGTGCATTCAACATCCATTGTTAAAGGAGACTAAGTGTGTTATGTGCTTGCAACGATCTGCATTGATCTCTTGGTGCATTAAACATCCACTATTAACAAAGTCTACTGTCTGTTATGTGCTTGCAATGATCTAAAGTGATCTCTTGGCGCATTCAACATCAATTGTTAATGAAGTCTATTATTAATTGCTGAGGTGTGAACTTACTCTCTCAGTTTTTAATTATTTCGACCAGGAACTCTCTTGTTTTCTCTAATGTTTGTGTAGTGGTAACCGCTAGAGGTGTCCCTCAGGCCGTGAGATCGACCAAGATAAAGGATTTATCATCACAACCGAATGACGTTTGATGAGCCAGAACCTGCTCAATTCCATATTATTATCCAGTATATTTTCCAGTATGTTGGCATCAAAGTCCACAAAAATTTAAATACAGTCCACTATTTGAATCGCAGCAAATCTGGATAACATTATTTATTTGCGATTACAATTCAAGTTATTTGGATTTATTGCAAAGCGGAAATAATCTGTCCATCTGACAGAATATGCTCGGGGCCTGAGGGGTTAAGTAAAAAAAATACATTTGCTAAAGTAAGGTTTTTGTCAGGATCTAATTTGGAAGTATTTGCTGTGTTTCCAGTTACCTGCAGGGCTGGAAGAAGACCCTCCTCATCGTGTCCCACGACCAGTCCTTCTTGGACAACGTCTGCAACGAGATCATCCACCTGGACCAGCTGAAGCTGCACTACTACAAGGGCAACTACTCCATGTTCAAGAAGATGTTTGTGCAGAAGAGGCGCGAGCAGAACAAGGAGTATGAGAAGCAGGAGAAGCGCATCAAGGAGCTGAAGGCGCACGGCACTTCGAAAAAGGCTGCCGTATGTTATATTTATTTTAATTTAACATTTTATATATTTTTATTATTATTGTACAACAGAATTATTCCAATTACAGTTTAGTTATCATATCAGCATGTAGGCAGGTGAGTCTTCAATAATAGTTTTAAGGCATGTAGAGAACAGTCAAGTACATCTAAACGGTTTGCAAGTTCATTTAATAGCACCACTCCCCTCGTCATGCTTTGCTTTTCCAAGACATCTGTTCTGCCGTTCGGTACTTTAAATAAATCATGATGTCGACTTTAGCTGTAGGGGTCTGGTACATATAAATCATAGTATCCCAAGAGAAATGGGCTATTGATGAAATTGTTCAAAATAGCAAGACTTGCTTTCCGCCTAGTTTCTAGACTCACAGAATCAGTTTCCTCAAGTAAATCAACATACGTAGTGCATGAACCTTGGATAGATTCCATGCTTCCGCATATAAATATACCTGAGGAATTTTTTCTGGATTTGCTCCAACATATCAATGTATTTCGGGTGGTGCCCGAACATCGCTTGTGTACTCCAGCTTGCTTCTCAGTATGCCATCGAATAATGCTAGCATAGCTTCTTGGTTATTAAACTTCTTACAAGTCCCGATGATGAACCCATAATAGTGAATTGATCATTTAAACGGAAATCATGTTTAAAAACATTAAGGCTGGGTTGTTTCAAAAAATTTGACGAATTCGTCAAATATTTGACGTTAATTTTCACGTTCTGTGTAATTTCTATTCAAGTTCTGTGATGATTTCAGTTTTGTGTAGCAGCTGGCCTATGATGTTAAAAAAACAGAACTCGAAAAGAACTTACACAGAACCTGAAAATTAACTTCAAATATTTGATGAACTCATCAAATTTTTTGAAACAACCCGTCCTAAATGAATTTCACGTAAAATCCCACTTGTCACAAAAGAAATTTTCTTACAAATTAATGAAAAAATATGGCCGCCCTGCTACATATTTGGATAAGGTTTGAACACGTGCACTGCTGTCCAATATCGTCTAACCAATGATGTGCCTCGAATGGATACTCACACACTTACCAACATTAAGTTAAGACAAGGTCTCCGTAAGAATATTAGTTAATGTTATAAAGGTGAAACTAATCTTAACAATATATTGAGGCAAAATGACTGTCCAAGTTTGTCAACGATAATATTTCAAATGTTTTAAAATAACTTATCATCTGACCGCCCCAGTAGGTAGTATATCTTGAGAACCTCTTCTTTCTTGCTTGAAGTAGGTAAGACTCCGCCAAAGAAAGGAGAGGACAATATTATAGAAAGGTCATTGAGATATGAAATAAGTCCCAAAGCTGTTATAAATATATAACGGTTAACCTTAATATAATATATTTGAATTGATGCTAATAGGAGAAGAAGACGAAGGAAGCCCTGACGAGGAAGCAGGAGAAGGGGCGCAGCAAGATGCAGAAGGCGGAAGAGGAGACGGGTCCCAGCGAGCTGCTGGCCCGCCCCAAGGACTACCTGGTCAAGTTCTCCTTCCCTGATCCACCCAACATGCAGCCGCCCATCCTGGGGCTTCACAGTTAGTATTGTACCACCACTACACGTTATTCGTTAAAATCCTTTAGGACCTGAATCAAAACTGGCAGAGGTACATCTGTACCAATATTATAAATGCGAAACTGCGTGTGTTTATTTGTTACGCTTTCATGCATAAAACAATAAAACGATTTTAAAAATTCTTTCACCAATAGAAAGCTAAATTATATGCGAGTACTATAGGCTGTATATAACGGTAAGCTCTGGGGTTATGAATTATAAATGTTAATATATTGTATCTATCATACATTTTCTGTCCCTAAGAAAAGCGAGTTTTTATTTTATTTATTTATTTCTATTCTTGTACATACACTTTACAAATAATTACATAGTTTACATAGATAATAGGTTAGTAATAAGAAAAAAACATGTTAAAGATCCGTAACTGTATGTAAATAGGTTAGTCGTAGTGTTTTGTGAACACCTCACTAGGCGAACCTGTGCTGAGGTGTTCCCATGTTTGGGATTAAGTGCTATTCTGTCGACCTAAGTAGAAACACTGTATCCTCCTTGATATTGTCAAGAAGGGCACTGTGGGTCGACCCATGGTGGCAGTATCCTACACATAAATTAAAAGATTAGTTTCGGTGGGGATCTATATATACAGTTGTTCTTAGAATCTAGATAAATAATTGTCTTGATAAACGGTAGATATATTTTTCTATGGACCACGCGCCAATGGTATAATCACGGATATTGTGGTAATATTTTCTGTCTCGAAACAAAGTTTATTTAATTATATTTTTTTTATATTTGGGATGGGTTATGTTTGGTTAGGTGTTATAATTTTTTGAGTAAATTGAATACCTTGTTGTTTGATCCAGTCTTTTGTGTTTTTTGAGAACTATGGTAGATGAATTTGTAGTTAATAGTTGCTTCAGTGTGGTGGGCATGCAGTTATATAGTTTGGTTGCGTAGTACTTAAAGTTTCTTTGCCCGTGTGAGGTATGAGTTATCGGTATATTTAGTGTTTTATTTGTAGAGGCCCTGGTTTTAATTGATAATTGGGTTTGCATTGGAACGTGGAGTTTATGTTGGAAGAAGTAAAGTAGAACAGATTTGGCATACAGTTGTCTTATTGTCATGACGTCTAGTGTTTCGTAAATTACATTTGAGCTTGTGTAGCGAGGAACTTGGAGGATAAGTTTGATTGTTGCCTTTTGAATTTTTTCTATTGGGTCAATTGTTGTATTCGTTGCACTTCCCCAAGCCAGTATGCCATAAGAGATAATGGATTGACAAAGTGAAAAGAATATGGTTCTGAGGATTGTTCTTGGAAATATGTTTTTAATTGACTTTATGAGATGCATGACTCGTTTCAGTTTGTTTGTGATGTAAGATATGTGGTCAGTCCAGCGTAAGTTGGCATCTATTATAACTCCAAGGTATTTAGTCTGATTAACCCTTTCAATTCGCTCGCATTGACATGTATGAGAAGTTTGACCACGGTTATGTAAGATAAGGTCTGTGTGCGGTGGAGGTTGGCCTCTTTGTGTGATGCTGTGTGTAATATAATTGGTTTTTGTTGTGTTAAGGGTAAGAATGTTGTTGTTTAGCCAATTTTTGACCACCGATAAATTATTTTCGGCCTTTGTATATACCTCATTCCATGTTTCTGCCTGACAGAGAAGTACTGTATCGTCAGCAAATGTTACGATTTGACCATCGATATCAATGTCACATAGGTCGTTAATGTAAATAAGGAACATTAAGGGACCAAGAATGCTTCCCTGTGGTACTCCATATCTAGATAGAAGTGGCTCGCTTGACATGTTGTTAATTTTAACTTGTTGCATTCTACCCGACATGAAGCTTTTCAGTAAGTCTAGTTCTATGCCACTAACACCGACGTTCTTTAGTTTTTTGAAAAGTTTTTCGTGAGAAATTGTGTCGAATGCTTTACATAAGTCTAAATAAATTGATATTACTTTTTTTTTAGCATCTAGGTTATGTGTAATAAACTCGGTTACGGTGGCAATTGCGTTTTCTGTGTTCCTATTTTTTCTAAAGCCGTATTGGTTTATTGAGAGTATTTGCCTGTTTTCCAGATAATGTTGTAGCTGTACTTTTATTGCCTTTTCGAGAATTTTTGACAAAGTGTTTAATAATGTAATGGGTCTATAGTTATTAACATTATTTTTTGGTCCTGATTTATAAATTGGAATAACCATACCTTTTTTTAGAATGCTCGGGAAAATTCCTTCTTTGAGACTAAGATTTATCACATATGTTAGTGGTATAAGCAGTTGTTGGCTTAGTGTTATTATTGTTTTCGAGTCTATTCCGTCAGGTCCCAGGTCCAGTTATTGCTAAGCAAAACAAATCGTTGCCGTGGAAACGATGTTGATATATTTGTGGGAAATTTTATAGGGAGAGACAATTTCTTTATTTAAAGGCATAGCAAAGCATGCCCGGTACCAGCTAGTAAAATAATAATTGATGCTTGATAACACCTTAGAGTAGAATTATTTGAAAATGTTTGTAGTTTATTATTACTTTGTATATTGATTGTCCAATAAATAAAATTTTCACAAAGTTTTTTAGTAAGGCTGATAGTGAATTGAACAAAATTTTGATGTCTTTTTATTTTTTTCTTTATCAGCAATTTTAGTTAGCAAAAAGTTAGGTGAGCCATTTTTAAAACTTTTTTACGTTTGCATTCAAAAATTTTATGTTTATTTCGAATTATATTATTAATTTACTAGCTGGGTTACCCGGCTTCGCTCAGGACAACATTCGAGAGTGTTCTGGAATGTTCCACAATTTATTTTATTTATTTATAGCCGACCCGACAGACGTTGTCCTGTACACAACTGTCGGGACAAACTAAAATTAAAATAGAATAATATTGAATATTCGATACTGCGATGGTAGCGCAGTCTGCCGGATCCAATGTAAAACATTCCAAAATCAACAACTCCTTAGAAATAAAAAAATAATTAAAAGAACATTTTCCAGTGGACCAAATTGTGAATCTAAACCATTCTCGAATCCCCTTGAACCCACACAAAAAATTTCATCAAAATCGGTCCAGCCGTTTAGGAGGAGTTCAGTGACATACACACGGACAGAAGAAATATATATATTAAGATTTGAAAGCGTATTTCACCACCTTTCAAAAACAGTTCTTTTTTTTCACATGCGTTCAGAAATATTTTGTTTATTTTGATTTAATTGCAAAGTGGAAATATTTTGACCTTCTAACAAAAACATAGCGTTACATAGCCTTGGTAACCAATATTTAAACAATATGGATGTATTTGATAATAAATTAAATTTATCAAACTTTAAACGACGTATGTGCCAACTATTTATTCCTACTTCTTAAACCATCTTTATCTCTATTTTTACTTACCATATATCCTATGTTACCTGCTTTGTGTCAACTCTTATATTTGGTGTTATCTATATTTTCTTTCTTATATTTTATGTTATCTTTAGTTTGTTTCTTATATTTTATGTTATTTCCTATATTTTATCAAAAACATGTACTGAACTATATGTAAAAGCCCTATGGGCGTTTAAATAAATAAATAAATAAATAAAAACGGGAATGTTATCTCTGTCCCGCCTTGATGGAAAGAAGTCAGGAGTCAGGAGACTCAGGTGGCTGGACTAACCTTGGCTCATCTGTTACTGTTTGTGTTCCAGACGTGGACTTCTTCTACGAAGGCCAGAAGCCGCTGTTTAAGAAGGTGGAGTTTGGCATAGATCTGTCGTCTCGTATTGCCATCGTGGGCCCCAACGGAGTGGGCAAGTCTACCTTCCTCAAGCTGCTGGTGGGGGACCTGTCTCCCATCCAGGGAGAGCTCATCAGGAACCATCGCCTGGTAAGAAATCTGCTGGATCAATCCTCAGCAATAAGGAAACCTAAATAATAATAATATTTGGACGATTTATATAGCACCGTTTTTGTGAAAAATCACCTCAAGGGCGCTGTACAAACTTACAATACATTTCTAAAATCTAGAAAAACTACAAACTAGACAAACAATTAAAAACAACTTATGGCTAAAAATTGCATCCACCGGTTCATACGAAAATATATGTACAATGTCTCGACCAATGAACGCGATGCTTCCTAAAAATGTATACAGGACCATACTTACCTGGGAGGTCGCTTGAAATTAACACTGTTTATTGTCTATTAAGAAATTTAGATAGAGTTCGCACGCAGATGACATTATTGTGAACACTTGTTACATGTATTTAATCCTGAAATAAATTTTGATATTAGTATATAATACATTCTTTAATGAGTGTATTTTGGAAAGCAAAAGCAACATTTTATAGTGGGCGGTACAGTAGTACAAGGATTTGATATTCCTAAATGTGATTCGTCAAGAGACAGATTGATGTGTAAAGATTCAAGTAATTATAATTCAATAAGAAAAGTAGATGAAGATATTGTACAACTCTACTGTGTCGGCCGGCGTGGTTGTGGGGTAAGGCTCTTGACTCGCAATCCGAAGGTCGCAGGATCGAATCCTGGCGTGGGCAAATAAATTTTTTTTTTTTTTTTTACATGAGCTCCACACAGGAGGCCCTGAGGAAAATAATTTCCCACAGGGCCTATGTCATCTTTGGGGATGCTGTGTGGAGGGTTTTTTTAAGGAAAGGGAGGGGAAAGGAGTTTAAGGGGTGGGTAGGAAGGAAAGGGGTTTAAGGGGTGGGTAGGAATCTGGGGTTCAGTGTGTCCTGGTTATCCACCTTCGAGACCCAGACAAACCTCACCCCATGAACCCGGGCACCCCTGCTAAATCACCAAACGTAGCGAACCACTTGGGGTGACCTATGGCAGAGGTGTTGGTCATCCAATAAAGGTTCCCGGGGCGGCGGCACCCATTCCCGCCTCCCAAATTGCAAATTTGATTAATTTGTGTTATTTCACAATTAATTAATTTAAAGTAATATATAGTATATTTGCGGCTCGCTCCAGAGTGGAAGATACTCTCAGTATCGCCCTCGTGTAAAAACACCATTCAGAATTGAAACTGGAAATTGTAAATTGAATTGCTTGAAATGGCTTTTAGCCGTGTTTGGTGACCAGATCTGAATAGCCGGGTACTTCCCCATCTTCCTTCCTCCCCATATCCTTCCCCTCCCAACACACCCCTATTGGGGATGCCATAGTCTCACTGTCTCCAGACGGGAGCAGCTGGGACTCTTGTGAGGTATTAATAAAAATAAAAAAATGTATTTATTTTCTTCATAAGAAGCCAGAGCTTCCACTCCTCCCTTTCCCTAAAAAGACCCTCCACACAGCATCCCCAAGGAGCTATTGTAAAGAAAAAAACCAAGCTGCTTGAAGAAATATTATAATACGTTTTCATGATAACTCAACAAGTGGCATTTCAACACCCCTCTTTTAAAAGTCATTAAAAGTGATGAAAAAAAAACTCTTAATATCTGGCTGGAGAGGTCACAAGGCCTCCCTCAACCAGCCTGTCTCGATTCGGCCTGCCATGCAGTAGGTGGACAGATGCATCCACTGCCATTCCGGACAAACCTCACCCCAAGAACCCGGGCACCCCTACTAAGTCACCAAACGTAGCAAACCCGATGTGACCTATGGCAGAGGTGTTGGTTATGAAATTAAGAAATGTTACCATATTGAGTTACGTTCTCTTTATCAGTGAAATGAAGTTCTGTTCTGTTATGTGTTTAGCGTATCGGCCGTTTCGACCAGCACTCGGGAGAGCATCTGACGGCCGAGGAGACGCCGGCGGAGTACCTCCAGCGCCTGTTTGGGCTGCAGCACGAGAAGGCCCGCAAGGCCCTGGGCTCCTTCGGCCTGGTGTCGCACGCACACATCATCAAGATGAAGGACCTGAGCGGGGGGCAGAAGGCCCGAGTGGCCCTGGCGGAGCTCACCCTCAACGCCCCCGATGTTATCATTCTGGTGAGTTTTACCAAATACTGTAGAATAGCTGCAACATCTCCAACTTTGGATATTTCTCATACATTCTGATGGCAGTCCAGTTGAATAACTCATCATGTGCCACGAGAGGAAACCCGTAAATTTCGCAAAGTTTTGACTTTGACGTAATATTTTGTGGGTTTATTTTATGCTATCGTATATTATATTTACTGAAACACATTCCTTGAACAATAAACTATGCATAAAAACAACATTACTTGCGTTTATTTGACAAATTGATAGGTTTATCGATCTTTTCGTGACCTATGACGCTTACAGTTTGACAGCTTGAATCCCGGGAAAAATGAAGCCTGGAAGTCATGTATAAATTTAATAAAATTTGTTCCGAGAGGCTAGGTGTGTTAAGAATATCTGTTACGTCAAGAACAAGAAGGCCCCAAGCCATTCTGACCTTGTCCTTCATACATTTTCTTTATACATAAAGATTAAAATCACATTCTAAAAATTTTTTTAAAATTTTGTTCCGCGCGCGCCGGCGCGGCTGCGGCACAGGATTGGTTAATCAGTCATCTCCAGTTTTAGGTACAATATATTTGTCTCCTGAGTTTTGAGATAATGAGGAAATTAATATTAGGCTCGCCAAAAATCAAATATTATTTACAAGTGTCTGTGTTTTACAAATTAATCTGTCATTCAGCAGCCACAAATTTTTTTTTTTTTTTTTTAAATGCGATTTTAACCCTTATGTATAAAGAAACTGTATAAAGGACAAGGTCAGAATCGTTTGCGCCAATATCATTCTTGACTTAACCAATGGTTTCATTAATCTAGCTACTCTAGAATATTTTTAAATGAATTTTCTATGACATGGCGTGTAATTTTTTGCAACTGTCAAAGGCGAAAAATCGAAATTTTACATTTTCAAATGCTTATAAAGTTCTTTATTTATTTGCAAACTCCTTTGAATTGTGTTTTTCATGTTGGGTATAAATTCAGATTTGTGTAGAAATAATAAAATCAGTTTATATTTGTGTGATTATATTTTTTGACAATTATTTCCAAAATGGGAGTTTTTTAATCTTTTATTTTAGTTAGTTAGCTATTCTAGAAAACCTCTTACGATATTATCACATAATATACATGAATAATAAGATATATTATCTGTTAAACAGAAAACAATCACAAAAAAAGCAATTTCTTTGTTTTTCTATGGATATTTGACCAAAAAGCAACAAGGCAAAATCCGCGCGGTTTTTCGAAATACGCCCAACATTCGACAGGTTAAATATGCTATAAAATAACACTGGGAGGCATAATGGCCCAGAATATTAGTATGTTGTTTTGAAATATCCTACTAATGACCCAGACAACATGAACATTTTGTTGATTTCAATGCAAGTTTTTCTGCATTATAATTGATATTGCGGTGTTTATGAGTAATCTGAGTATTGTACCAGATAGAGGATACATTCTACATATAACTGCACACTCAACTCAAATTTCGATTTTTTGGAGATGTCGCACTAATCAACTGGACAATTGACATTTTAATTGATTTTGCATGAAATATTTTCTTTACTTAATGTGGCGAAAATGAATTAACAAATTAAATTAAAATGTTTTTTTATTCCACTCGATTCATTAATTACAATTTGTATCGACTTTTTGAGAATGCAATCATAATTTAATTTTTTTTTTATTTCTCAGGATGAACCCACAAACAACCTTGACATTGAGTCCATCGACGCGCTTGCCGAGGCTATCAACGCCTACAAAGGAGGAGTGGTCATTGTCTCTCACGACGAACGGTTGATACGAGAGACGCAGTGCACGCTTTACGTCATTGAAGAACAAACTATTAATGAGGTAAGCAAAAATTCTATCAAGTTTCTTATTTACAGTAAAGCTTCAGTTTTATGTTTTCTGTCCCATTTCACTCTGCACATTTTCATATAAATATTTTGCCAATTTCATCATTATCACGACCTACATCCCAGGGGGGATTTGGCCTCTTTCGCTAATGTTCTCTATTAGCTGCCGTCCTTCCAGTACTCTGTCATTCCCGTTCAGCTCCAAACCTCTTCCACAGTCTTTGCACCTTATCCTTGGTCTGCCTCTGGTTCACTTCCTTAATTTCATCATTATCACAGCCTACATCCCAGGGGGGATTTGGCCTATTTCGCTAATGTTCTCTATTAGCTGCCGTCCTTCCAGTACTCTGTCATTCCCGTTCAGCTCCAAACCTCTTCCACAGTCTATGCACCTTATCCTTGGTCTGCCTCTGGTTCACTTCCTTAATTTCATCATTATCACGACCTACATCCCAGGGGGGTTTTGGCCTTCTCCGCAAATGTTCTCTGTTAGCTGCTGTCTGTAAGGTTTGCGAGATGGTCTGGATAAAAAAACCGAACATTTTTTATCAAAGGGTTTGATTTTATTTGGTACAATTTGTCAAAAAAAAACATATTTGGCACTAGGGGACGGGGGGGTCTAGATTGGAAGAAAAACTGCTCACGTAATTAATGCATGCCCCCCTAGATGCTACTGCTTTTAATGATCGTTTATTGCCTGAAATTGTATCTTTAAATTCAGTGCAACTGACTTTTAAATTGAAGAAAACCCATTCACATATTCACACCTAGTCGTTTTCTTTCGCCAGTCCATACATTGCCCTTTATACTAAAAACTCTTTCTACGAAGGCATTGGAGACAGAAACTGGACACATTTTCAACAGATTTGGTGCTGATTCATCTTTAAAAAACCTACACCACATATTAATGGACTTTCCTTCATAGAAAAATACTTTGAAGTGCAGCCAGTTCCTCATAAAGATTTTCAGGAGGAGTTTGCTGCTTCCACAGGGACAGTGACCATTTTTCAATTAGTTCATCTGGTGACCGGACAACTCGAATGAAACCAACTCAGAACCAGCTCAGAAAAGTCATTACGAGTGATGAAACAAAATATACAAAAAATTGGTTAAACATATTTGTTAGTTTAGGGTTATGGTATATTTCAAAATAATGTTTCTCATAGCTTTTAATAACTTTTCAAAGAGGTGTTGAGTTGACTTTATTCTCAGTTGGCATGGAACCAGTTCATCTAGCGTTGGTAATCTTCCGCGTTCAATATCCAGGCTACGGAAAGTTTTGTAGGTGTTGTTTTCAAAAGGGTAGCACTTTTCAATATAGGCCAGTGTAAATTCTCTCGTGAGTGAGGTATATATATCGCATATTTTCAAAAAAACCGGACATTCTATTGTCCAGTTTTCCAAAATTCTCTAGACCAGACAGCCATTCAAAAAACCTTAGTGTCCGGTCCAAAACCGGATCTGGCAACCCTACTTACATCCCAGGGGGGATTTGGCCTCTTTCGCAAATGTTCTCTATTGGCTGCTGTCCATCGCCACTCACTTTGAGTCCTCTGTCCTTCCTGTTCAGCTCAATCCTCTTCCACAGTCTACGCACCTCATCCTTGGTCTGCCTCTGGGTCACTTTCTTAATTTGATCATTATCACGGCATACATCCTGGGGGGGATTTGGCCTCTTCCGCAAATGTTATCTATTGGCTGCTGTCCATTGTCCAAGGCTGGGTTCCCTGACAATTCTTGTATACAGTATGCAATCGGTTTAGAGAAAATACACTACACTGACTTACACAAATTTAAGTGTCCCCAAAGGGGTCTGCAGAAAGGATGTACCGCCGAATAACAAAAGTATAACACATGTTTTCATTCAAATGCATCAAGGAAAAGACTACTAGTCTATAATATAGACTAGTAGTTTTGGGAGAAGGCTGAGTTTGTCAGCGTTCTGCCATCAAAATCAGAGTTTGAAAATATGTATCAAAGGCAAAGATATCAATGTGTTTTTTTGCCTTTTAAAAAAAAAATCGAATGTGGAGATTGCTGCCTTTGCTTCTTCACACCTCAATATACTGTATATGCCAGTGTAGCAGTATCGATAAAAAATCTATACTGCAAATAAATTTGTTTGATATTCATACCAACTTATTATTAAAGGTATTTTTTAAGTCGATTTTAGGTTTGAAATTGGTAAATAGGGCACAACAAAAATTACAATTTTATGATAATTATAATTTCGGGGGCCAACTGTCGGGGATCAACTGTCGGGTCACCGTTTTATGGAGATCTTCTTCTTCTTCCCCTTATCCTATTTGGGTCGGGGACCCATTGCACCGACAAGGCTCCTCCATACGTCCCTGTCTTGTGCTGATTGTTCGGCCCCCGTCCATGGCAGTCCCATCCTCTCCTCACACAGTTTTTGGAGTTGCCTCGCCCAACTGTGTCTGGGGCGGCCCACTGGACTTGGGAAGACCATGAAAAATAAATAAATCTTTTCCTGATTTTATGATAATTTTGCTTTGGTTACGGTTTACTTCAGTTTACAATAATTTTTTTTTTTTTAATAATTTCAGATCGACGGAGACTTCGACGACTACAGGAAAGAACTGCTGGATAGTCTCGGTGAAGTCATCAATTCCCCTTCCATAGCCGCCAACGCAGCCATTCTACAATAGAAACTGCGCAATATCGTTCAGCGTGAAAATAATTGTGTCCTTATGTATGACTTTAAAAGTGCATATCGGTTGCGAAAAAATGATAAAATTTTGTATTTAAATATAAAACTTAGGTATTTTTAATCAATTTGTTCACAGAATATTTCATTTGATACATCGATCGTCCAGTCATAGTCAGACATCTCCAAATACTAAGTTTTGAGATAATAAGGAGAGCAATAATCAAATGCTCACCATAAATCAAACTTACGCATGTTTGTGTTTTATATGTTATAAAATAACACCGGAAAGCTCAACGGTCTGGTACATTAGTATGACATTTTGAAATTTCTTGCTAGTTTAATTCACTACAGGTTTTTGTGCATTATAATTGATTTGGTGGTGTTTACGAGTAATCTGAGTATTGTACCAGATACACTTTACGTATAACTGCATGCTCAACTCAAATTTCGATTTTTCGGAGATGTCTGACTAATCAACTGGACGACCCATATTTTCTACAATTAAACTGAAAAATATCAACGGTAAATGACTCGGTCTGGTAACTGACATGTTTTTAAAATTATATGCTTCACCCTGTTTTCCGAGAAGGCACCGTTTTCAAAATAATTTTGTAAATTTCGGAAAAATTATAAATTGTATTGCGCATTCACTATAGTAATTTTTTCCCCAATTATTTAGTACTTAGTATGCTTAATATTATCATTAATTCATCCTCTTATTGTTGGTGCTCTCAATATAAACACAATGCGTAAAAATCTCGTGATGCGTTGATTGAGCAGTGATTTCTTCACGGTGAATAGAGTAAGGCCTCTCTTCCACAGAAATACGCAAGTATCCGATATTTTGTTATACTATATTTTGATACTGATATTTTGTTTTCACACTTCGTCACTTCATTTGGATAGGGTTCTAACTGCAATTTACAATGGTAAGGACTTTGATACCTATGCTTAGGTGTCAAAGTCCTTAGCGCGGTAAGGCGTAGATAGAACCTTATCCAACTAAGGTGACGACTTGTTGCGTACAGTCTGTATATGCCGCTACAGATTATGAAACCCGCATCGCCATCACCTCGAAACATCAAAACTAGCTTTCATAATCTCACTCACACGGCGAAATGTATTTATATATTTATAAGACTTAGAAATATTCTGAGACTAGAAAACCTTAAAAGAGTATGCAATTGTTCAATCTATTTTACAATACGGGATTACAGGCTGGGGAGGAACAGCTGTAGCTATCAGTTTTTTTTACTGTTTTGTTCCTAGAATGCTAGGATCACGTACAATGTTACAAAATGTCTGACACGAGATAATTTTTGCCAGGCTATCATGTTTACTAATTGCTCTGTTTGTAAAATCTCGACAATATGATTGGTAACAGAATGATAATTGAATCGACGAGTATCGTATATTTGCGTAACTCTGTAGAAGAAGGGTCTAAAAGTAAATTTCAGACGCATCAATCGCAAGTAAAATTTTATGTTTATTTTTTTTCGCATAAATGTGGTTGTAAAACGTTATTTTATAACTTTATTAATCATTTATTTATTATTTTATAGAAATGCTTTCCTTGTAGATTTGAATGAAAACCGATGTCAAACTGACTTATTACCTGTTGGTTCTAGCCCATTTAGCAGGGGCTCTGTTTCTCTTACACTGCCTGACGACATTGAATATCGCCATTACATTTGATCGAAATAAAAATTTCATGATCTTTGTTTGAAATTTATGTCCAATCGCATTTCTTATGTTCTTCTTTATTCTAAGAGCTTAATACTTGTACAGGATGTTAAGGGACGTACCTGACAAACTTAAACCTACATTTGTTACACCAAATAAGGTCTGGGACCACTGGTTGTAAGTCAAGTACGTTTCTTAAAATCTGTATACAAATACTATTTCATTTTCTTACCTTTCAACATTATGCATTTTAGACAATAACACTAATACACAAATAACCAATGCTGTCCGCTAAAGTAAGGTAACGGATTACAGCACAGGCCATTGCGGGATTTTTTCTGTACGTCGGCCTTAACGACTCCCTAAGCTTGTTTTCAAGACAATATATCAATAGCAGTCAAGTACAATAAGCATGTTTTCAAACTAAATTGCGTGTTCCCACAGAAATGGTTATAACTCCGTTTTTGTTCTAGTGACAATCTTAAAATAAAAAATGAGAATATCTATAATAAACCACGCTTCACATTTCTATTCAAAGTTGTCCATAGAAATAGATAAGAAATACTAATTTTGTAGAAACAGTTTTCACCCGCCAAAACGAAATGGTAAAAAAAATAAGATGATAAAATTGTTTATTATGCATTTGTCTAATAAAATAATTTTTTTTTACGTTAACCATGATTTCACATAAAAACATCACTTGAGTCATTTTTACAATTTTTTATGTTTGCATCCTAAATTTTAATATTTATTTATAATAATACAATTTGAAAGCGTATTTCATCACCTTTCAAAAACACTTTGTAGTATTTGGCTACGTTCAGAAATATTTAATTTATTGAGCTTTAATTGCTAAGTGGAAATTACACAAAATTTTTATAAATCTAACAGTTCGTTTAAGACAAAAAACTTGCACAAAGTCGATAGACCGGAGTGGTTAAGAGGCGCGTAAAGCGTACATGTAATGTCCGCTCATTACACCGATGTATTGTAAAAATGGTATCATCCCCCCCTTTTTGGCAGTTTTATTTTCATGAACCCCCCCAAAACCAAAATTCTGCTAAGCCCTTGTCTGTGTGCCTTCCCTAGTGGTGAACAGAGGGTTACATAGAACGCCATACATCTATTTCTTTATTCACATCATATTTTTAACTTGACTATAAAAAAACCTTAGCTTATAGTTTTTAGATAGGATAATAAATTGTAGGCGTATTGTATGGTATGTCTAATGCAATGGAGAACTGTTTGTATGATATGTGTTTATGTGATGGTAGTCAGGTCACTTTTTGAAAACGCCTGAGAAATAATAAAGTACGATAATAATTATAGGCAATTGATTTGTACATTCATACGCAATGTTTATTTATTATATTGTCCATTAAATAATTGTTTCTTATTATTTTGTTTTATTTATTTTTAAATATACTTCACTCATAACTGTCAAGTTTTCGAGTAATCTGCAATATGTCAGATCAGAAAAATATCGATTTTGGTCAGGAGGTTGATTGCGATTGCGTTGACAACTGTTTTTTTCAGTTTCTTCATGAGGGGATGGCCTAAGTCAGTGGTCCCCAACCTTTTTGTCGTCGCGGACCGGTCAACGTTTGATAATTTAACCACGGTCCGGTGAGGGGGAGTGTTCATAAAATCTACAACTTGAAATTTATAATTGCACTCATCAAGACTCCACAAACTTAAAAGATTAGTTACACACAGAACAAGCAAATGATTTTCCTCCTCCTCCGAATTTGCAGTATGTGGTGTGCACCACATCAAGCTTATCTTGATACTGGTTTTAATTTAAGAGTGAATCTGTAAGCAGGAAGTCGTTTTAATCTACACCCAGAATTTAAAAAACTGCAACTATTTGTGTTCTCGGAAGGAACATTTAAAAGTCCACAAGCCGTCTCCCAGTGGAGAAAAACCTTTTGTATGTTCTGATTGCAATTATTTATGTGCTAGAAATGAGACTTGAAAAACCCACAAGTCAACTCGTAGTGGAGAAAAACCTTTTTCATGTTTCGACTGCAACTATTCATGTTCTCAAAAGGAACATTTAAAAGTCCACAAGCCGTCTCACAGTGGAGGAAAACCTGTTTCGTGTTCCGACTGCAACTATTCGTGTGAGTGACGTGAAAGGATTCTCCTTGGGTTACGCGAAATGTCACTCGTTCAGCGAAAGGTCGCTTGTTAAGGGAGCATTTTTTTCACAATCTGCTTTGCTCGTTATGCGAATTACTCGTTATGGGAGGTGCTCGTCATGAGAGGTTCCACTGTATTTTTTTATCGATAATTATTTCATTTTTTATTGTATATATTCTATTTTTTTTAACGTAATTTTGATTTGTGAGCAGGGCCTTGGACGGCCCGGTACCATTGGATCCACAGACCGGTACCGGTCCGCGGGACCAGGGCTTGAGGACCACTGTGTAAAAGACCAGCTCAGGTATGGAGGCAACATTGAAGTCAAAGTCAAGTTAGCCTTTCGGAAGCTAGGCGTACTGTACAGGGTCCTCAGATACTTTAATAGTACACAACTGCCGACCCCGTACAAATCGCAAGTGCGCCCCATTGCTGAATTTGGCAGCCTCTCTGTTCTGGAGTCCAAAAATACCTGCAAAAACCCTTGACTCTGCAGAAACGGGTGATCCGTTTGATAGATTCCCCTATCTTAGGGGTTGGCAAGAGCGGCTCTTTGCAAATACCCAGTTTGCGGCTCAACTGAAAGGCTTTCGGTTGAAAAGGCTCTTTGGATACTTTCAAAGAGCTTTTTTACGACTTTAAAAGTAAAGCGATCACGAAAAGAATTGCCTCTATCTGCGAAAACAGTGCAAGACAGAATTATCAAAATATCTTCGAATGTGATAGAGCAGCCAGTCGAAGATATTAAGCTGCCTTCCGCAATATCAACTGCAGCTGATGAGTCGTGCCATATTAGTGATACAGCACAAGTAACCCTCTTTGTGCGATATGTGTCGGCACAAGGTCCCAAAGAAGAACTTCTTGGACTGCTGCTGCTCAAGGGACAAACACATGGAGAAGATATTGCGAATAGTATAGAAACACAACTAGATATTGGGACTTCTTGTTATTAGTTATTATTCTCGGACTCTCGATGGGGATTTTGATTTAAAGCTTGAAAATTGAAGATCGATTGCAAGTGACCTGATTTTAATAAGTGAAGGATGAGTGCAAAGGACATACATAGTTGATGTATCATCAGTTTATGCTTTTGAAGGTCGCAATTATATCAATTATCAATAATAGCAATTTTTTTTTTTTTTTTATTTATTAAGGAGAAAATACAGATACAGATGTTAATTGACAAGAATATACAAGACAACAACTAGAGAACTCACCTGCATCCAAACTATTTCTCACGAATTGACTTAAACAGCAGATAAAAACATGTGCAAATATTTTTACGTACAAGTAGGGAAAAACATAAGAATATTATTTTACAAAAATAGAGATGAGAGAAATGTTCAATATCCTTACAAAAGTTTAAAAACTACATTTGCAGAAATTGAAATGGTAAGACAAGAAAAAAAAAATAACAAATACATAAATAGATAAAAAAATAATGTTGTACAGAATTTAAAAGAAAAAAAAGTGCTTAAAATCATAAACGAAGTATATCTAAAAGAAAATAACTTAGAATTATAAACGAAGTATGATGTCTAAGTTGTTGTACTTTGTAGGAAAACAGCCTTCAATTTTCTACTAAAAGTACAGTATGTATCAAAAAATATGTCGGAATCCTTGAGGTTTTGATTTTGATTAAACGATTCGCACATTCTTCTGATTGGATCCCTGACACCAGCATTTGTACGCGTCCGGCTAATGTGGAATAAGTCATTAAACCTTGTTACTCTGGGTGGTATTTTGAAGTTTATTAGTTTCAGTAGGTCAGGACAGTCAATAACGTTGTTGCAGATTTTATATAGAGTCATGAGGTCAAGGTATGTTCGCCGGTTAGATAGATGTAGAATTGTGTACACCGAATTACCGGTGATATCCGCCGTTTACTCCCCCCCCCCCCCCCTCCATGTTTCATCAGAAGTTTTAGCACAGGTTTCATCACTGATATCTTTACAGATTTCATCACTTTGATTTCACACATTTCATCACATGTTTCATCACTAGTTTTAGCACAGGCTTTATCCCTACAATATCTTAACAGATTTCATCACTGATTTCATCACATGTTTCATCACTAGTTTTAGCACAGCTTTCATCACTGATACCATCACAGATTTCATCGCTAGTTTCACGTTTCATCACTAGTTTTAGCATAGGTTTTATCGCCAATATCTTTACAGATTTCATCACTGGTTTCATGATCTATTTCATAACTAGTTTTAGCACTGGTTTCATCATCGATATTATCACAGATTTCATTGCTGTTTTTCACAGGTTTCATCACTATTTCAACAATAGTTTTAGGCCAGATTTCAACACTATTATCATCACTAGTTTTAGCACAAGTTTCATCACAGAATTCATCACTAGTTTCATAACATGTTTCATCACTAGTTTCAGCACAGGTTTCATCACGGATTTCATCGCTAATTTCATCACATGTTTCACTAGTAGCCTTAGCACAGGTTTCATCGCTGATACCGTTAACAATATGTGTCGTTAATGTTGAATGTAATAAGAAATGAAAAAAATGATTAAAACTGAACCCTGGTGATGAAATCAGCGATGATATCTGTAATGAATATACGATGAAAAGAGTGATGAAAAGTGTTGAAACATGCGATGACTAGTGATGAAAGTCAGCTTTCTAATCATTGCTGAAACCAAGCGATGAAACCAGCAATGAAAACTGTGATGAATCTAATGATGATACGTGGGATGAAAGTAGTGATGGAACTTGTGATGAAATGAAGTGCGTTGTAATCACCGATGAAACCAGTAATGAACATGCATTGATATCTGTGATGAAACATGTGAAAAAAAAACACGTGTGATGAAAACAGTATCGAAACATGCCATGACACTAGTGGTGAAGAGATGAACGTTCTAATCAATGCTAAAAGCAGTGATAAAACAAGCGACGAAACCTGTGATGAAATCTGTGATTAATCTAGTGATGAAGCGTGGGATGAAAGAAGAAAGGAATTTTGCGATGAAACTAGTGATCACATAAAATGCGTTGTAGTCACTGATGAAACCAGTGGTGAAACATGCAATGAAAATTGCGGTGAAACATGTGATGAATCGTGTAATGAAACATGTGATGAAACACGCGATGAAACTACTGATGAAATAAAATGCGTTGTAATCACTGATGAGACCAGTGATGAAACTCGCAATGAAACGAAATGTGATGAAACGTGTGATGAAAACAGTAATGAAACATGCGATTAAACTCTTGATAAAAAAAGTTCTATTCTGAAAACAGCGATAAAACTCACGATGAAATCTGTGATGAATCTTGTGACGAAACAAGGGATGATATCAGTAATCAATTTTGAGATGAAACTACTGATGAAATAAAATGCGTTGTGATCATTGATGAAACCAGCCATGAAACGTGTAATGAAACTTGCGATGAAACTAGTGATGAAATAAAATGCGCTGTGATCGTTGATCAATGATGATACCAGCGATGAAATCTGTGATGAATCTAGTGATGATAGATGTGATGAAAGCAGTGATGAAACTTGCGATGAAGCTAGTGATGAAAAATGTAGAGTTCCAATAACTGCCGTCACCAGTGATGAAACGAGCGATGAAACCAGCGATGAAATCTGTGATGAAACATGAGATGATAGCAGTGGTGAAACCTGCGATAAAACTAGCGATGAAATAAAATGTCTTGTTTTCCTTGCCTTGTATACAAGTGATGAAACATGCGATGAAATCTATAATGAGACATGTGATGTAAATGTTTTTTTCACATGTTTCATCACTAGTTTCTCCCAAGGTTTCATCACTGATATCATCACAGACTTCATCACTGAAATCATCACAGACTTCATCACTATTTTCATCACTAATTTTAGCACAGGATTCATCCCTGATATCATCACAGATTTCATAGAGGGTTTTATCACTTGTTTCATCTCTAGTTTTGGCACAGATTTCTTCACTGATATATTATGACTAGTTTTAGCACAGTTTTCATCACATTTTTCATCTCTAGTTTTGGCACAGATTTCTTCACTGATATATTATGACTAGTTTTAGCACAGTTTTCATCACATTTTTCATCGCTGGTAATGTCACATATTTCATCGCTAGTTTTAGCACAGGTTTCATCACTGAAATCATTAGGTTCAGGTTTTTTTCGCTGGTTTCATCACTGATATCTTCGCTGTTTTCATCACAGTTTTCAACTCCAATATCATCACTGTTTCATGACTGATATCTTCGCTGTTTTCATCACAGTTTTCAACTCCAATATCATCACTGTTTCATCACTGATATCTTCGCTGTTTTCATCACAGTTTTCAACTCCAATATCATCACTGTTTCATCACTGATATCATCACTGTTTTTATCAGAGGTTTCATCAGATGTTACATGACAGATTTCAATTACAATTTTCACACAGATCACAATTTTCATCACAGATATCATCGCTGTTCTCATCGTAGTTTGTGTCACTCACATCATTGATAATTTCATCTCTGATATCATCGCTGTTTTCATCGCAGTTTGTGTCACTCACATCATCGCTAATTTCATCTCTGATATCATCGCTGTTTTCATCACCTCTATCATCTCAGGTTTCATCGTGGATTTCTTCGCTGGTTTTATCAAAATTTGCATCACTGATATACTCGTAATGGCTGATTTCATCGCAGTTTTCATTATATATTTTATCCCTAGTTCCATTACTGATGTCCTTGCTCTTTCATCGCAGTTTTTATCACTGATATCATCACAGGTTTCATCAATAATTTCATCGCTCACATCATATCAACTCTGGTTTCATAAATTTACTACTTTCCCGCTTGTACCGTTAGTTTCGGGACTTTTCGGGATCATGAAGCGCCCAGCCACATCATTTTACGATTGGCCTGCGACATATACCTACAAGGTATTCGTAAACTCGGATTCAAGCAGTTTTTATTCGTACCTAGGTGCTCCAATTCCGATTCTATCCCCCTTTTCGCTGATTCGATGTCGCGAGTGGCGTTTCCTGAAAATGCGTGGAGAAATTACGGGAATTGATTGTCAATTGATACTCAACAATGCCACACTAAAAAGAGTCTTTGAATTCAACGACCTTGGTGTTATCTTTGACTCCAAATTACGCTTCTTGAATCACATTATTGGCATTACCAGTAAGGGATTACAAATGCTTGGATTTCTTCTCAGAATCGCTAAAGACTTTAATAACATAAATTTAACTTCATAAAATTACTATACACGTCTTTGGTTAGAAGTCAGGTAGAATACAATTCAAGCATTTGGTGTCCTCATTTCAGCTCTCATTGTTTACAAATTGAAAAAATTCAAAATAAATTTGTACATTTTATTAATTTCAAAATTGGTATTCCTTTTATTGAAATCAATTATGTCAATTTACGCAGTAAACTTAACTTATCAAAATTATCTGAAAGGCGAATAATATTTGATCTCCTTTTATTATACAATAAAATTGTTCATTCAAGGTTGGACTGCCCTGGCGCTATAAATTTGTTATCTAAACACATATACCTCCAAAATTCACTAGGCGGAATATTTTGTTTTACAACAATAACTTCGTTGTCAATTCTGTTAGAAAGAATACATAGGTTGGGCAATGAACTAACTGATGTCGCTGACATATTTAATTTAAACTTTGACACATTTAAAGCCAAATTAGTCCACAACTTTTCAGATGTAAGTAATGAATGATAAATCATTTTATTTTATTTTGATTTTTTGTGTTTGTTTTTATTCTAGATGCAAACAACGTGTAATTAAGTAAAAATTTGATTTTTTTAAATGTGTTTGCTGCTCGTAGATATATGAATTGTACCTACAAGTTCTCTAAAGTTATCCATGTGGATTTAGCATTAGTTATACTATTTTTTATTATATTGAGTTAATGCTTTATTTATATATTTTGTAATCTTTTAATTTATGTTATACTGTTGTTTTAAAAGAAATATGTATTTGATATGTAAAAGCCCAATAGGGCGTTAATAAATAAGTAAATAAATTTACTATTAACGACTAACCAGGATAGATGACCGAAAAGCAGTACCGGACGAGTGTACGCAAAGTTATCCACGCTAAGCTGTACCTATTAATATTATTAATTATTATTTACGAATTTGGAATGTGGAAGTTGGCTTGACATCACATCAGATTAGATAGGGTTTTTCATATTATTTAAGCTATTTTGGCACTCACAAGGTTTGTTATTGGTTATTATCTTGCACCCAGCAGCGAACAGACAACAGACGGTCACAATCAAAAATACAGATCTTTTCAACTTTGAGACGAGTAACTGGTTTAATCCTGTCTACTCGTATTATTGACAGCAAATATACAAGTCATGATTACTTACCCAAATGATAATTATATTAAAAAGTCGCTAAGGAGCTAAACGTTGGAGGGAACTTTATCATCACGATGGTTGTCTCTAAGCAATATTATTTATCTGTTTTGCCATTTATTTATATGTTTCTAGCGAGTTAATTATATTAACCTATTATTAATTAAATTATATTAAGATTAATAATATTAACCCTTGATTTACCCGGTGACTTCGTACATACACAATTTACCTGGTGGAGTCCCCAGGACTCCCGGAATTAAAATCGTAAATTTAATATGAACTAAACACTTTTTTAAATGAAATTCTTATATTTATTTATTATATTTATATTAGGTTAGGTTAGGTTTTACAATGGCGTAGGTTTTTAATTAAAATTATAGAATCACAGCATTTTATTAAGGAACTTCTAGAATATGGCACTATTTGGGTAAATATTTCCCTATTAGGGACACGCTCAATACGCACTTTTTATTACAAAAACACTTAATTAAATAATAATGAAAATAAGTATTTCAGTTTCCGGAATTGGAAAATAATGCATTTTAGTAGATATTTCATTAAAAAACAGACAATTTCACATCTTTTCTTCACGCCATGTTTTGATATAATAATATCAAAATAGCTTTTTAGGCTACTTTTTTTTTCGTTTTTTAATTAAACCCAAACTAAGAACCTAAGAACCTATTTTAGGGTCATGTGTTAATATTTTGGATTAAAAAAGAGAAGAAAAAAAAACTAACCTGAAAACTTTGACATAAATGACAATGGCCGCCAAGCGAATATTCGTTTTTAATTTTAACGAAATGACTATTAAAATTCATTATTTTTCAATTCCGGAAACTGAAATACTTACGTCCCATTATTATCTAACTGATCGTAATTGTTTTTGTAATAAAAAGTGCGTATTGAGCGTGTCCCTAATAGGGAAATATTTACCACTTTTTGTAACAAAATTACGAGACCTAACTTTTAGTCTCAACATTTCAAAAACAAAACAATTTTTCAAAGTAATTTTTAAAGAAATATAAAAAAAAAACATAATCAATTCTTATAAAAAGCAAAAAAGAACATGGTTCTGTTTTTTGTTTTTTTTGGTCAATACCGTCAATAGGCTAAAACTATACCTAACACTAATACCCCGGTGGAGTCCCACGGACTCCACTGCGTGATTACTTACCAATCGGATTGTTGTGATTACTCGATCGAAGCGATTACTTACCAGCGCGTCACTGTGTGAAGGTACTGGAACGCACAATTTGTAATTCCAAAAACTAACGGTTTTATGAGCGCTGAAAGTTTTCAATGGAGTCCCAGGGACCTGCCGGGTAAATTAAGGGTTAATAAAGAAATTGTTTCTCCCTGCGTGTCCTTTCCCATTCGTCCCGTTTCCCTTCGGTCTCTCCTTCCTCTACCGCGTCCCCTTTCCCTCGCGTTCCCACTCCACCTTCCCTCTCCCCACTCCCCTCTCCCGCTTCTTCCGTCCCGCGAACCCCCCTACCGAGTTCCCCACCCCCTCCCGCATTCCATACATTCAGTCCCGATACATTTAGTTTTCCAACAGCTCGCGCGCCTCCTATTTTGTATACAAATTTCATAATGCCAGAGCTCACCAGTATAAATATACAGAAACCATCACGGGCATGCACACATCGGTTCCATGTCAACTGAGAATAAAGTCAGCTCAACACCTCCTTGAAAAGTCATTAAAAGCTATGAAAAAAATAATTTTAAATCCTAACTTAACGTAACCTATTTAACCATTTTTGTATATATATACTTTTTTAACAATCTAAATTACTTATCTGATGGTTCTGAGTTGGTTTCATTCCGAGTTGTCCGGTCACCGCACACATCAAATCGCCAAAATTTCATCGCAATCGGATGAATGTTTAGCAACGCATAATTTCAAGACACCAGAGCTCACTATTATATATAGAAACCATCGCGGGCATGCGCACATCAAACCTCCAAAGTTTCATCGCAATCGGATGAATGGTTTAGCAACGCATAGACTAATCATATATCCCCAAGCAAGCGCATTTTGATTTATTTTAGATTAGGAACATTTTTGAAGATTTAGATCAGAAGATGTTCCCAAACTTTTTTTTCTCGTAGACCACTTTCAGAATTTGACAGGTTTCGGTGGACCCCATGCTGCAACATTTCTACCATATTTCAAAAACTCGACACGCGTTTTACTGAATATTGAATATAACGCTGGAGGGGAGCTATTAACAAACAACGCACGTTGTTTGTTCGTTCTATCACTTTATTTTCACAAATATTTAAACAATACACTATGTACTTATAATTACAAAACACCTTTATTATAACACTACTACACTTTATTTACACTTACTATTACACTTAATATTACACTACACACTCACTATTGCACTGTATATGTTCATTTTGTGCACAGCTGTTTAGACAATTTTTAATCATGTTTTTGCTTTATATGCCCATTGTTTGTTCTTTTTAGGTACAATAATAAAATATATTAAACTATATTACCCACGCACAGGCTGCGCCTTAGTGGGTTCCCATTATTCTTATTATTTAATGATATTGTATACATCTAATGTAAAATTTGGGAAAAATAAAGGAAATAAAAAAAATAAAGGAAATAAAGGGGGGGTGCGTATTGTGATATGAGACGGGGGGCGGGATGGGATATGGTCACGTGATGGGTCTCAATATGACCATTTTTCACCGAAATACTATTGTACTATCTGCCTACATTGACAGGTAAAGCCAAAACAACATTTTTGTTCTTTACTATGGAAACCAGATAAATTTTTGTGGACCCCCACTTACGGGCATGTGGACCCCAATTTTTTTTTATCACGCCTACGTGGACCCTTGTTGAATCTCCCGTGGACCCCTGGGGGTCCACCTGGACCACTTTGGGAATCACTGCTTTAGATGATACTTTGAAGAATTCATATTCTACTCTTTCATACATGGCGCATGAATAATCGAAGGTCCCGATGAACAATGTCAGATGTCTGAATGAAACCTTTTATTATTACCGTGACGATTCACGGTTACGGTACCGTGACGTCACAAAGTTAATAAAGATTCAACACAAATTTCCTGAGGTTTATCATTTATCCATACTAATATTATAAATGCGAAACTGCTCGAGTTTGTTTATGACCTTTTCACGCATAACACAATATAAAGACTTTAATAATTCTTTCACCAATATAAAGCTAAATTATATGCGCAGACTACAGGTTGTATATGATGGTAAGCTCTGGCATTATGAAATTATAAATATTAATATATTATATTTGTTATACGTTTTCTGTCGCTAACAAAAGCGAGTTTTTGCTAACGTCAGAAAAAAATCTTTTCCATGGAAACAATGTTGATAAATTTTTGGGCTCTATGCTGGTAGGTACTCAGTCTACTGGTCAGCTACTACTGCAGAAAATTCAAATATTGGAATTCGTTTTTTTTTTACAAGCTTGGAATAAATGTCAGATGAGAGTTCCTACATTAAAAATATAATTCGTAACGATTATAAAGACTGAATGATAAATAGAGTATTTTTTTATTATGTTAATGAACTTTCAAATATTTATTACCGTGACGATTAAATGAATAAAAATGTGATTACGTGAATAAAAATAAACATCCGAAATGTTTGTAAGCGCATAAATTCCGAACGAATGAACAAAATTGGATAAGTAATTCTTTTTTTCTTTGAGCATTATGAAATTTAGGTGGTAGGCGAGATGTTTGAAAACTGAATGTAAGGGAATGAATATACGGAATGCGGGAGGGGACGGGGGTGGAGTGGGGGGGGGGAGATAATTGATAAGTGCAAGCGCTACAGTAATTTCCCGTAATACCGTGCGAGCCAAGCCGTGGGGAAAAGCTAGTAAACTATAAATTGCATATTCTTGTACAAAACATTGATTATAATTACCTACTCGATAATATGTTTCTATTAAAACTTTCAGAAAGAAGAATTAGCGCAAATTTAATATTATTACATAAAATACTGCATTACAAAATTGACTGTCCTGAATTACTTCAATTAATCAACATCCACATTCCCAAAAGATCTTGCCGACATTTGCTATCCTTTTATTTTAACAACAGGACACTCTTTTACTAAAATTCCCCGATTCCGAGACTTCACAATCTCAGAAATAAATATTCTGATCTCTTCGACTGATCGATGGACATGGAAGATATATTTCACTTTAAAAATGACTACTATTAACGGTTTTTTTGTTATTGTTTTGGGGGTGTTATGCCGTGTTTCGTTACCTCCTTCTTTAGCCAACGTTTCGGACAACGTTACAGTGTCCATCATCAGGGCAATGAGAGAAAACCTTCTCATCTGCCCTGATGATGGACACTGTAACGTTGTCCGAAACGTTGACTAAAGAAGGAGGTAGCGAAACACGGCATAACACCCCAAAAACAATAACAAAAATACTTTTTGGCCGTGAAAACCTAAAAACATACTATTAACAGTGTTTACTCCAATTCTTTATCAAGACACATATAGATGTGTATAATTTCTGCAATTTTTGTTTATATTGAATATCTTTTACGTGAGACTTCTTATCATTTCCATCGATGTATTTTATTTTGTGCTTTCGTTGTTACATTTTTTTTCGTTGCATTATATTTTCTTTAATGTTTTAGTTTTAAATTATTTAAAAACTGTGATGCATGTAAAAGCCCATTAGGGCGCCTAATAAATAAATATATATGTAAAATACAGACACTTACTTGAATTACGATGCTTCCCTTATTATATAAAAAACTTAGTAATTGAAGATGTCTGACCAATCAACTGGACGATCGACATATCAATTATAAATGAAATTCGAAGACCAGAAAAAAATCCAATCATCATTTCGTCGCCTTAGTTCTTTTGTCCAAACAACCATTAGAAAATTTGACAGGAGGAGAAGGTTTTCTCTCATTATTTCAATGAAACATTACGATAGATTAAGCTATTTCCATAAAGGTAGGTTTGTGAAGGTCTCCTTAGTTTAAATAATTCTTAGTTAAGTGATTAACTATCATTTTTTGTACTTTATTTTTAATTTTAAGGGGGAGGTTGACCAAAAACTAAAATGGTCGTTTGGACAACTAAGAAACTAAGGCGACAATTTTGTATCTAATCTAAGATTGCTATGATCTAGTACCTAAACGGGAATCAATCTCGTAACTCGTAAACCTCGAATTGATAAATCTATAAAAATCAAAATATGCTTGTTTTTTGGGTATGTATGCATGAATCAGTATGAGAGGTGTCTATGCGTTGCTAAACCATTCATCCGATTGCGATAAAACTTTGGGGATTTGATGCGCGCGTGCCAGCGATGGTCTTTATATAACAATAGTGAGCTCTGGTGTCGTGAAATTATTCGTTGCTAACCATTCATACGATTGCGATGAAACTTTGGGGATTTGATGTGCGCGTGCCAGCGATAGTTTCTATATACAATAGTGAGCTTTGTTGTGATGAAATTATGCATTGCTAACCATTCATCCGATTGCGATGAAACTTTGGGGATTTGAGGGGAAGGGGATCGGGACGAATGGAAAGGACACGCAGGGAGAAACAATTTATTATTAGGTAAGTGGCGTAGAAACGCAAGCCGGGAACGCTAGTTTATCATAAAAATTAGATAAAATTCATCTAGAGGAGTCTATCCTAAAGAAGTCAATGAAAGTTGGGTAGGTATAGAATAAATTATACCTAAAGCTATGGCCGGTGTGATAGTAATAGTGTTGGAGTGAACAGAACAGTGAGGAGAGGTCGGCCGCTGGACCCCATACAAAGAACCCGCTTTTTTCTACTTATAAATAGGTAGGAACCTCCAACAGGGCCGTACTCACGTTTCATTATCATGAACATTTATATTTATTATACGTATATTAGTGACTGAACGGAGGTTCGGTTTCGGTTTCGGTTTCGGCAAGTTTCGGCAAAAAAATCTAGTTTCGGCAGCAGTTTCGGTTTCGACAGAAAATCTGCCGAACCTTCGGCAGCACCGAAACTCTGCGTTCGTAAATTATCGCGCGTCGTTCGGCTGATTTCGGGTGATATCGTGACACGTGCGTCACCCGCCATCATCAGCTGAGTTCGCCGGCCGGTCTGACGTGTTGTGTTGTAATTATTGTTTTTATTTCATTTAACACGTGTAATACGAATGTTGTGATTGTAAACGCGATTAAAATTAAAATACTCAATTAATGAGGACCTTCCGTAAGTATTGATTATTGACAATTTTTTGTTCCAAGAAGTAGTTACCAGTTTTGTTATTTTTTATGATTTTTGTTTGTTTTATAGCAGTAATATAAATGTTTTTTCACATACTTCAATTATTGTTTCTTTTATTTCATTTAGCACGTGTTAACTGTTTATATAAGAGTAAAAAATAAGTCAAGTTTCAGTAACTATAAATTTTCAACATGTCTAAAAAAGTTTTGGTTTCGGCCGAAACTGAGACAGATACGACGATTCGGTTTCGGTAGAAAGTTTGGTTTCGGTCGGACACTAACATATATCTAACATTTTCAAACATAATAATACAATAAATACATTCCAGTTAACGAACATAATACATAAATTTATCAGTTACTAGCTGGTTCCCGGCATGCGTTGCAATGCCATATTCAAAGAAATAAATTGTTTCTCCCTGCATGTCCTTTCCCGTGTGTCCCCATTGCCCTTCTACCTCCCTCTCCCGCTTTCCCATCCCGCCAACCCCCTCTCTCACGTTTCATTTATTCAATCCTAGTACATTCAGTTTTCAAACAGCTTGCGTGCCACCTATTACAATTTTTTTATTCAAATTTTCATTTTTCATGTATTACAAATATTCATTTTTGTTTACCATAAGAACAATCAATCAAATTTGGTACTTACCTAACATAGGTAACTATTAAAAAAATATATATTATGTTGATTCGATTCAAATTATTAGGCGAGAACTTCAAATAATAAATTCATTAATTTAAAGAGTTTGGAAAATTGAATTTTGATTTAACGCGATAAGCGACCAGTCGCTCGCCGAAGGTGACAGACGGTCCAATAAGAGAGCTATTAAATTGAAGAATTTGAGAAATCCAAAACGCAAATTTCGACTTCATAAAAAATAAAAACATTACTAGCTGGTGAAATGTGTAAAAACGTTTTTGGTAATCCTCTAAATTGCTTATTATTATTATTGACATGTGTGAAATATTTTTGTGGCAATTTTCTACCTTCATAAGTTGTTTCCCACGGTGCGGGTCAATTTTTTCAAACTACTAACTAAGAAACTTCCTTTGAACTTTCTCGAAGCGGTGTAAGTTACAAGTATAAACAGGTGACCATATAGTGGTTGCATATTCTAGCTGCGATCTTACAAGAAAAATATTCTATAATAATTATAGGCGGTTTAGTAGTTTAGAGTGATCGAGTTCGGTTCTGACGTATCATATATTTAAACCGACCATTGTATTATAAGACACAAGTTGGTCGAATGCCCCCAGCAAAGATCGGGAGTTGGGACCGCCCCCTGCTAGAGAGGATGCGTTACATCTGACAATGCATAAACTATATTCATTTAGTACATACAATCAGTGAGAATTGGTTATTTTTTGTAAAGGGAAGGAACTATTTAAAGCATCATTAAATCATGTTAATTTGCACTTATTATTTATTGTTTTACTAATTACATTTTTAAACGTTTTTAATCTCTACCTCTATTCATTTTTATCATTGTTACATCGTTTTAATATTCTTTTTTAAAATTTAATTTCTACCATTTTATTTAATTTTTTTCACATCATGAATACTAAAGATGGTAAAAATGATTGTTTATTTACTACTAGCTGGTACCCGGCATGCGTTACAATGCAAAGAAATAAATTGTTTCTCCCCGCATCCCCTTCCCCCCACGTTCCCCTTCCACCTTCCACGCCTTCCCCTCCCTCGTCATCCCTCCCCCTAACCCCACCTCCTTCATTACCCTTCCCCTCACGCCTTCCCTTCCTGCCGCTAAAATATATTTTTTAACTCATTTTCATTTATACAAATTTCATAACGCCAGAGCTTACCATTATATATAGCCTATAACCTTCACAGGCATGCGCACAACAAATCACCAACGTTTCATCGCAATCGGATGAACGGTATGGCAGCACACAACATACGAACAAAAAAACAAACAAACAAACAAACAAACAAACAAACAAACAAACAATCAAACAAAAATTGATTTTTATATATAAGATTTACTAGGCGTGCGTTGCGACCGGTTTTCGTTAGATATTATTTCATTACTCCTTTATCAAATTAAATAGCGAGCTCCCGGCATGCGTTACAATGCCACTAATTTCTCCCTGCGTGTCTTTTCCCATTTGACCCGTTCTCCTTCCCCTCCCATATCCCCTTCCACCAGTGTGTACGAAAAGACTGCAGCGGAACCGGTTCCATGCCAACTGAGAATAAAGTCAACTCAACCCTCAACTCCTTGAAAAGTCATAATAAGCTATGAAAAAAATAATTTTAAATTAGCCGATAAACCTAACCTAACATAACCTATTTAACCAATTTTAAAAATATATATTTTTTTATCATTCTAAATTACTTATCTGATTTGGTTTCATTCCGAGTTGTCCGGTCACCATTTGATATGAATGAATTTGTGTTAAATACTTCAACCTTAGTAAGCCGCCGCTATCCGAATTTCTACCGATTTTTTACATATCTCCCTTAAACATTTGAAGTTTTTAAGCTCTTAAACAATAAATATGTTATTTTTCAAGATAATATCTAGATACGTTCCATGCCGAAACGCAAATTATATGAAATTCTCTCGATAGAAAAAATCGCAAAGTATGCTCCAAAAATTATTTAAAACAAGTCTATTTATATTATTTTACAAGTTATATCTGTGAAAAAATTCACAATGTTTCTTTAAATGATACTTAAGATACCTTCCACGAGATTTTTGCTCTAATTTAAACGAGTCATGTTTTGTTAAGCTTTTTCGCCATTTTCGCTACGATTTCATCACTTAAAATATTAGCGCGCTCTGTCAAACATTCGTAATTACACGTCTCTCCATCTTCTTCTTTTTCAGCCGAATAGCGCCCGCCTTAAGTGATTTACTACAATTCGATACAACGTGACGATTTTTACGGGGGGGGGGGGGGGGATCCAATGAATTTACCACGGGCCCCAGATGGTATAGTTACGCTACTGATCAGCGCATTGACATTTGACGTTTTTGAATTTTTGGAATTCACTCACACTTCAATATTAATTACCCTTGTAACTGTATTCTATACTTTCAAAATTATCGTCACGGCTAATAGTATTGTAGAGGTTTACGGAGACGTCGCGGTGCGGTGCGGTTTGAGAGAGATGCAAGAAAATGATGACTTCCGTGAAATGAATCAGTAATTTTAAAAGCGCTCATTCTGCCAAATCCAAAATCATTGTCCAAAACCTGGAACGGACCCAAAATCGACATTCAATGTTAAAAAACAAAATGGCGCTCATTGGCTATATTTGATAACAATGAATTTGTGTAATACTTCAACCTTATTTAGACAAACTACCATTGTTGGTCTGCATCCTCGCGCAGTTATACAATGATACCCCACGTCCCGTCTCACTACCCGTCAAACTGGTCTTTTTTTAAAACATTTTTAACAAATTATTCGTTTTTGAAAAAAAGGCCGACAGTCGAAGATACGGGCTGTTTGCGCGAGCCCAGAGACTGCAAACGGCGATCTACTACAACTACTTATAACAACACTAACTTCACTGTGGGTCCTCAGTACTTTACATCTATTCTACGAATCTAATTACTAATTAGTAACGCAAAATGTGAACTTAACTTCAAGAGTGGCTTTGAAAAAACAAGGATAAAATCCAAAGTGTCAGAAATAACAAACAACATTTGAATTCATACCAGTTATTAAAGCGTGTCATGGAGGTTAAAAGAGCGGCTAGAACGCCACAAATTACAAACCGCGTCTTCTTGTGATATAATATCAAACATTTACTTAATTAATAACAACACTAACTTCACTGTGGGTCCTCAGTACTTTACATCGATTATATGAACCTAATTAGTAACGCAAAATGTGAACGTAACTTCAAGAGTCTGGCTTTGAAAAAACAATGATAAAATCCAATGTGTCAGAAATAACAACTTTTGAATGTCATACAAGTTTTTAAACGTGTCATACAGGTTAATACGGAGGCTAGTACGCCACAAATTACAAACCGCGTCTTCTTGTGATATAATATCCAACATTTATTTAATTAATAATAATAATATTTTCATATAAAGCTAAAAAAACATTCAAATATTTGGAGTGTCAGAAAGAACTTTGACTAATTTAAAATGACGTTCGCAAAATGAACACAAATCTTATCACAAACGCACCTGCTTGTGAAAATATTGAATAAATTCTGTTATTATTAATAATATTGTATAAACTGTATTAATTTGTTTAGGAATCCCTGATTTAGAAATAATAATATTATAATTTAATATTAATTTCAAAGTTGTGTTGTTTTTGCAAACTGATGAGCAAGGACGTCATTCGCAGCAATTAAATGGTGAGTTATTATGACATTACCGTTCTACCAATTTACAAGCATAAATCAATCTAACGAAACTTAGCCCTGTTTGGTGAGAAGATCTGAATAGCCAGGTACTTCCCCGCCTTCATCTTTCCCGTCTCCACTACCTACCCTCGCCACACATCCCCAGTGGTTCGCTGATGGTTGGGACCAGTTGAGACTCTTGTTTGTTTTTTTTACATTAGCTCCGCACCTGAAAAAATAATTTCCCTCAGGACCTTTGTCATCTTAGGGGATGCTGTGTGGAGGGTCTTTTTTAAGAAAAGAAAGTTCTGGGAAGGATAAAGGTATGAGGGGTGGGTAGGAATCTGGGGGTCAGTGCGTCCAGGAGTGACGGATGTATGAATCCATCCCTCTCAAGCTTGGAAGAATGAGATAAAATAACACAATTCACACGTGGTAGAAATGAAACCTTTAGAAAACTAAAGTAGACAAGAGTGGAGAGGCTACGAAGCACCGCACAAAGAGGAGACCGATTAAACTATCTCATTAGAGATAATATAATCGGCTACATGTATGTATATGTTTGTCTCTTTTTAGTGTTGCTATTTTTCGTTTCATCGAGTTTCAAATCACAACGGTGCTAAAGAAGTTTTCACTTAAAAAAAAACATAACAAAAGAACATGGTCGATTTATTTTAAAAAAAAAGTGAAATCGCACAAAAGTCCCAACTGCTTCCAACCGTCTGGAGCCAATGGCTTCACCAATTGGGGTATGTTGTGAGGCTGAAGGTAATGGAGAGGCGAAGACTGGAAAGAGGAAGGCGGGGCTATTCAAGTCTAGTCAACAAACATGTTTAAAGCCATTTCAAGCAAAGTTTCGATTCTGAATGGTATAATGGTAATCTTACAGCAGGATGATTGATATGTATCTTCCACTTTACACTTCTTCTTCGAGGAAGGCAGGGAAGGTGGAAGAGGAACGCAGGAGTGTCACGCGGGGAGGAGGGGGGTCTGGACGCGGGAGGGTGGAAGACGGCGAAGGTGGAAGGGGAACGCGTGAGCAAAAAGGGGCGCGGGAAGGGAACCGGGGCGGGAATGTGAACGTGGCAATACAACACAAGTTTATTACAAAGTTAGAAGTAATCATTTTACTTATAGACGAGTGTGATAGACCCCCCACGGCCGGGGCCTCGGGAACAGATAACAATGTTAGTTTTCAACATACATTCATGGTAGATACCTTGTGGGCTGGCTGAAGCTAGTTAGGTACTTTTAAATAAATGGATAACCATATTCTTCATAATACGAATACATAATAACAACTATTCTGTTGAGCAATCAATATTTTAAATAGGTCCCACCAACGTAAAGATAAACTCATAAAAGTGAATTATTGTGGGCTTGTTTCGAGGGTGCCTTCAATTTGGGAGGCGGGTATGAGTACCGCCGTCCCGGGAACAATTTATAGAATAACATCCCTGCCTTAGGTCACCCCAAATTGACCCTGTGACCCTGACTCTGTGCAGAAACGGGCGGTCCGTTTGATAGATTCTCCTAATTTAACAAACGGATTGCAATCTTTAGAGCACAGGCGCCAGGTGGGAATGCTGTCCTTGTTCTACCGGTATTACAATGGAAGATGCTCCGAGGAACTAGCGTCATTGATCCCCTCGGCACCGGTGCATAGTCGGGAAACACGCCAAACGCGCGCTCAACATTTGTACACGGTTGAAATTAGTCACATGAGAACGGGTCGTTTCTACGAATCGTTCTTGAGTTCAACAGCTCGGCTGTGGAACGATTTGCCGGCCTCTGTGTTTCCTCCCTCCTACAACATGGATCTCTTCAAGACCCATGTTCACTCCTTCCTCTCCTCAAAAACATCCTCCACACAGCATCTTCAAAGATGACGTAGGCCCTGAGGGAAGCTATTTTCCTCAGGGCCTCCTGTATGGAGTTAATTAAAAAAAAAAAAATGTTTCACTACGTTTGATAACTTGGTAGACGTGCCCGGGTTCATGGGATGAGGTTTGTCTAAGTCTTGGAGACGGATGCTTTTGCCCACCAACTGTGTGGCGGGCCGGATCGGGAGACACTGGTTGAGGGAGACCGTTCGAATCCTTGAGGGAGGGATGGATATACACGTTCTTCACTCCTGAACACATTGATCCTTAGATTCCTACCTACCCCTCTTACCCTTTTCCTTCCCAGAAATTCCTCTCCTTCCTTTCCCCTAAAAGACCCACGCTCACCAAAGATGACATAGAGGACTTTTTTTCCCTGTAGATATAATGTAAAAGTAATAAAAATGACAGTTAAAATTCTCTATCGAAGAGATTATCAATTTAATTTGCTTGTCTGGTGCCTAGGAGTCTTTTGTTTGGAATCACATTTTGTGCGATCAGTATTTTTTTTTTTAAGAAAGAAACATTCCCGGGTTACGAATAACCCGACAATATTCGAAAATCTGCTACCGCCACAATAAGCGGAAAATGTTGCTTGTATCGTGATGGAGGACTTAGCCGGCCGAAGAATCGAACAAGCGACGCTGGGGTGGGACCCAAACGCAATGCCAACTTAGCCACTGACCGGTCAATATGTATGTATTTTTTAATGTGATACCTCACAAGAGTGAGTTTTTACAGTGTACAGACAGTGTACAGATGACAGTGTAGGTACATATAGTTTACAGACAATGTCCAGACAGTGTACAGACAGTTTACTGACAGAGTACAGACAGTGTACAGATGACAGTGTAGGTACATATAGTTTACAGACAATGTCCAGACAGTGTACAGACAGTTTACTGACAGAGTACAGACAGTGTACAGATGACAGTGTAGGTACATATAGTTTACAGACAATGTCCAGACAGTGTACAGACAGTTTACAGACAGTGTACAGTGTACAGATGACAGTGTACATAGTTTACAGACAATGTACAGACAGTGTACAGACAGTTTACAGACAGTGTACAGACAGTGTACAGACAGTGTACAGACAGTGTACAGACGTTTACAGACAGTGTACAGACAGTGTACAGACAGTGTACAGACACAGTACAGACAGTGTACAGACAGTGTACAGACAGTGTACAGACAGTGTACAGACAGAGTACAGACAGTGTACAGACAGTATAGAGACAGACCAGTGTACACACAGTGTACAGACAGTGTACAGTGTACAGATGACAGTGTACATAGTTTACAGACAATGTACAGACAGTGTACAGACAGTTTACAGACAGTGTACAGACAGTGTACAGACAGTGTACAGACGTTTACAGACAGTGTACAGACAGTGTACAGACAGTGTACAGACAGAGTACAGACAGTGTACAGACAGTTTACAGACAGTGTACAGTGTACAGATGACAGTGTACATAGTTTACAGACAATGTACAGACAGTGTACAGACAGTTTACAGACAGTGTACAGACAGTGTACAGACAGTGTACAGACGTTTACAGACAGTGTACAGACAGTGTACAGACAGTGTACAGACAGAGTACAGACAGTGTACAGACAGTGTACAGACAGTGTACAGACAGTGTACAGACAGAGTACAGACAGTGTACAGACAGTGTAGAGACAGACCAGTGTACACACAGTGTACAGACAGTGTACAGACAGTGTACAGACAGTGTACAGACGGTGCAAAGACAGTATACACACAGTGTAATGACAATGTACAGACTGTAACGCCACCCAGTTGGGCAGCGTTGTGAAGCGGATTAAGGTAAAAGCTGTAGGAAGGGATTTATCGAAGCGGGTCAATTGAAAAACAGATTAAATTTTGTGTCAACACCGCAGAGGAGGACCTGACAAAAATAATTTCCAAAAGTGCCCACGCTATCTTTGAGGATGCTGTATGGATTTTCTTTGTGGAAAATTTATTATGTAATTTAATTTAATTGTACTTATTTTAATTTAATTATTTGTTTTGTGTATTATATTAGACGCCCTGCTGAAAATCAGTAACATTCCAGGAGAAATCCTGAATGCATAGCTGTGCACTGTGCAGTGACCTTTTTGTCAATATAATCAATGAAAAATGAACAAAATATATACAACTATAAAAGTCTGTTGATGAATAAATGTTTTTATTATTATTATTAAATGAATGAAAGGTAGTTAGTTCTTGGAAGGAAAAAATATGAGAAGTGGGTGGAAATACGGGCGTTGGTGTCTCCTGGAGTGACGGGCGTATGAATTAATTTCTTCCACTGCGGTGCAAGTCGATGAGTCGAGAGAGTATAGCTAGTCAAAAGATCTCTCGCAACTGTCCTTTGTCGATCGTTATTATCGTTCTTTTAATATTAGCGCTCGCTTCATTAACATTCGCATACACATATCTCCCTTTCAAACCATCTTCTTCTTCTTTTTAAACATGTACTTCTTTTTATATAGAGTCATAACATCATTCTAATCAATGATCAAGTGCATCTTGATCAAGTGCAAGTGCAGATTTGGCCCCCCGAAATAATATTTACTATTATTTTGATGACATCAAAGCCATAGCAGGTGGTACATGGACGAGAGTAGCTGATGATAGAGAGAAATGGCGACAGTTGGAGGAGGCCTTGGTCAACTAGTGACATACAGACAGGGAGTCGATGCATGATAAGTGAATATATATGTGAAAAGTTTATCATAAATAATGTTATGCAATTTACTGTCTGAATAAAGGCTATTTCTTTTAATTGTTCTCTAGACTTTATATTCGGGTTAAATCTTCCCCACAGGAAAAATTTAACCCTTCCACACACTTTTCCACAAATGATCATCTAGTCAATCCACGCGATGTAATTGCATTGCATAAGTGTAATGAATTCAAAACTATACAAGAACAACACGTCAACCTACCAGAGACCATATGGGAAAATACTTCACCGACTCCAGATATTTTCATATCAGAGGGTTCGGCTCAATAGAACTCCTAACTGAACCGATAAATCCTACTGATCCCTCAATATAAACATTAAAAAAATCTTTCGTAATCCTACATGTGTTTAATATGACTGATTTTTGCATCTTTATATAAAGATTCTTTGATAAATCTAATAGCCTAAATTTTTAATTAGAGAGCTAGGTATAATGCCAGTAGCCGAAATAACAAATGGTAATATTTTTATAGTCCGAGAATGCCAAATTCTTTTAATCTCATTTCCTAAATCTGTATATTTTCTATTTTTTTCAGAAACAGATTTTTGAATATTACAGGAATTTGGAATAGCGACATCAATGATATAAGTTATTTTTTTAATTTTGTCATGTAAAACTATATCGGGTCTATTATGACGAATCGTTCTGTTTGTTAGTATAGTTTTATCACAATATATTTTATAAAATTCATTTTCTAAAAACGAATTTGGTTCGTATTCATAATATGGTACTACATTACGGCAGTCAATCAATTTATGTTTAATTACCAAACTTTGATGAATTATTTTTAAAACATGATTGTGTCTAAAAGTATATTCGGAAGGCGCTAATATAGAACATCCCGATATAATATGTTCTATAGTTTCCGGAAAAGCCAAACATTTTCAACATAAATCATCAATTTGATTTCTATCTTTGATTACATACTTTCTATAATAATTTATTATTATTATTATTAAATAATAATTTTTTGTGCATTATTTAACAATTTCAACAGTAAAATCGATTTCAAAAATACCTTTAATATTAAGTTGTTATGAATATCAAACGAATTTATACACAGTGTCGATTTTTTGTACTTAGACGCTGGTAGACAAAATATATAGAAAAGCAGATTTTTCCTTGATGTATTTGAATGAAAATATGTTTTATACTTATGCTATTCGGCGGTAGGTACATCCTTTCTGCCTTTGGGGACACTTAATTATATTTTGTGTAATTAGCAGTGGCGTAACCATACCATCTGAGGCCCGTGGCAAATTCATTGGATGGGACCCCCCCCAGTAAAAATCGTCACGTTGTAATTGAATTTTAATAAATCACTTAAAAAGTTACCCAACAGTATTACCAATATTACGTGCATTTTTGATAAATATCTAATAATTTTTTTTTCTAAAGCATAGGTATTACATATTTAATAATGAAATAAAAATTTAATCTTTACAAGATATTTATTAATAAGATTATTTTCTCCGAGCTTTCTGTTCGGCAAAAGTATCAATAACGTCATCAAAGTTTTGATCAGGCCTTAGAATTTTCCATACACAGAATAGCCAAGTTACGTAGCCTGTCTTGTCCCATTGAGTTTCTTAAATAGGTTTTTATGAATTTTAGTTTCGAAATTGATCTTTAGAAAGATCTATCTTCATTGCCTTTTAAGAAAGGGCCCTTAGGCTTACAGTCCGTTTTCGATTACGAACCGTTTCACTTGATCATTTAGTTCTTTAAAATTACTCTTATCAGTAATGTATTGGCGTTTACCTTGACAGCAAACTTATATTTAATAAGCACATCGACTCAATCGTTAACAGGTCATATAAAATGCTTGGTTTTGTTCTTCGATTAAGTAGTGTTCAGTAACCCGCGTACAATAGTATTGTTATATTTTGCATTAGTCAGATGTACACTGGAATATGCCTCGCCAATTTGGAACCCGCAGTACAAAGAATACATAGATAGCACAGAACAAATTCAAAACAAATTTATAAAATATCTAACCTTCAAATTCAACAATAACTTCGACTGCACATTTCAAACTTTGCAACAAAGGCCGGCAATAGCTGATTTGACATTCATACACAGCATTTTAAATAATAACATTGACTGTACTGAACTTCTTTTCCCTAGTTAATTTTAATATACCCTTAAGACGTACAAGCCATACAGAACTATTTCACACGCTCAATTACAAGACAAATACAGCAGCTAATTCGCCAATCAATCGTGCTCTTCATACGTTTAATACTATTTAACGTCTAAATTCTAACATCGACATTTTCTTCGATTCACTGCCCAAATGTAAAAAGATATAAGTGTGATATAAATTCATGTCAATGATATAAATCCCTCCATCCCTCATGTCAATGATATAAATTGTTCAATGCGCATACATACATACATACTCACACATACAAACATACTCACACACACACACACACACACACCTACCCACTACGCACATCACCCGGTAATTACTTAATATACATAAACACTACAAAGAAACATGTCATAGGTACCCATCATGAAATGTACTTAATAATTGTAAATTGTTTTCACTATTGTAACTAATGTACTGTTTGTTTCTGTTTAAAAATAAAATAAAAAATAAATTAAAAATATGGTGAAGATGCAATATTGTTCACTCTAAAATATGATTCATTTTGATTTTCTCTAGTACTTTGTTGTGTTTGTTCTTGATCTGGATATACATTGGTGTCGGGTGCTGCATCTGCTATTGCTATGCTGTTACTTTTAGTTACATCCAATTCTTCACTTTCGGAGCTCTGTTCACTCGCTTTTTCATCAATGAAGTCATCATTCTTAAAGTACTAATAATTTTAGGTAATTTTTTATTTTGTCTTCAGATTCTTTAGATATTTTTCTAGAACTAGACGTGTTAATTTCTAACTTTCACAATTAACTTTACTTTGCATCTAATTGCAGGTTCAATAAAACAAAAACTACGAAAAATCCAAGATACGAATGACATTGTCATAACAATCAAACTAAGAAAGTATAGTAGGCCCACCGTACTTAAAAAATAGAAATCCGGGATTCCCCTAACACCACGCGTCGCTAGTCCGCCAGTGCCACAATAAAAGTACTTTCTTGCTTAACAAAATGCGGGAATACCCCGAGCGTCACTAGCTCGCCCGCGCCACTAAAGTACCGCGACGAAAAATTAAACATCCTTTTATTATGAATGCGCTTAAATCTTAAAAATTAATTCGAATTTGTGTATGGTCTTTAGTTGTGTCTAACTTTAATTGATTTTATGTAATTACGTAAAATTTATAATTTTTACTAAATTTTGTTAAAAATGTTAGATTACTTCTGAGCTCGCGGCCTCTCGGACCGGGGCCCCGGCCCCGCGGGGCCCGTGGTATTTTGCCAGCCCTGCCAGCCTATAGTTACGCCACTGGTAATTAGGTACACCGCATTTTCCTAAACTGACTGCACATTGTATGTAAGTAGGCCGGGGGGCCTACTGCGATGGATTTCTCCGAATCCGCTCCTTACAGTGTAGCATCCGTATCTTTACTCGGTCTAGATATTTCCAGTTCACTCCGAATAGTCAGACGCACTGTTATTAACAGATAACAATAATTAAACATTTATTAAAACAATACTTACACGGAAAACACAGATACAGCTCTCAGGAAAACATGGATAGATTTTTTTTTTTACATAATTTCACTCAGGGCATGTCATCTTTAGGGGTTTTTTTTGTGGAAAGCAATGAGTGAACCGGGGTCTTGAAGAGACTCAGATTGTAGGAGGGAGGAAACACAGTTTTGGGAAGGAAAATTGTATGAGAGGGGTTAGGAATTTAAGGGTCATTGGAGGGTCGCCCACCGCTTCCCCGCCCTGGTATAAGAAACAGATGGTTACTCCTTCAAGGTTCTCGCAATGACTCTATTTTTTTTTGTTGAGGCGGCGCTTCTCCGTTCAAAAAGAAGAGGATGCAGAGATATGTAATTACGAATGTTGGACAGAGCGCGCTGATATTTTAAATGATAAAATTGAAGCGAAGATTGTGAAAGTGCTTAATAAAAGGTGACTCGTGTAAAATAGAGCAAAATCTCGTGGAGGGCATCTTAAGTATCATTTAAAGAAATATTGTGATTTTTTCACAAATATAACTTGTAAAATAATAGAAATAGACTTGTTTTTAATAATTTTCGGAGCATACTTTGCGATTTTTTTTGGAACGTATCTAGATATTATCTTAAAAAATAACACATATTTTTTTAAGAGCTTAAAAACTTCAAATGTTTAAGGGAGATATGTAAGAAATCGGTAGAAATTCGGGTAGCGGCTGCTTAAACAAAGCTACATTTATTTAATTTGAACGAATCTGATCCTCCAGTGTCCCTGCATACGTTGTTAGTCTAAGGGTCAGTGTTGCCGGGAGTTAGGAGCTTTACAGTGCAAGGCGATGGAGAGGTCAAAACATCTCCCTCACCCGGCCTCCAACTGGAGGGCAAACGCATCATCACCCCATGAACCCTGGCACCCAAAGAAAAAAATAATTAGCCAATTTAGTTCATTCGTTCGGAATTTATGCGCTTACAAACATTTCGGATGTTTATTTTTAATTAAATTTTTGGAAGTTTGTTAATATAATAAAAAATTAAACTATTTATCATTCAGTCTTTATAATCGTTACGAATTATATTTTTAATATAGGAACTCTCATTTGACATTTATCCCAAGCTTGTCCAAAAAAAAACGAATTCTAATATTTGAATTTTCTGCAGTAGTAGCTGACCAGTAGACTGAGTATCTACCAGCATAGAGCCCAAAAATATATCAACATTGTTTCCATGGAAACGATTTTTTTCTGACGTTAGCAAAATCTCGCTTTTGTTACGTATAACAAATATAATATATTAATATTTATAATTTCATAACGCCAGAGCTTGCCATCATATACAGACTATAGTCTTCGCATATAATTTAGCTTTCTATTGGTGAATGAGTTTTTAAAGTATTTTTATTGGTTAATGCGTGAAAGCGTCATAAACAAACTCGAACAGTTTCGCATTTATAATATTAATATGGATATAATGAGATATGTATTGTATTGTATAGTCGCAAGATTCCAAACATATTTAGTGATAGCCCCCCGAACTTCACAAAATTACTCGAATCATGTTTTAACATGACTCAAACTTTATCGTCTCTTGTTTTTTGTTATTACACGTTGTTTTCTGTTTTGTATTGTTGACCCAGAGGTAGAGGTCAAGTGCAGAATTGAAGCAGCAAGAACTGCATTCAGTAAAATGAAATCGCTCTTCTGCAATGACAATATCAATTTAAAACTAAGGCAGAGAATGTAAAAATGTTAGTATGGTCAGTCTTGCTGTATGGATGTGAGACATGGCCTTTGAAAGTAGACATGAACAGGTTAGATGCTTTGAAATGTGGCTTCACCGGAGAATGTTCAAAGTCCCATGGACCGACATGATCACCAATACAGAAATTCTTTAGGCGGGCTAGAGCAGAATGAGGACTGCTCACTTTAGTAAAGTCAGGAAAATTTCATATCTGGGTCACATACTTCGAGGGGAGAAATATCACTTGCTCCAATTAATATTAAAAGGCAGGATAGAGGACCGCCGAGGGCTTGGTAGGAGATAAATTAAAGGACTGCGAAATGTACGAGAGTGGACCGCTATTAGAAGTGTGGAGGAGCTATTCCAGGCAGTGCAAGATAGATACACATTTCCCAGAGTGATCGCCAACGTCGGGGAGACCTGATAGGGCACACGAAGAAGAAGTAGAATTGTTGAAAACCGTTATTTTTTTTTATTAGTATCTATAGCAAAATTTGTACATAATTTATTTATAAATAGTATTATATTAAGGTATTATAAAGTTTTTTTTCACAGTCCTCCTCACTAGGGTTCCCTGTTCTGAGGCGGCCTGTAGTTTTTCCACATTTGTATTTAGTATCCAGTTGTCTTTACATGGTCTTCAGTATGTTTGATAGTTCATTTTCACTTTGTTCTCTCAACCATATTTTTACTTTTGTTTTAAATTTATTTATTTCTGTTATTTTTTTTTGTTTGAGTTGGTAGAGCGTTGTAAAGTTTTGTCGCATTGAATTTCATATTTCTTTGTCCAAAAGATGTTTTCAAACTGGCTGTAGCTAGAGTATTTTGGTTTATTGCCCTGGTTGTGTATCTACGTTGGACAGTGGAGTATTCTGATATGTTTTTTTTTTTAATTTTAAATAAAATATTTTTTGCATAAAGTTTTTGTATGTTGTAGACTTGAATGCTTTGAAACAATTCTTCTGTCGGAGTTCTAACCGGTAATTTAAAAATTGTCTTTATTACTCCTTTTTGGGCTATATTGAGCCGGTCCATGTGAGTGCTCAAGGCAGATCCCCATCCAGTTATCCCGTACTCTATTTGTGATTGACATAAAGCGTAGTACACTTTCTTAATGTCGTTTATGTTGAGGATGTTACGGATGGCTCTAAAGAAGTAAACGTACCTGGTGAGTTTTTTTGTGATTACTTCAATGTGTCCGTTCCATCGGAGATTATCATCAATTTCAATACCAAGATATTTGATACTTTTGGAGTGTGCTATGGTAGGGCAGTGGCATGATAAGCCTTGATTTTGATAGTTTTCTTGGCATGTATGTAATTTGAGATTAAAGTCATCCTCTGTCCTCAGTCAAGGCTGTCCTCTGGCTGTTATAGAAAATGTCAGATATTTTGTTTTATTGACATTAAGTGTAAGGGAATTTCTCTTAAGCCAGTTTTGCAGTAGACCAAGTCCATGTTCCGCTTCTTTGTAGGTACTTCTCCAATCTTGGGTGGTTGGTATTCATGATGTGTTATTTCACTGTAATTTCAGCTATATAAATATAATATTGTACTCCAATTCCTTTCAACCGATTGATTAATAAAACTATTTTTTTTTAAATTTATTTTAACTTTTATGAGTAAAACCTCAAATTGTAATATTTAATTAAATGAAGACATTATGAGCGAAACTCAATCGAAAATCTGGAAACAGAAAAATCAGAAAAAGATATTTACACCTCTGGGACCTCTGTTTCCAGATTTTTGATTGAGTTTCGCTCATAATGTCTTCATTTCATTAAAGATTAATAAAACACTAGTTTTGCTCTACAGTTAAGTTATTAAATTAATTTCCTTTTAAGATTTATTCCCACAATCTGTATTCCTTTGGTTATGTAAAAATCTGACGCCATTCGCCAAATTCGCCATCTTGGTTTTTCTTCCGCATCGTACATTTTCTGTCAGTTTTGACATTTACATTCTAACTGTGAAGAACTGCTTTATCGACAACGCGGAACGTTGCAAGATTCAAAATTGAAGGGTTGATAGTATGATGATACATTTCCTTTATAAAATATAATAAACTAAAAATCTGAGGACACTAGACACCACTTTTGGTAGTCCTGTATAACCTGTGTTGTTTGTTGAACCTAAAGCATAAAGTAGGCTAAAATCGCTACTCGTCAGACGCAGCTCTGTTGCTGGGCGGAGAGAATACTCGGCATTGTCTTATCTGTTGCCCCAAATATTATCAGTCATATTGCTCCATCGAATGTCTGGTGACTGCTGACAGTGCTGACTGCTGGAACTGGTGGACTGGTGTCCGGTGCTACCCGCGGCCCAGCACGTCTGATTGCATCAACAATAACAACAACAATTGGGTGGTATTTCAGTAAACAACGTGGGTTCTGAAACTCCTTGATTTTACGAATACAATACAATTGCGTCATAATTCGTAATAGAAACACCAGTGCAATCTCACTCGTTCCGAGACGTGAATACAAGATAGACAAACCTAAACATAATAATAATAAAAACACGTGTTCACAACTTCTCCTTGCATAGCGTCATTTAAACCATTTAATACTATTGCATAAAATACTGCATTACAAAATTGACTGTCCTGAATTGCTTCAATTAATCAACAGCCACATTCCCAAAAGATCTTGCCGACATTTACTACCCTTTTACTTTAAAAACACCAGGATACTCTCTTATCAAAATTTCCAAATGCCGAGACTTTTTAAAGTTATATAAACAACCGTAAAATAGAATGTAAAAGACCATTAGGGCGTATAAAAAGTAAATAAATAACATTTGTTATTTATTTATTTTATTTATTCTAATATAGTCGACCATCCTACCAACTTAACCCTCGGCACCGGTGCATAGTCGAGAGACTCGCCAAACGCGCGCCCGACATATATGTACACGGTTGAAATTTGTCACATGAGAACGGGTCGTTTTTTCGACTCGTTCTTGAGTTCAACAGCTTGGCTATGGAACGATTTGCCGGCTTCTGTGTTTCCTCCCTCCTATTACATGAACATGAGCGCGCTCTCTCCAAGATTCGTAATTACGTATCTCTCCATCTTCTTCTTTTCGAAAGAGGATACGGCGCCTTAACATTAGCTCCACACAGGAAGCCCTGGGGAAAATAATTTTCCTCAGGATGCAGTGTGGAGGGTCTTTTTAGGGAAAGAAAGGAGCGGAAGTTCTGGTAAGGAAAAGGGTATGAGGGGTGTGTAGGAATCTGGGAGTCAATGTGTCTAGGAGTGAGGGACGTATGAATACATCCCTCCCACTGCAGTGCAAAGCGATGGGTCGAGAGAGACTAACTGGAGAGGTCTAGATTAGGTCTCCCTCAGCCAATCTCTCTCGATCCGGCCCGCCATGCAATTAAATGCATTGGCCGCCAAGACCAAAACAAACCTCACCCCATGAACACCGATATTCAATATCTCCAACTCTCTAACATCAACTCAACTCAACAAAAAATCGTTTGCGAAAGATAAACTTAGAGAAATACAGAGCTTCACTAAAGATTCTTTCTACTTCCATCCCCTTTTTCTTAATCTAAGCGCAATCATAAATTGGTGATGCAACAATTTTATTAAGTTAACAAAAACCTCTTTCAAAATTTCACAAATCATAGAGGCTCGGTTTGGTACGTTCGGGACTTTAATTGGATTTGTAATCTCGCTGAAATGAAAATAATTACATTTAAACTGAGAAGTACGTCAATAAGATAAAATTAATTGTATACAGACAGCGAAAAACAGTGAAAAACAGTATTTCGAGATAACCTTACGCCCCATTGCTGGATATTTTTAGTTATTTGATCCACCACCCGCGAACTAACGACCAAATCTGTTGTCAGCCGAAATATTCAACAAAAATACGCTTTTAAGGATGAAACGAATTACAAACTAAAAATTTTACACATTAAGGACCTTTATAAATGGCCAAAATTCACATCTCGACCTTAGAACTTAAAAATAATACCAAGAGCGATACTATATCTTTTGTGAGATCGAGAATATCGGGCGAGATCTCCTATCAGATTTGGGTCTTTTTAGGAAAGGAAGGAGAGGAAGTTCAGGGAAGAAAAAGGGTATTAGGAGTGGCAAGAATCTGGGGGTCAGTGTGTCCAGGAGAGACGAATGTATGAATCCGTCCCTCCCATTGCGGTGCAAGGCGATGTTCCGAGAGAGTACGGCTGGAGAAGTCAAAGGGACTCCCTCAACCATTTTCTTCCGATTCGGCCCGCCACGCAGTAGGTAGGCAAACATATTCGCCGCCAAGACTTAGACAAACACCTTGATACCGGGCACCCTTGCCAGGTCACCAATCGTGGAGAACCTTGGGGTGACCTATGGCAGAGGTGTTGGTTATCCAATAAATGGTTCCCGGGACGGCGGTACCTGTACCCGCCTCCCAAATTGTGAATTGTGTATCTGTAATAAATTTAATTTAATTAATTTGTGTTAATTCACAATTAAATCATTTAAATAATATACTTATAACATATTTGCGGCACGTTCCAGAGTGGAAGATACTCTCAGTATCGCCCTGGTGTAAGACCACCATTCAGAATTAAAACGTTGCTCTTTTAACATGAATACCGCACAAGAGTCCCAACTGCCCCGGCTGGAGCCAGTGAGACTATGGCATTAACAATTGGGTATGTTGTGAGGCTGAAGGTAGTGGGGAAGGGAAGGAGATGGGGAAGAGGAAGGTGGGGAAGTACCTGGATATTTAGATCTGGTCACCAAACACGGCTAAAGCCATTTCAAGCAACGTTGCAATTCTGAAACTATGCTTGAAATGGCTTCTGGCTAAGTCTTCCATCACGACTCGAGCAATATTTTCGGCTTACTGTGGTGGTATTAGGAGATTTTAAAGCATTGTTGGGTTATTCGTAACCCGCATAAAATTAAAAAAAAAAAAAAAAAAATTGAGATTTTTACAGCCAAAAGCATTATCATGACTGATTTTGGGAGTATTGTGCCGTGTCGGCTTCCTTCTCTTTTAGCCAACGTTTCGGACAGCCTTGCAGTGACCATCATCGGATAAAGAAGGAGGAAGCACAACAATAATGAAGGTTGAATGTTGAATGTATAGAGGTTAGAAAGTTGTGGTTGTTTGTTAGAAATGCGTAGACAAATAAGTGCCATTTCCGACCGAAGGCGACGCACTGTGTTTCGTACCATACAAGCTAGGAGGTATATAAATCACTTCACGGGAGTATTACCAGATAGACAGCGTGTTAAATGCATTCTTATTTGGGGTGATTAATGTAGGGGTTGACTAAACCAAAGTTCGAAAGTTTGATTATTCAGATTGTCGCAGCCGAATGCCACGACACGAGAGTGTGGACTTTAAATCCTTTTTGTAAACGAAGAGACCATGTATCGTGTTTTGAAGGCAGATCAAAGGAGAATCGGTTTTGGAAGGAAATCTCCTACCTTTTAACGGCTTCTGAAGGCTGCTCAGGGTCGTTTCTGGTTTCACTCTATATTGCACAACACAGGTTTTAAGCACGACACTATTATTTTATAAAAAGAAACGAAACTGCGATTATTTGCGATATTTTGCCGAGAGCTAGTTGTGAGCCATGTCACTTTCAAAATGCAACTTTTACAAGTGGGTAATGCACACTTGGGTGGCAATATTGTTCAACATGTAGGTAAGCACATCTTCTTCTTTTCCTGGTGGAGACTTTGAGGAAAGGAAGAAGAGAATGGATTACATAATGGAAGGACTAGGGGAATATGGATTAAGTTTTTTTAAAAAAACTGTTTCAGAACCAAACACAGATATTTATTTAATATAAACGGTATTCGTATACCATAAACACAAATTACCTATCACAAAATCATAGTTATAAAAGAAATAATAAAAAAAGAGTACAACAGTTAAGTGGCTTTTGATTATGAAATATTCAGATTCTTGCGACGCGATGTTTTTAAAATGGAGCTTACTTTGAAACTATGCAGTTTAATTTTTTTTAAATATTTTAATGTTAAACATTTTAGATTTTTTTAATAATTATTATTTTTTATTACAGCGACTGTATAAAATAATTGTATATACAAAATATAATGATGAATTTAAGTAAAGGTATTGTATTTCTTAATCCTTCTCACTAGGGGGTCTTGTGCCGAGGCGGACTAAAGTTAAATTAAATATAGTTTATTTGTCTTCTATGTCGTTTTTAGTGCCTTCATTTGTCATTGATCTCTTTCAGCTTTGTTTTTATTCTCGATTTGTACTCATTAGACTCATCAGAGGCCGGCGTAGTCTAGCGGGAAGGCTCTTGACTCGCAATCTGAAGGTCGCGGGATCGAATACCGGCGTGGCAAATAAATTTTATATTATTAATTTGTGTTATTTCACAATTTATTCATTTAAAATAACAAATAGTATATTTGCGGCACGTTCCAGAGTGGAAGATACGTTGAAACGTTGCTTGAAATGGCTTTTGCCGTGTTTATTGACCAGATCTGAATAGCCAGGTACTTCCCAAGCTTCCTCTTCCCCATTTCCTTCTCCTCCCCACTACCTTCAGCATCACAACATACCCCAATTGGGGATGCCATAGTCTCACTGGCTCCAGACGGGAGCAGTTGGGACTCTTGTGCTTTCGAATTTCGAATTGCGTTGACGACTGGTTTCATTTCAGTTTCTCCGTGAGCGAAGGCCTTAGGAGTTTTTATCGTGTAGGTTGTACGAAACGGAACACTGTGCGACGTCTAATTCTCTCAACCGATTCGATTGAACCGGCGCGAACCGGCGGATTGACATCACGGGGGAATCGCGTAAAATCTGCTTTGAGATAATTGTTGATCTTTGATTGTAACTTCTAGAAATTACTATTTTTGGTAGAATTGCTATCCGTGTCTGTCTGTCTGTGCGGCAAATAAGCGCAATGCGCACATTCAAGGTGATATTATTAAAAGGGGAACATGTATGAATTATCAATTAGTTTCAGTTTGGAGTAAGTCAAGCCTTCAACAACAATACCTTCCAGGATAATTATTCCCTGAACTTTTAGGCACAGATTACGGAAATTACACTTAGGCCCTCCGTTCATGGAGATACTTACAAACTACTTGTGATTGTGATTTATTTATTTATAAACAGAAACAAACAGTACATTAGTTACAGTGGTGAAAACAATTTACAAATATTAAGTATATTTCATGATGGGTACCTATAACATGTTTCTTTGTAGTAACTAGGTATATTTAAACCAACACTTTGTGGAATCCTACAAATTATTGTAACGTGGGTATAATATATTTAACGATTTGATGTGTTATTGTAATGTTTTATATTATATTTTATTGTCAAATGTTATATTGTTTCAAATATTTCACGGCTTTACTTGTATATTTTTAAAATGTTTTCACTTTTATAACTTTTGATATAAATTCTATGTATGTATAATCCTTGATCTTAAATATTATTTTACAATCTTTGTAAAAGCCCCTACGGGCGTATAACAATAATAAATAAATAAATAAATTAAGTAATACCGGGTAATGTGCGTAGTGGGTAGGTGTGTGTGTGTGTGTGTGTGTGTGAGTATGTATGTATGTATGTATGCGCATTGAACAATTCACATCATTGACATGATGCTCTTTTTAAATTTGGGCAGTGAATCGAAGAAAATGTCCATGTTGGAATTTAGACAAATAGTATTGAAAGTATGAAGAGCACGATTGGTTGGCGAATTAGTTGCTGCATTTGTCTTGTAATTGAGCGTGTGGAATAATTCTGTACGCCGTGTACGTCTCAAGGGTACGTTAAAATTAACTAGGGAAAGAAGTTCGGTACAGTCAATGTTATTATTTAAAATTTTGTGTATGAATGTGAAATCAGCTATTGCTCGCCTTTGTTTGAAATGTGCAGTCGAAATTATTGTTGAATTTGAAGGTTAGATATTTTATAAATTTGTTTTGAATTTATTCTATGCTATCTATGTATACTTTGTACTGCGGGTTCCAAATTGGTGAGGCAAATTCCAGTGTACATCTGACTAATGCAAAATATAATACTATAACAGTATGCGGGTTACTGAACACTTTACTTATTCGAAGAACAAAACCAAGCATTTTATAAGACCCGTGAACGATCGAGTCGATCAACATATACAACCACAAGTACCCTGCAGATATACTACTTTTATATACTGAACTTGATCATTTTTCACGTGCAGCCGCGGAGTTAACACGGTGTCAAATGACTTTTTTTCCAACAACAATCCACGCCTTCTCCGCTAAATCCTTTCTTACGTATTCTGGTAATGTATAGTTATATAAGCCCGCATTTTTTTCCACTTCCAGATCAAATCTAAGATTACTTTCATGTTCCGACGCCGTTTCTGTCAAACGTCAAACGGAAGTAGTAGACACAAATGCTGCAACGCGTAGCGCGCTACCAGCACCGTCGGTAGCGTGCTACTGACTTCAAACCGACAGCCGTTGCGTAGCGCCGTGTACGAACAACAGCAAAATTGTATGGCGGGTACTCACGAGCGGTGCGCGTGCTACGCGCATGAGGCTCGAGTAGCTTGTAAGTAGCTCCATGTACGAAGGCACTTAGTTTCGACAATTATTATAAAAACGATTATTTAGATGCAAAAAATTCGGATCTTAGTTTGGGTTAACTAAGTATTTAGATATATAAACAAAATGGCGGCATAGGAATCGTTTTATAAGGGAAATTATGAACTTTAATTAAATAAAAATGGAATTTGAATGCATATTTTGCCATATATCCAAACTTAATTAGTTTTTTCTTGTGGTGACCACAACTCAACGAAATCAACTCAGAACTTCCGCTCAAAATTCATTAAAAGTTATTTAAAAATTGGTTAAATAGGTTAAGTTAGGTAATGTTAGGGGCTATTTTTAAAATTATTATATCATAGCTTTTAATGACTTTTCAAATAGTCATTGAGTCCAGTTGATTCTGAGTTGGTATGGAACCGTTTCTTGTAATAATTAAGTTGAAACGTGGTGTAATTTTCAAAATATGTGCTAGTGGAATGTTTACCCCTTCTACAATTAAAATAAACACTCTGTCCGGACACTCGCAGTTGATACAAGCGGAAAACTTGTGTGAATCTACAACTTTTTAATATATATATATTTTTATTTATTTAAAAGATAGACAAATATTCCATGGTTACGAATATCCCGACAATATTTGAAAATCTCCTACTGCCACCACAGTAAGCGGAAAATGCCTCTTATGTCGTGATGGAGGACTTAGCCAGCCGAGGAATCGAACACGGGGCGCCCGGGTGGGATCCAAACGCGATGCCAACCCAACCACTGACCGGTCATCACATTGAGAACTCAAAAAACTTATATTTTTCGTTCTGAATATTCTAATTTGTCATTGAAGAAGAAGATAACACTTATAATCTAAATGAAAATATGAAAGAAAACAAGACACAGAAAAATAGAAAAAGACAATGACAATATCTTCTTCTTCAATGATATATTACGTTGATGGGAATAACCTTCAAAAAGTTATAAAAAGAGAGTTTGTCTTATAAAAAATTGAATATTCTAATTTGTTTTTATTTTATCTTTTTCCTTTTTTTCGGCAACTAAAAGGCAAAAAAAAGCTTTTGGAGTTGGGTTTGCGCATTTTAAAATACATCAGCTGATATTGACGTCCTACCGACTATTTTTTTTTCAAATTTGACCTGAAAAATTCCGATTTCTGACTTGATTTACTCGAAAACTGTGACGTGACTACTCCAAATGTGACGTAGATTCGCCAGCTTCCCGTTTGTACTACGAATTTCCGGACACCGTTCATAATGTGATTATTTAACCTCTGTAAAACAACGGCATTTGTCAAATCACAAATTCGAAGTTTTATGTTGATTGGTCCATATTTTTCGACTGTTTTAAGAAAAAAATAGTGATGAAACCCGGACAAAGCCGGATAGTAGTTTGATTAGTAGTTATTGACTAAGGGCAGCGGTAGAGCGCTTTGAATTTCTAACGTGTGTACATTTGTTAGTGTGTTCTGTGTCTGGTCCATCCTGTCAAGATGGTAGCCGTGTTAGATAGTACCTTTGTACTCCGTAAGAGCTGTCAAATTAGAATATCCAACATTGTAACGGTTATATCGATCATCCAGGTGATTAGCTAGAAATCTCCAAATAGAATTTATAGTTAAGGCGCCGCTTCCCAGCTCAAAAAGAGGAAGATGGAGAGATATATATTTACGAATGTTGGACAGAGCGCGCTAATATTTTAAATGATAAAATTGAAGAGAAAATTGTGAAAATGTTTAATAAAACATGACTCGTTTAAAATAGAGCAAAAATCTCGTGGAAGGCGTCTTAAATATCATTTAAAGAAACATTGTGAATTTTTTTACAAATATAACTTGTAAAATAATAGAAATAGACGTGTTTTAATAATTTTCGGAGCATACTTTGCGATTTTTTCTGTCAAGGGAATTTCATATAATTTGCGTTTCGGCGTGGAAAGCGTCTAGATATTATCTTCAAAAATAACATATATTTTTTTAAGAGCTTAAAAGCTTTAAATGTTTACGGGAGAAATGTAAGAAGTCGGTAGAAATTCGGGTAACGGCGGCTTAATGGGAAAAGCAATATTCAAATGCTCAGCATAAATCAAATATTTTATTTATTTATAATTTGTTTTATATTTAAAATATTCTCTAAAATAACACCGGGAAGCGTAACGGTCCGGTACATTAGTATGATATTTTGTACCTACTAGTAATCCAGATATTTTTTGTTTGTTTATTTCACTACAAGTTTTTGTGCATTACAATTGATTTTGTGGTGTTAATGAGTAATCCGAGTATTGCATCAGGTAGAGGGTACATTTATACATATTACTGCATACTCAGTTTAGATTTTTTGAAGATACCTGCCTAATCAACTGGACGATCGATATAAAAGTTGTCGAGGGGTAAGGCTCTTGACTCGCAATCCGAAGGTCGGGGGATCGAATCCCGGCGTGGGCAAATAAATTTTCTTTGATTGATTTGTGTTATTTCATAATTAAATAATTAAAAATAATATTTACCTAGTGTATTTGTCGCACATTCTAGAGTGGGAGATACTCTTAGTATCGCCCTGGTGTAAGACCACCAATCAGAATTGAAACGTTGCTTGAAATGGCTTTAGCCGAGTTGGTGACCACATCTGAATAGCCAGATACTTCCACATCTTCATCTTCCCCATATCCTTCCCTTCCCCACTACCTTTTGCCTCACAACATACCCAAATTCGGGACGCCATAGTCTCACTGGCCCCAGACGGGAGGTTATTCACACAAAACAACAACAATAATTTTTCAATTTGGGAGGCGGGTATGGGTACCGCCGCCCCGGGAACCATTTATTGAATAACCAACACCTCTGCCATAGATGTCCCCAAACGCTCGCTACGTCAGCAGGAGCGCCCGGGTTCATGGGGGTGAGGTTTGTTCAGCTCTTGGCGGCGGATGCGTCTGCCCACCTGCTGCGTGGCGGGCCGGACCGAGAGAGATTGGTTGAGGGAGATCTTTGACCCTTCCAGCTGGACTCTCGACCCATCGCCACGCACCGCAGTTGGACGGATGGATTCATACTTCCGTCACTCCTGGACACACCGATTCCCATTCCCCTCATATCCATCTCCTTCCCAGAACTTTCGATTTTTTTATATATATTTTTTTTTATATGCATACCGCACAAGAGTCCCAACTGCTCCCGTCTGGAGCCAGTGAGACTTTGGCATCCCCAATCGGGGTATGTTGTGAGGCTGAAGCTAGTGAGGGATGAAGTATGTTGTGAGGCTGAAGCTAGTGAAGCTGGGAGGGCTGGAGCTAAGGAGGGGAAGGAGATGGGGAAGAGGAAGATGGGGAAGTACCTGTCTATTCAGACCTGGTCACCAAACACGGCCAAAGCCATTCCAAGCAACGTTTCAATTCTGAACGGTGGTCTTACAGAAGGGCGATACTGAGAGTATCTTCCACTCTATTACTCTCTTCGATCCTTCCCTTCCTTAAAAAGACCCTCCACACAGCATCCCCTAAGATAACACGGGGATTTTTTTTCCTGAGGGCCTCCTGTGTGGAGCTAATGTAAAAAAAAACATTTTTATCACTTAACTGTTTTCAGTCTAGTCTCTTGAAACGCGCAATCTATGTCTATTTTAAGACGTGGGTATACGTGTGTGCTTGAATGTATGAATGTAGGCAGGCAGCTGACAGGCTGTGAGATGACATGTGAGCATATAAGTACTGCTAATATATCCTCGAACCGCTTAAATCCGGCGCGGGATAGGAACACTGGGAGACCCCGTGGTTATCCTTATCAATAATTAGCACTTCTTCACGTACGTACCGAATATATTTATTCCGAAGATAATACCGATTATTAGGAACATTCAAATTGCGCAAAATTGCAAACTAGTTCTTACCGGTTCCATATACGTATTGGTCTCCAGTACTTACTTACCTATCTTATGCATTCAGTAGGTACTTTAAAAAGCTTTATCGAATAGCCGCAGAAATTTTTTTTAAACGTCATATCATGAAAATATCAAATACTAGCTTTTACCCGTAGCTTCGCTCGCATGGTATTTGGGCAAATTGTAGCAATATGCAATAAATAATGGCTTCGCTCGCATGGTATTTGGGGGAAATTGTAGCAATAAGCAATACATAACGTCCTTTCCCGTGCGTCCCCGTTCCCTTCCGCCTTCCTCGCCTTCCCCCTCCCTCGTCTCTTCTCTCTCCGCGAACCCCACTTTCCCCCTGCCTTTCCTCCCTGCCGCTAAAATATTTGAAACACACCCATTTTCATTTATAAAAATTTCATAACGCCAGAGCTTACCATTATACATATATAGCCTATGTCACTCGCTGATACTGTAGCTTTCTATTGGTGAAAGAATTTTTAAAATCGGTTCAGTAGTTTAGGCGTGAAGGCATAACAAACAAACACACTCACTTTCGCATTTATTATATTAGTACAGATTTTTCATAGCTACTTCCCGGCATGCATTTTAGTACCTACCACTAATAAATAAATCGTTTCTCCCTGCGTGTCTTTTCCCATTCGTCCGTTCCCCTTTCGCTTCCCCTTCCCCTCCCATGTCCCCTTCCCATCGACCTTCCCCGCCTTCCCTTTCCCCTCTCCAGCGTTCAATATATTCAGTCCAGTTACATTCAGATTTTCAAACAGCTCGCGTTCCACCTGTTGCAATTTTTTTACACTTTCTATTACACACATTCATTTTTGTAAATTATAAGAACAATCAATTAAATTTTGTACCTAAATAGGTACTTATTTTAAATTAATATAATTTTTGATTAGATTCAAAGTAATCGATTTTGGTTAGTACCTAGGTGAGTACTTCGATTAAATTCATTTTTAAAGAGTTTCGAAAATTGAATTTTGATTTAACAATCATTCTTTTGCAAAATGTAATTCCAAATTGTGACGTTTTTGACAGTTTCGTAAGAGTTTTGTAATGATTAAAAAACTTTTCAGATTTTTTGTCATATGATTGTAATAATCCAGAAACCTTCGCGAGGATGGAAAGAAGGTATTTTGAAAGTTTCAAACATTTCCTATGCTTAATATAGCAAAACATAGACAACTCTTAACTCGTATACAAGCAAACCATATTATATACAAGCAAGCATATATATTTTGATTTTTATGAATAATATTTATAAATAAATAATAAATATTTTTTTTTTAAATATTTCTATTGAGGGATCAGTAGGATTTATCGGTCCAGTTACGAGTTCTACCGAGCCGAACCCTCTGATATGAAAATATCTGGAGTCAGTGAATTATTTTCCCATTTGGTCTCTGGTAGGTTGACGTGTTGTTCTTGTATTGTTTTGTATTTATTATACTTATATAGTGCAATTGCATGGCGTGGATTGACTAGATGATCATTTGTAGAAAAGTGTGTGGAGGGGTTAAGTTTTTCCTGTGGGGAAGATTTAACCCGGACATAAAGTCAAAAGAACAATTATTTTTACATTAACTCCACTGCATGGAGGGTATTTTAAAGAAAAAAGAAGGAGAGGAAGTTCTGGAAATGCTTAGGAATCTGGAGGTCAGTGTATCCAGGAGTGACGGACCCATAAATCCATCTCTTCCTCTGTGGTGCAAAGCGATGGATCGAGAGAATTAGGCTCAGTAGCAGGTGTACTTTGAGCGGTTAACTCCCTAGGCCCCTTTGTGTAGCCTTGCTTCATCCACTTTCAAACATCAAATCTTTACTTTTTAAAATTATCATTTTTTTACGTTAGTTTTACACAGGAGGCCGTTAGTTTTAGGAAAATAATTTCGCTCAGGGCCTATGTCATTTTAGGGGATGCTGTGTGGAGGATCTTTTCAAGAAAAGGAAGAAGAGGGAGTTCTGGGAAGGGAAAAGATTTGAGGATAAGAAACTTGGGGCAGTGTCCAGAAGGCAGGGGCAGTATGAATCCATCCCTTCATCTGCGGTGCAAGGCGATGGGTCGAGAGAGTCTAGGCTGGAGATGTCAAAAGGCCTCCCTCAACCAGTCTCTCTCGATCCGTACTGCCACGCAGGAAGTGGGTCGACGCATCCGCCGCCAAAACCTAGGCAAACCTCACTCCATGAACCCGGGCACCCGTGTTAAGTCACTAAACGTAGCGAACCACTTAAGGTGACCTATGGCAGGGGTGTTTGCATTTCCGCCTCCAAAACTACAGGCAAGTATTTATGTCAATGGCTTTAGGTACCTAATAAGAACATTCTGAAAAATCATATTTACGGTGGGCTGACTATCCGTTTTAATAAAATAGGTAGGTACATATTGCAAAAAACCGGAATTATTACGAAGTAGGTAGGTACATTATTAATTTATGCAATATGAAGTTATCTCCAGAGTTTGTCGAGAGCGCCTTCACTTCAGCCATATCGGGTAATGTCGGACATTCAATACATACATACTAGATGTAGGTACAGAAATATGTGGGCATACTATCATTATCATATCACTGGATGTCCACATGTCAAGTCTGCCTGTCAACAGTGAGCTGAGCCATACCAGTTCTGCGGGGTCACCATATCAGCTCAGACGGGCCTTATCACTGGCCCCCGTGATCTCAAAAAATCGCTAACCGGTTTCCACCAGAACTTATTGACTGGATCTTTGCTTCGGCCTGATAAGAACAACGGCAAACTCAAACCCAAACGTCGGATCTCGCGCGGCGTCTGCGAACAATATTCACGCGAATTCATCGGAAAAACCACGCAATTAGACCCACTTTCGCAGGCGTCCGTAGCAAGCTGATAAGCCTTTATCAGGAAAATGTTTACTTTAGATAGAATCCCAGGGATTTTATTAAACGTATTCGGTTTAGACAAGGATAGATATAACGCAGAATTGGCTCTAAAACAACTCCCGGAAAAGCTGTCATTTTGACATTTTAAACGTCAAAAAAGCGTTATTTTCCCGGGTTTAATTTGTTTGTTCTTAGAAATATATAGCTGTTGGGAGAGAGATTTTTCAGCCAGCCAAGTGGATTCAGAGCGAGATGGGTGCGCGCCCATAGGGGGGCTAAAGCGGTTTTTGTTGTTATCGCGTATCAAAGTCGACACGATTTCGAGCAAATAAAAGCTAACAGTTCCGATCCAAACACTTCATTTGTGAATAAACTTCAGATAAACAACATTAAATAACCGCTTGAAGTTGTCAAACCGGTCGAGAGACATTTGGAAATAGATTGAGGAGTTTTGTAGTGTTTTTGTTTTGGTGTTTTTGAATACGATGTTGATGTTCCATGATGGCAGAATGGGGCTGGCACCGGCTGCAGTGTGTAGGGCCCCCTTGTGGCCCGCCCCGGAGTCCCACTGGTTTGCCCCGCTGCGTCCCGCCATGACGGAGGTCATTGAAGACGTAGCCAGCATCCCACCCAGTTCTCCACAGGTATTTGATAAATTTTTAAACCATCACTATTAATAGCAGGGGCAGGAAGAGAGAACCCAGTGCAATTAAATTACTAATCAAATTTTAATAATTGCAATAATAAAATGCTAGAAACCAGATTTAATAAAAAAAATGCTGGTTACAAATTATTATTGAAATAATTGTAATGAATAAAAATAGGGCACAATAATTTAAAATAAGCGTTTAAAACGGATACAGCCACTCATTATAGATTATTATATTTAAAAACTGACATCTATTGTAATTGAAAACATTTGGATTTATTTATTAAAAATGTAGATACCTATCTATTTTTGTTGCCTTGGAAAATTGTTTCATAGATTTATTTATTATTTTTTTTTTTATAGAGCGACACGGATTCTTCCCGGTCCAGTGTTCTCTCCAGCTACTACTCTGGCTACCATGTGACGGTGACCAGTTCAGTAGGCCAAGCAGACACAACACCATGTTTCCCCTGCAGATGGCGCCAGTGCAGCGGAACCTTCGGCTCCTTGGACGCGCTGTCCAGCCACGTGGCATCGAGTCATGCGGACGTCACCGGAGGACTGTTCTACTGCGGATGGGAGGGGTGTACGAGAGGACATAGGGGATTCAATGCAAGGTAATTATTTTTATACAAACATTTTCCTCTTGTCTTATTCAATCCCATTTTATAACTCCAGTCACTCTTCTCAAACCCCTCTCAGGTTAATTGGTTCACTTTTCGGAATAACTCATATAGGTCTCATAGAAATCGTTGTATCCCTTACTATCATAGTGAGAAATATGATCTTAGAAATCCAAAATTTCCGACCACGATTTGAAAAAAAATTATGAAACATTGCAAATTTTTTATTAATTATTTTTACATTGGCAACAAAGTGAAGTAACAATAACGTTTATAATACATTCTTCTACTAAAATATGTTAGTTATATTTTTTTTTCGTTATCAGTAATTTTAGAAAGAAAAAATGTAAAGTGAGCCATTTTTAAAACTTTTTAAAGATTGCATTCAAAATTTTTAAATATAAAATATTATGTATTTATTTCAAATAATAAAATTTTAAAGCTTATTTTATTATCTTTCAAAAACAGTTTTTAGTTTTCGGATACAAATATTACAATTATTTGGATTTTATTGCAAAGCGAAAATATTCTGACCTGCTGACAAAATATGGTCGAAGCCTGAGGGGTTGAATGAAAATAAATAATCAGGCACCTCTCAGAATATGTCCCCTTCCCAATTTAATACTAGGATAGGGCCACCTGCACAGGTAACTTTGTAAAATTGTAATCTATGTATATTCTAGGAGACGACACGGTGGGGGGGATATATTCATATCGGTGGGAGACGCATTAAAATAACTCCAAGTTTTTCAAAGCTGAGCTCCCCCTGGGTGTTTCAACATATATTTAAATATAGTTCGTTTCGGTTGCATCTGAAGCCAACACCTGGAAACAATATTTTTAATTTTATTTAGTTATTTCACTAATATATATTGTTTTCTCTTGCCCACAGGTATAAGATGCTGGTACATGTACGCACGCACACCAACGAGCGGCCCCACAAGTGTACGCAGTGCGAAAAGTCCTTCTCGCGAGCGGAAAACTTGAAGATTCACACCCGGTCACACTCTGGAGAGAAACCGTACATCTGCCCTGTTCAGGTAACCATCTTTCTATCATATCTTTTATAAATTTATTAACTTAAGAGTAAGATAACACTGCTATATCCATTTTTAAAATGTTCTTTACGACAATTTACTAATCGTTTTTTATCATTTTGTCAACAGGGCTGCAATAAGGCATACTCCAACTCTAGCGATCGCTTCAAGCACACGCGGACTCACTCCGTAGACAAACCGTACTGTTGTAAAATCAGCGGCTGCCAGAAGCGATACACAGACCCGTCAAGTTTACGCAAACACGTCAAGACTTACAAACACGCCAACCTACCGGAGACCCACGCAACAGAGAAGAAAACCGACCAGAATGAAATCGCCGCATCTCTAAATAATTTCCAGCAATTAGAAGCGAGAACTGCGATAACAACCACCGTTCGTCCAAATGCAAGTTTATCAGAAAGCGATAGCTCCGAACACAACATCAAACATTTTCAACGCAAATATTCATATTCTGAAAGCGATAGAACTCTACAAGTGACAGGTCACGCATTTAAAATCCAATATAGTCCTACACCTTTGTTATTCAATGAAAATTTACAAGATGAAAGCGATAAACTCTGTTTTTGTAAAGATCTTCCTTGCATTCACACCAGTAGATATGTAAACCCTGAATATATCAGCGTGGATTCTTTGCCTTACGCATGCCACATTCAATCTCCCGAGATATCATTCACGAGGGAATCCTCGATAGAAGTCGAAGACAGGAGTGAAAGGTTTTTTAGAAGCGAACCGCTGAATTTGAAACGGACAAATGATTCCCGTTTTGAAGAGATTTATGAAAATGGCGTCCTCAATTTAGAGAAGAAAGCCAAGACTGAGTTCATCGAAAGAGCTATTTCTTTAGATTCACCGTTAGACTTAAGCAAAAAGACTTGATTGAGTTATTCAATTTGAAATACTGATCTCAAATAAAAAGTGCTAATAATGTTCATACTATGGACTAATAATGCTGAGATTACAATACACAATATTATCATATTCTTTCTTTATCTAATTTGTTTTTTTTCTGTATAAGGAAAGGTATTTAATATGTACTTGTATTTTAGTCACGATTTGATCTCATTATTGTTATTAATAGTTTCCCATAGAGATTTGTGACAATGACTGGCTGTTAGGTATTATCGAACATAAGTTATAATGCCTCAAAAACATTACAAAGATTGTTAAGTTTTAACAATGAAAGTATGCATTGTTAAATCATGAACAAAATATATAAACTTAACTGGAAATAAAAGAATATATAAAAGAATTACTATTTCATTATTTTCATAGCCAATCGATTACATTACATGCATCACTTATGAGGAAAAGGGGACAAGCAGAATGTCTTTCATCAAGGTAAGACTCCAACACTCTGATGGTTCACTCCCTACTTTCCTTAAAAAGATCCCCCACAGCATCCCAATAGATGACACAGGCCTTGAAGGAAGTGATTTCCCTTGGGTCCTCCAATGCTATTGCGAGGGTCATCCAGAAAGTAAGGTGAGAACATTTATGTAGAATCGAAAAATGCTTGAACAAGGTTTTTTTTTTTTTTTTACATGAGCTTCACACAGGAGGCCCTGAGGAAAATAATTTCCCACAGGGCCTATGTCATCTTTGGGGATGCTGTGTGGAGGTTTTTTTTAAGGAAGTTTAAGGGTTTTAAGGTTTAAGGAAAGGAGTTTAAGGGGTGGGTAGGAAGGAATGGGGTTTAAGGGGTGGGTAGGAAGGAAAGGGGTTTAAGGGGTGGGTAGGAATCTGGGGTTCAGTGTGTCCTGGTCATCCACCTTCGAGACCTAGACAAACTTCACCCCATGAACCCGGGCACCCCTGCTAAATCACCAAACGTAGCGAACCACTTGACGCAAAAGTTGACACCTGATGTTCTTTGGTTGTAAAAGTGTTTATTTGATATCTTAATTTTTTTTCCATTGTCGAGAAAATGATATCGGCCAATCGGCCGCCACTAGAATTGATGATCACGGGCCCGATTTATGACATTTTCCGTCAATCTTTCCAGAACTTCCGGCTATAGGTTCTCGCATTCTTGATGGATATTCTTTTTGAGGACTTCAAGAGTCTTGAGGCTTGTTGACATGGACTTGTGACTTCAAGAAACCCCACAAAAAGAAGTCTGGAATGGTTAAATCGGGTGATCTTGCCAGCCAGTGCAAGTCAACAAAATCGTTTTTTTCCGCGTTCTTGTGGAGTATAGCGATTCATGTCTTGTTGAAGTGTATTTTGTATCTGTTTACTTCACCATTACTGCCGCCATTTGCAAAAATTATGGCATCTTCCCATAGGGTGATGACTTTTGTGACATCTTGTATTTAATTGAAATTCACAGGGTACTTCACAAATACATATATTAAACTATTTTTTAAAGTAATCGCCATCGAAATCGAGACATTTCTGTAGTCGGGGCACCAGCTTTTGTGCTCCAGTGTCATAGATCTCCGCCACCAGTTCTTTCAGCCACTTCTTCACAGCTTCCTCGACCCCCTGATCATTGGAAAAACCTAAAAAGTCCTTTATTGTTAGAGAGAAAGTGCCGAAGGCGCCTCAGGTAAATAGGGGACTGGGTGACAATATCCCATCCAAATGATGTCAGCAGCTCCTGTGAGGCCCGGCGTGGGGCCTAGCATTGTCAAAGACTGACTTCCCGGGTCAGCAGTAAGCCTTTGCATTAATGGTAGTCCCTTTAGGCATAAAATCTACCAAAAGGACCCCCATACGGTCTCAAAAACAGATACCATGACTCCTGTGCAAAACAATCCTGGAGCTCGCACGGATGGGAGGTGGTGGGAGCGCGAGACGACCTATCCATCAGAATTTACTGTGACTGAAAAAAAAGGCCTACAAACAGGTGGGACCAAACAAAATGATAGTTAGAATCCCACCTACACGCCAGGTGAGCCAACTTCGAAACAAAAATTTTCCCAAGCCTCAGGTGCCCTTGTAAACTTACTTTCTGGAAGACCCTCGTAATGGCCATGAAAATGTGGTTAAAAACCATAATTTTTTTTTAATACGTCAAAGATTGTGTTTATTTCTTTATTATTCCTACCATCATGTAGAATCATCTCCCGAAGTTGATGCACTTTACCCCCGGACACCCTTTGTTTATAACACGGTTCCATGCCAACTGAGAATAAAGTCAACTCAACACCTCTTTGAAAAGTCATTAAAAGCTATGAAAATAACAATTTTAAATTAGCTGATAACCGTAACCTAACTTAACCTATTAAACCATTGGCCACAAACCCCGGCAGCTTGCCGGGTGTGCAACTCAGGTACTTAACCACAAACCCCGGCGAGCCGCCGAGTAAGTAGAAAAACGGGAAACAAAAAACGGGAAACCTGCACGACAGTGACTTTAAAAAAAAAAAATTTAAATGCCGAACGCTCTGTAGGTAGTAATCATTCATTTCGTAGAATTGGCAATAATATGTTTCTTATTTTTTTTCCTGGTATTTGTGTTTCAAGTTTTGTATGCAGCCAGCCGCCATTTAATTTCTTCAAAATTGGGAGTGGTTCTAGGCTTTTGGCAGTGACCCTGCACGTCCCTGATTGCTTTGGGGAATATCATACCAAATTATTTTATTAGTAATTAGTATACATGTAAGTAAAAAACAAAAATTATTAATGTTCGATTTATGAATATTATGTTTTTTTTTAACTTTATGAATAAAAATGTGAAAAAAAAACCTACGAAAAAAGACAAGGTTATATTTGTATCCTTATTTACGCATATTTTAGTATTTTTTAAATTTTTATTTTTAAGTTTTTATTTACCTTACTCTAATATGTAAACAAATTTAAAGAAATTAATTCATTTGAATATATAGTTCAAAAGTTACAATAGATTTAGTACATCAAGGCAGGTGTTCAATTTTTGGTACAAGATTAATTCAGTGGTGAAGGCCAATTTTTTAGCTCATTAATTCTGTGGCCAATGGGTTAAACCAATTTTTTATATATTTTTTTAACACTCTAAATGACTTATCTGAGATGGTTCTGAGTTTGTTTCATTCCGAGTTGTCCGGTCACCATATAACATACCCCAACAGTGTCAATATTACATGCCCCAATGGGCTGTCTTGTTGGTGACACTGAGAGAATGATAAACTTAGTGGTTACTCAGTTTGATAGGCGGGAGTTGATATAATTACATATTGTCTGACAAATAAGAGTAGAAAAAAATGGAACTACAAAACTTGTAGACTGGCAACACAAATTTACCTGTCAAATATTATTTTAAAGTGCAATGACACTGAAAATACAGAACACATTTAAAAAAACATTTTTTCATTCAAAGAAAAAAATTAAAATCGAAGAAGCACTGTTGTTAAGGTACCTACTTAATGACATATAATCTTTACAAAGTGCTTTGCTTTCATTTAATTTAACATACATTTGAATTTAACAGTATGTAGAAAGGAAGAATCATTGATGGTGAGTTTAGTTACACTACTTTTAGATCTGAATGAGTTAAATATATTCAGATCTAAAATTAGAGACATGATACTTAAGCTATTATTAAATAAATGTGAGCAATTTCTAAAGTGTGTTTTATATTTTATTACAATATCGTTATTCTTCATTATGTTAACACAAAATTGCAAAGGTCTTATAATAATATACCTATGTGCAATTCTAATTTTGAGATCAGTGGCTATCTATATTGCAATGAAAAAATATTTTTTTCACTTTAATGCCTTTTTAATTTTTAATAAAAATGTAGGTTACACAGCTTCAGATTACCACCATGATTATATTTTTAGTATTGCCATTTGAACAACTGTGGCGCCCTCCTACGTTTTCTACTCTTATTTGACAAACTGTATGTTATCAATTAATTAAAAATAATACTATAATATTACAAAAATAAAGTAGAAATTTATTGTTAACAGTTGGTCAAAGAATAACAAGTTAGAAGCCATTCATAATTATATTTTATAACCTAAGTGAAAAGTAGTCTATAATTTGTAAACATTATATTATTATATGAAGAAGAGTAGATTGGGAGTAATTCGGGAGGCAGGTATGGGTACCGCCACCCATTTATTGGATAACCAACACCTTTGCCATAAGTCACCTCACTACGTTTGGTGACTTAGCAGGGGTGCCCGGGTTCATGTGGTGAGATCTGTCTAGGTCTCGGCAGCGAATGTGTTTGCCCATCTACTCTATGGCGCGCCAGATCGGGAGAGACCGATTGAGGGAGACCTAACCTAGAGCTCTCCAGCCGGACTCTCTCAACCCATCGCCTTGCACCGCATTGGGAGAGATGGATTCATACGTATGTTGCTCCTGGACACAATGACCCCCAGATTCCTACCCACCCCTATACCTTTTTCCTTCCTAGAACTTCAACTTCCTTTAAAAGACCCTCCATACACAATCCCCAAAGATGACATAGAGAAGCTCATATATGGAGCTAAAAAAAAGATTTGAGTTTTATTCCCAGATTGATGAAATTTTGCCCACTTGACCTTCAAAACAAGAGAAAGGAAGACTTCGAAAAATACAACATAAAACAAATCTTATATTGAATGAAAATTTAAAATTTTACAAAATATACAAAAGCATTAAAAATTAGGTACTTATGTATAAAGATTGATAATTTATTAATCTTTGAAAATATTAACAACAGATTTATTATTTAATTTTAATATATTATAATGTTTGTTAACTTTTCAACTGTGATCAACTACAATAATAATTATATTGTACAAAAAATGGTGTGTATTGTACTGCAAGTACAAATTTAATTTTTTTATTGAAGAAAATAAAAATAAGGCATTTGGCTTTAACTTTTTACAGTAAAATGGATAAATCAAAGTATCGTTGTTCACAACGGAAAGTCGTTGTGACCTGAAAATAGTTGCAATGACTTATAAATGCCAGACAAAAATTTCTGCAAATTTCATGAAACCAATTCAGAGATTTCAGTGGAACAAACACTTTTCTGCTTTACAATTAAATTACAGTGAAATCCTCAAGAAGTTTTCCTGCTTAAGAAGTTTGGTTTTTCGGTCCCTTGAAGATCCAATTTATCCTACATATAAGGTTGTCCCGCAGTTTCTTTTTTCGGTCCCTTGGGAAACTTCTTAACTCGTCCCAGGCCTCTTGCGCAATGTTTTGACTTTGACGTAATATTTTCTGGGTTTATTTTATGCTATCTTATGTAATATTTACCGAAACACGTTCCTTGAATAATAAACTATGCCTAATAACAACATTACTTGCGTTTATTTGCCGAATTCGTATGTTTACGAGAATGATGCAATCGAACTGTCAGATGAAATGCTCCGAAAAAAACTTTGCCAGAAATCCATAAAGAATTTATAGAAATTATTCGGGTTCCGTAGATGTGTTCAAAGCATTCTATACCTTAAGAACAAGAATGCCCCAAGCGATTCTGACCTTATCCTTCATACGTTTTCTTTATAATTAAGGTTTAAAATCGCATTTCAAAAAATATTTTTTAGAGTTTAATTTGGCGCGCGCGCCGGCGCGCAATCGGCAAGCAACCGGTTAAGAGGGTTTCACTGTAAATACAAATAAAACAAATGCAGATTTACTAACAATTTTTTTTACAGCTCAATTTTTTTAGTGAGTGTATTTTTTTTGTTATCAGTAATTTTAGTTTACAAAAAAAGTAAGGTGAGTCATTTTAAAAACTTTTTTTATGTTTGCATAAAAATTTTTACATTTCAAAAATTATGTTTATTTATAATTATAAAATTTGAAAGCGTGTTTCATCACCTTTCAAAAACAGTTCTTAGTTTTTGGATACATTCAGAAATATTCCATTTAAAGTCCAAAAATTTTAAGTGTAAAAAAAAAACAAAATGTCGCTTATGATATCCTAGATATTAGTTGGAGGTGCTATTCACAGATGTCATTTGAAGCAGTAATGTAGTGCTGTTGATAATACAGAAATTCGGAGATAGATAAATACAATTGTTACCAAGAACAGGGGTTCAAAATTATTACTTTCGCCTGCTACACTGTCCAAATGACTGTCCAAACTATACAGGGTGTTGAGGGATGTACTACACTTACTTTAACCAGTGATTCCTGACATTATTTTGAAAAAAAAAAAGAAGTCAGTAAGTAATAGACAGTTATGGTCAGGGTGAGGGGTTTGGCGGTCACTTGAATGAGAGTTTTGAAGAAATTTTTTTTTAAAAAAACATCTCAAAAAGTCACGGTGACAATCTTTATAAATTTTTTTTTTGTATTAACTCCACACAGGATCCTGAGGAAAATAATTTTCCTTTGTCGTCTTTGAAGCTGATGTGAGGAGGGTCTTTTTGAAGAGAGGAGAGATTCTTGAAGAGACCCATATTTTAGGAGGGAGGAAACACAGATGCTGGCAAATCGTTCCACAGCTGAGCTGTTGAACTCAAGAACGAGTCGTAGAAACGACCCATTCTCATGTGTCAAATGTCAACCGTGTACGTAAGTTTGGCACGTGTTTGTTCCCGACCATGCACCGGTGCTGAGGGGATCAATGACATTTTCCATTGAAATACCGGTAGAACAAGGACAGTACGTCCACCTGATGTCTGTGCTCTAAAGATTGCAATCCATTAACCTCTTAAATGCCACGGGAGGAAACTCGAAAATTTCGCGATGTTTTGACTTTGACGTAATATTTTGCGGATTTATTTTATGCTATCATGTATAATATTTACCGAAACACGTTCCCTGAACAATAAACTATGCTTACAAACAATATTACTTGCGTTTATTTGACAAATTGATAGTTTTATCGATCTTTTCATGACATGCGACGCTCAAAGTTTGACAGCTCAAATCGCGGCAGATATGTCATTTCGAAAGTCATAGATATGTGCAAAGATGATTATTTGAGAGGCTAGGTGTGTTCCTTATATCCGTTACGTCAAGAACAAGAATGCCCCAAGCGATTCTGACCTTGTCCTTCATACATTTTCTTTATACATAAGGTTTAAAATCGCATCTCAAAAATTTTTTTTTTTTTTTTTTTATGGCGCGTCCCGGGCGCGCAATCGGCAAACCAGAGGTTAAGATCTATCAAACGGACCGCCCGTTTCTGCACAGAGTTGAGGGTTTTTTTCATTTACATTTTTTACTCTAAATAATGTCAGGAATCGCCGATTAAGATAAGTAAGTTCGTTCCTTAACATCCTGTATACAACCATCTCTAATAAAAGTCCACAGTGTATTGTTTATTGAAGAGTGAGGAGTTTTATTGAAGAGTGAGTAGACACCGGGACACACAAAAACAGCGCTGATTGGCCATTATTTGAATTTGTGTGAAACAACCCAACCCAAAACAGTGTGTTTCACTGTCAAGCCTATCATTAGCACTGTGTAAATGAAAATGATCCGCACAATTGTCCATCTATTGTGATATACTCTGCTTAGACACTATCACTGGGAGCCGTGGACCACTCGGGCCATGCCTTCCTGTACGATGTTCAGGTGCTGCAGATCCTTGTGCACCGTCTCTATCAGATGCGTCATGCCCTTCTGTTGCATCCACAGGAACTGTTTGATGTCGTCTTGCGAACCTGTCACAATAACACAAATCATTTTATTTATTGTACATTAATATTATTTTTTTAATTGTAATATAAAGAATATAAGTTACATTTATATGTATTATAAAAAATATTATATTTAAGGTCATCATTGGTCATGTATACCTTATCATAAAAGATCAAAAAGTATATATCTTATCACATAATTAACTGTTTTTTTGCACAGAGGTAAGGCCAAGCAAGAGGTGGATGGACTGTGTGGAGGAGGATTGGAGTAGGGCAGACAGGAGACCCTAAGGAAAGTTATTCCCCTCAGAGCCTATGTCATCCTTGAAGATGTTGTGTGGAGGGTCTTTTTGAGGAGAGGAAGGAGTGATTATGTTGTAGAAGGGAGGAAACACGGAGCCGGCAAATCGTTTTCCACAGCCGAGCTGTTGAACTCATGAACGAGTCGTACATTCTCATGTGACAAATGTTAACCTTGTATAAATGTTGGACGCGCATTTCCTGACTTGCCAAAGGAATCAATGATGCTAGTTCCTTGGAGCATTTTCCATTGAAATGCCGGTAGAACAAGGACAGTATTCCCAACCGAAGCCTGTGCCTTAAAGATCACAATCTGTTTGTTAAAATAGGAGAATCTGTCAAATGGACCGGTTTTTCAGGTATTTTGAGACTTCAGACCAGAGGAGGTTGCCAAATTCAACCGAAGGACATACTTGCAATTTGTACAGGGTCAACAGTTGGGTACTATTAAAGTATCTGCGGGACGATACAGAACGCTATTACGGCTTCTGAGAGGCTAACTTAGCTCTGGCTTCGACGGAGCTCCCGTACCTGAGCTGTCACACCAAGCCCATAAATGGAAGGCCTGTTCGAAAGCTTATTCCTAATTACGAGAGGAGGAGGCCCAACTCCAAATCTCAAATGGTGCTAATGTCCCGCCTCGACGGGAAGAAGACTCAGATACCTCTGAGAAGTTGGAACCATGTTGAAGAACTAGGGGACTAATCCGAAGAAGAGATAAAACGTAATGAACGTGAATAATGCATACCTTTATCCATGGTGTATCTATCGGAGGATTGTGTGGTTGCTTGACATCTCTGCATTCTCAACTGTGACAGTAGTTCACTGAGGCGACCCTGTGAATAAACAAAAAAATATGTTTTCAGGGATAGTTCAATAATCAATTCAATTATGACTAATTCAATCATCAATTTAATTATTATCAATTCAATTATCATTAATTCAATTGTATAATGGGTCTCATAGAAATCATTGTCTCCCTTATTATCATAGTGACAATAATAAAAGGTTTCATTCAGACATCTGACATTGTTCATCGGGACCTTCGATTATTCATGCGCCATGTATGAAAGAGTAGAATATGAATTCTTCAAAGTATCATCTAAAACAGTGATTCCCAAAGTGGTCCAGGTGGACCCCCAGGGGTCCAGGGGAGACTCGACGGGGGTCCACGTAAGCGTGATAAAAAAATGCGGGTCCACAAGTTGTAAGTGGGGGTCCACGAAAATTTATCTGGTTTCGATAGTAAAGAAAATAAATGTTGGCTTGGCTTTACCTGTCAATGTAGACAGATAGTACACTAGTAATTTAGCTTCAGGGGGTCCACCGAAACCAGTAAAATTTTGTGGTCTACGACAAAAAAAAGTTTGAGAACCTCTGATCTAAACGGTGTTAGAAAGAGAAAAAACCACACTTTATATTCAAATCTAAAAGTTAACCACAAAATAATTAAAATATACGTCATAATTAATATTCTAATGAATTTAGACCATAGCGTGTATTTTTCCATAGAAAACAGAGAAGGCGGGCCGATAGCCAACATAACACCTTGTTTCCGCATCTCGACTGGCGATTGGCGTTCACCGGAAACGGCCCAGACCGAATGATCTTTGACCGGCAAGGGAACATTATAGCATTGTAAAAAGTGCAAACGAGATGCGCAGTATAAACGAACGCGATCTAGTCCTTTCCACTAACAACATAGAAATTACTTGCTATCGCTTAGAATTATCCCGATACATTCAGCAGATAGGGACGGAGTACGCCCGAACAGAGGGGAAGGGGGACGGGTGGCACAGATTATTCGCCGGAATTTGTTATATGGTATTTAATTTTAAGAAAAGTAGTAATGCGATATTATTTTTTTTAATGCAAATCGATAACCGAATAGTTTTTCTAAGATTACCCAAATTATTGAGTATGTGGTTTAAAAAACAATATAGATACAGCGTAAAACTCTCGTTAGTGTAAGTGCGTTCCCCCGGTCCGGTAAGGAAGTGTTAAGAAGTATTCCATTTATTTGGATTCTATTGCAGAGCGGAAATATTCTGACCTTCTGACGCAATATGCCAGAGGCCTGAGGGGTTAAGTGACATTTGTGTCAAAACTGAGCATAATGGCTAATTTAGTACTCTAATAGTAGCTAAATACTAACAATAATTGTAAAAAAATTAATTTAGCCACTAATCTATATAAATAAAAATGAGTCGCCGAAATGTATGAACGCGCATAACTTCCCAACGACTGCACCAAATTGGATAATTCTTTTCTTTGTGTTCCTTATTGTCAGGACAAGGTTTGTATAAAACTACTGTTGAGCTCTGGCATTATGAAATTTGTATAAAAATTGCAATAGGTGGCACGCGGGCTGTTTGAAACCTGAATGTACCGGGATTGAATGTATGGAATGTATGGGAGGGGGGAGTGGAACTCGGGTAGGGGGTTCGTGGGAGGTGGGGGGGGAGGAGAACCTGGGAGAGGGGAGGGGAGTTTGCAGGACGGGGAAAGGGGGGAAGTGGAGTGGGGAGAGGGAAGGTGGAGGAGACGGAGAGGGAATGCGAGAGGGGAAAGGGACACGGGAGAGGAAGGGGAGGCAGAAGGAGAACGAGAAGAATGGGAAAGGACACGCAGGGAGAAACAATTTCTTTATTAAATGGCATAGCAATGCATGCCATGTACCAGCTAGTTTATTACAAAAAAAAAAATTATAGATGAAAATGGTTAAATGGAGTTCTAGAATTAAAATAGCAACGGGATTTGCTGTTCTGACTCACGTTGAAGTGCGTGGGGGCTGCCAGCTGCGAGTGCAGGCCCTCCAGGCGCCCCTTCAGCCCCTCCTCCTCGGGGGACATGGCCGCCCCCGCTCTCCGGGAACTCTCCAGTCTCACCACCACCTGCACACAATCTTACGTCTTAGTATGTTATACATTTATTTACACACAAATACTTCCTTTTACGATTCTAACAAAATATATAATAATAAATACATACGGTGTTCAGAAACTTAAAATAAGCGGGAAACTGGTGAATTGACATAACACAGAGAATTTATTCGACGGTCTCCGTGGTCGAGGGGCAAGGCTCTTGACTAACAATCTATTTATATAAGCCAAATACTGGACATATAAAAAATCCTTATTTTTTACTACAGTACACTTCGCACGTGAGGGATAACAGTGGCACAAGTCAAAAAAATGCTTTTTTGAGTTAAGAATGAAGAAATGTTCCTGGAATCTATTCCATCTTCGATAAAAAAGGCACAATTTTAAAAAATGTTGTTGTGACCAAAGCGAATATGCCATTTTTTATAATAATGTTTTACTCGAATTCAAGCAAAAATAGTGGCACAATGATCATTGTAACACTATTATAATATTAAACCTGATAAATATTAATATACTGCTTTTCAACTTTTGTGAAATAATGTATTTTTATTGGTTAAAAAACCGATTCAATACACTCAAACGAAATATTCAAACTGCTCTCCTGAAAAAGTAGTTTTTTGAGTTGTGCCATTGTTATCCCCCGGGTGCGACTTGTATGAAAAAAAAGTCAATAAAATTCGTTAGTAAAATTGTACTAATTAATATTGGCACCAACAGATGGCACTGATTGCTACATTTGATTTGCAACGAAAGACGCAGCCTTTTACGACACTAACACAAGCGAGCCTTCACTTGAATACACACTTGATTAGTTCAGTTCCAATTGATTAGTCAGACATCTCTGAAAAACCGAAATTTAAGTTGATGTATGCAGTTATATGTAAAAGTGTACCCTCTATCTGGTACAATACTCAGATTACTCATAAACAAACACCACCAAATCAATTATAATGCACAAAAACTTGTAGTGAATTAAACAAAATGTTGCTGTTTCTGGGTCACTAGTAAAATATTTCAAACAATAAATGACGAAAAACAATAAAAAATAATTTTACTATATTTATCATAGAAATCTATATATTAATACGTGAAGCAAAAACTTTGTACCCTTTTTTACGAAAATTGCGCAGACGGAGGAGTACGAAATTTCGCAAATTATGTAGAATATATATAGAGAAGTTATATAGAAGGAGTGCAGAATGCTAACATTTTTTTTAAATTATGCGTAAAAAATACATTAATCAATAAAAAAACATTACAATTATGGTCGAATTTTGACCATTGGGTGACCACTAGTATAAGTAAATATAAAATGCAAAATAAAAATTAAGAAAAAAAATCATTTTGATAGGCGTAAATTTAAATTACAAATTATCTATTTACGGCGGAACAAAAATTTGTCATTTATACATTAAAATTACTACCCAAAAAAATGCATTTTTAACAATGTTTAATTTTTTTTTTTTTCATTATATTTGTAAAATAAACATAGAAAAATGATTTTTTTTAATGTTTTTCAATTACTCACAAATGATGGCCCAAGTTGCCTCTAAAATCGTGAAACATTAACATCTTGAATGGCCTATATCTTATAATTTAAAGCAAAAATAAATAAAGTAGCTCACATCCGTACTAGATATTTGACACAACTTTTGATTACAAAAATAATTTTTCAGTTTGGTTGGGTATTTTGATCTCAAATCCAAATTTGAGATTTGTATGAAACTGACCGAAATGGGCCGCGCATACGTTCCAGTTAATACAGTCAGATATTATTTATATTTTTACATGAGTAAGTAAGGAAGGTAGTGCTTTTGTGCCTGTATGGAATGCACGCCTTCGGGTAAGGTATACTAACGGATAGCAGGCGGTGGTGAAGGTGCATCTGTCTGCGTGTCTGGACCTCGGAGGCGGCGAGCAGGGCTGCGTGTTTGGCCTTCAGCTCCGTGATTTCTGCGGCCGCTTTGGTCAGGAAGGCCACGTGCAGCTGGGACTCGTCGCTCTGGCACTGAATGCGGCGCTTTATCTGTGGGCACACACGTACATAAATTAAAAGATACATTTTTAAATGTTTGACCCATCCCTTCGAAGCAGCGCCAATTTTTTCTGACAATAAAATTTCGATTTATGTGGTAAATTTTTTTTTCTTTACATTAACTCCACACAGGAAGCCTGGAAAAAATTTCTCTGGACCTGTCATCTTTGAGGATGCCTTTAGAGAACTTAGCTTAAAACCGGTTCCTTGCCGTTGGTGCACCGGCGCACAGGCCAAAATAGTCCCAAAAAAATAATTTTGTAATGCAATTTTAACCCTTATGTATAAAGAAAACGTATGAAGAAGAAGGTCAGAATCGCTTGGGGCATTCTTGTTCATAAGGTATAAGATACCGTGAACCCACCTAGCGCAGCGATATATTTTCTGTGGGATTGTTTATGATCACGGGCCTAGATTTTTTTCCCGCCTCTCAGCTGTCAGATTGGCGTCCCTCAGTGTCGCGCCGTGGTCGATGAAAAGATCGTAAAACGTATAAATTCATTGAATAAACGCAAGTAATGTTGTTTTTATGCATAGTTTAGTATTCAAGCAATGTGTTTCGGTAAATATTATATAAGATAGGATAAAATAAACCTGCAAAATATTACGTAAAAGTCAAAACATCGCAAAATTTACCCGTTTGTTCCCGTGGCATTTGGTGTTAAGGAAGGAATGGAAGTTCTGGGAGGATCTGTCAATCTGTAGAGGAGGTACAGACATTTAAAGTTGTATAATTCATTGATATTAACAGATAAAACAGGGGAACTTACTTCACTAAATCCAACCATGGGCACTGGAAGGTATTTCTCCGGATTGGGGTTGTCCGCCTGCGCCTGTTTCCACAGTCGGGGGTCGATTCCTGCAAATAAATTCAATACCATTTAAAAACATTCATTATGCGATAAGAACATCACTATAAAGTGCTTCCACTGGACCTATGTCAGTGAAACCAAGCGTGTTGCTTCAGTAATGTATCTTCACTATTAATTCTTTTAACTCGTCCCGTGCCACGGAGCAAACGGGTAAATTTCACGATGTTTTGACTTTTACGTAATATTTTGTGGGTTTATTTTATGCTATCTTATGTAATATTTACCCAAACACATTCCTTGAAAAATAAACTATGCTTAAAAACAACATTACTTGCGTTTATTTGATGAATTTATATGTTTTACGATCTTTTTCTTGAGAACGGCGCGACAGTGACACAAGCCAATCTGACAGCTCAAAGGCGGGAAAAAATGTTGGCCGGAGAGCATAAACAATTCCACAGAAATTATTCCACTGCGCTAGGTGGGTACACGGTATCTTATGAACAAGAATGCCCCAAGCAATTCTGACCTTATCCTTCATACGTTTTTGTTATAATTAATCGCATTTCAAAAAATATTTTTTAAGAGTTTAATTTGGCGCGCGCCGGCGCATACTCGGCAAGCAACCGGTTAAGCTTCTGTCAAACATGTAAGCAAAACAAATACATACACATTTTAAATAAAGAATTATTAATATATAAATGAAACAATATTTCTTTGTTGGAACCACTTATATATTTTATTTACGCTGACCGGTTTCGGAATGACTGTTAATTACTCAGGGCAAACATTTAATAACTTGACATTACAAAACAGTGGGTGATCACAATGTATTACTAAATGTTATGAGAATGAACAGTGAAAGGGAACATGTCTAAGATAGGACCATAAGAAAATATTTTTTTTTATTGATAATTGACTCATTATGAAGAGATTTTTTTATTCCTAAGGATTTTAAGTTATCTAATTATTAATACCCTATCGCTTATGTGAAATGATTTAATACTTATCAGTTCCAATTGTGAAAATTAACTTGAATAATTTTACGCGTTACGCAGGAATAATTAGAAATATTTATGCATGTAATAACAACCGAAATTAGTGTTTAATTCCTTTTCTAGAAACAAACCATCTTTCAGCATCCCCAAAGATGACATTTTTTTACATTAGCTCCACATAGGAGGCCCTGAGGAAAAAATCACTCAGGGCCTATGTCATCTTTGGGGATGCTGTGGGAAAGGTATTTTTAAGGAAAGGAAGGAGAGGAAATCCGGCAAGGAAAAGGGTGTAAGGAGTGGGTAGGAATCTGGGGATCAATGTGTCTAGGAATGAATCCATCCCTTCCACTGCGGTGAAAGGTAATGGAGTCTAGATGGAGAGGTCTAGGTTAGGTCTCCCTCAACCAATCTCTCCCGACCCGGCCCACCACCACGCAGGAGGTGGGAATACGCATTGGCTGCCAAGACCTAGACAAACCTCACCCCATGAACCCGGGCACCCTTGTTAAGTCACCAAATGTAGCGAACCACTTGGGGTGACCCATGGCAGGGGTGTTGGTTATCCAATAAATGGTCCCCGAGGCAGCGGTACCCATCCCAACTTATAAACAGTATGTGTAAGATCTCACCAGGGGGCGGCGTCTCCAGATACTCCTGCATCTGTCTGGAATCGGGCTTGGTGTGCGCCGTGGCGGCCGCCACTCCGAGGGACGCCAGCTGCTGGCGCTGCAGCGGCCCGGCCAGGAAGGAGGCCACCTCCGACGCCGGCAGTCGGTTGCCCGCCGCTCCGCTGGCCGTCTTCTCCGACACCGACAGCATGGCCTGCGCCGTCGTGGCGGACAGGGCCTTCACCGACTCCAGGCAGATTGTGAGGTTAGGCTTGTTGCCAAACAGGGCGTTCAGCGACGTTTGGAGTTGGGCTTGCTGACTCCTGAAATTGAACAATATCCAGTACAGCAACATGATGATAAAAGTAATTGTTATGCGATGACATCGGAGTAGATATATATTTTTTTTACAATCACTGCACTTCCCACCTTCCTCTTCCCCATCTCCTTCCCCTCCCCACTACCTTCAGCCTCACCCCAATTGGGGGTGGCATAGTCTCACTGGCTCCAGGAGGCCCAGAGGAAAAAAAATTCCCTCAGGGCCTATGTCATCTTTGGGGATGCTGTGTGGAGGGTCTTTTTAGATAAAGGAAGGAGAGGAAGTTCTGAGAAGGAAAAGATGTGAGGGGTGGGTAGGAATCTGGGGGTCATTGCATCCAGGAGTGAGAGATGTATGAATCCATCCCTCTATGTCTGCCTCTAATAGTCTCTCCAGTCCTCGATCCGGCCTGCCACGCTACTACTGGTGAGCAATTGCATCCTTGAACCTGCACGGTGGATTGTGTAGTGGCATGGCCGTGATAGTCAGGCGCGAGTAAGGGGCCACTTACTTGAGTTCCTCCTCCGTCTTGTTGAAGTGCAGCTGCACCAGTCCATCCTTGTTGGAGAGTGTGGGCAGGCGGCTGTATCCGATGGCCTTGAACCTGCACAGCGGGTTGTGCTCCGTCAGCTCCAGGGGCGGCTGATTGTTGGCGTAGTACACTTTGCCTGCAAATAAACCTCATTAGGGACCATCCACAAATTACGTCACACCTTGTAGAGAAGTGTGACATTGTGTGACAAGGCATGAGGGAGGGGGGGGGTCATCAGCTTTTTATTTTTTTATTTATTTATTCAACACATGTTACATATTTGTGACACTTATATAAAGAAGAAATATTAAATCACCATACTAGGTGGCTGCCTGTCTCATGGTGACCAATGGAGAAAAGTTACGTTGTATGAAATATGAAGTCTAGTGTGAACATATGGATTTAGTATAAATGACGGTAGAAATTGGAAAGATTATAGTAAAAAGTAGAAATCATAATAAAAAGTCGAAATTATAATAAAAAGTAGAAATTTAATAAACAGTAGAAATTATATAAAAAAGTAGAAAGTAGAAGGAGATTAGAAGTAAATTAACATTAGATTATAAAAATGTACTTGTAATGTAATAATGTAAAAACTTGTAATGTAATAATGTAATAACCTTTTTACCTTTTTTTTTAGTGTGGGTGCATGCAAGCACACATGCATATATAGGTGCACACATCTATACATGTATATACACACACATACGTACATACTCCCATATAACAGCATCCTCACACATATAAACAAAATATACACCTTTATCTGAGTACGAGAAACAGGCTACTAACATTATCACATTCACTCGTCAAAAAGTCCCCAAGCGCCTTCTTGAAACTGTCGTATTTGGCTATTGACTTTATTTCTATTGTTAAATTATTGAAGATTTTAGGAGCAAGAAAGTTAAATTGTGTCTGTGCCATTGAGGTTTTAGTTGGTGGAATAATATAATTGGATTTGTTGGAGTTTCTTGTATTGTAGGTTGATTCAAAAATGCTTTGTGACGTCACATGCAGTTAGGCTTACTAGATGACAGAAATTTTAATCCTGTGTTCTCCCACACATATTCCTGCGAGTTTATAAAACCAGGCCGACACCTCGCACGCAGTATCCCATTGGCCCCTCCCTGCATGCTGTGAATTCACAAAAAGATATTTCTGTATCCCAAATCGCCCCTCCCCGTAGAGATTGCATTCGACTCAAAAACATCCCATCTCGCCCCCTCCGTTGTGGTAGTAAATATGACCGTGATAAAAAACTTCAAAATATTACCAGCAAATATTTTAGTAAAAATGGCAAAAAGTGTGATGTCACCCTAGGGGGGAAGGAGTCTCACAAATGTGACAGCGTGTGACAGGGACGGGTCAAAAAATCATTTGTGTGACGTAATTTATGGATGGCCCCATGCACTCTAAGCTGGTAGAAGTTTTTATTTCAGAGATTCAAGAACTAAAATTAAAATTATTAACCTCTCATCTATGGTATGCCCGCTGGCATCCGGGTAAAAACAATATTTTTTTTCTTTTAAATGCAATTTTAACCCTTTTGTATAAAGAAATTGTGTAAAAGACAAGGTCAGAATCGCTTGCGCCAATATCAATCTGGGACCTATGTTATATTTGATTATTGTAGCTACTGCGAATGATTTTAAATGAATTTTCTATGAAATTTGCGGATGACTTTTAGAAATACCATCCAACATTCGACAGGTAAATTTTAAATGTGTAAGGATATATCTTACCAATTCCCCACTTGGCCAGTATGAAGTTCCATTTTGCCAGGATCTGATCTCGTTCGTCCCCAAACACATTGACGTTGAACACGGCGCTGAGCAGGGCTTCATTTGGATTGGGGGCCTGGGGCTACAAAACAATACAGATCAACTATACATGCTCATTTTATACACAAACGCAGACCTGTAAAAAAGTACCTAGTAATCATAACGACACTTAGGGCCTTCGCTCATGGAGAAACCGAAAACTGGTTGGTAAACCAATTCAACTCAGTTCACGGCGCAACTCAACTTTACGATTTCAGTAATGATATCAGCTTGTTTAACATAAATATAATTTATTGACAATTTATAATAATAACAATTTATCAACCTCCTGAACAAAATCACAAATTTAATATTTTTTCCTGCTCTGACATATCGCAAATTATTTGAAAACTTGACAGGTCGTGAGGCGCACCCATGGCAACCTGTCAACGTGGCAACTGAAACGCGCCGGCCGCAGCGATTAGCCCTGCAAGTTGCGGCATCAGCGGTCCCAGTTACGACCGTTATTTTTCTGTGTCTTGTTCTCTTTTATATTTACATATAGATTATTAGTGTTATCTTCTTCTTCAATGATATATATATAAAAAAAACTGATTTCAAATGTACATTTTATTTTCAAAGATGTATCGGTTTAAAACAAATTTAATTTTCATTATTTTTGGCCACCCGAAGTGTGATTTAGGATATACGAATTAAAATCAATGTATTATTAATTAGGTTAGGTTAGGTTATGTTAGGTTAGGTTAGGTTGTTAGGTTATTAGGTTAGGTTAGCTTATTAGGTTAGGTTTAACCCTTAGCGGAACTTTTGATTTTTTATTTTTTACTTCAAAACTGGATGACAAAAATGTGACAAAATCCAATTTTTTATGAAGTTTTTGACAACGGCTAATAATTGGCAGTATTATTTCACATGTATTATTTTAATACGTGAAATAATATACTACTACATTAGAAAAGAATTATTTTGTATGTATATTCTAGGCTCTTGGCTCACAAGCCGAAGGTCGCGGGATCGAATCCCGGGTGGCAAATAAATTTTATTTGATTGATTTGTATTATTTCACAATCCATTCATTCAAAATAATATATAGTATATTTGTGGCACGTTCCAGAGTGGAAGATACTCTCAGTATCGCCCTGGTGTAAGACCACCAATCAGAATTAAAATGTTGCTTGAAATGGCTTTAGCCGTGTTTAGTGACCAGATCTGAATAGCCAGGTACTTCCCCACCTTCCGCTTTCCACTACCTTCAGCCTCACAACATACCCCAGTTAGGTGTGCCATAGTCCCACTGGCTCCAGACGGGAGCAGTTGGGACTCTTGTGCTGTATTCATTTAAAAAAAAAACATATTTCCCACTTGAGGGAGACACAACGATTTCTATGAGACATATATGAGTTGTTCCGAAAAGCGAAGAAATTAGCCTGAGGGGTTAATGTGATTATTACCAAATTGTGGAGTTATATTCGAGAATGCTTCTAACGAAAGATGTGAACAGAGTTTTTAATGTTTGAATATTTTTAAAATCATTGGAAATCCTATAAAACCTAACAAATGTCCAGAACTAGAATATCCTAGGCTCTCCAAGTTGCACAGGACCATGAGAAGTGAAGGAGCCTTGTCCACCAGGGAAATTGGAGTAGGGATCATGATCTTCAGCAACGAGGAAACGACTAAAGAATAAGAAGTATAATAATGCAGTGTTAAACTTTTAAAAATTAATTAAAATAAATACCTGTTGAGGTTGCTGTGGTTGGGCGAACATATTGGCACCAAACCCACCAAAGCCAGTGGTAGCGGCCGGAGCACCCAACGGCTTAACCCCAAAGTTGCAACCGAATCCCCCCGCCCCACCAAACCCGGTATTTGCTCCCCCCAAGCTCGTTCCGCCGCCAAACGACGCACCGAAGCCAGTGTTTTGGGTGCCAAAGCCAGTGTTGGGAGCGCCAAAACTGGTATTGGGCGCTCCGAATCCGGTGGTGGCACCGCCGAAGCCGGTGTTTGTCGCGCCGAACCCGGTGGCCGGCGCACCGAAACCAGTGTTCTGGCCGAAACCAGAGGTGGCGGGCGCTCCAAAGGCACCTAAAAATAAGAAATAATATCAATCAAATTTATATATATACATTTTTTTACAACTTTGCATTATCCTGACCTACTCAGGCGATCCAGTGATAGATAGTCACCGGGACAAAGTAACAGTTACAATAATAATTTATTTTATTTTAGTAAATTGTACATTTAAGTTTACAATTTCCTAATTAATTATATCATATTATATTGCAAACTATATTTTTTCTTGTTTTATGTAGCTCCTACAATACATTTTGAACTTTCCAATTGGTGCGGACTTTAAAGTTTCTTGTAGTGTTGTATAACTTCATCCCTTTGTATAGTAAACTGTTCTGCGCATTCGTTTGGTCCTTTTTTTGTAGTCTGATTTCATTGCAAGTCCTTGTGTTGTGTCTGTGAATGTCCTTGTTGTATATAATTTTGTTTGAGAAGTATTTTGGTAACATGTTGTTCACTATTTTATGGATAAATATCATCGTGTGCAGGATCAAATCCGTTTCACGGTTAGCCAATTTAGTAATAATTTAATAATCATATTATCATCAATCTCTTTATACCCGGAGAGATTCACAAAATTACAAATCCAATAGTACTTACTACTGCTGGCTGATAATGTGAGTGACGCCATCTTTTGGCATTATTGGCTACTTGCTTGAATTCGGTTCTATTACAAAAGTAGCTTTTTAACAAACTAAGTATGAAGATGGTTTTGCATAAGGTACAGTATCAGAGATGTATTCGTAGTCGGGTTCTTAAATTTCGACCGTACAGTCGCTAGCCTAATAATGACGACAGATTATTATTATTATTATTAATAAAATATTCACCAGTAGTGTTTGTGCCAAAGCCAGAGAAGGCGGATGTGGTGGCGGCCGGGGCTCCAAAGCCCCCAAACAGAGAGGGCGCTGACGTGGCCTGCGGAGCCCCGAATCCTCCAAACGTCGGGTTGGCTGTGGAAAAATAAAATATATCAACGTAGATCCTCTGGTAACCTTAACTTGGGATGTTTCGTTCATCTGATGACTATTCTCAGCCTGTTTCTGCTTTTGTTCGAATCGGATAAGCTATAATAATAATAATATATATCAACACTGGCGCCTAACAACTGTCTTACGGAGACTGTGAAAAATAAATAAATATATTAACCTGCGCTGGACACGGCCGTTGTGCCGAAACCCCCGAAGCCCGTGTTGGTGGTGGCAGGGGCTGCTCCGAAGCCCCCGAAACCTCCGGGGGCGGCTGAAGTGGCCGCGTTGGACCCAAACGAGAAGGACGTGTTTCCAAAGGCTGCTGCAAAAATGCAAAACAATATTATTAATAAATAATTATTGAAACAAAAGACGAAATGGACTGTGTTTAGGGTTGAGTTAGGTTTCAATTTGCATAAAGACATAAAGAATGAAAAAAATAATTATATGAATACCACACAAGAGTCCCAATCGTCTGGAGCCAGTGAGACGATGGCATCCCTAATTGAGGAGCGTTTTTTCAAAACTCAATGGACGTCGGAGGTCAAATTTTTCTTGGACCATTTGTTTTATCTTACAAGATTATTATCGAACTAAATTTGAACGCGAGCGATTCCTACCCGAAACTATGCAAACAAATAGTTCAGTGGGGATCCAATGGATTGTTCCCACGATATTTGAAACTCACATACAGTTCTCAGATTGCACACGATCGCGAAAGAAACGCAAGGAATGAACCAAACGCCTAAGGGGGCTGCTCGGATTGTCCCTCAAGTGCGCAGTAGGTTCGCGCGTCAAGACTTCATTCAGTATTTTGTCATAAGGGGATTCATCGGATCGTTCCCACAGTATTTGAAATTCACATACAAGTGCGCACGCGTAGTTCTCGGATTGCCTACGAATGAAAAAGAAATGCGAAAAATTAACCAAAATGCCTAAAGGGACAACTCGGATTGTCCCCCAAGTGCGCGGTAGGTTCTGCGCCACTGGGAAATGGACTCCGTTGGTTCGCGGGCTGGTTGGCTATCCGCTGATCATCCTGGGTGGTTGCAGGTCGTATTAAAATCATCCGGAATAATTTTTTGTATTTTATTTCTGAAAATATTAATTACTTTTATGTTTAACGAATTCATTCATTTTGATGAAGACAAAGCATCGACTGTTATTTCTTTTAGTAGGTTTCAAATGTAACTGGTGGGGACTGTCCCCATCGTCCCCCTGTAAAGAACCGCCACTGCACAAAGGTGTACATTTACTTATATGTTCCTAGCGTGTACAGTCGTGGGAGATCCCACGCACTTTTTTTGCTCCGAAAGCGAGAACTTCTTCCTATAAAAATGCACCATTAAACAGAGCAATTTAACTGTTAAATGAATCTGTATTGAGCATCGACATCTTCAATGTCACCTACAGAGAGTTAAGTAACTATCTTCTGACATATGTCACAAGATAGTGAAACTGCCCCCATACACTTTTTTCTCTAAATTTTATAATCTTCTCCATAATATTCTGGCGTATAACTGTTTTATGGAGAACCTGTAAAATAAATGAAAAAAATTTAATTGTATTTTGGTTAACCTTTAGATTTAAATATAAAGTATGGCATTTTCTCTTTCTAAAACCGCTTAGATCATATTTCTAACCATGATAGTAAGGGAGACACGATGATTTATATGAGTTGTTCGGAAAAGCGAACAAATTAATTAGAATAAAAAAATAATAACATTACAATGACGCAATATTGATGGTTGTACGTTCGCATGTTTTGGTTAAAAGTCAAGGGTAAATACCGGCACTCGCATCTAGTAATCAAAACAGGATATTCTGAAACCACAAGGAGAGATTACGCCCCAAGACTATGTTAATTGCAAACTGATTAAACAAAAGTGGATTTGTTGCAACGGTCACCGTAAAGATGTTAATCCTCCACAAAAATCAAAATTAAATAAATTTCGAAAATCATTAAGGCGATCTAATAGTCCAGGGAAAAATCGAAATTGGTATTCACTTGGTTTAAAAATACTTGAGAAAAAGCTTTTGGAAAGGTTGGAAAAGGAATTTGAGAATTTTTTTTACAGGTAAAGGCCTGTGTAAAACATTAACTCCATTTTAACGCATTGCTTATTGTAATAAAACGCAAATTTAAAATTGATTTCACGGAACCAAGCGACGCGGAGCCTAACGTCTATTCCCCGCTCCGGCTGAGGACGGAATGACAGAAAATGGGTGTGCCAAGTCAGTAGTTCTTCGGTGGACGGCATAGAGTTCACTTTGAAAATCCTAATTCGTCGACTGCCGGCCGTATTGTGAAATTACAGCGCGAAAATGCATGTTTTATTTTATTTTGTAAATACCGGATATAAATATCAATATTTTTGCGATTATCATAAAAGAAACTAAATTTGCTACATTAAGCAATAAAACCATATCCGAAAAGGGGTTTATAAGTAGAAGAGTTTACTATTACTTTATTTTTTTCAAGGCTTATTAAAAGACTTACAAAAAAAAATGACCAATATTTTTAAGTACCGAGATATGTTCTACACGCAGTATTTAATTGAAGCATCTATAATACTTCTAAGCGATCAAATTTTCAAAACAAAAACATGATATTGTATGATTTTGCATTATTTAGTAAGGCTTCATCTTAAGTATGCGTCAGTACCGCGGGGAGTGGAAACAAGATCTGCAGTAGTTATCCCAAGCCAAGGTTTGAGCTAACATCCTCGGGCTTTTTTTTTACATTATCTTCTTCACACAGAAGGCTCTGAGAGAAACGATTTCTCTCAGGGCCTATGTCATCTGAGTTCGCTGTGTGGAGTAGCAATGTGTAGATTCAGCTGGAAGCGGATCCTTCTCCTTCTTCAAATCGACTACTCCCAGAGAACTCGGTCCAGTACTCGCACCCAAACCCGGAACTCGGCGGTCCGAGTCACTCGCGAGTCGGGTGTGGCAGCTTGGCAGTACGAGCGATTCGCACTCGAATCGCGGGTTCGCCGGCTCAGGTCAAACCCGTCTCGGTCCGAACTACTTACAAGTCAGGAGCAGGTTGCGCGTTCCGAGTTTTTTTGCAGGCTCCGGATCCGAGGTCCGGATTGAACCTGTGCGTCTCGGTCTGAGCCATTTGCGAGTCGGGAGTGGCTCCCGGGACCTGCTCCAAGATCTTAAGTTCTTTAAACTGGGGCGCTTGCCCCAAGCGGCAGTTTTAGGGGGCGCCAAAATCGTAACTTATGTTTGATTGAAAAACTTGATTCACAAAGCGCCTGGCACCAGCGCACGTTGTTCTATCGATTATTCATTTGATTTGAAAACGCCCAGTTGGTTTTTGAACACATCCTAAGTTGATTTATGAACGCATCCTAAGTCGATTTTGAATGCATGCATAGTGTGCGTGATGTCTCTGCCATGGGAATCCCCGTCACATTTAGAATCAGGGGCTACACGAGCTGAGCCGAATAAACCCGAGCGGTTGCCACTCATGAGAGGGGGCGCCACTCATCGAGAGGGGCGCCACTATCAAATTTCTGTCCCGGTTTGAAAAAGTCGTAGATCTGGGGCTGCGTCAGTTCAATCTCATATTAACTCCCTGAGCAAAGTCGGGGGTTACCCCAGCTAGTTCATAATATTTATCAATTTTTATGTATTATGAAAACATCTTTAATAAAAAAAAATATTTCTAATAACACACCAGAAGGAAATGGCACCGACGGGTCTTCACAGGAAGTACACACTTTGTGGTTTGACATTACTCTGACGTTATCATGAAAACTAAGGATATTGTTAAATGTACATGTAATGAAATGACCAAAATTATGTGTTCTAACTTGCACGGGATTAACTAACTAACTAACTATGTTATCCGATGAATGGTTCCCGGCGGTACCCATATCCGCCTCCCAAATTGTAATAGGGTATGGAATTGGAATATGTTCACAATAATGTCCTCTGCGTGCGAACTCTATCTAAATTTCTTAATAGACAATAATCAGTGTTAATTTCAAGCGACCTACCAGGTAAGTATGGTCCTGCATACATTTTTAGGAAGCATCGCGTTCATTGGTCGAGACATTGTACATACGAGGTTTGTTCAAAAGAAAAGGTGAATTTTGAATTTTCGCAGGCTGTGTACATTCGATTATTGAATTTTTTTTTGTTATGTTGGTACACATATGTTAATCATATGTTAGCATTATCAGAGCATTATTATCATTAGCAGTAAGCACTTCTGGAATGCGCTTTTCGGTATGGCCATCAGCTCGTTCTTCGATTCTGACTTTATCTCGGTATACCTGTAGAAGATCTAAATTATGTATATTTAATGGAATTACTTAATATAAGCGATTTAGCGTCAAGGCGCATAGCGAGCGATTTAGTTTGTCTTTTTAATATTTCGAATGGCAGACTGGACGCCCTTGATTTAATCAGTAAAATTAATTTGAGGATACCCACGCGCGATACTCGCTCTAATGCGATTTACCTTGTAACTAATTCTGCTAGTAATTATTTTGTTAACTCTCCTCTGCAAAGACTTCATATACTCGGAAATAAATATTCCTCTATAGACGTTTATCGTCATCAATCGATGTCAAAATTTAAACTCAGTGTATTAGAACAATTAAAATAAATCTACTAATATCATGCACTATATAGCACCTTAATCGAAATATTATGGTAGCTATGTTTCGATAAACACGTAATAAATACTTTAAAAAAGTTTGCTAATTACAAACATAAATATTGACAATCCTATTGTATTTCCCTCTATAATTAAAATAACAATCTCACATTAATTTACTTACCATATATTCTATGTTACCTGCTTTGTGTCAACTATTATATTTGGTGTTATCTATATTTTGTATATCTTATATCTTATGTTATCTTTATTTTGTTTCTTATATTTATATTATGTTTATATTATATTATGTTATTTCTTATATTTTTCCAAAAACATGTACTGCACTATATGTAAAAGCCCTATGGGCGTTTAAATAAATAAATAAATAAATAAAAATAAAATATCTCTATAAATTATCTCATCAATTGTGGCAAAACGCTTTCCTTTCATTGGTCTCTTCAGTTTTGGGAATGGGAAAAAGTCGCAGGGAGCCAAATCTGGTGAATATGGTGGTGAGGCATGATTACGGTGTTGTTTTTGGCCAAATAAACACGAACAAACATTGATGTGTGAGCTGGTGCATTATCGTGATGCAAAATCCATGATTTGTTTTTCTACAATTCCATCATTTGAGCCGTATTGCTTCACGCAAACGTTGCATAACTTCCTTGTAGTATTCCTTATTAACCGTACGACCTGTTGGCAAGAACTCATGATGCACCACGCCATTGTAATCGAAGAAAACAGTGAGAAAAACTTTCACATTTGATCGAACTTGGCGTGCTTTTTTCGGTCTTGGCTCTTCGGGCCGCTTCAATTGGGATGATTGGGCCTTGGTTTCGACGTCATAACCATATACCCACGTTTCATCACCAGTTAAGACCCTTTTGAGCAAATCTGGATCGTAGTTGACGACATTCAACTACTCCTGAGCGATACTAATGCGACGTTGCTTTTGCTCAAAATTTAGCAATTTCGGAACAAACTTCGCAAAAATCGAAGAACACACAACTAACTATCCAGTTGTCAAAAACAAACCACTAATCCAAAATGGCTGATAATGCTAACATATGATTAACATATGTGTACCAACATAACAAAAAAAAATCGATAATTGAATGTACACAGCCTGCGAAAATTTAAAATTCACCTTTTCTTTTGAACAAACCTCGTATATTTTCGTATGAACCGGTGGATGCAATTTTTAGCCATAAATTGTTTTAATTATTTGTCTAGTTTGTAGTTTTTCTAGATTTTAGAAATATATTGTAAGTTTGTACAGCGCCCTTGAGGTGATTTTTCACAAAAACGGCGCTATATAAATCATCCAATTATTATTATTATGTTCAGAGGCTGAAGGCAGTGGTGGGGGAAGGAGATGAGGAAGAAAGTGGAGGGGAAGTACCCGGCTATTCAGATCTGGTCATCAAAAATGTCTAAAGCCATTTCAAGCTCGATAAATGCTGTCGTCCCACAGGGATTGGTTCTGTCTCCGACTTTGTTTTTGTTGCACATCAATGAGCTTTTGTCATGTGCACCAATTCACTGTTACACGGATGACAGTACAGTCCATGATAGCTTTTTGTTCGGCAAGCCTCCAAAGGGCTCACAAATTCTAACGGCTCGGAGGGCTTTGAAACAAAGAATGGACGGTTACCTCGAGAGTGTTTTCTCTTGGGGTAAAAATAATCTCGTTGAATTTAATGTTTCAAAGACCCAATCATATCTGATTACGTCTAAAAGGGATCAAAATGTCTAGTCTCCTTCAACGGAAGCAATCTTCCGAACAGGCCTTCTATTGACATGCTTGGTGTATCTCTAAGTGACAAGCTCAGATATGGGGGCTCCATCGAAGCCAGAGTTAAGTTAGCCTCTCAAAAACTGGGCGTACTGTACAGGGCCCGCAGATACTTTAACAGTACACAACTGCTAGCCCTGCACAAATCACAAGTGCGCCCCACGTTGAATTTGGCAGCCACCTCTGGTCTGGAGCCCCAAAATTATTATTGATAAGTGCAAGCGCTACAGTAATTTCCCCCCTAATACCATGCGAGCGAAGCCGCGGGTAAAAGCTAGTAAATAATAAAGTGAGATAGAGTCTAAGAATTCATAATAAATTGCACAGCACTCTTGAGGTGATTTTTCACAAAAAACGACGCTCTACAAATTATCCAATTATCATTAAAAAAGTTTTGAGATCCCTTGTCTACTGTATTTTGTACATTCTACTGTAAATTGAATCATTTGTCAAGGGCATTTCCAGAAATATAATTCCATATAAGGAAGCCTTATATGGAATTATAGTTCGGAGAACATATTTCATCAAATTCACAGAATCTCACTTCCTGATGGAGAGGTCATTGATTAGACACATCCTACATTGTATAATACTTTTTTTATGTGAATACCGCACAAGAGTCCCATCTATCCCATCTGGAGCCAGTGAGACTATGGCATCCTCAACTGGGGTATGCTGTGAGACTGGAGGTAGTGGGAATGGGATGCAGGTGGGAAAAAGGACGGTGGAGATGGTAGCTATTGAAATGTGGTCACAAAACACAACTAAAGCCATTTCAAGCAACGTTTCAATTTTGAATGGTGGTCTTAGACCAGGAGGATACTGAGAGTATCTTCCACTCTGGAATATGTCGTAAATATACTATATATTACTTTTAATTAATTGACGGCCGGCGTGTTCTAGTGGTAAGGCTCTTGACTAGCATTCCGAAGGTCGCGGGATTGAATCCCGGCGTGGCAAATAAATTTTATTTGATTAATTTGTGTTATTTCACAATTTATTCATTTAAAATAATATATGGTTTATTTGCGGAATGTTCCAGAGTGGAAGATACTATTAGTATCACCCTGCTGTAAGACCACTATTCAGAATTGAAATTCGTTGCTTGAAATGGCTTTAGCCATGTTTGGTGACCAGATCTGAATAGCCAGGTACTTCCCCACCTTCCTCTTCCCCATCTCCTTCCCTTCTCCACTACCTTCAGCCTCACAAAAGTGCAATTCCAGAGGATAGACGTCCAGTGGGCCGCCCCAGACATAGTTGGGCGAGGCAACTCCAGAAACTGTGTGAGGAGAGGATGGGACTGCCACAGACGGAGGCCAAACAATCAGCACAAGACAGGGACGTATGGAGAAGCCTTGTCGATGCGGCGGGTCCCCAACCCAAATAGGATAAGGGGCAGAAGATGATGATGATATTGATGATGTATATTGATGAGCAATTTATCTTCTCGTTTACATGTCTTACGTCAACACGTTATATATCGACATTATAGGGTATCTGTCTGGTGACCGGGAGGGAAACATATTTTGTCAATGTGGTCATGGTCTGGAAACGTGAATAAAATAAGTGGAAGGCAACGTCAGTGCGAGGTTTACCTACCGGGAACTGGTGGCTCCCGGCCAGTTTGTCAATGCGGGCAGTGGGCAGTGGCGCACCCGTTGTGTTTCCTTGAGGACGAGTTAAAATAAATCAACTAAGGATGTATTCAAAAACCAACTGGGCGTTTTAAAATCAAATGAATATTCAATAGAACAACATGCGCTGGCCAGGCACTTTGTAAATCAAGTTTCTTTTTCAATCAAACATATATAAATTACGATTTTGACGCCCCCTTAAACTGCCGCACAGGGCAGGCGCCCCAGTTTGCCCCCTCTAGATCCGGGGCTGAGTGCAATATAACTACTGGAGCGATTTCGCAAAATAAATAAATTTGCCTTGATTGCTCGAGATTTACAGGAGATTTTTTTTTAATTTTCGCCAATATTAAAAAAATTGTACCTTCGAATTTTAACATGGACACAAACACTTACTATAGTGCTATATAACCAATTAATTAACCTGTATTTTACCGTTTATCTCACGTTTGTAGGATTTATAAAACAAATTTTTAAAAATCGTAAAATTTATAACCGAGAGAATCCTATGTGTTGTTACATTGAAACTTCGTGAGAGGTACTTATTCGAGTCAACATAGAATATTTTCGACTTCTGTAAGTTGTTTGTGGTATACTTGATAATGAAAGGTGCATATCTATGGAAAAAGGACTTAACTTTAACCGTAAACAGCTGATCAGAAATTATATTTTAACATTGTTCTAAAATAGTCTACGAAGTTCGGATATGCGACACCTACAGTCATAATAGATAAAGCATTTCAATAGCTTCGTTTTAAAATAAATGGCTGGCCGTGGAAATGTTTTAAATAATTACAATAAATGTTTTTTTTTTTTTTTTTACATTAAGTCCACACAGGAGGCCCTGAGGAAAATAATTTCCCTCAGGGCCTATGTCATCTTTGAGGATGCTGTGTGGAGGGTGTTTTTGAGGAGAGGAAGGAGTGAACAAGGGTCTTGAAGAGACCCATGTTGTAGGAGGGAGGAAACACTGAGGCCGGCAAATCGTTCCACAGCCGAGCTGTTGAACTCAAGAACGAGTCGTAGAAACGACCCGTTCTCATGTGACTAATGTCAACCGTGTACAAATGTTGAGCGCGCATTTGGCGTGTTTCCCGGCTATGCACCGGTGCCGAGGGGATCAATGACGCTAGTTCCTCGAAGCGTCTTCCATTGTAATACCGATAGAACAAGGACAGCATTCCCACCTGGCGCCTGTGCTCTAAAGATTGCAATCCGTTTGTTAAATTAGGAGAATCTATCAAACGGACCGCCCGTTTCTGCACAGAGTCAAGGGTTTTTTTCAGGTATTTTGGGGCTCCAGACCAGAGGTGGCTGCCAAATTCAACCGTGGGGCGCACTTGCGATTTGTACAGGGCTAGCAGTTGTGTACTATTAAAGTATCTGCGTGCCCTGTACAGTATGCCCAGTTTCTGAGAGGCTAACTTAACTCTGGCCTCGATGAAGCCCCCGTACGTGAGCTGGTCACTTAGAGTTACACCAAGCATATCAATGGAAGGCCTGTTAGGGAGAATGCTTCCGTTGAAGGAGACTAGATTATCATTCCTATCCCTTTTAGACGTAATCAGACATGATTGGGTCTTTGAAACATTAAATTCGACAAGGTTATTCGTACCCCAAGAGAAAACACTTTAACGAATGGTAGGAAAATGTGGACTATTTCTGGACCGCTATCACCTTCCACCTTCGCCTTCACGACGTTGTAAATAACTAATTGTGTAAAATATAACCAAATTCTTATTTTAAGCTTTTGTAAAGGTCATTTTATGGAAATTTCCAGTCCCAAAGAGCTCTAAATTCACTAGTATTTCAAAATAAATATTAATTCAATTTAGGTAAATCAGGGTAGCAAAGGTAAAGTCATGCAATGTCTAATGTTTTCAATATAATATTCTCCACGTGCAAAGTCGTAACTTCCCCAAGCATAAACTTTCTAAAAAAGTGTGTTTATCGGAAGTGACCTACCAGGTAAGTATGTTTCAGTATCTATTTGTAAATAATAAAATTAGATAGATCCTAAGAATTCAAAATAAATTGTAAAGCGCCCTCGAGGTGATTTTTTACAAAAACGGCGCTCTACAAATTGTCCAATTATTGTGTGCTTGCATGCACCCACACAAAAACAAAAGGTAAAAAGTTACTATATTATTACATTACAAGTTATTACAAGTACATTTTTATAATCTAATGTTAATTTACTTCTAATCTCCTTTCTACTTTCTACTTTTTGTATAATTTTTACTTTTTATTCTAATTTCTACTTTTTTTATATAATTTCTACTTCTTACTATAATCTTTCTCTAGCGTCATTTAAACTAATTCTAGCGTCATTTAAACTAAATCCATATGTTCACACTAGATTTCATATTTCACACAACATAACTTTTCTCCATTGATCACCATGAGACAGGCAGCCGCCTAGTATGGTGATTTAATATTTCTTCTTTATATAAGCGTCATAAATATGTAACATGTGTTGAATAAATAAAATAAAATAAAAATAAATTATTATAATTGGACAATTTGTAGAAAAATAAAAGTGGTCCATTTTTCGACCATAACCGCTCCAGTTGGTAAGAAAAAGTATATAAAAACTAATGCAAGCATTATAGACATGCATCAAAAGCTGAACTTCTACTTGGGAAAACTTCTACAGTTATTATGTTTGTTTAGTTTAGGGACCGGGCCCCCGTTGGGGGCGCCACTGCAATGTGGTCAGCAACATTGGGGCAAGGTTCACCCGGTGGGGAGTTGGGAGGATGTTGTGGTCTGGAATGAATCACAACGATTAAAATGGAAATCCCACTAGGATACCGTTTACCCGTTTTCCTAATATAGAAGCCCGGGGGGTGCAGCGTTACATTCAGTCAGTGCGTTATAGCAGACAGTGCAGGTTCTCTGGATTAACTCTCAAAACTTCAAGTGAGTACTTTCAAAATTCATCCCGTCTCAGATTTAAAAAATATATTGTTTACTAGCGGGTACCCGGTGTGCGCTACAATGTCACTCAAAGAAAGCAAGTGTTTGTGTTTTAATTCTATTTATTGAAGTGTTTTTGAATATAAAAGATATTTTGTTTTTTCCGTCTGGTGCGTACACAAATAAGTCAAAAAGGTTTTCTGACGCCACTTACAGCTGTACATGTGACAAGCATGGATTTTCCTAATTTACCTGCTATCTTCTACCGCTACTATTTATTTATTTATTTAAGGAACATAAACAGTCTTAGTAATATAATAAACATAAGAGGATGATAAAAAAAACAGACCAATTATTAATGTTCACAGGTAGGTATTTAGAAACAAGACTAACTAAATGTAAACTAGAATATTTAAGAAAAATTAAAAAAAAAAAAACAGAACTAAGCAGCAATTAAAAAAATAATGATAGTACAAATCTGAATTCAACAAATGATAAACCAATACATAACAATAAAATAAGTGTGATTATAACTGAAATAGACTGCAAAATAGATATTTGATTTGGGAAGGGTAAGGGGAGGAGAGGGATAAGGGAAATTTAAGGGAAAGTTGCCACGCAAGTAATATAAAAATATTAGATACAATTAATTAAATCGTCATGAATATGTGTTATTCGCACCTAGAATGTTATACAATGAAGTTTTGCAGCGTCAGTAACTAGCAGTAAATACGTCAGCACGTGTGTCTATATTTGCAAATTTATTGTTATAGTAGTTACACGTCCTTTGCATAAATTCATTTTGATTGGAATTGGTGTTGAATCTATCAATATAGAAAAGGGTATTTTGTCTATGTCTCCTTTGCAACCCCTTCCTCTGCCCCTCCTTCACCCCCACCCCATATCTGTGTGTCCTTTCCCTGTTCCCTTCCTACTGCTAAAATATATATATAATACACACATTTTCAAACAACTTGCGTCCCACCTATTGTATAATACAAATTTCATGGGAATGAGCTCACCATTATGTAAAGAAACCTTCGCAGGCATGCGCATAACAACTCATCAAAGTTTCATCGCAATCGGTACAGGAACGCATACGGGACAAACTAAGAAACATTCATTTTTACATATAAAGATTAACTTTTAGATTGTACTTTTTTTTTGTCACGTATCGAGGCTTCTGACTCACATAATGATGTCATATTTTACCTCATCTGTTTTAAATTACAAAATTAATATATTTTCATTATTAATGACCAATATTCTTAAAAACGTAACTAGTCCTTAACTTAAGAATTCACTTTAAAATATTTTCCTCGCCTAGGCAAAATACAAGAGAAAATAATCCTCGTAAGACTAGAATTATTTGTTCAGGATAACAAAATAATACCAGATTTCCAACACGACTTTAGAGCGGGTCATTCGACCTCACATCAACTCCTCCGTGTGGTTGAACACATTAGGATTTAATATAAACAAACATACGGTAATCCTTTTGATTGACTTAAGCAAAGCTTTTGACAAAGTATGGCATTTTGGCCTACTTTATAATGCCCGACGGGTTAATTTAAAAATGATTCTCATTTATGATCTTTTCACGGTTCCTTCTTTAATTTACTTTATATTTTGACTATTTAATTCATTCATATTTTATATAAATATGTTAAAACAACACTATAAACATCCACAAATACAAAATACATATTTACGTATCAAAAATAATGTCTACAAAATGTTTGAATATTTACTGAGAAAGTGTAAATGTTTATTAATCATTGTGGTTTCCTTAATAGGTAGCTTGCAAAATGCAATCTACATTATCGGCTCACCTCAAATATATTATGCCATTTACAGGATGTGACTGTTAACCTAACATTAATATTATTTACATAATGTATTTTACAATTCGGCGAAATCTACAATATAATAATTACATATCCGTGGTCATTAGTTTCATTTTGATAAGTCCAAAAGTGTCATTTCTTGGGAGAATAGTTTAAGTCAGTGAATGGAAAGGAATAGTTTGATGAATCCTTTGAGCATATATAGTTCATCATCATCATTTTCATCCCCTTATCCTATTCGGGTCGGGGACCCATTGCATCGATAAGGCTCCTCCATACATCCCTGTCTTGTGCTGACTGTTTGGTCTCCGTCCATGGCAGTCCCAACCTCTCCTCACACAGTTTGTGGAGTTGCCTCGCCCAGCTGTCTGGGCAAGGACGTCTACCCTCTGGAATCGCACTTAGTATCTTCCTCGGAATTCGGTCATCAGGCATTCTTAGTACATGCCCAAGCCACCTCAGTTGCGATTTTTCTATGAAGAGTAGCAGTGGTTCATTGTTTGTGTAGTTATTATTACAAACTATGCACAATGAAAGAGAGCTCTTTGTATAACATAGTGAAATCAAATAAGTTTTCACAAAACTACCGCTTTTCATTTAACAATAAATTTAAACAGTTTGACCTTTTTAATTGCAGCAATCAAGATCCAAGATGGCTCCGTACAACAGTCACAATCAATTTCACTACAACGAAGACACCCAACAGACCAATCAACCGTTCGCTTTTCCCGGCATCTCAAAACCCGTCACTGTGCAACCGGTGTACACTCCGCAACCGCCGACAATTGACGAGGTCGTCAACAAAGTCACCCAGATCGTAAATGAATTCATCCCCAACACGACGAGCGTCTACGACAATATCGACGAGGCGGTGAACGCCATGGGAGTGGACGAAAACTCAAACAGCGCAGGCGGCGCCGTCACGGACAGTTTGTTGCCTGATTTCGTCAGCCAGGCAGGGAATGGAATCGGAGAAGCGGTCACGGAAGTCAAGGAGCTGACGACTAACTTCAACGGAGATGGAGATTCCGTAATCGGTGAGCGATTTCTCGAATTGATTTGACCCCTAGGGATTGGACATCTGCATTTGCAGTGTTGAAACATTATGCCCAAGTAGGTACAAAACACTGCAATTGCAGTATCGACCTTGTACATTTAATTTACCTTGGAATATTTCCTCTACTAGATTACTTAACCACTCCGACCCGTAAGCGTGTTTACATGGAAATATAACAATAGCAGTTAAGTACAATAAGCGTGTTTTCACGTCAACGTGTGTGTTCCCACAGAAATCGTTATAACTCTGTTATTGTTCTAGTGACAACCCTAAAACAAAAAGTAGTAGATCCATATTGAATCAAGCTTCGTATTTCTACTCAAAATTGTCCATAGAAGTACATTAAAAATACTTATTTTGTAGAAACAGTTTTCACCCGCCAAATCGCCTATGCGCTGTTAGACATTGTTAATTTTTTTATTAAATATTCTTGTATAAAATGGTAAAAAAATGACGTTATGAAATTGTTTACTATACATTTATACAATGGAATAAGTGTTTTTCTTTACATAATCCTTGATTTTAGTACCGTTTTCACATAAAAACATCACGTGAGTCATTTTTACAATTTGTGTATGTTTGCATTCTAAATTTTAATATTTATAAGCTTTCAAAAACAGTTTTTAGTATTCGTTCAGAAATGTTTCATTTATAGAGCTTTAATTGCGAAATTAAAAAGTCATTTTATCAAGCATGGAATTCTCTATATGTTTGGCTGCAACAAAAATATATTTTTTTATTTATTGTTGATCTCGATGGTTAACCACACCACTTCTGGTTCAGACCCGTTGCAGTTTTGATATCTGTATTAAAGCAAAAATTGCGGAACTTCCATAACCAATTAAAATTAAATTTTCAGAACTAATTAAAATGAAATCCACAAGATTTTTTTTTTTTTTTTTTGTAATAAAAATACAAAAACATTACAAGGAAGCTTTTGACTGTCCAACTAGGAAGGACTCCCGTTCTAGGACAGTCAAATTGATAGGTTTCGTATATATTAGGTACATGATGATTAATATATGTAGTGTTAAGTAAGATTGACAAATTACATTTATCTAATTACAATATATGACACAGTTTTATAATTAGTCAAGCATCGAATATACAACGTATAGTGTTTTCGAATTTCGAATGAAATAAAAACAGTCAAGGCAAAGAAAATAAACATTTGGGTAACAAAAGAATATAGTAAATAAAAAGCACGTATACAATAAAAACAGTAAAGGAAAAGAAAATAAAAGCAGTAAAGGAAGAAAATAAAAACAGTAAGGGAAAGGAAATAACATTTGGGAAACAAAAGAAATATAAGGCGCTCGTAAGACATAATTATCTACTGAACCAGTAACAATTTTGTTATTTTTGAATACTAAAAAAAACAGTATACAAGAGAAACAGAAGAGGAAAATAAAATAAAAAGTTTGGAAACAAGTTTTGATTCATTGTAAATTTACTCATATCGTTCTCCCAACTTTTGTTCTGCCTTACAACATTTTAATAGGATGCCATGGCATCGCCGATTCCAGGTAAAAATTCTATCACCAAAGTTACAATCAATATAAAATTGTTTTTCTTCTTCCGACGCAGGAAGCATCACCTCAACCATCCGCAGTTACATCAGCGACAAGGAGGAGGACCACGACTACCACAACAACATCCACGGGGGCAGCATGGAGCATGTCGCCAAGGGCAACCCCTACTTGTATCTGGTCATCGTGCTGGCCGTGCTGGTGGTTCTGGCCACCGTAGCGCTGCTGCTCTACATCCGCCACAAGCGCAGCGCATCCGCCAAGATCAGTCCCGGAGTCAGCATCGTGGGCAAGACCTTCGAGCCGCACACCTTCGGCGACAAGACCCTGGCCGGACAAAGCGCACGAAGCGAGCAGTACGGCGCGTGTGACGACCCGGCACAAGACCCCAAATCAAGCAAATCAACCAAAAAATGATTGATGTACAACCGATGATTATCATTGTTTAACTATAATGCATGTTAATTCCTATAGTAATATTTATTACATAATTTTAAGACAAGACGCTATAAACTGAATAATTAGTTTTTTTTACTGATTATCATCAAGGCGCTACATTCCAGAATTCAACTTGCAAACTGCATAAAATATTTTATCACCCATGATCTTTATATTTATAGCACATAATTTATAAGCACACGTAGAATAAAATAGTCACTGTCCAGATTTCTTAATTGCACGGAGAGATCAATTTGTTGTTTATTGCACGGGCTTCATTAACCTGTTGAATGCCGGACGTATTTCAAAAAAACCTCGCGGATTTTACCTTGCTGCTTCCGGGTCAAATTTCCATATAAAAAAAAAGGAATTGCTTTTTTTGATATTGTTTTCTGTTTACCAGATAATATATCTTATTATTCATGTATCTTAATAATATCGTGAGAGGGCTTTCCAGAATAGCTAACTAAACTAAAAAAAAGATTAAAAAATCTTCAATTTTGGAAATAATTGTCAAAAAATATAATCACACAAGTATAAACTGATTTTATTATTTCTACACAAATCTGAATACATACACAACATGAAAAAACTAAATTCAAAGGAGTTTGCAAATAAACAAAGACCTTTATACGCATTTGAAAATGTAAAACTTCGATTTTTCGCCTTTGACAGTTGCAAAAAATGACTCGCCAAATCATAGAAAATTAATTTTAAAATATCGTATAGCTAGATTAATGAAACCATTAGTTACGTCAAGAATGATATTGGCGCAAGCGATTCAGACCTTGTTCTTCATACAGTTTTTTATTGCATTTTAAAAAAAAAATTGGGACCGCTGGCAAATGATAGGTTAATAGACTATTTGTACCACGATTTATTGTTGCAAATGTCCACACGCAGTAAATTGGACGCACACTGTCAGATAGGGACAGGTTCTTGGTTAGCAGGTTGGGTGGAGAAACGGAGATGAGTTGAGTCTATAGTTAGTGATGAGCAGTTTTAAAATAATCTATATAATTGTTAAGATTCTGAGCTTTAAAGATGGGATCAATGGCGGCAGATAGATGCTACATCCCGGACTTATAACATTCCAGAGAATACTGAAAAACCAGACATCAAGGACTCCATACATTTAACGATTTTTCATAATATTATTATGTTAACAGTTATTCTGTGATTTTAAATAGATAAAAGCTAACATAATTTTTTTTTAATAATGACATGTATAATATATCACAGCTGTTCATTTTATGTTCACCTTTCTTAACATACCAATTAAGAAATTTCAATAAATAAAAAGATTTTTTGTTAAAGCTAACACGTAGACAATACCATACTTGATAAAGTGACATTTTTATATTTATCTTTAACTAACCTAATAGAAGAAATATCCAAAGACAAAATGAACATATATGGTCAACACTGCAATTGCAGTGCTTTGCACTGTGCACAGGAATGATTCTTCAACACTGCTATTGCAGGGCTCCAGCCCCTAAGGGTTAATGTTAGATCTCACAACTATTAGAACTCTTCATTAACATCGGACAATACTGCACAAGAGTTCCAACTGGTCCCGAGCTCAATACTGTACAAGAGACCCTTCTGTTCCAGAGCCGATGAGACTATGGCAGTGGCGGTTCTTCACAGGGGGACAGTGGGGACAATCCCCACCAGTTACACCCTCCTAAAGGAAATAACAGTCGATGCTTTGTCTTCACCAAAATGAATAAGTTCTCATAAAAGAAATTAACATTTGCAGAAATAAAACACAAAAAATTATTCCGGGTCATTTTAACGCGACGCGGCGACCACCCAGGCTGACCAGCGGGAGTGGAATAATAGCCGACCAGTGCACGAGCTATAAGTCCACTTCTCAGTGTGCAGAACCTACTGCGCACTTGGGAGACAATCCGAGTGATCCCTTTGGGCTTCTTGGTTAATTCTTTGGGTTTCTTTCTCGATCTTGGGCAAACCGAGAACTGCACATGCACCCTCGTATGCGAATTTCAAATACCGTGGGGATAATCCAATTGTTCCCTTCATGACAGAATACCAAACCATTTGTATGCATAGTTCCGAGCGGGAATCGCTCGCGTTCAAACTAATAATCGATAATAATCTTGCAAGATAAAGGTATGTTTTTAGGTTTTCACGGCCAAAAGGTATTTTTGTTATTATTTTTGGGGTGTTATGCCGTGTTTCGCTACCTCCTTCTTTAGCCAACGTTTCGGACAGCGTTACAGTGTTCATCATCATGATGTAACGCTGTCCGAAACGTTGGCTAAAGAAGGAGGTAGCGAAACACGGCATAACACCCCAAAAATAATAACAAAAATTGCAAGATAAAGCGTTATTTTTATTATACAATATTATTGTTATTAATTGGTATACATCTAGAGACATTTTATATTATTTTGCGTTTACATATCCAATAGCATGATTTGACCATCAAAATTTTTTTTTGAGAAATTTTATATTAGGTACAGTACAGGTAAAAAAATGTCGATCCCCACCATCAAAGAAGTGTTCGAGCCACCACTGGACTATGGTATCTACAATTATATTGCGAGGCTAAAGGTAATGAGGGGGGGGGGGGCTGAGAAAGAGGAAGAAGGGGAAGAATCTGACTATTCAGATCCAGTCACTTCAAGCAACGTTTCAATTTTGAATAGTGGTTTTACACCAGAACGATATTGAGAGCATCTTCCACTCTATTATTTTAAGACCTATTCAGATATAAGCGATAATGGTAGCGAAAATCAAGTGAGTATGCGGTAAACTGCTCAAACCTAGTTGGATTTGGCTTCAGCCATAGGTAGCGAAAAGTTGTGAGCGCAGCGTATGTTCTATATAAGCAAAGAACAACCCTTCTTACGCACAGAAGGGCATCAGCAGTAGATTAATTAAGAAAAAGAATCAAATTTTTCTCAATTTCCATCTAACTGAAGATGCGAAATCTCTTTAAAATGGCAAGACAGGTAAAAATCAAAAACATACACGGATGCGCAAACTAAAATATTAGATTGTGTTATGACATGACGTTAAGAGAGATCAACCTGGTAATTACAAATTCTCTCTCAGACTGATGATATGTTGCGCAAATTTAAAATATAAATATGATATGATATATTATGTGCAATGAAGATAACAGAATCGATTTATTTATATAGGCATTCTTTACCCTTTGAGGAAAATCGTCGAAGATGCGATACAATGAACAAGGATAACGCAAATATAATATTTTTTAAAACACTGCTGACCAAAACGTCTTACGAAATTACTAAACCGAGTCGCTGAAGATATGAATTCGATATCTTAAAAGCTTATTTCTACTGGGAAATCAAAGGATATTCACATTCATTTGCAGATGTGTCAATATTTACAAGGAATTTTGAATAACGAGTTTCTAACCTAAAACGTAATTAAACAGTTAAATACTAACGTTTTGCCGCACTGCCGAAACCCATTTGTGGCGTGGACGTATTGGGGGTGCCGAAATTGAAAGCCATGTCGCTTTGATTTAACGCTGGCTTTTTAAATTGTTGAAATCAACCAAACACAAAAAAAACTCGAACTTCAAACACTCCACAAAACTGACAAATTTAACCATAGACTAATTGGAAGGAAACGTCAAAAGACAAGTACCCCACGGATGAGGGGCTTGCCCAGTAGATTGTCTATGGTTTTTAAGAAAATATGTGGGAAGGGATCGAATAATAGGCTTGACTTTAGAAATGGACCATAAGACAACCGAGCCTTTCGACGCGACGGCTTCAGTTAGTACCTGGCATCGTACTTGGGCAAATCAGCCTTGTAACTAACCATCTTGCCGTTCCGAAGGGTAGGCAGAGAGAGAGGACGGGTTTATTTATGGAACGCCAAACAATCCGGTATTGGCACACACTCCTTGCCTCATACAAATTCATACATTATCTTCTACCAGCCGTGTAAAACTAAATAAATATTTCTAAAAGCTCTTTTTAGATTGAAATATAAATAAAAATAGATTACTTTGAACGCCAAAATTGCAGCTGCCATAGTAATAAATACTAAAAATTCGTAGAACATAATATAACATGATTTGATTTAGTTATAAAAAAATCGGTGATGTTTTACAACTTGAAATTTTTCTTAATTATTTTATTTTAACTAGTTGCGTAATGTAAATTCGACTTTGGGTAATTTATTTAGTTATTGCATTATCGTAAAATATAAATTATACATGTTATTTTATTAGAATCCCGAGCATAATCCGAGTGTTTCAAATTCTTTCCCAAAATGTGGGGCATTTATTCTTTTAGTCTTTCTTTTGTCCTGGTAGCCCTGTTTCAGATTGAAATTAGAGTGTGGGTACTTGAAATGGATTGTCACTGCGGTTCCAGTAGTTACTGGACACCGAGCTACTTTTGTAACCGGTTCCACATAAGAAAAACTGTGGAGAGGGGGGGTTGCTCGAGAAATTCGGAGAAAAAATTGCCATCCTGCGTGAGGGAGGTGGGTGGCTATGGTACAATTGGGAACAGTTCAATTCCGAGAAAAAGGATCCAGCTCCTCAAAAAATTGTTATTATTGTTGTTATACGCCCATATGGGCTTTTACGTAGATTATACAATAATATTTAAGATATCGAGGATTATACAAACATAGAATTTAAACCAAAATTTATAAAAATGAAAACATTTTAAAAATATAAAGGTAGTTTTTGAAGAATATAGCGTAAAACCGTGAAATATTTGAAACAATATAACATTTGACAATAACATAGAATAAAATACAATATAAAACATTACAATAACACATCAAATCGTTAAATATATTACACACACGTTACAATAATTTGTAGGATTCCACAAAGTGTTGGTTTAAAATGCATTTTAGATTATAAAGGGAATCAGCGAATATATCTACAATATCACCAAACTTGTTGCCTAAATCATGCATCCTATTGGTAAGTGAGTGTGATTGATAGCTGGTTGTGTATGTGTTGCAAAAGAATGTAATATTTTGTCTAGTATTCCTTGTCGGTACATGGAGTTTAATGGTAGTAACAATGGCAGGGCTGTCAATTAGGTTGTTCATGACTCTGTATAATAAAATTAAATCTGAAATGATTCTTCTGTCAGATAGCGTAATTAAATTAAGTCGATTCATCAAACTTATATAATTAATGTTTTCTATTGGGATTTTGAGCTTGAAATTTAAGTACCTAAGAAATTTGTGTTGAACCCGTTCTATTTTGTTAGAGTGTACTTTATAAAAAGGGGACCAAATAGGTGAATTATATTCCACTTGATTTCTAACTAATGAAATATAGAGTGTTTTCATGCAATCCAAGGACTTAAAATCAGTTAAGGTTCTACAAAGGAAGCCAAGCATCTTTAAAGCCTTATTAGTTATTTCATCTATATGTGCTGTGAAAGTTAAGTTTGAATCGAATATAACTCCCAAGTCGCGAATTTGTGATACTGGTGTTAATTTAACATTATTTAAATTATATTCATGTAAGATTTGAGAATGAGTTCTGGAAAATCGAATTACTTGACATTTCTCAATGTTCAAAAATAACATATTTTGTTTGCACCATTTTAAAAGTTCATCTAAATTAAACTAGTTAGTTCCCTTGTAAACCATTTTGGATAATTAGATGATGTGAAGCTAACCCTGGGAACAAATTGTTCTATAGAGGTATTTAAAATCGAGTAAAAGTATTCAATTTGATCATTAATATTATTTTCCTCATCTAAAAAAGACCAATCTGTTTGGGTAAGGTACTCAGTAATATGATGGTATTCAGCTTTGGAAAAGTTATACGATGGGGCACTTGTTTTTTTTGAAGATGTTAAAGGCATATTTGTTATGATAATGTCCAATGGTGGGTGGTGTTGATCTAACGGTAATAATAATTCGTGGGATAACTCAACCACTATTTTCGAATCACTTGAAAACACTAAATCCAACATTCGATTGTTAAAGTTGAAAATCTTGTTTGATTGAGTTAATCCCAGGAATACTGACATATCACGAATTTCACTGCATTTAGCACACTGTAATTCGGCTTGGTTTATAGCAGGTCTGTTGTCATCTTGGCTGGTCCAGTTAGGAAGGTTATAATCACCGGCAATAATGAATTTTGCTTTAGGATATTTGAATTTGAGTGCTTCTATGTCCTCATTGTGATTTTTATACGTTGTAAAAACAGCGACAAAATTGACATATTCTGTCGCTGTTTTTACAATTTTTAAAATATTTTTCAGATGTGATAATAATTATACCACATGGAACTAGTTCCAAAAATAATCTCAAAAAATAATACCGACGGTTTCAGTGACAGCAAAGGAACCGGCTTCTAGTAACCGGGACAGGAATATCGACCATCTCTAATTGACATCTCCAAACTCCAAAACTCCAATTCCGATTTGGTGCCGATGTGTACTGTGCTGTTTATGACTCATGTTACTGTTTTGTCTCTTCGATTGTTGATTTCCGATTTAATTTTCATTTTATTTCTCTTTTAGAGACGGCAAATAACTTTAGAAAGTTAGTTCGTTCAGAAAATTGCCTGAAAGTTAGTATTAACTTTGTTCATTGACAGGTGAGCGAAAAACTCTTCCTTTTTCTAACGTGCTGGTTTTGTTTTATTTCACGTAGCCAAATCTGTCAGAAAAAAAATCCGCAGCCAAATATGGCACATAACATAACTGCAGTTCACGCTAAAATTTAAAGCCACGATTATTATTTGTTAAGTAAACTAAGCATTCAATATTATTGTCATTGATTGTTGTGATCTAAGTGGATTCCAGTGATAATTATTTATTTTCTTATTCGAAGCCATTTGAAACCAGATAATATTTTGTAAGAATTCGTTGTTACCCATCGATTTAATACTTGAAATTGAACCTAATAACGGAACCAACTGATAAAGATCGACCCATTTTTCATTTTGGCAGTAATGAAATTTTTATTTTGTTATTGTAGTCTTTAAAATTTAGTTTTATTCAATGGAATATTTCGATCCCTAAGTTATTAATTAGGGTTAGAAAATTAACTCTGGTATTACTTCTGATATTATGACTTTCCATGTAATGGCATCCCCAATTGGGGTATATTGTGAGGTAGTAGAGAGGAGAATAGGAAGGTGGGGAAGTACTTGGCTATTCAGATCTGGTCACCAAACACGGCTAAAGTCATTTTAAGCAATGTTTCAATTCTAAATGGTGGTCTTACACCAGGTTGATACTGAGAGTATTTTCCACTCTGGAACGTGCCGCAAATATACTATATATTATTAAATGAATTAATTATGAAATAACACGAATTTATCAAATAAAATTTATTTGCCACGCCGGGATTTGATCCCGCGACCTTCAGATTGCGAATCAAGAGCCTTATCCCTCGACCACGGAGGTCATAATGCGAAACGCCTACATAATGTGCTGAAGGTAAAAATTCCAAGAACAGAATGTATTAAAGACAGATTACCAATTGGATACGCCGGCGCTCAAAGAATACAATTATAGTTTGCATACATATGTTATGTTGTTGAATATTATTTATATTGCAAAATAATACAAACGAAATTTCAGGGTTCAATGTTACATTTTAAAACAAATTTTTACTGGAGTTAAATCAATTTTGATTTTTTGTTGCACTCATTAAAATTGTTGAAATTAAGTGACAGAAGAAAAATTTTTGATCTGATATTTTTGTATAAAATCGTTAACTATCAGTTGGATAGCCCTGATATATTAAAGTTGATTAACTTTCATATACCTACAATAAGATCAAGGTTCCCTAGTTTGTTTTATTGTGACAACTATATGTCGGTATCAGGCTCCAATTCAGTTGTAAATAGATTACACACCATTGGAAATTTTTATGCCAATGTGGCTGATATTTTTAATATTTCCATACTGAAATATAAGGTTGTACTGATCGAACATTTCAGCCAATTATACGTTAACGAGGTCACTACATAATGATTTTTTGATATTATTGTTTATTTTTAATGCCTGTATAATGTACTATGACTGTAATTAAATATACACATGCTTGTAAATGGCACTTTGTGCCGTAAATTTTAAATAAATAAATAAATAAATTTGAAAAACATTTAATTTTTTTTTGTTTCAGGATGTCGCCGCCAACCGGTGTGTTGGAGGCAACTGACGAAGCAGAGTACGACGAATCAGACATATACGAAACCGAAGTGGACGATGTTTACGAAGATTACGGCGAAGACGGCATAGAAGTGGATCTCAACGACGGTACTGGCGCTGATGAAGCCAAGCCCAAAAAGCCGCGAAAGAAACGGCCAGCGAAAGGCATCGTCCAGAAGGAACCCATGCCGGCTATTGTTCGGTTATATCGCTTTTTATACACGGGAAACGAAGACGGATTGTATGTGGCCGGTGCTTGGAGTGAGGCCAAATACTACAAGGCTGAAAACGTCACGTGCGTAGCGGAATTAGTTGCAGACATTGAGCAGGTCAAGTTGCTGGTTGATGCAGTTAAATTTGTGAAGGTAATCATCAGTAATTTGCCTATACTGTTAAATTCAATACTCTCTTCTCTAATTTTGTACAATTGTAAACATGTAACAAATAATAGTATGATATCTCAACCACTGAAGCGATTACGGTCGAAAAATGGACCACTTTTATTTTTCTGTGATTGATAGCGGTCCAAAATTCAACCACATTTTCCTACCATTCGTAAAAATTTATTGTAATTATTTAAAACATTTCCATGGCCAGCCATTTATTTTAAAATTAATCTATTGAAATGCTTTATCTATTATGATCATCATCATCATCACTCTCGGCTCTACAACCCCTGGTGGGTCTTGGCCTCAGGAGTCTTCCTCCACTCATCTCGGTTTTGGGCCAGTTCTCTCCAGTTTAAAGGCTCCAAGGAGCTCCAATATCTTTGAGGACGTTGTCGCTCCATCTTAATCTTGGCCTCCCCAGGCTCCTTCACCCTATCGATCTTGAGTTCAGCAGGGACTTTGGTGCTTGATGCTTGGTCATTCCTATTTCCAAGGTCTCCACATGACCAAGCCACCGAAGTCTTCCCAGTTTTATAAATTTTGTGACGTTTAGCCCTTGAACAGAGTATATAGCTCATTGTTGTAACGTCTGCGCCAAAATCCGTTTTCTAGAACCGGTCTGAAGATGGGCCTCAAAATTTTCCTTTCAAAAACGTCTAGTGCTCGCTCATTCCTCTTAGTTAGTACCCACGTCTTAGCTGCATTCGTGAGTACTGGTCTGATTAGTGCTTTGTTAATTTTCTAGACTTTGTACCCTCGAGACCTGCAAACTCCTGATTCTTGAGTTCATTGGCTACCATTTGATGGACAGTGAATGTTTGGACTGTTGGTCTTCATTTTGACTGTTAATTTTCTAATACTTCTTACCCTCGAGACCTGCAAACTCCTGACCTTTAAGATCATTTGCTGCCATTTTATGGACAGTGAATGTTTGAACTGTTATACTTTATACTGACTTAATTTCTAGGCTTCATATCCTCGTGTGGAGCCGAGCCTGTTTGCCCTGGCGCTGGCCATCCGCTGCACCGATGTGGCTGCCATCAAAGCGCTGCTCTACTCCGAGGCCTGCAAACTCCTCGGAAACTGCGATGAGTTCTTCATGTTCATACACCACCTCTCCGCCCTGAAGACAGGCAATTATTTTGTATTTCTTGGGCAATAAAACTCCTCCCACCATTCTCCCTCTTTCGCAAAATCACCCCTCCCACCACCCCCACCTAATAAAATTTAAACATTTCTACAATTTTGAAGTTAGTAAAACTTACTTCAAAATTCGGGGTATTTTGTCAGTAGGTAAAAATATTTCCGCTGTAAATATAATGTTTGTGAAATCCGAAAACTAAAAATTGTTGTCTAAAGGTGATAAATTACGTTTTCAAATTTTGTTTTCAGAAATAACCATGTAATTTTTTTAAAATAAAAATTTTGACTGCAAACTTTAAAAAGTTTTGAAAATGGCTCACCTTAGGTTTTTTCCAACTAAAATTACTGATAACGAAAAAAATAAAAACACACTCGTATTTTATTAGACAAATGAATTATAAATGTTATTACCACTTCACTTTTTTGTTGTTTCATGTAAAAATAATTCTTAAAAAATTCACAAAGTTTCATAATTTTTTTTTCAAAATGCGGTTGAAAACTTTGGTCTCATAATTATTTTGTGGTTAACTTTTTGATTTAAATATAAAGCGTGTTGTTTTCTCTTTCCAATACTGTTTAGTTCATACTTCTCACTATGATAGTAAGGAAGATACAATGATTTCTATGAGACCTATGTGGGCTGGGACAAATATGGTCTCCTGTGATTAGTCGGCTGAAAATTGCTAGTGAATGACACAGATGTGACGAAACTGGTAGCGTATAAATAAAAAGGAAGTAACAAATTTACATGTGAAATAAAACTCTTCAAAAAAAAAATGTTACAAGCTTTCCTATAAATAAATATTTATTTGGTAAATTTTTTTTTTTTTTTTTCAAGAGTGGAGACGGTTTACATAAATAAAGTTCCCGTGAGCACTTAGGCCGTAGGCCCCCTATCTCCCATTTTACCTCATTCCTTTGACAGTAATCCAGTCCCTTTTACAAAGTTCACCAGGATTGTCATTGGAAATGTAGCTATATCTTCTGGTTCGACAATGTGTCTTCCCAGGTCTCATTTCTCCTCTTCACTCCTCCGCGGTTCCCTGAAGGCCCCACGAGGGAAGAGGGCTTCATCTCTCCTCTCCACTCCTTAGTTCCCCTAAGGCTCCACGACGGAGAGTTCACCTCCCCTTGGTTCCCTAAAGGCCCCACAAGAGAAGAGCCCACTCCACCTTGGCTCCCCGAGGGCCCCAGGAGGGAAGAGGACTTATCTCTCCTCTTCACTCCTCCTTGGTTCCCTAAAGGCCCCATAAGAAAGAGTTCACGGAGATGGCCTCATTTCTCCTCTTCACTCCTACATGGTTCCCTGAAGGCCCCACATGGGAAGAGGACATCATCTCTCCACTTCACTCCTCCTTGGTTCCCCAAAGGCCCCGTGCCGGAAGAGTGCCCTTCCCCTTGGTTCCGTGAAGGCCCCACAAGGGAAGGGTTCATGGAGGTGGCCCCAACTCTCCTCTCCACGGCTTCTCCTCTTGGTTCCTCCTAAGGGCCCCAGGAAGAAAGTCCACAGAGGTGGCCTCAGCACTCCTAGGTTCCCAAAAGGCCCCTAGTTTTCGAATGGTCCAATTTTTTTTGTCCCACGGGTGACCAGGGAAATAGAAGGTCCACTCCAGCAGAGCCCCGAATGTTGGAATAAGGTCTAAATACTCCGAGATGCGACCTTGTTTCTCGGAGGCACCGTTCTTGACACTGTTCCCCAGGACATCCAGCCTGAGCACGGTAGCTCACACCTTGGCTTGGGATGGCTATTGCAGGTTTGTGTTTCCACTCCCTGAGCGATGGGTTCGCCACACTCCCTATGCTAACTATTTGGTAAATAGTATGTGTGTAAATAGGAATTTATTTTATTAATTTTCTTGATGCGAAATCTTAGTGTTGCCATTTAAAGTATTTTAAACAATGTATGTAACAATTTGCAGGAACGGGAGCCGGTTGGAAGCGTTTTGTTGCATCTTGGTATAAGTCCATCCCGCCCCTGAAGCTAGCTGAGATGGTGGGCCAGGCCAAGGGGGCCCTGGGCTGGACTCACAAGGATGTTCTGAAACTCGCTCACGGGGTCAAACTGCCGGAGAGTTATGTCGGTAGGTTATCACCACTCACACTGCTGAATTCCAAATTGAGAATATGTTTGGTTCCTACTGTCATATTAATTTTCCTCCTTTCCTTACCATCATTAGTTTGAAACTATTCGAAAAATGGAACTTTACTTATGGCCACTTTACACACAGAGGTCGGAGCGGGAAGTGCCCGCGCCACGATAGGCCGCCGCGCAGAAAAGTCTCACAGTGAACTGCGCTGTAAACCGTTTTCTTACTTTCGGTCTTTACTTTTCTGCGCGCCGGCCTGAAGTGGCGCGGGCACTTCCCGCTCCGACCTCTCTGTGTAAAGTGGCCATTACCATCACTTCTTGGTTTGAAATTATTTGAAAAAATGGAGCTTTTCTTTCCATCACTACTTAGTTTGAAACTATTTGAAAAAATTGAACTTTTCTACCATCTCTACTTGGTTTGAAACCATTTGAAAAATGGAACTTTTCTACCAACACTACTTAGTTTGAAACTATTTGAAAAATCATCACTACTTAGTTTGAAACCATTTGAAAAATGGAACTTTACTACCATCACTACTTGGTTTGAAACTATTTGAAAAATGGAACTTTTCTACCATCACTGCTTGGTTTGAAACTATTTGAAAAATGGAACTTTTCTACCATCACTACTTGGTTTGAAACTATTTGAAAAATGGAACTTTTCTACCATCACTGCTTGGTTTGAAACTATTTGAAAAATGGAACTTTTCTACCATCACTGCTTGGTTTGAAACTATTTGAAAAATGGAACTTTTCTACCATCACTACTTAAACTTAACTTAAAAAATAGAACGGGATAAAGAGAAAATTAAAGTTCTTTTGTTTTGAGCTGCAAAAAAAAGGGATCTTCTTGGAAGTTGGTTCGTGTTGCTTGTTGTGAGGAAAATATAATTTTTTTTTATTCTTCGTTTGGTGGTTATTAATTATCTTGAGGTTCTGCGCCCTGGGTTATTGTTGGGTAATAGTTACTGGCCCGCTACCGGGAATATGACCGAAGCTTGAGCGGTTAATGATTAATTTTTATCCTGTAAGATTAATTTGCTAGTGCAAGTCCAAAAATTTTTTGTAGAATTTACGACGTTTAGTTAATTAATTTTTAATTGTTATTCTAGCGTTAAATGCAATCCTCTGCTACGTCACGAAGGACTTGGCGGCCACGGAGGAGAAGTTTGGCAAGGATCCCATGGCGGCGGAAGTGCTGGCATCCTTGCGCGTGTCGGAGCAGGTGAAGCGCTGCCAGGACCCCGCCGAGCTGCTGGGGCTCGTCCGGCAGCACCAGAGCGTGGGTCCCCGAGCCGTAGCCGACTGCCTGATGGCCAAGGAGATTGGATCGGCTGTGAGTACACTAATCGCACGACTTGAGATTGGAGGAGCTAGCAACACTGCTAGCTAGCTTCAGACACAAATGTGCCCATATCACGATTGTATTGCTTTTTGAAGTGAAAACTTCTTTAGCACCGTTGTGATTTGAAACTTGATGAAACGGAAACGAGCGACATCAAAAAGAGACAAACACATACATCATAGGTTTTAGACTGCGAGAGAATGAGACAGCAATAAAATATTTATATATTCACGGGTACTCGGTTCCAATATAAGAAGATAAATCCACAGTCCCACGCAAGTCCTCTTTGGTGTAGTGGTATAAAGGGCCTGACGAACCTTTGCAGACATATGGCCGACCAAGGATCAAATCATACGAAGTTTAAAATTTATTTTATTAATTTTTTTAATTTTTGTAATATCAATATTCAATCTTCAAACCACTCCAAAATAAACGGGCAAAAGAAAACACAAAATAAAGCAACATCTAGCAACTCCGAAGAAGAAAACACAAATACTAATAAGATGACCAAATGTATAGGAAAAGGTGCACTGAAATTCAATGAAAAAAATATGGAAAAAATCATCCTTCACATTGTTAAAAAAGGTGCTACGTAGTCTCCCCACTCTTGTCTACTTTAGTTTTCTGAAGGTTTCACTTCTATCGCGGGTGAATTGTTCACTCTGATTTTTTGTTTTTGTTTCAAGAGATAACGATATCCTCACTAGGATCTTCCGTGCTGAGGATTTCCTTTACGTTCATATTAAAATTTAATTATATGAATAATATAAGGTTACTGAAAGAATTTGCAATTGGGAGGCAGGTATGGGTATCGCCGCCCCGGGAACGATTTATCTTATAACCAACACCTCTGCATTGGTCACCACAAGTGGTTCGCCACATTTGGGGTGTCCAAGTCTATGGGGTGACGTTTGTCTATTGATTTGGCGGCGGATGTTCTTGCTCACCTACTGCGTGGCGGGCCAGATCTGATTTTATTATTTCTACACTACACTATACCCAACATAAAAAAAACCCAATTCAAAAGTGTTTGCAAATAAATAAGCATTTTATAAGCATTTCAAAAATAAAACATCGATTTTTTCGCTTGTGACAGTTGTAAAAGTCGAGATGCTAAGTCGTAGATAATCCATTTAAAAATATTCTAGTTTTGCTATATGAATGAAACCATTGGCTCTATGTCAAGAATGGTATTGGCGCAAGCGATTCTGACCCTGTCCTTCATACAGTTTCCGGCAAATGAGGGGTTAACATAATGATTGCGAAGCTTAATAACATTTAACAATTCTAGGTGTGGAGTATCATCCTGGAGCGCTTGCCCATCGAGGAAGTGCTCCTGAACATCCACAAGCTGCACACGTCCATGCTGCTGTTCAGCCATGCGGCGCTGCAGAACAACCCCGTGTCCTCGTCGCTGAAGCACTTCCGCCAGGACTCGGTGGAGGAGAAGCTGGTGGCGGTTGAAGCACTTCCGCCAGGACTCGGTGGAGGAGAAGCTGGTGGCGGTGCTGGGGGCGGCCAGGGAGGCGCCAGCGCTGCTGACTTACATCGTCCTCACTGACTACGAGGCGGGAAATAGGTGAGATTAACAAGAAGCATTCCCTTCAAGACCGCTTTACCTGGGAACTGTACAAAGGTGGATCAATAAGTACCCGTGTTAGGAATAAAGATGCAAGTTTTTCATAAATTTTTTTTTTTCAACGTTATCTTCTTTAAGGTCGATACACTTTTCTTAATGTTTCTGCCATTTCTTTAACTCTTCGAATAATACGAAAATAATATTTATGAACTTTTGATTGTCAAGGTTTGCGCGTAAAATTCCCGGTTTTTCCCATGCATTTTAAATGTTCCTTTTTATTGGTTATTTTTCAACTCTTTTGCAAAAACAAAAATTGTTCTAAAATCTAAATAAAACAATCTTTCCGATGTGTCTATTAGAAATCAAAATTTTTGTTTTTAAATATTAAAATTTTGATATTGAAAATGAAAATTGGCTAAAAAATACGTACCTAGGGATTCCTTAAAAAAGTACGTAAAATAAAATAAACTGAAAATTTTAAATACAGATTCCTTTTTTTAAGAAAATTTGTAATAAAACTGTCACCTCACTTTTTATAACATTCATACAATTTTATTTTTAAATTAAGTGTTTGTTACGTCACAAATTAGCGTAAAATAAAATCGTCACTATGATCGGGTTTGTAAAATATCTAACCAATATAGCTTATATATTCCTAAAGCAAAAATAAGCATATTTTTTTTCACTTTCTAACATAAAAGAAATCACAAATTTTTGTATGATAAGAAGAGAGATATCTAACTTTTAATAATGCACGGTCGCTCTGGGACAATCTGGGTCTCCTGTTATTTTTTTTTTATTTATTTTTTTTTTTATTAATCTATAAACATAGGGTTTTACATAGGGTTTAATTGATGCCTGTCTCACTAGGATTTACCTGTGTTGAGACATAATATAACGGCATATGATGTTTTGGGACAACTTGGGTCTCCTGTGATTAGACGGGTTAACCCCTCCAAAAATATGATTTGTCAAACTCTTATGCGCTTCTTTTTCCGTGATAACTTCCTCATTTGAGCCGAATTTTTTCCCCAAGCCATGTTTTCGGAGGAAGCCAGGTCGGGCGAGTCAGCAATAATATCGTACGATCAGCAATAATCATATCATGGATTTTTTCAACAATTTCCTCTGCAACCACGTTTTCCGGGTGGCCTGGTCGCGTATTTCCAAAGCCTATACCGGTTCAGTCGCTATAGCGGCAATTAACATTTTAAATACACCTCTATATTGGTTATTTTTTATCACTTTGCAAAAACAAAAATTGTTCTAAAATCTAGATAAAATAATCTTCTCAATGTGTATATTAGAAATTAATATTTTTGTTTCTAAACATTAAAATTTTGATATTATTCCCATATTTTGTAAATATACCTCTGCATTGATTATTTTTTAACACTTTGCAAAAACAAAAATTGTTCTAAAATCTAGATAAAATAATCTTTCTAAAGTATACATTAGAAATTAATAATTTTATTTCTAAGTATTTAAATTTTGATATTGAAAATGTAAATTGTCGCTACTGCGACTGAATCGGTATAGGGTTTGGAAACACGCGGCCTGGTCGCACCTCACAAAAACAGATGTACAAACACATATAACCTGTCAAATGCCAAGAAGGAAACCACGTAAATTTCGCAAAGCTTTGACTTTGACGTTGCTATCGTATATTATACTTACTGAAACACATTCCTTTAACTGCTCTTCCTCAATCAACACTCGACTAATTATGGTTATAATTCACCACTATCCAGAATGTGTAGAATGGTCAACTCACCTCAAGACCTTGATTTTTTTGGCATAAGCCTAAATGATTTTTGTCGCTCACTAAACAATTGAAGATATTTTATATTAATCTATTTTTAGCAAAGTCTTGACTTGACTTGACACTTTTATTTTCTTATGTTTTATCTGTTTGTCTTTGCTTTCATATACCATCCTTTATTCTTGTAATGTACATTTCCAAAATTTCGTGTTACTTGATTGTAAATTGGACGTTAGTCCGTTAATAAATAAATAAACTATGCATAAAAACAACATTACTTGCATTTAGGTACATGTATTTATATGGATGTGTATGTATGTGTATGTTTATATATATATATATATATATATATATATATATTTATACCCTCTCGTACTAAGTTGATCTTTCGTGACGGTAGACCAGTTTTTAGTTGATCCGTTTGCTCTTGTTGATCCAAACGGATAAGTTGATCTATTACCGAAGCTGGCATACATATGTGGATCCTTATAGATCAACTTAAGTCATCGAGATTTTGCTGTAAGCCACGCCCATTTTTCGGTGGCATATACATTTTACACGTTTTGTCTATGTTGATCTTATATAAATGACCAATCAGAGAGGGAAGCATTCTGATTGGTGTCTGAAACATGTACCTATATGGAACATTACGGTTAATATGTTGATCTGGTATATATTGCGCGTTCTAGGGCTACCAAAGAGTTGTGAGATTATTGCAGGGCTGCGACATACTCTAAATTATATATTATTATAATTTGACAATAAATATTTTCGGTAGTACGAAGTGCGGCAAAAAAATTTACGGAGAGGGAAGAGACGAGGGAGGGGGAAGGCTGAAAAGGTGTAAGGGAACGGGGTGCACGGGAAAGGACATGCAGGGAGAAACAATTTGAGTGAGTGAGTGAATTATACCACCGCCCCAGGAACCATTTACTGGATAACCAACACCTCTGCCATGGGTCACTCCTGAAGGGGGGGGGGGTAGGGGGAGGGGGGGGGGAGTGGGTGGGGACAGGGGGGGAGGGGGGGGGGAAATAGAAATTGCTTAAATCAGGACTAATTGGAAAATTAAAAATGAGGAATTACAATTTGGGAATACAGGGTAGGGGGGGTATGGAGGGGGTGTAGGGGGGTGAAGAAATAGCTTTAGCAAAGACTAATTGTATAATTGTAATTGCAGCGGAGTGGGAAGGGCGGGGGTGGGTGGGGGGTAGGGGGGTAGGTGGTGAGGGGTAGGGGGCGGGTAGGGGGGGGGGGAAGAAATGGCTTTAGTAAGAACTAATTGTATAATGGTAGACGAAGAATTTCAGGGGAGTGGGAAGGGCGGGGGGGGATCAATCTGGGAATACGGGGTACCGCCTCCCCGGGAACCATTAACTGGATAACTAACACCTCTGCCATAGGTTCAAGCGGATCGTTGCGTTTGGTGACTAAGCAGGGGTGTCCGGGTTCATGGGGTGAGGTTTGTAGAGGTCATGGCGGCGAATGCGTCTGGCCACCTGCGATTGGTCACAACTTTGGCCCTATAGCACCAAATAGACTGAACTTTTGGATTCTTACTTAAAATCACGTTCTGTACAGGAATCAATCAAAAAATCTACCAAAAGTATAGTTTTTAGAAAAACTCATCGTTCGTAGGTATTAGTTTTTACACTTGGGATCGGTCACAGCTTTGGCCCTATGGCACCAAAAAGGATGATTATTTTGGATTCTTACTTAAAAGCACGGTCTGTACACGAATCAATCAAAAAAATTTCCAAAAATATAGTTGTTAGAAAACTCATCGTTTTTCAGGGCACGTTTCGCACTTGGAATTGGTCACAACTCTAGCCCTATGGCACCAAACAGACTGAAATTTTGGATTCTTATTTTAGAGCACTGTTTGTACACGAATCAATCATAAAATCTTCCAAAAGTATACTTTTACAAACGAAAGTTTTACGCTGTATATAAGTTGTTTTTTTTTAGCAAATACTCAATAATTTGGGCCATCTTAGAAAGACTATTAAGTTACCGATCTGCATTAAATGAATTAATATCGCATTACTACTTTTCTTAATATTAAATAATAACAAAAATTATTTCTCTTATGAAAATTGTCTACTTAAGTTTTCTGAAGGTTTCACTTCTACCGGTACCGAAGGATTTATTTAATTATGTATTTATTAATTAATAATTACATATTGTACTTAAACAAAGTAACTTATTACTAGAATAAATAATTACTAGAAATATACTCAAAAAGAAGGCAATGTGTCCGCTTTCTTGTAGTTGGAGACACTCAGATATGTTTCTACATGTTTCCTTGTTTTAGAACCGGCGGGTTGAGGAGTTGGGGGGAGAGGGCCCGCCAAAGCGGGTATGGAGGTAAGCGGAGAGGGAAAGGACATGGAGAGAGGAAGGTGGGGAAGTACCTGGCTATTCGGACCTAGTCACTAAAAACGGCTAAAGTCATTTCAAGTTAACTTGGGGTACCTTTTTACTAACGAGAGTTTTACGCTGTTTATAAGTTGTTTTTAAAAGCAAATACTCAATAATTTGGGTAATCCTAGAAAAACTATTAAGTTATCTATCTGCATTAAAAGAATTAATATCGCATTACTTCTTATCTTACTATTATAACAAAAATTATTTCACTTATGAAAATTGTCAACTTAAGTTTTCTGAAGGTTTCACTTCTACCGGTAACGAAGGATTTATTTAATTATGTTTTTATTACACACATTGATTACATATTGTAATCAACAAATAACTTAGTACAAAATAACTTATTACTAGAATAAATTATTACTAGAAATATACTCAAAAAGAACGCAATGTGTCCGCTTTCTTGTAGTTGGAGACACTCAGACATGCTTCAACATGTTTCCTTGTGTAGAGCCATCACAAAGAGGAGACGATTATACTCATTCTCTCGCAACTCCTATAAATGGATGTTTTTGTCTCTTTTTCGCTATTTTTCGTTTAATTGAGTTTCAAATCATAACAATTTTTTTTGTTTTTGTTTTCTTTATTCATTAAAATGTTTGTTACATGAATTTTATGATTTTTCGACCACCATGCTAGGCACATGCCCGTGTTGTGCAATGCTAAAGAAGTTTTCACTTAAAACTGTGAACTTTTAATATCGAAAGTTTTACGCTGTATCTAAGATGTTTTTTAAACCAAATACTCAATAATTTGGGTAATCCTAGAAAAACTATAATCAGGACCTCTCCAGCCAGACTCTCTCGACCCATCACCTTGCAACGCAAAAAGAGGAGTGGATTCATACGTCTTTTTGCCAAGTTTGATGTTAGCCAACCTCCGACAAGAAAGTGTAACAGAAGAATAACATAATAGCAGGAAGACTAGCAGCCTGCAGGGTGAAGATTTATTGATTATAGCCAACCTCCGATAAGAAAATAAAATAGAAGAAGAAGATAATAATAAGATTTGTTCCCTGTACCCGGGTTCATGGGGTGAGGTTTGTCCGGGTCTTGGCAGCGGATGCGTCTGCCCACCAGCTGCATGGCAGGCCAGATCGGAAGAGAGTGGTTGAGGGAGTTCCTTTGACCTCTCTATCCGTACTCTCTCGGAACATCGCAGTGGGAGGCATGAATTTATACGTCCGTAACTCCTGGACACACTGCCCCCAGATTCCTACCCATCCCTAATACCCTTTGCCTTCTCAGAACTTCCTCTCCTTCCTTTTCTAAAAAAGACCCTCCACACAGCATCCCCAAAGATGACAAAGGCCTTGAGGAGAATTATTTTCCTTGATTTATTATAAAAAAAATGATTATATCATATTATATTTATGCAATATATTATTAGATTATAGTTAAATGAGTGTTTGAAATATTGAAACCAAAAACGCTAAAAACTTGGCAAATCTGAATACTTTCTAAGGCAGCCAAAAAAAAATGAAAATGTCAAACTTGCGTTTCAACTTGTAAACAAACGATCACGTGATCATTGTATTCAAAACATGTAAAACGTCACTACGAACGCGTGATCGTACTAGGCCCAGGTTACCCCGTATTCCACTAAGCCGGTCGGTAAAAACTGCATTTTAATAGAAAGGGCTGTGTTGTAATAACTGAGTCAGGCTCGCTTTCCTACTATTGCATTTATCATTTTGCGTTACTCAATGATTGACTTCAGTTTAAAAGCGCGGTACTATAACCAAACAATTTTATTCGGCGGCAACTAATTTCTTGGTTATTACTGGAAAGGGCAAAATTTTGGTCGCTTACACTGTGCATCTCATATGCCCTTCTGCAACGCTAAGATATTCATTTGCTGGCCGAAGATGGTTCCGTCTAGGTTACATCCGGTGCTTTTTCTAGAAACACTTTTTTGAACAAATTTAAATTGAATAGGTGTAGGTCTCTATTTTTCGGATGAAATACAAACAGACTAGGTAGGTAGACAGACATTTATTTAATTTATATTTGAACTTGAAGAAAGTACAGCATGGAGGGTGTAACGAACATGCGAAAATGTGTTATAGGTTTTAGTTGCACTATTATTATTATTATTTCAAGTTAGCTTGGGAGCTTGGGAACCGCCGCCCCGGGAACCATTTATCGGATAACCAACTACTCAGCTAAGAATTCAGAAGTCGCAAGATCAAATTATAGCATGAGTAAGTAATTTTTTTTTGATAAATTTGTATTATTTTGCGATAGTGCGTTTCTTAACGATCCTTGACTAAGAATTCAGAAGTCGCAAGTTCAAATTATGGTGTGCGCAAGTAATTTTTTTTTTATAAATTTGTATTATTTTCGGTAATGCGTTGCTTAACGTTCCTTGACTAAGAATTCAGAAGTCGCAAGTTCGATTAACAAATAATTAAAAAATATATATAAAATATAAGGAAGAAAATCTGTGATGGGCGGGCGGTGTGGATTTGATTTGTAGGCAAATCTATAGTTTAACTTCGAAATAAAATTTGTTCTCTTTCATATTTTTCAATTTCGGATTAAAACCATAGATTTGAATACAAATCAAATCTAAGTCGAACTTGCGACTTCTGAATTTTTAGTCAAGGAACGTTAAGCAACGCATTATCGAAAATAATACAAATTTATCAAAAAAAAAATTACTTTCGCACACCATAATTTGAACTTGCGACTTCTGAATTCTAATTCAAGGATCGTTAAGAACGCATTATCGTAAAATAATACAAATTCATAAAAAAAAAAATTACTTGCGCACGCCATAATTTGATCTTGCGTCTTCTGAATTCTTAGCTGAGTAGTTGGTTATCTAACTGATAACTTACTGTCGTAAAATAATACAAGCTTATCAAAAAAAATGTACTTACTCACGCCATAATTTGATCTTGCGACTTCTGAATTCTTAGCTGAGTATTTGGTTATCCGATAAATGGTTCCCGGGGCGGCGGTACCCCGTATTACATACACAAATTGGAGTGACTCAAAACGAAAATCTATAGTTTTACTCCGAAATTGAAAAATATGAAAGAGAACAAATTTTATTTCGGAGTAAAACCATAGATTTGCATACAAATCAAATCCACACCGCCCGCCCATCACAGATTTTCTTCCTTATATTTTATATATATTTTTTAATTAATCGTTAATCGAACTTGCGACTTCTGAATTCTTAGTCAAGGAACGTTAAGCAAAGCATTATCGAAAATAATACAAATTTATAAAAACTAGAAATTACTTGCGCATACCATAATTTGAACTTGCGACTTCTGAATTCTTAGTCAAGGATCGTTAAGAAACGCATTATCGTAAAATAATACAAATTCATCAAAAAAAAATTACTTGTGCACGCCATAATTTGATCTTGCGTCTTCTGAATTCTTAGCTGAGTAGTTGGTTATCTAACTGATAACTTACTGTCGTAAAATAATACAAGCTTATAAAAAAAATGTACTTACTCACGTCATAATTTGATCTTACGACTTCTGAATTCTTAGCTGAGTAGTTAATTATCCGATAAATGGTTCCCGGGGCGGCGGTACCCCGTATTACATATACCCAAATTGCAATGACTCAAAATGCAAATCTATAGTTTTACTCCGAAATTGAAAAATATGAAAGAGAACAAATTTTATTTCGGAGTAAAACCATAGATTTGCATGCAAATCAAATCCACACCGCCCGCCCATCACAGATTTTCTTCCTTATATTTTATATATATTTTTTAATTAATCGTAAATCAAACTTGCGACTTCTGAATTCTTAGTCAAGGATCGTTAAGAAACGCATTATCGTAAAATAATACAAATTTATCAAAAAAAAATTACTTGCGCACGCCATAATTTGAACTTGCGACTTCTGAATTCTTAGTCAAGGATCGTAAAGCAACTTACTGTCGTAAAATAATACAAACTTATCTAAAAAAATGTACTTACTCACGCCATAATTTGAACTTGCGACTTCTGAATTCTTAGCTGAGTATTTGGTTATCCGATAAATGGTTCCCGGGGCGGCGGTACCCCGTATTACATACCCAAATTGGAGTGACTCAAAATGAAAATATATAGTTTTACTCCGAAATTGAAAAATATGAAAGAGAACAAATTTTATTTCGGAGTAAAACCATAGATTTGCATACAAATTAAATCCACACCGCCCGCCCATCACAGATTTTCTTCGTTATATTTTATATAATATTTTTTTATTAATCGTAAATCGAACTTGCGACTTCTGAATTCTTAGTCAAGGAACGTTAAGCAAAGCATTATCGAAAATAATACAAATTTATCAAAAAAAAAATTACTTGCGCACACCATAATTTTAACTTGCGACTTCTGAATTCTTAGTCAAGGATCGTAAAGCAACTTACTGTCGTAAAATAATACAAACTTATCAAAAAAAATTTACTTACTCACGCCATAATTTGATCTTGCGACTTCTGAATTCTTAGCTGAGTAGTTGGTTATCCGATAAATGGTTCCCGGGGCGGCGGCACACATACCCGCCCCAGAAATATTGAAAACCCCATTTCGGTGACGGTGCGAGAGAGTCCAACTGGAGATTTCAAAGTAAGGTCTCCCTCAATCAGTCTCTCCCGATCCGACCCGCCATGCGGTAGGTGGGCAAACGCATTCGCCTCAAGGACCTAGACACACCTCACCCCTCGAACCCGGACACCAATCACTTGGGGTGATCTATGGCAGATCTACTTCAACAAAAACGGCTAAAGTCATTTCAAGTTAGCTTGGGGTACCGCCGAGATACGGTAGCGGTAGAAGTAAAACCTTCAGAAAACTTAAGTAGACAATTTTCATCAGTGAAATAATTTTTGAATCTTTAGATGCTGTGTGGGGGATCTTTTTAGAAAGGGAAGAAGACCGTAGTTTTGTAAATTCTGGGACGCTGCCCCCCCCCCCCCCCCCCTCTGGGGTGTCCTATGGCAGAGGTTGGTTTTCCAGTAAATGGTTCCCGGGGCGGCGGTATAATTGATATCGCCTCCTTCATTCACTCACTCAAATTGATTCTCCCTGCATGTCCTTTACCGTGCGCCCCGTTCCTTTCCACCTTCCCCGCCTTCCCCCTCCCTCGTCTCTTCCCTCTCCGTGAAATTTTTTGCCGCATTTTGTACTACCGAAAATATTTATTGTCAAATAATAATACATAATTTAAAGTATGTAGCAGCCCTGCAATAATCTCACAACTCTGTGGCAGCCCTAGAACGCGCCATTTTGTATCGGATCAACACATTAAGTGTAAAACTCCATATAGGTACATGTTTTTTATGACCAATCAGAAGGCTTCCTTCACAACCTCTCTGATTGGTCATTTAAATCGGATCAGCAAAAGAACTGTAAAACGACATATAGGTACATAAGTTATACGATTATGCAGATCAACGAAGTATGTTGATTTACAAGCGACAGATCAACATAGCATGTAAATTTGCAAGCGATTCCCATACAAATTTTTAAAATTTTATGATAAGTACATCAAATATTTTTACTTGCAAACTGGCAACCTTGGTAACTAATGTAATAATGTTGCAAAATCATACAGATGTATTCCATCACAGCCAAGTTATATGGTGTTAAAGGTGGATCAACTTGGCTTCTAACTTCTTACTGGATCAACACACTACGGGAAGAGGCCAATATATATATATATATATATATATATATATATATATATATATATTTTTTTTTTTTTTATATTACTCTAATATATTTAAATACTTTTTTTTTCTCTTCTAAATAACCAATGTTCAATAACTATTATAATTTGAAAAAAAATAAAATTCATATAAAACTTTCTATTACAACACATAAATACTTGTCATACATAAACATAAATAAACACGTAAACACCTCAGCACAGGTTCTCCTAGTGAGGTGTTCACGAAACATACAACAATACCTATCCACAGTTTCACCTTCACAAACCTACCTTACACCCAACATAATAAAATTACAATATATATTATGTAAAAATGTTTTTCAAAATTGATCTATAGGTAAATACTGTAATGCATAGAAATAAATAAATAAATTTGTTTGATAAATTGATAGGTTTTCGCTACCTACCACGTTCTTGACGTAACGGGTACTGTATTTCGGGTACCTGTTAGGTCAAGAACGAGAATGGCCGAAGCGATTCTGACCTTGTCCTTCGTACAGTTTCTTTATACATTAAGGGTTTAAATTGCATTCTAAAAAAAAATTTAGAAAATTTTGTTCTGACTGCGCCGGAGCGCGCACAGCACATAAGGAGTTAAATTCGTTGAATGAATATCTCACGGTTGTCATAGATGGTGAAAGGTCCCAAGAGACATCATCCAACTTTGCCTTTATTTCTTCGCATGCTTTGCACTCCTGGTCACGTTGACCCCCACATTCTTCTCACCTTCCTTTCCCTAAAAAAACCCTCCACAAGGCATCTCCAAAGATGACATTGGCCATGAGGGAATGATTTTCCCCAGGGCCTCCTGTGTCAAGCTAATGTAAAATAAAAGAAGGAATTTCTAAAAAAGTACTGTCACATAAGATCACCTCCGGAAGTTACTGAACTTTATTTTCAGAAACCTGTTGTGTTTGTGAGATTTTCTCTCAGGTTATAGTTCCGACTTTTCCCACTATGATGAAGTTTAATTGTTTGTTTGTTGCAGACGCATGAATGCGGTGAAAGTGCCGCATCACAGCACAGCCAAAAAGGCCAAAATCAACATCTGCGCTTCCACCAACTTTGAATCAGGGGACCAGAAGGAATGGGACCAGGTCAAGAAGAAGGGTAAGCGAATCAATTTTATTTTGTGAATACCGCACAAGAGTACCAACTGTTCCCTATTCTAATTTGTGCAAGAAACGATTTTAGCCCCTCAGCCTTGTAACAGATGTGTTATCGGGGAAATAGAAGACTAGGAGTGTTTTGTTTTAAGTCTTCTTTGTTTTCTACTTTCCCGTCACTCTGCAGCCACCCGCCCCCTTCAGCGCGCATTATTGATAGTTGCGGCGAACGAGGCGACTTTCTATATACGTGGGACCTCGAAACCGTTCCCCCCTGCTCCCTGCTTCATGCTCCGGGGGTGGCCCTGCCACACAGCCGACCAATCAGAATGCTGAAAATCCCTTTGGTCGGACATGAGCTATAGTTTTAATGTTGATACTTGTTATCTGTTATATTTAAGTTAGATTTACGGGAGTTTGGCCTATAATATTTTCTATAATACTGCAAGGTAGGCCAAACTCCACTTTGCATAATTAGCTGATAAGAAATAATGTAAGTCTTAGTTTAAGTGTCGTATGTTGAATTCCCCTGAATATTGTTGGGCTAGGGACCCACAAACATTTTTGAATTTGTATTTCTTTATTTTAATAAACATACTAGAAAGAGATGGTTTTGGTCGGCAAAAAGAACACAGATAAAGGAGTAGCCCCAAATGTTGCAACCCCCGCCACGCGAGTTGTGGCGGAGGTTACGACCCACGAAACGAGTTGGCAACATTGAACACGACTACGTAGTGCAAGAGATGCGACGGAATTCGATGGGTAGTTGTATGGCTAGGTTTACACTCGTAATTAAAATTTACGGATTACGTAAGATTTTGACAGGTTACTCACAGGAGCGTTTACATATGCATCTGACTTGTGGTAATTAATGATCACGGAAGTTTTTCGGAAGTTCGACCTGTGTAACTGCTCATGCGACCGTTTACATCTGTAACTTTATTTGCGGTAAGATGGCTTCCTTTCAACAACGACCTGCTACTGTCAAATTTACGCGATTTTGTCAATAAAGACGAAAAGGACCAAATAAAGTGCTGAAATAGAATTTGGCTTTAATTAAACAATTCTCCACACACTTTGTGCCGTCAAAGGCGAAAATGAATGGATTTCTTTCATTTTATCCGAATGACAGCCACCTGACGGCTGCCGACAGCAACCGATTTCGTATTCAAATACGTAATTTTAAAAACAGAAACATTGAGATTAGAAAGGTTTGGACCGATAATTGAATAGAAGGATGCTCATTCTCAGAAAACTCAAATAAGTGGAAATAAATGCTAGTTTTATAGAAAAAAAACTTCTTTGTTTAAAAAAGTCTTTTGATTTTTGACATTTCGCAACTGCGCATTTTGGTACTATCTCTTACAGAAAGTCCCTCAGCTTATCAAACTGATTTTATAAGCTGTAAGAAGGTTGGAATTTCGCGCGGACGTGATTAGACCTGTCAAAAAACTTCTGAAAGAAGAAGTTCTGTAACATGCTTTAAATTACGTTAAGTGACTTTTGGTGTCGTTTACATAGGTAATTTGGCCATAAATCGCTTACACCAGCGAATTACGGGAAAAAATTTACGAGTGTAAACCTAGCCTATAATGAAATTACTCGTAGGTGGTGTTACTTTTGGATTGAATTAGAGGGCTACTCTATAGTGTCAGCAACATATTTAAATATTACCGCCTCGCATGTTTGGTTCGCTCACCCGCTGCTAGAGGTGCTGCTTGCGCCTCTGGCAGCCAACAGGGAAACTACTCCAGTTACTGCGGTCGGTAAAGAAGGGATTGACTGGAACTACTAACTCCTGCTGATTGGCAGGACTGACCCCGGACAGCCAACATCCAACGGTTGGCAATTTGATTGGCGCGACGTAATGCTGACAATATATTTCATTCCAAATATTCACTTAGCGTTTTATTATTGCTAACAATAGTTATTATAGCGACGATTTAATATTATGTTTACAGGTGAAATTCTTCCTCCAAACCCAGAAGTGATCACGGCCCTCAAGTCGCTGCTGGCTCGGAGCCTGACCCCCAAGACGGAAGGGAGGGTTCAGGGCAAATACCTCATCACAATGGACCTTCGGGACCACATGTTCAAAAGTAAGCATTACTTTCAGTGTAACCATTAACCGGTCCCTTGCCGATAACGCGCCGGCGCGCGCCAAATGCGAGCCAAATTAAACTCTAAAAAATATTTTTTGAAATGCGATTTTAAACCTTAATTATAAAGAAAACGTATGAAGGATAAGGTCAGAATCACTTGTGTCTCCCCAGGTATCTGAGCCTAGTTCCCACCAGCGCAGGACATTGACACCATAGGTGAATTGGAATCTCTCCATCCTCTTCACATTTCCTGCATCTATTGGTGTTTTCCACTCCCAATATCTGCATGTGTCTCCTGAGATGGCAGTGTCCCGTTAGCAGTCCTACCAGTTCCCTCAGCGAGTTTTTGTCCATATTGAGTAGTTTCCTGGTTCGTCTAGGGTCTGGTCCTTTTATTAGTACTTTGGATTGTCTCATTCCAGGTGTCCTCTCCCATTCTTTACAGTGCTGGGATGTAGGACTTCTTAGCAGAGGAATTAAACCCATGATGCCCGGGTGGGAACCCGACGCATTTGTTGACACAGCCCCACACCATTCATTGATGATATTGAAACTGCCTTTTCCTTGTTTCAGGCTTCCAGAGCTGTAACCCAAATGGAAAAACCATTCTGGCTGATGATTTGCTGAAAGAACTGAAGGTGACCCCCATCAACAGGAATGTCTGCTTCTGGAACAATCACATTTCTCCCGGAAACGCCGGTAAATAAACAAAATAAATACGTATATGTTTTTTTTTTTTTTTTTTATAGATATAAACTTATTTTACTTTGTTATGCAGTTACAATTTTTGTGTCAGTCTAATACAAATTATTTCTTTCGGCGAGCCAATTCTTCAACATAATATTTAATTTACCATTTGTACATTTTTTTGTATCATGTAGTCCAGCGTTCTTTGTCCGTATTTGTTTAAATGCTTAGGTACAATTAGTCCTTCATTTAACGTAAAACGAGTATTGTAAGTGTGGTCCAGTTTATTTATGTATATAGGGCTATTCATATGCTGAAATATAATTTTATACCACAGAATTGCTCTTACTGGGAGAATTTTGAGATTTTGGTAAAAGTACGGAACATTATGCCTTTGTTCATATAAGCTTTTATGAGCTAATAATTTAACTAATGAATTTTGAACTGATTGAACACGATTTACATTGTAGGTACTCAGTGTAGGCTGGTGGTTAAATGAAGAACAACGAGGTTGCGTGATAAAAAAAAATCTTTAATGAGTTCCCACAATAATTATAATTTGTAATCACACAAACACGGCAGCGCAACAGTCTTACGATATTAAATAGTACTAACAAAGTTACACACTGGGTCAAGGTTGATTGCGGATAGAAGAGGCGACTGCTTTGGTGAGTTGAACGAACACTGGTACCTTCGCTGTTGTTGGGCGCGTTTTATATGGCCAGACGAGTGGAGTATTAGTAGTGAATCATCACTCGGCTAGTTGCTCGAAAGCGCTGGAACTGTGCATTGCAAGCGTACAATGGTTCGTACCTTTTCTGGAATGCGTGAGAGGTAGGTAGGTCTGGTAGGCGGCTCTGTTTCGATGAACTAGGTACCTACTGCTCAGTCGCGTACCGTCCATGCCAGACGGCTGACAGGAGCTCTAGTAATTTCGCTTGCATATATTTGAACACAGGCGCCGCTTCTGGAAACATCGATACGTTTCGGGGGCAATCCAAAGCGTGACGTAGCAAAGGCTGGTTGCTACAACATTTTTTTTGCAGGAAAGTCCCCAAGCTGTAATACCATACCTTATTCAGCTAATGATAAATAAATTATTCGAAGTTATTAACTTAATTATTGCCAACTCTTGTCTTTAAAATAGACCTGTCGATAGCATCACCTTAGGGGTCGTCCATTAACCGCTAGATTGCCGCTTGTGCGCCGGCGCACCAACGGCGCAGGCCAAAATAATCACTAAAAAATAACCCTTGTGTATAAAGAAAACGTAGGAAGAAGAAGGTCAGAATCGCTTGGGGCATTCCTGTTCATAAGGTATAAGATACCGTGAACCCACCTAGCGCAGCGAGAAAAATAACGGTGATCTCTGGGTGACCTAAGGCAGAGGTGTTGGTTATCCAATGGATTGTACTTGGGGCAGCGGTACCAATTCCCGCCTCCCAATTAAAAAAAATTGAATATTACAATGGGCTTAATGTTATAATGGACTCCCTTATTCAATTATTGACTGCTGCAATGTTAAAGTTACTCCATTTAAAATAGACTTATCGCAACAATTGACTTAATGTTTCAATTGACTCACTGTCACAATGATTAATAGTTGTAATTGTGAAATACTAGGCTGATTTTCAAAATACGTAAGTACCTAATCGTTAAATTTTCTAGCAGTCCACCATGTTTTTGCAGTTGGTTCTTCAGAGCCTCGAAGGTAATGGTTCCTCTTCTTTTGGGGTCGGCATCTTCAAGCAAGGCATCGGATAGGTCTAGCAGCTGCTGCTCATTGAACTTCATACCATTTTCTTCCATACAAGCGCGAAGCACGTGTCGAAGTTCACGCTGTTGGATCAGGCCATCCCCTAAAATAATGAATTCACATTTAGCATGCAACGTTTTAAAAGGCGTTCATAATTAAATAAACAATTTTTTCTCCTTTGTTTTCCTCACCACAAACCGAATTGGAGATCACCTATTGGAACTTGTATGGTACTGTTGTGCCTTGTTTCATTTTCGTCTGACCATCTGATCATTTAAAGACGAAGTGAAGAAAACATAGACGTTTTTGGAATGTGGATATGAAGCAGAAAATATGTATAGATGTAACAGTAAATCTTACATAAGATACATAAGATATATTGCATAAAATTAACCTGCAAAATATTACGTAAAAGTCAAAACATCGCGAAATTTTCTTGTTTGTTCCAATTTTTTTGTGGCATTTGACGAGTTAATCACGTGAGGCTCAAAAGGGGGGGAGCGTTTCGAAAAAAATCACGAAATATCACAAAGAAGGGGGAGGGGATATAAAAAGATATCACATGTATTTATTTTTCGTTGAACGCACATTTTCTAAACCAAACAGCGGCACGTGGCCTTGATTCACCGTTGCCAGGCAACGATTTACCCACGTGTTGCGACAACCGCTCGGCTTACCAGTCGCCAGTAAGTGTGATTTTGACGCCGAATCTCACCACATATCACCTGGGGGGGGAGGGGGTTAAAAGTTGCTAAAAAACATCACGTGATTAATGGAAGACCCCTTACAGAGGGTGAAGGGGAAATAATGTCACTCTACGCAAGCATGGATCTCGATGGAGCATCTGATAAACCAGATAGTACTCTCCTGTTCTGTTCACCAAACCTAGCTAACCACTTGGAGTGACCTACGTCAGAATTAATCGAATATTTCCCGGGGCGGCAGAATCTATACCTCCCTCCCAAATTGATGTACAATGTGTGTGTTTTTTCAGCCGTCTTCCTGGCCCTCTACTTGAGCAGGCACGTGGCTGAGGTGACTGTGGCGGTGTTCACCGACCAGGGAATTGAATGTGTCTCCCTCGAGAAGGAAGACAAGTCTCCGCTCACTTTACAAGAAGCTCTTGACAAATTCAAGGTAAATTACACTTCATTATATTTGTTAGGAACTTTCTAGAAGGTAGGAAATTATGGAAGGCGTAAAACTCACTGAATTGGTGTAGCAGGCTGGTTCATTTGATGGTGTCCATATAAGGTTCACATTTCACAATAATGTTCAAAACTGTGCACAGATTGTAATAGGTATTAACTCGTCCCGGGCCTCTGGAGGAAACTCGAAAATTTCGCAATGTTTTGACTATGACGTAATATTTTGTGGGTTTATTTTATGTAATATTTACCGAAACACATTCCTTGAAAAATAAACTATGCCTAATAACAACATTACTTGCGTTTATCTGACGAATTCATATGTTTACGATCTTTCTTACGAGAATGATGCAATCGAACTGACAGTTGAAATGCTCAGAAAAAAACTTTGCCAGAGATCCATAAGGAATTCATAGAAATTATTCGGGTTCCATAGATGTGTTCAAAGCATTCTATACCTTAAGAACAAGAATGCCCCAAGCGATTCTGACCTTATCCTTCATAACTTTTCTTTATAATTAAGGTTTAAAATCGCATTTCAAAAAATATTTTTAGAGTTTAATTTGGCGCACGATTGGCGCAATCGGCAAGCAACCGATTAAACCAACAATATAATTTGAAGTCTTTATGTAAACAGGTAATTTGCACTTGCATTCGAAAATACAGTGTAGAAACTTAACCATAATAATACACTGCTTGCTTGTTGAAAGTTATCACCGCACTGGTTTGCAATTTAATCAAGTGTATATAGGTGGGTAGATGGGTATGTAGGAAGTTATAGGAAAAGGACAAGATATATTCCAAACAATATTATATACTTCATAATCTGGTCTCCTTCAACGGAAGCAATCTTCCGAATAGGCCTTCCATTGATACGCTTGGTGTAACTCTAAGTGACTAGCTCAGGTACGGGGGCTCCATCGGAGTCTCTCAGAAGCTGGGCGTATTGTACAGAGCCCACAGATAATTTAATTGCCCTTTACAAATTGCAAGTGTGCCCCACTGTTGATTTTGTCAACCACTTCCGGTCTGGAGCCCCAAAGTACCTGAAAAAAACCCTCGACTCTGTGCAGAAACGGGTGGTTCGTTTGATAGATTCTCCTAACAAATGGATTGCAATCTTTAGAGCACAGATGTCGGAATGCTGTCATTGTTCTACCGGTATTTCAATGGAAGATGCTCCGAGGAAATAGCGTCATTGATCCTTCGGCACCGGTGCACAGTCAGGAAACACGTCAAACACATGCCCAACAATTGTACGCAGTTGACATTTGTCACATGAGAACGTTTCGTTGACATTAGTACATTTCCACGCTGTTTACTCCCTCCAAGACTCTTCAAGACCCAGGTTCACTCCTTCCTTTATACAAAAAGACTCCCCGCACAGCATCCCCAAAGATGACTCCTGTGTGAAGTTAATATAAAAAATATATATTTTTATTTTTATATGAATACCACACAAGAGTCCCAACTGCTCCCGTCTGGAGCCAGTGAGACTATGGCATTCCGAATAGGGTATGTTGTAAGGCTGAAGTGGTGGGGGAGGGGAAGGAGATGGGGAAGAGGAAGGTGGGGAAGTATCTGGCTATTCAGATCTGGTCACCAAACACGGCTAAAGCCATTTGAAGCAACGTTTCAATTCTGAATGCTGGTCTTACACCAGGGCGATATCGAGAGTATCTTCCACTCTGTAAATATATATGTCACTATGAATAACTCCTAATCTAATAAGATCCAAGCCTTTACATTGAACCCTCATTTGTTATTATAACAGGCACACCCGTCTGGCGTTGTATCTCTGTCCAGCCCGGTGGAGTGGGCCCAGACGCAGAAGCGCAAGTTTGACCTTTTCGTCAACGTGCTGCGTACGACCTCCGTCGCGACGCGAGTGCCCAAGGAAAAGCGCGCGGCCGCCTGCAACCCGGCGCACGTGCTGTACCAGTATCAGCGCGAGATGGACGTGCCACACGCCGGGTAAGATGTGCTGATTACTTACGGTTCACTTTCTGACCCAAGTCCCTTTGAACATGTTGAATTTGGGAGGCGGATGTGGGTACCACATGTATTAGATAACCAACACCCTGCTATTTGTTTGGTGATAACATGGTGCATGTGTTTTGTATTTCTTTTATTGTAACATTTAATTTATTTTTAGTATGGTCAACATATCGCTGGGTCGCCGCTCCAACGTTAGGCAAGACTACAATCAGAAGAGAATTCTGGACATCTTCGGCTTGGACGAAAACATCCCCAACTTGATACAGGCGTTTGCCCACGAGGCCCGTGACAAATTATAATAACTCTATTGCCGTCAATACTACAATATACACATTATTCATTCAAATTACAATGTGAATATTGTAAAAGCTATATTGTAAAAGTTGATAAATCTGAATCTCTACAATTTCTAAATTGTAAAAGATGTAATCAGAACACAAAACTGTACTGTGTGAATTGATGAAACATCTGTGAAAATATTCATTACTCAAAAATAAGTATTGCAAAAACAACAATGAAAACATTAAAAAGTTCATTATTGCTGGTAGAAGCTGCAATTTGAACATTTTAAAAGCTGTAATTTGAATATTGTAAAAGTGTTACAATTTGAACATTGTAAAAACTGCAACTAGAACATGGTAAAAGCTGCAATTTGAATATTGTAAAAGCTGTAATTCGAACACTGTAAAAGCTGCAATTTGAACATCGTAAAAGCTGCAATTAGAACACAAAACTGTATGTGTAAATTGATGGAACATCTGTGAAAATATTCATTACTAAAAATTTAGCATTCCAAAAACTACAATGCTAACTTTAAAATTTTATTAGGGAAAGTAAGAGCTGCAATTTGAACATCGTAAAAGCTGTAGCTGTAATTTGAATATTGTAAAACTATCACAATTTGACCATTGTCAAAACTGCAATTTGAACATGGTAAATGCTGTAATTTGAACATTGTAGCAGCTGCAATTTGAATATTGTAAAAGCTGTAATTTGAACACCGTAAAAGCTGCAATTTGAACATTGCAAAAGCTGCAATTAGAACACAAAACTGTATTGTGTAAATTGATGGGACACCTGTGAAAATATTCATTACTAAAAAATTTTCATTCCGAAAACATAATGCTAACTTTAAAATTTTATTATTGAAGGTAAAAGCTGCAATTTGAACATTGTAAGAGCTGTAATTTGAATATTGTAAAACTGTTACAATTTGAACAATGTAAAAGCTTAAATTTGAAAATAGTAAAAGCTGCAATTTGAACATTGTAAAAGCTGTAATTAGAATATTGTAAAACTATTACAATTTGAACATTGTAAAAGCTGCAACTTGAACACTGTAAAAGCTGTAATTTGAACATTGTAAAAGCTGCAGTTTGTACATTGTAAAACTTCAATTTGAATATTGTAAAAGCTGCAATTTCAACATTGTAAAAGCTGTAATTTGAATATTGTAAGGCTACAATCTGGCTATTGTTAATACTTTGATATTTTTTTTATTTTATTTTAAAATGTAATGTTTCTATTACATAATGTATATGAAAATTTTACAGTTTTCAACATAGCTACATGGTGTTGTGGATAAAATGTGTGATTTAAAAAGTGCAGTTATATTGATGCATTTTTCCGGTAGCTAAAAGTGTGCTGTTATTGTTTCGATAGCAAACACGTGTTTTGCATTTGGACTACTAAATTAATTAATTGAAAAAGGATTAGATTGCAACCGGTCCATCTCTTTTCTATTTCATATTATTATCATTATATATTAATAATAACAAATACGAAACAATGTACCTACTTATTTATTGTTTGGAGTACAATCTCACCGCAGTAAAAAATGGAGAAAGAGAACTCATCAAAAGGTTTTACTTCATTTTAATTATGTGATATCCGTTGAACAATCCATTCTATAAGCCAAAAATGTAGTCTGATAACGATATTAAACCTGCAAATACGCAAAAAAAAAAAAAAAAACGGTTTACCCAATTTCCGAAGCATTAACAATTGAACTCAAGATCAAAATTTTCAGTTCATTCGCCAGTCTTTTGATTTACGTCAAAGGAATTTTGATTGCGGGGAATCAGGTCCAGCCCATTTTTTTTTTTTCAATGATAAAATTTATTTTCGTTCACGGAACTTTTTTTACATGTAAAGGTAAATTTGAACTAGAAAAAACACCGTTGAAAGTTTGATTTGAATATCTGTGTATATATGGATATAGCGGAGGATCTGACCAAATCGGCAGAATTTTGGAGTCCTTGGAAATTATATGAAGTACGAAATTAAAAAATTGCAAAAATGGCGTACATAAAATGAAAATTGATGAAAATTTTTTTTAATTAATTTTGCAATAACTTTCTTTAATTTAAACTTTGAATGAAGTGAATCGGATGAAAATTCGATGAGCTACCAGCTATGAGCTACCAGCCAACATGAAAAAGTGGTTTTGGCCGAGAAAAAACGGCCGTTCTGTTTTCCGGGCTTGCTTGTTTGGTGTGCGCCGCTTCTAACTATATTTAAAGTTCGAATTTGATGCTATAACTTTGGGAATGTTCTCGCCACATCTACAGGAAGATTTTTAAAATTAGTCAATTTTTTGGATCTGCTGGACCAGACTCCCCCCCTTAATTAATTCAAAGAAAAATCATGGGTGTACAAAAAATAACACATTGCTAAAGCCCGTGCGATTTACTAATTTATATTGTAGTGCATAATATTATGGATAATTATTAATATCAACTGTTAAAAGGCAGATTGGAATAAATCAATCAAAAAAGTTTAAAATTTTAATGTAGAGTGGTACGCCCTCAAGTGTCTCTTGTCTGAACGTTCTACATTGCCTTGTGAAATTCAATTTGTTCAGAAGTAAAGAATGAACAAAAACCGAAAGTTAAAAAAATATGTTTTGGTATTGTATTTAGTACTCGGCAGTAAGAAGTTATGCTGCTTAACTCCCTTTACTTTAAAAAGTAAAATGCACCTTCAAAGGGTAAAACTGCGCCACCGCTCGGTGAATTTAAATCTAAGGTTTAATCTATTTTTTGCAGGTTATTTCCTTCTGCCTTTACACAGCCAATATCATATGCGTAGGTATTAAAATGTGATTAAAAATAATGCATAATGTTGCGAATTAAATTCAACAGACCCTGAAAAAGTGACCAACTGGCCGAAACACAGAGGTACTGTCTTAAAAGACGTGACATTGAATTGATTTTTCACACAAATTCAAATTTAACATTGTCATCAAAAGCAAATGGCCTACCAGCGCCATTTTTCGACATTTGAAAGGTCTCGGTTAACCTCTCGTCTGCTGGCGTCCGGGTAAAATTTTTTTTTTTTTAATGCGGTTTTAACCCTTTTGTATAAAGAAACTGTATGAAATACAAGCTCAGAATCGCTTGCGCCAATATCAATTTGGAACCTATGTTCTATTTGATTATTGTAGCCACTCTGAATGATTTTAAATGAATTTTCTTTGATATTTGCTGGTTGCTTTTAGCAGCTGTCAATGGCGGAAATATCGATATTTTACGTTTTCAATAGAGTAAAAAGATCATTATTTCTTTGAAAACTCATTTCAATTGCCTTTCTTAATGTATTAGGTTTGTGTAGAAATAATAAAATCAGTTTTATTTTGAATTTTTTTTCCAAAATGGGGAGGTTTTTTAATTTTTATTTTAGTTAGTTAACTATTCTGGAAAAACCTCATACGATCTTATCATATAATTGAATAATAAGATATATTATCTGGTAAACAGAAAACAATTGCTTTGTTTTTATACAAATATTTGACCAGAACTCATCAAGGTAATTTCGCACGGTTTTAGAAATATCATCCCACGTTCAAGAGGTTAAAGGCCGTTTCTAGGTTAGGTTGTTCTTTTCTGCTGATCACAATTTGTTCAAAAGCTGAAACGGACCTAGAATTGGTGTTTAATGGAAACCTGTCAAATGTCAAAATAACAAACAAAATGGTGCTGATTTACCATTTGATGACAAAGTTACATTTGAATGTCTCCAACCTTACATTGTACGTAGGATAGTCACTTGTAGGAGGATTGTCACTTATTTGGTACAATTGCAGTCTGTTGCAATTAGAGCACTGCCTCGAGCCGAATTTACGTTACGTAACTAGTTGCGCACAAGTTGTTTCATGACATTATTTGCACTGCTAGTTTCACACATAAACATGTATTTATTTTTAACTTAATGAGTAAAACCTCAAATTGTTTTTAATTAAATGAAGACAATTTTAGTGAAACTCAATCAAAAATCTGAAAACAGAAAAATTAGTTTTTCGATTGAGTTTCGCTAATATTGCCTTCATTTATAAAATATAATTTCATTGTGCAAGCATTAGTTGTACGCCAAAAAATTAGAATTGCGCTAGCATGAAATTACACCACCACGGTATGCTTGTGCAACTAATTGTGTAGTGTAAAAATGTTGTGCAACTAGTGTCGCGAAACCATTTCACCCGGGCGGACGTGTGTGCTTCTGGTAACAGCATGAGAGTTGCTGTGATAGTGAAGGTTGCACGACACTACATTTGCGCAATTTACGCCAACTTTTTGGTGTCATGCAATTAGTGCAACTAATTGTGTAGCGTAAAAATGTGGTGCAACTAGTGTCGCGAAACCATTTCACCTAAGCAGACTTGTGGGCTTCTGGTAACTGTGTGTGAGTTGCTATGATATGATAGTGAAGGTTGCACGACACTAAATTTGCGTAATTTACGCCAACTTTTTGGTGTCATGCAATTACTTGAAACTAATAGACTACTGCACTTGACATTTTTATTGGAATAATAAATATTTGAGGATTCAATGAGAAAGGGGTAATGCACCCCCATGCGAGTCATCCAAAATCTTCATAATGTAAATTCGGCGTTATTCTTTTAAAGACATTAACTCAGTACACCTTCTTTTTTGAAGACTTACATATAAAAGGTCCAGTAAGGGAATCAAGGAACAAGATTTTTTTATAATAAATTAATAAGTCAGGATTAAAGATGTTCTGCATTATAATTGGGTCTAATTTATATTATGTATTCATACTTTAAGATTAAGCTATAGTAATTTATAAGCCCTAGCAATATGTATATGTATGTCATCATTAGGCTAGCTTTACACTCATAAGTAAAATTTACGACTTGACGTAAGTTTTTGACCAAGTTCCTCACAGGAGGTTTACGTATGCATCCGACTTGTGGTAATTAATGCTCACGGAAGTTCAACCTGTGTAAATGCTCACACGACCGTTTACATTTGTAAATTTTTTTTGTGGTAAGATGGCTTCCTGTCAACAATGATCTGCTACTGTCAAATTTACACAATTTTGAAAATAAAGACGAAAAGGCCCAAATGAAGTGTTGGAATAGAATTTGGCTTTAATTAAACAATTCTCCACGTGCTTTTGTGCCGTCAAAGGCGGAAATTAATGGAGTTCTTTCATTTTATCGAAATGATAGCTACCTGACAGCAACCGACTTTGAATTCAAATACGTAATGTTAAAAACAGAAACATTGAGATTAGAAAGGATTGGACCGATAATTGAATAGAAGGATGCTCATTTTCAGAAAAGTTATTAAGTAAGTATAAATAAATCCTAGTTTTATAGGAAAAAAAATGTTACGAAAACAACTCTTTTAATTTGTGACATCTCGCAACGTTGCATTTTGGTAGCATTTCTTGCGGCAAGTTTCTCAACTTATCAAACTGATTTTATAAGCTGTCAAAAAACTAGCGAAAGAGCAACTTCTGTAACTTGCTATAAATTATGTTAAGTAACTTTTGGTGTCATTTACATTGGTAATTTGGCAAAGGGTAAAAAACTTATGAGTGTAAAGCTAGCCTTATAAACTTATTTTGAAGAGAGTAAGTCGGAATCCCCAGTGCCCAGTGGTATTTAAAAGTGAATCTCTCAACCATTGCATTTTAAATAATGAAAGAAGATAAAATTATATTTATATACATACCGGACGATATATATTTATAATGGAGCAAACATTTCTACGGTGAAAAAAATTAGTGTTAATTTTAGGTTAAAATTCATGATGCAACAATTTTCATTCATAATGGTTTTTTTCAATCGCCGTATGATTATCAAAATAAAGTAAGTACTTTTAACTTGTAAATTCTTGTCTTTCAAAAGTACCTGTTCACAATTTTATCTATGCAAATATAGTATACTAAATTATGTCATGGACAATTGGTATAATATTATATGGTTTTATTCATTTTAACCCCTCAGGCCTATGCCATATTGACAGTTATATTTCTAGACGCTGTTATAAGGACGGAGAATTTGTGTGCATTTCTACTCTGCAATAAAATTCAAATAAATGTAATATTTCTGAATGTGTCCGAAAACTAATTAAAAAAATTGGTAAAATACGTTTTTTAATTTTATTATTAGAAAGAGCATAATTTTTTTAATTTTAAACGCAAACAAAGTTTTTAAAATAGCTCACTTAAGGTTTTTTCAATAAAGAAAAAAAAACACCCATTTTATCTGATAGATTGAACCTTTGATTTCGTAGAGGTGCACATTTTAATTCTTTTGTTAATTTTAGATTTGAATATAAAGCATTGTGTTTTCTATTTCTAACACCCTTCAGATCATATTTCTCACCATGATAGGGTGATTTAATGATAACGATTTCTGTGAGACCATAAATATGAGCTATTCCCAAATGTGAACAAATTGACTACGGGTTTGTAGCTGTTTGTTTGCAAAACTGAACAAATTGGACAGAGGGGTTAATAATTTTACAACATTGTATGTACCAATTTTTCAATAAATAAATTATGTAGATTCCTTATATTTTTTACTTCAATTTCGTTCAATGTTAAGAAACCGTAAATGAAAGTTTGTTGCATCATTTGTAATTTTCATTTAATTTTACAATATGTTTATAAAAAGGACAAGATGTGAAAATTGTTCAGTATTACCAATTAAAAAATTTTATACTGTAGTTTCTCGAGTTAGAAATTGTAAATTCATTTTTTTATATTGCCCTTATTGATTTACTGCTGTTAATATTCTATAATTTTGACAAGTATGTAGTCGCCATTTCTGGTCTGGAGCCCCAATATACCTGAAAAAAAAAAAACCCTTGACTGTATAGAATCGGGCGGTTCATTTGATAGATATCCCTTTTTTAACAAGCGGATTGCAATCTTTAGAGCACAGGCGTCAGGTAGATATGCTATCCTTGTTCTACCGGTATTACAATGGAAGATGGTCCGAGGAACTAGCTTCGTTGATTTCTTCGGTGTACACAGGTCGCTTCTACGACTCGTCGGCGGAACGATTTACCGGCCTCTTTGTTTCCTCCCTCCTACAACACGGGTCTCTTCAAGATCCATGTACACTCCTTCCTCTCCTCAAAAACCTTTTACACAGCATCCCCAAAGATGACACGCCAAACCGCGCCCAATTTATGTACATGAGAAAGGGTAGCTTCTACGACTCCTTGAGTTCAACAGCTCGGCTGTGGAACGATTTTTCGGCCTCTTTGTTTCCTCCCTCCTACAACATGGGTCTCTTCAAGACCCATGTTTACTCCTTCGTCTCCTCAAAAAGACACTTTACACAGCATCCCCGAAGACGCCACGCCAAACCGCGCCCAATTTATATACACGAGACATTTGCCACATGAGAACGTCGCTTCTACGACTCGTTCTTGAGTTCATTTGCCGGCCTGACATTAAATTCCCTCCCTCCTACAACACGGGTCTCTTCAAGACCCATGTGGGGTGCACCTTCCTCTCCTCAAAAAGACCCTTCACACAAATTATTTTCCTCAGAGCCTCTTGTGTGGAGTTAACGTAAAAAAAAACTTTAATTTTTTCAAAGGGAAATTTTTTTATTTTGATATCTTCCAATAAGGAACACCAGTGAAAAATATTAGTAATAAAAAATAATTCATATCAACAAATACTGATACTGAATAAATAAATTTCGTTATATAATATAATTTTACAAGACTATAATAAATCGTCAGATAAAAATGATTCGTCGTTTTTTCCAAAATCAGCAGTATAAAAAAGGAACCAATAAATTTGTTTGATTTGAAACTTTTGCATCTTGTCCACAGAGTACGATAAGTCAATAAACTAAATGTCCTTATCATGTGATGCCATTTGAATAATCCCATTCAAAGTGATTCTATTTAATTGACTATAAAAAAGTCAAAATTTTGTTGTAATTTTTTAAATTATCATTATTATTATAAGCTATTTGGTAGAACTGTAGTTGATGTTTTAAATCACCACAAAAATCTGATCACATGGCAGCCATTTTATTTTTGTGAATGCTGCAAATGAAAATTACACAAAATTGTTTTTAAAACTCACTAGGAAGGTTTTGTTTTCCTTTTAATGGCAGCCATTTTAGGACCCTTTCGGTCGGATTAAAAATTTCAAATTAAAAGCGTGTTAAAAAATAAAGTGTGACCATCTTTGGTTAAGTTAACATTTGTTATTGTAGTGGTGCAATCTCTGCAGTTCTAATGTTTAAGATTTTTAGTAGCTTTTTTATTTACTCTTTTATGTTAAGAGCACAATTATTAAGAAGAAATACTTTAAATACACTGTTATTAATTGAAGTCTCATTAAAAATAACATGCATTCTTTTTTTTTTTTAAATAAAACCATAGAGAAATATTATTGAAGTTGAAAAATTCAAGTCATAAACAATCGATAATAATTTTGTGATTAAAGTTTTTGGCCAAAAAAAAGGTAATATTATAATTGCATGCTTGCTATAAATCGATTATTTAAGTTGTGCTATGAAATAATATTATTTGTTTAATTTTTTTTAAATTTACGTTAAATAAATAACAAAAAAAAAATTGTCATTTCATTTATGCAACCCATTAGTGTTATTTCAATTGTTTTGCGAACCTTCTGAGTTTGGATAGATGCTTCAAATTCAATGTTCGCCTTAAATTTTATTTAACTCTTGGTGTGCCGAGGGAAAATTTATACAAACAGATAACATTCTTTATAATATTCTAAGGGCCGTCTGCTTCAATGCTTGCTAGAGTAAAAGAAATTGCTAAAGTTAGATTTCACCAAAATGCTTTTTTCAATCAATTTAACCCCGCCTGTTTTATGTCACTTTTAACTTTTGCTTTTACTTTCCAAAGACCGATAGTTACTCCGCCATTTTGACAGTTCTGTTGGAGGTAAGGTATGAAATTACGCACTTCAACATTGATTATTAATCATGATTAACATTATAGATGATGATAGTGACTGTGTCCAACATGTTCAACATGTCTTGAAGAGAAAAAACATTTTTAAAAAACATTTCGACCCTGTGTTAATAATGGTGACCGGACAACTCGGAATGAAACCAACTCAGAACAATCTCAGATGAGGCATTTGATTAAAAAAAATATTTAAAAAATTTATTAATAGGTTACGTTAGGTTAGGGTTATCGGATAATTTAAAATTATTTTTTTCATAGCTTTTAATGACTTTTCAAGGAGGTGTTGAGTTGACTTTAATCTCAGTTGGCATGGAACCGTTAATAATATGGTTATTTGTTAATTTAATTTTTGGCGCTGTATCGCACGTTGAAAGATCTTGCAAAATTTGTGACACATTAAATTCAAGGAGAAATTACAACTGCTGGAAGGTAAATTATATTTTCTCCGTAATATTGTACGTATTATTATAAGAGGTCCTCATTACCCACACCAATATTTTACAGGAGCAAAGCCGTCAGATCCCACAGCGACGCAAACCAAAATACAGCGGGATATTTTGACAGTTTGTGATTTTCAAATTTAATTTTCGGCGTGGCCGCAACAAAAAATAATGCGATGTGCTTTCCACATACTTTCGAGGAATATTCTGCTTTTAGACTGGCCACACCAATAACCATTACTCTAGCAAAAGTACACTTGGTCCTATTTAACATCCTTGTTACTTTAACTGACGGTTAAAAAATTGTTTTTTTTTTTTTTTTTAATATGAATACCGCACAAGAGTACCAGCTGCTCCCGTCTGGAGCCAGTGAGGCTATAGCATCCCCAATTGGGGTATGTTGCGAGGCTGAAGTGGGGAGGGGAAGGACATAGGGAAGAGGGAGGTTGGGAAGTACCTGGCTATTCAGATCTGGTCACCAAACACGGCTAAAGCCATTTCAAGCAACGTTTTAATTCTGAATGGTGGTCTTACACCGGGGCGATACTGAGAGTATTTTCCACTCTGGAACATGCCGCAAATATACTATATATTATTTTAAATGAATAAATTGCAAAATAATACACATTAATCAAATAAAATTTCGCCGGGATTAGATCCCGCGACCTTCAGATTGCGAGTCAAGAGCCTTACCGCTGGACTACGCCGGCCGACTTTCTGATGAAACGGACGACCCTGGATGAAGTTCCCGCGTTGCCCAGGTTTAACACAGTTTTTCGATATCAGACTTAATAGGATCTTCCTCTTATTTTGAAGGAGTGTGCAAAATTTCATCAATCCCAGAATAAAACTGTGGATTTGTACACAAATCAAATTTACCTGTAGTTAATTTAGGTATCTTGGATCATGGTGTCGCCAGATTGGGGAAAAGTATTTATAAATTATGAAATAACATGTTTATACTTTCCTTTAACTTTAATTACTGATGATCAGCTCGTCACAAAATATGATTTACTAAATTATGTTTAAAATACAATTTGTTGATGAATGTGAATGTAATTTTATTGGACTATCCACCCAGATAATAGAAAACCACTGTTGGCTTGCATCATGACATCAGGATGGGTTCTTTCCGGTAAAACCTAAAACAAAACAACATTATTATTACGTAGGCCACTGCTCTTTGTCTTTTCGATCGCCTTCTGTGCTCGGCAGATTTTTCTATGGAAAACAAATTTATTTATTTACTTAAACGCCATAAAATGGCTTTTACATTAAAGTGAACCATGACATTGTAAGTATACAGGGGTAGACAAGAGTGTATTAGTATTATAATAAGAACCAAATAAGAATGTGTGAGTATACAAAAATAACATTGCTGAAGTGATACAGTTGTTATTAGAAGTACAATGAGATAATATTTAAAAGAGAGACCCCCAATGTGAATCTATTTGCAAGATAGAAATACAAATGAGCAGATTGCAAACAAGTCAACTTATGCCACCATTTAGCCACTCGGACCCATAAGCTTGTTTCCACGATAATATAACATTACCAGACATTTGTACGACCTGACTTATTAACTGTAAAAGTCTGTACCATAAGCTTATAAATAGTATTACCTGATAGCCACGCATCCAAGAACTGGTCAATTTAAGTCCAGTTACATTATTCAGTTTTCTCATGGCCACGTAGCATTCCTGCAGAGGCTCCTGGTAGTTGTTATACACAACAAAAGGTCTGCTGTTCTTCACAAATGGAAGCAATTCTTTGAACAGACTCATGGGATGTTCTTTGGATACTATCACAAGAGAATCCACCTTATTTTTCAATAAACAAGAAGCTCTCTCATTCTCCAACTCCCACTTTGGTATCCTCTTAACTGCATTCCCGCCATTTTCTGTGTTACCATTATCCGGTTTATTTGATTCATCATCAGTTTTTAACACTTTAGTACTTACTTCGTTTTCATCTGAAGATAATTTTCTTTTTCTATTTTCAGAGGTAGGTACTTCAGCATTATTTTCAATTTCAGTGCTGTTATTTTCTATTGCGGCGATACCATCTTCAATTTTAATCTCTACGACATCTTTTGTGACACCATTTTGATAATAATGTCTCAGAACAGAATACAAGTTTACAGAAATGCATCTATCTAATTGCTCTTCTTTAAAATTCATTCCTAAAAGAGCTTGTTTTTGGCAACAGTTTCCCGGATGCATATGAATCAACTGTCCTTCGGTTTTGCCGCCGACTGAATTTAGCATAGCAGCCGCCATTAGTCCGCTACTTCCAGAATCGTAAAGCAAATGGTTGCCAAATCCGCTTACATTGGAATAAGATAAAATCTGCGACAATGTATCGGAACGAATTCCTAATATCTTTGCAGGGTCTTGCCTGTACATAATATCGGCGATAAGTCTCATGGAAGGTTTTCTGATTTGAACAAACTCGAAATACTTCTTTTCCTTCTTCTTCAAATATTTGTCTTGCGAAAATTCCGTTTTAGAATGAAAAGTGTTTGAATTGGAAATGAGTGTGCTAACAATGTCTGTAGAACTCATTGATGTTTGTCTCAGAGCGGCAATTTCTTCTGTTGTTAGTTTCTGAGAACGGCCATCGTCGGTGATGTTCCTATTGTCGGTACCAGAAGAAGAAATGCCCAAATTATCTTTCAGACTGAGAGCTGACGAGTCAGTTTTAACCAAACTGCATAACCTATTCTTTCCTTTTCCTTTGGGCACCATTTTAAAAGTGGAAAAGAAAGGGCAGTTTTCAATATTGGCGAGTTCTACCTGGTCCTTGCCGAGGCTGGCACAAGACGAGGAGTTGCCGAATTTGTGGAGTTTCGTATACTCCTGGCGCTGAATGATAACATATTTACCGGCAGTGATAATCTCAGAATCTGGATCCATCTTAACCGTAACACAATATTATAATCAGTATAACAAAAACACTCGCTTTGATTATTATAACCTATATCTTTCAAAGCGTGGTAAATAACAATTGGCATAAACGTCAAACGTCAAACCAATATTTTTAAGGCTTGCGAATACGTCTAATTTAGTGGCCAGTAGAGTAAAGTGGGAAATAACTACTTAGGAAACTAGTGCTTATGTCAAGTATCCTTCTAAGCTATTGAACCCATAGACAGCAGACAGCTGATCGAAATTATATTGTTGTTGGAAGTCGACTGCGAAAATACTTTTGCAGTGCTTTATAGGTTATGTTCAAACCTTTAAATCCATTGAATAAAATTCCAATTTAAATAACCTACTATGGCTTTATTAATTGACTTAAAAACAATAGGAGGACGAATTTTAAAATCAAAAGATGGGTAAGTCGATATGTACTTACAAAATGATGTAACTGTCATTGTAGTTTTGAAATTAATAATAAAGCTAGTGATTTTCCTGAAATACATTATTAATATGTGTGCGCATAACTTTAGTCACTGTTAAAATTCCGACAGATATTATTATTTATTTATTTATTTATTATGATTATATTGATATGTTATGTTCGCTGTAATGTTTGATTTTTGCACTAATATTCTGCGGATCTAATATTTTGTTTTAAAATATTTTTTGATGTCATTCATACAAATTTTATCCATACATTCCAAGTGAAAATATGATAAGACTTGGGCCAAGAACTGAAGAAACATTATTTACCAATGAAAATGTAAAGTTACTATTTGCAGAAGGCAATTAAAATACGGTTTTATATTCTAAATTTTCACCACTTATTACATGAAAGGCTAATGACGATATAACAAATACAGCTTCCTCTTCGTCTCGACATCTATGTTTAATGACTTAAATGCTTCCACAAACCAGACCAGAGGTGGCTTCCAAACTTAATAGCAGCAGTCTAAAGAGTTGTGTAGCAATATATGGATCCCTAAGTGGATGAAATTGATTTGACAATGATTTCAGTTTAAACTCGGCGAGATGGGCCCGTCGCCAATTCAGCAAGAGCCAGTCCTCTGAGGGGGGCGGGGTGAACGTGCCTTCGCAGGATATAGTGACCCCGCTGCCCCCGCTGACGCAGACCATCCCTGGGCTTCCGGAGCCCACGTATGCAGACCCCCGCTCCCAGGAGAGTGGCAGGAAGACGCAGGTTACCACGTTGAAGAACGGTTTAAAGGTGGCCAGTGAGACGAGATTCGGACAGTTCTGCACAGTTGGAGGTTTACAATTTTTTTTAAATAATTCAATGAACTCGCCTTCTCGTTTGATGAATTTCGCTTTTAAGTCAAGTTTCATTTAAAAATTGGAACTGATTTGTCAAGAATTCAGACTATCCCATGATTTTTCATGGGTGTCTATGCAATGTTTAATAATTAAGCTCCTGGTATAATAATTGGATAATTGGATTCAACCCGTTGCCGTTTGTGATCTTTTTGTTTCGTTTGTGAGCATTTTTGGGACCCGACTTGCGCAGACCTTGTGGTATTTCAAATTTTCTGTCAAAATCTTGTCAATGATGATCTTACTGATATTACCATAACATAGAGCTCCGAAAGGGTGTGGCGAGCGGAAGCTCCGTTGCGAATGGTTGCCACGCCGAAACTAAGCGTCACAAAGAGTGTAGCGTGGAGGGCATTTGGCGTGGGGGAACCAGGCTACACGCCAGTAAAATCGTTGCTCGCGACCGCAGCACCTTGGAGATCTTATTTTACGGACAACCCTCGTATATTCTGTAATCATCCCTGTAAATCTAGTAATTAGCACTGCTTAGAAAGTTTCTTATTTAATAATGATAATTAATAAAATATAATATTTATTTTCAGTTGTTATAGACTCTGGGTCACGTTATGAAGTTGCATATCCGAGCGGTGTCTCACATTTCCTCGAAAAGCTGGCATTTGGGGTAACGAAGAAATACTAAATATTGAATAAGTACAATTTAAGCCGTGTAATATGTAGTGAATGATAATATATTGATTGATACAATGTATTCTTGCAGTCTACCCAGGAATACAGCGACAAAGATAAATTGCTCAAGGTTTTGGAACGCCACGGCGGAATATGCGACTGCCAATCTTCCCGTGATACGTTTGTCTATGCAACCAGTGCTGATAGTCGGGGCCTGTCTGCCGTCACCAAGGTATGGTATTAAATATTCATCCACTCAGGATTCCATTGAAAGGAAATCTTGCATATCAACGGTCCTAAAGAATAATGTCGGACGTGCGATCGTGCTTGTAGTTTTGCAATAGAGCAGTTTAAAGTTTTTTTTCTGTTTTTTTCCGTTTCGATTTTGACATCAAGAAATACAGTGTTATTTTGATACTTAGCACTTCCTTTCATTTTGCAACGGGTAGATGAATTATGGATAATATTCAGGTGTTATTATAAATTATTTATCTAAATTGTTGCTTTAAAATGTAAACCAGAGAATATTAATGAAATGTCAATCAAATAATTAAATAAAAGTCATGAATGTTCATACATAATATATAAATGGTTTATTGTAATCTAGACTGTACAGATTATAAATGAGCCCTTGCCCGGAAGAATGTTGTATCCAACAATATTTTAGTTCCGAGAAAAATTGAAAAAATGAAACCAGATATGTTTCATAACATTTTATATTTAAAACATATAATTTTTAAGAGTTTTAATTGAAAATTCGTCTAGAAAGGCAATAAAATTAGAGTTTATTACTAGAATTTACGCAGAATTTTGGAATAATATGAACACTTTCACATACAACGTTATTCCACAAAACTTTTTTTTTTTTACTCTTTGTACCTTACAGAAAGCAACACGCTCTTCTAACATAAATGTACACATGTCATTGATGTTTTTGAGCTTAAAAAGCATAAAAAGGATATTAATAAATGAAAACATTTTCATTCTAGATCAACATACAACATTATTCCACAAAACTGTTTCAACAGCTAAAAAAAGAGAGTTAATAATATTTTTTCTGAACAAATTCTACTTTCCTGTGTTCTTCAGCTTCTTGGCTCTGAAGACTTTCTAGTTGAAGCCATAAGACATTCGTTTTCTCCATTTATTCTCATAAACTAAACCATGCGCTGTGATTTTGATAAATGACATTGTACAACATTCTTCCACAAACCAAACTTTAAAAGGCTGCCACAGGCCTAAAAAAATTTTCATTACCATAATTCCTACCTTAAAAGATGCGTATTAATATGCCCAACATTATTCCATCAATAACTCAACATTGATAGTTTTGTTGGATCCAACATTATTCTGGGCAAGGGCTCATTTATAATGGATTGATAAAGACAAAGTGCACAAGAATCTCTAATGATTTTTTGAAATTAAAATTCATTTGTCACATTATAGAAAAACTAAAATTACCAATGAGGAATCATTAAGGACCAAGTTTCCCAAATAGCGCTAAACATCACTTTGTATTATCATACAAGCAATACTACAAATAATTTACCTGAAAATTATATAAAGGTAGTTAAAAAAATGTCTAAAGTTAATGGTGAATGAAAATTTTAAATCGTAATCTCTTAAATTCTATACGAAATACACCCTACAACTTTAGGTAAACTGTTGGAAAATGCCTTCACTGTTATCGTGCCTGAGCCTATTATAAACATTTTAAATAAAAATCCTTTGGTAATCTCAGAGAAAACAAAATAAAGAACAACCTAAAAGAATCAAAAATACTTAAATGTATCTAGATTTTTTGTAATTTGCCTAAACTTAGTCGCCCATACAAAATTGTATGACGAAATATCTGCCAGTTGTGAGCAGGAATTGGAGGTGAAGGCACGCTTATTTTGTTTTGATTTCGTCCGCAGCCACGAAAATATTATCGATGTATTTTGTAGAAGAAACTAATGGTGAGACAGGTGTAATACAATCAACCAGTCAAAGAAAATTAAATAATGTATTATTAGATAATAAATTAATTGGAATCTTTCTTAACGTCTCTAATTTTTAAAATTCGTTGACACCGTGCACATGCCATAAAAGAAACCCAACCACCCAATGGCGAAAAAACTAATAATATCAAAAAACATAATTTTGATGGGCACAATAATTTTTTTAGTTTTTAATCAATTCCTATCACAAATTAAATTTGATAAAGTTATTATCAAATTCTGCAAGTATTTTAGTATTTATTTTTACAGCTGTTTCGGCTTACAAGGCCTTTTCAGGGCACTGTGGTTAAACCATTTTGAGACGACTTATTTATAGGATTTTAAATGTCAATTTTTTAAGGTGTCTAAATTGATTTATTACCGGTTAAACCAATTTGCTTTAATTGATACAGTAGACACTCTAATATGTGGGGTACTTCGGAATCTGTTTTCCCTGTACTAAAAATTAAGTTTTCCTTAATCGTTTAATAATGACGTTACTGCTAAGACTCGTTGAAGTGCGTTATATTGTTTAGGTTTTGTAAACATACTAAGGAGTGGGAAAAAATAATTTTCCTCACTTTATTAATTAGCGTTACATTGGGAGTCATTTATTGTTAATTGATTTCTAATTGTAGGCAATAACAGGCAAATTTAATCTAAGACCCTTTCTTTCCATATTTAATGGTTTAGGCTTATTGTTATTAAGTGGAGCGTGATTATTTACTAAGAGATGTTCTGCAAATTTGATGATTTATGTTTTGAGTGATGTCAGGTTCTAGGAGAGGTGGTGCTGAGACCCACGCTGAGCCCCGAGGAAGTGGAGCAGGCCAGACAGACGGTGGGATTCGAGCTGCAGACACTGGCCATGAGGCCGGAACAGGAACCCCTCCTCATGGACATGATTCATGCGGTAAGTGAAGCCAATATTCCTTAACCTCTCAGGCTATTTTTTTCGCTTTTGGGAACAACTCATGTAAGTCTCGTAGAAATCGTTGTCTTCCTTTCTATCGTAGTAAGAAATATACATAATAATGCTCCGTACTTCCACATTTATGTCGTCATAAATCATGTGGAAGTACGGCACATGTTCCAGTTATAGTTTATTGAACTCTTCATTTGTGTATTCTTAACCCTTTGCACTCCAATGTCGAGTGTCACTCGACATTGATTTTGTTCCACCAGCTCCAATATCGAGTCACACTCGACAAGGTGTAATACTACTTTTTGCGAACAATTTTAAAATAGGAGGAATTTTTTTACTAAAATTTTTGAATCGCGATCGAAAGACACTACTATTCTAGAATATATATCTATTATTCTAGAATAATACATATGCATATTCTAGAATCGCACAATACTTTAGTACCTGCTATGGTCGAGGGATGAATGAATTTTGTTTAGGGCTGCGCCTCACCGCAAGTATCGATATTACGAAAGTACACTAGTAGTTACCGTTCTGTCGTCAACATCTTATCCCCAACTGTGCGTTATCGTGTTTGTTTTCGTGCAAAGACTCGTTGAATGAATTATTTGTGATTTATATTTTCTGTAGCTTGATTGTGTTTTAGTGAAATAGTCCTTGATCCCATCAGGTCTAAAAAAATAAAGCGAAATGCGTCAAAAGCCATTTTGTACTACGCCTTTTCAATTATTTTTAACTAATATTAATTTTATTTATGAAAAAAAAAAACTAAAACTTAAATGCAATTTTGGTGTGGAGCAGGTGGAACAAAAACAAAAAAAGGCTTGGAGTGGAAAGGGTTAAAACTAATGATGCAATGTTTATAGGCTGCCTTCCGTGACAACACCCTCGGCCTGCCCAAGATCTGCCCGGAGAAGAACATCTCCAGTTTGAGCCGCGAGTCGCTGGTCTCCTACCTCCGCAAGCACTTCACTCCCAGCCGGATGGTGGTCGCAGGAGTCGGGGTAAACATTCACTCTTTGACATCTATTTGTACATACTATCCACCGTTTCGGTGGCGTACATACAATATGCAAGTGACAACCACTCGAGCTTGTGCGTTAATAGTTGAAATACGCGTCCAAGATTTCTTAACGTCCGAATTGGAAATTTCCTGCCCTCATTAAAAAATCATACCTTCAAATTTTTATTTTGAGACATATAAACTGCTTATAGTGTTAGAGAGAAATTGAGTGCACCTATATTTAACCATTTATCTCATATTTTTAGGATTTGAAAAAATTTATAAAATATGAATGTCAGGCGTATTTCGAAAAAGTGCAGGGATTTTACCTTGTTGCTTTCTGGTCAAATATGCATATAAAAACAAAGGAATTGCTTTTTTGCAATTGTTTTCTGTTTACCAGTTAATATATCTTACTTTTAATGTAAATTACGTAAGTTTTTTCCAGAATAGCTAACTAAAAAAATATTAAAAAATCTCCCATTTTGGAAATAATCGTCAAAAAATAATCAGACAAATATTAACTCATTTTATTATTTCTACAGAAATCTGAATACACACCCAACATGAAAAAACACAATTCAAAGGAGTTTGCAAATAAATAAAGACCTTTATACGCATTTGAAAATGTAAAACTTTGTTTTTTCGCCTTTCACAGTTGCTAAAAATGACCCGCCAAGTCGTAGAAAATTCATTTATAATTAGAGTAGCTAGATTAATGAAATCACCGGTTACGTCAACAATGATATTGGGGCAAGCGATTCTGACCCTGTCCTTCACACAGTTTCTTTATACATAAGGGTTAAAATCGCATTTAACCCCTAATGTGCCAGGAAAAAACGAAAAAACGTCAACTTTAACGTAATATTTTGTAGGTTAATTTTATGCTATCTTATGTAATTTTTACTGAAACACATTCCCTGAATACTAAACTATACATAAGAACAATATTACTTGCGTTTATTCAATGAATTTATACTTTTTACTACGTTTCAAATAACACGGAAAAAACGAAAAAATTTCGCGATGTTTTGACTTTTACGTAATATTTTGCAGGTTAATTTTATGCTATCTTATGTAATCTTTACTGAAACACATTCCTTGAATACTAAACTATACATAAGAACAATATTACTTGCGTTTATTCGATGAATTTATACGTTTTACGATCATTTCGTCGCCCGCGACGCGAGACCTGACAGCCGCCATTTTGTCAGCCGAGCGGCGCGAAAAAGTTCCAGGCCGTGTCATAAACAATTTCAAAGAAAGTATATCGCTGCTCTAGGTGGGTTCACGGTATCTTATACCTTATGAACAAGAATGCCCCAAGCGATTCTGACCTTCTGCTTCACACGTTTTCTTTATACATAAGGGTTAAAATCGCATAACAAAATTATTTTTTAGTGATTATTTTGGCTTGCGCCGATGGTACGCCGGCGGACGAACGGCAAGGGGCAGGTTAAAATTAAAAAAAGGAAAAAAATTTGCATGGCCGCCGGCGGCCTTCCGGCAAATGACAGGTTAAAAACGAAAACATCTTTGTTATATTAAAATATTTTGCTCTAATTCAAGCAAAAATAGTGCCACAATGATCATTGAAATTTCAAAAACAATAGATATGTAACGAAATTACATAACAGCTTTCCAACTTTTGTAAAACAATGTTTTTTATTGGTTACTAAACTGATTTAATGAACTCAAACGAAATATTCAAACTGCTCTCCTGAAAAAAAAGAAGATGTTTGAGTTGTGGCACTGTTGTTCCCAAGGTACGACAAGATCAATGATTGGTAAGAAAAAATATTTCAATAATTTCGGTTAGCGAAAAGTCAATAACAAGTAATTCAGAAGATATGTGAGACATCTCTTGTTGAAAAGTGAAACAACAAAGTTATTTTTTGATTTCAAAGTATACAATGCCAGGGAACTTTTGAAGCAATTCCAATAAATGCTATATTTCTTCAAATTGGCCACATTTTGACCAGCGAACGCTCGAGGGTGTTTGTAAATTGGCCAAAATGTGGCCAAAAATGCTTCAGTGGTTATAAGAAATGCTGGTAAATTACACATATTTTGTATATTACAGGTGGAGCACGAGGCCCTCGTGGAGCAGGTGGAGAAGTATTTTGTAGACATCCCGGCCGCCTGGGACGGACTCCCTGATGATGGAGCCCCGCAACCCGATAAGACTCCTGCCACCTACACTGGCGGCCTCATTCAGGTACTGTTAAAGCAACCTCTGCACACATCTTCTCTTACCAATTAACTCCTTGCTTGCCGAGTACGCGCCGGTGCGTGAAATTAAACTCTAAAAAATATTTTTTGAAATGCGATTTTAAACCTTAATTATAAAGAAAACGTACGAATGAAATAAAACAAAAATTATGAAAAACATATGAATTCGTCAAATAAACGCAAGTAATGTTGTTTTTAGGCATAGTTTATTGTTCAAGGAATGTGTTTGGGTAAATACTACATAAGATAGCATAAAATAAACCCACAAAATATTACGTCAAAGTCAAAACATAGCGAAATTTACAAGTTTCCTCCAGTGACACGGGACGAGTTAAGCCCTTGTGTTGAAAAATATGGAAAAGCTACTTCTGAGATATGGGCTGTATGAACATTTAATTTGGCTTTAGAAATGGCTTTAATCATGTTTGGTTACCAGATCCGAATAGCCAGGTAGTTTTCCACCCTTCCCCACTACCTCCTACCTCCATTCATTCCCCAACATAACATTCCCCAATCGGAAATGCCATATGCTCAGTGGCTTGTGTTAGCAGGGAGCAATTGGGACTCTAGCGTGTTACCTATTCTTTACACTAATGGGTTGATTGTGTCTCTGTTTCAGGAGGACTGTGAGATCCCGCTGTACCCGGGGTCGGACCTTCCGGAACTCTCCCATGTTGTCATCGGACTAGAAGGTATTTTTTTCTATTCAAATTATTTTGTATTTTTCTCAAATCCGAAAGATTTAAGAAAAGTCAAATACTGCCCGCCATTCGAAGGCCTCCAAGCTCTGGACTCGCAATCCGAAGGTTGCGGGATGAATCCTGGTGAAGTATGTGACCGAGATATGAAATTTTCCTGACTTTTACTAATGTGAGTAGTTCTCTATCTGCTCTAGCCCGCCTGGGAATTTCTGTGTTGGTGATCATGTCGGTCCATGGAACCTTGAGCATTCTCCGGTGAAGCCACATTTCAAAAGCCTCAAAAGTATTTACTTTCAAGGTCCATGTCTCACATCCATACAGCAAGACCAACCACACATAACATTTTAACATTCTCTGCCTTAGTTATGCCTTCTGCCTGTTATTTGATTGATTTGTATTATTTCACAATTAATTCATTAAAAATAATATATGGTATATTTGCGGCATGTTCCAGAGTGGAAGATACTCTCAATATCGCCCTGGCGTAAGACCACCATTCAGAATTGAAACATTGCTTGAAACGGCTTTAGCCATGTTTGGTGACCAGATTTGAATAGCCAGCTACTTCCCCACCTTCCTCTTCCCCACCTCCTTCCCTTCCCCACTACCTTCAGCCTCACAATATACCCTAACTGGGGATGCCATAATCTCACTGGCTGCAGACAGGAGCAGTTGGGACTCTTGCAAGGTTTTCACATAAAAAAAAAACAAAAAATGAATTGGACAAAAATAGAGCATGGTCTATTTTTCATATGGTAATGTGGAAAAGCGATCTGTACTGTAACAATCTTTTGTATTTATTTAGTGATAAATTGAAGATGTCCATCATAGACATCAAAATTGATAGACTTGCCATAACATAAAATCTGCGCCCTTAAGTAAGGGTCTTGTCATCACAGGAAGAAGTGAGAGATAGAGAGTGAATGTTTGTTTGTTTGCAGGGTGCTCCCACCAAGATGAGGACTTTATCTCCATGTGCGTGCTAAACATGATGATGGGGGGCGGGGGTTCTTTCTCAGCCGGGGGCCCCGGGAAGGGCATGTACACCCGACTCTACACCAACGTACTCAACAGGTATACACTCTCCCCCAAACTAATAAGCATATTTTAAATTTTAAACAACTAATAAATAAGATTTGTCTATGGTAAACGGTTGTTTATCAGTTGTGCAAAATTTAAAAAGGTTTGTTAATTAGTAAGGTCCTCTATATTTTCTATTGCATAATTAACCAACCATCACGCCATTTCTCCCCAACAGTAGGCAGAGAGGATAGATCGCATTATCAGACTGTTTAGGCGACTTATTTATAATATTTCAACACCCTTGAGGTGATTTTTCACAAAAATGGTGCTCCACAAATTATCCAATAATTATTATTTTGTTTACCCTATCCTATTTTTATCTGTATGCAGTTCAAAATATTAAATTGATGTTTTTGCTAAAATCTGATTTACTTTGAAAATCATTCAAATAATTGAAATTCTTTTTCTGTAAGGCACTTTACATTAAAATCTGTTTTCCCCAATTTCCAATCCGAATGTTTGGACGATTGTGTAGAGCAGGGGTGCCCTACCCAAATCGTTTGGTGGTCCAAAAAAATATTACTGAGCCTAGGTGGGCCGCATGCGCCCATATCTGTTCTTTGCACTCACCCTCCGGTTATTAAAATCAAGTCAGTTGCTTTCGATCTTCCAAGAGATGTGCAGTAGATCGATGTATATTATGTTAGCTGGTACCCGGCATACGTTGCAATGCCATTAAAAAAAATGACTTGATTCTCTCGTATGTCCTTTCCCGTGCGTTCCCATTCAGCTCCCGAGTCCCCTTCCCCATCCCGCGTTCCCCTTCCACCTTCTCTGCCTTCCCCTTCCCTCGTCACCCCTCCCGCGAACCCCACCTCCCCCCTTCCCCTCCCCTTCCTGCCTTCCTCCCTGCCGCTAAAATATATGAAATACACACATTTTCATTTATTCAAATTTCATAATGCCAGAGCCTACCATTATATATAGCCCATAAACTTTGCGGGCGTGCACACAACAATTCACCAAAGTTTCATCGCAATCGGATGAACGGTATGGAAGCGCATAAAATACGAACAAACAAACAAATATTGATTTATATATAAGACAGAACTCATCTAAGTAATCCATCCCACGTTCAACAGGTTAAGCGTCTCCCGCAGACAATGTGTTAATTATAAGTTGTTTGGACACAGATACCACTGGATGTACAACGCGACCGCCTACAATCATGCGTACGGCGACACGGGTCTGTTCTGCATCCACGCTGCTTCCCCGCCGCAGCGGATCGGCGATACGGTAGACGTGCTGCTGCGGGAGTTGGTGGCCATGGCTGGAGACTGCGGTGCTACAGAACTGAGGGTGAGGATTCACATTAAATCAATCACAAAGCCTTGTCTGCCCCCCTAGTTCTTCTCTTAGTTCAATTAGTTGCCTGGGGGAGCATACAAAACCTCAATTTTGCCACTGGAAATTACTCGAAAGACTAATAATCCAAATTATACCTAAAAAACCATCAGATTATTCAACCTTTCAACTTTTTCAAGACTTTCAAGTCCCACCTCTAAAAAATACGTATTTAAAAAATACACTGCTTCAAATAAACGCGGGCGCGTAATCGGCAAGGGACCGGTTAATATGTAAAACTTGTCTAAACGGAGACGGAGTGTGTTTTTTACTGAATGTGACCTGAAATCTTTGACAGGCTTCAATTGCAATCCAAGAAGATAATGTAATTTATTGTTCCCTAATTGCAGCGCGCCAAGACTCAACTGCAGTCCATGCTTCTGATGAACTTGGAAGCCCGTCCCGTGGTGTTTGAGGATATCGGCAGACAGGTGCTGGCCACCGGTTCCCGCAGGACACCTAAGTTCTTCATTGATGCCATCGGTGAGATCTATTCTGTTTATGCTGCAAAGGTTTTACAATTTGGGAAGCGGGTATGGGTACCGCCGCCCCGGGAACCATTTATTGGATAACCAACATCCCTGCCGTAGGTCACCCCAAGTGGTTCGTTACATTTGGTGATTTAGCAGGGGTGTCCGGGTTCATCGGGTGAGGTTTGTCCATATTTTGGCGGCAGATGCGTCTGCCTGCTTTTATACGTTCGTCACTCCTGAACATATTGACCCCCAGATTCCTGCGCACCCCTCGTACTTTTTTCCTTTCCATCACTTCCTCTCCTTCTTTCCTTAAAAATACCCTCCACACAGCATCCCCAAAGATGACGTAGGCCCTGAGGGAAATTATTTTCCTCAGGGCTTCCTGTGTGCGGTTAATTTAAAAAAGGGTCTTACTGATAAACTTTTTTTAAATTTTACCCAACTGGAAACGACTGTGTAAAATTTTAACACATTTGTACACAAGTGTATTTAAAATGCAAGTGGATGAAGCACTGTGTTTTAAATATTTGTGACACTCTTTACCTAATTTTCTTTCTTTTATAAAAAAGAAAGAAAATTTGAATTTGTCATTTTTCTTGCCCAATCAACCCCTCAGATTTAAAAGTCAAACATAACCGCATATTTGAATATTCCATAATTTTTGTTCTAAAATCAATGTCGCCATAGTGATGAAAAAAATTCAGTTCCAATTTATTAATCTTATAGATTTTTTTTGAACACCGGATGAATGTTTGTTATTAATTGTACTTTATTTTGACAGATCAAGTAACAGAGGAAGATGTAAAGCGAGTGGCGAGAAGACTCCTGAGTTCCGCCCCCTCTGTGGCTGCCCGGGGCAAGCTGGCCTCTATGCCCTCTCTTACCAAAGTAAGTACCAACCATTGCGATACATTATTACACACTCGCTGCAAATGGAAGTGGCGCCATCTCTAATATTCAAAGAGAACTGCATATTTTTTACATGCTAGTATTAACTATTACTCACTAGATTGTATTCTGGTGGAAACGAGCAGTGCACGTAGGCAGACCGATGGAGAAGAGGATAGAATGTGTGGATAAGGATTAGAGCAAGATGAAGGTGAATGACCAAAAGAGGGAGATGTGAAGTGATGATGATGGCTGTAGAGCTTTGAAATACACTTAACTCTTAAAAAATAAAACCTAACTATAATAATAATAATAATTGGACAATTTATAGAGCGCCGTTTTTGTGAAAAATCACCTCAAGGGCGCTTTACAATTTTTTACAATTTTTTATTTTATTTTTTTTTTTATTAATTCTTAGGATCTATCTACTTTTATTGTTAACAAATAGATACAGAAACATACTTACCTGGCAGGTCACTTTTGATAAACAAACTTTTTTTTTAGAAAGTTTATGCCTGGGGACGATACGACTTTGCACGTGGAGGACATTATATTGAAAACACTGGACATTGAATGAATTTACCTTTGCTACCCTCATCACTGTAACATCAACTATAATAAAAAACCATAAGAAAAAAGTATTCAAAATAAAATATCGAGTCTCAAGTGATGGGGTAGTGCAAAGTAGTTTTTTATAAGTGCTTTTCCCAAGTGGTACGGTAGTTGTACGGAACGGGCACTGTAATTGCCAGCTGCACAGAAGATGAAGTGGAAAGGGACCACCTGGCCGCTTCGATGCCTAGGGAGAAATGGGTAAAAATGAGGGGGAAAAAGGGGGTTAAAAGTGGGGAAAGGGAGAAATTGAGAAAAACGAGGGGAGAATTGGGAAAAAAGTCAGGAAAGGGAGAAATGGGGAAAATGAGGGAAAAATTGGGATAAAGGGAAGAGGGAAAACCTGCGCCTTGAGAAAGGCGATCAGATTGTACTGGAGTCTTCGGGAGAACAGGTCGGTCAGGGAAAGAAAAAGTCTAAGTTTCCAGTAGTCGATCGGAGAAGGCAGAGTGAAGCAGGCGGAGATGTTGAGATGGCGATGGTTGATGGATCTCTGCTGGTCCAGAGCTTTTAGGGCTCTATTTAAAGGGCGAGCTTGAGCCCTTGCCAGCCCTTTGTCTTAGCCCAATTCCCAGAACTCAGATGAAATTCTAGGAATTGGACCGACTCGAGAGTAAGGACGTGCCGGCATTTTGTTGCGCCGGGCGAGTCGCCATACCGTACCATCCCCGCCTGACACCCTACACTTCCCAATGTTTTTTTATTTAGATTCATAGAGAGACATAGTGGAGAATGGTTTTGCACAAATTGTGATTTTATGCAAACGGCTTTGCACAAATTTTGGATTTGTGCAAAGGTAAGTTTCGTAAGGTAAAGACTACTTTGCACAAATTGAAAATCTATGGAAAGTTAACCAAATAAAAAAAGGGGTTTGTCGGTACGTACAGATGGTAGGAAAAGGGGGGGGGTCTTCTTCTTCTTCGGAGATGTGTGAATGCGGTGAAGTGCAGACCACCGAACATGTGGTCAACGAATGCCCGCTCCATTCATTTCCCGGCGGGATTGATGAGGTCCACAGGGCAATGCCTGAGGCCCTAGATTGGCTCGCAGACCTAAATGTCCCCCTTTGACCCTCCCACCATACGAAAGAAGAAGAAGAATTTATTTTTTCATTAAATACAAAATTAAAGGAAAAATGAAATTGTTTTAAAATTAGAAATTATCTTCAATTACGTCCTGTACAGTAGTGCAAAGTAGTTTTTTAAGTGTGCATTTCTCAAGCGGTGGGTTAGTGTTCATTTCTCAAATGGTGGGTTAGTATTTATTTCTCAAATGGTGGGTTAGTGTTTATTTCTCAAGTGGTGGGTTAGTGTTTATTTCTAAAGCGGTGGGTTAGTGTTTATTTCTCAAGTGGTGGGGTAGTGCAAAGTAGTTTTTTAAGTGTACACTTTAATAAGTACTTTGTTTATCATTTTTGTTTCAGATTGAAAAGGGAATTTCCGGACCTCCAACTAAACCAAGCAGACTGTCCCTCTTCAGATAAAATAATAATTATATTATAGTTTGTGTATAATTCCTAAGTTACTGTTAAACAAATCGAATGGTCAGTTCATTAGTCGGCTAACTGACAACCAACCAATTGTTACCCCAATTGGGGTTGCGACCCGTAGGTTGGGAACACATTAAATAGAGGATACACTTTTACATATAACTGCATATTTAACTATTTTGATGAACTGGAACATTGTAATATTAGTTCTATTGAATAGTGTTGCTTATTCCAAGTGCAATGGATAGAATTTTTTCAGTACAATTTGTTTATAGGGAAATAGCACGGTCCCAATGTCAACTCTTAAATAACAATAAAAACCCGCTCCGCAGGTTTTTGCTCCTACGCCCTGCGGGCGGCTTTTGCTTCGGCTTCGCCCGGTCAGTGTTTGTGACCACTTTGTAAATCCAATAGGAGCTGGCTCCAAAAATAGCCTGTTCCTCGGATCCACTGTCATCCAGTGATAAGTCACCGGGACAAAGTAACCGAGATAGGCAATGACGAAACACATAATTATAATAAACACAACCGAGTATTACCGTCAATCTTTCTAATTCGGAGGGATACTGCTAATTCACTAAATCGCAGTACTTATACTTGCCTGGGGCACGTCCACACAGTAGTAGCGACATCTTGTGGCGAATTTTTTAATTTAAAACCGAATTACAACGGTAGCTTCATTTGAAATTTCACATACACAGATATTATTTGTGGCGCGACCCGTACGGCGTGGCGTCAACATGCACACGAAACCGGGTTCTGAAGTTCAACCACGCAGATGCAAGGGTACTGTTTGATAATATTTGTATTATTTGTAAAGCACTTTTTTTGTGAAAAATCACCTCAAGGGCGCTGTACAATTTTTTTATTTACATAATGCTCTAGCCATAGAATAAAGATGAACACAAGATATGCGATTTGGGCATTTTTCGTGATCCAAAAGTCTGGCCAATTGGGGCTTAAATTCTCAATACACAATTGTTTTATCATCATCATCATTGTGAAATTCAAATAGGATGGCGATATACAATATCAGACAAGTGTGCGAGAGACAGAGCACATGCTAAATGGGCTAGAACCAAAAGGTATTAAGTCAGTGGTGTTATTGGTTTTCATTCAAATCTAGTAGTGCAAATTATTTAGTTGCTCTATTCTATTACTAATTATAGATAATTTTCTCTTAATCTCGCATATTCTCAAGATTTTGTATGTATTGCAATTTAGGAGGCGGGGTGTAGATACCGCCGCCCCGGGAACCATGTATTGGATAGCTAACACTGTGCCATGTGTCACCCCAAGTGTTTTATGTGTTATGTTTGGTGACTTAGCAGTGGTGCCCAGGTTCATGGGGTGAGGTTTGTCTAGGTCTAGATCTTGGTGGGGAATAAACTAGTTCTTGTTTGTTGAAAACACTCTTGAGTTGTTACTCTATAAAAGTTGTACTGTGTTTTAATATAAGATATTAAGAAGTATATGGCTCTAATATTATTGTACAGTTAGCGGAATACTGCAATGGGTATGCCAACTGGTGAATTTAATTCATAAATTTATAATTACAACATACATTTATATATGCATTTATAATTACAACATACACATCGCCGCCGTAGATGTCAAGGGAGCCAAGCCACAAATTTGGCAAAAACGAGTTAAGAATGTAGAAGTGTTTCAAAACCTTCAAAGTTGTCGTGGTCAATGGATTTGAGCCATAAAACACTCCATTTAATATGAGTATTTTGAAAATTTCCAATAGATCTAACACCCATAGATGAAAACAGTCAATGACTAAAAGCCGCATAGATCTTTTGATTTCCGAAAAATTTAATACAAATTAAGGTAGTCAATGATGACAAGCCACATAAATAACATCACAAAATATCTACGTCCAAAGTTTCACCCTTCTATCTTTAAAAATAAAAAAACTTATAAAAAAAAATGTGACTTTTTTGTCTATCCAAAAATCTTTGAAGGCCGTTTTCTCAGCTTTGTGGTTTTGTGGCTTGACTCTACGGTGACGATATATTGTGAGTACACAGTGAAATGTGGCCAAGTAAACATTCAGTCTGTTTGCAAGACACAAATCACAGCTTTTCAGAATATTTTTTTACATATTGATCTTCCAGTTGATTAGTCATACATATCCAAACACTAAGATTTGACATAATGAGGAAAGCCGTATAATGCTCACCGTAAATCAAATATTATTTCCAGTCAACTCAACACCTCCTTGACAAGTCATTAAAAGCTATGAAAAAAATAATTTTAAATTGGCCGATAACCCTAACCTAACGTAACCTATATAACCAATTTTTTATATATATGTTTTTATCACTCTAAATGACTTATCTGAGATGGTTCTGAGTTGGTTTCATTCCGGGTTGTCCGGTCACCGTACCAGATAGAGCGTGCCTTGTACATAAGGGGCCATCCATAAATTACGTCACACCTTAAGGGGGGAGGGGTGTAGAGAAGTGTGATAAAGGGTATAGGGGGGTCATCAGCTCTGTGATGTCACATGTAAAAATCTAAATGATTATAACGCAAAACTTAAATGTAAACAAAAAAATGTAAAATTACAAAATATGTGACGTCACACTAGGGGGGAGGGGTCTCACAAATGTGACAATGTGTGACAGGGACGGGGGGGGGGGTCAAAAAATCATGAAATTCGTGTGACATAATTTATGAATGGCCCCTAATTACTCAACTCAAATTTAGATTTTTCAGAGATATTTATCTGATTAACCATCTGGACCATCGATATATAAAATACACTTTAAATAAAAAATATTCTAACTTGCGAAACTATCCATGTGAAAATCTTCAATCTACCAAGAAACAAGATGTTTGACTTAACCAGTTTTCGTTGTATGCTTACGACATTATCAAAAATGGCCTTACAGTTGTATTAAGGAACATTATAAAATAAATAAATCTACTCAAGCTCCAACTTATGAAAGTTTTTATTTACTTTTTATATGACAATATAAAGTAAAAATACTGTTTGGTTTTGAAATGATAATATGCGTAGTTCCTACCTGAATGTCATTTATCCAGTACCTACCCCCATAGTGAAATCACCTTGCTGAAGAAAGCATTTGAAAATAGAACAATAACAAAAGCTGAGTTGATGTGCATTTGTTTTGTGAAAAAACAGAAGATATGTTCCAAGATTTGGAACATTTGAAGCAACTGGTTGGTGTTGTTCGTTTTTATGTGTTGTGTTCGGCTTCTCAGAGGTAAGTGATTGGTTTTTCCTACTTCCTTGTAATCCATTATCTTCTTATACACATATAATCACCCAATTCCAGTAAACATTGTTTTCTTTTCGTTTCGTTTAATTTACAGTCCATTTTCCTGTTGCATTTGAAGCCATAATTCGGAAACAGTTTTGGATGCAACATTTACAAAGTAATTAATTCACAGTCCTTTTCACTAGGTATTCCTGTTCCGAAGCGGACTGTAAGATGTTGTATGAGTGTTGATTATGATTTCCTTATCTTCGAGTTTGTTAATTTCCTCAAAATAAAAAATAAATAAAATAAAAAGTATTCATGTTTGATGTCTTATGGGTTGCGTTGGTGTTATGTACCTACTTCATAATTTTAATGATTTCCTCATCTTCATGTTTAGTTAGCCATAATTTGATGTCGTTTTAAAACTTTTGTATCTCCTTGGTGTTTTTAATTTCAATTGGAAGAGCATTATATAATATTGTAGCAAGGAAATTATGGTTTTTCTGGCCAAAAAATGTATTTAATTTTGGGATGTAGTAAATTTGAAGATTTCTTGTGTTAGTCAGCAAGGTACTCATATTTTTCTTTAAATTTAAGTAGTGCATTTTTTGAGTACAGTTTTATAATGCTGAACACATTGATTTTTTTTATTAATTTGTGAATGAACCGCTGCACTTTTAAAAGGCACAGATTTTGAAAAGTACACTTCTTTTAAACTTAATTACCACAAAAAACATCGGTTTCAGTTGAGACAGGTGGAAAAATATGCATTTAAATTTACATTTCATAAAAAAAAAATTTACGTAATTTCTCGTTACGGCTGACATTTCATGTCACTTTTTTCGCATACTGAACGATTTCCAGCGATTTCCACATTACGCGGTGCACAAAATTCGCTACGCCATTTTCATAATTATTATCTTTATATTACATTTTATAAACAATCAATCGTCAGTCAATGCTGCCAATCGTAGAAAAAATATTATTGCGATATAAAACAATAATTTATTCATGTTACAAAGCAAATGCATTATTGACAAATTTGAGCTTGTATTTATAACAGAATAACATGGAAAGAAAGATTTTAGAATAATTACACATATCCGTTAGACAAACCCTGCTTGCTGTACAAACCATTCAAAACCTGGGATGTATATCTTATTATTATAAAAGAAGAGCGTTTGCGGGTTCTTTTAATTATTTTCGTTATTAAAAAAAAAACTAGGCGTATTTGTAATGATTTTCGCGAAATGGCAATCGTTTTTAATTGAATAATTTTCCTTTTGAATTGTGCGGTTTTTGGTAATATTTAAAATGGCGTGTGAAGTTTATTCCGTAGGTGTTATCGGATTTTTGAATATTGTGCAGAATCGGGAAATATCATTGGAATGGCTATGGCTAAGGAGCCATGGCATTATTAGACAAGAAAAACAGTGTGAAAAGTGCAATAACATCTGTGTCTTAAAATCTGATTTCCGATTCGTGTGTACCAAAACAATTACGGTACAATTGGGGAAAAAAAAAAGAAAAACTAGATGTTTGAGGAAAAATACATTTTTCTCTCTTTCGAGGCTTTCTATTGAGGACATTTGCAAATTTGTTGTGTTTTGGGCCAGTATGAGACCGCCCCGGATTTTATTCTTGATGGGTGAGTTTGGAATGGCAGGTAGAACCGTAACAGATTGGTCCTCATTTTGCAGGGAGGTATGCGTCCACTTCTTCTTTCGTATGGTGGGGGGGTCAGAGGGGGACATCTAGGTCTGCGAGCCAGTCTAGGGCCTCAGGCGTTGCCCTGTGGACCTCATCAATCTCGCCAGGGAATGAATGGAGCGGGCATTCGTTGACCACATGTTCGGTGGTCTGCACCTCACCGCATTCACACATCTCTGACTCTTTAAGGCCCCTTTTATACATCATATGGGCACAACGGCTATGGGAGCACCTTATCCTATTGATGGCGGACCGGAGTTTGCGAGGCAATGAGAACCCAGGCTGTCTCTCAGTGGAGTCTTGTACGAGATGGCCTCCGACTACTAATTATGCTGCTACATAAGGGGCCAAAGACCATTAGGTCTCCCGGCCAAGGGGAATTACTAAATATGCGTCCACTGGTACTACCAAAAGAAAGAGATGATCGGAGGGGTCGGAGTGATAGTAGAAATAGACGAGGCAAAAATAGGCAAAAGAAAGTATAACCGGGGAAGAAGAATTGCCGGGAGGTGGGTTTTTGGTGGCTTCAAGCGCGACTCTAAAAAAATGTTTGTGTGTGACGTTCCGGATCGCTCGAAAGTTACCCTTTTACAAGTGGTCAAGGAGAACATTCTACCGGGCACGACAATAATTTCTGATTGCTGGAAAGCCTGTGATTGCCTCGGGGATGAAGGATTTGTGCACCTCAGCTCAAACCATAGTGTTACTTTTGTGGATCAAGTGACCGGAGCTCACGCACAGAACATTGAGCATCGCTGGAGGGATGTTCGGGGAAAGTGTGCCAAGGTACGGGAGGAGAGAAGCGCAATATGAGGGATGTTTGTGCGAGTTCCTTTGGAAGAGGTTGTTTCCACATCATCCAGACTGAATTCATTCGTTTTTTAAAATGGCGAGCGTCCTCTACAATCCCTACGACGACATAAATCAAGAAGGGGCTAGGAGTGCAGCTGAGGCTGGGAGGGATGCTAAGGCAGGGGGGAGAAATTGTGATTAGGGAGGCTGGGAGTGACGTCGGGGCTGGGAGTGATGCTGAGGCTGGAAGTGATTCGGATTAGGTATGTATCTATGCAAATTATTTTACCGTGAATTTGTTTTGTACGGTTGGCACTACCGATATACGTCACTATGTGGTTTATTTATGGTCACTACGGACAAGATTCAATGTGGCGTCGACGTCAAGACGGAAAATTACGTGTATAAAAGTTTTTACGAATATAAATTTAAATGCATATTTTTACCGTCTATCTCGACTGAAACCGATGGTTCTTGCGGTAATTAAGTTTAAAGGTAGTTTACTTTTCAAAATTTATGCCTATTTAAAGTGTAGCAAGATGCAGCGGTTCTTTCACACTTTACCATTTTTTTAAATATTTCTTTTGATGGAGTTCTTATGGGCACTTTCAGGATTATTTTCCGCCTCCATTGAACTTATAAAGTATAAGTATGTAATTTATTGCTTTACTTTTTACTCTCAGTCAATCTGTCAAATCTAACCACTTATATAGAGTAAAACTCTCAAGAAATTTTCCAATGGAACGGAAAAAAGTTCTTAAGTGGGAAAACCTTTTATATTTGGATAAATTGGGCCAATTTTGGGCCAAGGGACCGAATAAACCAAACTTCTTAAGCGAGTAAATGTACTAAGAAGTTCAGACCACCGATTTGTTAAATTATTAAGTATTTAAATTAAAAGTGCTTAACATAATACTCGTTTCGTTTTTTATTATTTGAGAACATTTGGATGATTATAAATTTTTTTTAACTACACATATCACACATCCTGTGGAAAAGTGTTGTAAGACAAAAAAGTTATTTTTACAGGAGAACGAATGATGAACAAGCGGTCCTGTCGAAAAGAGATATTAGCGCCATCTTGCGGAGATGGAGTAATCTAACTTAAATACGGCTTTCGTGGGGCATAAATTTTATCTTTTCAGAGATAAAACATAAAATAGAAATTTTTGACTTATGACACTTTTCTATGGGATGTGCGATATCAATAAACAAGCTTATTTTTTTAAATTGCTTGCAGCTTTGAGCTTTTTAGCATATTATTAGTATATCCTACGTATTAAATCCTTGAGAGTGAAGAGGTTAATATGTGGTAAGATAGGATTGAAGAAGAGGAATTGACAAATGTTGCCATTTTCCTGGAAAACATTTTTAGATCTCTTATTATCAGGGTATGAAGGAAATATGTCACAGATGTTGTATATCACGAAATAATATAATCAAAGTCAGTGACCATTTACTCCGAAACTTTCCATATTCCTTTCCAAAGAACCAATTTATCCTTCTTTCTCCCAATGTGTCGACTATATAATATCAGGGTTTGAAGGATATATTGTAATACAGTGAAACCCTCTTAAGAAGTTCTCTCTTAAGACGTTTCGTGGCTTAAGAAGTTTGGTTTTTTCGGTCCCTCGGCTCAATATCGGCCCCATTTTTCCCACATATAAGGTTTTCCTGCTTAAGGAGTTTGTTTTTTCCGGTCCCTTGGAAAACTTCTTAAGAGGGTTTCACTGTGTTTATTGCCGATAAATATATTATGTCAATGATATTTATAATTCAGTAGGTATATTTGTTTTTCCTGAATATTGCTGTGTTTCTCCATGTTTTACCGGACTTTGCTGAACCCAGGCACCGTCAAAAGGTATTGCTGTATGTCTGGAACTTATTTTCAAAATACCTTGCCCTTGGTATGGTGAAAATCTTCAACCGTTCATGACAACTGTTGGCCATTAGAAGAAGAAAACAACTTCGTTTCACTTTGTGAACAATTATAAACCACTCGTGCAGCAAAAGAAAATTCTGGAGAGATATTTTTCGTTCTGTATTTTTAACATCTATTTCCCCTTAGAAAATAATAATGTATCAATTGTTTTTTGATATTTATATATGCATATATCTATGTTTTCGAACCCTGCTCTGTATTATTTTGTATTTTAAACATTTTATTTTCCTCTGGGTATTAATTTTCTAGTTTTTCAAGCTTATGTAGTCTTAAAGTTAAGAAATAATGTGGAGGTGAGCCTTGTCATACTTTTTTGATGGGGCTGTGATCATGAAAGGATCTTGTTTGGAATTTTTGTTGATAAACAAATCTACGATATTTGAAAGTAATTAAATAAATATTATTCTATTTCAAAAAATTGTAATCCTTTATTTTCCCCGTCTAGACAATGTGAACAGTTACGTGAAAGTCTCCCTTAGTTGCTTTCGCTGTTCTAATGCAAATTAACTTTAGTTAATTAGTTAGAAGTTTGTATACAAATCTATTTTTGTAAAAGAACCGAATTAATAACAGCTAGCATGAAGAGCATCGGCTGGCAGGACTTGTAAGTACTATTGGATTTGTAATTTCGTGAATCTCTTCGGATATGGAGAGATTCACGGTAATATGATTATTATTGTAACTGGCAGTTGTGAATAATAATACCAAGCATCTATATTATGTGACGTCATTGCCTGTCGCTGTTATTTTGTCCCGGTAACTAGCTGTCCCTGGATCCCTGTGGATCCGAGGAACAGCTATTTTTGGAACCAGTTCCTATCGGATTTATAAAATCGTCACCAATATTCAAACTGGGCGAAGCTGAATCAAAAGCAGCCCGTAGAGCCTAGCAGCAAAATCCTGAGGAACAGGTTTTTAGCTGCTAGCAAATTTTAATGCTTGAGCTGTTGCTGCAACTAAAGGCTCTCGTGTGCGGCATGCCTAGAGAGAAAGCAGTTGTGATGAATCAAGAATCCACATCATTGCTTGTAAGATGTCTGGTCTCCCATCGTTGTAAAGATAAACCATTAAACCAGGAAATGTTGAGGAGCATAAAATAATTCAATTTCTTTTAAAAATATCATCTTTTTAATTATGTTTGTTTTTTTTTTAAATTTAAAATATACAATTGGAAAATAACAAATACAATAACGATACATGGAACTGTCATTTAAACATTTATACAAAAGAAAAACACTCCCGCACCAAATATCAAGTCAACCAGAACAAGGGAACAGGGACATCTAGTCTCCTTCAACATCGCTTCCAGCACTATGAACTATTCCCCGATCAGACTCAACAGAAGGGAAATAATTCTGCGCTGCATCTCTCTTTTAGTTACACGGCGTGCTTGGAAAATGACTACTTGCGGATTGAACAATAGCATTCACACAAACGTGTACATTGCGCAAATTCAATTTTATTACACTTCATTGCAAAATACTTTTAAGTAACCTTTGAAATTCAACATTTTCATTTTGCATATTTGCCCCTGAGTGGATCACATATTATTGCATTTTGATATTTGCTGCCCAAATTATCTTGAAACAGTGAAACAAATATGAATTCAACCAAGGCATGTCTGACATTCAACTCGAAAGAAAGAGCCGACGTTTAACAATCGCCTTTAAATAAATAGTAGACATTGTCAGACAATTATCTATAAAATGATGACAATCAATTTGAAATCAAAAATATAATATATAAAGTCTATGTTTGATAATTTCTGGAAACAAATCTAAACAACTATGAAAATAAACAATACAAACTCTAGTAATAATATTCTCACTTTAGGTTCAGTAAATTAGTTCTAACTTCCAAATACAAAAATGAAAGTCACAAAACAAAGAACTTGGGACACGTGTAGAATCGCTTTGTTGCATAAAAATATAAAAATTCCTTTTAAAGTTATCTAAACTTACAATATATTTACAATTTTTGAAAATGTCCGTACCAATCCCAAGTTTTAACCTCTTCTAACTGATATTTCACATCACTATAATATTGTGGGTTAATTACTACAACTGGGTAACTCTGAAATCAGCGTTTTTGAGTTACACACCAAAAGCATAACTGTAGTGACCACTTTCGTGTTCACTTCAACTTTGCGGTCCACTTTTGTGGGCGTGATATTGCTACACACCCTCTTCCCAGTGTACGGAGTACAGGGTTGAAATTGATGCCAACCTACACCTTTTGTGTTCACTTCAATTACAGCCCGCTCCCTCAACTGGTGACCCTGACATGAACACGCAACACACAGCATCACAGCCATTTCCTCGCCTATGAATGCAACAGAAATGTCGTAACACACATGAATTATCGAGTTATTTGAATATGCTTTTAGTGGGTATCTCCAAAAAATGGCATAGTTTAATTCTATAATTAGGTAACTCCAGGTTACCACAAGTGTTTTTTCATGTTTCAATTAGGCAACTAGACTTAGCTAGTTGTAGCACTAAAATTTGTGAGCCACTTTCGTTGCAATTTGTATGTAACAACTAGAAAAGTCATTCCATGTAAATAAATACTTAAAAAAATGATTAGCCATTTTCTTATTTCTAAAATACAAGTATTACAGTTCCCAACACATCAATCTATGATTTAACTTTACTTATCAGCATAAATATACAACAATCAACTTTTCATGTTCTCAAAATCTCCACGTGCTGAATCACAGTGGAGATTTTAAGAACATGAAAAGTTGCAATCGGAACATGAAAATGGTTTTTCTCCACTGATTGAAAATAATTCAATTTCACAATAAAGCTGATTTCAGAGTTAGTTGTAGTAATTACCCCGTATTATGTAATAATTTAGAGTACAAAATGAATTCGAAAATCTCACTCATCCACAACTGAAAAGTTCATTCTTATAAAAAGATTTTACATACAAATATTACAATCACACTTTGAAATGGGTGTAAAATATGTCTATAAACTTCACAAGTCTGCAACATCGAACTGCACAAAGGAAAACAAGTTTGTAATTTAAGTACATTTCGGAAAGAGGTTGCATAATACATAAATACAAAGGAGTTATTTGTAGATTAAACAATTACAGCGATCTTTATTGCCTGGGAAAAGTTTACACTTTTGGCTCCTCTCGTGGCCTCAATAACACATTGGAACCCAAATAATTGCACCATGGAATACAGTCAATAGTCGACCTAGTAGAACTGAACATTTTATTAACCCCTCAGGCTGATTTGTTCGCTTTTCGGAACAACTCGTATAGGTCTCATAAAATCGTTGCATCTCCCTTATCATCATAGTTAGAAATATGATATAAATGGTGTTAGAAGGAGAAAACATCACGCTTTAAGCACAACATAATTAAAATGTATACCTTTATGAATCTAAAGTTTCCGACCGCAATTTGAAAAAAAAAAAACTTTGGGAATTTTTTATTACTTAATTATTTTTACATGAAACAAAAGTGAGTTATAAAATATGTGGGTGATTTTATTATTTTTAGTCATATTCAAAACTTTTTTATGTTTGCATTAAAAAATTTTATATTTCAAAAATATGTTTATTTCAAATTATTAAATTTTAAAGCGTATGTCCATTACCTTTCAAAATCTGTTTTTAGTTTACAGATGCATTCAGAAATATTCCATTTATTCTGATTTTATTGCAAAGTGGAAATATTTTGACCTTCCAACAAAATAGGCTCGAAGCCTGAGGGGTAAAAAGACAAAGGATTTGTAATAAATATCTTAACCCTTTGTCTAAGCACTAAAATTATGGATAAATTCCTTCATCACTCTTGAGCAATCAATATGGACTATTGTTAATTGATTAGAAAAACACATATTATTAGACTTCGTCAAGATAAATCCAAGATTGCACCATTTTTAACAAATAATCAAAAAATACAAAATGGGAACTTGTTCTAAATGAAACAGTACACTCCCGGATAAATAGTAGTTAAGTTTATATTATACGTTGATTAAATATATAATTTAATAAAAAAAAATCATTTTTTGTTTCTTCCACAATCATGCCTACTTCAGAAAGAATATTAAATACATCGTTGATTAGTCTGACATCTCTGAAAAAGGGAAATATGAATTGAGTATGCATGTAAAAGTGTACCCATTCCGCAGGTTTTTGCTGCTAGGCCCTGGGGGCAGCTGGCGGTGCGACAGTTGCTTAGTCACAATCTATTATCCATATCCAGACTGGAGAGATTAATGAAAATGCTAATCCAAGAAATGCCTGCCAGCCGACGTTTCTCATGCTAGCTGTTAACGTAAGTGGCGCCATTTACTTGCTTTAAGTTCTATTACAATAGTAGCTTAAGTCACAAGCTTCCCGTTCACAGATGTTCATATGGCGCGGCGTCAGAGTTGTACTCGGAGTCGGACTCTTAAATTTCAACCGTACAGTCCCGTAGGGTATTAATAACGTCCGATTACCCAAAATGTTACCCAAAACTAGTAGTAGGATACTTCAAAATGTCAAATGTCATACTAATGTACCTGACTGTTATGCCTCCCGGTGTTAATTTATAGCATATTTAATCTTTTAAATGCCAGGGAGGAAACGACGTAAAATGGCGATGTTTTGTGTTTGATGTAATATTTTGTGCTATCGTATATTATATTTACTGAAACACATTCCTTGAACAATAAACTATTGCCGAATTTGTTTATTTGATGAATTTATATGTTTTACGATCTTTTTCACGAGAACGACGCTAGCCAATTTGACAGCTCAAATACCGGGAAAAATGACACCCGGACGCCATAGAAAATTTAATACAAATTATTCCGAGTGGCTAGGTGTGTTCACGGTATTTTATACCTTAAAAACAAGAATGCCCCAAGCGATTCTGACCTTGTTTTTCATACGTTTTCTTTAAGGGTTAAAATCGCATTCTAAAATAAATTTTTTTGAAAATTTTGGCGTGTGCGCCGGCACACCCGGCACAGTAGGTGTTAATATAAGACAGATCCGTGTAAATAATATTTGATTCATTCACAATTATCATTATCTTAGTATTTGGAGATGTCTGACTAATCAACTGACCGATCGACACATAGAATAAAGCTTAGTTAATTTCCTGAAGACAGCGTTGACCGTGTCCACAAAAATCTGATTAAGGTTCCACCACAAAGTAATAAGGTAATTTAATATTTCAGTAAATTGTCCACATCTTCAAGATGGACTCCGTGAGTTGGAGAGGAATCCAACAAAGAATCGGCAGGAAAACTTGGATTGGCAAAACACCGTCTATAATTTGTTGCTATGACTATAATAAAATATATAATATTATGTAGTACAAGTCTCGCAGTCATGTCACCAGCGCCACAGAACACACCGAGGTCTAGAAGGACACAACGCATGCGCGCTTGATGCACCCACACTCCGTGATACGTCAGTATAGAGATGATTTTTTTGTCAAGAGTTTTATTTCACATGTACATTTCTTACTTGATTTGTTTGCCTTGCTGGTGCGCACTTGTGTTTGGTTGAAAACGTAGATAAATTTAAAACATAACAGTTGGCCAAAGGATGTTATCTTTGAAATCTCAATTATTCCACGCGTATACTACTAAAAACTAACGCTGTTTTGAACGCTGACGCTGGAAAGGAAAAATGGGTGAAGAACCGTAAAGCTGTGATATTAAAGGTGAACTTACCTAGTAAGCTACATTGTTTATTTGTGCTTGTGTTCATCGATCAAGTTTTCTAGAGTTTGCCACATATTCTGTTGTGTTCATCAATCACGTTTTCTAGAATTTCCTAGAATATGTGGCAAACTCTAGAAAACTTGATTGACAAACACAAGCACTAACAAATAATGTATGTAGCTTATTTTGTAGGTTCACATATAATGCCACAGCTGTGAGGCGCTCTAGTCATTTTACCATTCCAGCGTCGATATGATCTATATAATATATCTGCATACTTAGGTGAATATGTGTTTGATAAAATGGAGAATTTGATAAAGTCATTTTATTAAGTTTTGAGTCCTCTTTTGTGCGATGTAACTGTTAAATTGTATACACAAACGGTCCACCAAACTAAACCGGTGAAACGATCAATATTTTTCAATAGAGATAAATGAATGTTTCAAACAGTCTTTTCTGAGAAATGTCATGTTATTTGCACTTAACATATTTTCATAGAAAAGCGATACTTTGCCATCATATTTTCAGAGAAAAGCGATACTTTGCCATCATATTTTCAGAGAAAAGCGATACTTTGCCATCATATTTTCAGAGAAAAGCGATACATCTGTTGCCGCCAAAACCAACTTTATACGCTTTCACAGAAAGCCTTTTTTCTGCATTCTGGTGGTTTTGCAAAGATTCTAAATACCATAAAATAACATTGGCGGTTACAGCAGTATAATTCCAAGACCACAGATGTGTCAGTCGACAAAAATAGTTAGAAGCAATTTTGATTTGGATGAAAAATTATGACGCGGAAATGTTTATTGTCGTTTTCGTTTGATTCTTTATAATTCCAAGACCACAGATGTGTCAGTCGACAATAATAGTTTGAATCATTTGATTTGGACGAAAAATTACACCGCGGAAATGTTTATTGTCGTTTTCGTTCGATTCTTTGAATAAGTTATAAGTCAGAGTATTTCGTCAGTTCTAGACCCCCCGAGTGTTCCGTGACTGGGGCTCTGGTCCCCGGAATAGTACTTAATAATAATATAATGATACAGTAGAACCCCGTTGACTCAAAACCCGACAATTCGAAAAACTCGTAATTCGAAAGTTTTGTAACAAAAAATGTCCACTGTAAATAAATTTGTACAAAAATGATTTATAATTCCAAACTTGTAATCACAATTTACTTGATTTGCCCGTGCAAATTGAAAAAATTCGATTTGCAACATATTGTATAAATTCATAAATCTGAATCTGACGATCGGGCATACCAGTAAAGCTTAGCAAATTGTGTGGGAATTCGTCGTTTCCTAATTTGGTTTTTGAGGTCCCGTGGATTTGCGATGAACAGGGTTCTATTGTAGTGGCGGGCCTAGATGGCGATGGCGTCGACACTAATAGCGGCGTGGCGATGATGTCGCCACTTACCACTTCTTCTTGTGCTCGTCCATCGACACTCCGCCGGGTCCGAGCGACACGATCATCAGCAGACCGCCTATCACCGATAACGTCTGAAAAAGAAAAAATGCCCTTTAGTACATACACATTGGTGATTGGAATTTTGAAATCCATTATTTATACATATTGCATGTTCCCCTCTTGATGGTAAAAGGCTCAGATATCTGAGAAACAATGTGAATCTAAGAAATCCAAGAGAGTCCAATCCAAGAACTGTTGTGTGGAAGAGCTAATGGAAGGCTTGTTTGTTACCTGGAAGAAGTCATATTTTAGGAAGTCCCTGAGGGGCTTGTAGCTCGGCACCGCCCACCAGGCGTTGTGGTAGAGATTGAGGATGGACAGCATGGCGACCAGGATCAGCGCAGACAGCTTGGTCTTGTAGCCGATGGTCACCAGGACCATCAGGATGGAGCCCAGGATGTCTTGCAGGATCTGGAATTCACAAAACTCATCTTAGTAATATAATCTAGGGAAACGTACTGATCAGCCCCCACTTCTCAGCCTTGCAACTGGAATGGGCTGCCACGTAATTTAAGAATGACCGCGGACTCTGCGGAATTTAGAGCTAAACTTAAAACTCACCTTTTCAGGTGAGTTAAGTTAGTTTAAAAGCTCATTTTTGTGATATTTAATTGTAGCAATGTCTTTTATTTTTTTACTCTAGCATCTGTTGAAACAGATGCCAAACAGGACTAACCTTTGGACGCCCAATAGTCCCATAAGGGACCGCGGATTTACGACGCTCAATGCCCCAGTCCCGTACGGAACCGGTGATTACGGAGCGAATATTTCACAAAAATCTTGGGCAGTGGGCTACCTTTTTTGCATGCGACACATGAGCGTTTAAAGGAACCTTTAGATGCTTAGTGGTCCCGTACAGGACTGCGGATTTGCGACCTTCAATGCCCAACGGTCCCGTACGGGTCCGGTGATTATTGTGCAAATATTGGCTACCTTTATTGCATGTGGTGCACGGGCGTTTAATACTGCAAGTAGAACACATCTTGGGCCTTTGAAAAAATTGAGCATTTTATCAAATTAAGTTCTTTAGAAAATGATAGTAAAACATTTAAATATTTTTCCCTGAACTTTGCAAAATAAAATAATACACTTTTTGGCGTTATAAGTTTTTTTTTGCATTAATCAAAAACAGGTGGCTAAGCGGAAATATAAACCTTATCGCCATCTACATAAGGAGTGTTTTTGTTAATGGCCCAATTCCAAATATTACAAAACGAGGTGCATAACTCGTGGGTGACCGGCCAACTCGGAATGAAACCAACTCAGAACCATCTCAGATAAGTCATTTGGAGTGATAAAAAAATATTTATAAAAAATGGATTAAATAGGTTATGTTAGGTTAGGGTTATCGGCTAATTTAAAATTATTTTTTTCATACATTTTAATGACTTTTCAAGTAGGTGTTGAGTTAACATTATTCCCAGTTGGCGTGGAACCTAACTCGTGACGTGCCACGTATATAATATTTACCAAAACACATTCCTTGAACAATAAACTATGCATAAAAACAACATTATTGCGTTTATTTGATGAATTTATATGTTTTACAATCTTTTTCACGAGAATGACGCAACCGAATCTGACAGCTCAAATGCCGGCCGGAGATCATAGAGAATTACATAGAAATTATTCCGCTTCCCTAGGTGTGTTCAAGGTATTTTATACCTCAAGATTAAGAATGCCCCAAGCGATTCTGACCTTATTCTTCATACATTTTCTTTATACATAAGGATTAAAATCGCATTAAAATTTTTTTTTTCAAAGGTTTGTTTTTGACCGCGCCAGCACATAACGAGTTAACTTAACTGCACATTCTATCATCAACTTGACTTTTTGAAATATTGGCATACAGAGCTCCGGGCCAAAAAGGCCCCTTTCTCTTTCATCATGAATTTATATTAGTGGTTGTTGGAAAATTGATTTTTTTAGTTGTTTGTTAAAAATTTTTTTGCAAAGGTACATGGCTGCAATATGGGGAGGTTAAACTTTACAGAGGATTTGTTTAGGTTTTTTATGTGTGGTACGTACGTTTTCGTCGTACCGGGCGAGGCAGTTTATGGACGCGTTTTCATGGGTGGGAATTCCCGCATAAAGGTTTCCGCGAGACTTAAGATGTGATTTTTTAATAAGGGGATTTCAGAGTCTTTATGTAGTTGGGCTACCCTCATCCATTTGGCTATCATCAACTTAACTTTACCCTCAATCTCATTTAATATTGTTATATATCGCTTATCACCCTGAACAAAGCTGGGTACCCCAGCTAGTATATGAATAAATTTACCTGCAAGAAGGAGAATTCAAAGCGAATGAGTGTGATGAACATGAAGGCCAGCAGCACCCGCCCGGTGAGCTGGAGGTAGTTCTTGGGCTTGTTGTCTCCCAGCGAGGGTACGCCGGCAAAGAGGCTGCGCCCCTCCACTCGCGACTCGGCCAGCACCAGCAGCAGGGCTCCGATGAGGGCCAGGTTGCGGAACAGGAACTGCACATCCCACAGTATGCTGTAGGCGAATGTCTGAAATGGAAAAATTACAGTTATTCATTACTGACAATAACAAAATATTTTTGATTTTTCATTAGAATAGCTCTCATTCAATAACTTTTGAAGTAATTCCCATCAATTCAATATATCTGTACCACACAGGATGAGGCACACAAGACTGTAGAAAGGGCGGAGATCCCGATCCACGAAGACGTGAAGATGTCGGGAGAGCGTCTCAGGATTGCCCGCTTGGAGAGCTGGTCTGAAGGTGATTCAAAGGCTCGTAGTTCCTTCTAAGTAGCCGTAATGGTCCGTAGAGCGTAGAGTGTCCGAGGTCCAGGGGTAAGGCAGTGGTCAGAAGAGAAAGGAGGCGAATGAAAGCAGATCAGAGAGAGGTCGAGCGGGCGGAGAGAGATGTTGTCGACGTAAGTGTTGTGAGATAACTGCCCTAGGAGGGCCAGTAGACCCTATTTATTAGCGACGGTATTCACAGTGGCCCAGGTAGCACCCTGTCGTTGCTAAGCCATTGCTATGCCGTTGCCGTGCCAGGGTTCGGAGAATTCGGTGAAAGCCATTTGCCACCGGGGTCGGATTCCGAGAATTCGGTGAAAGCGCCCGGTGGCGACAAAAATCCCTCTGCGCGCTCGCCTGCCTCAACCTGACAGTTTATTTGTAATATAAATTTTACAGTTTTACAGTTAATAGAATTTAGATATTTTTCAGACCCTTCAATACGTCCGATACAATATCATTGAAGAAGAAGATAACACTAATAACTCTAAACAATTTTGTGTCGTTCCATGTAAAAATAATTAACCCTCCGTGCACCAGGTGGGGTGACATATCCCAGTTCTTCAAAAATAGCAATAATTTAAAAACTGATAGTGCCAAAGTTCGAACTCTGAGTAGCTGGAATTGCGACGTAGCCGCTCCGATTAGTGTTGCTAAGTCAGTCTGGCGGTTACCGGCAAGTGAGTTACACGCTCTTAAAGTGCGTATGGGTATCACACACCCCACCATGTGTGGCGCATTGATAAAAAGGTATATGTATATATATAATAATAATAATATTTGGATGATTTATATAGCGCCGTTTTTGTGAAAAATCACCTCAAGGACGCTGTACAAACTTACAATATATTTCTTAAATCTAGAAAACTACAAACTAGAAAAACAATTAAAAACAACTTATTACTAAAAATTGCATCCACCTTCCCTATGTTTAAATATTAGAAAATATACTGTAGTTTGTTAAATTAAAATGATTGTGATAATTAAAAGTGTCATTTAAAATATACGAATTTGCTGCACAACCCAAATTGCCAATTGATGACAATGTTATACTTGACTTAGTTTGTCGTACGGATTCTTTTAGTTGTGGATGAGGTCATGCTAGGCCCCGCTGGCTTCGAAATTCACTAAGTACTTGCCTGCAGAACGACGATGAAGAACAGCACTCCGCAGGCGATGTGCACCTTGAGGCGACCCAGCACCATGACGCAGCCCCCGATCTGACCCAGCAGGTTGATCAGCACGAACATGGTGGCCAGCACCTTTCCGCAGCCCCAGGACATGTCCATGTACTCCCGCTGCTCGTGCCACTGGAACCACATGCGGAGACCATCCTCCAGGAACGTACTGATGAGACAGAGCCGCGCCACCGTTGGCAGGATGTGCTTTCCCTTGCGGATCACCTGGAAATGGAAGAAATAATGCATCATGTTAGGCATTGGAGAATTAGGTGGAACCCATCTTGAAAGGAACTAAATTGATGTGCGAATATCGTTGTCTCCCTTACTATCGTAGTAAGAAATATGATCTAAGCGTTGTTGGAAAGAGAAAACACCACGCTTTATATTTAAATCTAAAAGTTAACCGCAAATAATTTAAATGTACACCTTTACGAATCAAAAGTTTCAGACTGCAATTTGAAGAAAAATTATGAAACTTTGGGAATTCTTTAAATAATTTTTACATGAAATGACAAAAAAGCGAGTTTGACGAAAACATTTACAATACATGTGGGTTTTTCTTCTTTTTAACCTACATAACTTTAACCACTCTGTAACATTTTGTTTTTACTATAAATGAATTCTCTCTGGATCTCAGAGGGGAAATTGTAGCGAGGGAGGAAGGAAGCCTTAAATGCCTATTGGGGGTGACAAACACGAGCCGCGTGTATACCTATTTCGGACGATAACCCACGTGACAGAATTAACGTACGATATAAAAGTTGTAGGAGACAAGCTTTTGATATTTCTTTAAATATTTTATTAAACATCATTAAAAATAATAATCGCTGTTACTTGATAGGTTATACCTTTTGAAGTTTAAAAATAGTTTTATATTTTATGGCGTCATATCATTTTTTTGTAACATTATAGAATATACGCAAGTCAAGGTGGCAGAAGACAACTGTGATTTGTATGAAATACACTTCTGTCACGAGGAGTTATAACTCTGTAACGTAATTTTTACTACAAAAATATAAACACATATATTTTTAAAACGCACACAGTCGTTACGCCTTTAGTACAGTAGATTTTAAAGTAATTATAAAATAATAATATTGGTAATTCTGTTGAATTTTTCTCTACTAACTGGTGGAGACAACTTTATGTAGGTTAAAAAGAAGAACGACCCATTTGCCTAATAAAACATGTGTGTGTTTGTATTCTTTTTTTTCGTTGCTAGTAATTTTGGTTAGAAAAAATGTAAGGTGAGCCATTTTTAAAACTTTTTTATGTTTGCACTCAATAAAGCTAAAGTTTTCAGAAGCATTCAGAAATATTCCATTTATTTGGATTTTATTGCAAAGCGGAAATATTTTGACCTTCCGAAAAAATAGGGCCGAGGCCTGAGCGTTAAAAAAAAACATTCATCCGCTCAAACTTTTGTATTATGCAGAGTTACGAGCATGACAATAAACAATTAAATTCAAACAAATAAACCTTAAACAATTTATTTCAATAAACCATATTAATAATAATGATTATATTATTATGGTTGCCTGAACTTGCAATTAACATTGTTCTGCATGTTGCAAAAAATATAGCTATTTTTAAATAACCAAACATAACGCCGTTCCACCGCAGGGGTAAGCAGAGAGGACGGACCGCCAAATAACTCGGTCTTGGCACACACTTTTTGCCTCATTCTCATTCATACATCGTCTCATACATACTCTTCTATTATTCTGACTCTTGAGTTGGTCTGACTCAGGTATCTGATTCACTTAATCATTGTGCCATGTCTTCCTCGGATGTCCCCGACTTCTTTTACCAATCACATTTGCGTCATTTATTCCCCTTCCACTTCTTCTTTCGTTCATTCGCTCTACATGCCCAAACCATCTGAGAGTCTCTTTATTAATCTTACGCATTACGCTTACATTCTTTGCGGATCTCCACATTTCTCACACGATCATACATGGTTTTATCACACATGCACCTCAGGGATCTCATTTCTGCAGCGTTCAGTCTACTTTCATCCTTCTACTGCCAGTTACATGCCTCACTGCCATACATCAGCACTCTGTTGTGGACTGCTAGCTTTGCTTTTGTGGACAGTTTTTTGTTAGCGCCAAAATTTTACATAAAATGCTTATAAATTGTAGGTCGCTGCAGCTTGGAAATAAAGGTTCATTTATATTAACTCTCCCATAACTATATTACTATCTTTATAACGTAGACGTCAGGGGGAAATGTTTGTTTTACCTTTATTTCAACGAATGGAGCTCTGAAGAATTAGCTTCATCGATCGCTTTTTTTAAATTTTTACATTAGTTCCACACAGGAGTCCCCAAGGAAATTAATTTCCCTTTGTCATCCTTGGGGGTGCTGTGTGGGAGGTCTTTTTAGGAAAAGAAGTTCCGGGAAGGAAAAGGTACGAGGGGTGAGTCAATGTCCAGGAGTGACGGAAGTATGAATCTATCCCTCCCACCGTGGTGCATGGCAATGATCCAAAGGAGTCATGCTGGAGAGATCGAAAGGTCTACCTCAACCAGTCTCAGTTGGTGGCAGACGCATCTGCCGCCAAGATTGGGACAAACCTTGCCCTCATCCTGCTAAGTCACCAAAAGTAGCAAACCACTTGTGGTGACCTATGGCAGAGGTGTTGGTGATCTAATAAATGGTTCCTGGGGTGGCGATACCAATCGCCTCTCAAATTAAACGTTTGTCCAGCATTTTTACATAGACATTAAAGGCATGTGGCTAACGAACAACGCAACACATTCGCAATGTGATTACCGCCTATTGACACGGACTTTTTTAGCACCAGCGGTGGGCGCCCCACTAAAATGGAATTCATTCTGTTTCCGTCTGTTTTTGTGCCGTCAATCTAACCGTTAGCAAATAGCTCCGTATTCGCTCCCCTCTTTCCGATAAATAATCTCATACAAATGTAAATTATGGTGTCGAAAAAGTCTTGCTTATTTGATTTGCACAGGCGATACAACGTTCAATCCCCCGTAGGCTTGAGGGCAGGTGGTTTATAAGCTCAATGCGTTCGGCTGAGGAAAACTTGCCAGCTTTTAGATAGAGAAATACACAATTTATAACGTACCCACAGCTTCAACCTTCCCAAACGCCCAATTTCACTACCGTCAAACATTTTATAGGATGAAAAATGAACTCACTACACAGTGGTATAAAATGAACTGAACAGATTGTTGGCGACAGGTGCCAACGTGACAGAATTCCAGTTATAAATCAAATTTGACAATTCAGCAAACAATAAAGACCGTGAAATTTATGAAACACCTGTTGAACTATACAAACAGACCAAATATTCCCAAAATACGTCACACAGTTGATTTGATCAATATAATAAATTCTAAGTATTGTCTTTCTTAACCACTCAGGTATTTTGCGATTATGCAAGTTTTTTGTCTTAAACAAACTGTCAGATTTATAAAAACTTTGTGTTATTTCCGCTTCGCAATTAAAGCTCTATAAATGAAAAAATTCTGAACGTAGCCGAATACTAAAATCTTTTTCGAAAGGTTATAAAATAAGCTTTCAAATTATTATATTAAAAATAAATATTAACATTTTTAAATACTAAAATTTAGAATGCAAACATAAAAAAATGTTAAAATGACTGGCGTGATGTTTTTGTGTGAAAACGGTACTAAAATCACAGATTATGTAAAAAAAAAAAAACACTTATCCTATAAATATATAATAAACAATTTTGTTAACTGACTTTTTTATCATTTTATACAAGAATATTTAATAAAAAATTAACAATGTCTATCGGCGAGCAGGCGATTTGGCGGGTGAAAACTGTTTCTACAAAATAAGTCTGTTTTATGTACTTCTATGGACAACTTTGAATAGAGATGTGAAGCTTGATTCAATATGGATCTTCTACTTTTTGTTTTAGGGTTGTCACTAGAATAATAACTGAGTTATAACGATTTCTGTGGGAGCAAGCTTATTGTACTTGACTGCCATTGTTATATTGTCGTGTAAACACGCTTAGGGGTCGGAGTGGTTAAGGGGGGAAATAGGTGTAGAGGCTTCAAAAAAAATTTTTTTTTTGATAAATCGATAGTAAAACTATTCAAAAATATGTTCAGAAAATTTCAAACCAAAATTCCGCGCCATTTAAAAGTTACAAGCATTTGAGTGAGGTCCCTCAATCGAACTACTACTATTTTAATGACACTCTTATTTTCGAATGACATTTTGCAAAACATTTTCGAAACTCTTTAAATTAATGAAGTACTCACTTACGATACTAACCAAAATCAAATCCTTTGAATCTAATAAAAAATTATATTTATTTTAAATAGGTACCTGTGTTAGGTACTAAATTTGATTGATTATTCTTATAATATACAAAAATGAATGTTTGTAATAGAAAATTTGTAAAAAAACATTGCATTAGGTAGCGCGCGAGCTGTTTGAAAATCTGAAAGTACCGGGACTGAATATTTGAACGCGGGAAGGGGGTTCACTGGAAAGAGGAGAGGGAAGGCGGGGAAGGTAGAGGGAAAACGCGTGAGGGGAAGGGGACATGGGAGGAAAAGAAGAACGGGACGAATGGGAAAAGACACGCAGGGAGAAACAATTTCTTTATTAGTGGCATTGCAACGCATGCGGGAACTCGCTAGTAGGGTCAATAAAGATGAATAAAAAAAAATTAAGTTTTTGAGAAGACTCCGATCAATAAACTTAAGACAGTGTTTATCCAAGTGCTTGACTTGGTACTTGAGTTTTGTTTGCTTTTCCATCCTCGTGCATTGTGCGCACTGTGTTTACAGCCGCGCACGCCATCGCTTCTTATATTCGAAGTACGCATAATGGATTCATATCAATTTGAGAATCTCGTGGGAATGTTGGAGGGACAGATAAGAAATGAATTAATCAAAATGATAACTACGGTGATGTGACATTATATTGCTGACTACTGGTTTTAATGCATTTTGATATTAAATGACACCGGCGACATCTGCAGTCGGGTCCTAGACACCTCAAAAAGGATTGCTGGTGAGTTATATAATTACAAAATAAGGATTAACCCTGCATTAAGCCCATTGGCTTTCAGGCTTGTTCGCTTTTGGGAACAGTTCATAATAATAATATAATATTTGGATGATTTATATAGCGCCGTTTTTGTGAAAAATCACCCCAAGGGCACTGTACAAACTTACAATATATTTCTAAAATCTAGAAAAACTACAAACCAGACAAACAATTAAAAACAACTTATGGCTGAAAATTGCATCCACAGGTTCATAAGAAAATATATGTACAATGTCTCAACCAATGAACGCGATGCTTCCTAAAAATGTATACAGGACCATACTTACCTGGGAGGTCGCTTGAAATTAACACTGTTTATCGTCTATTAGGAAATTTAGATAGAGCTTGCACGCAGAGGACTTTATTGTGAATTTCACGTATATTTCATATAGGTCTCATAGAAATTGTTGTATCTCCCTTACTGTCATGGTGAGAAATATGTTCTAAACGGTGTTAGAAAGAGAAAACACATGCTTTACATTCGAACCTAGAAGTTAAGCACAGAAAAATTCGACGCAATTTGAGAAAAATTTATGAAACTTTGTGGATTTTTTATTAAATTTTGTTTTATGAAATGACAAAAAAGTGAGGCGAAGGTAACATTTATATATGTGTTTTTTTTTTGTTTTTTGTTCATTCAGTATCGTATCAGTAATTTTACGTAGTAACATTGTAATAGGTGGCACGCGAGCTGTTTGAAAACTGAATGTACGGGGTTGGTGGGACGGGGGAGCGGGAGAGCGGAGAGGGAAGGCGGGGAAGGTGGAAGGGGAATGTGGGAGGGGTAGGAGACGCGGTGACCGGACAACTCGGAATGAAACCAACTTAGAACCATCTCAGATAGGTCATTTAGAGTGATAAAAAAATATATATAAAAAATTGGTGAAATAGGTTATGTTAGGTTTGGGTTATCGGCTAATTTAAAATTATTTATTTCATAGCTTTTAATGACTTTTCAAGGAGTTGTTGAGTTGACTTTATTCTCAGTTGGCATGGAACCAGGAGACGCGGCAGGGGAATGGGGAGCGCACAGGAAAGGACATGCAGGGAGAAACAATTTATTTCTTTGAAAGTGGCATTGCAACGCATGCCGGGAACCAGCTTGTCCTGTATAATTGTTTTTTGTTTATTATTTTGTTGCTTTTACTACTGAATAAAAGTCGTTGTTTTCGAACCCGCATATAAATCGATTATAACCAACTTATGTTATAAAACGTGTATCCGCGTATCATACAAAATATGGCAAATTTTATTATAACATAGTTTCACCACCTCAGGGATCTCATTCATATTCAATGTAATTTATAAGTGACGCACAACAGCAAGAAATAGGGCCAGTTGTTTCACAGAATTTGAACAATTCATCAAATTTTAAAGTTAATTTTCAAGTTCTGTGGACGTACTCTTCACAATTTGGGAGGCGGGCAAGAGTTCCGCCGCCCCGGGAACCATTTTTTTTTTTTTTTTTTTTACGTTAACTCCACCCAGATGACATAGGCCCTGAAGAAAATAATTTCCCTCAGGGCCTATGTCATCTGGGATGCTGTGTGGAGGGTCTTTTTGAGGAGAGGAAGGAATGAACATTGGTCTTGAAGAGACCCATGTTGTAGGAGGGAGGAAACACAGATGCCGGCAAATCGTTTCATAGCCGAGCTGTTAAACTCAAGAACGAGTCTAAAAAACGACCCGTTCACATGTGACAAATGTCAATCGTGTACATATGTTAGGCGCGCGTTTGGCGTGTCTACCGACTATGCACCGGTGCCGAAGGGATCAATGACGCTAGCTCCTCAGAGCATCTTCCACTGAAATACCGGTAGAACATGGATAGCATTCCCACCGATTAAAGATTGCAATCCGTTCGTTAAGATGGGAGAATCTATCAAACGGACAGATATTGTTAGTTTATCCTAAGTGGTTTGTTATGTTTGATGATTTAGCAGGAGTGCCCAACAATTTCAATACTTGAAAATCAATTTTAGACCAATTTAATCAGAAGTAAGGAAAAGATGACCCTACTTTGGCCATAGTCCACAACGCACTAGCTTGGTGAACTTTCAGAATTGCTGAACACGTTTAACCTTTGGGTTATTTTTCAAAAAGTAGGTAAAAAAACATTGGGTTTTTCAAACCGCACCACTTGCGTAGAGAGTACCACTGACTAGTGGCGTTACTTGTACGGGAGAGATGAAAATACCCGTCCTATGTCCCTTAGCTTCCTCAGGAACAAACTAGACGTATACGAACGTATCGCGCACGTTTTGTGGGTTTCAGGTATAGTTTTTTTTTTACCTGAACGTACGTTATACGGTCTGTTGCATTCGGGCGACAATATTGCAGACGTATCACGTACGTTTATATGTATAGGGCGGTTAATATGAATATTAAAAAAAAATTTGGATTCACCTTAATTACTGTAAAAGACATTTGCATTAATAACCGACCCGGGAACCATTTATTGGATAACCAACAACCATGCCATAGACCACCCCAAGAGCTACGTTTGGTGACTTAGCAGGGATGCCCGGGTTCATGGGGTAAGGTTTGGCCGAATCGGACGAGACTTGGGGTGAGGTTTGTTTGGATCTTGGCGGCGGATGCGTCTCCCCACCTGCGACTGCGCGGTGGACCATTTCGGGAGAGAATGGTTGAGTCTTTATTTACTTTTTTTTTTTTTTTTTTTACATGAAATACCGCACAAGAGTCCCAACTGCTCCCGTCTGGAGCCAGTGAGACTATGGCATCCCCAAATGAACTTATGACCTCTTCAGCAGGACTCTCTCGGAACATCGCCTTACCGCAATGGTAGAGATAGATTCCCACAGATTTCTAACCACCCCTCATTGCGTTTTCCTTCCCGGAACTTTCTCTCCCTCCAAACAGCATCCCCAAAGATGACAGAGGCCCTAAGGGGAACCTTTCGTTCAGTGCCTCCTTTGTACATCTACTGTTAGAAGAAAAAAAAAAGTTCTTTTCTTCCACACAGGAGGCCCTAAGGAAAATAATTTCCCTCAGGGCCTATATCATCTTTGGAGATGCCGTTTTTGGCTTTGGAGGGTTTTTTAAGGAAAGGAAGGGGAGGAGAGTTCTGGGAAGGAAAAGGGTTTAAGGGGCGGGTAGGAATCTGTGGTTCAAAGTGTCCTGGTCATCCGCCTCTAAGACCTAGACAAACCTCACCCCATGAGCCTGGGCACCCCTGCTAAATCACCAAACGTAGCGAACCACTCAGGGTGACCTATGGCAGAGTTCTATTTAGGTTCTGCAATTATTTCAGTGCTATGAAACAACCGGCCCATATCATAACAGAACTTGAAAATTAACTTTGAAATTTGATGAATTGTTAAAATTCTGTGAAACAACTGGCCCTTATTGTCTTTGTGTCTTCACGTTTATCATTTATGAATTAATATTCAAGTGACATACACACAGTGGAATTAATTAAATACATACCATTTTGCGATTGTAGTCAACAAGGCGTTTTCACTTTTGAATGTACCATTGAAAACAAAGAATTCCTAAAATTGTTTCGCATAAGTTATATTATATTTAACTAAAGACTTATGATGTTAGCATCTCATTTAGCACACTAGTCGCCAATCTGTCAGATGTTTAAGTAAATCTCAAACATTGCACAATTTATTGGGCTGGCAGCTTAGCCAGTATATGACTTTATTATATTACAACATGACAAACAGTTTCGACACAATCGTGCCTTCGTCAGGGCAGATGACAAACAAATCTTAAAATACTGTTTCGATACAAATGTGCTTTCAATAAATGCAAAAAACCTTTCCTATTACCTTTTCAATAAATAAGTTTAGAATTTGCCACAATTAAATAATTATTTATGTATTCATTTTCAGGAAATCGACAGTTTACAGTTTGTACAAATGTAGTATACTCTACCGTGGTAAATAAAAACATAATATGTTCCTTAAGAGTCTCAAGGAAGACGCTGTGTTTTTAGTTACCGCAGCAGCATAAACAAAATAAAACCAATTGTGAATTTCCAAATAATAGAATAAAATCCAAATAAATGGAATATTTCTAAACATATCCGAATACCAAAAACTGTTCTTGAAAGGTGAAAAAATACGCTTTCAAATTTTATGAATCAAAATAAACATGTAATTTTTGAAGTACAAAAATTTTGCATGCACATTAATTTTTTTTTTAAATGGCACACCTTACATTTTTTCCAAGTATGGCCAACAGCCTTATAATAGAGAACTCCAGTCCAATTTTTTAAATTTTTTTTATGAATAATGACCTTCTAACTTAAATAACTGCATATTTATTTTTATAGTTAGTTTTAATAGTTAAAATAAATTTCAAAGTTTTAAATTTTCAAGATCCCACGAAAACCACCAAATCTAGTGTGACGTCATCATGATCAACCGAAGTATGAATTTTGTATGGAACTGGAATCAGCTGTTCGACTCCCGCCATTTTGAATTTCAGCATTGGAGCGACTTTTGACTTTTGAAATACTGGCATACAGAGCTCCGGGCCAAAAAAGGCCCCTTTCTCTTTCATCATGAGTTTATAATTTAAAAAATTATGTTTGTAGAAAAAATGAATTTATTCATGTTTTTTTTTTAATTGTTATTTGCAAGGGGGGTACATGGCTGCAATATGGGGGGAGGGATTTTTCAGAGGATTTGTTTGGGTTTCTTATGTTTTGTTTTTTCGCTAATAGCATTGGAGCGTTTTACTGGGCATTATGGTCGTTTTTTGTACAGTTAGTTTTTTTGGATATTTTAAATAATATAGATAAACTAATAGAGATACTTTATTTTTGATACTGAATTATTTAGGCCTAAATAATGTTTCAATAAAAACAAAAATTATTATATGTCCAAATCTCTTTATAGAGGTTTATACCAATTACACGGAATGTCGAACGGCTTGCGTCTTACATTTCTATACAACTTTGACCCAGGTGACGCGGCGCGGTGACGTCACGCCGCCAAAATCCAGCAATACCAACTTGATAGGGTGTTTTAATGACACGTTTTAAAATAGACTTTTTAATTTTTTTTTTAAAACTCAACGTTTAATATTATTTAATAAAACTTATATATTCAGAATCAGCGTATTGGTCTATATGAACATATTTTTTTTAAAGCCATAATATTTTTTACTGGAGTTCCTTATTAACAAAAACTAATTTTACTGTCTGGCAACACCACGACCTACCGATAGGCCGAGTGCACGAAATTTGCAAGTTCATTCTGCTGTTTACTCCCCGGCCTTCCAGGTTTTATTAATCTCCTCCAGTGTACCGTGACTTGACTTAATTTGTATAAAGTTATTGTAAATAAAAAGTGACCGAGTAAATCCAAAGTATTATTCACACACACCTCCATACACACGATTGCGGCTACGAGAATTGAAAAGGGCTAGCTGCCAATCTGAGGAGGTTAACATACAGCTCACCATAACAAACAATCCTTTTCTAAACAAGTAAAATTACCGATAAATGAAAAAAAAAAAAAAACATATACACATTTTATTATTAGGCAAATGTATATAAAACGTTATTATTACATCGCTTTTTTGTCATTCTGTGTAAAAATAATTAATAAAAAATTCCCAAATTTCAGAAATTTGTTTGAAATTGCAATTCGAAACACTGATTTTATAAATATCTAGTTTTACTTCTTTTACGGTTAACTTTTATATTTGAATATAAAATATGGTGTTTTCTCTTTCTAATACTATTTATATCATATTTCTCACCATGATAGAAAGGGAGACACAACGATTTCGAACAAATTAGCCTGAGGGGTTAAACAACACTTCGTTTCAACATGATTACTAAAAGAAGCAACTATTTATATTAGGGGAGATGGTAAAAGATGCATTAAAGTACCATTTTCATTCAAAGTTCAAAATTTCCCTCCTCAAAAGATCTTTTGCCCCCATTTTGTTTGTGTTTCAATCTAAATACACACAAATTATTTAAATAAACCACCCCAAGAACCTAATAACCAATTTCGTGCATGTCCCCCCGAGATAAAAAATAGTCATTTTGTTATACTAATTAATTTAAATAAGTGTAAGGAATTTACCCCATTAATGTTTATTAATGTAACAATATAAAATTTGTAAAAAAATGTACAAAAGTTTCAATGGATAAATTTTCATTTAATCAAGTAACAGTAATATAATTATAAGTAGTCGGGGTTTGAACCCTGAACAACACAATGGAGAGGTCAAAATACATAATAAATCGGTAGACCAGTTGTTAAAACGCATCACTGAACATTAGCTGATTGGTGTTTGAACCAAGGTAACATGGCATTGTTTATAATAATTACAGACGTAGATGCCTGGCTATTTTTCTAGCTAGTCTCCGACAGCAAATAGAGACAATACCTCCAACTTCTGATATTTCTCGGTGGCAGAATCCTACTCTAGCGCCTCCTAGCAAGTCCTGTGGGTTGGTTTTCTTTCTTTCTCATTTAATGGATTTTATGTGAAATTTTTTATCTATTTATTATGTTAACACACTTTAGGTGGAAAAGGTATTTCTACCTTTTATGTCAGTCCTGACTGGAAAGGCATTGCTGTCAAATATTTTTATATGAATATTGTATACCAATCACTTTGTAACGGTCCCAACTATATGTACTATAATATCTCCATCAGCCTTCCCATCTCTCGTAGACATACTTCCCAGATACACAAACTCATCCACCTGCTCCAAGTATTCATCATTCACAACTATATTGCACACTGTTTGCATACTCTCTCTTTCAAACACCATGACTTTAGACTTACTTTCATCATTAACTCATTCTTCATACATACTATGTTCATCCTAGACACGAGAGACTGTTGTTCTTCCATACTGTTAGAAATCAGCACCGCAACATCAGCATACGCATTTCATTTTACTCAATTTTGCTCCCAATCCCACCTCTCAATTCTTGCATACATTTATCCATGTATAGATTGAATAATCATGGTGACATTACACAGCCTTTCTTAACACCTTTTGTGATGTCAAACCACCCAGTAAAACCACCGTTCACCCTAACACATGCAACGCTTCCCTCATACAGGCCTGAATGAGATTTGTATTCACTCCATACTTGGACAACACCTTTCATAGCTTTAAATTGCTTCAAATATTTGATTTGAACTGTTAAACCTTTTTGAAACAACCTGTCAATAGTATTTGGAGATGTTTGGCTAATCAACTGGACGAATGATGTATGCATGTTCCAAATTTTACATAATTGCCAAACCTAAAAAAGGCAGAAGTGAAACCTAAACAGACTTTATTTGATGAATGTGGGAAATAATAATTCAGTACAAATGGTGGTTAATTATTGTGACTCATTATTTTCAATAGGGGTTGGCAAAAAAGCTTTATCGTTTATTTACCATAGGGAGGGTGACATTCAGTCAACATTCAAGCCAATTACAATAAATTGATTTGAAAGCTTCGTGTGTCTGTTTTCCTCAGTCAAGCTCAACAAATAGATATTCAGCAAATCAAATGTCAAAGTTCAATTGTGGCCTAATTGAGGAAACATTTTGCTGCCAAAGATGTTTTCAATGTCAACATATTTGAATAAGACTGACCCAAATTGTATTGACAAAACATTATCTCCACTAAGAGTGATTTGTATGAAAGCTTGCGAAGAAAGTACGAAGAAATCTGAATGAAAATATTCAACTTTTTCTTGTTGTGCTTTGGCCATATGCGAGGAAAAAACGAAGACGCTCGCCACTTGAAGTTGCGGTAACAAAAGGTGGGCTTTAAAACAGACAGAAGAATGTTTAGTCTTCGACATGTGTTCAATTAAACACGAACATATGGGTAAATCTTATGTACAAACGCCGAAAGTAGGTTAGGAACCATTTGCACTTCTGCCAGGTGACAGTTCGCAGCGTCGAGCGAAACAAACTCTATTTTCCCATAATCAGCACACCAGTAAATTACGATTCGAACTTCATTTATTGACGCACGAATGAAGAACAAATATTACTTAAAGTAAACATACTTTTATAATGAAAATAAAAGTACGGGTGACGTGACAGAAATAAAATCAGCGGCAAAAGTTAAATTATTAGTTATAAAAACAACAATGAGCGGAATTTATATGATAGAAAAGGTTATCGGGTATCAGAATGTGTTGGATATTTACCTGGTCGGCCACATCTTCCGCATTTGACACATATTCGTTCGGAATATTCATTTTGCACAGAACCGTGAACTGGAGGAACAACTCAAAGAGCTCAACAGACAAATGAATATTATAATATTCCACCGAGAGTGATGTGGCGGTCAAAATATAAAACATTCATTTTTATTTAGCACGTTTTGTAAAGTATTAATTTAATTATTGGTAATAATAATTAATTACTGGAGTTTACATGTGACGAAATAAATTATTTGTTTTAAAAATGTGAATAAAATAATATAAATTGAGACTTTGAGAGGATATCCCAAAGTCAATATGGCGGAGAAGTGAAAGCTGTCAAAAAGTCGAAAACTGTTTTGAAAGTTGTGAGTCAATAAATTGCCCATTATAACTGTGTTCATTCAATAAATATTCATCCATACATCATTAGCATAATAACTCATGGCGCGAAAGTGTTCTTCTTGTGAAATACTGTAGCTATAAACGCCTATCGTCGTTATTTCGATATAACCTCAAATTTGTTGTTTTTCTGTTCAGTGTAAACAAGATGTTGGAGATCACCTGCAATGACCGGTTAGGGAAGAAAGTGCGAGTGAAATGCAATCCTGATGATACCGTGGGGGATCTGAAGAAACTGATCGCGGCGCAGACCGGCACCAGATATGATAAAATAGTCCTCAAGAAATGGTACACAGTTTTCAAGGACCACATCAAACTAGCGGATTGTATCCTTTTTACAGTCAAATTTATAAGCATTTAAACTCAACTAGCCATTGTTTCACTACGTAACTAAACATCCCTCTTTTAATAATAGCCTATCAAGTGTTATAAACCGTGAACTTCATAATTCATACAGGTTGACATTTGTCTCAGTAGACAGATTTTTAGGATGTACCTGCGATTTTGTTTGTTGGTGGGACACGACCAAACAAGCGTAGAGCTAGAGCTGGGACAAGAGCCTCCTTTCCTGATCTTAGTGTAAACGGTAATTCTTTTCACCATTTACATCAAAAGAATACCAACCAACAAGAATGGGAACATCAAGAACCAGAATTCTTGCAAATGTTCTAGGGATAATATTTAGATCAGGCGAGCGAATGCTCGTTGCTTATTCTTCAGCAATCAGTGATAGTGTTCACCACACCGTGTCTGACAGTGAGAGTGATACTTTGCTTTAAAGTGCTGTATTTATCATTGACTCAATTGAGGAGCTCAGTATCAAAGTAGGACATGAGCCATTTGGATTATTTTTCAGTAGAGTGAGTTTATTGTTTCAAATGTGCCGGTACGAAATATCTGATATTTTTTCCTACCCTCATAATCCTTGCGCATAAAGAATCACAAGCCCTACATAACGTTCTGTAGTTTAATACTAAAACGAGAGAAGTGATTTACTTTAACATCTTTTCTTTTGCTTGTTCCCAATATTCAGAGTTTTTTACACGCTCGCGAGCATTAGTAATCTCCATTTTATTGTATTTTGATCAATATTAAGCTGGAAAACTTCGATAAACCTTAAATTTCGTCCTAAAACTGTCAACCCACTATCAAATGCGGCGATTGGTGTCTGAGTGCCCGACTGTCAAAATAACAGCTGGCACTTTTTGTGTGACCCTTTTGTATTTTTATTTTTTATTTTTTTTATTGTTTTTATTTCTTGCCAGGGCAATCCCGATGAGTTACAGAACTCATTTTAGGACAGGAGGAACATACAATTCATAGGTGAGAGGAAATAACAATTTTACATAGGAGCTTACATATAAAAAATATAAATTTCATATACAATGTAGACGAAAAATAAAAGACAGGTTAAGTAGAACAAACAAACAATAGAAAACAATTAAAGAAAAAAGGAACAAGTTTATACAAATATGGATGATTACAACTAAATTAAAAAGAAAAGAAGAGAAAGGGAAACAAGACATAATTGAACATGACAAGAAAATTACATAGTTTCTTCTTTAAACCTATTTAAAAAATATTCTTTTAAAGCATTTCTCTGAATTTTTTTATTTTGCTGGATTCCCTTGTACATATCGGGAAGCGAATTATAAAGAGTATAGGCAATGTAGTTCAGAGATTTTATCCCATATTTTGTAGTATGTATTTGAGGTACGCGGATTTTATTGCTATTTCGAGTATTGTGAGGGTGGATGTCTTGATTGTAAAGTGGCTTGATGTTAGTGTGAGTTGATTGTTGAGTAATTTGTAGGATGGTGCTTGTGATTGTATGTCCGAGTTTGTTGCAAACATGAGTTGCAAGTGTCCGCTTTTGAAACAAAATGCAAACTTTAACATGCGATTTCTTGCATTAATTGTCCGTTTTCGATAGATTTTCTCAGTTATTCCGTAAGAGAATCAGACATACCAACATAACCAATCGAAAAAGTTGCGCATGTCCGACTTTGGTACTGAGCTCCTCAATTATCGAAGAAGGAATAGACTTATTTTTATTTCATTTTCCATAAGTTATTATTAGACTTTATTTTTATTTTTCATAATTTGGATCCCAGACTTCTGAAATTTTGGTAAGCTTCTATCATTTGTAGATATTTTTCATTACTCCAATCTTTAATTGGTACAAACAAGTTGACGCGAGTTCCAAGAACACAATAACGATGGATGGTCCGACGCTTTGTAGGGAACCCGCTTGTACAGCGTGGGTGTAGCAACACTGTGCGACCTAAAGTTTAAGGGGGTATTCTAGTCTAGAAGTATGAATTGTAGGTGTTTTTTCAGTAAAAATTTTCAATTAAAAAAAACCAGTAAAGTTTTTGTAGCCATTATTTTACCAAATATTTATTAAACAGAATACAAAAAAAAAATTAAAAAGTTACAGGGTGTTAAAGTGGGGGTCTCAAAAATATGGCGCGCCCTGGTTGACTTAACCAGTTTTTTTTTTACTTTACCGAATTGTTTCAGAATAGTAAGAATTAAAATTTTGTTATAGTTTTGGTTCATGCGATAAAGTAATGTATAGATAAGGCTCACACCAAATTTCAAGTAAATTGGTTTAGTAGATATCGTGTCGATCGTCACAAAAAAAGTAGTTTTGAGAAAAATGCGTTTATTGCAAATTATTGGACACTTTTATTACGAATATTTTTTAGAAAAAACCTATTGAATAGCCCTAATTTCTGAAAAATACCATTTTTTACTTTCGGGGCGACGGAAAATACTTCATTCAGAATTTCATTTACTTAAAATGAAAATTTGCTTTTGTCGTATGAGATAGTGATTGAATAATTTCTGTTATTTTGTTATGTTGGTATTCCTGATACTACACGAAGGGCTACATGCTAGATCGTAGCTGACTTCATGTGGATACATTAAATGATGCGCAATTAGAAAAACATTTATGTTGTAACCACTCAGGTATTTTGCGATTGCGCAAGTTTTTTGTCTTAAACGAAAAAAAACTTTGTGTTATTTCCGCTTCGCAATTAAAGCTCTATAAATGAAACATTTCTGAATGTAGCCGAATACTAAAAACTGTTTTTGGAAGGTTTTGAAATAAGCTTTCAAATTGTTATATTACAAATAAATATTAACATTTGTAAATATTAAAATTTAGAATGAAAACATGAAAAAATTGTAAAAATAACTCATATGATGTTTTTATGTGAAAACGGTACTAAAACCACAGATTATGTAAAAAAAAAACACTCTTTCTATTGTATAAATCGCACCCGGGGGATAACAATGGCACAACTCAAAAACTACTTTTTTCATGAGAGCAGTTTGAATATTTCGTTTGAGTGTATTGAATCAATTTTTTAACCAATAAAAATACATTTTTTCACAAAAGTAGAAAAGCAGTATATTAATATTTGTCAGGTTTAATATTATAATAGTGTTACAATGATAATTGTGCCACTATTTTTGCTTGAATTCGAGTAAAACATTATTAAATTAGAACGGCATATTTGCTTTTAAGGTCACAATAACATTTTTTTAAAATTGTGCCTTTTTTATCGAAGATAGAATAGATATTCAAGAACATTTCTGCATACTTAACTCAAAAATGCATTTTTTGGACTTGTGCCACTGTTATTCTTCAGGTGCGAAATGTATAATAAACAATTTTGTCACATTACTTTTTTACCATTTCATACAATAATATTTAATAAAAAATTAACAATGTCTAACGGCGCGTAGGCGATTTGGCGGATGAAAACTGTTTCTACAAAACAAATATTTTTTATGTACTTCTATGGACAACTTTGAATAGAGATGTGAAGCTTAATTCAATATGAATCTTTTACTTTTTGTTTTAGGATTGTCACTAGAATAATAACAGAGTTATAACGATTTCTGTGGGAACACATGCGTTAAGTGAAAACATGGTACTTGACTGCTATTGTTATATTGTCGTGTACGCTTACGGGTCGGAGTGGTTAAGTAAAAAAAAAACGCGCCCGCTGTTGTAAATGGCCGCTATCTCACACGACGAAAGCAAATTTTAATTTTACATAATTGAAATTTTGAAAGCAATATTTTCCATCACTCCGAAAGCAAATAGTTTTCTTTTATGGTAATCAAGGTGAATCTAAAGGTTTTTCTAAAAAATATTTGTTCTAAGCATGTCCAGTTATTTCGAAAGCTTACCAAATAAAAGAACTAACATCATTGAACCCTTCAGTCTTGGTGGGTCTAGGAGATAACATCTGTACGCAGTAGACATTTTCTCCATAAAACCTGAAGAGCGATTCTGTATCTTTCGTGGATACGAAATCGATTCCACACGTAACCGGCTGTCTAGTTTGTGTGATTTTCTATGGCTGTCAATTGCTTTTTCTATGGGTATCGTGAGCAGATGCCAGGCGTACAACTTAAAACGTACGTCATTTGAATAAATAATCATGCATACTTATAGTAATTTGTGTTTTAAATGATTTCGTGACCAAAATATGCGACAGATGAAATCCCTGAAATCTGACATCGGCCAACGTCACCCATAGAAAAAGCACATAACAGCCATAGAAAATCACACAAATTTGACATTAGAATACGTATGGAATCGATTCCGTATCCATAAACGATACAGAATCGCATGGCTTGATTCATTATTGAGCTTGAGAGAAATAACCAGACAAAACCGGAAATATCTCATTTTTATTTCAACTTTTAGACGTATTGACTCTTTTCCACAAAAAAATTATTAATTGATTTCGAAAGACTGTTCTTTTATCTAGAGAAGCTATTATTAAAATTTTGAAAAAATATGTTTATTTTTAGTACAGTAAGATTTTACCTTTTAAGGTTTTATGGTTGCAATATCGAAAAGGTGGCAAGATTTAGATACCTCGGCAGCATTCTCACGGAGACTCTTGACCCAGATGTAGAGGTTAAGTGCAGAATTGAGGCAGCAAGAACTGCATTCAATAAAATGAAATCCCTCTTCTGCAATGACAACCTCAATTTAAAATTAAGGCAGAGAATGTTAAATGTTAAATGTTATGTGTGGTCAGTCTTGCTGTATGGATGTGAGACATGGACCTTGAAAGTAAATAACCATGAACAGGTTAGAGGCTTTTGAAATGTGGCTTCACCGGAGAATGATCAAGGTTCCGTGGACCGACATGATCACTAACATAGAAATTCTCAGGCGGGCTAGAGCAGATAGAGAACTGCTCACATCAAAACTAAATGTAGCTTCATTCTTTCGAAAAAAATTTGAGTCCTTGCGAGAGCCTTGAAGGAGTAACCATCAGTTGCTTATACCAAGGCAGATAAGTGGTGGATAACCTCCAATGCTCACATCAATAAAAGTCAGGAAAATTTCATATCTGGGTCACGTACTTCGAGGGGAAAAGTATCACTTGCTCCAATTAATATTGAAAGGAAAAATAGAAGGTCGCCGAGGGCCTGGTAGGAGACAAATGTCTTGGCTACGAAATATACGAGAGTGGACCGGCATTAGAAGTGCGGAGGAGCTATTCCGGGCAGCACAATGTAGAGAGACATTTTCCAGAGTGATCGCCAACGTCGGGGGGACCCGATAGGGCACACAAAGAAGAAGGTTTTACCATAGGTCATTAGCAGATTTGTTAAATTTTCAAACAAAATTTTGTATTATACAACATACATTTCAAATCATGTAATCATGCAGTAAAATAAATTATTTGGGAAAGCTACTTTTCAGAATTTTAATTTTAGTTCAAATAAAATCATAAAAAAGAAAGATCCGCGCCTTTGTTTTGTGACGAAAATACTTCAGTTTGTCTTTTTATTTACAGTCTTACAAACTAATATATTTAAAAAAAATGACATTCTTATTTTGCTTAGACATTATTGAAAAATTATAAATACTTATCATCAAACAATAATTTCATAAAGTACATCATTTTAATTTTTTTATCATCACGACGAGTTTGAGCATTTTTGAATGTGGGTGTTATTTATCAAAGCAAATTTGGAATGAAATAAAATCAATATTGAGTCATTATATTAAAATGCTGGTATGGAGAATAATTAATCTTTCTCATCAGAACCACCCTGAACCGTTGAAAGGGTACAATTGCAAGATCATTGTAGACGAAATTTAAATTCTCGGCCGCTGGTTAATGGCTCTTAACAACTCATTTTTACTTTTACGTTACTATGTTTTGACTTTTGTGTAACCTCCCTCCTACATGCCCGCCGTCCCTTCCTCTCAATACCCACAACAGAGCATCTCCAAAGATGATATGACAAGAATGCATATATTCCTTAACTTTCCATTTTACAGATGAAATCCACGACGGCATGAATCTTGAACTGTACTACCAGTGAAGCGACAACGGATTATTTTTTAAATGTAAATATTGTAGGAGAATGGGACGACAGACAACAACTGTTATTTAAGATTACGATTTAAGATTAAATATACGTTTTTTTTATTTCTTATGCAAATTGTTTTATTTCCCTTGCATACAATTTGGGAGGGGGGTATGGGTACCACTGCCCCGGGAACCATTTATTGGATTACCAAAATCTGCACCTAGGTCACCACAAATGATAATATAATAAAACAAATACATATAAAACTTATTTCCACTTTAATTTATTTGACCTCTGAAGATGGCTTTAACAAGCTGAAACCGGTTAAGCCTCGATTACATTGAGCGAGTTTACAAGCTACTATCCGGTAAGTTTAATAGCGGGTGAGATTGTCATGATGACACAAAACTGTCTACTCGTTAAGTAGCGACAGTAGCAGCTAAAATAACGACTCCCGCGCAGTCAACATTTTGTAAAAAACTTGAGCTCGCAGCTAGCGCCACACGCTAGCCATCAGCGAGAATTACGGCTCCCGCCCGAACTGATTCTGACAGTTACGAAATCAGCTGTTGGTGGGCCGCCATCTTGAGCGAATAAAGTTGAACACCTTTTAACTTTTTTCGTTGATTGTCCACAATCTGCTAGTTAGCAAGTAATACGACGACACATAGTAGCTTGTAAACTTGCTCAATGTCATCGAGGCTTTACGGTCAAGTAAATTAAAGTGGAAATAAGTTTTAATATTATATTACTAGGGCTAGTCAAAAACTAATGCCTCCTATCTTTTTTTAATTAAATAATGTAATTAAATGAATTTAGCGCTATTCCTCAAACCTTCATCTACAATCTACTGCAATGGTAACTTTCTGTGTCAACAGGTGGCAGCACTGCAGTCACTTGCAAAATGGCTGGTATCAATGTTCGTATTGGTTAGTGTTCTGTGATTGAATTCTTGAATGCAGAAGGTGAAACGCCTATTCGCATTCATGAAAGATGGAACCGGAATCAAAGAGGCAGTCAATGGAATGGCATCACACAAACTTACCGAGGATGAAAAAATTCAAAACTATGCGTTCGGCAGGGAAAGTTATGGCGACAGTGTTCAGGGATGCAGAGGGTTACATTAGGGTTGATTTTTTTGGAGCAGGGACTCACAGTACATATATACATGTACTGTGTACATACATCACAACCCTTAAAAAGCTTAAAGCACGTCTTTCGCCCAACAAAAGCTATGGTGTAGATGGCCTTAGGAAGCAGTACCGTGCTTTTTACCATTTTGGAATACATGCCCTTGTTAAAAGATGGAACATTATTCAGGTTATTATTATTGGTTGCCTTTTAAAGTGGTATATACAAATAAACAAAGTTTGTGCACATTTAAAATCAATTGTAAGCAGATTGTATAAACTAAAAATTTTTGTTCCTATCTGCACACTTCGAATAATTTATTTATCTCTAGCTGAATCTGTTATAAGGTATGGAATAACAGCTCGGGGATTTTCCTGTAAAACAAATATCAACCATGTTCAATCGTGCAAAATTCATTGGTTAAATTATTAGCTGAAAAAAAGTTATACAAAGAAAGGCATAATATTCCATACTTTTATCAGTCTCAAAATTCTTTCAGTGAGAGCAGTTCTATGGTACAAAATTATATTTCAGCACTTAAATAACCCTTTATATGTATATAAACAGGCTGGAACACAACCATAATACTAATTTTAACTTTAATGAAGGACTGATTGTTCCTAAGCATACAAATAAATGGTTCCATGCCAACTGAGAATAAAGTCAACTCAACACCTCCCTAAAAAGTCACTAAAAGCTATGAAAAAAATCATTTTAAATTAGCAGATAACCCTAACCTAACCGAACCTATTTGCCAATTTTCTATTTACATTTTTTTATCACTCTAAAGGGCTTATCTGAGATGGTTCTGAGTTGGTTTCATTCCGAGTTGGCCGGTCACCCAAATAAATATGGACAAAGAACGTTAAATTACATGATTGCGAATTGTTTAAATATGTTACCTGCTGAAATTAAAAACTCTGCCCAAAACAAACAATTGGCGAATTTACTGAAGACTTGGCTTACTGAAAGAATTAATTTGTATTAGCTTACAATGACATATTATTCTAAAGACTTTAAAATTGTTATTTATATTTTCATAATTTTTCTTTACTCTATATTTATGTAAAATTTTGATTTTATATAATTGTTAAAATGTAACTATTAACTCACTATAATAAGATTTTTAATGTAAAGAACCCGTTAGACAAACTGCTAAAAAGTAGTTTATCGGGACTTTTTTGTCTTATATTTGTTAAGTGTGTAAAATTTAAAAAAAACACTTTGAAAATAGACCGAGATTACATTGAAAAATAACAAATTAATCATCAATAGTGCGGTTTTTGCCCTATAAAATTGCATTCTTTATTTCTTGACAAGGAGAAAAAAAATGGGAGGCATCACTTTTTGACTGACCCTCGTTTCATAACGGAATTCCACCATGAATTGTCAGTTTCAAAAATAGAAATATTAAAAAGTGCAAATACTCCAAATGATTTGCTATGTTTGGTGTTTTAGCAGGGTGAGGTTGAGGCGTGGGGTGAGGTTTGTCTGGATCTTGGCGGCGGAGGCATTTGCCCACCTACTGCGTGGCAGATCTGATCGGGATAGACTGGTTGAAGGAGACCTTTTGACCTCTCCAGTAGTACTGCCTCAGAACATTGCCTTGCAATGCAGTGGGAGGGATGGATTTTGTTGCTCATGGACCCACTGACCCCAGATTCCTATCCACCCCTAATAACATTTTCCTTCCCAGAACTTTGTCTCCTGCCTTTCCCCAAAAAGAGAAGGGAAATTATTTTCCTCAGGGCCTCCTGTATGGACCATTGTAAAAAAAAAATCAATGTGCGTCCAAAACGCGTATCCCAAACAAGAAATGAATAATGTTAGAGTTTTACCTACTATTAAAACTCTTATTATATATTCTGGATAAACAACGACACATATAATAATATGTTCTGCTTACAGTATTCAAGTTTGACGGCCGGCATAGTCTAGCGGTAAGGCTCTTGACTTGCAATCCGAAGGTCGCAGGATTGAATCCCGACGTGGCAAATAAATTTTATTTGATTAATTTGTGTTATTTCACAATTTATTCGTTTAAAATAATATATATTATATTTGCGGCACGTTCCAGAGTGGAAGATACTATCAGTATCGCCCTATCGATCGTCATTCAGAATTGAAACGTTGCTTGATATGGCTTTAGCTGTGTTTAGTGACGAGATCTGCATAGCCAGGTACTTCCTCACCTTCCTCTTCCTTATCTCCCTCTCCTCCCTACTACCTTCAGCCTCACAACATACCCCAATTGGGGATGCCGTAGTCTCACTGGCTCCAGATGGGAGCAGTTGCGAAGTACTCAACACAGATATCTTTGTGGTTGGTGTCATCACTAATGTAGATTTTTTAACACAAAGATTAATATTTAATTAAGGAAGACAATATTAGCGACCAAAGATATTGAAATATAAGGAGATATGCTGTGACGTCCGCCCGACTGTCGCCGGAACTACTTACTAACTAATGGGAATAGTTTGAATACGGAATTTAGTTGATTTTTCGAAGTTGTATAGTAGTGTTGGTTAACAATATAGTTTGAGTACGGAAAGAAATTGTTCATTTAGTTGATTTTTTGAAAAGCCTCGATGACATTGAGCCAGTTTACAATCTACTACAGTTTTGTGTGTCATCATGACAATCTCACTCGCTTTTAAACTAACCGGCCAGTAGCTTGTAAACTCGCTTAAGGTTAAACGCAACGTACGTTATAATCTACCCATTCACCGATTGCGCCAATAAAATAAGTTTAGGTTTTAAACACTTTTGCAAGTTATGCTTTAAAATATTAAGAATAATTAATTGTTCGCGCCTGTACATACGCAATATGAATATGAATAAATAGTTTTGTCCATAAAAAAACTCAAAACTTTCAAGAGAGGCTGACAAATACAATATTGCATCGGTGATCCAATCCAATATTGTATTTGTCAGGCTCTCTTGAAAGATTTGAGTTTTTTATGGACAAAACTATTTATTCATATTCATATTGCGTATGTACGGGCGCGAACAATTAATTATTCTTAATATTTTAAAGCATAACTTGGAAAACGCATTTTTTCGTAAAATAATTACACGCGCGCCATCTATGAACGTTTCAATTCTGAATGACGGTCTTACACCAGGGCGATACTGATAGTATCTTCCACTCTAGAACGTGCCGCAAATATAATATAATAACGAGTAGAATATGAATTCTTTTGACAATCACTATAATGTAATTGAGGCAAAGGAAGCACAGTCCCACCCAGTAAAAACTGCTGATAGCCCATCTCCTTAAACTAGTGGTCGCTCAGTGGTCGAAATTCGACCATAATTAATTTAAATTTAATGTACATTTTATGCATAATTTTAAAAAAATATTAGCATTCTGCACTCCTTCTCTATATAAACTATAAGTGTACGAAATTTCATACTCCTTCTTCCGCGAAATTTTCGTAAAAAGAGGTACAAAGTTTTTGCTTCACATATTAATATATAGATTTCAATATCTTTGTTAACGACACAATCAAAAATCTGAAACAGGAAAAGGTGGTCTCATCCAGTATAAAGAAAGGAAAGGTGAATTTATGTAATAATTTTGTTTAAATTTTGACCACAACTCAAGTGTACCTATATATTTTTTAAGTATGCAGTTTTATTTATGTATGTACATTATTTTATCTTGGCTTTAACCCATCAGGTCTATTTGTTTGGTTATCGGAACAACTCATACAGGTCTCATAGAAATCGTTGTGTCTCCCTTAATATCTGTTAGAAAGAGAAATTACCATGCTTTATATTCCAAACTAAAAGTTCACCGCAAAATAATTAAAATGTACACCCATGTGAATCCAAAGTTTTCGAAACCAATTTGAAAAACAATTATGAAACTTTGAGAATTTTTTATTTATTATTTTTACATAAAATGACATTGTTTGTAATTTCAATTAAATTAAAATATATAAATAATACAAATATATTAGTCAAACATTGTTAAGCATTATAACAAAATATATTTTGACTGGTCAGTGGTTGAGTGGGCATCGCGTTTGGGTTCCACCCGGGCGTCCCGTGTTCGATTCCTCGGCTGGCTAAGTCCTCCATCACAACACAAGCAACATTTTCGGCTTTCTGTGGTGGTAGTAGGAGATTTTCAAACATCGTTGGGTTATTCGTAACCTGGGAATGTTTGTCTTTCTTTTAAAAAAAATTTTTTTTTTTTTTTTTAATTTAAAAAAAAAATTAAACTAATAATAATAAGTATGATAAAAAAATACTCACTAATCAAAGGGTTAATCTTATATATAAAAAAATAATTTTTGTTTGTTTGTTCGTATGTTATGCGCTGCCATACCGTTCATCATGAAACCTTGGTGATTAGTTGTGCGCACGCTCGCGAAGGTTATAGGCTATATATATTTATACATGTATTTATTATTTAAAATTTAATCGTTAAAACAAAAAAAAAACTTTTATTTTTTACTTTCAATCAGTCCTCAAAACTATGGACACCCTAAAAGTCTACATGTTTACATGAATGTACTACCTAGCGCCAGCAGTTTAGTAATAATCTCAACCTGTAAGAAATACAACAATATTGTTCTTTCAATATCTATATAATTTTGTGTTATTTTGTTAATTTGTAGAATTGTTAACCTCAACACAGGCTAGTGAGGTTGCTAATTGTTTTGTAAACATTTTTTCCTGCAATGTGAAGAACCAATAAATAAATATATAATGGTAAAGTCTGGCATTATGCAATTTGTATAAATGAAAATGAGTGTATTTTATATATTTTAGCGGCAGGGAGGGAAGGCATGAGGGGAAGGGTAATGAAGGAGGTGGGGTTGGTGGGAGGGATGACGAGGAAGGGGAAGGCGTGGAAAGCGGAAGGGGAATGCTAGGGGAAGGGGACGCGGAAGGGGAACGGGGACGCATGGGAAAGGAAATGCAGGGAGCAACAATTTATTTCTTTGCATTGCAACGCATGCCGGGTACCAGTTAGTCGGAGTATAAAATTTGAAAGCCAATTTCATCACCTTTTCAAAACAGTTTTTAGTTTTCGGATACATTAAGAAATATTCCATTTGTTTGGATTTTATTGCAAAATGGAAATATTTTGACCTTCTGACAAAATACGGTTGAGGCCTGAGGGGTTAATAAAGTCTATTAGTTATACCAACGCACTGATAAATTCACTTATCCGTAATCGATATTGAAATTAAATATAATGCTTTATCAGCAAAATGACAGCAATTTTATTAATTGCATATTAATATTATAACAACTAAAACATTACTAATGCTTGAGATTATTATATAGAACATTATTAAGTCAGGTTTTGCCTCCTACATCATACGTATGTCTGACAATAACAAATTATTTGGAAAACAGGCTTATGGGTCCGAGTGTTTAATAATAATTATGGTTTTAATTCATCGAGATAATGAAATGAACAAATTGCAAAAATTATATTCAAGCACGAGAAGTCAAAAACCCTTATCTTTTGGAGGAAACTAGTTAAAAATATGCTCCTTATCATAGACAACAATAGATAATGGCAGATCACTAGATTAAATAATTTCAATCAATGCTGATAGTATATAAACATAGCCACTCGATACAAAAGATCATTCTGTCATAAAATGAAGTTCTTGATCGTACTGTGCTTTGCACTCTTTGCGTGTGTTTCGGGTAAGTCTATTATAAATTAAATGCCTTATGACATAATTAGCTCATAAAATATAATTATTTTTTATTTAACTTTTATGATTAAAACCTCAAATTGTAATATTTAATTAAATGAAGACACTATGAGCGAAACTCAAACGAAAATCTGGAAACAGAAAAATCAGAAAAAGATATTGGCACCTCTGGGACTCGAACCCAGGACCTTTCTCTTTCCGGGCGAGCGCGCTGACCACTGCGCTAAGGTGTCGATATCCAATTCGGTCACTTTTAACTGTACCATACTTCAACTAAGAACCACCCATATTATCTTCATTTTCTAAACGCATATTTTATTGGCTGCCATCTGGTGAAATTATCCTCTGACAAAATCTGCTGGTGCTTTGGCGACCTTGAAAAATCCCCAAATTTGCTGACTTCCATGTGCTAGCATATCAGGGCCATTCTCTTCATGAATTCGGTGAAGTGTCTTCATAAATGTATATATGTATGGTGAGAGTTCTTGGAACTCCATAACAAAAATAATAATTTGATTCTTTCCAATTGTTTCCTAAATGCACTATGTCGTTTGTTTAGCCGAAGTGAGTCGGATCGTCGGAGGGCAGGCCACGACGATCGAAGCTCGCCCCTACCAGGCGAGCGTGCAGTACAAGCTAGAATCAGGAATATACGAACTCGTCTGCGGAGCTTCCATCCTCTCCTCCAAATTCCTGCTCACCGCCGCCCACTGCTATCCGAGGTTGATATAACGTGTACCAGCCTATTACTAATGTTTTACTGTATTTCTTTACACAGTCAAGCATTTAATAAAAATTAAAAATATATATGTATACATAGATTTTTAAATTTTCAAGCTGTAAGGAAAAATAATCATATTTTAATAATGATTTCTGCTTTCTGCGACATGTCTTGGCCAAATGATTTCTGCTATCTGCAACATGTTTTGGATAAATGATTTCTACTATCTGCAACATGTCTTGGCCAAATGATTTTTGCTATCTGCAACATGTCTTGGCCAAATGATTTCTGCTATCTGCAACATGTCTTGGCCAAATGATTTTTGCTATCTGCAACATGTCTTGGCCAAATGATTTCTGCTATCTGCAACATGTCTTGGCCAAATGATTTCTGCTATCTGCAACATGTCTTGGCCAGTGGATTTTATTTTGGTAAATTTAGCAATAATAAATCTATTTTTACGCTTACACCTTCCGCTTCCACCAGAGATGTTGGTTGCATCGCTGTGCAAAATCATTACTACAACATTTGATAATATGAAAGATAAAAAAATTGATAATAATAAGAAAGATGAAACAAATATAATGATTAAATTGATAATTAGAAAGATTAAAAAAATCTGATTGTGATTTAATTGTTAAAAAATAATGTGTCATCTTCGTGGCTTCAATTCAGCAGCTGGCTAAGTTCTCTATCATTGCACAAGCAACATTTTTCGTTTACATGATTTTTATAGCCCGGGTATGTTTGCGTTTGCCTTTCATAACAACATACAGGAAAACGGTTAAACCGACTTTAATTTAATATTAATCTGCAATAACATTATAGTTAATGCATAATGCAACCATCCACAAAAAAAAAACACCTAAAAATAGTATTATGACTAATTTAGTTTTTGTTGAACGAAAGAGACCATGACAAGGACAACTTCTACGCCCGCGTCGGCTCCACCTTCTACAATTCCGGTGGACAGGTCATCAAGGTGGACAAGTTCACCCCCCACCCTCTGTTCGACATGGACACCATTGACTATGACTTCGCCATCATCTCCTTCGCTGCTGGAGTCGAGTTTACCCTGGGCCCAAATGTTCAGGTCATCAAGCTGACCAGCGGAGAAGACCCGGCTGTTGGATCTTTCGCCACGGTCTCTGGATGGGGATTCCTCACTGTAAGTTTATTCTCTAAATTCACTAATTCCCATAATTCAACCATCACTTGTAAATTTTAATGCTGCGACAAAGTTTGTAATATCTGAAACTAGTGGGTCTATCGTAATCATCATATTTGAGGAGTATTGAAAGATATATTGGTGAGAAGAAAAAAATGAATGAAAATCCTTAAATATTTAATATAAGCGAGGTGGAATGGAGAATTTTCTCCCATCACTATAGAGCAGTGGTTCTTAACCTTGTTGGAGGAATTGACCCCCACCAGTTTCATTTATGCATTCATCGAACCCTTTTTAACCTCTCCGCGAGTGAGTTTTGGCGGACAAAACTGTACGTGAGGAGTGAGTTTTTTTTTGGTTCATTTTTTAAATATTTTTTTATAAATTATTATAGATTAACTAAAAATAATATTACATTTTGAATTAAAACGTCGTTGACATCGATCCACAAAAATAAACCAACATCGAAAAAAAAAACATGTCCATACAAAAAACTGCTTCCTTCCTCTGACGACTGCTAAATGACGCAAAAATAATTTTCAAACTAAAACTGTGAAGTTGGTATTGTAGGTATGTCTTCCAAAACTTCAACAAACTACGCGCAGATGTCAATAGAAGCCACTTTAGGTCAAATAGTTTCATTTGTAAAATTTTTATTTTATAAAATTGTAAAAATGTAACTATTAATTAACCGCCCTAATATGAACGTATGTGATACGTCCGCAATATTATCGACCAAATGCAACAAACAGTTAAAAAAATAACTATCCCCGAAACCCACAAAACGCGCGTGATACGTTTGTATATATCAAGTTTGTTCCTGCACTATCGCGAAGGTAAGGGACATGGGATGGGTACTTTTGTCTCTCCCGTACAAGTAACGTCGCTAGTCAGCGGTACTCTCTACGCAAGAGGCGCGGTTTAAAAAACCCGATGTTTTTTTACCTACTTTTTGAAAAATAACCCAAAGGTAGGGCTCATTATAATAAGATTTTTAAATGTAAAGAACCTGTTACACAAACTGCTAAAAAGCAGTTTATCAGGACTCTTTGTCTTATATTTGTAAAGTTTAAAAAAAAAAAAAAAAATTTTATTAAATATCACGGTAATTGAATAAAAGCCGCGGACGAAACGTTTCGTTCATACTCTTCTGAGCATTTTTTCTCTTTGACGAACCATTTCGTCCATACTCGTGGAGAGGTTAATGGACAAGCAGGGTGTGCCATCACGAATCATATGAGTCGGGGGTGTGTCTTGGCCTCCGTCGAACCCGCGAGACTGACTCACCGAACCCCGGTTAAGAACCATTGCTACAGAGTATTTGACATGATTTTATTTTTCGATTACAACTTTTTTACCTTTCGTAGGACTTCGTTTTAGACTTGCCTACAATCCTCCAAGAAGTCTCTTTGCCAGTTTGGGATAACGACAGCTGCCGTGCAGTGTACTCTTTCCTCACGTCCAGGCATATTTGCTTGGGAGGAACTCCTGAAGGAGGAACCGGCTCATGCCACGTAAGTATTTTGATTTATTGACCAATCATCAGTTGTCTTGATACTTCTTGACCTTATAGCATAATACCTTATGGCACAATAGAAAGTGCTTATTTTAAACATAATTTAAAAAAATAAATACCATAAGGATAGTTGAAAGAGAAGATAGAAATTATAAGGTAATTAAGTGAAGTTTATTTAAAAAAAAAAATAACATCGTCTAAATGACTGCCCTCTCTGAAACGGTACTCCTCTAATCGCGAGCGGAGATTAGCGAAAACTCTCTTCAGTAATGCTGGTGTGATTGCTGCCATTTCACTACGGATACTCTCCTTCAGCTGACTGATGTTTCTTGGATTGTTGATGTAGACTTTGTTTTTGAGGTGTCCCCTCAAGAAAAAAGTCAGGAGGCGTTAAATCTGGGCTACGTGGGGGCCATGAGATATCACCTCTTTTAGAAATTAGTCTGGCTAATTGCTTTTTTTATGTACAACGTACATTGAATGAATAAATAATCATGCACACTTGCAGGAATTCGTGTTTAAAACGAGCTAAACTAAAATATGTTACAGTAAATATGTAAAAATCGCACAAATCTGACAGGAGATCACGTCCGTTATCTCGATAATGATCCCACAAAAGATAGAGAATCGTTCTTCAGATCAAACCAGATTACCGATTTTTTCGATATTGCCACACGTTTTTGACGTGAAAGGGCGACCCCGTGGCTTTGATTTTGATTGCTGTTAAAATTCGAAGACCCAGAAAAAATTCTCCCAATGTTTAGGAGTGAGCGACCCGGGTGTGAATCATCTTTTCGGCCATCTTAAAAACGCTTTAACCACTCAAAGCTGTCACGTGAATCGTCACGGTAATTATAAAAACGCACATTGAGTGAAAGACAGTTGTTAAGCTTTCATATTGAGGATGTAGTATTAAGGATGTTCCCACTGGTAGAACAGCATACCTAATTTATGGATACAGATTTTTGTCATTATCATAATCAAAATCTTTCAGGACCTTCTCCTTGTTATAAAGCGTAAGAATATTAAGTTCGCAAAGAAAAGTTCTGACATCGCCATTGCCTTTACAAAATGCTTTCTTTTATTGTTTTAAAGTAATTTATAAGTTTTATGTTATGTTGATGCTACTTTTCATTGTATTTATAAAGGGTGATTCCGGTGGCCCAGCAGTCCAGGGAAACGGCTCATCCTTGGTGCAGTTCGCCCTGGTATCCGGTGGAAACAGCTGCTCACAGCCCAACGATCCCTCAATCTACGCTAGAATCTCGTCCGTCCGACCATGGATTACCGAACTGACCGGAGTCTAACAAGTGCCACAGCAAGATAAACACTGTTATAAGTCATTTTCTGTGGAAATTCACAGAACAACTTTTAAAACGTTAAATCTGAAGATTTCCCACGTTTAGTTATCAAAATTTACAGAATAAATGCCAACGGTAGTTTTCTATACCACCTGTTTTTTTTAATTCCTATAACAGACGGCCGGCGCGGTCTAGCGGTAAGGCTTTTGACTCGCAATCCGAAGGTCGCGGGAACAAATCCCGGGGTGGCAAATAAATTTTATTTAATTCATTTAAAATAATCTTCTTCTTCCCCTAATCCTATGGTCGGGGTCCCATTGCATCGACAAGGCTCCTCCATACGTCCCTGTCTTGTGCTGATCTTGCGCTCCGTCCATGGTAGTCCCATCCTCTCCTCGCACAGTTTCTGGAGTTGCCTCGCCCAACTGTGTCTGAGGCGGCCTACTAAACGTCTACCCTCCGGAATCACACTCAGTATTTTCGGCAGCTGATTTCATGGCTGCATTTAAAAAAATTCCCCAAATAGTCCAGATCTCTCATCGTCTTTAAACCAGTCATGAAATTCCCTTAAAGTATCGCGCAGAGCTTCCCCAAAGTTATGCCGATTCGCCCTAGTGGTTGTGAAGTTCAGTGGACATACCGGGGACGAAACCAAATTGATGAGGCGGGGAAAGAGTTTCACATAGATACCTACCTTATTAATTTCTCCAATATTTTTCTCAAAATAGGTAAAAGTATGATAGGAATACGCCCAATTGTGCCCAGTTGAGTTTGTTTGACGTGATCAGTTGCCGTAGCGCCATCTCCTCTCCCTTCTTACCTCCTTTGACCGCCTGTTAAGTTGTCCGATTCGAGCTGCACTTTCTTTGCTGTAAAAAGAAGTGAATTAGAAAATAAAAGAAGAATTATTGTGATTTTCAATTGTTTAATTTCAGAAAAAAATAAAGTTTCATTTGGCAAAAATATTAAATAACTATGTGAGCACTGCTTTGGTGATTCCAGCTTTTCAACATTCGTAAAATTATCTAAAATATTATTTAAACACTTATTTCATAACATTACCCCTAAAATGAAAAAAATAAATATATTTCAAACAAATAATTCTTCCATAATGGATAATCGTACTAATTTCAAAAACTTAAAAGAGACATCACTAAAAACCTTAAAAATACCTTTGGGTTATCACAAAGCCACAAAATAACATAGCAAAAATAATTTTCATGTAAAAAAAAATGGTTTACAAAAACAAAATGCGTACATTTTGATGCAAGTAATCAAAATGGTTGCCAACCTAAAATAATATTTTCATTGGGGGTAACTACATTTTAATGCAAATAATTAAAATGGTTGCCACTCTAAAATAATATTTTCAATGGGGTATTTTCACAAACTATGCAATACATTTTAATGCAAGTAATCAAAATGGTTGCCACTCTAAAATAATATTTTCAATGGGGTATTTTCACAAACTATGCACACATTTTGCAAGTAATTGAGGTATAATTTGGGAGGCGGATATGGGTACTGCCGCCCCGTGAATTTATTGGAAAACCAACACTTCTGCCATAGGTCACCCAAAGTGGTTCGCTATGTTTGGTGACTTAGCAGAGGTGCCCGGGTTCATGGGGCGAGGTTTGTCCATGTCTTGTTGGCCGATGCGTCCACCCACCTGTCACGTGGTGGGCAGGATCGAAAGAGACTGGTTGAGGGAGGTCTTTTATCCTCTCCAGCCTTAATCTCTCGACCCATCGCCTTGTACCGCAGTTGGAGGGATGGATTCATACGTACGTCACTCCTGGACACTCTGACCCCCAGATTCCTACCCACCCCTCATACCTATTTCCTTCCCATAACTTTAAAAAAACACTCCACACAGCATCCCCTAAGATGACACAGGTCCTGAGTGAAATTATTTTCCTCAGGGCTCCTTGTGTGGAGCCAATGTAAAAAAAAATTTAAATATTCGCCACCCTAAAATAATATTTTCAATGGGGTATTTTCATGAACTATGCAAACATTTAAATACAAGTAATTAAAAAGTTGTCACCCTAAAATAATGTTTCTAGTGGGGTATTTTCACGAACTATGCAGACATTTTAATGCAAGTAAATAAAAAGTTGCCATCCTAAAATAATATTTTCAGTGGGGTATTTTCACGAACTATGCAGACATTTTAATGCAAGTAATTAAAAAGTTGCCACCCTAAAATAATATTTTCAGTGGGGTATTTTCACGAACTATGCAGACATTCTAATGCAAGTAATTAAAAAGTCGCCATCCTAAAATAATATTTTCAGTGGGGTATTTTCACGAACTATGGAATACTATTAAAAATGTGTGGAAGTTTTAAAGTTTATTTTTCTGATCCCGATCATGTTACTAAAAATGTGTTATTTTAATATTTTCATTCATCATCATTTTTTTCAGATACTATACTCGTAAATTGCAAACTCCTGCAAGCCATTCAAAACACTCCATTGTGGATATTTACAAATAATACCCCCTTTTTACTTTACCCCCTTTATTTTTACCCATTGAAAAGATAAATCGATAGAATTGTGTGCCTGAAGTAAGGTCAATTTTACCTTAATTTGAATGAAACTGATCAAATATTTTTAAATTGTTTATCGAACAGATAATTAAATTCATCGACTTGTCTGCAGCCTAAAAGTTGAGTGATCTTATGTAAATTGATTTTCCACTAGTTTTCTTTCAAATTTGTATACATCACACTTCTACATATTTTCAGTTCAGTGTTTCCATCCAACAAACTTAATGAAAACAACTATTTGTGTGATCCTGAGCTTACAGGCTAAAAATCAAGCATTGTTTAAATAAATATATATTTTTAAATAGGAACTATGTATACAGGAGACCCTGGGGGAAAAAATACAAGTGTGCAGTTCACATGCGGCAGAAGCGAAACTTTCAGAAAACTAAAGTAGACAAGTGTGGGGAGGCTACAAAGCACAGCACAAAGAGGAGACCAATCATTCTATCTCATTCTCTTACAGGCTAAATCCTACAGATGAATGTGCTTGTCTCTTTTTAGTGTCACTTTTTCGTTTCATCGAGTTCCAAATCAAAGGTTGCTAAAGAAGTTTTCACTTCAAAAATCCCTCAGAGCCTGTGTCATCTTTGGGGATGCTGTGTGAAGGGTTTTTTTGGGAAGGAAAGTTCTGAGAAGGAAAAATGTATGAGTCTGGCTGGGAGTCAAAATGTTTCCCGATCCGGCCAGCCACGATCCAACCCCACCCCATGAACCCGGTCAACCCTGCTAAGTCACCAAACATAGGAAACCACTTGAGGTGACCACTAAGGGTGTTGGTTATCCAATAAATGGTTACCGGGGCGGCGGGTATCATTAAATTGTCAAAATCTAAGAAAAAATTACAATCAAATTAGTTAACATTTTGAAACATTATTTTAGTAGGCTGTTTATATAATGGAGGTGGCTTTGGTACAATAGTCAAAATAAAAATGCAGCTCTTTTTATAATTACCGCGTAAATCAACATTTGATAGAAAACATTGAATTTTCACATGTACATCTGTTACTTAATTTTTATTTAACTGCCTAAATAAAACTCTTCATAACAAAATGTCTAGAAATTGTTACATAGAATGCACCAAAAACTGAAAAATATAAATAATACAAGTTTAGTAAAAAAAAAAATACCTGTTTGCCTTAACAGACTTCCTTGCAACACTGCTTTTTCTTATTAGAGTCGATTCCGCTTAACCTCTCCGCGAGTGAGCTTTGGCGAACAAAACTATATGTGAGTGAATTTTTTTTGTTTGTTCATTTTTTTAATATTTTTTTATAAATTATCAGAGTTTAATTAAAAATAATCTTATATTTTGAAGTATTACATTTATAACTGCTACAAAATATTATTATAAAATAAATTACTTTAACAAAAATATTTTTTTTTAAATTGTCTACGAGTTTTATCAACAAAAGTGACATCTTCCGGGCAAGTTAATGTCATTCCTTTATGCTATAAAAAGCTCAAATTTTAAGATATTAATTTAACTCATCATTAACCCATCAAGCTAATTTATTCGCTTTTCGGAACGACTCATATAGGTCTCATAGAAATTAAGTGTCTCTCTTATTATCACGGTTAGAAATATGATCTGAACCATAGGATTCTCAACCTTTTTTTGCCCACCGCCCACTTTGAGAACATTTTCATTTTTAGCGCCCCTAACTCGTCATGACGAAGGGGGAATAATGGGATACCACGATGGGGTTACATTTGCCACAACAGAGGGGGCGTATCGGGATACCACGATGAAGGGGGCGTAATGGGATACCACGACAAAGGGGGAGTAATGGGATACCACGACGAAGGGGGCGTAATGGGATACCACGTTGAGGTTACATTTGCCACAACGGACGGGGCGTAATGGGATAGGGAAAATATTTTTGTGGATGGATGGCCCCTAATCGGATGGAGTGGGAGGAGTTTCTCTGGGTCTCCTGCCGCCCCCCTGAAAGTCTGAAACGCCACTTGGTACCTACCTTTCTACCGCCCCCCTGAAGGTAAATGGACACTTTTAAGAATCCAAAATTTCAGAACGCTTTCTGAAAAAAAAAATTATGAAAATTTTTTATTAATTATTTTTACATGAAACCACAAAAAAGTGAGTTGACGATAACGTTTATAATACATTTGTTTAATAAAATATGCATGTTTTTGTATTATTTTTTCATTCAGTAATTTTAATTAGAAAAAACGAAAGGTGAGCCATTTTTAAAACTTTTTTATGTTTGCATGCAAAATTTTTATTTTTCAAAAATTATATGTTTATTTCTAATTATAAAATTTGAAAACCTATTTCAACACCTTTCCAAAACAGTTTTTTAGTTTTCGGATACACTCAGAAATATTCAATTTATTTGAATTTTATTGCAAAATGGAAATATTTTGAACCTCTTATAAAATACGGTCGAGGCCCGGGGGGTCAATCTAACAACTGATTAATAATAATTCTTCCTATATTTAAGTAATTACTGGCTAATCTTTGAGTTAACCAGAGGTGATTTGTGAAATTACTTGATTTTATATCAGGATGTTTCATTTCTTGATACAGACAACAGAATAAGCAATGCACAGGGCATATTAAAATATTCATTCACAAAGCCCTCCAAGGCAAGGCAACTTTATCAAAGAAACGTTCCTGAAGGTGGGATCAAGTACTGAGCTTTGGAGTAACCCATCGATCCACCCACCAATAGGCCACTTGCATCACATTTCAAAAAAAAATAATTCTGGTTTAGGCAAATATTCTAAGACTGCGTTTTTTTTTTTTTTTTAATCCAAAAAATCGGATTTTTATAAACCGGAAAGACAGGACATAATTTATAAAGTACCTCTAACGAAATTCGCAGGCAATAAAGCAAGTGAATTTCAAGCTACTTCCACACAGAAGTCAACCTTCCAACTCCGAACTCCAAAATGGCAAACATCGAACAGCTGATTCAATTGCGACAGCAAGCTTTATTGCTGTAGGTCTGATTGTGCTTCATTGATGTTTAAATTGTTTAATTTGTTTAAATTATTTAAATTGCTTAAATATGCTTTAATCTTAATATTTTCTCTACTTTAAAAACGATTTGAAATTTTAATTTTGTTATGTTTTTAAAGTGAATAAATTGAATTGAGTGTTGTAAAGAGCTGACGTTAGAAAGATCAAGGGAAATTAGAACCTTCTTCTTTGTCAGTGTGGTGTGATCGTGGAGATCACCTAAGCAAAGGGAAAATAGACCCTTTGCATTTTTATTTTATTGTATTAAAAATAAATTGTGTTCAAGAAGAAGAATTGTTTTCCTGCCCTCCATCGTGGTGTTCTCATACCACGATAGCCAGAAACATCATGTACCTATTTGTTTTATCCAGGCACCAATGCATTATTTTCAGAGATAAGAATAACTAACCCCACTAACATGTGTAGACACTACACTGTTAGCCCAATAAATAGGGAAGCAACTGGCCCAATCAGTCAGTTGTCCGACAACATTCGTGAAGTCTGCGTTTCATTTGCAAATCCTTACCCAAGGTACCGTCAAGAGGAAACCATCCAGTACACCTTCTTTCTCTTAACCATAAATAACATCGTATCAAAAAAATCACACATAAATAAGGCAGTATTTTACAGGGTTACAAAATAACAGCTACCTATCCAATACTTAAAAAAATATCAAAAAATTCTAATAGTTAATATTTGTCAAAATTATAGAACATCTAAAATTTTCTGTATGTACATACATTGTAATAACCCATGAGTTTTAACCGCTGGCATGGCCGGTCCGTTTCAAACACAATTGGAGTAGTATGGTTCGGGCGCCGACTTGCCCAGAAGTCAAGCCAAAAGAAATAACCTAACACAGAGCTCCTGACGTTTTTGCTATTTTACTAATGCTAGGCGCCGTTTGGCTCAGGGCTTGCCGTGACGCAGGGTTAGGCAGATAATACTGCCATGGTAAGTTAAATACACAGTAATTCACACAGGAGTCATTCTCCTGAATCAAGGATCAAAGTTTTGCAGTTGTGTTCAACCTTTTAGCAAATTTATAATTGGCCGAATGCAATAATTTTATGTCAAAACACAAAAATATCTTCGTTATTTGTTTTTGGGGTGTTACGCCTATTGGAGTACACTTGATTACGGAGGCAACTGAAATCTACAACCATTCTGAAGTATTTTGACTGGAGCTGGCAACACGGTATCGCTTCCAAGTAGAAAAGTACACATTTCACCATTAATACACACATTTGCCCTGATGATGGACACTGTAACGTTGTCCAAAATGTTGGCTATAGAAGCACGGCATAACATCTCAAAAACAAATAACGAAAATAGTTTTGGCCGTGAAAATCTAAAAACATATCATAAAAATATCTGTTAAAAGTATAAGATCTTAATGTTTTGACTTACCTTTTGTAAACGTTTTTTTAATGTGAATACAGCACAAGAGTCACAAAAACTCTGAGCCAGTAAGACTACGCAATCCCCGATTGGGGCATGTTGCGAGGCAAAAGTAATGAGGAGATAGGGAGAGAAATTCTGTAAGTACCTGGCTATTCAGATCTAGTCACCAAACAAGGCTAAAGTCATTTCAAGCAGTGGATGAAAACACAGTGTGTTACATAAATGTGAGCATAAACAAAGTAATTTCAACGTAGGAACTGTGCATTTACTTTCAGAAACGGGAAAACTGCGTAAAGTTATTAATTCGACGCCTAATAACTTCCCATAATCAACTTATTTTTGCTAATTTTGGTAATTACTGTGTTTTTAGTTACGACGGCAGTATACTTAACATCACACATTACGCTCCAGACTCGTGTTCGTCGTTATTACTACCTTCTTAATACATCCTATTCCCAAGTTACAATTTCCGCACGAATGCAAATAGAGTGAAAATTAATTGTGCCATTCCATTGACACTTTTAAACTTAAAACTAAATAGATTGTATTTAGTTCACATCAAAACGCAAGCCATATAATATATGACTGTTTACAAAGCACTAATCTCGTAAAATAGAATTAAATTACTACATAATTTACATACAGCAGCGTGTTTATCTCATCCCCGGGGATGCAGACATTTTAGCGAGGAGAGAAACATTTTTGGTGACTAGCTTAACCTAATGATATTTGTAAAGTTTCTATTCAGGGGGCCCTAACAAGGCCACATCAACAACGAAGCATAATTAATACAATAATAACTGGCCACGTTACTTTACCAATGCAGTGAAACTCTCTTAAGAAGTTCCCTCTTAAGGGGGGGGTAAGGTTTTAAAAGTCATTTTTAATATTTTTTTTTAAATGTACAACATGTCGAGAGTATTGTGTCAAAATTTCAAGTAAATCGAAGCAAAACTAACGAAGATACAGCTTTTCAAGGGATTTCTTGCTCTTTTCAAGTATATTTCGAGTATAAAAAAACTTTAAATCGATTTTTTCGCAAATAAATTTTTAAAGTTCGTGAACATCATAGCTCAAAATTTACTTGACCGATCTTTGTGAAATTTTGTACACTATTTAAACACGTAAATCAACAGGTAGTGACGGAGAGTTTTTTTTTTTTTGACCATTTTTTTTCCATTTTATAATAACAAATTTACTGAAAATTTTAGCAAAAATCGCACTTTTGACTTCAACATGCTGCAAAAAAAAAATAAAAAATCAAAAAAAAAAAAAACGCTTCGTCACTACCTGAGAAAACATATCATCTTTTAAATTCATTTCAATTTTTTTGTTTCAAATGATTTGTTAAGAAGTTATGATGTTCACCGCATAACACCTTTTTTTCGAGGTGCCTCGGGAGATTCGCTCTCACGGACTTATTTATTAATATTTTTAATTAAAAAAATTTTCAAAGATACTTCAGATGTTATACTATAACATGTATATAAAAGAAATAAGCCAACATTTTTCATATCTCCGGAAAAAAATCATGAAAATATGCCTTTTTTTCGCCTTTAAAACCTTACCCCCCCCCCTTAAGCAGTCAGGTCTAGATAGGTCAGTATAAATCTCATGGAAATCGTTGTTTCTCTCTTACTATCACGGTTAGAAATATTATGTTCTAAACAGTGTTAGAAAGAGAAAACACCACGCATTATATTTAAATCGAAAAGTAAACGGCAAATTAATTAAAATGTACACAATTACGAATCCAAAGTTACAGACCGCAATTTTAAAAAATTTAATGAAACTTTGAGGATTTTTTATTCATTTTTTTTTACTTAATTGAAACGACAAAAAAGTGAGTTGACGATAACGTTTATAATACATTTGCCTATTAAAATGTGTATGTGTTTTTATTTTTTTTTTGTTATCATTAATTTTAATTGGAAAAAAACTAAAATGAGCCATTTTTAAAGCTTTTTTTATGTTTGCATGCAAAATTTTTATATTTAAAAAAATTATATGTTTATTTCGAATTATAAAAATTGAAAGCGTATTTTATCACCTTTTCAAAACAGTTTTTAGTTTTTGGATACATTCAGAAATAATTCATTTATTTTGATTTTATTGCGAAATGTAAATATTTTGACCTTCTGACAAAACATCTTCGAGGTCTTAAGAAGTTTGGTTTTTTGGTCCCTTGAAGACGGAATGGCCCAATTTAACCCAATTTAATCCAAAACTTCTTAAGAGAGTTTTTCTGCATATTATAACAGGTGAAGTCCAAATGTGGAGGACAATATTCATTCTCTTGTAATAAAAAACATGTCAAATGAAAAATATATTGCTACCACGTCACAAGCTGCTTATTACATGCATTATGTCCCGGTTTATCAGTTGATTTTAAGCTCGGCTTGGTTGGAATGTCAAACAAAGCACGGCTTGGAACATATTTCGGTAAATATTTACCCAATAGGGACACGCTCAATATGCACTTTTTATTACAAAAACGCAGCTCCAGTATGGGCTAGAAGCGCCCACACTTCCATGGTCGACGTTCAGCTTAATGCCACAATGAGAACCATCAGCGGAACGTTAAAATCTACCCCTCTCCCCTGGCTCCCTGTACTTGCAAATATAACCCCGCCAAATATCAGGCAAGAGATTGAAACACTAAGGGAGTACAAGGCGCTGCAAAAAAGCGCAATACCTTTGCACGATGATGTCGTCTCTCACCCGGCATGCTGCTTGAAGTCCCGAAAATCCTTCTGGACAGAAGGAGAAAGACTCCTCCATTCACCTCTCACCCCAGAAGATAGGTGGAAGCTTGAGTGGCAATCGGCCAAGGTGAAAAATGCCCATCTCGTACAAGACCCCACTGAGAGACAGCCTGGGTTCTCATTGCCTCGCAAACTCTGCTCCGCCATCAATAGGATAAGGTGCTCCCATAACCGTTGTGCCCGTGTGATGTATAAATGGGGCCTTAAAGAGTCGGAGATGTGTGAATGCGGTGAGGTGCAGACCACCGAACATGTGGTCAACGAATGCCCGCTCCATTCATTCCCCGGCGGGATTGATGAGGTCCACAGGGCAACGCCTGAGGCCCTAGACTGGTTCGCAGACCTAGATGTCCCCCTCTGACAATTTTTTTCCCCGACATTGATAAAATTATGTTGTAGGCCCGGTACAGTCCACATCCATTCCATAGGGTACACTTTTACACATTACAACTGCACACTCAACTCTAATTTCGATTTTTCGGAAATGTCTGATTAGTCAAATGGACAATTGAAAAACGATAAACCATGCTATGCTCGAAATAACAACAAATCCGACTTATTATCGATTAAAAGCAACTGATATACCAGGGCCATAATTAGAACACTACAATTATTCTGCAAAAATAGACATAAAATGATAAAATAATAGGTTAAGTTAGGTTGGTTCATTTTCATTAATTTTTCTTATACGCTTTGTTTTGTAATGGAACCATTCTAAATTTGGTGTCTAGTTAAAAAAAGGTGAGTTTGGGCTCAGTGGGGGCGCGAGATGGTGTTGGTGCGGCGGCGGGGGCTGGACTGCAGCGAGGGGGAGGTGGCGGCCGAGGAGGTGGCTCCGGAGGCGGACGGCAGGTCCCGGGGGGCCATGTCGGGGTCAGCCGAGATGGGGAAGTCAAACACGGTCGGGGCCAGGCGGTTCGTCCCGAAGCCGCGCCCGTTCAGGAAGTCCCGGATGTGCTGGACTATGAGGTCGATGGCGACTGGAAAATGAGAATTTTTTTTATTTATTTACGGTACAATTATACAAAATAAATCACTTTTATAAAAAATAAACCTGTAAAAAACAATGTTCGTTTAAGAATGTATTTTAATTTCTTTTGGTTTGATTGAGGTTTGAACCTTCCTAGCCAGTGATCGGAATCATCTGCGCTACTAATTGAGCCAAATCCCAAGTTAGTAAGGCAGACATTTATTTTGTATAAAGTGCTCTAATTTCGGGGTGTAGAAAAGTGTGACAAGGGATATGGGTAGGTCATCAGCTCTGTGACGTCACATGTAAAAATCTGAATTTTGATTGTTTTTAGATGTAAAATTGCAAAATATGTAATGTCACACTAGGGGGGAGGGGGTCTCACAAAAGTGACGATGTGTGACAGGGACGGAGGGGAAGGTTAAAAAATCATGAAATTCGTGTGACGTAATTTATGGATGGCCCCTAAGGGGGTGGCGAAATATTCCTCCGCCCCCGGCGGCTGACACCCACGCTATGCCACCGCATTGACTGTTCCATGTCTAAGTGACAAATGGCAAATGTTTCTGTTCTCCAGAAAAGTAGTTTTTTGACACTTACACCCTTTTGCCTTGGAACCGTCTGGGTGAATTGAAAGAATAGAAGCTTATTAGCAAAACTTTCTTTTCAATTGTTTGACAAAAGAATTTCTCATCGGACTAAAAAAGCGTTGTTTAAAAACTGGCCTAAAGATTTTTGTTTATTGAAACTGTTTTTCTTATCAGTTGTAATAAATTGTAGATATCTTATTTAAATAGGTATGGCATTGAATTACGTTGCACAGATAAGAACCCCGAAACCCAAGTTTTCTTAATGCTAAACTATAAAAAACTTTATTTAGAATGTCAATCGTCCAGTCGATTAGTCAGACATCTCCGAAAAATCAAAATTTGAGTTGAGTTTGCAGTTTTATGTGTAAAAGTGTACCCTCTACCTGGTACAATATTCAGATTACTCATAAACACCACCAAATCAATTATAATGCACACAAACTTGTAGTGAATTGAATTAAATAAAATGTAAATTTTTTCTGGGTCACTAAAGGATATTTCAAAATGTCATACTAATGTACCGAACCGTTATACCTCCCGGTGTTATTTTATAGCATATTTAATATGTAAAACACAGAATATTTGATTTATGCATTTGAATATTGCTTTCCTCAATATCTCAAAACTTAGTATTTGGCAATGTCTGAATAATCAACTGGACTATGGATATTCTTAATCTATACTAATATTATAAAGAGGAAAGATTTGACTGTTTGTTTGCATTGAATAGGCTCCGAAACTAGTGAACCGATTTTAAAAATTCTTTCACCAATAGAAAGCTGCATTATCAGCGAGTAACGTAGGCTGTATATAATGGAAGTTCTGGCGTTATGAAATTTGTATAAATGAAAATGTGTGTATTTCATATATTTTTGCAGGAGGGAGGAAAGGTAGGGGGAAGGTGGGGTTCGTGGATAAGGAAGAAACGAGGGAGGGGGAAGGCGGGGAAGGTGGAAGAGAATGGGGATGCACGGGAATGGATAAGAATGGCATAGCAACGCATGCCAGGAACCAGCTAGTGGTTTATAAAAACACCATAAATTTTTTTCATGTACACAATTTGTTTAGTTTCATAATTGGTGAGTTTTGGCAAGAACCGAATACATTTACTAGGAAAATAAAACAGTGCTGACTTTTCAATGATTTATATTAAAATCTAAATGTTAAATCATAATATTATGCATCAACAAACAACCGATTAAACAACTTATTATTATCAAATACAGTACATATAATTATCTAATAAATGTATTGACTTCTCATACAAAATATTAAGAAAAAGGGAACAGAAAAATTCCCAAAACATAACAAAGTTTAGGCGGAAAAAAGTCAAAATGGAAACTTCTAAATAAAATTATGCTCAATATATATAATATAAACACAAATGACTATGAATTACCTTGAAATTTATATAATTACAAAGAAAAAATGAAGCCCATTTTCAATCCCTTATTTTAACTAGAAATCTAGGGTGACCCTGTTAATATGTTTTCATTGCACTGTTAAGAAAGGATTTGGCATTTTAAAAAAATTATGATTAAAGATAGACACACTCAAAAATGTAAAAAAAAATTAATTGTTCCCAAAATAATTAAGCTAGGAAAAACATATTAAAGGAATGGAAACTTAGGAAAATTGATATTGTCTAAAATTACATATTACCACTTTATAATACGTTGTTAAACCATTTACAACAGGAACAATATAGTGTAAAATTTTTTGGAACTTAAAACGATTTGCACCCATCTGTGGCAATGGATTATACGTTATATTTCAAGTTTTGGTTCTGCATGGGTTATGTTACATCCCAAATTTTGGACCTGTATGTGTCATATGTTATATATATCCCAAGTTTTGGACCTGTATGGATTATTTCATATACAGGTGTCTACAGAAATGGGTTATTAGTTATATCCCACGTTTTGGACCTTTATGTCAAAATGGGTTATACATTATATCCCACGTTTTGGACCTTTATGTCAAAATGGGTTATACATTATATCCCAAGTTTTGGACCTATCTGTGGCAATATTATATCCTGCATTTTAGACCTGTCTCTGGAAATGGGTTTAACATTATTTAGCATGTTTTGGACCTGTCGTGTTTGTTGTAACAATTTTATATCCTGCATTTTAAACCTGAATATGGAAATGGGTTAAACATTATATCCCATGTCTTGGACCTGTCTGTGGCAATGGGTTACCTATACATTATATCCCGTGTTATGGACAGTTTTGTGGTAATGGGTTTTACTCATTGTGGTATATTATCCCATGTTTTGGACCTATCTGTGGAAATGGGTTAAACATTATATCCCATGTCTTGGACCTGTCTGTGGCAATGGGTTACCTATACATTATATCCCGTGTTATGGACAGTTTTGTGGTAATGGGTTTTACTCATTGTGGTATATTATCCCATGTTTTGGACCTATTGTGGAAATGGGTTAAACATTATATCCCATGTCTTGGACCTGACTGCGGCAATGGGTTACCTATAAGTTATATCCCGTGCTGTGGACATGTTTGTGGTAATGGGTTTTACTCATTGTGGTATATTATCCCATGTTTTGAACCTATCTGTGGAAATGGGTTAAACATTATATCCCATGTTTTGGACCTGACTGCGGCAATGGGTTACCTATAAGTTATATCCCGTGCTGTGGACATGTTTGTGGTAATGGGTAATACTCGTTATGGTATATTATTATACCATGTTTTGGACCTATCTGTGGAAATGGGTTAAACAATATATCCCATGTTTTGGACCTGTCTGTGGCAATGGGTTACCTATACATTATATCCCATGTTATGGACAGGTGTGTGGTAATGGGTTATACTCATTATGTGGCATATTACCCCATGTTTTGAACCTGTCTACGGAAATGGGTTATACAATACATCCCACGTTTTTATGTTTGTTTTAATGGCCCTACTTTTGTACACATTTTCAGCAACCGATTACACAAGAAAGTCAAAGACCTCCTGAACTTACAAAGTAAGGGAAATCATTTAATCATTTGGAGCACACAGACACGCCTACCACAAATTGGTTTATCCCTTCAATGGATATATCTCTTCAGCCAGTATAATATAAATAAAAGTCTTAAAAATTACATTCTCAGTAGAAATAAAATTAATTACAAAACCGTTTCAAATAGAGATTACAAAAAGGAGAAACACAACACAAATTTACAAAATATAAATGCAAATAAATACAATATGTAAATTGATACATTTCCGTTATTACGATAAACTTTGGGAGCTTTTTACACATCCAAAAAATTCACTTATAAAAATGGCGTAATACGCAATATATTTCATTCCACTCTTTTTATTGAAATGTGCGGCATTAGTAAAAAAAAAAAAGAAAGTAAAAAAAAAATTGCGAGAGCAAGTTTATTAAAGACTGATAAATATATTTTAATTTTGCTTTTTTGGTAGTCATTCTATGACTACTTATAATTATTATTTGCCATTCACATTTATTAAAAAAAGTAAAATAAAACAAATCTATTTTTCACAACATTGTTTATTCAAGAATAACTTATAATAGTGTCGGTACATTGTTTGGTTATAGAACAGTAAATAGTAATTTTTTTATGTTTTCAGACAAATACATTGTGGTCAGACTTTACAAATTTATTACATATATTGTTTCATATTGTTTTTCGTTTTTTGTTTGACCGTTAGGTCATCCATAAATTACGTCACACCTTAACCTCTGGTTTGCCGATTGCGCGCCCAGGACGCGCCATAAAAAAAAAAAAAAAATTGAGATGCGATTTTAAACCTTATGTATAAAGAAAATGTATGAAGGACAAGGTCAGAATCGCTTGGGGCATTCTTGTTCTTGACGTAACAGATATAAGGAACACACCTAGCCTCTCAAATAATCATCTTTGCACATATCTATGACTTTCGAAATGACATTTCTGCCGCGATTTGAGCTGTCAAACTTTGAGCGTCGCATGTCATGAAAAGATCGATAAAACTATCAATTTGTCAAATAAACGCAAAGTAATATTATTTGTAAGCATAGTTTATCGTGCAGGGAACGTGTTTCGGTAAATATTATATACGATAGCATAAAATAAATCCGCAAAATATTACGTCAAAGTCAAAACATCGCGAAATTTTCGAGTTTCTTCCCTGGCATTTAAGAGGTTAAGGGGGGGGGAGAAGGGTGTAGATTCGTGTGACATTGTGTGACAAGGGGTATGGGGGGGTCATCAGCTCTGTGACGTCACATGTAAAATCTGAATTTTGATTTTTTTTTTTTACATGAGCTCCACACAGGAGGCATGTCATCTTTGGGGATGCTGCGTGGAGGGTTTTTTTTTTAAGAAAGGAAGGAGAGGAGAGTTCTGGTAAGGAAAAGGGTTTAAGGGGTGGGTAGGAATCTGGGGTTCAGTATGTCCTGGTCATCCACCTCCAAGACCTAGACAAACCTCACCCCATGATTATCTTTAGTAAAATTGCAAAATATGTAACGTCACACTAGGGGGGAGGAGGTCTCACAAATGTGACGATATGTGACTGGGATGGGGGGGGGGGGGTCAAAAAATTACGAAATTCGTGTGACGTAATTTATGGATGGCTCCTTACGCACCAAACATAGATAGCGCGGGGAGGGGAGTGGTCTCAAACTCTTGGCGGGCTTGTTTAGTTTAGTAGTAATGGATCGCTTCACGGGACCTCAGCGCGCATTTTGCGCGCAATCGTTTTATAAAAACCATTCGTACACTATTGTTCGACGCCTCGACAAGACACATTTTCATTTAACCACTATGAGAAATGTTCCAAGTGCGAATTTAATCAAGCATTGGGTGCGCAAGTTTGAACAGACTGGGAACACAACGCCGGATAAATCAACCGGGCGCAAAAGGACATCGAGGACGAGCATGAATGCCGACCGCGTTCGTCAGTCTTTTTTTTTTACATTAACTCCACACAGGAGGCCCTGAGAAAAACAATTTCACTAAGGGCCTGTGTCATCTGAGATGACACGTCTTTTTGAGGAGAGGAAGGAATGAACATTGGTCTTGAAGAGACCCATGTTGTGGGAGGGAGGAAACACAGGGGCAAATTGTTCCACAGCCGAGCAGTTGAACATAACAACGAGCCAAAGAAGTGACCCGTTCTTATGTGACAAATGTCAACAGTGTACATATGTTGGACACGCGTTTGGCGTGTTTCCCGACTATGCACCGGTGCCAAAGGGATCAATGACGCTAGTTCCTCAGAGCATCTTCCATTGAAATACCGGTAGAACAAGGATAGCATTCCCACCCGACGCCTGTACTCGAAAGATTGCAATCCGTCTGTTATGAACGACCCACGACAGTGGTTTAAAATTAATAGATTTTAAAATTTTAGTGCCAGGCTAAATGAGTGTGAAGAAGTGAATGGTGCGCACTTACAAACAGTTATTTTTCATAAATAAAATTTTAAAACCTGCTCTTTAATTTAACAGTAATTATAACAAGTTTGAAAAAATTCTAGTGTTTTATTTTTAAGTATCAAAAACGAAAAACAATCTGAAACACCCTTTACATACATATTTTTTATTATTTCAGGTATTTATTGCAAACAGAGTTGAGTAGAACACAAGTCCATTTTTGCAAAAATATAGCATTTTTTACATTTGTTTAACAATAAAAACAACACACTGTATGCATGCCAAACTTTAATGCCGCCCTGAACTTGGTACGATCGATTCTCGCACAGGTATGCGACATTACTATGACCGTAAGCGTAAAAGAAAGATGCATAAAATATATGTGCGTTGGCGGGGAGGCACGCCGCTTTTCTGACCTTAAACTCGCCTATTGCAACGATTTCTCTATCAATATCAGGTTGGGAGTCCGATTCGAGCCGCGGTCAACAGTGGTTGTGTGTACCTTACCTATTGCTTAGTGCCGTTCGCCCGTTCCCGTGCCTCATACAGATAAGAGATTATTGTTACATTTTATTTAATTCTGTTTATCGTATACTTATTTGTTTGCATTCCTACTTACGGCTAATCCGTTTTTGTTTGTGCAGTCAATGAAATAGACTGCGTATTATTTTTTCAGTTTAATTTTTAAAAGTTAAGTTTTTTTTTATACAATGGAGGAAGACGAAGATAGACCTCCCGACCCAGGATCGATATTAGATTTTTCTGATTCGGAATCTACCACTAGCCAGGCTTCTATTACGCTTCCATCTCGTAAACGACGACCATCGCATAGCCTTTTCATCCCATCGAAAGTTAAAACTATACCGCCGATTCAACAAACCTCGACCTCTAACGACCTTAACCCCAATAGTAACACCCAGACAAGTACTTTAGCTAGCGATAATACAAAAAGTACTGACTTACTTTATCCTGCTTCCGCTTCCGGTCCTTTTATCGTAATTGTTCAGAGAACTGAACAAGGAAAACTTATTCATCCTTTAGATTTTGGAAAATTCTTATTTGACTCAAAAAATAATAACCTTGGTATTGTTAACGGTTCAATTAAACCGGAAGGGCGATATAAATTATCTATCGAGTTTAATACTGCCGCTTCCGCAAATGGATTTGTAAAAAAAATTGACTCGCTCTCAAACCATAAATATAAATCGTTCATCCCGTCATTTAACCTTACGAGAATGGGTCTTGTTCGAGGAATACCCACGGAGATCCCAGAGGCTGAAATTGTTGATGCTTTGAATAATTTCCAAGGAACCCCGAAAGTAATAAAAGCACGTCGACTGAACTACAAGGATTCTACTGATGGGAACACGATCTGGAAACCTTCCCAATCTGTTGTTGTTACATTTGAGGGACAATCCCTTCCGTCTCGTGTGTTTATTTATTATACCTCGCTTCCCGTCGAAGTTTATAAATTTCCAACTGTTCAATGCTTCAATTGCTGCCGGTTTGGACATACAAAATCCGTATGCCGCTCCCCTCCACGTTGTTACTTTTGCGGAGAAGGTCACCCATTTGATCAATGTCCAAAATCTTCCAATAATCCCATTTGCATTAACTGTTCGGGTGCACATACCGCGGTCAGTCTAGCCTGTCCGGAATTGACAAGACAGAGGAACATAAAACATAAAATGGCTACCGACAACATTTCGTACTTCCAGGCCTCAAAGTTATTCTCTCCTGCGAAAAAATCATTCGCAGAGATGACATCGTCCTCAGCTCCTTTCCAATCAACCACCTTTTTAAATTCAAAGTCATCTTCTCACAGAGAAACCATTCTCAAGCCAGTCAAACCCAACCCAAAATATACTCCTTACCTTGATAAAAAACAATTGAATAATATTTTGACCAGCCCGAATGGGAATGCCAAATCTCGGACCCCCAATGGGTGTGCCATTAATAGTAATACATCCCCTCCTGCTCTCCCCGAAATATTGAATAATAATTCTTTTATACAAACTTTAATTACCCTTTTAATTTCTATCCTTACAAACAACAATACTGTACCGTCCAACGCTGCCGATTACATTAAATCTTTATTATCTTGCCTCCCCAATGACTTCGAAACTGAACAAAATTCTTCAGTGGAACAGTAGAAGCCTCTTCGCTAACAAATCTGACCTAATTCAGTTACTCGACGAACACGACGTTTCAGTGGCCGCCATTTCTGAAACGTGGTTAAAACCCTCCTTTCACTTAAGAATTCCGGGTTATTATTGTCTCAGACACGACAGACCGGATGGTAAAGGCGGCACGGCTCTGATAATCCATAATTCTATCCCGTTTAAACAAATTAATATACATACTCCCTCCGACGATATCCAGATAATAGCAGCTGTCTTATCTGATATCACAATATTATCAATATATATTCCTCCCTCTACCACTTTTATTGAAAATGAATGGGCACCAATCTTAACCCAGATTTGTTCCCCTTTTATGATCCTTGGAGATTTTAATGCACATTCCCCTTCTTGGGGTAGCAAAATAACAAATCGTTCTGGCCGCAATCTTTTAGATTTTATTGATACCCATAACCTATGTTTTTTAAATGACGGATCTCCAACCAGATTCACCCCCCCTCATCAACGGAAAAGTGCTGTTGATTTATCTCTTTGTTCATATTCGTTAGCATCTAAATGCTCTTGGGACATCCTAAACGATCCCCTCTCTAGTGATCATTTTCCAATTATAATCCGATTCCAACATCAATCTAACACTTATCCTCCACCAGTTAAAAATAATCTCAAATTTAGAATAAATGATGCGAATTGGAGCACTTTCTCTTCTGAACTAGATAACCTTATTAATTTTAAAAAAAAATCGTCCCCGGGAGACATCAGATTGCAATGTGAGACGTTTCCCTCTATGGTTATAAATGCAGCAGAAAAATCCATCCCGAAACGCAATGCGAACATTAAAATAAAACACTCTACTCCGTGGTGGGACGAGGAATGCACTCGCTCCGTCAACTCTCGTAAAAAAGCAATTTCCTCTTTTCGTAAGTGTATGTCACTAGAAAATTTTTTATCAGTTAAAAAAGCCCAGGCAGAAACCAAACGAATTTTGAAAAATAAAAAACGCGCTGGATGGCGGAAGTTCTGTGAGAACCTGTCTCCGGAAACTCCCCAATCTTCAGTTTGGTCTAGCTTAAAAAAATTCGGATCATCGTATTCTCCGCCGAGAACCAAGCATATATCAGAAGAAATTCTTATAGGATTTGCGGATAAAATAGCCCCCCCATCAGTGGCCGGATGTGAAGAAATGCCTTCTATTAAGCCATATCCATCTCACTCTAACTGGCTAGATGCTCCTTTCTCCATTGATGAGATGAAACTAGTAATAAGAACCCTTTCTGACTCTGCTCCGGGTCCCGATGGAATACTTAATAGTTTCATTAAATCATTTTCTGATATGGCGGTTGAATATTTCTTATCTCTTATTAATAATATGTTTGAAACAGGACTAATTCCGGATGATTGGAAAACTCAAAAAATCATTCCCATTTTAAAACCTGGAAAAAATCCATCTGAAATTTCGTCTTATCGGCCTATTGCTCTTTCATCATGTTTGATGAAAGTAGCGGAGCGGTTGATGAAGAACAGATTAGAGTGGTTTGTTGAAAGTCAAGATATTATCTCACCAAATCAGTATGGTTTTCGGAAAAAGAAATCTACAATGGATAATTTAAGTTTGTTCACAACTGATATCCGAGTTTCCCAATCCCTAAATTCTTATACATTGGCCACATTCCTTGACCTTTCATCAGCTTACGATGATGTTTTACTGAATGTTTTGAAAGAAAAGCTAATTAAAAAACAAATCCCCCCGAAATTAGTCCAATTTATTATTAATTTGCTCTCAGATAGGTCCATTATTATTGAGTCTTCCTCTAAATGCTTAAGGCGCAAACTATGGAGAGGTTTGCCCCAGGGTTCTGTTATTAGTCCTCTGTTGTTCAATATTTATATAAGCGACCTAGACTCAGTAATTCCTTTTTCTATCAAGCGTCTTTACTTTGCGGATGATATCCTTATATATTTGTTACATAAAAATATTATTTTTGCAGCTAAGGAAATGAATTTGGCTTTACAATATATTAAAAGCTGGTTGTCATTAAATGGGATGAATCTGGCGGCATCTAAAACAAGGGTCGTGGCTTTCACGCGCAAAAGAAAAATTCCCCAATTCTCAATTTCTTTTGATAATGTGCCTCTACAAACCGCTACTCAAATCAAATTCCTTGGTCTTCTTTTGAACCATAAACTTTCCTGGCTTCCACACATTCAGATAATTTCTACAAAGTGTGAAAAGGGACTTAATATGATGCGAGCAGTTTCCAGAGTATGGTGGGGATCTCATCCTACCACTCTTAAATTAATGTATAATTCCCTAGTTCGGAGCCACTTGGATTATGGCTCATTTCTTTTTGACCCACTCCCTAAATATCTAGATAAGAAAATGGAAAGAATTCAATCAAAAGCCCTCAGAATGATTATTGGAGCTATGAAGTCTTCTCCAATTAATGCGCTTCAGGTGGAATGTGTGGAGCCTCCATTATATTTCAGAAGGCAATTCCTTGCCAATAAATATATTTTCAAGGCTTTATCGGTATCACATCATCCTATTAAACAAAGTCTTAATAGGTTAAGTGTTAATTTGAATTCTAACAAAAGATTGAGAGAAAAACAATGTTTTCCTCTCTTAATTAAAAGTTTTCATCTCTATAATTCTCTATCATCTTCCCTCCAATATCTTCAAGAAGTTCCCAATCTTCCTATATACAATATTCCATTTAAGGCAATCACTTTTATGCCGAACACAATAACATCAGTCTTTCGGAAGAATATTTTATCTTCCCCAAATAAATTTCAAAATGTGGATGATTGCTTTAAAAGCATAGTGGCTTCGAAATTCCCTGGATTTTCCATCCTTTTCACGGATGGTTCCAAATTTGAAAATAAAAGATGTGGAGCATCTATATATAGTCCAGAATTCAACATCAATCTCACTTATAAATTACCGAAAGAAGCTTCCATATTTACAGCCGAATGTTTTGCAATTGAACAAGCGCTAAATCAAATTCAGGTTCTCAACATTCATCGAGCCTTACTATGTACTGATTCGCTAAGTGCTCTAACTAAAATTAGGTCAAATATTTTACGTTATCCGGAAGACAATATTATATGTAAAATAAAAAATCTTCTCAATTCTCTTAGTGAATCTGGGTTTGAGACGATATTGGCCTGGGTCCCTGCCCATTTGGGTATCGAGGGTAATGAGATGGCCGATTTTCTCGCCAAATCTGGTTCAGATTCCGGAACTATTCCACTAAATTTTAGAATTCCTATATCCGATGTCTTTCCGATTCTTAAATCCAATATGACTCGTGCCTGGGAAGAAAATTGGGCAGTCTCCAAAATAAGAACTGGATCTTTCTATGCGGGAATTCAAAACCATATCCCTGCTAAGCCATGGTTTCACGGTAAAAAACTTTCAAAACGATTCATTTCATGTATCTCGAGAATGAGAATTGGCCACTGTTCAATTGCATCTCACTTGTCTAGAATTAGAGTTTTAGATGATCCGTTCTGCCAGTGCGGTGTGGAAGAGGAAACCCTCGACCACGTTTTCTTTAACTGTAAAAACCATTCATCTTTCAAGAACATATACCGCCGGCTTATTAAAATCACACACCAGTCCCCCCTTAACATTTCATACCTTTTATCTCTTAACAATTCTCGTGTTCATACAGCTTTATGTAAGTTTATTAACCTGAATGAATTCAATATTTAATTTGTTTTAGTGATCTAAATGAGTCCAATATTTAATTTGTTTTATTATTTTCCCATTAGATTAACCGAAATTTCTTATCCATTTTAAATATTACCGGCACAAAGCACTCTCTCCAGGGTGAATTGCCTAAAACAAAAAAAAAAAAAAAAAAATATCAGGTTGGACTAAAGTTTGACGTGTACAGGTGCACGTTTGTTGTCATTTTCTAGCTAATACACTTCGCAAGGTTAAGTGCATTGATTATTCATCTAGATTCAACTTCCTTCAATGGACATCGATAGCATAGTAAGTAATAGAAGTTCTGCTATATCCCAACAGATGGCAGTTGAGTATAATATCAGAAGAGTGCCATCTATTGAAGAAAGCTGAAACTACATGACTAATCAATACAATACCAAGGACATTTGCTGTTGGAAGTGTATGCATATGCATCAATACACACAATCCAGAGTATGTGTTGGTCATCTCAACTCTATTTGCGCAACCTATAACATCACTTTACTTGCTTACATATATAGCAAATCAGTTTCAGTTCAACCTGAACCTTCATCAGGGCTGTTTTTAAAAATAACAGAAAACAGAACAGAGAGAACATCAACTTTGGTGGGGGATAGGTAGGAGAGAATAAAACTATAACCTAACCTTCACCAAAGTTGATGCTCTCTCTCTCTCATCTAAGTTTCCTTGACCCCTAAGACTTTCAGCATATTTTGTCAGAAGGTCACAGTATTTCCGCTTTGTGATAAAATACAAATAAATGGAATATTTATGAAAGCATTCGAAAACTAAAAATTGATTTTGAAAGGTGATAATAAAAGCTTTAAAATTGTATTATTATAAATAAACATATAATTTTAGAAAAACAAAAATTTTGTATGCAAACATAAAAAAAATTTAAAAACGGCTCAGCTTACATTTTTTTCCTATTTATTGATAACAAAAAAAAACATATACAATTTTATTGGAAAAATGTATTATAAACATTATCATCAGCTCACTTTTTATCCTGACAAAAAAAAAATTAAGAAAAAAAAATTTTGCACTGCGCTTTTTGTTGAACGGTCAGCATCGAACTGAACGGCGGCAGTCATTGGCGCCAGCGGCTGACCTTGGCTACTGCGCATCTGGTATGCGCATAGCAAGGTCACGCCACCTCCAAAACAAAACTTACATTCACCAGCTAGCGTTCAGTGACATAATTACACGTTTAACAAAGGGTTTCGGTGCTATAATTTTTTTAAATGTTGACATTATTTTTCGATGACCCTGTATGTATTGCACTTGAATGAAAACATGTTTTACACTTTTGCTTATCGCTGACTTAACGCAAAAGATATAGAATCATCCTTCAGGTCTTAAAGGGTCAGTAACTTTTTCCTTGTCAGGGAATTTATATTATAAAAAAACCATTGCACATTACATAGATACATCTACAAACATAGACATACAAATAATATTTTTACTATCAATAGCAGAAGAATCGATGATAGTTTAATAGTACTAAAGAATATTTGAGCTTCATAGAAGAAAAATAAATTGACTGATATATTGACGTTATTTCTTTTTAGATCTATTCTGACAAAAATATTGTTCATATCAATCATTATTAATATTATAATATAAAGTCTGAATTAAGGTCTTTAGCATTTGTGCCAGTTTCTGTTGTGAGGTAGTCTAACCAAGGCATCTTAATCAGATTTTACACAAATTTGTGGTGTTGTAGCAAATATAATTATTTCAAGCGTATATTGAGTGTTCACAGATGGTCTGACCGATATAAAGGCATGTGAGACCTTGAGAGCTTAAGTTTGCTTTCCGGGGTTGCCCGCGCAGCTTCAGGTCTCCGAGAGAGAGAAAAGACACTTGTAATCGTTTTGTTATAAAGTTTACTGAGCGGATAGGAAACAATTACTTTCCTTTGGGTTATTTATTGTTAAAATACCCATTAAGCTATTATAGTTGTACGATTATTGAACTGTGACATACTTGTAAATTGATTGTATCCACTCCAATAAAGACTAATTGTATTTACCATATAAAATGTGTGGATTTTATTTCATTACCACCATTACAGTGTTTATTTATTATAAAATGCAAAACAAGATCAATTAATATGGTAATACTTCATAGTTTCATTGTGTATGTATTGAGTATCCACGTACTTTCAGTTTCTTTTAATAGATATCGATAGGTTCGAACTTCTGCCACGTCCCAACAGATGGCAGCTGAAATTGAATTGTCAGAGGAGTACCATCTATCGCCGTTCGTGTCTTATGCACGAATAGTTACAAAGAGAGCCAAAGGCTCCAGTAATAGAACGAGCCTCGGCTGTCAAGACAACGGCAGCCTCAAACTATTTAGTAACGAGCCTTGTAAGGACGTCTGTTTGGTATAATATAAAATTGTAAATATTCACGATAAACAAACTAGAACCAATCGAACTTAAAACTTATTGGAAGAAACGCAACACTTTTTAAATTGTATGATATTGGGAAACTAGAGACGGCCTCCGTGGTCCCGAGGCAAGACTCTCGACTCACAATCCGAAGGTCGCGGGTTCGAACCCGGCGTGCGCAAATAAATTTTATTTGATAAATTTGTGTTATTTCACAATTTATTCATTTAAAATAATATATAGTATATTTGCGGCACGTTCCAGAGTGGAAGATACTATCAGTATCGCCCTGGTGCGAGACCACCATTCAGAATTGAAACGTTGCTTGAAATGGCTTTAGCCGTGTTTAGTGACCAGATCTGAATAGCCAGGTACTTCCCCACCTTCCTCTTCCCTATCTCCTTCCCCTCCCCACTACCTTCAGCCTCACAACATACCCCAATTGGGGATGCCATAGTCTCACTGGCTCCAGACGGGAGCAGTTGGGACTCTTGTGCGGTATTTATATAAAAAAAAAAAACTCCACATTGGAACTTCAATTTTAGAGGTTCACAAAATGGGACAAAACATAAAATATATCAATAGTATTAAGTACAGAAGTGGGGCAGGTTCTAACTAAGGCAGAAACCGAAGATTTGAAAAGCTGCTACTGTTAGCTTCATACCACGTCTGCTGTAAAGAAGACCGCATTGGACCCAATATGTCAAGCACGAACCTAAGGCGTGACCTCAGATATTATGACTTTCTGTTCCCCAAACGCTCTACTAATTATGGATACCATTATGGCTGTGTTTAGGTTTAGGTAGCGAGCCGATCTAGGCAAAACAAAAAAAAACACCCTTTCATTAAACCCTTTATAATAAGCATTTTGCATAGTTTGATCAAGTTGCTTTCCAAACTGAGGACTCTTGGACTTGAACTTGAACCAACTTGGAGAAACTCATAGTCACTGACAAAGTGTTTGGCAGAAGAAGGTCACCAATGCTCTGGAGTGACACTGGCGTCCGGTATGTCGGGTCAGAAAAGCAACGCAGAACCGGGAGGAGCAAAACTTTGACCACCATTGAATTTGGACTTACAGGAATCACATTCCTCAGCAACGAGGTACCGTCTTAAGAGGAGATAGTTTGATGCCCGATACATTTAAAATCTTAGTGTTGGTCAAATAGTCTCTTAGGTCACCAGGATAGAAGACTTGTAGGTCCTCACACTTCATGATAATAAGGTTCGATTCTAAAATATCTAACTGTGACTAAAAATTTAATGTATAACTTAACAATATTGTATTAAGGATTTCCAAGGATTTTAAAAATATTCACACATTAAAAATTCTGTTCACATCTCTCGTTAGAAGCATTCTAGAATAAAATTCTACAATTTGGTCACCCGTCTTCAATAATCACATCAATATCATTGAAAGAGCCCAACGCAAATTATTGAGGTGTATTAATTTTAGATTTGGAATTCCCTCAGAATCAATAAATTATGATTTTTTTATTGCACTCATTAAAATTGTTGAAGTTAAGTGACAGAAGAAAAATTTCTGATCTAATATTTTTATATAAAATCGTAAATTATCAGTTGGATAGCCCTGATATATTAAAGTTGATTCACTTTCATGTACCTACCATCCGATCAAGGTTCCCTAGTATGTATTATTGTGACAACTACACGTCGGTCTCAGTACAATTCTGTTATAAATAGATTACACACCATTGGTAATTTTTATGCCAATGTTGCTGATATTTTTAATATTTCCTTACTGAAATACAAGGTTGTACCGATCAAACATTTCAGCCAAACATATTTTAACGAGGTCACTACATAACGAGTTTTTTTGATTTTATTGTTTCTTTTTAATGCTTTTATTCTTAGCCAGTAAATTCAGTATTATTTCCCTTCTTCTCGTCAAACGTTGCCTTTTGTTTGCATTTCCTATTGACGTCATTTTCATAGATATTTCCACCACTAGTATGGATGGCTTTTTATTCAAACGCATCAACCATATCCCGAATGCCTGATATACAATTAAGACTGATATACAATTTCACGATGGACTCTAGCCACATTTCTACAGATTGCAGTTTCTGATATGTTCAATTTGTTTTCCATATTAAAGGGTATTAATGACATATTTTTTTGTAATTTGTTATGATAATAATTAGAGGGAAGTATAATCATCGTATTTCAGTAGTCATTTTCAAAATCGTTTCATAAATAGAGTCATAATTAATATTCTAATGAATTTAGACCATAACGTGTATTTTTCCATAGAAAACAGAGAAGGTGGGCCGATAGCCAACGTAACACCTTGTTTCCGAATCTCGACTGGCGATTGGCGTTCACCGGAAACGACTCAGACCGAATGATCTTGACCGGCAAGCGAACATTATAGCATTGTAAAAAGAGCAAACGAGATGCGCAGTGTAAACGAACGCGAATTAGTCCTTTCCACTAACAACTTAGAAATTACTTGCTATCGCTTAGAATTATCCCGATACATTCAGCAGATAGGAACGGGGTACGCCCGAACAGAGGGGAAGGGGGGCGGGTGGCACAGATTATTCGCCGGAATTTGTTATAAACTATTTAATTTTAAGAAAAGTAGTAATGCGATATTAATTTTTTTAATGCAAATCGATAACCAAATAGTTTTTCTAAGATTACTCAAATTATTGAGTACGTGGTTTAAAAAACAACATAGATACAGCGTAAAACTCTCGTTAGTGTAGGTGCGTTCCCCCGGTCCGGTAAGGAAGTGTTAATAACAAGTCCATCAACCTACTGAAAGCGTTCATATGGGAGTCGGCATCATCTAGTTTGAAACACTGCAAAGAAATTACTTACTGTAATGTATCGAAAGAGCTTCTAAGTGATGCCGACAGATGTCAGCAGGGAAAGTGCTTCTATCGATGGCCGACCCGGGTAGGCGGTGGCCGTCGAGAGTGGTTCTTGCCAGCCTACCACTCAGATTCAATTAGCTGCTAGTATAGACAGATCGTGAGCCTACCGCTCACGATTCAATTAGCCGCTGGTAAGACAGGTCATGTGACTTACAGTATAATTATTGTAAATAAACCAGTTTGTATCAAGGACCTATAGTCATTGAGAAGTACCCCCACAGAACTAATAGTGTTTGAATGTGAATAATACCAAACGTAAGTTTGTGCAAAGTATTGAAACTACATATTTATTTATTTATTTATTTCTATATATTACAGTATTTACCTATAGATCAATTTCGAAAACATTTTTACATAATATATTTTGTAATTTTATTATGTTGGGTGTAAGGTAGGTTTGTGAAGGTGAAACTGTGGATAGGTATTGTTGTATAGTACATAGTCTTTATAGTTTGGGCAACATGCCACCCTTGACAGCTGCCAAATTTGTCTATGCCAAATAAGGCTGGACTTGTCAAATCAAATTAATCTCTGGAATGTCGGATTCCAGCAAACAACAACTTTCGACGTTTGTCGGTCACGTGGCTCTTATATGTTTTTTGTTATCGAATAGAGCTGATTTATATAGTGAAATTGTTTAACTCTAGATGTGCAAAAGAACATTGGTTGATGGCTGATAAAATTGTTAAAAATTCTGTCTTTCTCTCTCGTTTATGTTTATGAATATATATTGTATAAAATATAAAAATGTCTGTAAAGTCTATTTAACCGAAGTAAAAAGATAATTTAGTAAAATTATACACTTGTTCAACTACTTTGTGCAAAACTCTACTGTAATGTAACTAAAAAGTATTTATTGTACCTACTGTACTGATACTGTATTTATTATATGTACTGATATAGCGATCATCCAGCTGATTAGTCAGACATCTCCGAAAAAACGAAATTTGAGTTGAGTATGCAGTTATATGTAAAAGTGTATCCTCTATCTGGTGCAATACTCCGATTACTCGTAAACACCATCAAATCAATTATTTTGCATTAAAACTTGCAGTGAATTAAAGAAAATGTTGATGTTTTCTGGGTCACTAGTAGGATATTTCCAAATGCCACACTAATGTATCGGAACGTTTTGCCTCCCAATGTCATTTTATTTTCAATACTCAGATTACTCGTATACATGTTTTTTTATATGAACAACGCACAAGAGTCCCGTCTGGAGCCAGTGAGACTATGGCATCCCTAATTGGGTTATGTTGTGAGGCTGAAGGTAGTGGGGAGGGGAAGGAGATGGGGAAGAGGAAGGTGGGGAAGTACCCGACTATTCAGCTGTGGTCACCAAACACGGCTTAAGCTATTTCAAGCAACTTTTCAATTCTGAGTGGCGGTCTTACACCAGGGTGTTTTCCACTCTGGAATGTGCCGCAAATATACTACATATTATTTTAAATGAAATAATTGTGAAATAACACAAATAAAATTTATTTGCCACGCCGGGATTCAATCACGCGACCTTCGGATTGTTAGTCAAGAGCCTTGCCCCACGACCACGCCGGCCGTCAAATGAAACCAAATGTTCATAAGCAAATTCAATAAGTGTAAATAACATTTGATTTACAGTGAGCATTCGCATATTGCTTTCCTCATTATCTCAAAACTTAGTATTTGGAGACGTCTGACTAATCAAACTGGACAAACGATATTTTATATTTGAGCATTATTACAAATTTGTAAAATTTGTAAATTTTACAAAATAATTTTTTTTTTTCTTTAAATAAATGAATTAAAGGTCTGTCCTGTGCCTGTGGCGAATATCCAACAAGACATTGGAAAAATTGTAAATTGAAGATCAATAATTCGTAAATTGAAGATTAATAATGATTGACTCCGTGATTAATAATGTGGTTAACTTTCACAAATCAGAATCAGAAATACGCCTGCCAACCAGGACGTGAAGCTTGATTCGGCGTTCTTTCTATCTAGGGATGAGGTGACAATGTCCCCCAGTTCACTGCATCTATATCCATTAAATATGCCTATGTTTTCTACTCCCCACTACACCAACATTAAAAAAAAAAAGTGAAACTGCTAACGAACACAAACACACAGGTGCGAGCTAACAAACACACTATATTACTTGTAGTTAGCGTTTAAACATCTACAAATATTACTTTCATATTGTGAGCCAATTCGTATATACATATTATTCTTTTGAATTATCGAATACATGCTTGGTTTTCATTCAGTCTGTTGAATATTGAAGTTATCAATTGTTTGTGTTGGCTAATTGAAGATTTTATTAACCAAACATCTCTACCCACAAACGTACTAAGGTTTAGGTTTACAGAAAAACTAGACACATATACGCTGTCTCCTAGAATGTGGTCAATTAGATTTATGGAGAAAAAGATTGGCTTCAATGTGAAGTTTTACATTACAGGTAAAACAAAGTAGGTCAAATCTAACTCAGTGTTAAACAAACTTCCCCATAATGACATTTTTTGGATTGGTTGTATCAGTGTGAATGAAAAATTTTCTACGCACTAAACTGGTGCAAAGCATTCTGATTAAACTTTGATTATTTGTTATGATGGAATCATGAAACCAGAAGCTTTGGGATTTGAATTGAGTCCCTGACGAGGTATCGTGACATTTACGTTCAAAACCACCATGAATTACCTCTTCGTTTGAAGTGGTGAATCAAACTGAATTATTGAAATCATTGAATTGGTTCATTTGACATAGGGGACTGATTCACTTAATGTAGTGAATTAATCAATTTGATGTACAGAATGAGACTGTATTCACTATGTATTACATACATATGTACAAATAAACATACAGTGTGGAAACATGGACATGAACCAGTGAAAGAAAATGGATAGATGCCCTCGAAATGTGGTGCTGGAGAAAAATGCTCAAAATTCCATGGACAGCCAGACGCACAAATATGTCCATTCTGGAAGAGCTAGGCATCCACAATAGGCTTTCAAATAATCTGCCTAAAACATATCCTAAGATACTTTGGACATGTTGCTAGCCAAACTAAAGATTCTAACTTGGAGAAAGTCATAGTCACTGGCAAAGTGGAAGGCAGAAGAAGCAAATGAAAGTATGGTGACTGGCGTTGCAGTTACTAAGTATCACTTAGTTGAGTCGGTGTCCGCAGCTCTCCTTGGAGTCTTTTCCACCATGGAAATTGGAGTAAGGGTCACGATCCTCAGCAATGACTCGAGAAGAAGAAGTATGAATGATATGATTTGGGATTTACAAGGCCAAAAGTGATTTATGTTTGGGCTATTACGCTGTGTTATAATCAATAACTATAACTGCACTTGTCTATTTAAAACCAGTTTTTTTTTAAACCAAGTTGAACCATTTGATGGCATACCCTTGCACTGAGTTTTTAATGCCTTTGAGCATTATTCTTATAGTTTGGTATTGAATATGTCTTCTGTCTAGTACTGATATACCCGACAGTTGTTCAGTAACATTCAACATATAATTATTTTAAATGCTTATAATCAAAACTTTATTAAAAATATTCACAATTCATTCATGTGATTAATAATAATTGGAAACTTACACTATAAAAGAGTTTTACAACAATTTGCGCATATGGCTTACTAATACATCTGTTTATGTATAAATTCTCCTGGTGACAGCATTTTTCAAAAGACCATCAAATAGGTTTTCATTTTATGAAAAAATCTGTGTCAATATAACGATGCTGGAAACGAAAAATGACTAAAGCACTTGTGTTGCCAACACGATTTTTAAAATAAAGCCAGATATCACCGGAAAAAGAGCTAAAATCTTTTAAAGCCAAGTTGGGATGGAAAATTCGCCATCCTTTTTCTTTTTTTTACATGAGCTCCACACAGGAGGCCTTGAGGAAAATAATTTCCCTCAGGGCCTATGTCATCTTTGAGGATACTGTGTGGAGGGATTTTTTAAGGAAAGGAAATGGAAGAGAATTCTGGGAAGGAAAAGGGTTTAAGGGGTGAGTAAGAATCTGGGGTTCAGTGTGTCCTGGTCATCCGCCTCCTCAAAGTCACCCCATGAACCCGGGCACCCCTGCTAAATCACCAAACGTGGCGAACCACTTGGGGTGACCTACGGCAGAGGTGTTGGTTATCCAATAAAGGTTCCCGGGGCGGCGGTACCCATTTCCGCCTCCCAAATCCTGGGTGAAGTGGGGGGGGGGGAGAAATTCTGAGAAGAAATAAACCGGTTCCTATATTGTCCTAAGCTATATTGTGTTTATAAAATCAAGTTTTCTAGAGTTTCTCAGAACATGTGCATATTGTTATTTGCATTATAGCTTATTGTATCGGTTCATCTTGTCACAGCTGGTGCTTAAGACATTTTTCCTTTCCAGCGTGGAATATTTTGCATGTGATGGAAGTCGAACCCGCAACCTTCCAACTCAAAATCAAATGAGTGAAAATGAGACACAGCAAAAGATAGTTCATTTACCCAAATATCAACAGGTAAACATTCTGTTTTTCCATAGAATTTGATGTTTCATAGTAAACCATATGTGCGACAAATAATACCTTCACACACTAAATTAAACACTAACCTAACTTAAAACTTAATTATCAATAATTCATTACATTCCTTTCTTTCTTACAGTGAGATACCACGGAATAACCACATAAACCCTGAGTGCAGTGGAAGCCAGAAGAAGCCGGAAGAAGCCAAGAAGCCAGAATCTGGGTTTGTATTATATGAAGAGATTACTGTTTCAATTAATTAGATAACATCGTCTAATGCTGTCCTTAAAGAACATGATCAAATAAATGACAGTAATATTGATTGCTTTACTGTTTAAAGTCATCGATAGAAGATCACATCCAATAATTAGCATCAATGAATAATAATTGTAAACAAATGCAATGCCATAAAATATTAAAAAAGAGATCGACTATGTTTTGATAAAACTCTTCAAGACACGTTTTTTTGGGAATGTTACTTTTTAGTCTTTGAAGAAAAATAATTTTTGCTGATTACGGCATTTTTAACACTAAAAACCAAATTAGTGCGTAATTTTTTTTTTAGGTTATTTCGAAAATACCAAAGATTTAAATTACTCAACACTCAAATCTTTCATAATTAAAAAAAGAATTGCATTATTTTACATAAAAATTTTGAAACACAGATTTGGGCATTTTTATAATAAAAACTAAATCAATGCGTAAAATTTTTTTTGTTATTTCGAAAAAAATTTGGATGAAATTACTTAACCATCAAATTTTTCATAATTACAAATAGAACTGCATTACATTATATCAAAATTTTACACAAACTTTGAGATTTTTAATTGGTTTTACGAATTTGTAAATATTTGTTTTTATCGTCTGGTAATAAAGTTTTCATTTTGTGGTTTGAAGGATTTTACCAAACCACAGTCGATATGATTATTTAAGTATGCTTACAAACGCCTTTACGATTGATAAGCGTTATAACTAGATATAGGAAGGGGCAACTATCTGTATAGGGTAGTAGTTATCAAACCAGATTGTAACAATAATAAGTTGTCACTATTCGAGGACTCTTTCCAGGTGAGGATCGGTACGGGAAAGGGGGGGATTGCGTCTGGCGTGTTGCGACAAGGAAAGGTTGGCCGTGCGTTATCGGCTGAGGTTTTCGTGGTCCTGGTGGTCGTGGCGGCGCAGGGGCGGCATGAGCCCCTCCTGCGTCAGCGAGCGCGACATGCCGTCTTCCATGCCGGGCAGCGGGTTCTTCTGCTGGACGATGTCCCAGATGTGGTGCACAATAAGGTCGATAGCGACTGCAACAAGCAACCACACGTCTATCTTTTGCTTTGGTTTCACAATTACATAACCACATTGTGGTTTCACACAGTAATAACCACAATGTGGTTTCACAAAGGATATAAGATAAAAGTAAAAATGAAATCGTCAAAGACGACATAGCAACAAGTATGGGAAAACCCATATAAATTGAATGAAATCCTTGTAGACTTCCCCCCCTCCCTCTCCCCCACATGTTGTACATAAACTGTAGATTGAGAAACAGTTGTGCCAGTCTGAAGATGGCCTCAACAGGCTTTCAGCCGGTTTAATGTTTATTTTGTTATATTATTGAAATAAAAGTTGTTTAAAGATTTCTTTAACTTTGGATTGGCGGGGATTAGATAACAACAAAAAGGCTGATAGAGAATACATAGTTATCGGAAAGGAGTTTGTCTATGGTTTGTTTGGCTAAGGCTCGACAGGGATGTTATAAATGTAAATTCAAACGTAAATACACATCCGAAGATGTATAGAATAACATTTAATCCGTAATGTACGAGAAGCCATGATAGTGAAATGACAACACTCGGACCATTTGTGATAAATCACTCTTATGAAAAGTTGATTAATTTTGTGGGGACAGTGACTAGACCTAGACATATGATTACTAGACCTGCCCTAAGTGATAGAAGCGTATTATTTCTCCCTCCCCATACCGGTTTCGTTTGGAGCCAGCTGGGCTCGCCAATGGCCTCAAGCGAATCTAAAAAACGTGAAGTCATCATTCTTTTGCGAACCAGCGTCGAGCTCTCATCGGAACATTTTACGAAATAACACGGCAAAAATGATGGCTTGTTCTATGAAAATGTGTAAAAATGGAAGTGAAAAGGAGAATAAACCCAATTGTCGTATTACATTTCACAGGTAAGAATTATTTTACTTTATTTTAAGCTTATTCAGATCATATAATATGATCAGTGTTAGTAACACATCTATCACCATAACGAATGTAGGCGTTTCTCAAGGGTGTTCGTCGCTGTTTACTGGGGTAAGTAAATTATGAAACATTTGTAAAAGTGACTTAACTAAATACGGCAACAAAATATTCGACTCTGAAAACAGGTGAACTTTACTTTGCCGTATTTGGACTTCGCAAATTTGTTCATAACGTGGCGAGCAATTCGTGTTTCCATGTAAAAAGGTCTATTCATTCAAAAGCAGATTTTATTTTTAAGAACTAAATGGTGATATTAAAATGCGTGATGCCTGTATACTGTCAGATTGATTTATTGACGAATCACATATCATCACAGTCATCTTCCCCCCTTTGTGTCCCGCTATAGTTGGTTTGTACCCCTCTCCTGTTTGTTCTCGTCTAGTAATATTCATATGTCTAAGGGTTAGACAAAAGAACTTGCTGCATATTGTATTTATAGGAGAAAGGCAGAATCTTCTTGTCGGTGAAAGGATTTTTAATACAAATAACCCAATAGTGATGCGAGAAATTGGGGAATCGGAGGATTAAAAAATGAACATTGGCCACTCGAGCAAATTAAGCTACCCAAATTTAGGTATGGGATTTTTATAAATTAAAATGAATTACAATTTTTTTATAGAATTCATCGGCTTAAAACCGTAGTAAGCAGTTCATAAGTTTCCGTATTAACACAATTTAAGCGGGAGGGGTAGTTCTATCTTTTACGCCGGTCCTACTTGAATGCCTGGAAAAGCGTTGCTGTAAAATATTTTTTATATGAATATTGTATAGCGATCTCCTTATAAGGGTCCCAAGTATATTTATATGTATAAAACATATAAATAAAAAATATATATATGTTTATGTGATACAAGTTGGGAAAATCTTCTTATCTCTGTGTGTTTTGTGTGGAAAAATCAATATTCAATATATATTATAAAAGAAAGTCCAAAAAAACGTGGGTCCCGCAAAAACTCAAATGTTTATGTGATACAAGTTGGGAAAATCTTCTTATCTCTGTGTGTTTTGTGTGGAATAATCAATATTCAATATATATTATAAAAGAAAGTCCAAAAAAACGTGGGTCCCGCAAAAACTCAGAAGCGAGTCCTGTACGTTGTAGGGAGTTATATGGTGTGATAGATCTCTATCCCCACTTCAGGATGAAGGTTCCCATTTTTACCTAAAGTGTGTGCTTTTGAAGATATAAGGGCTGAAAGTTTCGCCCTCTAGAAATTTCTAGAACAGTCCAGAACATTTGAGAGTATTTGAGAGCGTTCCACAACATTCCAGAACATCCGGAAACATTCTGGAATGTTGTGGAATGTTTGGAATAGGGAATCGGAAACATCAATGTGGAACATTCTAGAACACTCTCGAATGTTGTCCTGAGCAAAGCCGGGTACCTCAGCTAGTATTTTATTAAAAGGAAACTTGGCACTGATGATTTGCAAATTATTATTTTTTTTACCAGAGTGAAAACAATTTTTTTGTAAAAGTAATAGCCCAACACTAACTTTAAAAATGGAGTCATATTACAAAGTAGGCTATAATTTTGGACAATACTTGCATAGTTGGGGTGTGGCAAGTATTATATAAAAAAATTTCATTCAAATGTACTTATTATTTTCGAAGATACAACGATTTAAAACAAATTTCATTTTTTTCTAACCGGTTTTCGCCTGCCTGAAGTGTTTTAATATTTGGAGACACAATATTAATTGAATCGAATGGCCGAATCGAAAAACAAACACCTGGAAATCTATGTCGTTCGAGTGGTTAAAATTGTGAGACAGGAGAGATAGTTGGATAAAATCCAAAACGATCATTCCAGAAAGACTAGATATTACAGCTAGAAATAAAAATATGATTGATGGATATACACAGGCATCTTATTTTTACATTATTAAAGAAACATTGCCTTGCCATTATTAAAGAAACAATGGCAACGCAAGGCAGACAAACAAGGCAAGATAGAGGGTTGCCAAGGGCCTGGTAGGAGACAAATGCCTTGGCTGCGAAATGTACGAGAGTGGACCGGTATAAGAAGTGTGGAGGAGCTATTCCGAGCAGCGCAAGCGAGAGATACATTTACCAGTGATCGCCAACATCGGGGGGACCTGATAGGGCACACAAAGAAGAAGAAAGAAACAATCCTCCAGTAGCAATGAGTTTTTTTAATGTGAGTACCGCACAAGAGTCCCAACTGCTCCCAACCACTTGGAGTCAGTGGGACTATGACATCCCCACGCGGGCATGTTGTGAGGCTGTAGAGGGGAGGAAAAGGAAATGGGAAAGAGGAACATAAGGAAGTACCTGGCAATTCAGATCTGATCACCATACACGGCTAAAGAAATTTTAAGCAACGTTTCAATTCTGAATGATGGTCTCACACCAGGGCGAGCGATACTGAGAGTAACATTCCACTCTGTAACGTGTGCCACAATATACTTTGTATCATATTAAATTAATTAATAGTGAAATAACACAAATTAATCAATAAAATTTATTCACGCACGCCGGGATTCGAGAAACTTACCCGTCAACCACAAAGGCCGTCGTCAGATCACTTATTTGGTTGTCAAAATAATAATATGTGGAATGTAATAAGAATATGATACTTGTCAATTTATAAAGCAAAAATATAATATATAAATATTATTGTAAAACATGGCTAATAATTATTTTTGTAAAATGGAGATCCACCAAGAATGAGCAATAAAAAATAATATTTACAAAATAGTTTCTTAATAATAATTTTTCAATAATAATAATAATGATAACAACATAAATAATGATAATAAGAACATATTATATCGGGATGTTCTATATTAGCGCCTTCCGAATATACTTTTAGACACAATCAGATTTTAAAAATAATTCATCAAAGTTTGGTAATTAAACATAAATTGATTGACTGCCGTAATGTAGTACCATATTATGAATACGAACCAAATTCGTTTTTAGAAAAAGAATTTTATAAAATATATTATGATAAAACTATACTAACAGACAGAACGATTCGTCATAATAGACCCGATATAGTTTTATTTGACAAAATTAAAAAAATAACTTATATCATTGATGTCGCTATTCCAAATTCCTGTAATATTCAAAAATCTGTTTCTGAAAAAATTAGAAAATATACAGATTTAGGAAATGAGATTAAAAGAATTTGGCATTCTCGGACTATAAAAATATTACCATTTGTTATTTCGGCTCCTGGCATTATACCTAGCTCTCTAATTCAAAATTTAGGCTTATTAGATTTGTCAAAGAATCTTTATATAAAAATGCAAAAATCAGTCATGTAGGATTACGAAAGATTTTTAAAATATTTATATTGATTTATCGGTTTTTATTTATTGGTTTATCGGTAGGATTTATCGGTTCAGTTAGGAGTTCTATCGAGCCGAACCCTCTGATATGAAAATATCTGGAGTCGGTGAAGTATTTTCCCATATGGTCTCTGGTAGGTTGACGTGTTGTTCTTGTATAGTTTTGTATTTAGTATGCTTATACAATGCAATTACATCGCGTGAATTGACTAGATTAGCATTTGTGGAAAAGTGTGTGGAAGGATTAAGTTTTTCCTGTGAGGAAGATTTAACCCGGACATAAAATCTAGAGAACAATTAGGCATAGCTTGGTTCATGAGAGTTTTATAATAAATAATGTAGTTAGGGTTAGGTTCTTCTCCGGAAGACTTTCCACTGGCTCGGCTGGAACCGGGGCATCAGACCTTATTCCACAATCATTCAATTCAATATAATTAATAATTCCCACATGCATACTATTCCAGTTCATCAAAACCTTCACCCACAACAACTCAAGTGATTTTTGGCATATTCCGTCATTTTCACAAAACGTCTTGAGCGATTCGTTGCCATAATATGCCAAATTTACCCACCTTTCATACAACTTTTTATAAATTTTCCGTATTCTGTAGTCTGAGTTTGAATTAGCTGTATGGGTTGTTCTTCTTTTTAACCTACAAAAAGTTGTCTCCAGTGGAGAAAAATTCAACCGAATTACCAGTTAACACCATGAGTTATATGTTTAGTATTGCCATTTAAAACAGGTCGCGTGCTGTTGGCGTGCCGGTGCGCGCCCTACAGCCGAATAAAAAAAAAAAAAAACTTTTTGATATGCGATTTTAAACCTTACGTATTAAGAAAATGTATGAAGAACAAGGTCAGAATCGCTTGGGGCATTCTTGTTCTTGACGTAACAGATATAAGAAACACACCTAGCCTCTCGAATTATTATTTAAAATGGTTTCTCTGACTTTCTAAATGTCACTTCTCCCGCGATTTTCAACTGTCAAACTGGGGGGGCCGCGGGTAGTAAAAAGATCGAAAAAACTATCAATTTGTCAAATAAACGCAAGTAAAGTTGTTTGTAGGTGTAGTTTGTTGTTCAAGGAATGTATTTCGGTAAATATTACATACCAGAGTATATAATTAACCCACAAAATTTACGTCAAAAGTCAAAACATCGCGAAATTTTCGAATTTCATCCGTAAACACCGAGGCGTTCAACCGGTTAAACAACAGTGGCGCCCTCCTTTGTTTTCTACTCTTATTTGACAAACTGTACGTAGCATATCACGTGTCTCCATATTCAAATTCGAAGGCATATATATTTTAATAACAATTTGTAAAGTAGGTACTAATTATTATAAATAAAAATCCTTAAGTGGTAAATAAATAACACTAACTAACCACTTTACCAATTCTCTTTAGGGATTGGCTGACTACATGTGGTAAATGAGAGAACTATATTTACGACTTGAATGTTTCAACTTTTCAAATTTGAATGGTTAACCTTTGGTCGCTCATTGCAGTGGCTGTTAACCTTTAACCTCTCTAATGCGAGGGAAGAAACTCAAAAATTTCGCGATGTTTTGACTTTGACGTAATATTTTGCGGATTTATTTTATGCTATCGTATATAATATTTACCGAAACACGTTCCCCGAACAATAAACTATGCTTACAAATAATATTACTTGCGTTTATTTGACAAATTGATAGTTTTATCGATCTTTTCATGACATGCGACGCTCAAAGTTTGACAGCTCAAATCGCGGCAGAAATTTCATTTCGAAAGTCATAGATATGTGCAAAGATGATTATTTCAGAGGCTAGGTGTGTTCCTTATATCTGTTACGTCAAGAACAAGAATGCCCCAAGCGATTCTGACCTTGTCCTTCATACATTTTCTTTATACATAAGGTTTAAAATCGCATCTCAAATTTTTTTTTTTTTTATGGCGCGTCCTGGGCGCGCAATCGGCAAACCAGGGGGTAATAGTAAATTATTATGAAATAATTGAAAATACACGGTCCGACGCGCATGCTTTGCAGTGTGGCAATTCAATAAACATTGCCAGAATTTAAAAATCGAATTACAAGAGCGCCATATTAACGATCAGCATAATCCATGTGAAATGAATTCACATTTATCAATAATTTAATTATTTTAAGGCACTTAACATTTTGAAACAAAGAAAGATCGTGCAAAATATGTTTTATTGCAGTTTAAAAAAGTATTAATAATAATAATATGTTTTATTCCAGGATGAGGGGAGGATAGTGCAATCCCACACGTCCCATATGATTGTGCATATTTTAATACAACAGATTTTATTTAAATAATGAACCAAATAGGTGTACATAGAATAGAAAAAATAAAATAATAAAAAAAATAAATATCAAAATAAAATCAATTCTATGTAGGGCGTGGTCTGGGGTGAGCTCGGGCCCAGCGCTCACTCAGGAGTGGGGTTTGGTGCTGGAACGCTGCGAGTCAAGACATATCAGTCGGGAAGACGAGACGAAAAATGCTCCACACGGAGGTGATTACGGGATGTTAGTTAATAAGTGATTGAACCATTAAAAAACCACTTTGATGTGTGTATTAGTGTAATGTCTGCTATATTCACATTCAGACATCTTATGAGGTGTTGGGCTTCTTCCAATGAATGTTAGGTTATTTGCTTACTAGTTGTTCATTACTTGTCGTGTATATTTATAAATGTTATATTTGACTGGACAGACGTCATTATAACACTGGCTACGAATTAGTTCTGACGGCGGAGGCTCACTTTATCCACTGGAACACTTAATCTACTCTCATCGTAACATCGGCATTAGATGCTCTGGCGATATTACTTCAGCGGACATATGTTGGGGTGTGGCAGAAGCTCTAACCTATCGGTATCTATTAAGGCACCAGACCATCGCATATTAAAAAAAACCATACATCCGATTTGCATGCACCAAGTCTTAAAGAACTGTTCGAAAATCCAGTCTCTATGGCACCATGTAGGGGAATTTTCATATCTAAAAAAAAAAGGTTGAAAAACGCAGTTTCGAGAAAAACAAATTCAAAGTTTTGCTGAAGGGTAGGTAATTCAACTTACAAATTGTTTCAAACGGCTTCACATAAAATGCTGTATCTCCGTCAATTTTACGAATTTCTTTAAAACATTTGGTGAGAGCATTTTTAACAAATGCATCTTTCCGAAAATGAAATTTAAAAAAAAAATACAATTTTTTTATTTTTTACAGTGCTCTGGTGCCTTAAATCATGTGTGTATCCAATACATGTAATATAATATCCAATACATTTCCTTAACTGTGCGTAGCCAATACACTACAAATAGTTACTGAAATATTCTAAATACAGTGAAACCCTCTTAAGAAGTTTCGTGGCTTAAGAAGTTTGGTTTTTTTCAGTCCCTCGGCCCAAAATTGCCCCACATGAAAGGTTTTCCGGCATAAGAAGATTTTTTCCGGTCCCATGGAAAACTTCTTAAGAGGGTTTTACTCTACATTCAATTGAAAGATTGGAGTACAAAATGGCTGGCAAATATTCATGGCATACATTGTGCATTAGATTATACTAGCTTTGCCTGTTGCAGAGGCAACCAAGGGGTTAAACACTACGCGATTTGACGTGTGAACGCGGATGAAGCGAAGAGTGTGTGTTAAATAAAATAGGTAGAGAAAAAAACGATGTTTGTAATTTGTTACCCGTAACGTATAATTTACTGTTGCAAAGATTCCTACCACTGTGCCACTTTGGTCGCCGACACTTTAAAATCGTCCCAGGAGCTTACCGCTCAATTCAGTACTGAACCAATCCAGCCGCCCGACTCAGGGCGTTCAGTATTTCATTTAATTTAAATTAGAAAAACCGATAGAGCCTTATCTCGAAAAAGGGTCCTCGGAGTTTATCGTTCAAGTTTTTCACTCAGCCCTTCGGATTGTGTAGGTCGAGATGCGTAATTTGATATCCATCTCGGGTACGGTAAGGTTTAATTTTGAAAAAAAAAAAAATGGATTTTGGAAAAATTTTTAATTTAAAAAAAAAAGTTGATTTTGGAAATTTTTTGATTATAAAAAAAAAAATTTTGTATTTTGAAAATTTTTAAATTTTGAAAAAAAAAATTCGATTTTGGAAATTTTTGAACTCAATAAAACTGAAAGTAATTTTTCAAAAAATGGCGATATAAAAATGTATTTTTCAGAATTTTTCATCAACTAAAACTAAACCAAACTGGGGATGCCGTAGTCTCACTGACTCCAAACGGCACCAGGTTGAGACTTTTGTGCGGTATTCACATTGAAGTTTAATTTAAAATGTACGAACGATTAGTTCTCGTACAGTATTCAAAAGGTACCTTCACCATTTGGAAAAAAAAGTGGACCACCTTAATTTAAATTTACTCATATTATTAGAAATGTTCAGAATATATAGTATCCGAGTATGTACCTACGGACTTTGTCAAAAAAAAATTCGAGTGCAGTTTATACGCGGTAGAAGTGAAACTTTACCAAAACAATCTCAACCAATACTTTTTCATATGTCAACTATTTTTTATCAAAGCGGCCGACGGGCACAGTTGATGCGTCGCAGGAGCAGTAATCGTCATTTCCGTTACATCCGAAATCCAAATCACAGCCGTGCTATAGAAGTATCATTTCAAAACTCCCGTCTTTGTATGTTTCTTTTTATTTAAATTCATCATTTTTGTCAATGAAAGGATTGCCTCCCTAGTCTAGTAAATAAATGTATTCTCTGTAATATTTTACTCCTGCGTATTATGTGCTCCCGGTATATTTTCAATATTGTACGTCACCCTTTTAGTCATTTTTCACACAAACGGCGCCATTAAAATGTATTTTTCAAAATTATTTATCAAATAATAATTTTAATGCAAAATCGTTCAATAAAAAATAAATCAAGGACCTACACATGAGTACCTACATATTTTTTGAATAAATATTACGAATCCTAATTTTTTAAATTTTGAAATTCGGTTTTGAAATGATATTTGAATGTGTATGAAGCCTTAACCTTTTACAAATTAATTTAATTTCATTAAAAGTATCCAGGATAAATAGTCACGACCATCTTTGTTTGTGTCCGTTTATTTGATATCTTGTTTTTTTTTATTTTTAAAAGAAAAAAGGCCCTTGGTATTTAAGTACCTATCTTGTCTAGTAAATAAGTATATTTTATTCAATATTTTACACTTGCAAATTGTGTATTCCTGATGGAAACTCAATATTGTAAAGCGCCCTCATTATCATTTTTCACAAAACTGCGCCATACAATTATTTTATTTTTGATCATAAAATAACTCGAACAATTTTATTGCAGTAAAAAAATTACAGAAAAAAAATATTCTTTCAAAGAATGCTTGTAGGTGGTACTTAGCCATACACCCATAATGTTTTTTATTATTTAATAATGTCCAAAGCAATCGAATCCTTACTAACACAATCATAAATGAAAAGTGTTTAGCATTGTATTTGGACCCATCTTACTTAAAAAACGTTCCGATTTATCTAGTACTAATTTCCTTCGCAACTACAAAAGTCTACCTACCTGAAATAATGCATTTTGGCAAAAAGTGCGACCATCCCGAGTGATTTCTTTTATTTCAAATCATTAATTTTTTATTTGATATCTAAAGGAAAGGAACCGATGCGTAGGCCGGTACCTACCCGGTTCTTACGCAGACAACAATATTGATGTAGGTACCTAAGCATTTCCTTAAAAAAATCCGTTCATCTTACGAACAAATTTGCAATAATTCAACGGAAAAGTACCTACCCTGTAATTAAACGTGTTCTTTTTATATGGCCAGCAACATTTTCTCTTCTGTAGGAAAATTCAAAGCACGTTATTTTCCTCAAACGTCATATTTTCCGTAGCGTATAGTGAAATATTTTTAATGGTTTGCGTATGTAACGACCGTTGAAATAGTTTTTCGAATCTGTCGACCAAGATAATATTAAAAAAAATTAAAGCCAGAATCGGTTTTCGAGCCCCAGGGGCGTTTTCAAATAGGCGACTCCGAAACAGGCTGGAAGCCGTTTTTTTATTAGGCTTAATCATAATTTTCTCCTAACTGACGTGTCTTGAAACTCAAGATGGTTTTTTATTTTCAATTTTTAGTGAGTAAAAAGGAAATTAAGTTCCTACTCGACAGCTGATTTTACTGGCCGCCAAATTTTTCACTTTCGACGGTAGTGAAATCTTAGCAAATGTCAAAAATAATGTTAAGTATTATGCAATATTGCAGAACATTTTGGATGAAATGCGTTACATGTCGCGGTTTTTAAAATCTTAATAATACTCTCTACTACGAATCTGTCGTAAAACATCTCCGGCGGAAGGGTTATTTTTAACGCAATCTCGAATTCCGTGACGCACCTATAAAATGCCATTTTTTCCCAGCAACGCCGTAAAATTTTTAAGAATAAATCCCTAGCAAATTGCACTTTGTATGAGAAAAAAGTCTTAAAAAAGTCTTAAAAAATCTTAATTTCTTGTCTCGCCAAAATGGTCTCTGCTGTCGGTGAAACTGGATAGGCAGGGTGGTCGATTTTCGCTTGAGGGGGGGGGGGTGTACTGAATCGCATTTCAAGCGAAAGCGATCCTTAGGGTGGACGAACTTAAGGGGCGGCAAGGTCGTCTTTTGACTGTATGACCCATGTGAGTTTTTCGAAAAACTGTGCAATACTATACTAACTAGCTTTGCCTGTTGCAGAGGCAACCAAGGGGTTAAACACTACGCGATTTGACGTGTGAACGCGGATGAAGCGAGGAGTGTGTGTTTAATAAAATAGATGAAGAAAAAAACGATGTTTGTAATTTGTTACCCGTAACGTATAATTTACTGTTGCAAAGACTCCTACCACTGTGCAACTTTGGTCGCCGACACTTTTAAAACGTCCCAGGAGCTTACCGCTCAATTCAGTACTGAACCAATCCAGCCGCAACGACTCAGGGCGTTCAGTTTTTCATTTAATTTAAAATAGAAAAACCAATAGAGCCTAAAAGGGTCCTCGGATTTTATCGTTCAATTTTTTCAGTCAGCCCTTCGGATTGTGTAGGTCGAGACGCGTAATTTGATATCCATCTCGGGTACCGTAGGGTGTAATTTAAAAAAAAAAAAATTTTGGATTTTCGAAATATTTGAATTTCGAAAAAAAAATTTTTGGACTTTTGAAATTTTGAAATTTGCAAAAAAAAAATTTTGGATTTTGGAACTTTTTGAATTTTCAAAAAAAAATTTTTTGGATTTTGTAAATTTTTGAATTTTCAAAAAAAAATTTTTTGAGATTTGGAAATTTTTTAATTTTGGAAAAAAAAATTTTGTTTTCTGGAAATTTTTTGATTTTTGAAAAAAAAAATTTTGGATTCTGAAAATTTTTTAATTTTGGAAAAAAAAAATTTGGATTCTGGAAATTTTTTCATTTTAAAAAAAACTTTTTTGGTTTCTGGAAATTTTTGAATTTTAAAAAAAAAAACTTTGGTTTCTGGAAATTTTTTAAATTTGGAAAAAAAAATTTCGGATTCTGGAAATTTTTTAATTTTGAAAAAAAAATTTTTTGGTTTCCGGAAATTTTTGAATTTTGAAAAAAAAAAATTTCGGTTTCTGGAAATTTTTTAATTATGAAAAAAAAAATTTTTGTTTTCTGGAAATTTTTTAATTTTGGAAAAAAAAATTGTTGGATCTCCGAAATTTTTGAACTTATAACTGAAAGTAATTTTTCAAAAAACGGCGCTATAAAAATGTATTTTTCAGAAATTTTAGAGACTTAAACTAAACCCAACTGGGGATGCCGTAGTCTCACTGACTCCAGACGGCAGTAGTTGGGACTCTTGTGCGGTATTCACATTGAAATTTAATTTAAAATGTATGAACCCGTACAGTATTCAAAAGGTACCTACACCATTTGGCAAAAAAAAATTGGACCATCTTTATTTAAATTTACTCATTTTATTAGAAATGTTCAGAATAAATAGTATCCGAGAAGGACGTTGTCAAAAAAAAATTCGAGTGCAGCTTACTGTAGTTTTTCAAAAACCGGCGCTATAAAAATGTATTATTCAGAATTTTTCAGAAACTAAAACTAAACCCAACTGGGGACGCCGTAGTCGCACTGACTCCGGACGGCAGTAATTGGGACTCTTGTGCGGTATTCACATTGAAATTTAATTATAATGTATGAACCCGTACAGTATTCAAAAGGTACCTACACCATTTGGCAAAAAAAAATTGGACCATCTTTATTTAAATTTACTCATTTTATTAGAAATGTTCAGAATAAATAGTATCCGAGTAGGACGTTGTCAAAAAAAAATTCGAGTGCAGCTTACTGTAGTTTTTCATAAAACGGCGCTATAAAAATGTATTATTCAGAATTTTTCAGAAACTAAAACCAAACCCAACTGGGGACGCCGTAGTCGCACTGACTCCGGACGGCAGTAATTGGGACTCTTGTGCGGTTTTCACATTGAAATTTAATGTAAAATGTACGAACGAATAGTTCCCGTACAGTGTTCAAAAGGTACCTACACCATTTCGCAAAAAAAAAAATTGGACCATCTTTATTTAAATTTACTCATTTTATTAGAAATGTTCAGAATGCTCATCCAACGAATGGTTCCCGGGGCGGCAGTACCAATGCCCGCCTCTTACGTTGAATAATTATCGTAAAGAAGCAAAATACAAAAAAAAAGCGTTATGTAACTTTAATATTAAAAAAAATAGATCCCTTAAATATCTAGGCTAAAGACGAAGGTAGCGCAACACGGCATAACAGCCCAAAAATAATTACAAAAGAAATTATCCTTTCAATTTCAAATAATTTCATTACAAATTTCCAAAAAAAAAACATATGCAATTCCCATACGATGATTCCGAGTTGTTATGTGCAGGTACCTACCTACTCAGATTCTCAGTTGGTACACCTGCACATACGTAAAAAAAAAACACGCCATTAAAATGTATTTTCAGAATTTTTTATCAAATAATCATTTCAATGGAAAAAAGTTCGCAAAGTATTTATATTAATAAATAAGACGAATCCTATTGCATTGGAGCCTATCTATCGGGTACCTACTTAGTTCGTCATTCGTAGACGTACAATATTCTGCAATTATATTTTCATCGCTGGCAAGACCGAAACGCAAAAATGTTGTCACCACCTCGAGCACGGCCTGAAAATCGAGTTGTTTTTAACGTTTTCCATACAAACAACGCTGTCCTGGCCCGATTGAAAAGTTTAGTTGGCGGAGAGCTTGGCCTTCCGCCATTTGTAAAATTTCAAAATCCAGTGTTACCAGGTGTGAGAAAATTTACCCAACCTGAATTTATTTGTAAGAAAATTAGGTGTCCTACTGGCCAGCAAAATTATGCACCCTCGAGAAAGTGCGAGTTTTGCGAAACGTCAGAAAATATCATTTTTCCGCGCGCTATCGTGTAACATTTTGAATGGTGACCGACATATTTGTCGATTTTAAAAGTTTCCTTAACTTCTATTCTTCGTATTTATCGAAAAACATCTTCGCCAGAATGCGTATTTTCGACGATATCTCGAACCGCGTGTCGTACCTATAAAATGTCATTTTTTAGCAGAATCGCCATTAAAATAATTTCTAGCAAATTCGTTTCGCGTAAAGGAAATGCGATTAAGATTTCTTATCTTTTTTGCAAATGCGAACCTGTCGGCGGGAAATATAACCAGGCCGATTTCTTCGTCGATGAGAGATTCAGTCGGAGGTTCCAGTTATCGCCGCTGATTTTGTATCAGTTTTTTCCGTTGACTTTTTGCGTTTCTCAAATAAGAAATTCGTGCGAGTTTCCTGTCACGCGATAGTGGTCCTTCAGGTGTATGAAACTTAAGGGGCAGCTAGGTCGTTTTTTGCCTAAATTACAAAAGTGAGTTTTTCGAAAAACTGAACAATACTATATGTATAATAATGCATTGAATAAATAATCAAAAATATACAAGAGTTGCAGATATACAAGAGTTGGAAATTGCAATTAAAAAGAAGCCATTCTAATATGTGCATTACTTTGCATGGTAAACACATTCCCCTATAGCAAGATTTCCCAAACTTTTTCCGCAACGGAACCCTTTGCAAACCTGCAAATTTTAATGGAACACTTGGCTTATGTTCTAGATTGGACAATTTCTAAAAGCAAAAATTTGAAAAAAAAAAAAATTAAGCACATTATTTATAATTTATCATTTATATTCCATCTTTTGTTTATTTATATTTTCATTAAACTATTTTTACCTTTTCCATTTTTTATTTACACATTTATAATATAAACAAAAAAAATGGAATTCAAACAAACAAAAAATTGAATAAATAAAGCACGTAATAACTTTGATGATTTCGAGTCCGTGAATTGCATTTCTTCTTGACATCAGGCACAATATTAGCAAGTTGGATTCTAATATCTGGTGTGGCGTCGAGCCTGTTCCTGCACTTTGATTTCGTTGCAGCATAATTAGAAAATCCCTCTTCACATAAATAGGTTGTAGAAAATGAAAGTAACACAATAATAACATTTTTGATAAATTGATGTACTCTTCCGACAAACTTGCCCAGAATTCATAAAGGTTGATTTTCTACCTGGAAAAGTCTACTACATAAATTAAGAACTATGGAAAAAATTTAAACAAATAAACAAGAGTCCCATTTGCGACCATTGTTTTTTTCTGTTTTTTCTGTGTCTTGTTTTCTTTCATATTTTCATTTAAATTATAAGTGTTATCTTCTTCTTCAATGAAATAAACATTTCTTTTGAATAATATCAGTAGTGTTGCAATATGAATATGTGTTCACTATATTAAATGAAATTCTTCCGACAAATTGTCACGGAACCCCTGCCCTATAGTTCTACTAAACATATTTTAAATTTTGCAAGACTGATAAACAATCATTTACAATACATTAATGGTTGTTTATCAGTTGTGTAAAGTTTAAAACACATTTAATGGTAAGGCCCATTATGTACAAGGATAAGATAACAATTTTCCATTAACCCTTTGAGCCTCTTAAAGCCAAATATGACCTGGCGCCCAAACGTATTATTATCTTTTTTCCCTTGTGTCAAAAAATGTGATTTTTTTTTAACGTTAGAAGGAGAAATATTATCAGTTTGTATCAAATACAATTCGGTTAAACTTTCAAAACTAATTCTTATTTTTTATGGCATGAATGAGCTAAAAAGGAAAGTAACAATTTTATTCAAAATTCCCGAAATAAAATTTTTCTTGAAGTAAAAAATTAATTTAAAACGTGGGAAGTGTTTTTGACAACATTTTTTACATTTGATATTAAAATATTATTATTAGAAATATCCATTTTTTTAAAATACATACATCCCCTTAACTTTTCTTATTTTTTTTTTTACATTTTTACATGCCACACAGGAGGCTCTGAGGAAAATAATTTCCCTCAGGGCCTATGTCATCTTTGGAGATGCTGTGTGGAGGGTGTTTTTGAGGAGAGGAAGGAATGAACATGGATCTTGAAAAAAAGAAGTATTTTAGCAGGCGTTCCTCAAGGTTCCATATTAGGCCCTATTTTATATATCATTTATGTATAATTTATTAAGTACATTTTTAAACATGTAAAACACTTTGTATATGCGGATGATACTGCATTGGTAATTTCACACAGTGATTTGCAATTATGTATTGAACTCTTACAAAAAGATTATATTGAACTTTTGAAATGGTCTCATGACTCTGGTTTACTCATAAATGCAAAAAAAACTAAATTGATACATATTAGATCACCCAATGCCAAGGCAAATATTATGACACCTGAAATAAAAACACACAGCTCAGATTGCTTACACGTTGGTATCTCTGATTTGTGTACATGTGAAAATATTGAAGTTGTTAAAAAATATGCTTATTTAGGTGTAATTATTGACTGCTATTTCAAATGGGATTTACAAATAAATAAAGTCTGTCAACGACTCAGATCTGTTGTTGGCAGATTATATAAATTAAAATTTTATGTTCCAATATGCACACTTCGAATAATATATTTATCATTAGCTGAATCTATTATCAGGTATGGAATTACAGCTTGGGGACTTTCCTGCAAAACAAATGTAAATCGTGTTCAATCAGTTCAAAATTCATTAGTTAAATTATTAGCTCATAAAAGTTTATACGAAAAAAGGCATAATGTTCCGTACTTTTACCAAAATCTCAAAATTCTCCCAGTAAGAGCAATTCTGTGGTATAAAATTATATTTCAGCATATGAATAGCTCTATATACATTAATAAACTGGACCACACTTACAATACTCGTTTTATGTTAAATGAAGGACTAATTGTACCTAAGCATTTAAACAAATACGGACAAAGAACGCTGGACTACATGATACCTAATTGCTTAAATATGTTACCTGCCGAAATTAAAAAATGTACAAATGGTAAATTAAATATTATGTTGAAGAATTGGCTCGCCGAAAGAAATAATTTGTATTAGACTGACACAAAAATTGTAACTGCATAACAAAGTAAAATAAGTTTATATCTTCAAAGTAAAAGTACCCATCGACAAACTGCTTAAAAGTAGTTTATTGGGACTTTTCTTTTTTCTGTATATTTTTTTATTTCTTGTAGTAATAATGTATTACTTTGTATTTATAATAAATAAATAAAAAAAAATAAAAACAAAATAAAAAAGAGACCCATGTTGTAGGAGGGAGGAAACACAGAGACCGGCAAATCGTTCCACAGCCGAGCTGTTGAACTCAAGAACGAATCGTAGAAACGATCCGTTCTCATGTGACTAATGTCAACCGTGTACAAATGTTGAGCGCGCGTTTGGCGTGTTTCCCGACTACGCACCGGTGCCGAGGGGATCAATGACGCTAGTTCCTCGGAGCATCTTCCATTGTAATACCGGTAGAACAAGGACAGCATTCCCACCTGGCGCCTGTGCTCTAAAGATTGCAATCCATTTGTTAAATTAGGAGAGTCTATCAAACGGACCGCCCGTTTCTGCACAGAGTCAAGGTTTTTTTTTTAGGTATTTTGGGGCTCCAGACCAGAGGTGGCTGCCAAATTCTTATGATATGAATGATGTTAATCTTATTTGTGTATCGCAGATTCGTGATCTTGGTGTTATATTCCACGAGAGTCTACAGTTCAACGTGCACATCGATGAAATAACAAGCGATGCAATAATATATTTAAATACTTTTTTTTTCTCTTCTATATAACCAATGTACAATAACTGTTAAAATTTGAAAAAAAATACATATAAAACTTTATATTACAACACATAAATACTTGTCACACATAAACATAAATAAACACGTAAACACCTCAGCACAGGTTCTCCTAGTGAGGTGTTCACGAAACATACAACAATACCTATCCACAGTTTCACCTTCACAAACCTACCTTACACCCAACATAATAAAATTATAAAGGTAAATACTGTAATGTATAGAAATAAATAAAATAAATAAATAAATGAGAAAACTAGGTTTTATTTTGAGAATGGGGGCAAATTTTAAAAGTATGTCAACATTAAAACACCTGTATTGCTCATTAGTACGAAGCAGATTATAATACTCATACACATTACACTTTGTTTTATTTCAGGTTTTATTATTAAATTATTAGGTTTTTTCTTAGATATTATATTATGAATGTTTTAATTGTTAGAACCTGCAGACAAGCTGCCATATGACAGCTTTGTGGGTATACTCTAATTCTTGTACAAAATGTTTTTCTGTAATTTAATAAATAAAAAAATAAAAAAAATAAAATAATATGGATAAATATTTTAAGCTGAATTGTATTGGTTTTTTTTTTTGTAAGTACAACTCGCACTATTTCATTTCTTTTAATTTATGTTATAATATTCTATACCCAACTAGTTGATTGCATTCTTATTTGTTCTGTTTTATTGATTATGTAACACATGTTATTAATATTGTGAATATAAATTTCCTTCTATTCATGTAAAAGCCCACCAGTGCGTAAATAAATATAAATAAATAAAAACGCCGAATGCTCTGCAGGTAATTAATCATTCATTTCGTAGAATTGGCAATAATATGTTTCTTTTGTTTTTTCCCTGTTATTTGTGTTCCAAGTTTTGTATGCAGCCAGCTGCCATTTAATTTCCTTCAAAATTGCAAGTGGTTCTAGGCTTTTGGCAGTGACCCTGCACGTCCCTGATTGCTTTGCGGACTATCATACCAAATTATCTTATTACTAATTAGTATATATGTATGTAAAAAACAAAAATGTTCGATTTATGAATATATATAACTTTATGAATAAAAACATGAAAAAAAAACTTACGAAAAAAGATTTTATTTTATTATTTTTAAAAATTTTATTTTTATGTTTTTCTTTACTTTAATCCAACAAATAAATAAACAAATTTAAAGAAATTAATTCATTTGAATATATGGTTCAAAAGTTACAAAAGATCTAGTAGACCAATGTAGGTTTTCAATTTTTGGTAAAAAATCAATTATGTGGCCAATGGGTTAAAAAAAAACAAAGCCTACATTTTTGGACCTTCTGACAAAATGTCCCTGAGGACGGAGGGGTTAAAAGAGTTGTATTGGCCTTGTATCGAACGAGTTCACAAGAGCAAACGAGACAACACAAAAACTCAAAAATGGAATTTACGCTCAGCACCGTACCGTGCCGCCAGCACACACATTTATGTCGCCCCCTCCACTTAATAATGGGAGAGCTGCTATTGGCTAACGAAACAATGTGCGTTTCGCTCATCTTCCAAACGATGTCTAACTGCTATTATCTTCTTCAATTAACTTATCAATTGAAAACTCAAACGCAATTGGTAATTAACACACGCAGTCAAAATCGGACTCGAAAACACATCTGAATAACCACGCAACGCTTTCACCAGAGACTACAGACAGCAATGAACACCACCAAGAAAATAGTCGCCTATTTACGTTGCCCCCACCCCACGACCAGCTGAGCTGCGATTGGCCAATGATGAACAAAGGAAATATCTAAATCGAGAATAATTACGATAACGAATTCATTTTCCCAAAAACTTGGAGCTAAATTTCGAAAAACTGGCGATAATTAGGATCGAAAAATAAATATCATCGCCGAAAAATGGACATAAGCAAGTATAACAACTTGAAAACTGACGTCTATCAGTGATTATTGCGCTTTAAGAAAAATGTTTAATCCTCAATATTGTACTTCATACCACAAATGTAAACTTATTTCTTTTTTTGTAAAAACAATAAAAATTATGTGAGACTTTGGTTTTGGGGATCGGGACTGTTTTGATAATGGTTTTAACATACAATTTTTACAAATCTGACCGTAAATCGTAGCAATTAGGAAAAATAGGTAACACAAACGCCCTACAAAGAAAAGGGAGGCTTTGTGCCCTAAAAGTCCAACCCGGATTTGCCCTATAAATACAGAAGACAAATCGGTCATAAGTCAGCCAGCAAGAAACAGTTTCCAAGAAACCGAGTCTCCAAGTTCAAACCTATGTTCAAGTGTTTTATTAATGTACTAAATTCAGTTCTACCTTCTTCTCAGTATCCCAGTACCCCAAAGTCTCCAAAAGTCTGCAAGCCTTTTAACCAATCGCCGAATAAAATTTTTAAAATAAATTTTTGGAATGCGATTTTAATCCTTATGGATAAAGAAAATGTTGGACGAAGGACAAGGTCAGAATCGCTTGGAGCATTCTTGTTCTTGACGTAACAGATATCAGAAACACACCTAGCCACTCGGAATAAATTTAATTTATCCATGACTTCTATCTTCATTTTTGCCGCGATTCGAGCTGTCAAACTGTGAGCGTCGTGGGTCATGAAAAGATCGATGAAACATATAAATTCATCGAACAAACGCAAGTAATGTTGATTTTATGCATAGTTTATTGTTCAAGGAATGTGTTTCAGTAAATATAATATACGATAGCACAAAATAAACCCACAAAATATTACGTCAAAGTCAAAACACCGTAATTTTACGTCATTTCCTCCCTGGCATTTAAAAGGTTAATACAGAATCTGTACAAACGTCCCAAAAACTCGTTTCGTATAGGCCTTGAATTTAAAATTCCAAATGTACAATAAATTGTGTCAATTTCAAGATATCAGAGCTCACCCTTTGGGAGTGTGTGGTGCATCGTTACACATATGTAGTTATCTTTACAATGACTAGACTTATTCTAAATTGATACAGTTGGAAATGTTTATTAGAATATGTAACAATAAGATATAAAATAATAATACATAAAGAAACTTAAAAAGAACAATGGCGCAGAGAAAACTCCTGAAAAGCATAATATCTTTCATTGAAAATACTTGGTGGACGTCCAAGATAGTCGTGTAACACTAACCCCCCCCCAAAAATACGTTATAAAAGTAATACATACATAATAATAGAAAAAATCAAATTGCTACCTACAAAGTTGGTGTTATAGGAGACATTAAATACGTTGGCAAATTTCAGAAGCAAAAATTTTCCCAATACATTGCTGGTGAAATAGACTAAAGATTGCATAATACATAGAATAAATAGGGATCAGATTAATAGCTTCAGAGAAAATTCACAATACTTTATGGGCGCTTTAGACAACACCTTATTCATAGTTTTCACCTTTCATAGTTTTCAGAAAAATGCGTTTAAAGTTTCGAAAGAAGTTTACATGTAGATATTTGAAATGATGTTCACTTAATTCGTACAAGAAATAACTCGATGTCTTCAGGTATAAAATGAACCCTTCAAAAGGTCATTTATATCTCGGAATACAAAGAAAGAAAAGAGTAGCTGCTACTCCGGTCTGTACTCCGCCTACTTTCTAACAATCCGAGACGTCTTTACAAATATGCATATATCTCGGAAAATACTTATCGGATCGATAAGTATTTTACCCAACTCAAATTTTGATTTTTCAGAGATATCTGACAAATCAATTTGATAATCGTACAGGGCGGGGCAGAATGGAGTCCCTAGTTTAAAAAAATCACTGAAGGCCCCCCCAGATCCAGTAGAGGGGCGGGGCAGGTACCGTTAGGTCGAGGAAATATTAGCGTTTTCAATAGGGATCATGCCGTGGTTAGGTGAGCTGCGGGGCTTTGTTGTGGAGACGTTCTTTAAAAACGGGGAAAGCGTTGTCAATACGCAGAGGGCTTTTCGGATCCGGTTCGGGTTAAATCATGATCAGTGTTCCTGATCCTAAAACCATTCGGAAATGGATCAGTAACGTAAGGTTGACAGAATCTGCAGTTCGTAAAAATACCAGTTGGGCGACCTAAAAGTGTGCAAACACCTGAAAACATCGCATCAGTAAGAGCTTCAATTGAACAGGAATTGAGCCCACAAGATTTTGTGAAACGTAGAGATGCTTGCATTACAATCGTAACTGCTAAAGCTCTTTCCAGGCGGCCTGATCTCTTCGCAGGGGGATATTATTCCATGGCCCTCTCGCTCCCCTGATTTGACCCCGCGCGACTTTTTTCGGTGGGAATACGTCAAAACTGAGGTAAACAAACTTTGACCTCGAACCCTTGAAGCTCTGAGGAGGCGATTGAGGACGTCATCGCTGGAATTCTGCAAGATATGCTGGGATAGTGGCCGAAAGGCTCAATGTGTGTATTGTTCGTCAAGGCCAATGTGTATTGTTCGCCAGACGATTTCATTTTCAAAACATCATAAAAAAAACTATTATCAAATTTATTTTTCAGCATTAAAAACCGTTTTTATGTATTTTGAAGCTTTTTTTTTTCAATTCTACCTTCAGATCAGGGTCTGCATTCTGCCCTAACCTGTATCAAATCATAGATATGAAAATAATGATTGTGTTAAACCAAGATTATCCATACTGGTCCTGAAAAGGATTCCATCTGGGAATCAGTATGGAAATAGTGCTGTGTTAAGCACCCATCAGTGAAATAAATTTCAGATCCCTATTCACGACTTAAACATTGATGTTGGTTAAGAAAGTGATAGCACGCTCAGGAGGTCTCGCACGGTCGACCGATAGAATCTATTCAATACGATATTTGCTAAATTTATCATCTTTGTCAGTTGGTGTTAACAAATGATTCTTACAATCGGTTGACAAAAACCGCCAATTTTAGCGCGGCCTCCTATGTGTCAGTTGGTGTTAACATATGATTCTTACAATCGGTTGACAAAAGCCGCCAATTTTAGCGCGGCCTCCTATGTGTCAGTTGGTGTTAACATATGATTCTTACAATCGGTTGACAAAAGCCGCCAATTTTAGCGCGGCCTCCTAAGTGCCAGTTGGTATTAACATATGATTCTTACAATCTGTTGACAAAAGCCGCCAATTTTAGCGCAGCCTCCTAAGTATCAGTTGATAATAACATTCTTATTATTATTAACTATTTTGTCAACCGATTCTTACAATCGGTTGACAAAAGCCGCCAATTTTAGCACGGCCTCCTAAGTGCCAGTTGGTATTAACATATGATTCTTACAATCTGTTGACAAAAGCCGCCAATTTTAGCGCAGCCTCCTAAGTGTCAGTTGATGTTAACATATGATTCTTACAATCGGTTGACAAAAACCACCAATTTTAGCGAGGCCTTCGGATAAGCTGTCAATATAGAATAATGTTGTTCGTTATGCAAAATAACTGACTTATTGATGAATGGAGATGAACTAACGAAGCTCTTAGAATTGAAAGAAAAATAAGCAATCCACCAACTTAATAATTCATATATGACAAATATTGTCAATTTATAAGAATTTTTAATTTTTCATGGTGGTTTAGGAATGTAAAAGTTGCCAGCATATATCAATTTCCCTGTCAATATGGGTTCGGATGTCAACAGAGCAACCGTGCTCTGGATAGAATCGTCTGAAATTACGCCTATCGATCCGATATTGTAAAGTTATCGATTTCACTGTGCTAAACTCCTAAAATGATATAAGAAAAAGAGAAGGATGAAAATAATGATCATCTAAAGCAAAGATGAATTTCGGAGGCAGGCATAGGTACCGCCGCCTCGGAAACCATTTATTGGATAACCAACATCTCTGCCATAGGTCATTCCAATTGGTTCTTCGCATTTGGTGACTTAGCAAGGGTGCCCAGGTTCGTGGGGTGAGGTACATCTAGGTCTTGGCGTCCAATACGTTTGCCCACCTACTGCATGGCGGGACGGATCGGAAGAGATTGGTTGAAGGAGACCTAACCTAGACCTTTCCAGCCGGACTCTCTCGTCCCGTCGTTTTGCACTGCAGCGAGAGGGATGGATTCATACGTCCGTCTCTCTTAGACACATTGACCCCTAGATTCCTACCCGGCCTCATACGTTTTTCCTTCCCAATGGTTTCTCTCCTTCCTTTCCCTAAGACCCTCCTTACAGCATCCCCATTTTTTTTTCCTCAGGACCTCCTGGAGTAGAGCAAATGTAAAAAAAAAAAATCTAAACTAGTCCCCTAATATGGATTCCACATGGGAATCAGTATGGAATTAAGTGTCATGTAAAGCGCCCATTTTTAAAGTCAATATATATATATACAAATAGTAAGAGATCCCTATTGATTAGTTGTACAATGGTGTGGGTTAAGACAAGGAGGCATGCTCAACTGTATGGACTAAGTCAACGGAGGGAAGTAGAACTCACCAGTATTATCTGCTCCTCTTGGAATGATCACATCGGCAAACTTCTTGGTCTGCAATAATACACATAATAATATTAGTACATAAAATATTACTATTATAAATAGAATCCATCAGGGACCTTGGGGTAATACTGGATGTTAAATTAAACTTTATACAACACACTGACACAAAGCCAACAAAATGCTGGGATTTATAATTTGTGTATCAAAACCTTTCCGCAACATTAACTCGTCAAATGCAACGTGAACAAACGAGAAAATTTCGCGATGTTTTGACTTTTACGTAATATTTTGTGGGTTAATTTTATGCTATCTTATGTAATATTTACTGAAACACATTCCTTGAATACTAAACTATGCATAAAAACAACATCACTTGCGTTTATTTGATGAATTTATATGTTTTACGATCATTTCATCGACTGCGGCGCGAGACTTGACAGACGCCAACTGACAGCCGAGAGGCGGGAAAAAATTCTAGGCCCGTGTCATAAACAATTCCAAAGAAAAAATATCGCTGCGCTAGGTGGGTTCACGGTATCATGAACAACAATGCCCCAAGCGATTCTGACCTTCTTCTTCATACGTTTTCTTTATACAAAAGGGTTAAAATCGCATAACAAAATTATTTTTTAGTGATTATTTTGGCCTGCGCCGATGGTGCGCCAATCACGAGCGGCAATCTAGTGGTTAACACTCTTTATTCCCTTTACACAGCATACATCCGTCCCCATTTAGAACACTGCACACCGATCTGGACTCCTTTTTACCATGCCCATGTCGAAAGAATCAAAAGAATTAAAAAAAAAAATTTTAATCACCTAAATTATAAAAAAAAATTACACCGAATCTTTAAACTTCCACAACTTCAACTCCCTTTACACACGACGTTTAATTTTTGACCAAACCTTATTATTTAAAATTCTGAATAATGGCCTGGACCCGCCAGAGCTTAGGGGCCATGCATAAATTATGTCACACCTTAAGGGGGGGGTAGGGGGGTAGAGAAGTGTGACACTGTGTGACAAGGGGGTCATCAGCTCTGTGACGCCACATGTAAAAATCTAAATATTTTTAATAAAACAAAAATTTTAACTACTGTTTTGATTATTTTTAGATGTAAAATAATAAATAAATAAGTAACCCACTTTTGAGGTATTTAGGGCTGTCTATTTCAATAGAAAGCTAAATCGCTAAAACTAAACTAAATTTAAATTTTAACTGTCAGTTAAAACAACAAGGATGTTAAATAGGACCACGCACTGTTTCAAGTGAGCTTTTGCTTAAAGTAACAATTGTTAGTGTGGCCAGTCTAAAAAGCAGAATATTCCTCGTGAATAAACACAACGCATTATTTTTTGGTGCGGCCACATCAGAAATTAAATTTGAAAATCAGAACTGTTATTATATCTGGCTGTATGTATTTTGTTTTGTGTCATTGTAGAATCGGACAGCTTTGTTCCTATAAAAAATTCTGTATGAATATTTAAAAATAAATGATGTCCTATTATAATTCATACAATAGTAGTGCCAATCGACAGTTTACTCAGAAGCGACGAAGTACCAATTCACTTGATATATTGCGTTGAAGATAATCATCGGTTCTCTGATGGGTTTTGAAATATTTGTAAACATTAATTTAATGTGAAAATTGGACATGGAACATAAATGCAAAGTATAATAATACTTACGGGTGAGCAGAACTCCTCAAAGGCGGGTTTGACGAAGTTCATGTATTGGTTGAGGACCTGCTCCAAGTCCCTGCCGCGCTCTATGATATCCCGGGGCACTGCAAACAACACCACGGTTAGAATACAACTTTAACCCTCAGGCAGCAAGAAGTATCTAAGGTTTGAGAGGCCATGCGCCTGGCACTTTCAAGCAATTAATCAAAACCCCCAATAAGATTCCGAGGTCTAATAACAAGAAAGTTATAACCACCATGAAATACACACATTTTCTAATACCTAGGGCGGCCATGCGCCTGGCACTTTTCAAGCAACAAATCAAAAACCTCAACGAGAGTCCGAGGTCTAATAACAAAAAAATTCTAACTACTACGAAATACACACATTTTTCTAACTCACGCGCCACCTTTTGTAAAAGTTTTATAAAAATTTACTAATGCCAAAGCTCACCAATATATACAGAAACCTTTGCGGGCATGCACACCAGAAATCACCAAAGTTTCATCGCAATCAATTAGCTCCACACAAGATGCACTGAGCATAAAAAATTCCCTCAGGGCCAATGTCATCTTTGGGGGCGCTGTGTGGTGGTACTTTTAAGGGAAAGGAAGGAGAGAAAGTTTTGGGAAGGAAAGGGTATGAGGGGTGGGTAGGAATCTGGGGGTCAATGTGTTTAGGAGCAAATAGCAAATTAAAATTTGTGGTGAAATGTGTGTTTATGTATTTAGAATGCGATACTGGGTTGCACGCCCCGACCCTCTATGTGCTGGTTGGTGTTTCATTGTGATAGTTAATTTAATAGGGTTTTCGAAGTTTAGTTTTGGTGAAGTATTGAATTCAAAGAACTATTAAGCTAAGCCCCATCGTCGCTATTTGTAATATTAATGGAGTTTTTGTGAATTTCAATTGCTTGCGTAACTAGGCGTGCTCAATGCGTTTAGGGTCTTCCAAGGACTTCAGGAACAAACCCAAAGTAATGGCCGGTTTCAATTAAATGCTCGGCAATTGCCAACTAGTCAGGGTGGCTAAAGGCGGTAGTGCAACAGGCGTAATACCCCAAAAATAAATCACGAGTGCAGAAAAGTAGGTCAAAGGATGGGAAGGTGGCAAAAACCTGGCTATTAAGATCTGGTCAGTTTTCTATGATGTTGAAGAAAGAGTTACCTCTTCTGGCGAGCCTGGTATCCGAGTCTGTGTCCACAAACAGTTTCATGTGGAACAGCTCCCGGATCTTGGGGAAGTAGAAGACGAGGATCCCCTCAAACAGGACCACGTCAGCCGGGTAGATGGTGGTGCATTGGTCTGGTACTCTGGGAACAAACATTCATAAATAAATATAATACGTATTCTATTATATGTACATGTATTGTTTAATTTAAAAGGTCTCATTAATCTAAAGGGCGGGGGGGGGGGGGGTACGGTTTTAAAACTCATTTTTAATTTTTTTTTTCTAAATGTACAACATGTCGAGAGTATTGTGTCAAAATTTCAAGTAAATCGGAGCAAAACTAACGAAGATACAGCGTTTCAAGCGACCGGCCCTCATGCTTTATTTAAATATATTTCGAGTAAACAAAAACTTTAAATCGATTTCCTCGCATAAAATTTTTAAAGTTCGTGAACATCATAACTCAAAATTTACTTGACCGATCTTTTTGAAATTTTGTATACTATTTTTACACATAAATAAATCAACAGGTAGTGATGAAGAGGTTTTTTTTACCATTTTTTTCCATTTTATAATAACAAATTCACCGAAAATTTTAGTAAAAATCGCATTCGCATTCAGAAACTTTGCAACTCAGAAACGAATCCCCGTACGATCAAGGGAGTTATATGGTGTGATAGATCTCTACCCCACCACCAGGATGACGGTTCCCGTTTTTACCTAAAGGGCCTGCTTTCGAAAATTTAACAGGTCGCGTGCCGTTGGCGCGCCGGTGCGCGCCCTATAGCCGAATAAAAAAATAAAAAAATAAAAACTTTTTGATATGCGATTTTAAACCTTACGTATAAAGAAAATGTATGAAGAACAAGGTCAGAATCGCTTGGGGCATTCTTTTTCTTGACGTAACAGATATAAGAAACACACCTAGCCTCTCGAATTATTATTTATAATGGTTTCTCTGACTTTCTAAATGTCAGTTCTCCCGCGATTTTCAACTGTGGGTGCGCCGCGGGTAATAAAAAGATCGATAAACCTATCAATTTGTCAAATAAACGCAAGTAAAGTTGTTTGTAGGTGTAGTTTGTTGTTCAAGGAACGTATTTCTGTAAATATTACATACCAGAGCATAAAATTAACCCACAAAATTTACGTCAAAAGTCAAAACATCGCGAAATTTTCGAGTTTCATCCGTAAAAACCGAGGCGTTCAACCGGTTAAGGGCTAGAAGTTTCGTTCTCTTGAAATTTCTAGAACAGGCTTCCGGAAAATTCTAGAAGGTTCCATAAGAACTCTAGAAAGTTCTGGAAGGAGTGGCGGAGTATGTCGTGGAATGATTGGGAGTGTTCTGGAACACTCTCGAATGTTGTCCTGAGCGAAGCCGGGTAACCCAGCTTGTATGTATATATAATAAAAATAAAATACATTTGTAGAAATAATAAGAAGATTCACATAGATATTGAATATAAACAAAAATTGCAGAAGTTATACACGACTATTTGTGCCTAGATATATATAAAAGAATTAGAATAAACAATATTTATACTGGTTATTTGTTAGGTGAAATATATCTCCTAGATCAGAATAAATAAATAATAACATAACAAGAACGTTCTCAGAAAGTCAAAGTGAGTCAGATTCCCTTCTGGTATCCACTGTTCACATATCGCCATAGTTGTGTCATTTTTTGATTAAAGTCCATTGATTGGCAATTTATATGCGACTACATGTACTACTCACATGCTATTCTTCCTGTAGTCATACACCGGTATCTCGCACTTCTTGCCCAGCAGGATGTCCTGCAGCGTGGAGAGAATGAGGTCGTTGTCGAAGGCGTCCGGGTGGTCAAAGTTGAACTGTCCGCGGTCGGCCTTGAGCTTCTCAGCCGGCGTGAGCTCTCGGTAGAAGGCATCCTGGCTGACGCAGACCACCTGCCGTTCTGTGTGGTCCATGTCCACCTGCCCCAGTTTCTCCATTATCTTCTTGCATACTGTGGACTGGAAAAAACACACATGCAATATAACAAAATGAAAATAAGACCAGTTAATAATTTTTTGGATGATTTCTATAGCGCTATTTTTGTGAGAAAATCACCTAAAGGGCGCTTAAAGGTTGTTACAGTTTATCAGATAAGAGTAGAAAACATAGGAGGAGGCCATTGTTGTTCAAATAGCAAAACCAAACATATAACTCATGGTGTTAATGTAAAGCTGTGTAACCTACATTTTTATAGAAAATTAAAAAGGCATAAGTGAAAAAAATATTTTTTCATTGCAATATAGATACTGATGTCAAAATTAGAATTGCATTTAGGTATGTTATTATTATACCTTTGCAATTTTGTGTTAACGTAATGAAGAATAATGATATTATAATAAAACACAATTTAGAAATTGCTCCATTTATTTAATACTAGCTTTTACCAAGCGTTGTCCGGGCTTTAGATCATATCTCTAATTTTAGATCTGAATATATTTAACTCATTCAGATCTAAAAATAGTGTAACTAAACTCACCATTAGTTGTTCTTCCTTTCTATCTACTGATAAATTCAAATGTATGTTAAATAAAAATTAAAGCAAATCACTTTGTAAAACATCATTTAATCAAATTTATATCATTAAGGTACCTTAACAACAGTGCTTCTTCGATTTCAATTTTTTTTTTCTTTAAGAACAAAAAATGTTTTTTAAAATGTGGTTTACTGTGTTCCATACATTCAGTGTCATTGCATTTTAAAATAATATTTTACAGGTTAATTGGTACAGACAGCCTACAAATTTTGTAGTTCCATTTTTAATATTTTTTTAGGGTTTTACAAATAAAAAAATTAAAAATTAAGTAAATTTAACTACACTTGACATGTATTTTATTGTTAACACTAGAAAGATAATCTATGTTTTTGCGACGTAAGCGAGACACAAGTATTGCTCTTTTTTTCATTTGCCGTCTATCTCAGTTAGCTCAATTGCCGAGCAGGGCTTGCGCGGGGCGGCTGTGTCACCACGGTAAGTACAATAATTATGGGGAAATACATACACCATACGTTCGAAAGACGTATGATTATCTTTTGTATAACTTTCAGACTTCTTATAAATGTGATTTAGCATGAAAAATATTATTATTTTTAAGTAATAAAGACTGATTAGCATTTAAACTTTCATAGCATAAAAAAAATCGATTTAGACATAAAATAAAACATTATTTTTCATAAAAAAAGGCTTAAGATTAAGCTATATGTGAAATCCTATTTAGATTCATCTTTACGACGAATCTGTTTACAGTATTAACATCAAAAAATATGCTACGGATAAATTGAAGCTTCTACTAGCTTTTCTATGTATTGAAATTACAATAAAATTATTATTTATATAACAAAAAATATAAGCGTAAACCACTAAAAAAATGTTTTTTCATGACTAAACTATGGAGTAATATAAGAAACAATTTTTTTTTAAATACCCCTTTACGGCTAAGACTATTTTTGAAGTTTTGTATGTTCTAACTTTTTTTCATTCTTATAAAATTATGCACAAAATAAATAAAAACCACTTTTTCGCTTACTTGCCTCGTGCAAATACGACGCGCGATTTTAAATTTTGTAGGCACGAGAATCGAAATATTTCTAGCGTTTTTATTCCTCAATAGTTTAGGAGCTATTTTTTTTTATTACAATATATTTTTTATAATTATTTAAGTTTTATTTAAAGTACAAAACCCTAAAATAATTATTCAACTAATAAGATTATCTTTTCAGGGTTAATTAAAGCTTAATTGATAATAAATAAAACCCGGTGTTTATTAGTTGATAAGGTCCAATGTTATGTAAACATTTACAAGATAAAGATAACACACCTTGTCTAAATTACGTAAATATTGATCTAACTAACATGAGTTAAATAATGGGAAATTACTGCACTTATTGAGCAAATGTAACTCCCAACACCATTTTATTTCGAAGTTTCTCCATGTTTGGCGAATAATCAACAAACAATGAATTATAAATATAGAATTGTCACACAAAATTGGCAATTACAAATATTATAGGGAGGAAAATAAAGGAAAAGAAATCTAATCATCTACTTAATTGAGTGCGTAATTTTATACATATTTTCAACTATAATAGCGTGAAAGCGTTGGGAATTTTTTCACAACACAAATCCGCCTGGTATCAACGTGCGCAATGCAATCAATGTGGCCTTGTCATATTTGCACATAATATTGAACGTCAATTTAAAAAATGTTGAGCATTGAATAAACTGAAAGAGGTTGGCGAAATCATAACGTATTCCGAAAAACAAATAATAAATGAGTCTTCATAAGTCCATAAGCGAGTTCTTAAAATAGTGTCTATTCTCGGATATTTTAACCTAAGTAAATAAGCAATTTACCTTGCCACTGGCGGTTCCTCCAGCTACTCCGATCAGGAAAGGAGTCTTCCCTTCCATCCCGTTCATCTTTACGCTGAACTTTTTGTGTCCATTCGCGTTATCAACACCGTTGGAGGAATAAGCTGGAAGATCTGCCATTTAATTTATTGCGAAAGATATTTAGCAGCCCTTCGCCGTAAACGCAGAGAAATTATTGAGATATAAAAATATAATAAATACGTTCGTTGCGCCGCGACGCATGCGCAATTTTCATTATTTTGTTTTTTGAATAACGTCAGAAAGTTGCGAAAATTTAGGTAAATGCTTTTTAGTACTGGCAGCACTGTGGGCATGCGATGTCTGGGGAAATTTCCCTCGATCCTGGTTAGAAAAAAAAATATGCTCCCGCCTCCCGCCAGAACTCTTTTTTTTCTAAACAAATTCTTGAAATAGAGTTGAAATTTCAGTTGCCGCTACTTATGAAATATATTTAAAAAAGCAACTTGACAAATGTTAATATTTTAGCGAGCAGAGCAACTGAAATTTCAGGCCATATTTTTTTTCTTTATTATCGCAAAATCACACCGTTACACCGGTGGTACACCGCCCCAGGAATGATTTATTGGATAACCAACACCTCTTCCATAGCTCTTGGTAACTAAGCAGGGGTGTCCGGATTCATTGGGTGAGGATTTTTCGGGTCTTGGAGGAGGATGCATCTGTCCACCAACTGCGTGGCAGACCGGATCGGGAGAGTGAGGTTAAGGGAGATCTTTCTAGCGGGACTCTCGCCTTGCATCGCAGTAGCAACGAAATTTTTGTGTAGGTACTTCGTTTCTGGGGAATTTGTAGGGAAATTTTGCACCATTTGCCATAGGGAATTTTTTTCACACTGTCAAAATATTCATAGAAATTACAATAATTTTGACAGTTGAGTGTTAGTGTCAGTGTATTTGCTTTTTTAAAATCAGCGAACGTATTGGGAAATATTTGTCGATTGGAACGTTGTAAGAATAATATACTGTTATTATCATAAAATCAGCACAAATCTCAAGTATTTACTTTCGAGATGGATTTTTCCTGGACGAAAAATAACACATGCCGCATCTGCCTGCAAAAATACGACAGCCTGAATTCTTTAGAATCGTTTAGCGGTTTTGTTTTTATGGATTTGGTATTTGATGTTAATGAAAAACTACTGCGATACACTGATGTACCAGACAAATGTTGTGCGCTTTGCGAAGCAGAATTAAAAGCCTCTCAAGACTTCAAGCTCAAATGCGACTCTTCTAATGAAATACTTATAAAGTTCTACAAGGGTATCCCGGCACTCGTCGATCCGAAGGTGGCTGAAAAAGTTAAAACTAAAACTGATACAGTTGAAAACCATCTTCTAAGTGATGAACCAGTAATAGATCATAACAAAAGATTTTCCAGAGATTTGCAATACGAGGCTCAAAATAAGAAGTTTAAATCATTCGCATTCTCACCAGAAAAGGAAGTTATTGATGTTATTTTGGAATGCAAGCTTAAAACTCTCAGTGTCAAAGATATCGAAAGCAAAAGCAATCCCGAAGACCCAAATCAAGCATCAAAAGGCAGCATCGATAAATATGTGTGTGATATATGCAATTATGTAGCACCGTATCCTTCGGCATTGAGTTGCCACCTTCGCACGCACACAAACGAGCATATGTTCACTTGTGAATTGTGCTCTAAAACTTTTTCTAAGATATCAGCACTGAACAAGCACAAATTCTTACATTCAGACGACGCGCAATTTGGCTGCGCCGTTTGCGGAAAGCAATTCACATTCAAGACTAGTCTAGTCGAACACATGTCAGCACATTCGTCAGAGAAATTCATCTGTGATACTTGCAAGAAGGTTTTTATTTCGAAGTCAGATCTGGAATCGCACGCCCGGAGACACGTGAAGGATGGATTGTTTATTTGTGATATTTGCGGCACTCGTCGGGTATCTAAACACAGCTTGGATATGCATAAGCGAGTGCATTCGGGGCAGCAAGAGTTTCCGTGCCAGGATTGCAGCTACCGGGCCGTAAGCAAGGCGGGTCTGCAGATTCACCAGCGCACTCACAGCGGGGAGAGGCCCTTTGGCTGTCCACAATGCCCGGACAGCTTTATCTCAGGATTGCAGATGACTCGGCATTTGATCAAGACGCACAGAACGAGGAAACTTATAACAGACTAAAATTAATTATGTTTTTTTTACAAGTTACTCTTTATTTACATTTGTTATTTATTCAATGAAATCAATAATGTTTTTGTATAATGGAAATAATGTGTACTGATGATCTTTAGAAATATAGAATTTATCTCAAATATTGGCTTTATTTATATATATATATTTTTTTTTACATTGTTTTAGGAAAGAATGTGTCCTTATTGGGGTACCCCGTTCTAAGGTCACATTTTACATGTTTTGTGTTTGAATTATAAATTAAAACCTATATAGAGATAATTGATAAGTGCAAGCGCTACAGTAATTTCCCGTAATACCATGCGAGCGAAGCCGCGGGGAAAAGCTAGTGTTCTATAAAGCCACATTTATTTATTTATTGCTTCTTCACAATCGACCACCACAACACGGGCATATGCCTAGCATGGTGGTCGAAAAATCATAAAATTCATGTAACAAACATTTCAATAAATAAAGAAAACTTAAAAAAAAAAAATTTAAATTCATTTTTAGCATGTAATTATTAACCCCACTAGGGTTCGCCTGTATCGGCGTACATTCTCCCAACCTTCCTCTATACCGTTTACCATGTACACCAGAGGTTCCCAAACTTTTTTTTCTCTTTGACTTTTGAATATAACGCTGGAGTTGTGGTCTGTCACAATGGGGGGGGGATAATATGAGATGTGGGGCGGGATAGGATATGGGCACGGGATGGGTCTCAAAATGACAATTTTCCACCGAAATAATAGAGTACTATCTGCCAACACTGACAGGTAAAGCCAAGCCAACATTTTTGTTCTTTACTATCGAAACCAGCAGGCTTATTCTCTATCTTTTGTGGGATCATTATCGAGATAACAGACGTGATCTCCTGACAGATTTGTGTGATTAATATGCTTTTTCTTTGTACAACATATAAATTCACCTTTTCTCTCTCCATAATTTCAAAAAATGGTCTAGAACATCCTTGAAGGATGAAAGCCAGAACCATTTGAAAACAAAAACCATAAAGACAAAAACCAAAAACAAAAACCATAAACAAAAATCAGACAGTTGAACTTAAATGATATTTATTTTAAAAATTTGCTACAATTAATTGAGGTTTTCTTCAGCTCGGACGTATTCTCCAATGTCCGCCTGGTGGAAGCAGATGGTGGAAAGAGGGTCGGCGTGTTTGCATTCTGCCGTGGACTTGCCCACCACTCCGAATCCCAGTGGCAGGTCTGACATTGAAAGGACTATGACCCCTTGGTGCTTTGGAGTGTTCTCTGTTATCCTACCCAGACCTGGAAACATTATTACATTTTTTGTAAAATAAAATTGAGGTAAATTTTTTTCATCACATTGGCAACACCGATTCTAGATCAATCAAAAAATGATATTTGAGGTTATGTTTGATTTCCGAATCTGATGTGTTGCAATATCGCAGGCACCCGGAATGATGGTATCCCTGGATTTCCATGCTGTGCAGGACTTGAGGTTGTCGCATACATATCACCCTGGCACCAGATCTGCACCGTCTCAGTTCGAGCTGTTAAAAATTCTTTGTATGAAATTCCACTAATACAACTAACACTAATCAGTATCTAACAGCATAGGAACAGCATGAGGTTCGTGGTCAACATGCAATAACCGTATCACAAAGCAACCAGGAATCAGTTGTATAGCATGCAATTGTTAAAAAAAGACTGCAAAAAGAAAAACTGATTGAGGAAGTGTAAAAATATTCATGTTTGACAGCATTTACCCCAAGGATTTTAATCAGCAATTCCTGAGCATATTTGCAGTAAAAAAAAATATATTTTTCATTTTGCTTTTCAGAGCCCTTGAATGATTTTTCATAAAAATGGCGCTTTATAAATAAGCCAAATATTTGCTATCCGATGATATTTTTTTCTATTAAAAAAAAAAATTTCAATCACACATCGCCACTAATCGCGACAGGCTGTTTCACGTGTTACCGTGCTGCTGGAAAGAGATGGAGTGCTCCCACTAGGCTAGGAGTCGGAATTTGCGGCTCTTTGCATAGGCGTCTGCAGCTCTTTGGCTCTTCAGACATCAATTGCAATTTCACCTCAACTCAACCAGCCTTATGAGATGGAGCTGCCGGAATGATTATTTTTTTGAATTCTGAACACAAAACTGGTTTCAGTTTAATAAGGAATATATGCGCGAGTCTGTTTATAGAAACATTTAAACAAGCAGAAGTGTGATATTACAGTAAGAAAATAGATAACACAAAGCAAATCATTCAACCACATTTTTACCATAGTACGATTACAACAACCCCTCCCCCCCTGTTATAATATGGCTCTCTGATATATTTGTTATCCTGTTTCTTTGGCAAATTGGCTCTTCTCACTTGACAAACTGCCGACCCCTTCACTAGGCTATACCCGACTACTGAATTGTGAAGTGTGATGGAATTTTTTTATTGTTTTTAATTGAAAAAATATTTTATCAGGCAATGAAAACTAATTTTTTTCTCAAAATATGCTCAGAATCGATGATTAAAATCCTCCAAGATTTAAGCTACTCTACTTAAATACATCAAGTGATACGTTGATGGTAAAAGCCCAACGAGTTGTCGCCCAGCCGTAACCGCCTCGACTCCTCGAAGGTGCTGAACCTCTCAGATGCCAAGCTGATATGAGTGCGAAAACCTCAGAGAGCAGAGGATACTAGTTCACCAGGGAAATTGAAGTGAGGGTCTCGATCCTCAGCAAGCATACAATGACTTACCGCTCTTCATGACGTGATGTCCGTACAAGAACTGCTGTTCTGCGCTTGGCTTCAACCAAATCTTGTACTTGGCGTAGGGACTGATATAGTTGAGAGCGGTGATGTTGAGGATGAACTTGTTGGATTTAGTGAACTTCCCGAAGCAGGTTCCAGCGGAAATGAGGTGGCCGGGTCCCGCAGTCTGCGCCAGGCCGAGGATCTTCTCCGACACATAGTATACTCTGTCTTTCTTCTCCCGGAAGCAGTATGTGCCGTCGGGGCGGTCTATTAATAATCTGAGATTGGCGCCGATACTGAAAAAATAAATGCGATTGCTATAATACTAATTACCTACGTTTGGTAAACATGGGTTCATGGGTGAGGTTTGTTTAGGTCTTGGCAGTGGATCTGTCTGCCCACCTACTGAGTGGCGGGCCGGATTGAAAGAGGCTGGTTGATGGAGGCCTTTTGACCTCTCTAGCCAGACCCTCTCGAATCATCGCCTTGCACCGCAGTTGAAAGGTTGGATTCATGTCACTCCTGGACGTACTGACCCCCAGATTCCTGCCCACCCACATATCTTTTTCTTTCCCAGAACTTCCTCTACTTCGTTTCCTTAAAAATTTCCTCCACACAGCATCCCCTAAGATGACATAGGCCCTGACGGAAATTAATTTCCTCAGAATCTTCGACATTTATTTATTTATGCCCTGGTGGGCTTTTACATGAATAGAAGGAAATTTATATTCACAATATTAATTATGTGTGTTACAAATCAAAATTAATATGGAGCTTTTTTTTTTTAATATATGAAATACCGCACAATTTTTTATTTTTTTATTTAGAATACATACATATAACAGATTTAAGGGTAAACAATATGGTTCTTAAAACTAATTACAATATATTAATTTCTTGTTAACAAGCTACCCAACTCAATAGAGAAAGAATTTCTCGTGTTTGAATTTTGGAGTAGTGCCATTGTAAAAAAAAAAAAATAGGTACATAAATTATGTTATTTAAAGTAATTGAATTACAAAGAAAAAATAAATAAACCTTTATACATGATAACCGGTCTATATAATGAACAAGAATAGAATAGGAGTTAAAATTTGACATACAATATAGATAAAACAGGTATAGATATGTAGCAGAAATAAAAGTATTATTTTTGCATTTGATTGTAGGTGGTAAGTACATAGAGTTGGTTTAAGGTACAAGAGTCCCAACTGCTCCCGTCCGGAGCCAGTGAGACTATGGCATCCCCAAATTGGGGTATGTTGTGATGCCGAAGGTAGTGGGGAGGGGAAGGAGATGGGGGGGAGGAAGGTGGGGAAGTGTCCGGCTATTCAGATCTGGCCACCAAACACGGCCAAAGCCATTTCAAGCAACTTTTCAATTCTGAATGGTGGTCTTACACCAGGGCGATACTGAGAGTATCTTCCACTCTGGAATGTGCCGCAAATACACTATATATATTATTTTAAATCAATAAATTGTGAAATAACACAAATTAAACAAATAAAATTTATTCGCCACGCCGGGATTCGATCCCGCGAACTTCGGAATGCTAGTCAAGAGCCTTACCGCTGGACTTCGCCGGCCGTCAATAATAATAATAATAATAATACACAATTAATTCTTCAAATACGGCAAATTTATTTTGTGGCACCATATTTAATTCACATAACAGCATTTTTGCAAACTATCACCTCAAAGGTCCTTAAACAGAGATAGAAAATAACTAAAAACTGTTGCTAAAATTACACCTCATATCATCAATTGTAGTTAAACATTCATCACACACACCTGTCCACAATCAACTCTAACCCTGGCATGTAATGGCTGTTTATGGCGTATATGGCATAGTTACCTAGAAAAAATACTGTCTGTGCTATGTAACTATACGCTAGTATGAATAGCCATGTTAAGTGCCAGGGTAACTTGGCCAACTTTCTCTATACTAACTTCTGTCTTTGATTTCCACCCTATCTGCCCCTTGTGAACCCTCTGATTTAAATTGCATTTTGATGTGAAATAACCAAATCCAATGTATAAGATAATGCCAGGTATCGAACCCGCGAACTTCGGCTACAGGGCCAAAGAACTTACCGATCTATACGGTCATCATAGTTGCTGCTAAACATAAATAACTTCTTAGATTATAAAAACAATGTGGATAATAAACCACGTCATTTTCATAATAAGCCGGTAAAGCAAGTCATGATGACTCTCAGATACATATAAAATAAATGAACTTTCACATAGATAAACACATTAAAGAACAAAATAAAATTTAACCACTCACATTTACTTATAAAACATGATAAAAACGTATGCATAACCTACAAAAAAAACTTACTATTTTGAGAGTTTCTCGAATAAAACCTTTGTTCTTTCATCTGTGAGTCGCTTCATTTTGGAGATATGTCAAAAATGTTTAATAACCTAACTTAAAATGTATTGAATTATGATATAAATTAACAATATATAAATTTATATCAAACGTCTAACGCACATGTAAACTTTCGTGTCTTTTGATTTTGATGCTTTTGATTTTGACAAATAAAATATTATTGCCAGGTTTTGAAAATTTTAAAAGGTAGGAACTTATTTAAATATTTTCTTTTTGAGGCGCCTGATTGTAATCTTTTCTCCTTTACTCATATCAGGGCCGGTTCAATGCACGCGCAATTAAAATAGACCGCTCTGGGATGGCTCCGGGCGCCGACTTGCGAAGGCGCCAAGGAGCGAAGGCACTGATAATGACGAACACAGCGCCCTTTAGGTTTTTACTAGGGTCAGGCGCCGTTTGGATAAGGACCGGCCCTGCTTTAATTTTAAATTTGACCTTTGATTTTTTATCTTTTGCAGAATTATAATGGACAAAATACTGATGGCTATTATGATTAGGCCGCTCGAACATTTCAATTTTAGCTTGTATTGACTTCTTCGATTATTTACCTAATAATTTGTGGGTTTTCCCATTTTTTGTGCATCAATCAATAAAACTACAAATACAAAAAGGTTTTTTTATTGTTCGTGTGGAAAGTTCTAGCGTTTGTTTTGGTGAAACCAGAACGAAAACGCTACGCAACTATTATTTTTATTGAAAGGAGTATTAGCTACAGTCAGTGGCTCATTATGTAAACATTTATTTCGGGTGGCTAGTTAGCGTATTTATTTTGCTGCCTAATAATAGGTAATAGTTAGCCATCTTGAATCTGCTGTCATCTCGTACACGTCACCTCTCGCCGACTGAAGTGTCTGATTTTATATGATTTTAGTGTTTTAATTTCATTAAAAGCGAGTGAAATTCTCAGAAATGGTAATTTGCAATATTCCTGCCTTATATAAAATCCAGATTTTATTAATTTACTCTTACTTCGGTTGTCTTACAGCCTTGCACAATTTGAAATGTTTTGTTGTCATTTCATTAATTCTACGAAGAAATAGTTATAACATCTTGTTTATATATTTCAGGTGCTCATAGCTGCTACAGTATGCACCAAATCCGGGGCAGGTAAAGTAATATTTTCACTACCAACATGGTTACACGTATTTTTTGAAATGTCAACATCAGCAACTATGACCGATTAGATCTGTATGGAATGGTTCCAGGGGCGGCAGTACCCATACCCGCCTCCCAAATTGAAATACGAATATGGTTAATGCAATGTTTTGATTGTTGTTTACATTGCAGCGTTGCTGTCCCGCCAGTTCGTGGAGATGACGAAGGTGCGCATCGAGGGTCTGCTGGCCGCCTTCCCCAAGCTAATGACCGCCGGCAAGCAGCACACCTTCGTGGAGACTGATTCCGTCAGGTGTGAATAAACTCTTGTGTAATCCAGTATATTAACGACTCGGACCCATAAGCTTGTTTTCAAGACAATTTAACATTGCCAGACATACGTACGACGTAGGAGGGGTACCTGACTTATCAAGACATTAAACTGAAAGTGAAAACATAATAGATTTGAAGCTTGATAACAAACAGAAAAATTTTGGTGAAGTTTTATTTTTTAAATACATTTATTTAAATTTAGATTTCGTATTTTTGAAAATGAATGAATTAAAAAATATATGGTATTTATTTCCCATAGGGACACGCTCAATATGCACTTTTTATTACAAAACACTTAACATCAGTTAGATAATAATGGGAAGTAAGTATTTCAGTTTCCCGAATTGAAAAATAATGAATTTTAATAGTTATTTCGTTAAAATTAAAAACGAGTATTCGCTCGGCGACCATTGTCATTGATGTCAAAGTTTTGAGGTTAGTTTTTTTTTCTTCTAAAAAAACTAGCCTAAAAAGCTATTTTAATATTATTATATCAAAACATGGCGTGAAGAAAAGATGTGTAATTGTCTGTTTTTTAATGAAATATCTACTAAAATGCATTATTTTCCAATTTCGGAAAGTGAAAAACTTACTTTTAGTTATTATTTAACTGATATTAAGTGTTTCTGAAATAAAAAGTGAAAATTAAGCGTGTCCCTATTAGGGAAATATTTACCAAAATTATTGTTTGATTGAGCCGAAATTCGGCAGATAGGCTTGTTGTTGGTGCCAATGCATTCTATCAACTTTTGGTGGCACGCACATAGCATATTTTTCTGAAATTGTATCGACATTGATTGTCCAGTTAACATCTCCGGATACTAAGTTTTCAGGTAATGAGAAAGGCAATATTCAAATGCTCACTATAAATCAACTATTATTTACATGTATCTGTGTTTTACATGTTAAATATGCTATAAAATAACACTGGAGGCATAATGATCAAGTACATTAGTAAGACATTTTGAAATATCCTACTAGTAACCCAGACAAGATCAACATTGGATTTAATTCCCTACAAGTTTTTCTGCATTATATTTGATTTGGTATCTATTATGAGTAACTAGCTGGTACCTGGCATGCGTTGCAATGCAAATAAATAAATTGTTTCTCCTTGCATTTCCTTTCCCATGCGTTCCCGTCTCCCTTCCCCCGCATTTCCCTTCCACCTTCCACGCATTCCCCTTCCTCGTCATCCCTCCCGCTATCTTCATTACCCTTCCCCTCATGCCTTCACTCATACTGATCATAAAAAAACATTATGGACTACTTATATTTTTGCATAGTATGGTACTTTTTAAAACATTCTCCAGGATGGAGACCAGGTTTTCTGAGACAGGTCTCGTAAAACCACACTGTTTCGCGTCTTCACTTTCATTTATCCAAATTTCATAACGCCAGAGCTTACCATTATATACAGCCTATAATCTTTGTGGGCGTGCGCAAAATAAATCACCCAAGTTTCACCGCAATCGGATGAATGGTTTGGCAGTGCATAACATATGAACAAACAAACAAAAATTGATTTTTTTATATATAAGATCTGAGTATTGTACCAGATAGGGGTTTACACTTTTACACATAACTGCATACTAAACTCTAATTTAAATTTTTTTGGAGAAGTCTGACTAATCAACTGGACGATCAATAAACACATTTCTCTGAAATTGGATGACACTATATTTAAAAATTTTCAGCAGTTAATATACAAAATAAATCTCATTCCTATCCAATTGGGATTTGGCTTTGGTGTTAGCGGTGTTCACTTATTTTAGTCACTCATCCTTCAGCCTTTCAATCCTCATTCAAACAAAAAAAAAATGATTATAGATCTATAACAGTTAAAAAAGCTTAGTTTTTTAACATAAAATAAAACATAACATTTCATTGACTGAGATCTATTGTTAGTAGATTATATAAATCAAAATTTTCTGTTCCAATATGCACACTTTGAATAATCTCTTCATCATTAGCTGAATCTATTATAAGGTATGGAATTACAGCTTGGGGACTTTCCTGTAAAACAAATGTAAATCAAGTTCAATCAGTTCAAAATTCATTAGTTAAAATATTAGATCATAAAAGTTTATATGAACAAAGGCAGTGTGTTCCGTACTTTTACCAGAATCTCAAAATTATCTCAGTAAGAGCAAATCTGTGGTATAAAATTATATTTCAGCATATGAATAGTCCTATATACATAAATAAATTGTACACACTATTTGTACCTAAGTATTTAAACAAATATGGACTACATGATACCTAATTGCTTAAATATGTTACCTGCCGAAATTAAAATTTGTACAAACTAGCTTTTACCTGCGGCTTTTCTTGCGTGGTATTTGGGGGAAATTATTGTAGCAATTAGCAATACATAGTGTCCTTTCCCGTGTGTCCCCGTTCTCTTCCACTTTCCCGCGAACCCCACCTTCCCCCTGCCTTTCCTCCCTGCCGTTAAATATATGAAAACACACATTTTCATTTATACAGATTTCATAACGCCAGAGCTTACCATTATATACAGCCTATGTTACTCGCTTATAATGTAGCTTTCTATTGGTGAAAGAATTTTTAAAATCGGTTTAGTGGTTTAGGCGTGAAAGCGTAACAAACACACTCACTTTCGCATTTATAATATTAGTATAGATGTAAAAACAAATATTATTGCCAAATAAATTGGCTCGCTGAAAGAAATAGTTTGTTTTAGACTCTAACACAAACAATTTCTAACTGCATAGTAAAGTAAGTTTTTATTTTTTTTTTCAATGTGAAAGCACCCACTGACAAACTAACTAAAAGTAGTTAATTGGGACTTTATAATAACTAAAAAATAAATTATACAAATTAATTTACTTACAAAAACAGTGCCTTCAAAAATTAAATAAAAGAAACAATTTAAAGGGTGCTGAAGTCCATAATAATTTTGGGATGCATTCAAAAACAGTGAATCTATTGAAAAATGAACCAACTGGCAATATTTTTGTATAAATCATGATTCTGATAGATCATTTAAGGTGTAGAACGATCAGCGCGAGCTCACTATATAGCCACAAATCCTTTTTTAACCATGGCAACCCTGACCGCAGCGCGGGTACAGCTGTCATCGGTAGATTCTAGAAACCATTCGTTTCTCCGAGTCCTAGTTGATCGCATCGCTAATCGTTTTACATAAATCCTTCTGATAAAAACGTGTCGTTAAATTGTACTACTTGTTCAGTTAATAAATGTAAAGATTGTTACAACATCCTACTTTCATTTTTATCTCAAAACGACAAACCTTAGCACGATTGCACATGTCTGTGAATCAGTAAGTATGGTGGATGCAGATAATACCTCCACCGCTAAAAAGGTAATATGATGACAAAATCACAGAATACTCCAGGAATTTATCTAAGCAAGATGACTATTTGTAGTGGAATGTTTTATTATGTGTTTACAAGTTGATTGGTTGTGTAGGTACGTCTATCAGCCACTGGACAAGCTATACATGCTTCTCATCACCACCAAGGCTAGCAACATCCTCGAGGACTTGGAGACTCTCCGTCTCTTCAGCCGAGTGGTGAGTCCTACCATTTCTAGTCAAGTTCACAGTCATATTATGTAGGGGTGACGCAGTTTATTAACCGTTGCGAATAGCGCTAACGGGCTTGGCGCTACGCACTTACATATTTCAGTCAATCTAAAAATAATAATTACCAACCAATAATGTATACTACTACTGTAATATTCAAAAATCTGTTTCTGAAAAAATTTTAAAATATACATATTTAGGAAATGGGATTAGAAGAATTTGGCATTCTCGGACTATAAAAATATTACCATTTGTTATTTCGGCTACTGGCATTATACCTAGCTCTCTCATTCAAAATTTAGGCTTATTAGATTTGTCAAAGAATCTTTAAATAAAAATGCAAAAATTAGTCATATTAAACACATGTAGGATTATGAAAGATTTTTTAAATATTTATATTGAGGGATCAGTAGGATTTATCGGTCCAGTTAGGAGTTCTATCGAGCCGAGCCCTCTGATATGAAAATATCTGGAGTCGGTGAAGTATTTTCCCATTTGGTCTCTGGTAGGTTGACGTGTTGTTCTTGTATTGTTTTGTATATATTATACTTATACAGTGCAATTGTATAGCGTGGATCGACTAGATGATCATTTGTGGAAAAGTGTGTGGAAGGGTTAAGTGTTTCGTGTGGGGAAGATTTAACCCAGACATAAAGTCTAGAAAACAATAAAAATTAAAGCACCTAACAGAAATGCTTTTAAAATATTAAGTTAAATTCAACCGGCTTGAATTTCGTTCTTTGTATCGTTGTGTTACACGATCAATCGAAAATCACACCAATCTGACAGCACTTCTCGCGGGAGAACGATCTCCTACCACGAATTTTAGGGAATAGCCTTTCTGATTGATTCGTCCTCAAAAACACAGCCGAGAGCTCCAATCGTTCTGTGTTTTATCCAAGGAATGATGTTTTTCTTCTGTCTCACTGACATCTCCATAGACAAACTGGTGATACCAGTGCGTAAAAACACAAAGACAATTTACTACCTGTGAATGTAGGTACCTCTTCATGGTTGCATAATTTGTATGTAACATGTGGTAAAAAATTGCTACAAGTGGCGGTAACGTAAGTCTGGATATTACCGCTTCCACCAGACTGTAGCATGCTCCATGCTGATTGCTGTGTGTTTTTGTAGATCCCGGAGTACTGCACCACGCTGAGCGAGACAGAGGTGTTGGATCAGGCCTTTAACCTGATCTTCGCCTTTGACGAGATTGTGGCACTCGGCTACAGGGAGAGCGTCAATCTGGCTCAGGTATATATATATGTCACCATTAAATAAAATACTTTTATTTATTTTTCTCGTCCCTCTGATATTTTGAAATGTTTTTCTCTTAAAAGAAATGGTAACCCGGCATTTTTAATATTAAACTTGAATTTGAGGTCAAAATATTTTGCCAAACTGAATAATTATTATTTGTTTAATCGAAAGGTATGTAGATACATCTTATTTTTTAATTTGTTTTTATTTTTATGTGAATACCTCACAAGAGTCCCAGCTGCTCCCGTCTAGAGCCAGTGAGACTATGACATCCCCAATTGTTGTATGTTGTGAGGCTGAAGGTAGTGGGGAGGGGAAGGAGATGGGAAAGAGGAAGGTGGGGAAGTATCTGGGCATTCAGATCTGGTCACCAAACATGTCTAAAGCCATTTTTTTTTACATGAGCTCCACACAGGAGGCATATGTCATATTTGGCGACGCTGTGTGGACGGTTTTTTTAAGGAAAGGAAGGAGAGGAGAGTTTTGGGAAGGAAAAAGGGTTAAGGGATGGGTAGGAATCTGGGGTTCAGTGTTTCCCGGTCATCCCTCTCCAAGACCTAGACAAACCTCACCCCATGAACTCGGGCACCTCTGCAAAATCACCAAACGTAGCGAACCACTTGGGGTGACCTATGGCAGAGGTGTTGGTTATCCAATAAAGGTTCCCGGGGCGGCGGTACCCATTTCCGCCTCCAAAATTGAATTTCAAGCAATGTTTCAATTCTGAAAGGTGGTCTTACACCAGGGCGATACTGACAGCATCTTCCACTCTGAAACGTGCCGTAAATATACTAAATATTACTTTAAATGAATTAATTGTGAAATAACACAAATTAATCAAATAAAATTACCATTAACTCACAAAAAGTTATCGAAGTTGCCTCTGAAATCATGAAAAATGAATACTTTATTGGCGTGCATTTTATAATGTAAAACACAAATAAATAAAGTAACACATGTCCGTACTAAATATTTGTTTTACCTTTTGATTAAAAAAATAATTTTTCAGCTTGGGTAATTATTTTGGCCTCAAATCCAAGTTTAAGATTTGTTTGAAAAAAGCCACAGCTGTTCTCCTTAAACAAACTGTCAACTGTCAAAATGCTGATTGCGCAGGAAATATTTTCGCAGTACATTCGATTCTAGATAAATTTGCTGTTTTTTAACTTATTTCAAAATAAAATAAAATTGGATACCGCAATACATTTTCCAGTTGTATTAACCTCTGGTTTGCCGATTGCGCGCCCAGGACACGCCATAAAAAAAAAAAAAAATTTGAGATGCGATTTTAAACCTTATGTATAAAGAAAATGTATGAAGGACAAGGTCAGAATCGCTTGGAGCATTCTTGTTCTTGACGTAACAGATATAAGGAACACACCTAGCCTCTCAAATAATCATCTTTGCACATATCTATGACTTTCGAAATGACATTTCTGCCGCGATTTGAGCTGTCAAACTTTGAGCGTCGCATGTCATGAAAAGATCGATAAAACTATCAATTTGTCAAATAAACGCAAGTAATATTATTTGTAAGCATAGTTTATTGTTCAGGGAACGTGTTTCGGTAAATATTATATACAATAGCATAAAATAAATCCGCAAAATATTACGTCAAAGTCAAAACATCGCGAAATTTTCGAGTTTCTTCCCTGGCATTTAAGAGGATAAATCAGGTTTTTATAGCAATGTAAAATATATATGTATTTCGATATTTAATGAATTTTTATATTTATTTTATAGATTCGTACCTTCGTTGAGATGGATTCCCATGAAGAGAAAGTATACCAGGCGGTCAGGCAGGTAAGATTCACACAGTTCAAAGTGTTTAACATATTTAACAGTTTCGTTTAGTTTATATGCTGGTACGATACATGGCCATAGAAATAAACAGCTTGGAGTCTAGCACCAACGATCGATGTAACCCTACATCAACACTATATTGACTTAATCCGTCATCTGTGGTCAGTTATCAACATTTGCGAGCGCGGTCAACAATTGATAACAAATTTTGCGACCGACTGTCGATAAATTTTATCGCGGCCTCCGTAGTACCAGATAAGTTTCGGTTATGTCAATATACACATATTTTTTAATAATGTCATTCGTTATGCAAAAATAATGGTTTATTTAATGAACGGATTGAACTAACGAAGCTCTTACAATTGAAAGAAGTTGTATATGATATCCATAGATATAAATATATCAACTACACTAGCATTAATATCCGTAGATAACTCCCTTGATCGTACCGGGACTTGTTTCTGAGTTTTAGCGGCGTGCACATTAGAGATGAGTAAGTTCTGCATTTTGCCGGAGGCCTCCGAGGAGTGCTTCGTTTTAAAAGCAATCGAGTTCTAGGAGTGGGTCCCGGGTTTGAGTTCTTGGTTGCGGACTGAGTAGGTACTGGGCGCTGTTGCTGCGCACTGAGCCGGGACGCACGAGTTCGGACAAGAGCTCGGACCCGCCCTCGGATAGAGCCCGCACAGGAACTAGAACCTGACAGCGCCCAAGGACCCGCACGCGGACCCGGGCCCGTCACCCGTCTGCGTGTTCTGCAACGTACATTTTGGCGAAGTTCACGGACCCGCCACTCATTCATTCAGTAGTACAACGCGACTCGCGTGCTGCCTGGACCGCCGCCACGGGCCGAATGCCGAATGCCTCGCCGCCGGTTAGAGGCTTCGGGTTCGTGTTCGCGTTCCGAGTTTCGCGTTCGGGCCCGAATCAGTGCGGGATCGAGCATCGAGTCCGGGACAGGGTTCTCTAGGAGTGGTCGATTTGAAAAAAGAGTGGGAGTAGGAACCGCTTCCCGTAAAGGACCCGAGTTCAAGAGCCCATTCAGGCTGGACCTACTCATCGCTAAATTGCACGTTGTACACTTTCTTTTATAATATACTAGCTGGGGTATCCGGCTTCGCTCAAGGAGTTGATATGAGATCGAACCCACGACGGACCTTGTTTTATATGCCCCTACCAATGGTTAGCTCCACCCATACAAAAAGGCTTCAAATGGTCCACAATCTTCCAGAACATTCCACAACATTCGAGACTGTTCTGGAATGTTCCACATTGATCTGGGATGTTCCCAACGTTCCAGACTATTCCTGAACATTCCTTGATCGTACTATACTGCATATCTAACTCCCTTGATCGTACCGGGCCTCGTTTCCGAGTTTTAGCAGCATGCACATTTTCATATACTTTCTTTTATAATATATATTGATTATAATATAAGGTTTATATGAACAGACCCAGGAGCGGGAAGCCAAGAACAAGATGAGGGAGAAGGCCAAAGAGCTGCAGAGGGAACGCCTGGAGAACGCCAAGAAGGGAGGAACCCCCACAAGTTAGTTCTCTTCTCTTTGTTCTGTCCCTATTCCTTAATACAAATTTAGAGAGTGAGAGTCCAATTTACAGATTCTTCCGATGAAGAGTTTGTGAAAAATAACCAACATATTTACAAATAATTCATCGCTCGCTTATCTCGCACTTTGCTATAATGCAAACCATTTATTACACAACTGTTGTAGTTACAGTGAAACTCTCTTAACCCATTGGCCACAAACCCTGGCTCCCCGTCGGGTGTGCAACTGAGGTACTTAACCACAAACCCCGGCTCGCTGACGGGCTAGAGTAGGTCCGCCAAAAAACGGAAAACGAGCATAACTGTGACATCTTTAAATATAATTTTAAAGGCCAAAAGCTCTGTAGATAATGAAGCATCCATTTTGTATTATTGGCAATAATGTTTCTTCAGTTTTTTCCCTGATATTTATGTTTGAAGCAGCCAACCGCCATTTAATTTCTTCAAAATGGCGAGTGGTTCTAGGCTTGTATGTACGTTAACGAGCACTCACTTTTTTTCATTTTTTTCAATCATTAATTAAAAATTCCCGAAGTCTCGTAAATTTATTTCAAAATGCTATTCGAAACTTTGGTTTCTTAAAGGTGTTTATTTTACTTCTTTTGTGGTTAGTTTTTGCATTTGAATATAAAGCGTGGTCTTTTTTCTTTCTAACACTGTTAACCAAGGGTGGATTTAAGGGGGAGGGCACGGGGACACCTGCCCCCCCTCCCAGACGGTATTTTTGTGTACGGTGGAGATTCCATCACAGTACATACTTGGAAGCAAATCAAATTATCAGAGTTGTTAAAATAATGAATAAAATAACACAAAGAACATGAGTGAAACTCTTGTCTGTTTCTGGCTGAAATTGCGAATTTTGTTCGAAATTTTTCGTTTGTTTAAACTTAGTATGATACTTCAAGTAATTGTTGATTTTTTTGCCCGTCCACCCCTTGTGCCCCTGGCAGAAAAAAATCCTGGATCCGCCCTTGCTGTTTACATCATATTTCTCACTACGACAGTAAGCAAGATACAATGATTTCTGTGAGACCTATATGAGTTGTTCCAAAAACTGAACAAATAGACTTTAAGGGTTAAAGTGAACTTATGCAATTTCTCTTAACTACTTGTAGTGCTTGCTATAAGTGAACGGTTTGTTTTTATGAATGTGGTCCTTCCAGATTCTTCTACGGCAATTTCCAGCTCCATGAACAACTTTAGCGACCTCCAGTCCCATATTTGCGAGATCCGCGTCAATACCAACTACAACCCCCAGCCAACTGTCACTAGAGAGTAAGTCTCAACTTACTATTTATTTATTTATTTATTCACGCCTTGAAGGCTTCTACATGTACACGTTATTATAGTTACATAAGTTATTTAACATTGTATTAAAAAATTATTAGCAGAATTAAAAAGAAATGACAATATTAGAATAATAATAATAAAATTTATGTCAGAATTTTAGACGTTTCTGATATAAATTTTGATAAAGAATAAATGAAAATATCAACGGAACTGAATTTATTTCCAAGCCTATGTTAGTCTTGGGATTGGGAAGTTAATGAAATAGTTAGTTTTCGGCGGATAAACAAAGAACAGTTGTGGAAGTCTCGTGTCACGATTTGTTACTCGGAATGTTATTATTTTTGTTAAGTCAGGTGCGTCAAGTGATCCATTAACTAATTTGAATAAAAGTACCAGATCGCTCTTGGTTCTTCTACATGATATGTTAGTTAAATTAAGTATTTTCATTGAATTATCATAATTAATTAATAACAACATTTATCTCTAGAGATGCCACAAATATTCTTTTTAGCCATGGCTACTTTTTTTACTATTCAATATTCAGCCGAATATTGCAAACCATTCGGCCGAATACCAAATACCAAATCATAAAAAAAATTCATATAAATTTAAAATATTGTCTTCACTACAAATTTCGTAATATTCCCATGTAGTGCCATTTTGTAAAGCTTTTCGCGAATAAACAGACGTATTACACTCTATAAGTAACACAATAAGGAACTCCAGTGAAAAATATTATGGCTTTAAAAAAATATGTTCATATAGACCAATATACGCTGATTCTCAATATATAAGTTTTATTAAATAATATTTAACGTAGAGTTTTAAAAAAAATATTGAAAAGTCCATTTTAAAACAGTTCATTAAAACACCTTGTCAAGTTGGTATTATTGAATTTGGGAGGCGTGACGTCATAATTCTCCTGTCACCCTCAAATTTGTTTTGAAGATACGGCAAGCCATCCAACATTCCGTATTATTGGTTTATAGAGATTTGGACATATAATAGTTTTTGCTTTTATTGAAACATAATTTATGCCTAGATAATTCAGTATCAAAAATAAAGTATCTATATTATTTAAAATATTCAAAAACTCAAACTGTACAAAAAAAACAATCATAATGCCCAGTAAAACGCTCCAATGCTGAAATTCAAAATGGCGGGCGTCGAACAGCTGATTCCAGTTCCCTACAAAATTCACGCTTCGGTTTCCTTAATATTGATTTCGATTCGTAAAGCTAAAAAAATAATAATTTCAAACAATTTTTATACCAATCTCCCGTAATAATATTGAAAAATATAATATAATAAATAAATAATTACACCTAAATAACGTTTTACTTATTGAATAGTTTCATTACTTCTTCCATACAAAATGACAACATCTGTTGAAAATAACTAAAACTTTTGGGCAGATGACGTCACAGGGGCAGATGACGTCACGGTGGTTTTCAGGGGATCTTGAAAAATTAAAACTTTTTATTTTAACTATTAAAACTAACTATAAAAATAAATATGCAGTTATTTAAGTTAGAAGGTCATTATTCATTTAAAAAAATTAAAAAATTGGACTGGAGTTCCTTATTTGATGTAACAATCAACAAATAATGTGTGTCGTGATACAACCTACTCGCAAATGAAACAAATACGTAGTACCACAAGCACTTCAAAGGTGCAGGTCGGAACCTGTCACCCGCGTAATGTACTAAGTGTCGCTGAATATTCGGCACTTCGCCGAGAGCCTAGCCTAATATTCGGTATTCGGCAAAATCACTATTCGTGGCATCTCCAATTTATACCACCGCTTATCCCACAGAATAAAGAAAATAACAATAGAAGTTTTTTTTACAATAGCTCCTCCACACAGAAAAAATCCCTTAGGGCCTACAGCATCGTTGGGGATGCTATGTGGAGAGTATTTTTAGGGAAAGGAAGAAGAGGAAGTTGTGGTAAGAAAAAGGTAAGAGGGGTGGGTATGAATCTGGATGTACAGGAGCAATGAATGTATGAGTTCATCCTTCCTACTGCGGTGCAAGGCGACGCATCGAGATAGTCCGGCTGGAGAGGTCTAGGTTATACCTTCTAATGTTTGAATGACTACTGTTTAGGAAATCCCGCAACGCCATGAAGCTGGGCTCCAAGAATCGTGACGTGGACAGCTTCGTGGATCAGCTGAAGAGCGAGGGCGAGACGGTGCAGGCGGGAGGCCCCCAGGCCCGCGGGGACTCCGCTGCCAGCGCCCCCGTGCGTGCTGAGAACACGCAAGAGTGAGTATCTACTGCATACATAATTTTGTTTATCGTCATCCATCATGAAGCAACAATTCTACGTAGTATAAGGGTTGTTAGAGTTTTTCAAATATTGTCAGTCACAAATTTAAATTAAATTTAATAATGTTGTTATTAAGTTCTGCAAGTATTTTAGTCGAGTGAAGAGTATATTAGTAACTGAACGCGTCCGAACATCACAATTTTAGTAGAGTGGGTTGGTCAGCTCTTTAGTAGATTCAATCCATTTCGTTCTATTTTTTCGGTCAAGTAAGGACCCCCACCACGCATTCCTGCGCACTGACATGCGCGAACCCGTCGTTTTAGCAGAGTTCATTACTAGACTCGCAGATATGTTGTGCCGTAGAGAGAAGATGCTACTCTAAAATTCTTTATTTATGCTGCTATTAAAACCTTTTTGTGTCCATAGTTTATTTAATTTTCATCTCACTAATTTATTCTTCCAACTCTTTTAAAATAAGCATTAGAATCAGCTTAGTAAGCCTTACTTTAATGAGCTGCGGCCTGTTCATCTTCCTATGCGCCATTTACTAGTGTACTTTGCTGGATAGTAAATGCGAACGCTTTTCGGTCGAGTCAGGTACTTGCCCTGTTACTAAGACAATAGATTCCCTTTTCTGTGGAGTACTTTAAAATCTGTTTTCCCCCCATTAAATGTTTTCTTAACCTCTTAAATGCCAGGGAAGAAACTCGAAAATTTCGCGATGTTTTGACTTTGACGTAATATTTTGCGGATTTATTTCATGCTATCGCATATAATATTTACCGAAACACGTTCCCTGAACAATAAACTATGCTTACAAATAATATTACTTGCGTTTATTTGACAAACTGATCGTCATGATGAATGATATCTGTTACGTCAAGAACAAGAATGCTCCAAGCGATTCTGACCTTGTCCTTCATACATTTTCTTTATACATAAGGTTTAAAATCGCATCTCAAAATTTTTTTATTTTTTTATGGCGCGTCCTGGGCGCGCAATCGGCAAACCAGAGGTTAATTGTTTAATAATGATGTGACTGCTATTGACTTATTTGTGAAATAGGTCAATAGCAGTAATGCTTGAATATTTAATATTTATGTTCAAAATTGTTAATGGTAGAATAGACAGTCCTGATTTAACTAAGCTCATTGAATTTCATATGCCCACGAGAGCCACTCGTTCTAAAATCCTGTTTAAACGGACTGAGTATACAAAACACTCGCTTGTACCTAGATTACATGAAGTTACTAATAGATGCGCAGATGTGGCAGATCTATTTAACTGCACTTTAACTGAAGGTAGGTACAAGAGGGCTATACTATCAAATCTTTTCAATCAATATTAATTTTATTTGTACTATAGATATTTGTATGTAATTGCATCTCTGGTGTCATTTCTCTTTCAAACGCCACAATTATCTGTTACAATCTTTATTTACTGTTTCTAATATGTTTCCTATGATTTTGTGACATGTGTGCTTATGGTGTATTTATACCGTTGATATTAAATAAATAAATATTTAGTAATACAATATTGTAATGCTTGAAACCTTTGTTTATTTTCAGCGTGCATTTGAAACTGGAAGACAAACTTTCAGTTAGAATTGGCCGCGACGGAGGAATACAAAACTTTGAACTGACAGGTACAATACACTCTCACTATTAATAGTCTAGATTAAATTAGGGCACTGGAATCATTATAATTGTTTTAAATGGCAACACTGAGATTATTCAAAGGTGTAAGTAAATTCAACCTGTTGGGCAGTGGCGGATTTATACTTTTCATAAGTATAGGCCACTTCATTTGCGCCGCCCTTCCTCTTTCTTAGAGGTTGCCACCTTTCATAAAGGCCGTTTTACACACAGAGGTCGGAGCGGGAAGTGCCCGCGCCACTTCAGGCCGCCGCGCAGAAAAGTAAAGACCGAAAGTAAGATAACGGTTTACAGCGCAGTTCACTGTGAGACTTTTCTCCGCGGCGGCCTGAAGTTGCGCGGGCACTTCCCGCTCCAACCTCTGTGTGTAAAGTGGCCATAACACTCTCTTGTAGGCTTGGCGCCGCCCCCTGAAATCTGCCGCACCTAGGCCGCGGCCTATACGGCCTATTGACAAATCCAGGACTGCTGTTGGGTCTAACCAGGCATATTTCGAAAACCGCGCGGATTTTATCTAGTTGCTTTCTGGTCAAATATCCAAATAAAAACAAAGGAATTGCCTCTTTTGCGATTATTTTATGTTTACCAGATAATATATCTTATTATTCATGTAAATTAATGGCGGTCCATCCTCTCTGCCTACCTCTGCGGAGAAACGGCGTGGTAGTTAGTTTTTTTTTAATATTAATTATGTGATAATATTGTAGGAGGTTTTTCCAGAATAGCTAACTAACTAAAAAAAAGATTAAAAAATCTGGAAATAATTGTCAAAAAATATAAACTGATTTCATTATTTCTACACAAATCTGATTACATACCCAACATTTGTTTAGAAATGGGGGTTGACAAGTTGTAAGTGGGGGTCCACAAACTGGTTTCGATTGAGACCCATCCCTTGCCCCATATCCATATCCCATCCCACCCCCCGTCTCATATCCCATTACGCCCCCTCCATAACAAAGCGACTGGCGTACAGCGCACGTTGTACCGATTATGCATGAGATCTTAATACGCCCCCTGGGTTGTGGCAAATATAATCTCTAATACTGGTCCATTTTGCCCCCGCTTGAAAAAGTCATAGATCCGGTACTGCTCCGTTATGACAGACCACACCTTGCCATTCAATATTCAGTACAACGCGTGTCGAGTTTTTTGGGAATATGGTAGAATGTAGGATTTTAAGTTCCTCATTGGAAATTCTATAGTCTTACTGAGTCTAGTTAGCAGGGAGCATTTACGATTCTTGTGCGGTATTCACATAAGTAAATGAAAAACACATGTGTTTCTATTTTCCAGGTCTTCTCACTCTGCGCATATCCGATGAGCAGTTTGGCCGCATCCGGGTACACATTAACAACGATGACACCAGAGGGATTCAGCTCCAGGTTAGTTTTATTTCCATGTCTTTTTTTGATCAAGTATTTAGCGTAAGCCTGTTCTTTGTTGTAAATGGACTGTAGAATTAAATAATTCATCTTTTTTTAACGTATTTTAAACTCATTTGAATAAAAAAATAGTTTTTTTTTCTAAACAAAATATGAATTCTCTGCCTTGTGTCTTTAACTCGTCCCGTGCCACGGAGGAAACGGGTAAATTTTGCGATGTTTTGACTTTGACGTAATATTTTGTGGGTTCATTTTATGCTATCTTATGTAATATTTACCGAAAACTTGCGTTTATTTGACAAATTCATAAGTTTTACAATCTTTTTTACAAGAATGATGCAACCGAACTGACAGCTCAGATGCCCCGAAAAAAACTCAGCCAGAGGTCCATAAAAAATTCATTGAAATTATTACGGTTCCATAGATGTGTTCAAAGCATTCTATACCTTAAGAACAAGAATGCCCCAAGCGATTCTGACCTTATCCTTCATACGTTTTCTTTATAAGTAAGGTTTAAAATCGCATTTCAAAAAATATTTTTTAGAGTTTAATTTGGCGCGCGCCGGAGCATACTCGGCAAGCAATGAGTTAACACTGTGAAATTTGCTTACTGTGAAAAACGATTTATTGAACCATTTATTGGACAGGCTGAAAAGTAATATGCACATGCTTATAGAACACAAACAAAAACAAATAGCAAGATTGGGCAAAAAGTTTAATAAATCGCAAATTCTTCAGCTTCAAAATCATATATTTATTTTTAAGGCTAACACATGTCTCCCAACATGTGACAAGTTTTGACAATCTGTCACTGAAAAATTCCTCTGACTTTTCTCGAACCCAGGGCTTGACGGCTGCCTTCACTTCATCGTCCGTGGACTAATGATTACCCTTGAGGTCTCTTTTCAGTAGAAGAAAAAAATAAAAATTGCAAGGTGCAAAATTGGGGGAGTAAGGAGGGTGTGGAATCGTCCTGACATGTAGCACTGTGTTGATGTTGAATTAATTTATTGTTTGTTTGTTTGCTGTAGACGCATCCTAACGTGGACAAGGAGCTGTTCCGCAGTTCTGGTTGTGTGGGGCTCAAGAACCCTGCCAAGCCTTTCCCGCTTCACACCGACGTGGGCGTGCTGAAGTGGAGATACCAGACTACTGCTGATAACGCCATTCCTCTCAACGGTCAGTCACCATCCTTATATCATTCAATGTTGTCTTCTTTTCTTTATCAATTGTTTCAATTTGGGTGGTGGGTATGGGTACCGCCGCCCCGGGAACCATTTTCTCCCTTGCCATAGGTCACCCCAAGTGTTTCGCCGAGTTTGGTGACTTAGCAGGGGAGCCCCGGTTTATGGGTTTTTCTAGGTCTTGGTGGCAATGCGTTTGTCTACCTATCGCGTGGCGGGCAGGCAGGATCGCGAGAGACTGGTTGAGGGAGACCTTACCTGGGACTTGAGACATAACCTCTCCAGCCAGACTCTCTGGAGTGGTAGAGATGACTCCTGGATACATTGACCTCCAGATTCCTATTCATACCTCCTACATTTTTACTCTCCAAAACTTCCTCTCCTTCCCTCCCCAAAAAGACCCCCATACAGCATCCCCAAGATGATATTCCCCGAGGGAATTTTTTTTCTCGTGTCCTCCTGCGTGGAACTATTGTAAAAAAAAAACGAGGCGTTGCCAGCTCCAATCCTCTAAGAGCTGGAATTACAGTATAATTTAAAATTGTTTTCTGCGTTTAGTTTTGGTGTTGTCAAATATCGAATACCAAGAACTATTGAACTTAGCCCCGCTGTCTTTATTAGTTTTAATGGGATTTTTGTGAATTTCAATTTCCTTCGTAATTAAGTGTCCTCTATGTGTTTTGGGTCTTCCCAGGACTTCAGGAACAAATCCACAATAATGGCCTGTTTCAATTAAATGCTCGGCAATTGCGGATTTGTCAGGGTTGCCGAGTTTACATGCTCGAAAGTGCTCTGATGTCCTTTTGGAGATTGTCCTTTCTATCTGGCCTACATAAACCTTGTCACATCCGGAACTGCTGAGTTTATAAACTCCATCTGTTACCAGAGGAAACTCGGTTATGGCATGCCCCGGAAGGTCTTGTATTTTTGTTGTGGTCGTGTTGGCTAAAGAAAGAAGTAGGGCAACATGGCGTAATACCCTAAAAACAAATCACGATGAGGTAAACTATGTGTAAATGTAATGGTTTGTTTATTTTTATTATTTAGTGAACTGCTGGCCCTCGGAGAATGGGTCCGGAGGCTGCGATGTGAATATAGAATATGAGCTGGACCACGCCCATCTCGTGCTGCAAGACCTGACCATCCTCATTCCTCTGCCGTGAGTATCTATATACTTGTGTCACAATAAGAACCCCCCATCATCACATATTTTTTTGTAGTCTTGCAATACCAGCATATAACTCCTGGATAGAAGACTTGTTTCCAACTTGATTTTTATTTTAAACTAGCTGGTTCCCGGCATGCGTCGCAATGCCATATTCAAAGAAATAAATTGTTTCTCCCTGCGTGTCCTTTCCCATGTCTTTCTGCTTCTCCTTTCCTTCCCCGTTCCTCTCCCGCATCCTCTTCCCCTCTTGCATTCCCCTTCCACCTTCCCCGCTTTCCCTCTCCCCTCTCCCACCACCCGGCTCGCCCGGGAAAATGAAATTGTTGTTTTTACAATCTTCCTCGCAATTTTTCGATATTTTCTCACCTTTTAAACGAACAGCAATTGATTTTTTATTTACAGACTAGCTGGGGTACCCGGCTTCACTCAGGGAGTTGATATGAAAATGAGTCGATGTTCGAACCTACAACGGATCTTACTTTATATACCTCTACCAATGGGTAGCCCCGCCCATACAAAAAGACTTTGAATGGTCCATAATGCTCCAGAACATTCTGCAACATTCTAGAGTATTCTGGAATGTTCCACAATGATCTGGAATGTTCCCGAACATTCCAGACTATTCACAAACATTCCACAACATTCCAGGAATTATCCAGAAGACAGTACAATTATATACAAATCTATCCGACCAAGTTGGAGCTGCTTTCATTTCAATGACAAATAATTTTTCCCATAAAATAAAAGTTAATAAAAATTGCACTATTATAAATGCTGAATTGATAGCAATCAAAGAAGCGGTGAAATGTGCAAATAAAAATAAGTGGAATCAAATTGTAATATTAAGGGGGGGTAGGGTTTTAAAGACTAAAAAAAAGCATGTTTTCATGATTTTTTTTTGGAGATATGAATAATGTTGGTTTATTTATTTTATATATATTTATGTTATAGTATGACATCTGAAGTAAAAAATTTTTTTTATAAAAAATAAGTCCGTGAGAGCGAATCTCCCCAGGAACCCCGAAAATGCGGTGAACATCATAACTCGTTAACAAATAATTTTAAACAAAAAAATCAATTTTTTTTGAAAAGGTGATGTTTTTCTAGGTAGTGACGAAGCGTTTTTTTTTTTTTTTTTTTGATTTTTTTTTTTTTTTGCAGCATGTTGAAGTCAAAAATGTGATTTTTGCTAAAATTTTCGGTAAATACGTTATTATAAAATGGAAAAAAAAAATAGTAAAAAAAAAAACTCTTTGTCACTACCTGTTGATTTATGTGAACAAATAGTGTACAAAATTTCAAAAGGATCGGTCAAGTAGATTTTGAGTTATGATGTTCACGAACTTTTTAAAAAAAATTGCAAGAAAATCGATTTAAAGTTTTTTTATACTTGAAATATACTTGAATTGAGCAAGAGGACCTGTCGCTTGAAAAGCTGTATCTTCGATAGTTTTGCTCCGATTTACTTGAAATTTTGACACAATACTCTCGACATGTTGTAGATTTAGAAAAAAAATAATGTTAAAAATGGCTTTTAAAACCTTACACCCCCCCCCCCCCCCCCTTAAGTGATTCTAAAAGTGCGCTTCAACATATCAAAAGTATCCCTGTAGGAGTTTCCTGTAGGAAAATAGCCTATGATATTGTAGAACAAATGAGGCGGCTACAGCAAAAAGGTGTGTCCATACGTTTACAATGGATTCCATCTCATGTAGGAATACATGGGAATGAAGAGGCAGATTTGTTGGCAAACGAAGCATGCGTGAATGGAATCATGTACGACTGGACGCCAGATGCTGAAGATTACTGCCGAAAAATAAATTCCATATGTGGAATAATCATTTTGAAACGTTATCTATTAATAAGGGAATATGGTACAGAAAGCTCCAAAATGAACCGTTTAAAAGACCATGGTTAGCTGAGGTAAATCTGAAAAGATCGGAAATGAGAATCATTTTTAGATTAAGATCCGGACATGCATTAATGGGAAGAATATTATGTTTGATAGGCCTCTCTGATTCTCCAATGTGCTCGAAGTGTGAACAAATTGAAGATGTCGAGCACACATTATCGAAGTGCATTAAATATGAACGACAGAGAGTGACCATATTGATGACCCAAACTCTTCGGAAGTTCAGAATTTAATAGCCTCAACCGAGTTTCATGCCATATCGAGAATAATGAAATTTATAAGATCGTGTAAACTGGAAAATATTTGAAAGTGAATTTTTATATAAAAGGTCTAAATACTTTTTAAAAACATTAGAGATTAAAATTGTAATATAATAATATTATAATTTAAAAACAGAAGAGGCAAAAATGACAACATTGTGTGAGTCAAAAGCCTCGATAATAAATTTAAAAAAAAAAAAATAAATAAAAAAAAAATACAAATCTATCTGTTTATATTGAAAGTAATTTAATAATAATGGTAATTAGTCTTGTTGGTTCTTTAATTAAAGTGTCTGTTTGTTTGATATTCCAGCATGAGCTGCGTGCCCATAGTGAACGAGTGTGACGGATCGTACACGCACCAGAAGGGCAGGAACATCCTGCAGTGGGTCGTGCCATTGGTGGATGCAACGCAAAAGACAGGCACGCTGGAATTTACGTAAGTCGCATGTTAATTGCAATGTCATTTTTCCATGATTCATTATTTTTTCATTTTACTGACAAAAATTATCATTAAATTTTAAATTTCCAGGCATGCTGCGATTTTTTTTTTTTAAATATTTTATTGAGTTATAAAATTTGATATCTTATACAATAATATTATTTACTACCTATTTACTAAAATTCGGACTTCACAACATTGAGACAATCCACGAAAAACTGCAAAACTTTTAGCCTACTTAACATTTGCAGGGAGTTCATCGAACATTTCAAAACCTTTAGAGCTGGTTCACACTACGCTATCAAATATAAAAGATCATAGCACGCCAAATAACGCTCTCCATACAATCCCTTCAGACCGTTCACGCCTAAGCGTTTTTAAGCGCAGATCAATCATAGACAATACACATCTCAGACGTAACCGCTCCAGACGCGATATCCCAGAAGATAACTCTCCCCTTCTCCGACTAAAACAGGAGAGGGGGTCATTGTAATTACGGAGCTGCCTAGACCCGCGGATGACAGATGTCAAGTCGACAGATTTCAGTACAAAAAATATGCGTTCCGTTGCCGCTCCCTAATTCGACTGACCCCCTCTCCTACCACAGGAAGAAATATTTGATAGCCTCGTGTGAAAGGACTAAAGATAAGCGCTCGCGAATCAACAGATATCTGCTCGCAGATATATAGCTCAGTGTGAACTAAGCATTATGAGAAATATTGTTTTTTTTTTCCCGATAAATATTTTTTAGGAAGCCTAAAATCGTTGCAGTTTCTCGTAGGATAACAATGAACTGTGCTATTAATTCTAACATTATTCAACATATCTAAAGTTAACATTTTATTTTTTAACTTATAAGTTACTAGAGTATTATAGACTAATTGTTGCCACACACTTACGATATTGAGTTGGCGTTGCATGGTTTTTATCCTAGTATATCTGTTACAGCACAGTATAGATCTCATGCTTCTGTTCTGAATTATTTCCATTCTTTTAACTTGTGTTTTATTGCTCAGAAAGATTACACTTGTGCAGTAATTCAGGTGGGATGTTACAGCTGTAGCAATGATAAATGTTATTTTATATCAACCTACCAAAATCACTTCTCTGCTCAGGCTGGAACCCTAAAACAATGATCAAATGGTGTCCCAGGATCGCCATCAAGCAAATATTCAAGAGAAAAGGCAACTAAGGTAGATTTAAAATCAACACTCACATTGTTAAGAACAATTAATATTTATTCATAAAGTATGCGGGCAATTCATTTATAAAATTATTACTTAAATAGGAATTTCTAATAGAGAGATCAGACTATGAATAAATATATTAAGATTAACTCAGGGGTGGCCTTCTAGAAAACTTGAATCTAAAAGATGTTAGAATCTGCTGCGTCATCGTTTCATGTACCGACATATTTGAAAAGCTACAATATCAAACCTGGTTGTGAGTGCCATCCTCATGTGAAGCATGAGACACTAATAGAAACATGGTAATTCACTAAACAAAATGTTATAAAATATTAAACATGATCGACTAACAAGAAACGAATAACTCTCACGGACTCCGTCACACCAAATCTGCAAGGCTCGAACACCGTGTCTTCCCCAAGAGAGCTCAGCTGAAACTCGCCGCGCCGAAAGAGACCGCTCCCGCGTTCTCTTTCTTACACACCAACACGAAGTGTTGGCAGCCGTAAAATCGTCGCGTGCAGGTACTGTTCAAACCTGTTATATTACCCTCCCACGAAAAGCGAAATTTTCATCAGAAAATTTCGGACGCCTCCTGGCGTTGAAACCCAGTATGGGCATTCTGCAGATCATGCCTAATGATGATCCAAACGGTGGAGAAAATGAATGAAAGATTCTTCTATAGAATGTAGTCCATGGAAACGCAGCGTGACCGATGAAGAGTGATGAGTCATGATGACAAACACCAAAACATCTCAGGTGGAATAATGCCTTCCGGTAGTGAGGTATAATTGTAGCGGACCTCTTCTACGCTCCACTCAGTAGCGGTAATTCCAAGAAGATAGGTGTCCAGATGAAAGTACCAAATTGTTCTGAGTATTTCAAAGGAAGCGTTGAATCGAACTCTTCCTTCACCAGGTGCTGCAAGTGGGTATGTTGATTGGCAATACTGGATCCAAAACACTAATCACCGACAGGTCCGAAGGAGTGATCAGAAGACATCCATCTCAGTCTTGAGCCAGAATTGAATAATACAGTCCAGCGACAACAGAAGCTTCTTCAGAAATGAAATTGGCAGACAATGTTTGTAACAGGAACTATCTTGAGCCTCTTGAAAAGCGCTAGTGTAACATACTCGCGGGTAGGAGGAGGTGTGATAACTAACCCCGAATACTCTGTATTTCTTGAGATCTTGAAAATCCACTGCATGGAGGTCCACATCTTCTTCTTGTGAGAAAATTCGCTAAACTAATCTACTGCCTAGCTATAGAATTACCAATATAAAAACAAGTGATGCTAAGAATTTATAGTGCTGCTGTAAAATTGTAAAAATTACTGAACTACTGAAAACTAACAAAAAAATATTGAAGCCTAAACTCAATATGACAGAATAATTGAAATATAATTAAAAATTAACAAACTTAAAATTGAGACATCCCTTGAAAAACTCTGAAAGCCTAACCACCCCAGACACAAACCAATAAGATTTATACTAAAAAATCTAAGAACTTGCAATAACCGACTGAAGGTGTCAGTGAACTACATCAATAGAGATAAAAATCAATATTTAATATTTAATTAAATCAAATAGCGTAATCATGAAAAAAAAAATATAATTATCTTTTCCTTGCCACCTCTGACGATCACAAGGTAAAACAAAATAGAATTGAACAATATTAAGAAATCAAATAAGTCGAGGAAAATGTCCTCGAGCTCAAAAGACAAGATTCTCAAGTTAAATGATGTCACAATATTGATTATGAAACATGTCTATAGTCGAAAATGTTAATATGTAATTATCCGGAATTGAAGAACATACGAAGATCAGCTCCCACCACATCAATCATGAAAATAACACCCGAAGGAGAGCTAGAGATATGAAAACACTTTAATATAGTTAATATCCATAGTACTGAATTAATAAACATGCAATCTAATAAAATTAACTGTAAAATAGCACATTGTAAGAGAGCAAAAACCAGATTAATGACATTTAATATGAAAATTAACCAAGAGGGTGATTCCTAAATCGTAATAGGTATTTTACAGCTCCTGAGACTTTCTTGTGAAAACTCTTGGCTAAAATTCCTAGAAATTATACAACCAACATAATCAACTTACATAAATGATACCAAACTAATTTTTAAATTATCAGTAATGAAAGTAGATCAAAACACCGTCACTTATCACATTAAAAAAAAACTCATTCCATAAATTTTTACACAAAACAAGTGTTAATCATCCTTCCCCATTGAATATGACATAAATCAATTATACATTAATTCGCTACATAATACTATGACAAGACAAGACAACATGTAAGACGAACAATGACTAAACAAAATTATGCAACATGTGGTGGACATGTTTGCACAAAAAAACTACCCCCACAAAATTTCAGAAGTAGACACAAATCCTTCATCACATTTTGAAAAGAAAACCCCCCTTTAAAAACAAGATTCATTGAAAACCTCTGAAAGAGATGAAACCAAGAGTTTTCCCTACACATATAGGTACAAAACTACATTTTAACTTCCCCAAAGTGAAAAAAAAAACCCAAAATATGGAATCCAAAATTCTTAATAATATGCCAACAGAAACGAATCTACCCTCCTCTTAAGAACAAATCGATTAAGCAAAGGGTTCTTTCGTCTCCTGCGCTTGAAAGTAACTCGTCATCCGAGCTTACATACAACGGTCAATTCAGAAGAATTGTGTGTGCAACTCAGAGGCAGGAAAAGTACCGGCATGGAAACACACAAGAAAAGCGAACGAACTCAGAGGATTTTCCAGCAGGAAGAAATCATGGAACGTGCTCAAATACCGAAAACGCAGCAAATAAGAAAATCTCGTGAAACCATACCACAGAGCATTAAAGCTAAAATTTAATGTTTAACCCGAGTTCCCTAATACAAATATCCTATAATAACTTGCGGACATTAAATAATCCTGATAAAGAAATTCAAATAAATCCCATTAAATTGCACTTCAATCAATAGATCACTAGCTAAGATTCTAACCAATTCTGAATAGAAATATCAAAAGGAACCATTTATTAAGTTTACCGTAATGTGTAACTGTTAAAAAAAAACCAAAAGATGGCAATAATCAATGTTTATCCAAAATATAATTAAAAGAAGGTAATAATAAGCGAAGACTGGAACCAAAATATTTAGTTTTGAAAAATCCAATAGATGGCATGGACGTAAATATTTACTTTAAAAGATTTAGCAAATGATTAAATTTAAGATGTGAAAATTAATGTTAAATACCCAATTAGATGAAAACTTTAAAAAAAAACTACGAACCTGATAAAATCAAATAAAATAATATGTGCTTTCTACGTTGTACCACTTTATAGCGAATAAAATAAATTGTAATATTTGAAAAATCCAGAACAAAGAAAATTAAAATTTGAAAACCCCAGCAACAATTACATATTAAATTTAATTAGGAGACCCAAAATGTTCGATGGAAGTTATTCACCATAATGAAAACTTTTCAAGTCCTTGTTCATGAAACGCAATCAGAAATAGTTGAAAAATTCCATCAAAGGAGAAAAAAAAATTGTATAAAATATTGTCCCAAAAGAAGATATTGACTTTAGCAAGGAACTTTTCTTTCTTAATAAAAACATGCACAAGAAAAATTCATCGATAAACCCAAAACAACCCGGACAATGAATTATAGAATTTAAGAAAATTGAAAAACAAACTTTAGTTGCCTTGCATTATCAGGTCAGCTGGAAATCTGCAGAACCCAACCGTTCACGACGTCATGTGATCAGAAGAATACCCGAAGAATCCAAGAAGTCTGAAATGCACGTTTGGTTATATTTATTAAAGATGAAAAATAAAATCTGAATATAAATGAGAACCAAAAAAATAAAGGGAAATAATTCATTATTAATGTAAAAGACCACCTTGTAATAATATTTAAAAAGTTGGGTAGTCTGAAAAATTTTATTAGTTTAATCATTAGAATTGCAATGATAACCTAAAAGAAGGTAGGAAAAAAAAATTTTAATCACATGTGATCATATACTGAAATTTTTATGTGGGTTTTGATAACATTGTTAACAATCACAGTGAAATAATTACAACAAAATTGTTGAGGTAAATTAATAGATAAGATAAAATATTGCCGCCAAAATAATTGGAACCAAGATTTATGCCATCAAATCAAATATAATGTTAAAAAAAATTAGCTCAGCTATAGTTACATGAAATTAGCTTGTAAAATTAAAAATGAACTTACTAAGTTTCCATCAGAAAGTTGAAATGCTAGTTGATTGAATCTGCATAAAATAAACCCCATCCTATCAGCTGATCGTACTCTATGTACAATTTGTGAACCGGTATAACCAATGGCGGTGAAGATGAACAATCCATATTAGAAGTCGATTGTTGTCGCATTGCTTCGCCATTGTTTCTTTAGCTTTCGCTTGGCTCCTTGTAACAACCGGTTCTTCCATCCCTAGCTAATAGGAAGGTAGAAAAAAAATTAATACATGCAACTAAAAAAATTTTGTAACAAATTATTTCAGCCATGCAGTTCAATCCAGAATTCTGTTCAAAATTAAAAAAATTCTGAGTGATGCCAGCGAACTGGGCATCAAAACAATTATAAGAGACGATAAACGTCTTGAGCAACAGCTGAGATCATGTACAAATTATGAATTTAAATTACACTGGAATTTACTAGAAGCAGCTGTGTTCGGGCCTTGCAGAAACGGAAACCGCGGGAATAAGCCGCCTTGAGAGTCGATCTAGTTTGTAAAATATTAACAATAACGTACATTATGATACTATGACACAGCAGAAAAGAACATTTCGAAAGCCGTTGGGCGCCATTTTGTAACAATGATAATTGTTATTTTTTATCAACCTACCAAAATCACTTCTCTGCTCAGGCTGGAACCCTAAAACAATGATCAAATGGTGTCCCAGGATCGCCATCAAGCAAATATTCAAGAGAAAAGGCAACTAAGGTAGATTTAAAATCAACACTCACATTGTTAAGAACAATTAATATTTATTCATAAAGTATGCGGGCAATTCATTTATAAAATTATTACTTAAATAGGAATTTCTAATAGAGAGATCAGACTATGAATAAATATATTAAGATTAACTCAGGGGTGGCCTTCTAGAAAACTTGAATCTAAAAGATGTTAGAATCTGCTGCGTCATCGTTTCATGTACCGACATATTTGAAAAGCTACAATATCAAACCTGGTTGTGAGTGCCATCCTCATGTGAAGCATGAGACACTAATAGAAACATGGTAATTCACTAAACAAAATGTTATAAAATATTAAACATGATCGACTAACAAGAAACGAATAACTCTCACGGACTCCGTCACACCAAATCTGCAAGGCTCGAACACCGTGTCTTCCCCAAGAGAGCTCAGCTGAAACTCGCCGCGCCGAAAGAGACCGCTCCCGCGTTCTCTTTCTTACACACCAACACGAAGTGTTGGCAGCCGTAAAATCGTCGCGTGCAGGTACTGTTCAAACCTGTTATACAGCGGCGTTGTAAACCAATTTCCTTGTTTTAATGCCTTTTCCCTTTATCCTACTTAAGAAATTAACCTTTTATGCAATTCTTTTAATTAACATTTCAAAGTTAATACTTAACAAATAACACATACACATATAATACTGTTGCATCCAAAACCGCTTACGAATTACAGTTTCGGACGCACTTGAAAATGGACTTCAAATAAAATGTTTTTTGTTAGCACCAACGGCATTCAGTCTTCCATTAATGGAGTTGCCTGCATTAACCCTTCTTTCAATATCTCTATCAGCCTTCCCATCTCTCGTAAACATACTTCCCAGATACACAAACACATCCACCTGCTCCAAGTATTCATCATTCACAACTGTATTGCACACTGTTTTCGTACTCTCTCTTTCAAACGCCACAACTATTCTATCCATGCTTTACGGCTCAAATTATCAAAATAATTATTTATTTTTATTGTTTCAGTGCTGCATCATCAGTCCCCAACGACTTCTTCCCCTTGGCGGTGACCTTCACCTCGGAGACTCCGTACACCAACATCACCCCCGACACTGTGTCAGGACTCTCTGAGGCGGGGGTACCAGGGGACTCCGTCAAGTTCTCCATAGAAAAGATGTTCATTCCGGAAAAATACGAAGTCGTCTAGACACGCGTATCGTGCTAATTTGGGTTTTTTATTTTTATTTCAATTAAATAATGACATTGATACTCTTTTCAAAACCTAAAATATTGTTATTTTCGCCACCGATAGCTACTAAAAGTGTGTGGTTTATCATTATTTATCAATCAATGATAGGAGTGTACAGAAATAAATCTCCCGTTGAAAACAAATTTTATATATCTTGTGAAGGTTGGACTGAGGAAAAAGATTTCCACTTATTTCAGTCTTTGACCACACCGACCCATAAGCTCGTTTACACGACAATGTAACATTACTAGACTACGTACGATGGTTCCTTGACTGTCGATCCGCTGACAATTGGTCCCCCGGCATACATTTATATATATATATATATACAATGTGCAGTCGCTTTAGGGAAAACACATTATACCTAATTACACAAAATATAACTGAGTGACCCCATAGGGATGTGCAGAGAGGATGTTCTGCCGAATAACAAAGTATAAAACATATTTTCATTCAAATACATCAAGGAAAAATCTGCTTCTCTATTTACTATTTACTGTATATACCAGTGCATAAGTACAAAAAAATCGACACTGTGTACTAATTCCTTTGATATTTGTACCAACTTATTATTAACCCCTCCAATGCCAGGAAAAAACGAAAAAACATCAACTTTAACGTAATATTTTGCAGGTTAATTTTATGCTATCTTATGTAATTTTTACTGAAACACATTCCTTGAATACTAAACTATACATAAAAACAATATTACTTGCGTTTATTCAATGAATTTATACTTTTTACTGCTTTTCAAATGCCACGGAAAAAACGAAAAAATTTCGCGATGTTTTGAATTTTACGTAATATTTTGCAGGTTAATTTTATGCTATCTTATGTAATATTTACTGAAACACATTCCTTGAATTCTAAACTATACATAAATATAACATTACTTGCGTTTATTTGATGAATTTATACGTTTTACGATCATTTCATCGACCGCGAAGCGAGACTTGACAGCCGAGCGGCGGGAAAAAGTTCCAGGCCGTGTCATAAACAATTTCAAAGAAAATATATCGCTGCTCTAGGTGGGTTCACGGTATCTTATACCTTATGAACAAGAATGCCCCAAGCGATTCTGACCTTCTTCTTCACACGTTTTCTTTATACATAAGGGTTAAAATCGCATAACAAAATTATTTTTTAGTGATTATTTTGGCCTGCGCCGATGGTACGCCGGCGGACGAACGGCAAGGGGCAGGTAAGGGTGTTTTTGAAGTCGAACTGAATATCTTTTACGTTTGAAATTGGTGCATAATGCACAAAAAATTATAATTTTATAGTAAATATCATTTCGGGGGATCAATTACCGAGGAATCAACTGTCGGGTCACCATGTATAACGTATGAGGCATACCTGAGTTATTGAGTTTTGACTTTTTCACAGTTAATAATGCCATATTATATTTGTAAACACGCCAAAACAATTTTGTCCTTTAATTTATCTGTTGCTAAAAAAAGTGCAAAGATTACTTTAACTTTTACTATAGATTTTGATGTGCGTTGAATTCTGAGTTTTGGCACTTGTTTATTGTATTGTATTTTCAAGTATTTAATTCTTTATTGGTTCAATGCGGAGGAAACATATTAAAATTATATTTTTATTTTAGAAATGATGATTTGAATATTATGTGTAATATTACTGTATATTAAAATAAATAATTACAAGAAAATACATAAATGTTTTTATTGTGTTAAATACATCTAATGTACATGCAGACTGTGGAGTCCAAAACTGTGGAACAAACCTTGAACAGATATAATGTCTGAAAATTGAATTTGGTTTGGGCAGTCTTTTGGGCTGAACTCTCAAAATACTTGATTAATCTGCAAGACTCTTTGCAAAGGAGAGCAGTTTTCTACCGAAGCAAACCCAAAACAGCAAGTTCTACATCCAAACCACAGAAAAAAGGATGTTGAAAAATGATGAGGGCCCAATCACGAAAGTAAGGGGGGATCTGGATGATTTTTTTTTAACCCTCCGCCTGTCACATCTTTTTTTTAACGCGGTGTCGCCGAAGACCCCAAAAATAAATATGATTAATATATTTTATGTGATATTTTAACTGATTACAGTGAAACCCTCTTAAGAAGTTCGCTCTTAAAAAGTTTCGTGGCTTGAGAAGTTTGGTTTTGTCGGTCCCTCGGCCCAAAATTGGCCCAATTTTCCCAAATATAAGGTTTTCCTGCTTAAGAAGTTTGTTTTTTCCGGTCCCTTGGAATACTTCTTAACAGGGTTTCACTGTATAGTCAAGTGATAGGAGCTACATCGAAATAATTAACAATTATATATTTATTTTCAACATAAAAGCTTAAAAATCAACAAGGAACATTTTTTTATAATTTTGAATCATACTTTTATAGTAAACTTATAACTATTTGAGATTGATACAGACTTATTATTACTAGTGGTCGCCCAATGGTCGAAATTCGACCACAATTAATTTAATGTGTAATGTTTTTTTTATTGATAATGAATTTTTAATGCGTAATTTTAAAAAAATATTAGCGCTCTGCACTCCTTCTCTATACAAACTACAAGTGTGCGAAATTTCATACTCCTCCGTCTGCGCAATTTTCGTAAAAAGGGGTACAAAGTTTTTGCTTCACGTATTAATATACTGATTACAAAAAAAATTAACAAAATACAATGAAAAAACATATAAACTTGGTTTTTCATTGTATTTTGTTGAGCCTCGTGCCGAAACACAGGTCTGTATCAAGCGCACGTGCAAACTGAATGTTGGCGGTGCTAGTGTCAAATATAGTCCCTTTTAGGAAGCTACCTAAAGTAACGAATCAGTGGGAATATTTAAAAAGTACCTAATTAGCATTTCTGTTAAACCTGGGCTTTTAAAGACCCCACGCGACAGGTCGAGGGTTAACTGCTTTCCTCCGACTACCTCAGAAGCAAACCGAAAACAGTAAACCTCTTGTTTTTTTCTTTATTCATAAAATAAGTTTTGTATACAGTTTTTTACAAGCTTTTCGACCACCACACTAGAGATGGGTAAGATCTGCATTTTGCTGGAGGCCTCCGAGAATTGCTTCCTTTTAAAAGTAGTCGAGTTCTTGGAGCAGGTCCCGGGATCAAATCCCGACTCGCGAGTGGCTTGGACAGAGACGCACGGGTTCGACCGGAGCCAAACCTCGGAGTCGAAACCCGAAAAAGAACTCGAACCGGGGACCTGCTCCCGACTCGCCAGTGGCTCGGACCGGACACACACGTTCAACCGGAGTCGGCAAATCTGAGACCTATTCCCGACTCGTGAGTTGCTCGGATCCCCGAGTTCCGAGTTTGGGTGCGAGTACTGGACCGGGTTCTCTGGGAGTAGTCGATTTGAAAAAGGAGCAGGAGTAGGATCCGCTTCCCACAAAGAACCCGAGTTCAAGAGCCAACTATAGCTGAACCTACAAATCGCTGTACCACACTAGGCACAAGCCCGAATTATCTCTAAACCACATAAAAAGGGATGTTGAAAATGAGGAGGTTCCAACTAAATAGGGGGGGGGGGGGGGATTTGGATGATTTTATTTTGAACCATTTTTACCCCTTTATCTCAGAAACAGCTACCTTTATCTACAAACCAAATGAATGGATCAATGGGATGGACGGAGTGGGTGGATGGATAGACGGTGTGGATGTGATTGATGGATGCATTGATGTGATAGATGAACGGATGGATTGATGTGATGGATGGAAGGATGAATGGATGGATTGATGTGATGGATGGAAGGATGAACGGATGGATGTGATAGACAGATGGATTCAATGTGATGGATGGATTGTAAAAATATTAGTTCTGTGTTTTACCGCATTATTCCCCTTTAAAAACCAATTTGGAAAAAAAACATGTCAAAAATAAAAAAAATTTACAACTCCTAAGGGGCCATCCATAAATTACGTCACACTTTGAGTAGAGAAGTGTGACAAGGGGGGGTTATCAGCTCTGTAACGTCACGTGTAAAAATCTAAATGATTAAAATGCAAAAAATTTTTGATGTAAAATTGCAAAATATGTGACATCACACTAGGGGGGAGGGAGTCTCACAAATGTGACTATGTGTGACAGGGATGGGGGGGTCAAAAAAATCATGAAATTTGTGTGACGTAATTTATGGATGGCCCCTATGCCTGGTTATTCCTGGCAATGTGAAAGTCTCCGTGGTCGAGGATCAAGGCTCTCGACTAGCAATCCGGAACACGCAGGTTCAAACCCCGGTGTGCGCAAATAAATTTTATTTGATTAATTTGTGTTTTATCACAATTTTATTAATTTTAAATAAAAACAGCATATTTGTGGGACTTTTCTGAGTGGAAGATACCCTCAGATCACCCTGGTGTAAGACTACCATTCAGAATTGAAACATTGCTTGAGATGGCTTTAGCCAGGTATTTCCTCATCCCCTTGCCACTATCTTCAGCTCACAACATACCTTAATAGAGAACTCCAGTCCATTTTTTTTATGAATAATGACCTTCTAACTTAAATAACTGCATATTTATTTTTATTTTTATAGTTAGTTTTAATAGTTTAAATAAATGTCAAAGTTTTAATTTTTCAAGATCCCCCGAAAACCACCGTGACGTCATTTGGCCCTGTGACGTCATCTGCCAAAAAGTTTTAGTTATTTTCAACAGATGTTGTCATTTTGTATGGAAGAAGTGATGAAACTATTCAATAAGTAAAACGTTATTTAGGTGTAATTATTTATTTATTATATTATATTTATTTGTTCTCTAGATTTTATGTCCGGGTTAAATCTTCCTCACAGGAAAAACTTAATCCTTCCACACACTTTTCCACAAATGCTAATCTAGTCAATTCACGCGATGTAATTGCATTGTATAAGTATACTAAATACAAAACTATACAAGAACAACACGTCAACCTACCAGAGACCATATGGGAAAATACTTCACCGACTCCAGATATTTTCATATCAGAGGGTTCGGCTCGATAGAACTCCTAACTGAACCGATAAATCCTACTGATCCCTCAATATAAATATTTAAAAAATATTATTAATATTCAATATTATTACGGGAGATTGGTATAAAAATTGTTTGAAATTATTATTTTTTTAGCTTTACGAATCGAAATCAATATTAAGGAAACCGAAGCATGAATTTCGTAGGAAACTGGAATCAGCTGTTCGACCGCCGCCATTTTGAATTTCAGCATTGGAGCGTTTTATGGAAGCGGTGACGTCACGCCTCACAAATTCAATAATACCAACTTGACAGGGTGTTTTAATGAACTGTTTTAAAATGGACTTTTTAATATTTTTTTTTAAACTCTACGTTAAATATTATTTAATAAAACATATATTCAGAATCAGCGTTTATTGGTCTGTATGAACATATTTTTTTAAAGCCATAATATTTTTCACTGGAGTTCCTTATTGGGGATCCCATAAGTCTCCCCCACACGTAGAGTTCGGAGCGGCATGTGCCCCGCGCCACTTCAGGCGGCCGCGCAGAAAAGTCTCAGTGAACTGTGCTGTAAACCGTTATCGTACTTTCGGTCTTTACTTTTCTGCGCGGCGGCCTGAAGTGGTGCGGGGCACGTCCCGCTCCGAACTCTGTGTGTAAAGGGTACTAAAGTCTCACTGGCTCCAGGTGGGAGCAGTTGGGACACTTGGGAGGTATTCATATTAAAAAAACCAAAGTAAAATCATGTTTACTTAATAATGAGTTGTATTTAAAAAGTGTATAAATTTGTAATTATTGAACAATAAGTAAATTCTATTTAATAACTCTCCGGTCTGTAGTATCATTGATCTTGTACTGAATGCCGTGGGTATATAACATGTGTTTATTGACGCCCGTGCTACGAGAGAACTTGATCTGACAGACAGGGCAAGAATAATTCTTCTCCTTGGTGTGTTTCCTCGTGTGCAACTTCAGCTCTACTCTCGTGTAACAGGACAGCTCACACAAATCACACTTAAACAGTCTCTGGCCGGTGTGACGCAGCATGTGAGTCTCTAGACTCTTTTTCACGTTGCAACGATACTCGCAAATATTACACTGAAACCGTTTCTCGTCACTGTGCTTTTTACCGTGGCTTATCAATTCGACGCGAGTCACAAACGTGGAGCCGCAAATCTCGCAACTAAAGTTTTTAATATTGTTATGCCTGTTCATGTGGTCTTCGAGGGTGGTCTGCGATCGGAGACCCTTGTTGCATATCTTGCAAGTGAACTTTTTAATGTTGTTGTGCACGTTTTTGTGATTTTCGTAGATGAACTTGTGTTTGAATTGTTTGCCGCACTCGGCGCACGTGTAGTACATTTTGTCGCTGTGGGACTTCTTGTGAACGTAAAGCGAGCTGGGCTGTGCGAAGCAGCGCTCACATTGATCACACTTGTACGGTTTTACTCCGGTGTGAATAGACATGTGATAGGAAAGGGTGTAACTGCGGGGGGTTGAATACGGACATTCAGTGCATTTGTACATTTTGACTTTTTTCTCGCTGTTCAGATCCCGATGCATACTCGCCAAGTGCTTTTCTAAAGAATATTTAGTGCTGAGCAATTTGTTACACAAATCGCATGAGAACTTCTTCGATTTCACTTTGCTATTGTGATCCGATAATAAAGAAGAAGACTCCTTTGATTCTGAGACAGCATCAATATTTTCACGTGAGTTACTATCTGCTTCATGCTTTGTAACCAAATGTTTCTTTAATTTTGAATTTTTTAATGTTTTCTTCAAAGATTTTTTAGTCAATTTATTTTTATTAGAAACATATTTCTTTTTAATTTTTTTTACAATTTTGTCTTCTACAGGTAACTCCAAAAGGGGTTCTTTGTTTGTGGATTGGTCCGATTCACTGTCTATGGGTCTATCATCCTCCAGTTTAATCCATGCATCAGTTGTAGGAGCTTCCTCTTTCACATTATCCGAGGTAGCGGTGAAAAGAGCTATTGGTGAGCTTTGGAACAGTAACTTTCTCATGAGAGAATCGCTGTATTCGCATCTCGCTCTGAAGCTATCAGCTATCTGCAGTTCCTCGCAGCAAATCTCACAAATGACTTGCGGGAAGTCATCCAGTCTTTGTATGGTGACCCGGCTGCACCTCATCACTATTTCAACTAGTAAACTGGAGTCCTTCATATCGAATAGCGAGATCGACGTATCCTTACTCTCGTGCAAGCATATCCTACATATGGAATTCAATTCATTCGTCTTATTGATGAGAATGTTTTGAATTTCAAGCTCTGTCTTCATTTTTAAAGTATTGGGCCGTATTTTGGTTGCATCGAGTCTTTTGGTAAGCCAGATATACCAGGTAACTTAAATATAAAACAAGATTCTCTTTTATGAACAAAACGAATAACTTTTTACAAAAAACATTTCAGAAAAATAACTGACAGCTTCCATCTGTCAAGTGTTGTCCATAGAAAATAATCCCGCACAAGAGACTAGAATGCAGTCTCTTTGAACCAGACTGCAAGAGATACGCAAATTTTTTGCAATAAAAATCTTGTTTTCATATGAAATTGGTGAAATAAGGTGTGTTTTCTTGTGCTTTAATTTCTTTTATAGCCCCTCGTAACATTTGACAGATCAAAAGCCATAGAAAAGAAAGAGTTCTTTGACACTGACAGCTATATTGTATTTTTAAATGTAAATAAAAATATTTTTATTGAATACCCTGCCCTACATGTATAATCAAAAGAGTTTTTTTTTTTATGTTTTAACACCCTAACTTCTTGTAAAGTCTTCTGTTTATAATACTGTGAAGAGTGTTTTTTTTATAAAATTAAAAACATGAAAACTGAACTGGAAATAACCAACATTCTATTCAACAAATTGGACAATTTGGGTTCTCTGTGTCGCTTATGTTTATCAGAGGCGACGGACTGTTCTGTACCCTTGTTCGGGGAACATGAGAGTGTTCCGGTTTGGGAGAAGGTGATGCTGTGCGCGCGGGTGCAGATCCTGCCCCTGGACGGACTGCCCACCAGCGTCTGTGCGCACTGCTTCGGAGACCTTCAGGCGGCTGACACTTTCAGACTTAAATGTGAATACTCCGATTCATTGTTGAGGAAATTATTCTCGAAAAAGGAGCTGAGAGCGGCTCCCGGTGATTCAGAAACATTAACTAGCCCTCCTTCAGCGGATTCCATCAAGACTGAGACTTTAGAAATTGAAGAATGGATCAAAATAGAGGGCGACACCTCCCCCCCGAGAATAGGGAGCCCTCTCAGACCTTCCAGTGACAAGGGGAAATACGATGTTACAAAAAGCCTTCTAAAAACTCTTAAAAAATTCTCTAAAAAGGAAAGAAAAAAACACAAAACTTCTCGCAGATTGAAAGAAATTGAGTCAGATCAGGATGAAGATTTATTTTTGAATTTGGAAAGAGATTCTGTATCTCCAAATGAAAGTATCGACATGAACAAAAGACGGAAAAAGCAAGACTTGAAGCCTGAAAATGCCGGCAAAGCCTCTTGCGACATTTGTAACAAAGTTCTCTGCAATAAATATTCTCTCGAAAAACATATAGCGAATATGCACAGTGAAGAAAAGAAAAAGAGAATGATTTCAGGATACAGAGGGGCGGATAAACGCTTCCACTGCCCCGAATGCAGCTTCTCCGCTCTCCGCAAGTTCAAACTGCTGAATCACCTCCGCGTTCACACCGGGGAGAAACCCTTCCACTGCGAGGTCTGCGGAAATAACTTCTCTCAAAAAACAAACCTCAAGATGCACATGCGGACGCACAGCGACCGGAAAGAATTCATTTGCGACACGTGCGGAAAACAATTCAGACACAAACAAAACTACAAACGCCACCAGAACGTGCACGACAACATCAAGGACTTTACGTGCGGTATTTGCAACAAGTCTCTGAAATCCCCCGAGACGTTAAAGAGTCACATGGACCGCCATTACAACATAAAGAATTACAGCTGCGAGACTTGCGGAATGATGTTCGTAACCCGTGTAGAACTCTGCAACCATTCCAAAAAGCACAGCTCTGAAAAAAGCTTTCAATGCGACGTTTGTGAATTTCGTACGCGGATGAAGAAAAACCTTGTTAAGCATATTCAGCGACACATCGGTCTGCGGCCGTTCAAATGCGAATTGTGCGACAACTCTTTCTTCTGTGCCGAGAAATTACGCTTTCATATGAGGAGACACACCAAAGAAAAAAACTATTCATGTCCCGTTTGTCAAATGAAGTTTGCTCACAGTTCTAGTGTTAATAAACACATGTCTAGGATACACGGTATTTTATACAAAGTTAACGATACCATTGACCGAAGAATTATCAAATAAAATACATTAGTCGGGATTAAATTGGACCGATCTTTGAACAAACAAAGCGAACCAACGATTCGTAGAGTTGATTAGTCAGATTGTCACACATTTTCAAATACTAAGTTTTGAGATAATGACGATTATTTTCATATTAAATATGCTGTACCATAACACGATGCATGTCGGTCCGGTACATTAGTGTAACATTTTGAAATATCCATATATATAGCGACCCAGAAAACATCAACATTTTGTTTAATTCACTACAAGTTTTTGTGCATTATAATTAATTTGGTGATGTTTTCGAGTATTGTACCATATAGAGCAGAAGTTCCCAAACCTTTTGACCCTGCTGGTACATTTCTACCATGTTCCCAAGCAAAATGGACCAGTATTTGAGATTATATTTGTCACGGCGGAGGGGGCGTAATTGGATATTGGACGGGGTATGTATATTATTCTGTATTATGGGATATATATATTCTCATCCCAGTAGAGTACACACTTATCCCATTACGCCCCCCTCCTTGCCTAGCTGGGCGTTTTAAGGTCTCATGCATAACCGGTACAACAACATGCGCTGTATGCCAGTTGCTCTGTTATGGAGGGGGCGTAATGGGATATGAGACGGGGGATGGGATGGGATATGGATGTGGGGCACGGGACGGGTCTCAATCGAAACCAGTTCGTGGACCCTCACTTACAACTTCTGAAGCCCCATTTCTTTATCGCGCCTACGTGGACCCCCGTCGGGTCTCTCATGGACCTCTAGGGGTACACTGATTTTTCAAAGATATCTGACTAATCAACTAGACGATCGATATGTGGGTAGATTTAATAAGCTGTTAACAAATAATAATTTCTTGTTATTATTATATAAGAATTTATTGTTAATATCTTATTATTAATTTGGTGCGTCTACATTTGCTGGCTCTCTACATTTTACATCACAATCAATTTTTGTTAGCATTATTTTTATTCAATGCATTTACAACTATTATTTCTTTTACAATAAACACAAGTTTTACAAAATAATTTATTTCACTTAACTTATTGAAGTTTGAACCTTGTTGTAATATTTTTAATCATTGAAAATAACGTTACCAACTCTCAATGAAAATAAAATCAGCGGAATTTAAAACTTTTTTTTCCGATTGCTGGACATTTTTTTTGTGATCATTTTGAATATTTCCGCCCAAATTAAAAAAAATCATACCTCCGAATTTTAATATGGAGACATACAAACTAATTATAGTTCTATATAGCCAATGAATTCACCTTTCTTTTGTCGATTATCACATATTTCTAGGATTTATAAAAAAAATATAATAAAATCGTTAACTTCTACTTAATTACTTACAAATAAGGGAAAATCTGCCAAAATTGGCAGCAAAACAATCCGAGGTATTTTAAATAGTGCCATATTGTGGCAAAAAGCTCTCCAGTGGAAAAGACATCAAAAAAAGATTACGGTCGCATCCTCTAGTCTTTCTGGGACCAATACTCTACCAATTGAGCTCTACTAAATAGACCTAATCATTAAATTGGGTCATTTTTATTGATTTCATATTTCAATTTAATTATTAATCTCCAGAATCTCATATTAAAATTGAATAATTACAACTAACTAACCATCACACAGTTTCTTCACAGGGGTAGGTAGAGAGGATGGACCGCCAAACAACTCAGTCTTGGCACACTCAGTCTTGTTTGCCTCATACATATTGATACAAACTCTCCTATTATTCTTACTCTTGACATGGCCCGACTCAAGCATCTGATTCACTTGATCGTGCCATGTCTTCCTCGGGTCCCCGACTTCTACTACCATTCACATTTGCTTCATATATCATCTCAAGGGCGCTGTACAAACTTGCAATATATTTCTAAAATCTAGAAAACCTACAAACTACACAAACAATTAAAAACAACTTATGGCTAAAAATTGTATCCACCGGTTCATCGATCACTGATACGAAACTATGTACAATGTCTTGACCAATGAACGCGATGCTGCCTAAAATGTATACAGGACCATACTTACCTGGGAGGTCGCTTGAAATTAACACTGTTGTCTATAAAGAAATTTAGATAGAGTTTGCACGCAGAGGAAATTATTGTGAACATTTGTTACATGTATTTAATTCTGAAATATATTTTAATATTAGTGTAAAATATATTCTTTTATGAGTGTATTTTGGAAATCAAAATATTATTTTATGGTGGGCGGTATAGTAGTACAAGGATTTGATCTTCCTAAATGTGATTCGTCAAGAGACAGATTGATGTGTAAAGATTCAAATAATTTTAATTTAATAAGAAAAGTGTGATTAAGACATATCATAGGCAATACAAGTATGATACTCAGATAGATATTTAAATTAAGGGTATGAGAGCCCAAAAAGGTAGGTTTTTAATTTCTATCATAATCATATTTTCTCCTTACACTCCTTTCTTCGTTCATGTACTCTCCATACCCAAACCATCTGAGGATCTCTTTCTTAATCTTACTCATAACGCTTACGTCAGCCTTGCATTATTTGCGGATCATTTATTTTTGGGGTATTATGCCGTCTTGCGCTATCTCCTTTTTTAGCAAACATTTTGGACAGCATTATAGTGTTCATCATCAGGGTAGATGGTAATCGATAATGGCTAAGTGTATGCTTTTGTACGTAGATGTGATACCGTGTAGCCAGCTTCAATCCTCTACGAGCTGGTATTACAGTATAATTTAAAATGGTTTTCTGCGTTAAGTTATGGTGGAGCCGTCAATTACCGGATACCAAGAACTGTTGAGCTTAGCCCCGTTGCTCTTTCAAACAGTATTAATAGATTAGAGACTGTACGGTTGAAATTTAAGAATCCGGCTAAGAATGCAACTCTGATGCCGCACCTTACACAAAACCATTTTTGTACGTGGAGTTTGTATACAAATGTACTTTTGTAATAGAACCGAACAAAGCAATACCAAAAGACGGTGCCACTTACGTTAAAGGTTTGCGTGATTAGCATCTCCTGGCACGCGTAAGTACTGCGAATTCGTAATTTTGTGTATCTCTCCGGATATGGGCAGTTACAAATAATAGTACCAAAGCAATGCCAAAAGACGGTGCCACTTACGTTAAAGGTTTGCGTGATTAGCATCTCCTGGCAGGCATAAGTACTACGGATTCGTAATTTTGAGTATTTCTCCGGATATGGGCAGTTACAAGTAATAGTACCAAAGCAATGCCAAAAGATGGTGCCACTTATGTTAAAGGTTTGCATGATTAGCATCTCCTGGCAGGCGTAAGAACTACGGATTCGTAATTTTGTGTATCTCTCCGGATATGGGTGATTGCAAATAATAGCACCAAAGCAATGCCAAAAGATGGTGCCACCTACGTTTGCGTGATTAACATCTCCTGGCAGGTGTAAGTATTATGGATTCGTAATTTTGCGTATCTTTCCGGATATGGGTAGTTGCGAATAATAATACCACGCGTCTATATATCACATATGACGTCATTCCCTTTCGTGGTTACTTTGTCCCGGTGACCAGCTGTCACTGGATCACAGTAGATCCGAGGAACTAGCTATTTTTGGAACCAGTCCCTATCGGATTTATAAAATTGTTGGGTTTTTAACGGCCAGAATAATATAATATGCTATTAATTTGGCAGGAGAAAGATGAAAAAACAGTTTAGACAAAATAATATTAATTTGGCTCATTATTATAATCATAATCAACACCTCTCAAAGGTCGCCTCAAGTAGTTCGTTTTGTTTGATGGCAACTGAGAATAGTCAACTCAACACCTCCTTAATAAGTCATAAGCTTTGAAAAAAAATAATTAAATTAGCCGATAACCCTAATCCTTTCTAAGCGGTGACCGGACAACTCGGAATGTAACCAACTCAGAACCATCTCAGATGAGTCATTTAGAGATAAAAAAAAATATATACAAAAAATTGGTTAAATAGGTTACGTTAGGTTAGGGTTATCGGCTAATAAAATTATTTTTTTCATAGCTTTTAATGACTTCAAGGAGGTTGAGTTGACTTTATTCTCAGTTGGCATGGAACCAAATAAACCAATCACAGAATGATGAAGCCTAATATTCCATCATAAGTTACTCTTCTCTTTTTTATATAATTTAATTTATTATGAGGATTTCTTCTTTGATGTCTATTTCTGTACGATTGTCTATGGTAAATTTTTGACAGATGGTGTTTGACACTAGCTGGAGTTAAGAAGATTTTTGTTTTTGAATAATGTATGTACGATTTTCTCGGAGATAAAAAAACATCATAGCGATGTTTAGAATTCTTTGAAATGTATAGCTTATTTGGCCTTCATCGTAACCAGGAAAATAAGTATGGAATTTGATATTTCGATCGAAAAGCATGAAAAGCTGAACCAATTGTGCCGGATCTGCCTGACAGAGAACGCCGAGCGCTCGAAATGTCTTTTCGAGATGCACGAGATCACCTCCATCGCGGATATCGTGATGCAGTGCTCCAAGGCGCAGATGCATTGTGGCGACGGTTTCCCTGACATCATCTGCGAACAATGTTTGGAAGAACTGGAAATAGCCAATAGCTTCAGAATCAAGTGCGAACGTTCCGACGCTTTTCTCAGAAAGTTCTTCATCAACGGTGTTCTTACCGAACCTACGGGCCCGGCTGAACTACGGATAGATAAACCTGAGGAAGTTAAAGATGAAGGGGAAGTATTGGGGGTTCTGTTGATTAAAGCTGAGCAGGAGAATACGATAGATTGTGACGAAGGTTATGATGATCCTTTGGTCAGAAACTCTTCACCCGATAGCACAGCGGAGTCCAAATTTAAGGTCTTCAAGAAAAAGTATGTCAAAAAGAAAATTTCTTCCCAAACTAAAATAAAAACTACGAAATCATTGAATAAATCCAAAAAAAAGGATTCCGGTGATGCTGAACATATCGGGTTAAATATTCCGGTGGGAGAAGAAATCGATGAAAAGCTCCTCGCCAACGAGTGCGTAGAATCCTTAGAAAAACTGTTAGAAACTAAAGTGTTGAGAAAAAATGCTAAATCTAAAATTAAAACGTTTGAGTGTCACATTTGTGGAAGACCGTTGCGGAGTAAAAAATCATTAGAAAACCATCTTCACTGCATTCACACCGAGGCAAAGAAAATACGCATGGGCACCATCACCGGGTACGGGGTCAATAAGACCTACCATTGCTCCGAATGTCCTTACACTACGCACCGACGCCAGACGCTTCAATATCACACTCGCGTACACACCGGGGAGCGTCCGTACCATTGTGACATATGCACGTCGAGTTTTAGCCAACCCGGCTCCCTGGAATCTCACAAGAGAGGCCACTCCGACAAGATGTACTACACCTGCCCCGAGTGCGGCAAACAATTCAAACTGAAACAGAGGTACGAACGCCACAAGAGAGTCCACAGCACTCTACTTCTCTACACCTGCAGCATCTGCGACAAAGGTCTTAAAACTAAAGAAAGCCTCTCCAAACATCTGAACCGGCATATGAACATCCGCAATTACAATTGCGAGCAGTGCGGATCTCGCTTCGTAACCCTGGAAGAGCTGATCAACCATTCCGGGATGCATTCGGAAACCAAAAAGTTTCAATGCCAATTTTGCGAGTTCAAAACTCGACGGAAAAAGGCGCTGGTCGGACATTTGCTGCGACACACTAAAGAGAGGAATTTCAAATGTGATCTTTGTGATTATACGGCGTACGACACGCACTCCATCACCAGGCACATGACCAAACACACGCGGGAAAAGAAATTCTCCTGTCCAGTCTGCCAAATGAAAATGATTCATAGCTCCAGCGTCAACAAACACATGCTTCGGTTGCACGGAATTCACTACAAACACAGCGACCACGCTGACCGAAGGAAAGTCAAATAGTTTTTAAATTACTAATTACAGTGATCGGTACTTGATAGTCACTAAGATTTCTTCCGTTTGACTAGTCAATAATTAGATGTGGGTATTCTTATTTTCCGTTTATTGTGAGAGCTGTACGAGGTGTTGCTTCCGTGAAGTCTACATAACAAGAGAGGACGAATCGACAACAGACATGCCCTTTTATGCATTCACTCATGTGGTCTCACTCATACAAGCCTGTCTCTTTCATACTATATGACATACGTTAATCATACTAATGTTGCTGAATACGGTATTTAAAACCCTTCAAAATAGTTACAACTTGTATGGTCACAACTTATTAGTGTCTTCCTGTGAAGTTATATAACTTGTATGGCCATGACTTATTAGTGTCTTTCTGTGAAGTTATATAACTTGTATGGCCATGACTTATTAGTGTCTTCCTGTGAAGTTATATAACTTGTATGGCCATGACTTATTAGTGTCTTCCTGTGAAGTTATATAACTTTTATGGCCATAACTTATTAGCGTCTTCCTGTGAAGTTAAATTAAAAATGCAAAGAATTAAATAACCTAGAAAACAAACTGTTTTTTTAACCTTAAAATATATTTTTTCTAAAGCCCAGACAAAGTATGTTTGTTGTAGTTTCTCACTTTAGAGAAATGTATTCCAAACGTATTCCTCTCTTTCCTCTCTGGATTTTGAGCCCAGTGCAAATATCTTTTAATATGGATATTGACCACTAGCGCGTCTCTACATTTTGATAAATTACTTATGGGAGTTGGGCCCTCCAAAAAAATTTTTAATTGCCTGATTTGAACGCCGTCAACAATTGTTCGGTTTACAAATTTGACAATAGCACCCCCCGCACGTATACTTCAGGCTGCCACGCAGAAAAGTCTCAATGAACTGCGCTTGTTATCTTGCTTTCAGGGGCGTGCACTCCATATAGGCACATAAGCACTGCCTACCCTACCGTATTTGTAAAACATAAGCACGTAAATAATATGACAATTTATTAAATTATTTCTAAAAAAAATACATTCAAGAAGCTGAGCAACCGAAACAACGCGAGCGCCATATCAAACGATATACCACAAACATGGCATAAACTGTAACTAGAAACTTCACGCGCGCCATCTGACTGCCTCACTAAAATGCGGCCTAAGCAGGAATTATTTCTGCGTAGAGCTAACTTCGTACAAGATATAATATCAATGTTTAAGAAATACACAGAGCATAGATTAGAACTGTCGTTTTGAATTTGCTTCCATGATTTTTTTTTGTTAGTATTAGGCAGTGCTTTCTGGAAAAAAAATACCAAATAGCAATCAGTGACGACAGTGACATCTGTTGTTAGATATCTATTTCTATCAAATAGTTCATAAATGCAAATTGTCTCTTCAAAAACGTTTGTCGTACTTTAATTGCGAATTATCTGATAAAATATGGAAATTTTAACCTGTGCAAATTGTTGTAGTGAAGGAAATAATGTGTGTTTAAGTAACTTAAAAACAATGGTTATCTCGGTTATCTAATATGAATATATTCATTTTATCACAGGTTTTCCTACTGCCTACCCTGGTCAAAAACTCTGTGCACGCCACTGCTTGCTTTTGGTCTTAACTTTTTTGCAAGGCGGCTAGAAGTGGCGGGCTCCGAAGTGTACTTGTGTGTTATTTATTTTAAGAAAACAAAATGTACAGACATAGAATATTGTGTTCTTAATAGATCTTAAAAATCAGTTCACTTTTGGAGAAGAAAGGGGAATACAATATTCGATTTTATTTAGGAACTAGCGAGTTCCCGGCATGCGTTAATGTGCCACTTAATAAAGAAATGGTTTCTCCCTGCTTGTCCTTTCCCATTTGTCCTATTCCCCTCCCATTCCCCACTCCCATGTTCCATACATTCAGCTTTCAAACAGCTCGCGTGCCGCCTATTACAATTTTTTATTTGCAAATTTCATAATGCCAGAGCTCACCAGTATATATGAAACCCTTCATGGGCGTGATCACCACAACTCACCAAAGTTTCATCGCAATCACATGAATAGTTAAGGGAATAATTTCATAATGCCGGAGCTCACTATTAAATACAGAAACCATCGCGAGCATTACCACATCACCGGATCACCAACTACAGAATGCGACTAGCCTCGAGTGAAAACAGTCTTGTGATGGCAGCGTTCCACTTCTGGCAGGGTCCCATCTACAAACGATGGAGCCACTTCATGATGACATAGATTTAAAACAAAAAGTTAACTTTTTTAAAATAAACCATGTATTTTTTGACATGATAACGTCTTATAAATCGATGAACGCCGGCTGCCCTCACGAAAAAGCATGACTCATCGTCACATTCCGCTTGAGCCGATCGCGGAACAAGCATTCGGCCTAAGCGTTCGGCTTGTGACGCATCTATCTCTCTTCCACTCCATCATTATATGATGTTATCACGTAAAATTATCGTCCGTATCGTAAACCGACTTTACAGAAAACCATTTTTTTTTTCTTTTCATCTTGCAATATTTTTATTTTTACTTGATATATTATATAGTATAATATGGAACTCGTGGGACTGCACCACCCTCCCCGAGATCTGGAATAAACATTGCGGGCATGCGCACAACATCTCACCATCTCAAATGTAAATCTATTAAAAATTGTGGTACAAGTCTTCCACTTCTACTTATCTTTTGCGTGGAAAAATATTTTATCAAAAGAAAACTGTGACAAGAAACTTCAATAAATAAAAAGATATTTTTGTTAAAGTCAACATAGACAAACCACCGTCGATAAAGCGAAATTTTTATTTTTCTCTTTAACTCGTATAATAAGGTAATAATATACTATGGCAAAATGAACAAACTTCGTACCATTCGACACTGCAAATGCAGGGCTCCGGCCTATAAGGGTTAAACAGGTAGGACAACTATTCTCTGGGACAGTGGAAGGTTCTGAGTTAATAAAGTAAATGGCTATATAATAAAGTCTTCATGGCATTGTATAATTGAATAAAAAAAAAACATTAATTATGTGCAATAATACATTATTTAACAATCCTGCGATCCACACTATCGTTGACCCTGTACTGCATCCCGTGAATCTTGAACATGTGCTTGTTCACGCTGGAACTGTGGATGAAAAACCTCTGGCACACGGGGCACGAGTATTTCTTCTCTCTCGTGTGCTTCCTCATGTGAAACTTCAACTCCCCGCGGTCGTAGCAAGTGTAGACACAATGTTCGCACTTGAAAGATCTGTTACCCGTGTGCCGTTTCATGTGCTTATCCAAAATCTGTTTAAGCCGTGTGCGAAAGTCGCAGATGGTGCATTGAAACTTCTTTTCATCGCTGTGCTTCTTGGCGTGGTTTAACAATTCGATGCGCGTCACAAATGAAGAGCCGCAAGTCTCGCAACTGAAGTTGCGTATGTTATAATGCCTGTTCATGTGACTTCTTAGCGTATCCTGCGACTTCAGTCCTTTGTTGCAGATGGTGCAGATGAATTTAGTGACGTCGGAATGCACGCTCTTGTGGCGTTCGTATTTTTCTTTGTGTTTGAATTGCTTGCCGCATTGGGGGCACGTGAAGTACATCTTGTCGCTGTGTGACTTCAAGTGACTGCTGAGGGAGCTGGGCTGAGCGAACCGGCGATCGCACTCGTTGCACTGGTACGGCTTCTCTCCCGTGTGAATCCTGGTGTGATAGAGTAAGGTTTGCCTGCGAGGGGTGGAATACGAACACTCTGTACAGTCGTATGTCCGTCTCGCTCCCAGCCCTGACACCGCGCCCACTTGCTCTTTATCTTCTTGTCCGTGCAGAGACTTCAAATGCTTCAGCAGTTGGTTCTTGCTTTTGAGTAGTTTATTGCAAATATGGCAACAAGTTTCAAAGCTTTCGGTTTTGATTTTCAGACCCGGAATGCATTCCGATAAACTTATATTGTCGTCAATTTCATCTTTGACTCTATGTTTCTTTTTTCGCTTAGCTTTTAACAGCTTTTTTTGTTTTTTTAATTGTTTTTTCATACTTAAACTAGATAATACTTCGTGATCTGAAAGCGACCGGTTCGATCCTATGGAAGCGCTATCGAACGCAGCGTAGTCAGCGTTAATCTTACCGTCTGTTACCGAGTGTTCGGATTCTTTGATATCCAAATCTACTCCATGTTTAGTATCTAAATGAAGTTGGTCAAACTCGTCTTTAATGTGTGCCACGGGATCCACTCCGGGGCTCTGGAAGAACTTAGTCAGAAAGGTGTCGGAGTATTCGCATTTGCGGCGGAACTTGTCAGCCACGTCCAGCTCTGTGCTGCATTCCTGGCATATCAAGTTAGGGAAGCACTCGTTTTCTTGGTGAACTAGGACTCTGGTGCAGAGCATTATTTTATCCGAAATCGTCATGGAGTCTCGCATTTCAAAAAGTGAAGTAGATCTCTCTCCCGCATCCGCCAGACATACCCGACACAGTTTATTAGCCTTGTTCAATAATAATACCTCGGATAACTCCACAGAATCCAGTTCGATTTTCATGTTTATTTAAGGTTAGCTCGGAAACTTATAAATAATGAAAGCGGATTTTAACATCTTGTCAATGTTGGATATTTGTATTTTTACGATTGTGTTGTATACAAAACAACAATAACAATAATGAAACTAATCTCGTCGCCAAAACACAAATACTTTCTACTTGTCAAATTGTTATAAATAGTTATAGTATTGCCACTGGTATGAGAACAAATATTGAGAAAAGTCACTCCAGATGGTTTATGGTGTTGATAACCGAATTCTTGTGTTTTATGGCAATCATAATATTGACAGTGACAGTTCGACTGTTTACTATTATAAATAATTACATAAATATTAGACGTTTTCAAAATGAGTTTCGAAGTGGACGTTTCGATAAATAAGGCGGAGGGATTAGCTTCTTTATGCCGTCTTTGTCTGTCGGAAAATACGCAAAAATCCAAATGTCTTTACGAAATGAATGACAACGGTTGTATAGCCGATCTCGTGATGCTGTTCGCGAGAGTTCAATTAAATATCGGCGATGGTTTCCCACGAGTCATCTGTGAACTGTGCCAGGGCGAGCTGGAACTGGCGAATAGTTTCAAACTCAAGTGCGAAAAGTCAGACTCTCTTCTGAAAGAGTTCTACATTAATGGGATCTTTAATTACACAGTCGGGTCTGTCCAACCAAAACAACAGGCAAAGACAGACGATCAAATCGTCAAACTAGAGTTGCCCGATGATGATTGGATTAAATCTGAACACGGAGACGATTTAGAAAGTGACACTTTTAATTACTCTCCTTCAGAGAGTCCTCTGTCAGATAAAGTGAAAACTAAAATTAAAAAAGTTAAGGTTCTAAGTAAAAATAACTGTAGACCACCATCTAAATCTGACGGCGAGGAGGATTGTATTAAAACAGTAAACAAGAGGGACTCTGTTAAAAATAAAATAAAAAAAGACAAGGATAATATAAAATTTATTTGTGAATTGTGCAGCAGACCTTTAGCTAGTAAAAACTCTTTAGAAAATCACCTTAGAACCATGCACAGCGCGGAGAGGAAGAACAGAGTCGGCCATGTTACAGGGTACGGCGCCAGTAAGAAGTATCACTGCTCCGAATGTCCCTATTCTTCTGCAAAGAGACACAACCTGGTGTACCATCAGCGCGTACACTCCGGCGAGAAACCTTTCCAGTGTCATCTCTGCAGCGCGCGCTTCAGCCAGGCCGGCAGCCTCACCGGCCACCGCAAGACCCACAGCGACGTAACCTACTTCATGTGCCCCGTTTGTGGCAAACAATTCAAGCACAAGAACAAATACGAACGACACAAACTGGTTCACAACAACATTAGAAAGTATCCATGCAATATTTGCAACAAGAGCTTCAAAACCAACTACGCCCTCAAACAACACATCAACAGGCATTTGAACATCAGAAACTATAGCTGCGAAACTTGCGGCACCACGTTCGTTTCATCAGGCGCGTTGATCATACACCGCAAGAAACACGATCCCCGAGAGAATGAAAAATACGAGTGCAGCATCTGCGATTTCAAGACCCGTTTAAAACACAATCTCGTGATGCACCTCAACCGCCATTCCGGGGATCGCCCGTTCAAGTGCGAGGTTTGCGAGTTCTCGGCATACGATGCGGCTTCCATCAGGAAACACACTAAGTCGCACACGCGGGAAAAGAATTACACGTGTCCGCTGTGCAATATGAAGTTTATTCACAGCACCAGTGTTAATAAACACATGCTGCGTTTGCACGGTCTCAAATATAAAGTGAGTGATTTTTGTGATAGACGAATCGTTAAATGAACTTGTTACTTATTGGGCACACAAATTAACGATGTTTCACTTTTATGCACATACATATTATATGCACGGCTAGTAACTAGAACAAATAATGTTCTCACTGACTTAGAAACGGTGAATGACTTTATATACCTAGGCTTGTCTATAAGTGACAAAGGAGGTTGTGAAACAAAAGTGAAAAGAAGAATTTGCACGACAAAAGACGCCAAAAGTAAAATGCAAAAGATATGGAGTGACAAAGGCATGACGAAGACCACTAAGATGAGACTTATTCGGGTGTTGATTTTTCCCATTTTTCATTGACACTTAGATCCAGCGAAAGAAAGCGGATAGACGCCGGAGAAAAATGCTCAGGATTCCATGGACAGCCAGATGCGCTAATGCGTCCATTCTGGAAGAACTAGGCATCCTTAATAGGCTCTCAACTATCTGCCTACATCGTATTTTAAAATACTTTGGACGCGTTGCTCGCCAAACTGAAGCGTGGAGAAACTCATAGTCACTGGCAAAGTGGGAGGCAGATCAAACAGAAGAAGGCCACCAATGCGCTGGAGTATCACAGGCGTCCGGTACCTTGGCTGTCCACGCAGCGCAGAACCGCAAGGAGTGGAAGAGCCTTGTCCACCATGAAAATTGGAGTAGGGATCACGATCCTCAGCAATTAGGAACCGATTTAAGAAGAAGTAGCTAGAAGAAGAAGAAAGTGCCGCAGGCAAAAATTTTGCTAGGCCCAAGATCAAAGCAATAAATACTGTTGATTTTTATCACTTAGAAAGTCAGATTCAAATAAAATCTAGTCACGAAATCTTTCAGAAGTTAATATGTACAAGGATAAACTTTCTAAAATGTCAAAGAATATGTAAAAAGGCTTGTTATTTTGAGTGATTAATTTTGGCCACTGTAATAATAAAAATATTTAATTAATATTTAATTTTATTATTATTAATCTTTGCCACTAAATGCTTTTGCAAACAAAACAGAAACTGGAAAAAAATGATTGATCACTATTAAGTTCTTGAATATCGACACTAAATATTCGCCGTGCTACAGCCGATTCTCTGTATTTTCGTAATAACTTACTTGTTTTTGACGTGATAACGTCTTATAATCGATGAACGCCGGCTGCATGCACGAAAAAGCATGACTCATTGTCACGTTCCGCCTGAGCCGAGCGTGCGAACAAGCGATGGAGAGGCGCGATCGGCCTAAGCGTTCGGCTTGTGACGCATCTATCTCTCTTCCACTCCATTGTTATTACATGACGTTATCACGAAAAATTATCGCCCATAAACCGACTTTACAGACAACCAATTATTTTGCAAAAAGATGTTTTTGTAAATCGTACCAGATAATGTATTTATCTACTATATCAAAATATGCTTGCTTGGGGATGCATATATGAGATAACTTCGTAATTCTACATTAAGCATAGGAAATGTTTGAAGAAATGTAAGAAAAAAACCTTCTTTTCATCCTTACGAAGGTTTGTGGATTATTACAACCACATTGCTGACAACAATAGATCTGAAAAGTTTCTTTATCATTACAAAAACTCTTACGAAACTGTCAAAAATGTCACAATTTGAGAACTACATTTTGCAAAACAATACCTCGTGTCTTTGAGCATAAAGGATATGCTCAAAAGCAATAGGTTAACTGAGAAACAAGATGAAAATTCACTTCTAATACAATATTTTTTATGTACGTAGAAGTATCCAACATCATACCAAATTTTTTTATTGTTGCGAAAAGTATCAAATAAAATATCTCTTATATGTACAAAGTTTTAATAAAACAATATGCAATAAAAATCTCAATTTTTTGTTTGAAAATAATAATTCAGATCACAATGCATTGCTGTATAAATACTGTATTATAATATGCGAGACTGGGGCGTGTAAATAACCCCAGAACTCTCTGAGCATAATACTCAAAAATATGATTGTGAATTTACCTTGCGCGGATAATATATTACAAAAAAATAGCAATCTGACAAAATCTCAAAGGAAAAAACAGATATACTAACCTTGATTATCGATCTCTGCGACGTGGGAGGCCCAACAATTTCCATACTTAAATTAATCTCAGTATAATTTTTGTAATTTTGAAATATGCACAAGTCAGTTGTCAACTTTACACAACTGAAGGAAAAATCACAATGAATTGCAAGACATTCAGAACTCAAGTTATTCCACATTTTCACAATAATATTTTTAAAATAAATACATTTAAAAACTACATTATTTCTTCAAACGGACAAATGAGCACCATCTGTGATTCATTTGGTCGATCACGATGATTTAGCAGTTTTTTCATACAATTCATTTTAGTGTGTAGACATTGTAGCTAGTTGGAATGTGCGGTTTTTCAAATCAATATTAATTACAAATGAAAATATTAAATTTATACATCTTTAGTACAACAATCAGAACCAGGAAAATAAACTTAAAATCTTCCACACATTTTTAACAGCATTCACAGTTTGTGAAAATGCCCCGTTTACTGTAATTTTTTTTAACATTTTATTTAGTCAAATGGACCATACAAAAAGGCATCACTAATTTTCTTGTTGTATATAAAATTTATGAAGGTGATTACTTAGAAGGCATTAGTCGTGAAAAATAAATAAAAAATGTATAAAATATACAGTTTAATATAAAGATAAGACAAGAAATGAACACATTATTTATTTCATCGTTTCTGTTTCTTTTCTCTCTTATTCTTCTTGAAGGCCTCCTTGCTTCGCATTCGTTTCTCCTTGATATAGGTCTTGTACGTGGTCGCTTTCTTATCCTCGATGATCTCGGTGTAGCGGCGTTTGTTGTAGCGCGTGAAGTTCGCATCGGCCATCAGCTCGTCCACGATGGTGCGTTTGCGCTCCTTCTTGGTCAGCCGCTCGTTCTGGTGGTCGAGAGCCGAATCCATGACTGTGCCAACCTGCGGATTACAACAAACAAGATGAACAACTCCTATTCATCTTAAGTATCCGATGGGGCCAAGAAACAAGGCTCAGATATTTATTTATTACACGGCCAATGTTCTGACTAAAATGTGTACAAGGTATGTTGGAACAATATCTATGGGAACCAAAGTGGGGACAAATATCTACAGCTCAAACCGCTGACTAAAATCTATGGAACAGGTGATGTTGACGAATATCTACAGGTTAGGTTAGGTTAGTGTCCTTGTAAACAGCAAAATATGTAATATTATGCAAAAACTTCATGTACGTACTTTAAACGTTTAAGCCTTTATGCAATTACGTAATTGAAGAAATCTATGCTTTTCCGTACAACCTCTTGCTCAGCTGCCCTCTGTAGATATTAGTCCCACCTACGCTCCATAGATGTTCGTCACCACTGGGACCGTCCTAGATATTTATTCGACCTTAGCTCTGTAGATATTAGTCTTCACTCTGAAGTTCATAGATATTTGTCCAACATATGAGCTGTAGATATTCGACCGACATACAGGCATTAGATATTAGTATCTGGAGTCCTTTTGATTTATTTTATAAGTTGTTTGTAACACTATTATTGTAAATACTTAAAAATTAAAACAATAAAGAAAACATAACATAATGAAAAAATGTAACAACAAAAGCATAAAATAAAATACAGAGGTAAGAATCGACACATTAATGGATATTCAATGTAACAAAAATAGTAGATATTACATTCGTCTATTTGTGTCTAGATTCTATTCTGGGTCACATCTGGGACTCGAACCCAGGACCTTCGCCTCGCCGGGGTAACTCTACCAATTGAGCTAATGTGTCCCTATTCGATTTGGTCATATTTAACTGTATTACACTTCGACCAGATCTACCGACATTATCTTCATTTTCTTAAGCCTATTAGGAATAGGGACTATTTTTCACACAAAAATACATCGAAAGCCTCTAGCGGACGTGATGATCCCTTTGAGACATTTTCGAATATTTTGGGTTACAAACAGTTTCGTTTCAAATCGAAAGATGTCGCTAAAAAAAGCACGTATATTAAATTGAATGTTTCACCGTTAACATATAGTGCGTGTGGTGTGTGCTTTTGTTGATTCTATATATTTATATTTTTGAAATAAAAGTAGAAAAAAAACATTAAAAAAATGTTTACTTTAAATTACGAAAATATCAACACGTGGTTTTGCTTACGGATGATGGCAACGTCGCGTCGGTCGTAGCAAGTAGCAAGCGATAATATTTCGGACGTTTGACAAATTGGTCGTCACCCAAAATTTCAAGATCACGTGATACAGAATGATTTATGCGTGTTCCCTTTTTACAGTATCTTGATACAGGAGGTCTTGAGGAAAAAAAATCCTTAGGGCTTATGTCATCTCTGAGGATGCCGAGTAGCGGGTCTTTTTAGGGCAAGGAAGGAGGGGAAGTTCTGGTAAGAAAAAACGTATGAGGGGCGGGTAGGAATCGGGGGGTCAGGAGTGATGAACGTGTGAATCCATCCCTTCCACTGCGGTGCAAGACGACGGGTCTCAACCTGTCTTTCCCGGTCCGGCCTGCCATTCAGTAGGTGGGCAAAAGCATCCACCGCCAAGACAAGTTGTTGGTTTTCCAATAAATTTGGGAGGCGGGTGAGGGTGCCGCCGGGAACCACTTATTAGATAACCCAAGTGGTTCGCTACGTTTAGTAACTCAGCAGGGGTACCCGGGTTCATGGGGTGCGGTTTGTTGGGTCTTGGCGACGGATGTGTCTGCCCACTAACTGCATGGCAGGCCGGATCAGGAGAGAATGATTGAGGGAGGTCTTTTATCCTCTCCAGCCGGAATCTCTTGGAACATCGCCATGCACCGCGGTGGGATTCATACGTCCATCACTCCTGGACACACTGTCCTCAGATTCCTACCCACCCCACTTACCCTTTTCCTTCCCAGAATCGCCTCTCCTTCCTTTCCTGTATAAACCCTCCACACAGCGTCCCCAAAGATGATATATAAGCCCTAAGGGGAATTATTTTCCTCGGGACTTCTCTTGTGTGTAGCTTATGTAAAAAATTGTTACTGGGGCGGATGTACCCATACCGCCCAAATTATACCTTGACCATTTATGAGATTTAAAAAAATATGAATTCCGCACGAGTCCCAAATGCTTACGTCTGAAGCCAGTGAGATTATGGCATCCCTAAATTGGGGAGTGTTGTGAGGCTGAAGGTAGCGGGGACGGGAAGGAGGTGGGTAAGAGGAAGGTGGGGAAGTACCGGGCTATTCAGATCTGATGAAACACGGCTAAAGCAATTTCAAGTAACGTTTCAATTCACGATCACGTGACTGGACTGTGATATGTGCATGGTCATATTTTTACATTATTTCCACACAGGAGGCCCTGAGGGAAAAATATCCTCAGGTTCTATGTCATCTTTGAGGATGCCGTTAGAGGCTATTTTTGGGAAAAGGAGGGAGAGGAAGTTTTGGGGGAAAAATGTAAGAGGGGGGTGGGTTGGAATCTGGGGGTCAGGAATGACGAACGTATGAATCCATCCCTCTCACTGCGGTACAAGGCAATGGGTCGAGAGTCCGGCTGGAGAGGTCAAAAAGTCTCCCTCAACCTGTCTCTATTTTATATGAAACTGCATAAGGGTCCCAATTACTTCCAACTGCTATACAACAATACGATACGGTAATCCATAGACATCAGAATAGGTATCTATAATACCTAGTGAGATCTATATGTATAACAAAAAAAAATAGGTTTTTTTTTTAAAGGAAGGTATTTAAAAAAAATAATCGGAATGTTGTCATCTATTTCTAAATGTCTTAAAACTTTAAAAAAATAAAATAAAAAAATGGTTTGAGTAAGGCTCGAACCTTGGTACCCAGTGATGGGAAACATATGCCCTACCATTAAGCTAACATGGAAGTTAAAGAGAGCGACATTTATTTATAATATATTAAAGGCTAAATTAATGCACAGAATTTGGCAACAGTGTTTTATTGGAATATCGTAGTTACAGTTAAATTTCTGTTGCCAGAATATTAAAACTCTGGTTCAAGTTCATGCCACTGAGATTGAAAAAGCGCTATAGTACGGTAAGGTAAATCAATATTTTAATAATCCGGGTTTCCTTTTTTAAATGGAAATTTAAAAATATGAGAAGTATTTAAAAAAATGGAGAAAAATAATAACATTTTTTTGCCATTTCGTTTTTTCTAGTAAACTTAACCAAAGTTTTATAATTCGTATTTTAAAAAACATTGTAGTTAAGATTCATGAAAAAATTAAACCACAACCCTAAACTTGTTTTTTCTTTTTAAATCACGTACGTCATTTTAAAGAAAAACCTTCAAAGAATTTTTAAGGATTTTTATCATTAAAGAATATTATGTGAAAAATACGGAAGGGCGGTCAGAAAAGGGTTTGATTTCTGATTTGTTTTTGATAAAAGCTAAGCCGTTATAAGTTTTAAAAATATAAAATATATTTTTATCCCATTAAAAACATTACTTTTATCGTATTACGAAATAATATTTTGGTTATTTCGATTTAGTTAATCTCTATACTCCACCCAGTGGCGTGCACAGAGTTTTTGATCAGGGTAGGCAGTAGGAAAACCGCAGATTGATTCAAATAAAAAATACGAGTGTGCTTTAGACTACACGAATGAAGTAAAACTTCTATCAGAGGAAGAGAGAAAGAAAATGTGCGCGCGCACTGCTCTCTCTCTTGCTCCTACAGTGTGATACAGACAATAGGCCTGCATTGTGTCTTAGATACACGAAACGTAACTGGCTATAAGAGAAAGAGAGAAAGAAAATGTGTGCTCGCACCTCTCTCTCTTGCCCCTACAGTAATATACAACTTATATCTCCTTCTCAACTTCCGTTCGCCTCGCTCGACACTTTTCGTAACGCTCTCTTCTTGCATTCAGAAGTTAACTCCCCAAGTCAATCGCGCTTAAAGAAGTTTTACTTCAATTAAAAAAAAACTTACCACAGATAACTTCCTTCGTACAAGTTTTCGCATTTCTGAAATTACCGAGCAAATCCATTGTTTTTTAAATTACTTAAACACACATTATTTCATTCACTACAACAAGTTTCACGGGTTAAAATTTCCATATTTTCTCATATAATTCACAATTAAAGTACGACAAACGTTTTTGAACAGACAATATGCATTTATGAAAGATAAATAGTTGATAGAAATAGATAACAACAGATTTCACTGTCGTCGCTGATTGCCTTTTGGTAATTTTGTTCCAGAAAGCACTGCCTGATACTAACAAAAACCCTCATAGAAGCAAATTCAAAATGACAGCTCTGTATGTAATGTATAAAGTAAGCTTTAAGCAGAAATAATTCCTGCTTTAGGCCGCATTTTAGTAATGTAGTCGGAGGGCGCGCGTGTAGTTTCTAGTTACAGTTTATGCCACGTTTGTATTACAATATTTGTTTGCAGTATCGTTTGATGTGGCACTCGCGTAGTTTCGGCTGCTCAGCTTCTTCGCGCTTATTTTTGAAAGTGTATATTTATTTTTAGCAATAATTTAATCAATTATAATATTATTTATATGCTTATGTTTTACAAATACGGTAGGGTAGGCAGTGCTTATGTGCCTATATGGAGTGCACGCCCCTGACTCCACCTTAACGCATATTTTTATTGACTACTATGTATGATTGCGAAATTCAAACATTAACTAAATGCTATCTAGATAGTGTTTTGGATAAATTTTTATCCATTTTTATTTTTAATATGCGACATCTATTGACTTTTCTGCAAGTCTAGGATGAATATTTATTTTCAACTTAATAATAATAATAATAATAATAATAAGGTCTTTATTTGAGTAAGACCTACTAGTTTCACTAATATTGTCTTCATTTAATTAAATATTACAATTAAGTTAAGTTAAAAATAAAGATTATTTTTAAGACGAGATATATCTCCCAGATCAGAATATTTATTTCTGAGACTTCGGTCTCGGAATCGGGAAATTTTGATAAGCCCGTGTCCTGCTGTTGTTAAAGTATGTTAGGATATCGTCGCCTCAGTTCTTATTTGTCCAACAGACCATTTTAGTTTTTGTTTAATTTCCACTTTAAAATTAAAATTAAGGCATTAAAAGTGATAGTTAATCACTTAAACTAAGAATTATTTTAACTAATGAGACCTTTACGGAAATAGCTTTATCTTAAACACCTATCATAATGTTTTATTGAAATAATGAAAGAAAACCTTCTCCTCCTGTAAAATTTTCTAATGGTCTGTTGGACAGATACGAACTAAGGCGATGATATGGGAAACACACTGTCAGATCAGGATACATGGCAGATCAGGATACATGGCAGATCAGGATACATGGCAGATCAGGATACATGGCAGATCAGGATACATGGCAGATCAGGATACATGGCAGATCAGGATACATGGCATATCAGGATACATGGCTGAATACCCAATGTCAGCCCTGGTGATTTTTATTATTTATTTATTTTACATGAACTCCACACAGGAGTCCCTAAATATAATAAGAAAAATAATTTAATTTTTAATAAGTGTGAGGAGTCTTTTTGAAGACATTAAGGAGTGAACCTGGTCTTGAAGAGATTCATGTTACAGAAGGGAGAAAATACAGTGGCCGGCAAATCATTCCACAGCCAAGCTGTTGAACTCATGAGAACAAGTTATAAAAACAACATTTTTTCATGTGACAATAATTGTCAACAGTATACATTTTGTTGGGTGTGAATTTGGGTGATTCCCGACAGCACACCGGTGCTGAACGCTATTTCCTCGGAGAGTCTTCCGTTGAAATACCAGTAGAACAAGGATACCATTACCACCTGACACATGTGCTCTTAAGATCGCAATCTGTTTGTTTATTTTTTATGTTAATACCACACAAGAATCTCCGCTCTCAACCGCCTGGAGCTAGTGAGACTATGGTATTCCTAATTGGAGTATGTTGTGAGGCTGAAGAGAGAGGGGATGGGAAGGAGATCGGGAAGAGGAAGGTGGGAAAGTACCTGGTTGTTCAGATCCGATCGACAAACACAGCTAAAAGCCATTTCAAGCATCATTTTAATTCTGAAAACTGGGCGATACTGAGAGTATCTTCCAATCTGGAACGTGCCGTAAATATATTAAATTGTGAAATAACAAAATTCAATCAAATTAAATTTATTTGCGCATGCCAGAATTTGAACCCGCAACCTTCGGATTGCTAGTCGAGAGCCTTACCCCTCGAACATGGAGGCCGTCAGATATTTGTTAAGATTCACCTATATGAATCTGTATATCAACATTTCAAAAGTGTCCATCTTCTGTGATTAGACTTGTAATAAATATAAAAGTCGAAGAAAACATACCTGGAAGTATTTAGGTAGCACCTCCATGTCGTTCTTCTTGTAGTGGCGCTTGGGGTCCAGCACGGAGCGCATCTTCAGGATCTGCAGGTCGTTCTTCAGCTCCTCGGTGATCTCCGGGGCAGGCATGTTGAACCAGGCAGGACCCTTTGTCTTGGCTCTCTCAGCCTGAAAACATATATTTTTATGTGACATATATATGTATATATATTTATTTGATGAAATATATGTATTTTTATGTGACACCTCACAAAAGCACCTTACAAACAACATAGTGTAAATTCGGTGTGTTGTAAACATAATATATAAGTAAACAAAGAATTAAATTTAAATAATTAAAAAAAAATAATTTCCTTGGTGTGTCTAATGTCTAACAATAAGAGCCAGTTGTTTCACAGAAATTCAAATATAACATTGTCATCAAATGGCCATTCAGTACCATTTTGGGTTTTTGACATTTGAAAGGTCCTCGTTAACCCTTAAAGTCTATTTATTCGGTTTTCGCAACAACTCTTATAGGTCTCATAGAAATCGTTGTATCTCCCTTACTATCATAGTGAGAAATATGATATAAAAGGTGTTTGAAAGAAAAAACACCACGCTTTATGTTCAAATTGAAAAAAATAACCCACAAAATAAGAAAAATGTATACCTTTATGAAACGAAAGTTTCTAATCGCAATTTGAAATATATTTTTGTAACTATGGGAATTTTTTATTAATTATTTTTACATGGAACGACAAAAAAAATTGAAAACAATACATGTAAAACTAAAAGTTACCTTTCTAATAGCTTTTTTCCTATTATCACTCATGTTGTACTCGGGCAGGTTGAAGTCTTGCTCCATACCGGCTGTGAGCACCGTCTTCTTCATTTCTTTGTCAACATCTACCAAGGCGGACTTCATCTTAAAACTGCCGGTGTCCAGGTCAATATTGGAAAATTGGAATGTGCATTTCTTCCCCTTGGTGCCGGTTTTGTCGCCTATGTGCGTACCCCACCCCATTTCCGAGAAGAAACCGTCGATTATATCGTCAGTTTTGTGGCTACTGATTTTTTTTATGTTCGCTTTCTCTTTTTCCTCTTCTGCGATTATTTCATCGCAGGCAATCCTCACTCTGCTCAGTATTTTCTCAAGTGATTCTTGACTCACTAGAAAAAATAAATTGTTATAAGGCTAGCTTTACACTCGTAATTAAAATTTACAGATTACGTAAGATTTTGACAGGTTACTCACAGGAGCGTTTACGTATGCGACTTGTGGTAATTAATGATCACGTAAGTTGTTCTGGAGTTCAACCTGTGTAACTGCTCATGCGACCATTTACATTTGTAAATTTATTTGCGAGCTTCCTTTCAAGAACGACCTGCTACTGTCAAATTTACGCGATTTTGTCAATAAAGACGAAAAGGCCCAATAAAGTGTTGAAATAGAATTTGGCTTTAATTAAACAATTCTCAAAGTGGAAAGAAACAAATCAAAGGTGGAAATTAATGACGTTCTTTCATTTTATCCGAATGACAGCTACCCGACACCAACCGACTTAAATTCAAATACATACATAATTTAAAAACAGAAACATTGACATAAGAGAGGATTGGACCGATAATTGCTCATTTTCAGAATACTAAAATAAGTGGAAATAAATACTATTATTTATTATTTTAACTTTATGAGTAAAACCTCAAACTGTAATATTTAATTAAATAAAGACATTATGAGCGAAACTCAATCGAAAATCTGGAAACAGAAAAATCAGAAAAAAGATATAAATACTACTTTTATAGGAAAAAATACAATGAAAACAGATATCTTCTGATTTTAGGCATTTTGGTAATATTTCTTGCGGCAAGTTTCTCAGCTTAACAAACTGATTTTATAAGCTGTGAGCTAAATTTTCTAATCCCGCTGAGACCGATTAGACCTGTCAAAAAATTTCCGCAACAAGTTCTGTAACTTGCTATAAATTACATTAAGTGACTTTTGGTGTCGTTTACATTGGTAATTTGGCCGTAAATCGCTTACACTCGCTTACGATCGAGAAACTTACGAGTGTAAAGCTAGCCTTAAAGTAGGTACTTTATTCGGGTTGTCAGTATAACAGAAGAGTTTGTGAATGAAGAATGAGATATGAGTGACTGAAGAACCGAGCGGCTGTTAAAATACGGTTGAAATGCTTAGGCTTTGAGTTAAATATCCCTTTTTATTAACAGTAAGCAATAATCAGTTTGACAGTTCGTCACATAACCTTAAAAATACATACCATTCGCGAACTCATTTTCGTTAACCTCTCCAATGACTTCACTTTTGTTGATAAGCTCGTCATCTCCTACGGTATCGATAATAAAATCCATTATTGCTTAATATTTTAACAACCTAGCATACTAATAAATATTTTATTATTATGCTAGCACGATCCAAGACAACGTGCGCGCTTATTTGTTTTCCAATGTTTTCCAATTTCAACTTTTGACAGTTTTGCCATAGAACAACGCTAATAAAAGATCGCCAACTCTCGATTCCACTTTTTCTGTTTCTATGGTAAGCAATAATAATCAGGTACTGGTTTATTTTTTTCTGATGAAGCACTAAATGTAGGGACTCTTATTTCTACTCTAATAAACGAATAAAATTAAAATAAATGGTAGGTTAATTATAAGTTATGTTGGATTAAATCAAATTACACTCATAAAAACATTGCAGGATTTACAGTTTCAATAGACAAAATAATAAGACACAGAGAGATGGAGTATGTATATTGTCTATGTAATACGGTAATACCCGAGCTAGACCCGACTATCTCTGAATTATTCATTGATAATGCCAACTGCCTTAAAATAAAAACCAACCAAACCACCACCATATTTTGTCATTCCTTAAATCCTTAGACTTGGTCTTATTTAACTTATTAGTTTGTGTGAACACGCTCAAGGGCGGACCCAGGATTTATTTCTGGGAGGGGCACAAGGGGCGGACGGGCAAAAAAATCAACAATTACAAGTTCAACTATGTATAGGAAGGTTTATGAAAGTGTCAAAACAATATAAAAATTCAATGATTAATAAAGACAGTTTTGTTTTGTGTTTCCTGCTAAAGATATCCAGCACTTCATTAGCGTTCATTTTTGCCACAACGTAATCCATTCAAATGCTCTTCTGTCATCCTGTTGCGAACATATGGCTTTAATCGGCGTAAGGTGGAGAAATATCGCTCGGCAGTGCTAGTAGTCACTGAAAACGTTCACAGAAGAAGAATTCTAACATTATTTGGCAGCACCGTTGCTCTTTTGTAGGCATCTGCTGGAGATACTGGGATATTTTCTCTCATCTGTTGCCAAATTTTTAGCTCTCCCTTCAAAGCTAACAAACAAGGAAGGTCTTGTTTATATACTTCAGCGCGTTGCAAAACACCCTCTACATCTTCATCGCTGAAGTTATGGGACAGCAACTTTTGCAACTGTCCGATTCTGTGCTCATGTTCTTTCTGTTATTTTATTAATATATTTTAACAACTCTGATAATTTGATTTGCTTCTAAGTATGTTCTGTGATGAAATCTCCACAGTACACAAAAATATCGTCTGGGGGGGGGGGCACGTGTCCCTTTGCCCCCCCTTAAATCCACCCTTGAACACGCTCTAAGGAAACGAAGACTATCAAGCGGCTTGTCACAATTGGTTCAACGGAGTAGGGGGGAGGTATATTTATGCCTACAACCATCGTGTCCAAAGTACGTTACGCGATACGCATCTGGTCGAAAGCATGTGTAAAAAGGTCTTCATACAATGTATGGAACGGACTATGAACGTGACTTCAGACTGTGAACGTTCGAGACCTTACTACGCGGTGCCCTCAAGCAAAGAACAGGTGGCCAGGTGGGGTTCTCATTCTCTTACAGAGGCAACAAAACTACTAATCAACCCTTACGCAGTCTCACGGCGCACATTTCAGAACACCTTCGTAACCTTCACTGGCTCAAGTGCCCCGAAAGAATCCAGTACAAATTGTGCTGGATAGTGTTTAAATCAATCAATGAAATCGCCCCACCCTATGTGTCCCGGAAAATACTGGTCCGAGGCAGTCAACCCTTAGATCAGCAACATCATCAGCTATAGGCAGACTAATGGAACCTAAACGCAAGCCAAATACAAAGTTTGGAGATCGCGCTTTCGGAGTATCTGGGCCTAAGGCTTGGAATAAACTCCCTCTGGAACTAAGATGCATAACAAGCCCAACAAAAACCTACCTTTTTGGATTCTCATATCCTTAAATTAAATGCTATCTGAGAGTATCATTCTTATTTTGCCTATGATATTTACTTTATTTTTTGATACCATAATATTTACTTACAATGTGTACTTATTTATATATTATTCCTTATTACTATATACTTTTTTATTTGCTTTTTGTTATTATTATTTCCTTAATATTATCTACTTAATGTTTTTATTATTTTCTAATTAATTTTCTTATTATTATTTATTTACTACACTACATATTTATATAGTGTAGTAAATTATTTATCTTTATTTACTTACTATTAAATCTATATTTATTTTATTGAAGAAGAAGATAACACTTATAATCTAAATGAAAATATGAAAGAAAACAGAAAAAAAAAAACAATTTTTGAGTTGAAAGAATACAAAACAAATTCTTACGTTTTAAATTCCTGAATTTTAAAATGGGTATTCCAGCAATTATGTTGAACTACAACCCTATTTTAAATGATATGAATATGCTCAAATTGTCAGACTGTAGAATTTTCACTGACTTGGTATTTCTATATAAAATTCTAAATGATTTAGTTGATAGTCCGGTATTGCTTGAATTGATAAGCTTCCGGGTTCCACTGCCTAATATTAGAAGTCAGGATTTATTGCAGTGCAGAAATTCTGAAACTACCTTATGTAATCCTCTTTGCCCAAAATACTAATGGAGGGAAACAATCGTAAGAAGTCAGTGGACATCTTCAATTTATCTTTAAACAAATATAAAATATTGTTACTGAGGCAATTCAGTACGTACAATAAATACAAACTACACAATCCCAACGGCTCAGTGTAATAAATGAGCAGCAAGCTCCTAGCCCCCTTTTTGCGAGAAAAGGACTGAACGCCTTGAGCCGGGCGACCAAAGGGGCTCAGTAGCAGGTGTGCTGAACTGAGAGGTAAGACCAAAGTGGCTCAGTAGTAAGAATCTTCTTTGGAACAGGAAATTAGGCATTATGGGTATCAAATTACGTGTATCGACCTGCACAACCCGAATGGCACATTGGAGGTTATCCACCACATACCCGCCCTGGTATAAGTAACATATGGTTACTCCTTCAAGGCTCTCGCAAGTTACTAATTTTTTTTGTTAAACGAAGCTACATTTATTTATTTTTGAACGAATCTAGACCTCCAGTGTCCCTGCATACGTTGTTAGTAAGCAGTATGCAAGTGCTTAACAGGAAACAAAATGCAAAAATATGTTAGTAAAGCAAATATGAATTAAACAGGGCAAAATGAGAAAAAAAAAACTCATTCATGAGACTCCGTGAGCGGCATTGCATAGTGTAAAAAAAACCTGCAAGCACCTGTATAAAATGGAGAACATAAAAAATACAATAAATCTCAAATCAATAGGCAAGAACCAACAAAAAATGTGAATGGCATTCGGTCTGACCATAAACCACACTTAGCTTCCGTGTCCCTTAGCCAACCACTCAGTGAAGCCTCAAAGAATGTTAACTGAATATTTGGGGTAAAATACCCGAAGACTAAAAGAAAATTCACAAAAAATTCAAAATTCACCCGAATGGCACATTGGAGGTTATCCACCACATACCCGCCCTGGTATAAGTAACATATGGTTACTCCTTCAAGGCTCTCGCAAGATACTAATTTTTTTTTGTTAAACGAAGCTACATTTATTTATTTTTGAACGAATCTAGACCTCCAGTGTCCCTGCATACGTTGTTAGTAAGCAGTATGCAAGTGCTTAACAGGAAACAAAATGCAAAAATATGTTAGTAAAGCAAATATGAATTAAACAGGGCAAAATGAGAAAAAAAAAATAAACTCATTCATGAGACTCCGTGAGGCGGCATTGCATCGTGTAAAAAAAAACCTGCAAGCACCTGTATAAAATGGAGAACATAAAAAATACAATAATTCTCAAATCATTAGGCAAGAACCAACAAAAAATGTGAATGGCATTCGGTCTGACCATAAACCACACTTAGCTTCCGTGTCCCTTAGCCAACCACTCAGTGAAGCCTCAAAGAATGTTAACTGAATATTTGGGGTAAAATACCCGAAGACTAAAAGAAAATTCAGCATTGAGTAGTCGGAGGCAGGACAAAGGACAGTCAAGGTCGCCTGATCAAGCCTCAAGCCTACACATGTCATTGGGGGAGGCGCAAAGATTTGAGAGGGACCTGCAAAACAGATAATGTAAGTAAATATGAAGCAGGAACGAGGTCCATCACACCCCCATACGGGGATAGGGAAATAAAATAATAAAAAATAAAAGTTGGAGTTCAGTTCATCCAGTAAAACAATGAAAAAGTTAAAGACAAATATAACAAAACAAGGAACATGACCTAAGTAACAGGTATTAAAGTAATTATTAATAGAACAAATCGCAAGACAACTATATAATTTTTTTGAAAATATAGTGAACAAAATAGATAAATAAAATATTGCAAAAGAATTAACTATTGTATACAATTAACTATTATATATTTATATATAAATAAAGAATAAACATAACGCAAATATGTAAAATACAATTGAAAAATATAACAAATAACTAATAATAAAATAACAAATAACAGAAACACAAAATACATATTACATAACAAATAAATCCAAGCAGTAAAGGAATCATAAAGAGTGTCCGTGGATTCAAAAGCAAAATACACCTGGTACCTAAGTAATTTTACAGCTAGTCAGCGACTCTAAGAACAGGCCATCTCTCAACCCAGACTTTCGTGAATTTCCTCAGGCACTCAAAGTTTACCTTATTCGAAACGAGATCTGTATTCCAAACAGGTCTCGTAATAACCTGCAAACCATCAATCATTTCATCTCGAGCATCCGTCAAAATCTCACAGTGCCACAAAATGTGCTCGGCTGTTTGGTCAGTATCACCACAAGCGCAATTGGGATGGGATGATAGAGTCAGTCTGTGAAGTCTACCTCTAAACTCTCCATGCCCAGAAAGCAATTGGGTGATGTGGTGGTCCATTAAAAGATATGCCCCTTCCATTCTGATTTTAACTGATGGAAAGAAGGAGAAGGTCCATCTTCCCATATTCGATCTATCCCATCTCATCTGCCATTCACTCAGCGTTCTTTTTCTCATCATCTTTAGAAGTTCAGGGAGAGGCACTGCTCCACCAGGTATTAATTCAATACCAAGGTGGTTTACAGGTCTTCCTCTTTTCAGACACTTCTTTGTCAAAACTTCCCTAATTTCTAAATCTATTGGCAAAATGCCGGCCAAAATCGGCAAAGCATCCGATGATACTGTTCTGTAGGCTCCTGAAAGCGCCAGTAAAGGGATTCGCTGGCTCCTCTTAAGCGCTGAATGAATGAGTGAATTACCCAGTCGATGTTCCCATACACAGGCACCATATGAAACTTGTGCCACATATATGCATGTGTATAATAGACGGAGCGCAGGGAAACGTAAACCCCATTCAGCAGTTGAGACTCTTCTCAGTTTTAAGAAGAGAGCCTGGGCCTTACTAGAAACGCTTTTAACGTGAGTCAAGAACGAGGACGATCTGTCTAATGTAACGCCTAGATATTTAGTACTCTCAACGAAACGGATTGCGGTATCTCCCATTTTTATGAAAGGGTTTCTACCTCTACTGAGGGAGCCTTTCATAAGGAGACCCACGGTCTTATGGGGAGCAAAAGTCAGTCTGTTTTCCTTTCCCCAGTTAAGAATCATATTCAAACCTTCTTCAGCTTTATTTTCAACTTCTTTTCTACTGTTCCCAGAGACCAAATACAATTTGTCGTCTGCGTAATCAATCGCAATAGTGCCTTCAGGTAAGGGTAACCTGGAGGAGTCATCGAATAAAATATTCCAGAAGTCCGGTCCAAGGACCGAACCCTGAGGACAACCCATGTCCACATCTCTTTCAATGATGCAATCACCAAAGCAAATTATAATTTTTCTATCTTTAAAATAATCGCAAGATATTTGAAAAATTTTTCTTGGACAATTACGATTTTTTAATTTAGTCAAAATCATCGCCCACCATGCATTATCGAAGGCACCAGTTATATCTAAGAAGATACCGATTACGTACCTCTTTGTGCAGACCTTCACCCAGTCAAGCGCAGTCATAATGGCGTGCTCCGTGGACTTACCTGGGACGAATCCATATTGATGTACGTATGATGGTGTCAATGTTTCTCGTAGACGATTTTGAATAAGTTTTTCCAATATTTTCCCCAATACAGGAAGAAGTGTTATTGGTCGATAAGCTTTAACATCAGTTCTTTCTTTGTCGTTCCCTTTAGGTATGATCCTGAGCACGCCTTTCTTCCATACAGAAGGGAAAACTCCCCTTCTCATACACGTTTCCATAACCTGAAAGAGTTCTTCCTTGGCATGGATCCATACATACCTCACGATTATACTATTCAGTTTGTCATGCCCTGGTGCCTTCCTAGGACCCAAACCCTTAATTATAATTTCTACTTCAGCTCTAGTTACTTTAGAAATTCTTTCCTCCTGGGAGAGGATTGGAGGAATCCGTGATTGATTTCTAATCTGTTGGTGGTGGTCGCTTTCCCCAATGACTGAATCTAAGGGAACTAGCTTTCCCAGAAGTGTATTGAGAGTAGTCGCCACGTTAATACTCTCAACATTCCCGTTATCATTGTCGATAACACTAGATAAAAACCGATCAGAACCTTTACCCGTTTTTTCAATGGCGCTACGAATGGCACAGTGAAAAATTGGAGCAGTAAGCTCCTTGCCCCCTTTTTGCGAGAAAACGCCCGTACTGACCGCCTTGAACCAGGTGAACAAAGTAGCCCAAGAGCAGGTATACAAATTGAGAGGTCAACTACCTGTGCCCTTTGTGTAGGCGCACACTCTTTGCTTCATCTACATTCAAACATTTTTTTTCTTCAAATATTTAATTCAACACACACTCCTCACTTCATTCACGTTCAAACGTCAAATCGCTTAGTTGCCTGCAACGGGCAAAAAGCTAGTCAATAAAGTATTAGGTACATTCACGAAACTACTCAACAGGAGGCTTGTCGCTGACAGACGCTCCTGTATAAAATTATTAACTCAAAAGTTGACTGCCCGGAGTTGCTAAACAAAATAAATTTCCACGCGTCGATTGGATATAGTAGACAAAATACCCTTTTCTATATTGATAGATGCAACACCAATTCCAATCAAAATGAATTTATGCAAAGGACATGTAACTACTATATAAATAAATTTGCAAATATAGACACACGTGCTGATGTATTTACTGCTATTTACTGTCGCTACAGAACTTCATAGTATAACATTCTAGGTGCGAATAACACATGAATTAATTGTATCTAATATTTTTATATTACTTGCGTGGCGACTTTCCCTTATCCCTCTCCTCCCCTTACCCTTCCCAACCCAAATCCCTATTTTGCAGTCTATTTCAGTTATAATCACACTTATTTTATTGTTGTGTATTGGTTTATCATTTGTTGAATTTAGATTTGTATTAGGTACTATTATTTTTTTTAAATTGCTGCTTAGTTCAGTTTTTTTTCTTTTTTCTTATTAGAATATTTATTCTAGCTTACATTCAGTTAGTCTTGTTTCGTTAAATACCTATCTGTGAACATTAATAATTGGTCTGTTTTTTTATCATCCTCTTATGTTTATTATATTACTAAGACTGTTTATGTTCCCTAAATAAATAAATATTTATGGATGCTTTCTCTTCAGGGGGCAGTTTTCTAACGAAAAAAATATATAGACGCATAAATTTAAAAGAAACATATTTAATATTATAATTTAAGCATCCATAGATATGTTATAGTTTATTAATATGTATATATTATATATAATAATGGTAAACAATTCAAGAGAATGTTAGAGTTTCATTACAATTAAATAAAATCTATGACTTCTGTGTTTGGTTAATAATACTTTTTTTTTTATTTCCATAGGGAAATGTATCTAACATAATTGTAACACTGGCGTGGCTTATCTATCTCCTGACAAGTTGGCATTGGTGTCAGTGGCGTAACTATACCATCTGAGGCCCGGGGCAAATTCATTGGATGGGACCCCCTAGTAAAAATCGTCACGTTGTAATTGAATTTTAATAAATCACCTAAGAAGTTACCTATTATTAATATTATGTGCAATTTTTTTAAATATGTAATAAATTTTATTTTCAAAAGCATAGGCATTACATTTTTAATAATAAAATTAAAATTCAATCTTTAAGAGATATTTATTAATAAAATTATTTTCTCCGAGCTTTCTGTTTCGCAAAAGTATCAATAACGTCATCAAAGTTTAAAGATCGGGCCATAGAATTTTCAATAGGCAGAACAGCCAAGTTACGTATTAATATTTTTACGTTTATTTTCAACACAACAAATGCACAATAATTACATTATTTACAAAGACATAAAATATTTTAATTGTCTTCCCTAAGAAGTAAAAAAAATAACAGATTTCGTATCATTAAAAAATAAAGTCGAATTAATCTAAAAAAAAATAAACAACCATAACATCACAAATCAGAATGTTATAACTTCATTTCATGTCATATTAAAAAAAATAATGTAACAACATCCTAGTACTTAAGTTTATATTTATTGTACACTCTATGTAAAATAATGTTATAATAATGAAATAATTATGAAATAACTCCTACGCCAAGCTCAAGAGCTAGCACTTTTAATTAGCGTAGAAATTCGTTAAAATATGTATTTCACTATTTTTTTTGCCTAATATTATGTTCAATGCTGTAACAATGTTATAAATTAAACGTAGTCTGTCTTGTCTCATACCCACCCACGACAACGCGTCCATAAACTGTCTCACCCAGTACGACATTAGCGAAAAAACAAAACATAAGAAACCCAAACAAATCCTCCGAAAAATCCCTCCCCCCATATTGCAGCCATGTACCCCCCTTGCAAATAACAATTAAAAAACACGAATAAATTCATTTTTTCTACAAACATAATTTTTTAAATTATAAACTCATGATGAAAGAGAAAGGGGCCTTTTTTGGCCCGGAGCTCTGTATGCCAGTATTTCAAAAGTCAAAAAGTGTCTTGTCTCATTGGATTCTTAAATAGGTTTTTGTGAAATCTTTTGAAACAATATAGTAATTTTTTTTTCTGGGAAAGATCTATTGTCATTGTCTTTTAAGAAAGGACCCTTGGGTTTACAATGTTCTTTTCGAATTACAACCCGTTTTACTTGATCATTTAGTTCTTTAAAACTACCCTTATCAGTTAATATATGGTGAAGATGCAATATTGTTCACACTAAAATATGATTCACTTTGATTTTCGCTTGCACCTTGTTGTGGTTGTTTGGATCTGGATGTACACTGGCGTCGGGTGCTGCATCTGCTGTGCTGGTACTTCTAGCTACGTCCAATTCTTCACTTTCGGAGCACTGTTCACTCGCTTTTTCATCAATGAAGTCTTCTTATAGTACTGACTAATTTTAGGCAACTTTTTATTTTTTTCTTCAGATTCCCTCTTCCTTTTTCGTTTTTCGCTCCCATTTGGATATTTTCTAGAATTAGACATGTAAATAGCCAACTTTCACAATTAACTTGACTTTGCCTCTAATTGCAGGTTCAATAAAACAAAAACTACGAAAAATCAAAGATACAAATGTCCAATTGTCATAACAATCAAACTAAGAATGCGTAGTACTTAAAAAATAGAAATCCGGGATTCCCCTAACACCATGCGTCGCTAGTCCGCCAGCGCCACGAAAAAAGTGCTTTCTTGCTTAACAAAATGCGGGAATACCCTGAGCGTCACTAGCTCGCCCGCGCCACCAAAGTACCGCGACAAAAAATTAAACAACCAATGGATGCGTTCTAAAATTGATCGACATCCTTTTCTCATGAATGCGTTTAAATCTTAATAATTTATTCGAATTCGTGTTTGGTCTTTGTGTTTGGTAGTTGTGTCTAACTTTATTGATTTTATGTACTTACATAAAATTTATAATTTTTACTAAATTTTGATAAAATGTTAGGTTACTTCTGAGCTCATGGCCTCTCGGGCCGGGGCCCCGGTCCCCGCGAGGCCCGTGGCATTTTGCCAGCCCTGCCACCTTATAGTTACGCCACTGGTTGGTGTGTGTTTTGGTATATTTATGACAAATTGCTTATCTCATGTTAGGCTGTGCGGTTTGATATATGTACGTGTTAGGCAGGCCCGGCTAATCAGAACGCTTTTCTTAAATTATTTTTATTAATATTCTTTGGAAAATTTCTAAAGTCAAAAGAGAAGTTTTGAAAGCACCACCCCAGCCGACATTTCTATGTTGCAATACAGATTTTTTCTTTCTTTATTCATGATATTACTTTTTATAAGGTTAGTTGGGATGAGAGAACTTGAATGAGATGAACTTTTTTGATCATTGGTCCACTTTGGAATTTTTTAATGAAGAATTCATGGTGTTCCCGCAAAGTTTTTAATTTTATTATGTTGCCAATAGCTCTTAACTATGTGAGTAAATTTTTATTTATCGAGTTATCCACAGTAAAACACCCAAAAACTACTAATCAAAACTTCCTGTAGGTACTTATCTTCCGCGAAATTTCACCTGTTTAAAAACGCGCCTTACAACCAAACTTTAGTATCGTTTACACACAGAGTTCGGAGCGGGACGTGCCCCGCGCCACTTCAGACCTCCGCGCAGAAAAGTCTCACAGTGAACTGCGCTGTAAACCGTTATCTTACTTTCGGTCTTTACTTTTCTGCGCGGCAGCCTGAAGTGGCGCGGGGCACGTCCCGCTCCGAACTCTGTGTGTAAAGGGTACTTTTAGGTGCCTCAAGCCGACCGAAGGAGGTGCGAAACTTAGTGAAAAAGCGCTCCTCTAAAGGTATTGGCGCATTTTTAAAGGTTGCAAGGGTACCGCGAAAATCTCGTTTTTCGATCTTCCCCCAAATTCGGATTTATCCCAACTCACCTTATAGTTTTTACGAGGTTTTTCGACAACTACTACTTGCCCGTATTACGGTAGTCGAAATATGAATTTATAATTATTTAAATGTAAGAATTGTTACTTGTTATACCTATAGTTTTGTTAAGTACGATGCCTTTGTATAACAAGGAATTCTTTAAGTGGTTTCTAAGCCTAAACCAATCTGCACCAACTGCATCTGAGGTATTACGACCTTTGCAGAAGCCATATTGATTTCATTGTCTTCAAGAAACTTGTAAAGGCTTCGTTTTACCGTTTTTTCAATTATTTTTTAGATCGGACCCTGCAAGAATATTGGTATATAGTTATTCACGGAAGATCTGTCCCTGGTTCTAAGACAGGAATAATTGAATGATTATTGTTAAATGTTTTATGGTGTTTGGGAAAAGGCCAGTTCGATAACTTAGATTTGTGATATGTTCAAGGGGTTTAGTGATGATTGGTTTGCGTTGTTTAAGGGGGTATTCTAGACTAGAAAAAAAAAATTCTTCATATTTCCAAAGTTTATATATTCAAAAATATCTCCTTAAAAGGATTTTTCAAAATTAGCATTATTTTAAAAGTTATAACCATTTTAATTTCACGACTCAGACAAAATCTAACCAAAATCTAAATAGAACAAAAATTTAAACACATTATTCTCAAAACCACTTTTTTGAGACATTTGACACGATATTCTTCTAAACCAATTTACTTGAAATTTGGTGTGAGCCTTCTCTATACTTTTATTGCATGAACCAGAACCATGACAAAATTTTAATTTTTACTATTCTAAAAAAAATCAGAAAGTCAAAAAAACTGATAAAAAATGTTTTTTCAGACAGTCGCCATTTTGCGAAAAAAAATGATGACTTCTCCGAGGTTCATGCCGTAGCAGCATTTGTTTGTATTAAAAATAAATTTAGTTTTTGTTTTCGGATTACTAGGAGGGTTGCAATCGTATCACCCAGGGCGCGCCGTATTTTTGAGACCCCCCACTTCAACACCCTGTAACTTTTTGAATTTAGAATTTTTTCGTTTGATTTTATTATGTATTCTTTAATGTTTAATAAAGATTTGTTAAAATAATGGCTACAAAACTATTATTGGTTTTTTATTGCACCCGAAAAAACACCTACAATTCATGCTTCTGGATTAGAATATCCCCAGTGGATATATTGTCAATAAGGAACTCCAGTGAAAAATATTATGGCTTTAAAAAAATATGTTCATATAGACCAATAAACGCGGATTCTGAATATATAAGTTTTATTACATAATATTTAACGTAGAGTTTTTAAAAAAAATATTAAAAAGTCCATTTTAAAACGTGTCATTAGAACACCCTATTGCTGGATTTTGGCGGCGTGACGTCACCGCGCCGCGTCACCTGGGTCAAAGTTGTATAGAAATCAATAGAAATGAAGACGCAAGCCGTTCGGCATTCCGTGTTATTGGTTTATAGAGAACTGGACATAATAGTTTTTGTTTTTATTGAAACATTATTTAGGCCTAAATAATTCAGTATCAAAAATAAAGTATCTCTATTAGTTTATCTATATTATTTAAAATATTCAAAAACTTTAACTGTACAAAAAACGATCGTATTGCCCAGTAATGTCTATGAAAACGCTCCAATGCTGAAATTCAAAATGGCGGGAGTTGAACAGCTGATTCCAGTTCCCTACAAGATTCATACTTCGGTTAGTCATGATGACGTCACACTAGATTCGGTGGTTTTCGGGGGATCTTGAAAAATTAAAACTTTGACATTTATTTTAACTATTAAAACTAACTATAAAAATAAAAATAAATATGCAGTTATTTAAGTTAGAAGGTCATAAAAAAATATTAAAAAATTGGACTGGAATTCTCAATTGCTGTGGAGTGTGTATTTTTGAGTTTGTGATGATTTTCAGTGATTTCTTGTTGTGTTGTTGGAGTGAGATTAAAAGGTTTATAATTTATAACACACTTTATCGAGATCAATATTGTTCGCAAGGCCATCTTCAGATATTTTATTTCGGTTTTGGATATTATTTGCTAGGTCTGATCTGAGTTTTCAGTTGCAATTAATGTTTTATCTGCGATGGTGATTTTATTAATAGGTGTGGTCACTTTTTCTGTATTGCATACTTCTTTGACTATATTCCAGATGTGTTTTTTGTCATTAACAGCTTCCTCTATTCGTTTCCTATAGTAGTCTTCTCTGGACCTACAGGCTATTTTTAAGCATTTCTGTTTCATTTATAGAATAATAGAGATTCATTTTTTCGACTTTATGTCCGGGTTAAATCTTCCCCGCAGGAAAAACTAAACCCTTCCACACACTTTTCCACAAATGATCATCTAGTCAATCCACGCTATGCAATTGCACTATATAAGTATAATAAATACAAAACAATACAAGAACAACATGTCAACCTACCAGACCAAATGGGAAAATAATTCACCGACTACAGATATTTTCATATCAGAGGGTTCGGCTCGGTAGAACTCCTAACTGGACCGATAAATCCTACAGATCCCTCAATATAAATATTTAAACAAAATCTTTCGTAATCCTACGTGTATTTAAAATGACTGATTCTTGCATTTTTATATACGAATTCTTTGCCAAATCTAATAAGATTCTAAGAGAGATTAATAATTAGTAGGAATATTATTACAATATTTATGAAGTTTGTCACGCTTACGGATTCAGCGTAAAATTCTGTCTAGTATTCCTAAGCTCAAAAAAAATCATTCTTAGCAAAATATCCTCTAATATTAAACATATTATTACCAATTTCCAACACGGTTTTGTCTCATCTAGATCTACTCTCACGAACCTCACAGTATATGAAAACTATATAAACTCAGCTTTGACTAACAGGCAACAGGTTGACTCCGTCTATACAGATTTCTCCAAGGCTTTTGATAAGGTCTGCCACAAAATACTAATAAATAAACTAAAAAAATTAGGATTAAGTGGCAATTTCTTGGCTTGGTTGATCAGCTACTTATCTGATAGATCACTCTTTGTAAAGATCAATGACTGTCTATCCCACCAATTTATTGCCACCAGCGGAGTCCCGCAAGGTTCGCACCTATGACCTTTATTATTTATCCTATTCATCAATGATGTCACAAGCATTTTCCATAGTGTTGAAGTCTTACTCTTTGCTGATGACATGAAGCTGTTTAAAGTCATAAATGATGTGCACGATTGCTTAATCTTGCAAGAAAACCTTAATAACTTTTTCAAATGGTGTTCAGATAATAAACTTCAGCTAAATATTAACAAATGCCAAGTTATGAGGTTCCACAAAATTAAACATCCAATAATATATAATTATGCACTCTGTAATGTTGACTTAATCTCTGTAGTCGAAATACTTGACCTGGGCATCATTTTTGATCAGAAACTCTGCTTTGCATCTCATGTAACTTCTATAGCTAACAGGGCTATGAAAATGTTAGGTTTTATATTAAGGATTTCCAAGGATTTTAAAAATATTTACACATTAAAAATTCTGTTCACATCTCTTGTTAGAAGCATTCTTGAATATAATTCAACAATTTGGTCACCTGTCTTCAACAATCACATCAATACCATTGAAAGAGTCCAACACAAATTTTTGAGGTGTATTAATTTTAGACTTGGAATTCCCTTAGAATCAATAAATTATGATTTTTTGTTGCACTCATTAAAATTGTTGAAATTAAGTGACAGAAGAAAAATTTTTGATCTGATATTTTTGTATAAAATCATTAACTATCAGTTGGATAGCCCTGATATATTAAAGTTGATTAACTTTCATATACCTACAATAAGATCAAGGTTCCCTAGTTTGTTTTATTGTGACAACTATATGTCGGTATCAGGCTCCAATTCAGTTGTAAATAGATTACACACCATTGGAAATTTTTATGCCAATGTGGCTGATATTTTTAATATTTCCATACTGAAATATAAGGTTGTACTGATCGAACATTTCAGCCAATTATACGTTAACGAGGTCACTACATAATGATTTTTTGATATTATTGTTTATTTTTAATGCCTGTATAATGTACTATGACTGTAATTAAATATACACATGCTTGTAAATGGCACTTTGTGCCGTAAATTTTAAATAAATAAATAAAAATACCATTTGTTACCAAAAGTTTTAGTTTAATTTTACGACCACTTTGGTTGTTTCAGATGTTTATGAAGGATGAGAGATTCACACGCTAAGGGGCCATCTATAAATTACGTCACATGATTTTTTGCCCCCCCCCCCATCCCTGTCACACATCGTTTGTGAGACCCCCTCCTCCCCTAGTATGACGTCACATATTTTGCAATTTTATATCTTTTTTTTTAAATAATTTAGATTTTTACATGTGACGTCATAGAGCTGATGATCCCCCCATACCCTCACACAATGTAACACTTCTCTAGGGGGAGGGGCAGCCCGCCCAGGGCCTCTGGTCCTGGGGGGCCTACAAACACCTCCGTGTTCCCTTGATCAAATCCTAAACAAGGCTTTAAGGCACCAGGGCACTGAAAAAAAATTATTTCATTTTACGAAAGATGCATTTGTTAAGAATGCTCTCACCAAATGTTTTAAAGACATTCGAAAAATTGACGGAGATACAACATTTTATGTGAAACCGTTTGAAACAGTTTGTATGTTGGACTATCCTTCAGCAAAACTTTGAATGCGTTTTTCTCGAAACTTTTTAACACGTTTTTTAACCTGGTTGACAACATTAAAAAAATTATATTAAAATTATTTTACACGTTAAAAAAAACTATACATCCGATTTGCATGCACCAATTCTTAAACTGTTCAAAAATCCAGTGTCTATGCACCATATAGGGAATTTTCGATATCTAAAAAAAAGAAAAAATGTTGGACCAGCGAATTTTATACCTATTCGATTTTTTATGGAAAATTTTCATCTTCATAAAAAAAAAGAAATAGAAGGGGGCCCTTTACAAAAAAATCCTTACGTTTAGGATAATATGATCAATGGAGGCGTTTGTAGGCCCCCAGGACCAGTGGTCCGTATGAACTGAACAAAAAGCTTGTAAAATGACAACTTCTTAAACTAGGGGGGGCCTCATTTAGCTTTGCCGCCCCGGGCCTCTGACGGGCGTAGTCCTCCACCAGGCCAGTTGCTTCATAAAACTGAAATAATCACGGAATTTGAATAAAGCTTTCGTAGAACGTTAAAAATAACTTCAAATATTTGATGTATTGGTAAAATTTTTTGAAACAACCATTTTTTTCGACAGTACCTACATATTTTTTTCTCTAATCAATCTTCCGAACAGGCCCTCCATTTATATGCTTGGTGTAGCTCTAAGTGATCAGCTCAGATATGGGGCTCCATCGAAGCCAGAGTAAAGTTAGCCTCTCAAAAACTGGGCGTACTGTAGAGCAGTGTTCCGCAAAGTGTGTGCCGCGGCACAGTGGTGTACCGTGGTCATTAACTGGTGTGCCCCAACGCAATATTACATTGTCACAAAGCAACATTGCGACGCTGCACCCGCTTATCCGACTATCCGACTATCGGATCGGTAATAAAATAGGCCAGGCAGACATATTCGCTCATTTAAATGAGCTCAACCAAAAAGGGCAAGGCAGGAATTCTGAAATTTTAACGTCATCGGATAAGCTTGAAACCTTTCGCGCTAAGTTAGTGTTATGGATCAGCCACGCTACCAATGGTAGTAACAAAATGTTCCCAAATGTCGTGGCTGCCGATTCAATAAAAAAGTGCAGGACTTGATAGTGAAACAATCGAATGATAGTGAAAGTGAAACACAGCAGAAAAAATTAACTCATATTTTATCATAAGTTAAAAATTAATTTTAAGTGTGACCTGCAACCTATTGACTGGTACGAAATCCATTCTCATTTCAGCATTTCCCTTGGACACTTACCGAAAAACGAGCAGGAAGAATTCACGAAGACAAAAACTGATCAAACATTAAAAGTAAAAATTTCCAAAACTAGCGCTAGAGCTAGTACATTTTTTGGCTACGTATAAAAAGTGAGTATACTGTTTTCAAAGCGTTTTTTTGCAATTATCTTATCATTTGCCACGATCTATTTATGCAAATTGGGGTTTTCAACTCTCACTACTATATAAAAAAGAGAACGCCTGAGGATGATCGACGAAGAGATGAAAGAAGCATTTATCAACGATTGCTCCATTTCGCGTTAAAAATGTTTTCATATTTGGTATTATGATTTTGGTATAAAAATTGTTTTTTTTTCTTTGGTGTACCCCCAAAATTTATTGTTTTGGTAGGTGTACCTTGATCACAAAAAGTTTGCGGAACACGCTGTAGAGGGCCCACATATATTTTAATAGTACACAACTGCTGACCCTGTACAAATCACAAGTGCGCCCAACGGTTGAATTTGGCAGCCGTCTCTGGTCTGGAGTTCCAAAATACCTGAAAAATACCCTCGACTCTGTGCAAAGATGGCCGGTCCGTTTGATAGATTCTCCCATCTTAACAGACGGATTGCAATCTTTAAAGCACAGGCGTCGGGTGGGAATGCTATACTTGTTCTACCGGTATTTCAATGGAAGATGCTTTGAGGAACTAGCGTCATTGATCCCTTCGGCACCGGTGCATAGTCGGGAAACACGCCAAACGCGTGCCCAACATATGTACACGATTGACATTTGTCACATGAGAACGAGTCGCTTCTTCGACTCGTTCTTGTGTTCAACTGCTCGGCTGTGGAACGATTTGCCGGCTTCTATGTTTCCTCCTTCCTACAACATGGGTCTCTTCAAGGCCAATGTTCATTCCTTCCTCTCCTCAAAAAGACCCTCCACACAGCATAATAATAATAATTTTTGGATGATTTCTATAGCGCCATTTTTATGAGAAAATCACCTCAAGGCGCAAGCATCTCAGATGACATAAGCCCTGAGGGAAATTGTTTTCATCGGGGTCCTGTGTGGAGTTAATGTAAAAAATATGCTTTTATTATGAAAATTGTTATGTTTAATTATTTTCAAAGGAATGTATTTTTATTATCGTAAGTATTTTGATTTAATATTCTAAATTTTAATATGGATACCGAGTACCTACATCAAAATAAATTAGTAGATGGAAACATCATTTTACGCATGCTAAAAAAAAATCGAGTGCAGTTCACACGCGGTTGAAGGGAAACTTCTCAACCAATAGGAGCCTTGAAAAGTGAAATCACAATCAAAGCGGCCAATGAGCGCAATTTGATGCTTTATAGGTAATGCAAAGCGTCAAATCCGTTTCATCCGATTTTCAAATCACAATGGGGCTAAAGAAGTTTCACTTAAAAATAATACATACACTAGAGAGTGACCTACGAGTTTTTATTTGCTGGAGACAGCATACACTGGCCGGCGTGGTCTAACGCTAAGGCTCTTGACTCGCAATCCGAAGGTCGCGGGATCGAATCCCGGCGTGGCAAATATTTTTTTTTCGATTTATTTTGTTATTTCACAATTAGTTCATTTAAAATAATATATAGTATATTTGCGGCACGTTACAGAGTTGAAGATACTCTCAGTATCGCCCTGGTGTAAGACCACCATTCAGAATTGAAACGTTGCTTGAAATGGCTTTAGACGTGTTTGGTGACCAGATCTGAAATGCCAGGTACTTCCCACTTACCCCTTCCCCACCCCATTACCTTCAGCCACACAACATACCCCAATTGGGGATGCCAAAGTCTCACAGGCTCCAGACCGGAGCAGTTGGGGATTCTTGTGCGGTATAATATAAAAAAAATTACATAATCAATTCATTTAAATAATGTGTAGCATATTTGCAGCACGTTCCAGAGTGGAAGATACTATCAGTATCACCCTGGAGTACGACTAACATACAGAATAGAAGCGTTGCTTGAAATGCGGCTTTAGCCGTATTTAGTGATCAGATCTGAATAGCCAGGTAATTCCCCACCTTCCTCTTCCCCACCTCCTTCCCCTCCCCACTACCTTTAGCCTCACAACACACCCCAATCGGAGATGCCAAAGTCTCACAGGCTCCAGACGGGAGCAATTGGGAGTTGTGCGGCATTCATATAAAAATAAAATACACTGCAAAAGTATTTTAGTTGTGATTAGACTTTCTTTGGTCTATTAACTCACGGAGAATAATACAATATTATAAATATTGTGCATTTTTTGAAATATCTTTTTTAATTTGTCAGCGCAGATTGGCAATCGGTCGCCTGAAGGGGACTGTTACAATTGCTTCTGCAAAGATCCGGCCCTGATAGTTGGAAAAAAAAAATATATGTATTTGAACCACTCTTAATAATTAGATAAGGTTATATACTAGTTTCAGTTGATTTGAACTTTGAGCCAGTCTGTCTAACGTGAATTCGTAATATTTAATAAATTAACTACACTATATAGTTCGCGAGTAAAAAGTTAAAAAGGTGTTGAATTAATAATTGATATCTCTTCATTCCTATTGGCAAAATATAATATTAAGTGAATTTGTCGGACTGAGTTCTGAGGGACCAAATGAATATATTTTTGGAAGAGCCAACAGATTTCCGCCAGTAGCCATTGACATAATCATCACGATGTCCCACCTGAAGAGGAATTATGCTGGGCAGGTGGCACTTCTCGCTGATGACTGTTGGAAGAATGTTGGACGACTTGCAAAGAACTGCCGACCTGGCAAGGGTGAGGCGCCAGGAATCGGCATAACTTGAGGAACGCCGGAAGCCTCGTGAAAGAAAATTGACCTAACTGCCCAACTATTTGGACGTTTTCAACCAAAAATCGATGCAAAAAAAATCCGTAGTGCGTAAAATGCTACGTGTTCGTCTGTGTGTGTGCGTGTTCTCTCGTTTGTGCATGTTCTCTCGCAAGGCAATAGGCGGCTAAGTGCGGCTAAGTTCGGAATTACGAAAAGCGCAGAAACCCGAGAAATAACCAGATGTAGTCCCGAAGTGTTGCCACTAGATTATTTTATTTTAAAAACATATTTTACGTTTTCTATGGACATTTTGTTTTTAGTGACAACATACATTACAATAGTAGAAAAATAGTTCTGCAGTTTTCCGAGAGGGTTTGAATTGTGCTCTAAAGTTTTCTGCAAGCTCCATGACAGTTTACGAGGAAGACTTAGCAAGGCTGGACGTTCTTTTGTAAGTAAAATTTGATTATCTTTATTAACCCCTACAGTGCGGCTGGCTACATATGCAGTCCAGTGAAATAATGACTACCTTGAGGTGAACTGCAGTTTACAGTGCGTAGAGCTAGGTTTTAGAAGTTTTTAATGTATTTCATTACCGTCAATGAAAATTTCAACGTAAAAAATGTTGCTATTGTAGAAGTTGTCTTTCGTTTCAAATATAATTTTCAATTTTAAATTTGACTTTGAGATATTTACTGAATTCAAGCCGCACAATAGGGGTTAATAATATTAATAATATTATAGTACTACTCTAACGGTGGTGATAATTAAATAAAATCCACCTTGATAATTCAGTAAACACAATTAGTCTGTATTATGAGTGGGTACAATCAATTTACAAGCAGACACAATTCAATAGGTAATCGTAAAACGTAGTAGCTTAACGTGTAAGTGTGTGTTTTTCGGAAGTGACCTGCCAGGTAAGTATGTTTTTGTATCTGTTTGTAAATAGTTAAATTAGATAGAACCTAGGAATTCTTAATAATTCTTATAAAGCTACAACACTAGCTTTATAGTTATTTTAACACTAAATAGCTCAATGGAAACCAATTGTTTCCTAACCGCTCGTCACCGTATAACAAAGGACATTCGAGAATATTTTCTCTCTCTACCGGACCGGACCGAGACCGGAAGCCGGGCGAGAAAACTCGGAATCAGATTTGACAACTTGACTTGACAAGACATGACAACTTATAATAACTTTTACTTAACTTAGATTATTTACAATTTTCAGGGTAATTTTTGATTTGTAGTGATTTGTGAATTGTAATACTATCTTTTTTGTATTTTTAAATAACGTAATGGAGGTGGGGAGAGAGAAGATCGGATTGTCGTCGGGACTATGGCGTGATTGTGCGATATGTGCGTATGGCTATTATCCGTGGCTCTATCCTACCGACTTTCTTTTGGGTGTGCTCGGAATGAACCATCTACGGGTCAGAAGGGATGTACACATTGCTACGCATTTCTTCAGATTGATCCGCGGATGGTTTGAAAACTCAGCTATCATGGAGAGCATTCATTTCTATGTTCCCGATACCCATCGGTGTCGGGGGCGAAGATACCCATCTTCGCCACCGACAGCATAGACTGTTCTATCTTCCGGCCTGCAGGACTAACTTGCCAATGATCATGCCGGTCGGGAGAGCAATTTTACTGAATTAATTCGGATATTGACATATTTAGCGTTAGTGAAGCTGCCTTTAAAAGGCAAGCTCTATTAATTCTAGTATAGTTCGTATGCCTAAGTGTTTATTGTAATACTCTTACAAATAATGTTTTGAAAACGCATTAAAATGTAAAATTTTGTAATGTTTTTGAAAATAATAATAAATTGAATTGACTTGAACGCCCGAAGCATGCTATACTTGGATTTGGATGTATAGGAATTTTTGCATAGAAGGATTTGGCCAATTCTAACGGTTTTTCAGGGGGAATGTTCATATCGGAGTTTATAATTGAATTTCGGACAAACCAGGGCTTTTTGATTATCTTCTAAGTGAAGCATTTCGGAATGTTTATGTGATGACAATTCGTGATTTGTAGATGGGCAGTCTGTTTTTCATTGAGGTGTTTGAGTTGAAGTGAAGTAGGGGGTGCAAGGAGCCGGATATTTTCCTGATTCTGGTCAGTGTTTTTAATGTGAGGTTTCCAAGAAAGTCGTTCGTCAAGTGTAACTCCAAGATATTTGGCGGTGTTTTGCCACGGTATGACCTGGTCGTACATCGTTATTTTCTCTCTGGGAGCCATGACTCCCTTTCTATGGGAGAAAAAGACGGCTACACTCTTTGAGGGATTCACGTCTATACGCAACAGGTCATACCAGTCTGTGAGTTTATTTATGCTGATTTGAAGTTGGTGGGTAATCATCCTGTATGAGCTGTATCTCACCATAACGGTGGTATCGTCTGCATAGAGAGCTGAAAATGAGTTTTTGTCAACTGAGAGGGGAATGTAGTGTATATAGACATTGAAGAGGGTTGGTGATAGCAGTGATCCTTGCGGCACCCCTGCTGTCGTGAAGCGTTTTCTTGATAAAGCGCCTCTGTATTTCACTTGGAAAGTACCTACGTAGGCGGAGAAATCATTTTCAGAAGAAATCAAGACACCGAGGAGTTATGGATCGATGCCTGTTTCGTGAATTTTGAGAAGAAGACCGTTGGTCGTTTGGAGTTAAAGCCTTCGTGCTTTCTCTTTCAAACACCATTACTTTAGACTTACATCATTAACTCATTCTTCATACATACTTGGATCATCCTAGATACGAGCGACTGTAGATCTTCCATACTGTTAGAAATCAGCACCGCATCATCAGCATACAATAGACAACATACTTTCAAATTACTCATGTTGTTCTTAACGTAATTACAAATAAGAATTATAATAGTAGAAGTTGGTTTTGTATATCTATCTGACAGGTATGGCAATTTTTAATATATTGCGCAATATATCGGCGCATCCCCGGACAGTAGAATCTCGATGATAGACGGCGGTAGGTACCTTCCACACCGTAATGTCGCGCTGTGGCGCTGTGGGAGCGTCGTATTTTCTTTCAGTACAATAATTCATGTGCGGGCACCACGAGTTGAGCATTTTCTGTGTCTTCATCCTGGGCGTAATGATGCAACACCCGTTTGTCATAATGTATCCACGGGATGTCCAACGTGCATAATCTTCATCTATTTTTTCACCTTCAAAACAATTTACGATCTTTCGCACATCTGAATCTTGCAGTTGCTCCTTGCGAATTTCCGGTGCGGTACGTCTAGGTAGGTCGATTACTATGGTGCAAACTCCGCAATTTTCGGTGTTATCACTTTTGGCCTGGATAGCATATCAGCCACAACGTTGGTCCTACCAGGTGTATATTTTATTTGCAGATTATATGGCTGTAATTGCAAGGCCCATCTCGCAAGTCTGCCTGACGGTGATTTTAGGGACATCAACCATTTGAGAGGCTGATGGTCGGATTATTACAACGATCGAAGAGCCTTCGATACATCCCCGAAATTTGGCCAAAGCCCAAACAATGACTAGAGCTTCTCTCTCCGTTGTGGAATAATTTTTTTCGGCCGAAGTGAGAAGAGAAGACGACTCGCATCTCGATGGGATGTGCATTCTCTCCTTCCCCTTGTAACAGCACGGCTCCGACAGCATAATTGCTTGCATCTGTTTTTAGCACATACGGCTTTGTTTCGTCAGCCTGTTGTAAAATGGGAGCACCTGTTAATGCTCGTTTTAAAGTATCAAAGGATCCTATTTCTTTAAAATTCAAAAATTCAAAATTCACAAACAATTTATTGCACAAAAATACAAGTACAAACATTTGTTTAGAAGAAATGTTTTTAGTGAAGATTTGAATTTGAGTGTATCTTGTATTTGTTTAATGTTTTGTGGAAGGTTGTCACACACTTTAATGGCCATGTAATATGGTCCTTTTTGGAACATTGTTTTGTTTGCTTTTGGTATTAATAAGTTTTCTATGAACCTTGTAGCGTATTTATGTGTTTAATTTTTTTGTGGGAACTTGACCGGAGATGATCGCACTCCACTATATATATATATATGTTTTCATATTCATCTTCTTATTTCTAGGCACACCCTTTTTTTATAAGTTACTGAGTGGTCGAGCGATTTCCGAGAAGTTTGGAACAAAGCGTCGATACCATGATCCAGGTCTGTAAAAATGACTGAACATGTTTTATGTTCCTAGGGGGTGACGCATGTTGAATTGATGTAACTTTGTCAGGGTTAGTAGATATTCCTTCCGCTGTGATAACATGCCCCAGGTATTTGACTTTTTCGCAGCAGAATTCGCATTTCTCTCGGTTAATATGTAACCCGAATGGACGAATTCGGTCAAAGGTCATTTTCAAGTCAGCTATATGTTCATCAAATGAGCCAGATAATAAAATCAAATCATCTAAATATGCAAGCAGGTTGACCGATCCCAGTCGGACCATTACGTAAACCGAATGGCATACCTACGGTTAAAACGATATGCTCCGAACGGGGTGATAAACGTTGTCTTGTCTTTATCAGATTATTTTACTTTTATTTGCCAGTACCCGGCCCGCAAATCCATCGTAGTCATGAATGCTGTCTTCCTAGCTGTTTGTCATGCGAGGTAAAGGGTACACGTCAGCGGTCGTAATCGAATTTAAAATGCGAAAATCGACGCAAAATCGATACGCCCCATCAGGCTTGGGATCCATGACTACTGGGGCCGCCCACGGGGATTCGCATTCCTCGACTATTCCACTTTAATTATGTCTTGTAGTTCAGCATACAGAATGTCCCTTTTAGGTGGAGCCAATCGGTAGGGCGGAACTGCTTTAGGTGCATGATCTTCTGTGTCAATGTGGTGTTCGGTTAGAAATGTGGGTGGTTAGTTTCTGAGAATAAGTCTTCGTTATATATCTGTATTAGAGTCTTCGAGGTGCGATGCTTCATCGTCTTATAAGTATAACTGAAGTAGATGGATAGACGAGATCTCTTAAATTCGGAATTCGTAAAAAATTGCCTTTCAATGGCCGATAAACAGACCAAATCCATGTCTTCCTGACTCCTCGAATGACCTGTCCTCGTTCTCGGTAGGCAGCAGGTGTAAAACAAAGCAGCAAGTGTAGGAGAATTCTCGAATGGCGTCAGCAAGGTAGGAGGTTAGTAGACTCTCATTGAACTTTCGATATCTATGTCTGATTCTAGGAAGTCTGCGAAACTTATGTCCGCCTTGCGCGTTCTCTTTGGCGCCTCATCGGTGTAGATGTAGGGTGACTTCAAGTCACCCCTAAAGTACCACTTTTGATTAGCTATGTCTAACACCAGGGATGCAGCATGCATAAAATCAACTCCTAAAAGAATTTCGTTGGCTTCGGGCAGCACGACAAACGAAGGATTGATGATATTTTTCTCTAATTTCACCGGTATTGTTCCGCAAAGGATTTCCTGCACTCGCGACACGCCGTCGGCCAAAATGACTTTTATCCACTCCTTTCGAAATTTATGGCCACTTTCTGAAAGGATTTCGTAAAGTTTTCTACTAACCACGCTTATTCGAGCGCCCGTGTCCAAAATCGCGGTTTCCACTGCATTTTCCACCATTATTTTTAGTTTCGGACGGTTTATGATAAGTGGTTCTGTACCAAAAGATGAGAATGTTACTTCTTTCTGCTCTTCCTTGTTCCCTTCCTTGGACATTTTGCTCTTATTACATTGGGGCGATTGCACCCGTAATACGCAATCTTTAGCGCGCTCTCTGTTATATGCGTAATCCCTTACATGTCAACGGGTCGAGTGTTTTCGCATTTTGCTATCTTGAGTGTTCTTTCCGTTCTTTTTGCAATGTTCGCAAAATTCATGACATTTAGGCCCAGATCGTGGTCTGGCAAAGTTTTCTTTGGCTTTTGATCATTTCAAATATTGAGCCTTTTCCGCGGCGCTCTCCTCAATTAGTCTTGCCTTACATAGCAATTCATCGAACAATTTGGTGATGCCCCTGGGAAGACTTACTAGGTTAATTAACTGCCTTGCAGGAAATGTGGAAAATATCCACATGATTTTAAGCGTGAAATAGCACTTATTAAATAAATGTTTTAACTGTAAACGTAATGATTATGTATCTTGTATAACCGTTTTTTCAATATATTGGTGTAATGCTGTTTTTTTTTGCTAATAAATAAAATAAATAAATAAATAAATTTGATTGAGTCCCGAGATATCTTTTCCCTTTTTGAATTATAGCATATATCCGACAGTCCGTACAATACAATTGTGGATCATGTACACAATACACGTTCCATACAAAATAAAGGAATGAAAGTACCTGTGTTTCAAAACAAATATGGTCAAAGAACCCTTGAATATATTATACCATTAATATTTAACAAATTGCCATACGAATTTAAAGAAAACTGATCTACAACGAAATTCTCACTGATGTTAAAATGGCTTATGTCCTAAGATTATATTTTGCTCACTCTCACCATGTACTAATTTGCAAATATGTTATTAATTACGAATGTATTGCTGTTATTATGTTGCTAATGCATTGCATTCTCAATGGTCTAAAGATATTTAAAAAAAATAATAAAAAATAAAAAAAAATCCTATTTTTCACCATAAAAATACTGTTTCTGTATTATTTTCAACATTTGCATATCACAATGTTGGTAGGTATCTTATATGTTGTTACATGTATGTTGTTGTTGCTACGCTATGATTATTTTATTTATTGTTGTTGTAACATTCTTTCTCGTGGAACAAATCTCCTGCTGACAAGCTACTTGCAGATAGCTTAGCGGGTCCAAATTCCCAAACGCGATGCCCACTCAACCACTGACTGGTCGAACATTATCAACCCTGTATCTTCCAAAAGTAATGGGAGACCTTCCAATGCCCTCACACTGTTTAAATATCGTCGCGGTTCTGATAAATTCTTCCACTTTCCGTGGATTCCGCGAACCATTAAACCGCGACGTACAATATCGAAAAATTTTCCAGTCGTCCATTGTTGCTTGGGGAGTAGAAAATTTCTGCTCAATATTTGCTCAAGCTACTATGACTCTATGACTCTATGTTTGATAATCCTGACTCCTGTTTCGTGGACGCCATTTTGGGCTCGTTGACGAATATCATTTTCTACCGATGCGTCTTTAGGCACTGAATTTACACAAACTGTACCTACACAACAAAACGCTTTTATATTGAGAGCTTTTCTCCCCCCAAACAATACTATATCTCGAAGTTTTCACTTTAACTTTCGTGATTTTACTTTCACTGAGAAAATATATCGAAAACGGACAATTAATACAAGAAATCGCAAAGTTTGCACTTTGTTTCAAAAGCGGACATTTGCAACTCATATTTCCATATTTGCAACAAACTCGGACAATACAAAAGTGTCACACAAAAAGTTCCATGGCGCTGTTATTTTGACAGTCAGGCTTTTGACAGTCAGGCTTTTGACAGTCGGGCTTTTATCGAAGTTTTCCAGCTGATCAAATAGATAAAATGGAGATTACTAATGCAAGCGTGTAACAAACTCCGAAAATTGGAAACGAGCAAAAGAAACGACCTTAAAATAAATCACTTTTCTCGTTTTAGTATCAAAAGCGGACATAAGCATTTTTAAATTTAAAAATAAAATAGTTAGAGTATTAAATTATAGAATATTATGTATGGCTTGTGATTCTTTACGCGCAAGAATTATGCAGGTAGAAAAAAATATCAGATATTTCATACCGGCATATTTGAAACAAAAAACTCACTATACTGAAAAATAATCTAAATGGATTATGTCCTTCGACCAAGTATAAGATGATCGAAGTACTGTTTGCTTAATTTTAGTCACTGCTTTTCTCTTCACTTTTTCGACAGATTTTAAAAAAAATGTCCAAGGAGGTTTGTTTCTTCCTCTCTTTCAGAATACTGCGGAAATGAGTTAGGCAAGTGTCATTAAATAGCTCCAATGCACGATCAGTTGCAACTTTTTTGGGTCATTTCTTTTCCACGAACTGTGAAACTCTCTTCCACATTCCCAAGATCTCCTTCATCTCACTTGTAGAGATAACCCCCCCCCCCCCCCATCTTTGGCTCCTCCTGGAAACCAATTTATTGCAATTGCTGCTGCTGCCGCAATTGTAACTCTCGTAACTCCTCTGTCGTCAGTTCCTGAGAGTGCTCCTCGACTAAACTGGTGGGTCGTGTGCAGCCGGCCTTTCCTCGTGTCTCAAATGTTGCTCGTATTTCAAAGCAAAACTTTGCTTGCTCGACGGCTCATATCTCAAATATCTCGTATGTTAGGGCACTCTTATCTCGAGGTACCACTGCTTTACTGAAAGCTAAGTGAGGGAAATGAATCATTAACCCTTTACACTCCAATGTCGAATATCATTGGACATTGGTTTCATTCCACCAGCTCGAGTGACACTCGAAATTGTGTAATACCTCTTTTTGCGGACAATTTTAAAATAGAAGGGATTTTTTTACTAAAATTTGAACCATTTTCACTCCTTCCTATCCTCAAAAAGACCCTCCACACAGTATCTTCAAAGGTGACATAGGCCCTGTGGGAAATTATTTCATGAGAGCCTCCTATGTGATGTTAATGTAATAATAAAAAAAACTAATTTACTTTGATAAAGAAAGTAACTAATCAGTAGGTGCTTATTGTGGGAGAGCAAACTTCATTACTGTGGACCTGTGGAAATTTGATTTGAATTTATCTGCATAAAAGTGATCCATCCAAGAAACATGTTACATTTCTATGTTATTAATTCAATTACTTTTTTTGTTCTTTTTAGAAGGAGAAATGATGACTCTTAAAAGTAAGTTCGATATTTTAAAATAACCCCAATTAACATAACCCTAATGAGATATTAAGTCTGTGAATGTTGATTTGTGATAAGTATATTGTGCAAGACGCGTCAAAAAATGCCATTATGAGATTTTTTATGTAAATACCTCCCAAGAGTTCCAGCTGCTCCCGTCTGTGGAGCCAGTAAGACCATGGAATCCCCAATTGGTACGGAGTACGGACACGAAAAGAGTATCGATACTTTGTTGTATCGAGTACTTTTCCTTCCGATACCGATACTTTTGTACTTGATACTTTGTGTTCGATATTTTTACTCGATGAGTACTTTTTGCCAAGTATCGATACCTTTAAAAATTTGGCTAAGCGGCTCATGTTTATGGGAACGCCATCTAGTTCAACCATAGCAAAAACATTCAATTGCGTTGGTATAATTACAAGCACAAGCAATCTAGTGTCATGGTGAAAAAATCTGAAAAGTGCCATACTTGTAAATTGTTTCAGATTTATACATATATTTATGATTAAAATGTTGATTATATTTTACATTTATTACATTTTTTCATTGTCATAAATCTATTAGGTTAAATTAATATGTTTTGTTCCAAAAAAATCCTATGTCAACTCAGAAGCCTCTGAGACTCCACGCCTAGAATAGTGATCAATTTGTGGTGAATTTACAGGTCCTTTTTTATTATTGATTATACGTACCTACTTAAATTTGATGGTTTCTTTTTCATTTACCTTTTCTAGCTAAAATAGATACTTGAATTTGAAAATTCTGATCCTAGGGGAGGGGGGTTGATACGTAGTTAGCCCGGTCAGAGCTGTAAATCAGGCCCTATGAAATGTACTCGATACTTTTGTTTCAATACTTTAACGAGTACAATACTTTTTTTCCGATACTACTCATGAGTACAGTATTGATACTTTCTATTCGATATTGTGTCCCTACCAATTGGGGTATGTTGTGAGGCTAAAGGTAGTGTGGAGGGGAAGCTGGGGAAGTACCATAATACAGAGATAATTGGTTTCAAAGTGTTTGTTGTTTTTCTGTCTTAAAATTTTGTAGTTTGTTTAGAAATGTGATAGTTTCCTAGCAGGAATTTAATAGTGTTCTTAATATGTTTGCATTGTTCTCTCAAAAATACATTTTTTTTACTTAAGAGGAATATGTTACGTTTTCTTAATTTTAAAATGGGTATTTCAGCAAGTATGTTAAACTACAACACACTTTTAAACGATATGAATATGCTTAAATTGTCAGACAGAAGAATTTTCACTGACTTGGTATTTTTATATAAAATTCTAAATGATTTAGTTGATAGTCCGGTATTACTTGAATTGATAAGCTTCCGAATTCCACTTCGTAATACTAGAAGTCAGGATTTATTTCAGTGCAGAAATTCTGGGACTAACTATCATATGTATTCCTCTTTGCCCAGAATACTAATGGAGGGAAACAATTATACCAAGTCAGTGGACATCTTCAATTTATCTTTGAATAAATTTAAAATATTGTTATTGAGGCAGTTCAGTTATGTACAATAAAATGTTTTTTCTATGCTATATATGTAAAAGCCCCGAAAAAGGGCGTTTATTTATAAATAAATAAATAAATATAAACGCTAGAAATATTTCGATTCTCATGCCTACAAAATTTAAAATTCGTCGTATAAACTCCATAAAATAAATGTTTCTCTTGCTTTTCAGAAGCAATTTTTTATTTTATATAATTTTCCAATAAATATCATTATTTTTTTATAACATTGTCTTATTAGAGGTAAAAGTCAAAAGGAGGAAATCCATTATTGGTTAAATATATAAATAAAATAAAAGTAGTGGTAGAGTAAATAAATCTACTACTACTGTTGCCTTGACTTATTTAGATTAAGGGCCTTCGCTCATGGAGAAACTGAAAAAAAATCGACGCAATCGATCATTTTTCTGATCTGACATGTCAAAACTTGATTTGCCGGCATCTGTGTTTCCTCCCTCCTACAACATGGGTCTCTTCAAGACCAATGTTCATTCCTTCCTCTCCTCAAAAAGACCCTCCACACAGCATCCCAGATGTCATAGGCCCTGAGGGGAATTATTTTCCTCAAGGCCTCCTGTGTGGAGTTAATGTAAAAAAAAAAAAAAAATCTGCAATATGTCAAATCAGAAAAATATCAATTTTGTTCAGGAGGTTGATTGCGATTGCGTTGACAACTGGTTTGTTTTCAGTTTCTCCGTTAGCGAACGGCCTTACAATCAAAATTCAGTAAACATTGTTCAGATTTTAACATTTTTTCAAATATTCGATTTATATAAGAATTAACTAAGAAACTCTTTTTATTCCAGTGGCCCTCCCCTTCTTGGTGGGCTTAATAATGCTGCTGGGATGGATTCTTCCAACAAGCAGTGCTCCTCAGGACGTGAGTGAATTTTGAATTACTTGTAAAAAAATACATATTTATAAAGGGTTTTCCAATAAGAGGTGTTATTTTGATATTCAAAGAAAAATGCCATTTTTTAATATAAATGATCAAATGTTTATTTCATTATAAAGAGGAAGGTATGCTGTTGATAGTGGAAAATAACACCAGGCAAATGACCACCACGACCACGCTTACAGGACCATATCCTTTTCATGACATTTTCCATAACCAAATCGCAAAGTGGCTGCCCTATGTCCTGGATAGACTCACGAATTCCATCTTTGAGGTCTTGAATCGACGCTGGGCTGTTGGCGTAGACCTTCTCTTTCACATGGCTCCAAAGGAAGTAGTCGCAAGGTGTTACGAATGTGAACAAGATCACCTCTTCGAGAGATAACACGGTCCGGAAACTTTTCCCGTAAAAGATCAATGGTTTCGTTGCTTGTGTGGCACGTAGCGCCGTCTTGTTGAAAGTAAACGTTGTCCAGATCCATCCAATTCCGGCCATAAAAAAATCAATCATCATCTCTCGATATCGCAATCCATTTTCCAATAACACCTCTTATTGGAAAACCCTTTACATACGCAGGATGTTAAGGGACATACTCGACCTACCGGAAAAAAAAAAACAAAAAATATTGTGTTTGGAATATATCTTGTCCTTTTCCTACAACTTACTCTCTACATGCCAGGGGCATAGCTACCGCCGTATCAATGATACGGGGCCCCTGGGCTTTTGTTTCTTTTGTGAGAAATCTTTACCCTTCATTTGGGCCCCCCAAACTAATTTTGATAAAGGCACGCTACGCCCCCCCCCCCTTTGGTATTTGAAAGAGAGAGTATGAAAACAATGTGCAACATAGTTGTGAATGACGAATACTTGGAGCAGGTGGATGAGTTTGTGTATTTGGGAAGTATTTTTACGAGAGATGGGAAGACTGATAGAGATATCGAAGGAAGGGTAAATGCCGGTAACTCCATTAATGGAGGACTGAACGCCGTTGGCGCCAACAAAAAACTGTCAAAAGAAGCGAAGCTAGCCGTCCGTAATGGAGTGCTGATACCTACCCTGATGTACGGCGGTGAGGCACGGAACTGGCAGAGAAAGGATGAAAGTAGACTGAATAATGTAGAAATGAGATCCCTGAGACTTATGTATGGTAAAACCATGTATGATCGTGTGAGAAATGTGGAGATCCGCAAAGAATGCAAGGCTGATGTAAGCGTAACAAATAAGATTAAGAAAGGGACGCTCAGATGGTTTGGGCGTGTAGAGCGAATGAATGAGGAAAAGAGTGTAAGGAGAATATATGACACAAATTTGAATGGTAGACAATGACGGGGACGCCCAAGGAAGACATGGCATGACCAAGTGAATCAGATACTTGAGTCGGGTAATGTCAAGAGTCAGAATAATAGAAGAGCATGTATGAGACGATGTACGAATGTGAACGAAACAAGGAGTGTGTGCCAAGATCGAGTTGTTTGGCGGTCCATCCTCTCTGCCTACCCCTGCGGAGAAATGGCGTGATGGTTAGTAAGTTAGTTAGTCACGCTACGCCACTGCTACATACCCGCCTACATACTTCCTTCTACCTACTTGGTGAAATTGCAATTCAGTGCAGTGATAACTTTCAATAAGCAAGCGGTGTATTATTATGATTAAGTTCTACTATGTTCATATTTTCGAATGCATGTAATAATTACTAGTTTTTTTTTTTTTTTTACATATTGGTTTTTTTAAGGAAAGGGGGGAGATTAGAGTTCTGGGAAGGAAAATGGTTTGAGGGGTGGGTAGGAATCAGGGGTTCAGTGTGTCCTGGTTATCCACCTCCAAGACCTAGACAAACCTCACCCCATGAACCCGGGCACCCCTGCTAAATCACCAAACGTAGCAAACCACTTGTGGTGACCTATGGCAGAGGTGTTGGTTATCCAATAAAGGTTCCCGGGGTGGCGTTACCCATTCCCGCCTCCAAAATTTAAGTTTACTACTAACATCAAAATTATAATACTGTTGGTTTAATATCTATTAAAATCTGTGCACTAGACATTGGAAAATTGATGAGCATTAAGACATTAAACCTTAAAATTTAAATATTAATTAAATTACAGTTTTATGACTTTCTTCTTTGTAGGTCTTCGAAGAACGCAATCTCAAAAAGGGTCTTTCGGAGAACAAGGCTTTGGACCAGGAGTTAACAACGGAAAAAAATGGCTCCGTTTGGTCGAATGAGGTGAGCATGGTTTCTATTTAAAATTAATTGATTGTGTAATTAAAAGAAATAAGATAGTTGATTTGCGCGAGTGTTTGGTAATGGACTGTGGAAACGCATGTTTCCAGAAGGTAGTCATTGTCCTTGGAAAATTTCTTAAGAAGATTTCACTGTGTTATAGAATGCTGATTTTAAATGCTGATTCTAGGTCCGTTTCAGCTTTTGAACAAATTGTGATCAGCAGAACGGTACAACTGTCATGTTGTTAAGCTTTTCAGCTTATTAGAGAGAAAGCTGAAACGCATACAGAATCAACGTTTTATGGGGACCTTTCAAATGTCAGAAAAACAAAATGGCGCTGAATGGCCATTATTTGACGACTTTGTTACATGTGAATTTTTGTAAAACAACTGGGCCTATGTGCTTTAGAACCTTTTTTCTAAACTTTCACTGTTAACATCCTTCCTCTGACTACTCAACGCTGAGTTTTCTTTTAGTCCTCGGATATTTTACCCCAAATATTAAATTATTTCTAAAATATTACGGATTACGGCACCGGCCTATTCTTAACGCTTATTCCTATTATAAATGGGCCTTTACTCCGTCAGGTAGAGAAATCTCACTATTTTCTTCTGAATTTTCTCCAACGTGAGGATTAGTAACACTAGTAGAGACTGATGATTTAATAATTGTTTTTGTATTTAATTCGTCGAACTCCATTTAATTTTTTTATATTTAATTAAAATTAAATTTAATAATGTTATTATCAAGTTCTGCAAGTATTTTAGTATTTATTTTTACAGCTGTTTCGGCTTACAAGGCCATTTTCAAACTGTGGTTAAACCACTTTGAGACGACTTATTTATACGATTTTAAATGTCAATTTTTAAAGGTGTCTAAATTGATTTATTACCCGTTAAACCAATTTGCTTTAATTGATACTGTAGAAATATGGGGTACTTCGGAATCTGTTTTCCCCGTACTAAAAATTAAGTTTTCCTTAATCGTTTAATAATGACGTTACTGCTAAGACTCGTTGAAGTGTGTTATATTGTTTAGGTTTTGTAAACATACTAAGGAGTGGGGAATAAATAATTTTCCTCACTTTACTAATTAGCGTTACATCGGAGTCATTTATTCATTTATTGATTTCTAATTGTTCAAGAAAATTTAATCTAAGACCCTTTCTTTCTATATTTAATAGTTTAGGCTTATTGTTTTTAACCCATATTTCGCTGACGTTGCGGAAACGCAACAGTTTGGTTGCTGGGTCATATTTTGAGAACTTGATAAGTTATCACCGTTATTCTTCCACGTAATTATAGAGAAGGTTTGACTTTATAGTTAAACTTTAAAAAATAGAAAAATATTTGCTTCTGTTCCAAATTGTCCCCCCCCAAAGTCAGACAAAATACGACACTCAGGTAAGCGATTTTTTAATAATTATTATTGTTAACATATGACCGAAATTCTTAATATATTTAAACCTTTTTTAATACATAATTGACCCGTTTTTAATAATATGTACACTTTAAAAAAATAAAAAACTCCAACGGTACTCATTTTACATAGTTTGTTTAAGTGTTGCGCTAACGCAACGTCAGCGAAATACGGGGGTAAAAACCTTTGCATTATTTTATTCACTATTACCGGCACCAATCGCTATTGCCGCATTTTTCTTCATTATAGGATGAATCCAAAGGACTTTTATTACCGGCTGCCGGCCTTATTGCAGAGAATTGGAATGTCGACGATGAAGACGGCGAAGAAGATATTCCAGATGTGATTATTTTACCCTCTGAAGTCGCCAAAGTAGGAACTTCGGTGACTTCAGGGGGTCCAACATCGGTAGATGAAGAGGATTTTGAGGACAAAAATTTACATGAAGACTTTGCATTTAGCCATATGTTCGGGGATACGGCAGGAACTTTGGAAATCCACTCCAAGAGACTCGTGAGTGAACCTTCAACTACTCCATCCCAACTTTAACCATCAACATCTTTGTCGTCAGTGCCAAGGGGAATGCGTTGGAAGAAATCGAAACCTAGTTATTCGCGAGTGTATGTATTATTCCTTATTATTCGCGAGTGAGTATAACGTATTTATTTTTTGTACTGGTATGATAAGAGAAAATTGTCTACGGCAGGAACTTTGGAAGTTCACTCCAAGAGGCTAATGAGTGAACCTTTGACAACTCCATCCCAACCTCAACCATCAACATATGCGTCGTCAGTGCCAAGAGAAATACGTTGGAAGAAATCAAAACTTAGTTATTCACGAATGCCAAATAACGTATTTGTTTTTCTTACTAGTATGGTAAGAGAAAATCGACTAAAGAACATTGGTACATTAAAATCGACAAAACAAATTAATTAATTTCAAAGAGGGGAATATGATTAGAGATTCGAAAAAACCAATGAGATACTGGTTGTTCGATGGAGAGATAGTGCTGTAGTTACAGTGACATCTAATTTTGATAACGTAGAGCCAATTAAAAACGTAACAAGGTATTTAAATATTAAAAAAATCGATATATTAATGTCACTCAACCCAGTATGATCGTTTTACGGGAGGAGTTGATTTAGTGGATAATTTTGTTTCGAACTATAGGATAAGGGTTCGTGGTAAAAAGTGATGGGCCATATTCTCCAACTTCCGTGATGTGGCACTACGTAATGCATGAAAATTATATCACATGGTTCATCCAGAAGAAAATATGACCCTTTTGAAATTTAGAAGAAGTGTGGCCACCGCCTTCATGAAGTCGTCAAAAGTACATTATTTTTCTATTGGCAGACCAAGTAGATTTGCGACAGCATCGAGGTCAACTATAACAAGGAGTAGTCATTATTAAATACATGAGAAAATAGAAAGAGATGTCGTATATGTGATTCACAAACATATTATATGTGTCCGGAGTGTAATGTGGCATTGCACCATAAAGGTAACGAAATTGACCGTACCGGAAAATATTGTTTATTGTAATATTTGTGTATGCTAATTTCTTATAATGTATTTTGGAATGGTGCACTTTTCTGCTTATTCATATAATATCTTTAATTTTAGTTAATGATAATAGTATGATTTATAAATTAATAGAAATAAATCCACTTTCAAATAAACTTGTTTTGTTTCATACATTTACTTTTTACCCCCCTATTTCGCTGACGTTGCGAAAACGCAACACCTTCTATTTTTGTAAGTATGAGTTTTTATTTTTTTTTTATTTTTTTATTTTCTTAATTGGGTGTTTATTTACAACATATCCAAATTTCATCACAATCTGACCACGGGAAGTGATAGCGGCGAAATATGGGTTAAGTGGAACGTGATTATTTACTAAGAGATGTTCTGCAAATTTGATGATTTATGTTTTGAATGATGTCAGGTTCTAGGAGAGGTGGTGCTGAGACCCACGCTGAGCCCCGAGGAAGTGGAGCAGGCCAGACAGACGGTGGGATTCGAGCTGCAGACACTAGCCATGAGGCCGGAACAGAAACTCCCCCTCATGGACATGATTCAAGAGGTAAGTGAAGCCAATATCCCTTACTCCTACTCATGTTGGTCTTGTAGAAATTGTTGTATCTCCCTTACTGTCACAGTGAGAAATACGATTTAAACGGTTTTAGAAAGAGAAAACACCACGCTTTATATTCAAATCTAAAAGTTGACCACAAAGAATTAAAAGTACACCTTTATGAAACCAAAGTTTCCGACAGCAATTTAAAAAAAAAATATGAAACTTTGTGTTTTTTTTAATAATTATTTTTACATGGAACGACAAAAAAGTGAGGTGACAATAATGTATATATGTCCATATTTTATTGAACATTAAAATATTTATGTGTTTTTTTTTTGTTTATCAGTAATTTTAGTCTAGAAATTTGTAGAAATTATTTTAGAAAAAACACAGAGGAGCTATTTTAAAACTGTTTTATGTTTGCAAGCAAATTTTTTAACTTGTCTTCCGTCTTTGTTTCTAGGGGCCTCTAAATTTAAATTTTAGTTAACATTCTTTGAGGCTTCACTGAGTGGTTGGCTAAGGGACACGGAAGCTAAGTGTGGCTTATGGTCATACCGAATGCCATTCACATTTTTTGATGGTACTTGCCAACTGATCTGAGATTAATTGTATTTTTTATGTTCTCTATTTTATACAGGTGCTTACAGGTTTTTACACCATGCAATGCCGCCATACAGAGCCTCATGAACGAGTTTTTCTTTTGCCCTGTTTAATTCATATTTGCCTTACTAACCTATGTTTTTGCATTTTGTTTTTCCTGTTAAGCACTTCCATACTGCTTACTAACAACGTATGCAGGGACACTGCAGGTCTAGATTTGTTTAAAATAAATAAATGTAGCTTTGTTTAACAAAAAAAATTAGAATCTTGCGAGAGCCTTGAAGGAATAACCATCTGTTACTTATACCAGAAGAGCTATTCTCTATTTTTTGTGAGAACGAGATTGTTCTCCTGCGAGATGTCCTGTCAGATTTGTGTGATTTTCTACGGCTGTTATATGTTTTTTCTATCGGCCAATCTCAAAATTTCAGCTGTGAGCTGTCACGTATTTTAGTTTGGGTTGTTTTAAACACGAATTCCTGCAAGTATGCATGATTATTTATTTATTTAGCAGCTGTAGATCACACAAATCTGACAGGACATCTCGCAATAGCTCTTCTGGGCTAAGTGGTGGATAACCTCCAATGTTAACATCTAAATTATAATACTAAGCGATCAAATTACATATATAGTATTTTAGTTACATGTGGGTTTCTAGCAAGGTCTGTCGGTATAGGATTTATCAATAATGTCAATAACTTGCTATCGTTCCCATGCACGACCGCAGGTCGCTAACGTACAAACAAAAGTTTACATCAAATAAATTAAGAACACTAAGTCGTTGTGAACTGTTGTTTATTTGTTGCTGATCTGCAGGCGTGCTCGGTAACGATGGTAACCGACATTATCGATAAATCCTTTATTTGTGTGATCTGAAAGGCTTAGTCACTCTTACGATGAATCCCAGAAGTTTGTAGGTCAAAGTCATTGGTGAAATGTATGTATTCTTATGCTTCTAATAACATTTACTGAATTCATTTTCAGATCTCGCCGATGTTATTTTGGATTATTATAATAACATTCATAATAATGATTTTCGTCATCCTCAATCTGTCGAAAAAAGGTAATAAATTAATATAATTCATAAATTAACCTAAAAAAATGATAAAAGTTGTTAATAAGTTAACAATGTTTTTTACCAATGTTAAATTAATGAACAGTTCTTCTTAAGAATAATGTATGGAGGAAAATTTGTGCTCGGAAGACAAAGTGGGGCGCTGAGGCAGTAGCCTAGCAAGGGGGGGGCGGTGGGGTGGATCCGGCGGATCCGCCCCAAGTGCCACCCGAAGGGGGGTGACACTTAACGGTCGAAAAAATAAAAAAACGAATTAAGGAATGCAGTAGAGCCGATACCTGCACCAACTATTCCATTTCGCCCCAACTCATCCTACACCGTTCCCCCTCATAACCCGTTTCGCCCCCTCTGTTGTGGTAAATATTCTGTTAGAACCCGTGCAACCATATCCCATTACACGCCCCCTTGTGCTATCCGCCCCGGGTACCGCCCGTGCTAGCTATGCCACTGCGCTGAGGTTATACAATCAGTGGATGGTGGTTCCTCGGCAGCTGAACCCCGGTAGTTGGCCTCCTCGCATACTTATACACAATATGCAGTCTGTGTAGGAAAAATTTGGCATACCTACTTAAACAAATTATAACTAAGCTTCACCGAAGGGGTGTGCAGAGATAAAAATTCCGCCCAGTATCAAAATTATAAAACATATTTTCATTCAAATACATGAAGGATAAAACTACTTGTCTATATAATGTACATATACAATATACACCAGGGTATAAGTACAAAAAATCGACACTGTAAATAAATTCGTTTAACATCCATGCCATCTTATAATAAAGGGTATTTTTGAAAACGATTTTAGGTTTGAAATTGGTAAATAATGCATAAAAAATTATAATTTTGTGTTCTTTAAAAAAAATTATAATTAAAATTATAATTTTGTGTCACCGTCGATAGCTTTGGGAGACACCTGGTTCAGCACAGATGTTGCTCCGGGAAACTGATGAAGAGGACATTTTTCGACTATGTGTTCTGTTTTTTTTTTTTTTACATTAACTCCACACAGGAGGCCCTGAGGAAAATAATTTCCCTCAGGGCCTATGTCATCTGGGATGCTGTGTGGAGGGTCTTTTTGAGGAGAGAAAGGAATGAACATTGGTCTTGAAGAGACCCATGTTGTAGGAGGGAGGAAACACAGATGCCGGCAAATCGTTCCATAGCCGAGCTGTTGAACTCAAGAACGAGTTGAAAAAACGACCCGTTCTCATGTGACAAATGTCAACCGTGTACATATGTTGGGCGCGCGTTTGGCGTGTCTCCCGACTATGCACCGGTGCCGAAGGGGTCAATGACGCTAGTTCCTAAGAGCATCTTCCATTGAAATACCGGTAGAACATGGATAGCATTCCCACCCGACGCCTGTGCTCTAAAGATTGCAATCCGTTCGTTAAGATGGGAGAATCTATCAAACGGACTGCCCGTTTCTGCACAGAGTCGAGGGTATTTTTCAAGTATTTTGGAGCTCCAGACCAGAGGTGGCTGCCAAATTCAACCGTGGGGCGCACTTGCGATTTGTACAGGGTAAGCAGTTGTGTACTACTAAAGTATCTGCGGGCCCTGTACACTATGCCCAGTTTTTGAGAAGCTAACTTTACTCTGGCTTCGATGGAGCCCCCATACCTGAGCTGGTCACTTATAGTTTCACCAAGCATATCAATGGAAGGTCTGTTCGGAAGATTGCTTCCGTTGAAGGAGACTAGATTTTCATTTTGATCCCTTTTAGACGTAATCAGACATGATTGGGTCTTTGAAACATTGAATTCGACGAGGTCATTCTTACCCCAAGAGAAAACACTCGAGGTAACCATCCATTCTTTGCTTCAAAGCCCTCCGAGCCGTTGGAGTTTGTGTGCCCTTTGGGGGCTTGTCAAATGAAAAGCTGTCATGGACTGTACTGTCATCCGCGTAACAATGAATTGGTGCACACGACAAAAGGTCGTTGATGTGCAACAAAAACAAAGTTGTTTGAATATGTCAAAATTCGTACCTTAAATTCAAAATCCTTCAGACCTCATTTTTGCATCGTATACGCACAACGGCTGAGACTGTACCTAGAACAGTTTAGCGAGTTCCACAGTATGTTATTTTTGTGAAATGTTTTTTTATAGGTATGAAACGTGGAAAATCATCTTGAAGTGGATATTGAATTAATGAAAATATTAATCTAATTTAATCATTTTGCAATAAAATTTGAGAGAATGTAATGAAAACATAAATCTAAAATCATCTTTTTGCAATAAATTACAGAGAATGTAATGAAAACATAAATCTAAAGTCATCTTTTTGCAATATATTTCAGAGAATGTAATGAAATCATAAATCTAATATCCTCTTTTTGTAATAAATTTCAGAGAATGTAATGAAATCATAAATCTAATATCATCTTTTTGCGATATGTTTCAGAGATTCGCAATCAAAATGATCATTGAGACTTCATCCATTGCCTGATTTTCCAAACCGACCTCTTTGGGATCATAAGTCTAATAAATTGAGGTGTGCTACAATAATGCATTCAGGCAACTTATGCAACTACCGAGGTTCTGCAGTGCCTCCGCTATGTTCACCGAAGGGAGGGTGCACTCATTCCCAGCCTTACTTCGCCACCGACTAGCCAGCTTCTGGAGCAGGACACGGAAATCAATCAACATCATTTTCATGGCTGCATCTGAGTGGCTCAGTTCCTCACTAAATGAGCCGTGGATGCAGATGATGAGGCGACCTCCCTGATGGACGATCCAAAATTTTTTTTTTAGTCTGATTTCTGTTTAATTTAAGTTTAATTTAATTTTATACTTATTTTTTGTTATTTATGAGATGAATTTTATGTTCATTTTATGCTTTAATCAATAACCTAGTATGTAATCACACGCTATTTATTTTTTTCTTTAAGATTTTTAATTTAATTTAATATGGTAGACTGGGATTGTATTATCCACCTATTCCTGTTAGAATAAACACTTTTACGTGTGCATTTGTTACTTAAATTTATTTATTTGCTACCGGTTTCAACACATTTGTGTCGTTCACTAGCAATCTTAAAATTTTAAATAATGGTGACTTATAGGGTGCTATTATTTTGTTAAGGGGGTATTTCACCATCCTCCTGATAGCTTATCCACGCCATAACGAATATTAATAAATTAACAAATAAATACTCACGGCAGGTAAAATACTCGGCTAACTTATTCTATACATAGCCACTACTCATAGGTTCAAGTACCAAACAGTAAAATCAGACTTTTTAAATAAATAAATCGTGCTTAATAAATAGAAAATGTACATAATCGTATGGATAATCTATGAGGAGGATGAAGAAATACCGCCTAACTAAATTAATTTTTTCGTTTATTTCTAAGGCGCACTGATTAAAATATGAATTATAAACCATAAAGTCAATCAATCATTGTAAAATAAAACTCTTCAAAACCATTTTTTATTTTATACCAGCAAAAACTAAAGGTAAAAGTATTTTACCATGTATCAAAAAAAAATACACATTTATATTTTTCTTTTATTTTTCTTTAGTCAATGCTTTGGTGGTTATTTGACGGCCACTTGCATCACAATTTTAAAAAAAAATTCCAGTTTAGGCAAATATTCTATTCTAAGACATTTGATTTTTTTTTTATTGTATTTTTGAAACCCTGGCGATTTTTCGAAAATTTCAATCCAAAAAATCTGACCATTTTTTTTTAAACCTGAAAGGACAGGGCATAATTTTATGGGTGCGAAAAAAAAAAGAATTAAATAGCTGAAAATCATTTTAAAAAAACTGACTTATTCCACACGAATGGCATGGGGAGGCATACCAAAAATATCACATCTCATAAATATTTTTTACATACAACTTGATTGTGTGCCTATTGCTTGATATTATCCAAATGTGATTTAAATTATACTTGTATTAAACTGTTTTTGTAAATTATAATTATAATAAAATTAGATTTTTTTTAAATCAGCACCATGGCTTCTAAGCCGCTATCTGTCAAAACTTCAAACCAAAATTTTTCAGTTGGAAATCTGACGGTGCGTTTAGTTATTTAAAAATGGATTTGTGTAACCACCGTACAAAAGTACCTGTAACAAAGTTCGTAAGCTACAAACAATAAAGCAAGTGAATTTTAGGTGTCAAATTCAATAATTTGCCGGAAATCAAAGTGTTGCTACATGAAAAGAAAATCAGTGTGGAATTTTACAAAATTAATTGAATATTATCTGAGACGGAACCTTTTCATGTAGTGACTTCACGAGCCCAAAAAACGGATATATTTATTAACCCGGCAAGAGTGTGGCAGGGTATGTCATACCCACCATGTTACTTATTTGAGTGTATTTTTTGTTTGTGACCTGTTGTTGCTTTGAGTAGCTGGAGTTAAAGGGGTGCGGGAGGGGATAGTGGCGGGATTGCAGTGTCCCGACATCCTACGTTCGAGTTATAAGCTTGCAAACTGCGTTCGGGTATATGATACCCTGCCACATAGCTGGCATATATATTTCGTGACAAAAACTAACATTACTCTTCTGCTGTTTTAACTTACTTTCTTTGTCGCATTGTAGATTTTAATAGAAAATGGGCGTTGACAGTGAAGAAACCCGACTTCAGTCAATGCCGGAAGAAGTATTAGAAAAGTATTTTATAATTAAAAACTGCACTGTATTTCGTTGACTTGTTGGACTTGAGGATGTTAATATATAAACACTACGACTTTACTAGATAGACTTTATTGACTAGTGTTAACTCCATTGACATTACTTAGAGACTGTTAGAGACTGACTGACGACAATTATAATAAGGTAGCTCACTAGTGATGTGCGATACTACATAGTGATGTGACACACTGATTTGAACTTCGGTTTTTAAGATGTTCCTTATATTTTTTGTTATTTTTTTTTTTTAGTTTATATCGTTACTTGTTGATAATTAATGTTTATGTTTGGTTTACGGGAGTTCGGTCTATAATATTTCCAAATAAATGAGATAGATAGATAGATAGAGATAGGCCGATAGATAGATAGAGATAGGCCGAACTCCCTTTGTATAATTAGCTGATAAGAAATAATGTAAGTCTTAGTTTAATTGCCTTATTTTGAAATCCCCTAAATATTGTTGGGCCTGCAAATATTTTTGTATTTTTATATTTGAATCTAATAAATTAGAAGGAGAGAGGTCGTGAGGCTCAGATGAGAGTGCAGGAAGAGATGAACAATTGCTGCTATTGCAACCTCGGCTATGTTGAACTAAAGCTCGGGCTGCGCGAAAAAGAGGCAGTCGGCCGAACTCACCCTCGCCGGTGGCGAGGTACCATTGCAGCAATCTTTCGTGTCTTCTGCCTAACCCCGACTTCTCTCCGGACTTCATCTCTTGGAAATTTGAATTTAATTTCTGCCCCCCCTGGACCCTGCCTCTTCCCCTCTGGACACCATGAACCCCTCGGGACCTAGCGGCTACAAGGACTACCCGGAGCTCTATATAGTCTTTGTGGGAGACAGCTAGGATGTCTCCTACAATAGACATTTATTGTTAAAATAATGAAAGTCATGTCAGCTAGGATGTCTCCTACAATAGATATTTATTGTTAAAATAATGAAAGTCACTGATGAAATAATGAAAGTCATTATTTAAAGAAATTTTAAGACAAATGGAGTTCTACAAATAATTAAACCTGAAAAAATATACTCTTATTATGTTTTGTTTGGTTGATATTAATAATTCCTAACTTGACAGAATTCCTAAACTAAGGATGGGTTGTTTCAAAAAATTTGATGGATTCATCAAATATTTGAATTTGATTTTCACGTTCTGTGTAGGTTCTATTCAAGTTCTGTTATTATTTCGGTATAGGACAGATGCTTTACAAAACTGAAATAATCACAGAACTTGAATAGAACTTACACAGAACGTGAAAATCAACATCAAATATTTGATGAATCCATCAAATTTTTTGAAACAACCCGTCCTAAGTGTTTTGGGGTCGACCATTAATCACATGATGTTTTTTAGCAACTTTTTAACCCCATCCCCACCTGGTGTTATGTGGTGAGTTTTAGACTACTCTCCCCCCCATACCCAAAATCACAGTATTTTTTTTAGTACAAAGTATATTGAAATTTTCAGAATATTATCTTTAAATACAGGTATAATCTGATAAAATTTTGGAAAATTAATCATCATGATAAAAATGTCCAGAGAGACATTAAGGTTGCAAGTTGTTTTTGACTGCCATAAAAATTATAAAGGAAGGTTTAAAAAAATATATATTTGTACATGAATATATTTAATGGACATAGTCCTCGGACCATGATCTAGCGAGACTTTCTTCTACACTATCAAGTAGATAAGCATCTTGAAAGTCAGCTGTTGGCACTGTGCTTTGTTGAAGATCAGACCATGGACTAGCGAGACTTTCTTCTACACTATCAAGTAGATAAGCATCTTGAAAGTCAGCTGTTGGCACTGTGCTTTGTTGAAGATCAGACCATGGACTAGCGAGACTTTCTTCTACACTATCAAGTAGATAAGCATCTTGAAAGTCAGCTGTTGGCACTGTGCTTTGTTGAAGATCAGACCATGGACTAGCGAGACTTTCTTCTACACTATCAAGTAGATAAGCATCTTGAAAGTCAGCTGTTGGCACTGTGCTTTGTTGAAGATCAACTTCGGTTTCAACTAGCGAGACTTTCTTCTACACTATCAAGTAGATAAGCATCTTGAAAGTCAGCTGTTGGCACTGTGCTTTGTTGAAGATCAACTTCGGTTTCAACTCACGATCACTCGGCGACATCATTTTTGCACACTACGCAGAGAATCTCTCTCCATTTAGTGATCGATCGTCGCGTGAGAATGCGTAAAGGATGAACATTGTGTATCTCTGGACTCATTGCTTGGATCATAGGTTGATGGTTGGTCAAAATCACAGACTTACTGGCAACTGGTGAGCCGAGCGGTGAGTCAAGGCCACGTGCCGCGTTTGGTTTAGAAATCGTGCGTTCAACAAAAAATAAATACACGTGATATCTCATTATATCCCCCCCCTCCCCCTCCTTGTGATATTTTTCCAAACACCTCCCCCCCCCTTTCGAGCTTCACGTGATTAATGGACGTTCCCTTTACTAATAAGTTCTGTACTGTTAACAATTTGTTAAGCAATAAAAATGCGATGGACTAAAATCGACTTGAAATAGAGATCGGAGATAGACTCAATGCGATAGATCAGGGAACAGGATTTCTAGTAAATTAACTTAGTGTCAATATCAGCCAAGCCACTATGTCATTCAAGTGTGTGACATCACACTTGAATGCAGGTTACTTGCCTAATGGAAACACTGCTTTAATCAGATATTAACGCATCGGCCACAAACCCCGTTCTCAGCCGGGTGTGCAACTCAGGTACTTAAGCACAAACCCTGGCTCACAGATGGGCTAGAGTAGGTCAGCCAAAAACGAAAAACTAGCATAACAGTGACATCTTTGAATAAAATTTTAAAGGTCAAAAGCTCTGTAGGTAATGAAGCATTAATTTCATTTTATTGGCAATAATGTTTCTCCAGTTTTTCCTTGATATTATGTTTGAAGCAGCCAACCGCCATTTAATTTCTTAGCGAGTTCTAATTGCTTTGATTATTTTTTTAGTTATAAATAGTAGGCGGCTGGCGGAGACAAAAACATTGGGAATGTATAGCGAGCGATATGCTGAAATAGGCCAAAACCAAATGATCTTTTGTCTTTTAGAGCTAAGTCTGTTGGCCTCATAAAACAAATTAGACCGGTCAAATAGCTATAATAATTAGCGCCTCTGGAATTTTCGTTTTGCCTCCGCATTCCGTCTCCTGGTTATAAGTATATTATCTGTGTAAAAAATAAATTATTAATGCAAGATTTATGTGTATTATGTTTTTTTGTAACTTTATGAATAAAAATGTGAAAAAAAACTCACGAAAAAAAAAGAACTTATATTTCTCTCCTTATGTTTTGTTTTGGAGGAAGGAACTTCGTAAATAATAAGGCATCTTCAGGAAACTTTTTAAAGGACTCGTGACATTTATTTTGCTCTATTCCCAATTACATTGTGAATATTTCAGGAGACCCAAACCACCCAAGACAGACCAAGGATTTTACTTTTACTTATTAAGAAGGTTGGATGGTGAGAAGTGAAGAGAAGGAAAAAACCTAAACATAGGCCTTTTATATCAGCCTAAGTCTGAAGGGAGTTTGCATCTTCTGACATCTATGGATAATTTCTTCTATTAATTAATCAACTTTACATAAACCAAAAAATCGAAATGTCTGGAGAGGTGTGAGTCCTAGCTAATTAGATTAAATTTTATACACCTTATTTAACCATAATTTTTAAATGTTTTTATTTACCTTAAACCAATATGTAAACAAATTTTTAAAAATCAATTGATTCGAATATATGGTTTAAAAGTTACATTAGATTTAGTACACGAATGCAGATTTTCAATTTTTGGTACAAAAATAATTCGGTGAAGGCTATTTTTTAACTCAAGAGTCGGGGATGCCAAGTCTTTCTAGGGCATCCCCGACATCTAATACCATACACTTTCGGGTGGTATTTTCTGTTAACCTCCTTTCTTTGTTCAATTGGTCTACATGTTCAAACCATCTATGCGTACATTTCTTAAACTCGTCTACATTTCACAACACACTCTTTTTTTTTTTTTACATTAACTCCACACAGGAGGCCCTGAGGAAAATAATTTCCCTCAGGGCCTATGTCATCTGGGATGCTGTGTGGAGGGTCTTTTTGAGGAGAGGAAGGAATGAACATCGGTCTTGAAGAGACCCATGTTGTAGGAGGGAGGAAACACAGATGCCGGCAAATCGTTCCATAGCCGAGCTGTGGAACTCAAGAACGAGTCGAAAAAACGACCCGTTCTCATGTGACAAATTTCAATCGTGCACATATTTGGGCGTGCGTTTGGCGTGTCTCCCGACTATGCACCGGTGCCGAAGGGATCAATGACGCTAGTTCCTCAGAGCATCTTCCATTGAAATACCGGTAGAACGTGGATAGCATTCCCACCCGACGCCTGTGCTCTAAAGATTGCAATCCGTTCGTTAAGATGGGAGAATCTATCAAACGGACCGCCCATTTCTGCACAGTCGAGGGTATTTTTCAAGTATTTTGGAGCTCCAGACCAGAGGTGGCTGCCAAATTCAACCGTGGGGCGCACTTGCGATTTGTACACGGTTAGCAGTTGTGTACTATTAAAGTATCTGCGGGCCCTGTACAGTACGCCCAGTTTTTGAGAAGCCAACTTTACTCTGGCTTCGATGGAGCCCCCGTACCCGAGCTGGTCACTTATAGCTACACCAAGCATATCAACGGAAGGTCTGTTCGGAAGATTGAATCGAAGATCTACTTTCATCATTCCTCTCTCTGTGAGTTCCATGCCTTACTGCCATTGGTTCATTTTTTAAAGTGAAACTTCTTTAATACTGTTGTGATTTGAAATCAATGAAACGGAAATGACACTAAAAAGAGACAAACACATACAAAAAAAAAACACATACAGGAAAACACTTACACAAAGCTACAGGATTTAGCCTGTGAGACAAAGAGATAGAACGAAACCTTACCGCATTGGCCGCTTTGATTATGAGCTCACTTTTCAAGGCTCCTATCGGTTGAGATTGAGTGGGTTGTTTTAGTTTCACTTCTACTGCGTGTGAACTGCACTCGATTATTTTTATTACTTTTTTTCAATTAGTGATGAGCTATGCCTGTTTCTCTAGGAACTCCTGTGTTGAGAGCAGGTGCAGTGTAAAACAGAAGCAGTTTACAATAAAAATACCTACAAGGTGTGGTGCGAGATAGAACTAATTACGCAAATGAAGGGTTCCACAGGACGACCACAATGCGCGACGTCTGACCCCATGTATTAGTTTAAAAAATATATAAGCCTGGCATGTTTTCACTTTGGGAGGCGGGTATGGGTCCACCGTCCCGGGAACCATTGGATAACCAACATCCCTGCTATAGGTCACCCCATTTGCTGCGTTTGGTGACTTAGCAGGCATGCCCGGGCTTATGGGCTGAGGCAGGTAGGTTTGCCCACCAACTGCGTGGCGGACCGGATCAAGAGAGATTGGTTGAGGGAGACCTAACCTAGACCTCTCCAGCCGGACTCTCTCGATTCATACGTCCGTCACTCCTGGACACATTGACCGCCAGATTTCTACCCTTCCCTCATACCTTTATCCTTGCCAAAACTTCCTCTACTTCCTTTCTCTATAAAGTACCTCCACACAGCATCTCCAAAGATGACATAGGCCTTGAGAACAAAAATGTATTCCCAAAATTGAAACAACAGTTGTAATTAAAATAAATTTGAACAATCTCCATGTTCCTTTGCACAGTCAACAAACATTATTGAATATGGAACCAAAAAGCATACTTTATTTAAGTTTTTTTTAATGTGAATACCGCACAAGAGTCCCAAATGTTCCCAGGCATCTGGAGCAAGTGAGACTATGGCATTCCCAATTGTGGTATGCTGTGAGGCTGAAGTTACGTAAGGAGGGGAAGGAGTTGAGAAACAGAAGATGGGGTGTATCTGTCTATACAGATATGGTCACCAAACACGGCTAAAGCCGTTTTAAGCAACGTTTCAACTATGAATGGTGGTTTCACACCAGGGCGATAATGAGAATATCTTCCACTCTGAAAAGCGCCGCTAATATATTATGTATTATTATAAATAAATAAATAGTGAAAATAACACAAATTAATCCAAAAAAATTACTTGCGCACGGCGAATATTTGACAGACTTCATTATATCGACCCATAAAAGGCAGAACAGCGTAACCGCCGAAAAGTAAATTGTTCAGGAGAAGGTTTTTTTTAAATAACTTTCTTCGTTGATTCCAAAAAGGATTTTGTTTAATTAGGATTATTAATCTTTGGTTGCTGCCTATATAACGCTGATAAAACAAATATCTAAATGCCTTCAGTTTTTGAGATAGTGGCGGTAACGCTGTTTTGCCTATGACCCTGACAGATTTTTTCCTTAGGAAATGTCGCATACGCTGTTTGGACCACAACATTATTTTTGAAATATTTATCACGAAATCATGATAGGTAAACAATAAACTAAATAAAATGGTTTCATGACAGTTGATCCTAAAGTTGATTATATACAATGATTTGCAAGTAAGTATGCAAAGAGGATATACGGCCGTATAATCAAAGTCGATATACTTGTATCTAAAGAAGGTGCATGCGGTAATAACAAAATACGACATACTTATACGTGCAGTTGGCCTAGCAAAAAACCGCTGTACAACATTTTTTATCTGAATACAACACCAGAGGCCCAACTTCTCCCAACCGTCTGGAGCCAGTGAGACTATGGCCTCCCCAATGTTAGTATGTTATGAGGCTGAAGGTAGTGAGGAGGGGAAGGAGATATGGAAAATGTACCTGGCTATTCAGATCTAGTTACCAACAACGCTAAAGCAATTTCAAGTAATAAGTCTAATACCTACACACCACACCAGCGTAGAAAAACAAAAAAATCATATAATATAACTTTTTATCCGAAAACAACACAAAAGTCCCAACTGCTCCTAGCCGTCTGGAATAAGTGAGGCTATGGGATCCTCGATTTTAGTATGTTCTGAGACTGAAGGTAGTGGGGAGGGGAAGGGGATGCGGAAAATGTACCTGGCTATTCAGATCTGGTTACCAAACACGGCTGAAGAAATTTCAGGTAATAAGTCTAATACCTACACACCACACACCAGCGTACAAATATCAAAAAATCATATAATATAACTTTTTTATCCAAATACAACACAAGAGTCCCAACCGTCTGGAACCAGTGAGACTATGGCATCCCCAATTTTAGTATGTTATGAGGCTGAAGTTAGTGGAGAGGGGAAGGAGATATGGAAAATGTACTTGGGTATTCAGATCTAGTCACCAAATACGGCTAAATACGGGTACATTTTCTACAACTCCTTCTCCTCCTCACTACCTTTAGCCTCACAAAATACTTAAATTGGGGATGGCATGGTCTCACTGGCTTCAGACGGTTGAGAGAAGTTAGGCCTCTTGAGTATTATTCGGATAAAAAGTTATATTATATATTATTTTGTTATTTTGCGCTGGTGTATAGTGTATAATTAGACTTATTACTTGAAATGGCTTTAGCCGTGTTTGGTGACTAGATCTGAACAGCCAGTTACATTTTTCACACCCCTTCCCCTCCCCAATACCTTCAACCTCACAACATACCAAAAATTTTATAACCATAGTTTCACTGGCTCCAGACGGTTGGGAAAAATGCAATAATTTAAGGAGGTAAACCTTGTTAAGGTGGCTAAAAAAGTCTTGCAATTTTTCGTAGATTATGTATCAACGTTATGAAGTTCAAATTTCAATATTATAGTAGTTTAAGATTAGATTATATTAGATATAAAATGTTAAGTTTTATAGCTAAATAAAATATAATAAAAAAATAAATAAATTGGACGCAAACCGACTAAACTGAAACATTCTCGACCGACAGCGTAGACAGCGTAAACACCGTAACCGACCATAGTCGCTTACGCTAAAAACTACAGCTTCAAAAAAGTGTCAGGCGTATAAGATAGAGCTGCAATATTTTTGTCACTGATATATTAGGCTACACTGAACAGTTTTCGTTAAAAATCGTAATTTGACAAAAATGTCGTTTACGCTGTTCTGCCTATTATGGGTTGATATATGTCCTAGTGTCAAATTTTGAAGCCCTTTCTGTGAGTTCCATGCCAACTCAGAATTAAGTGAACTCAACACCTCTTTGAAAAGTCATTAAAAGCTATGAACAAAACTAAATTAAAAATAGCCGGTAACCTTGCTTTACGTAATCTATTTTACCAATTTTTTTATCACTTGACTTTTTAAAGGTGTTGAGTTGATTTCATTCTGAGTTGTCCGGTCACCCTTAGCTGTGAAATCTGTCCATCCTACATATCACAAAGTTTGTTATTATTTGTTAGACAAAAGAACACCAAATCTCAAAAGTTTTGTTTTTATTTTAATGTCTTCATTTTGCAGTAAAGTCTGTTAAAAATTCTTCTTTGTGTAATTTGTGTGTATTCCTTTGAATATTAATTACACTCAGTGGCGTAGCGTGGGTGTCAGCCGCCCGGGGCGGAGGAAAATTTTGCCGCCGCCCCCTGTATAGGTATTTAGAATTTTGCCGCTCCCCTATACAGGTATTTCGAATTTTGCCGCTCCCCTTTACAGATATTTCAAATGTAGATTTCCTTTTTTTTATAACGATCGCATTTTTTATACGAAGGGTTTTTATATCACATGAATCGACTTTCTTCCAAAAAAAATCCTGTTTTAAATTCTGCTACAAATTTATAACTTTTTTTTTTTTTTATTTATTAAAAGAAGTTTATACAATGAACAAAAAAAATTGTGTTAATTCATCCGCCATGCTAGGGATGTCCCTGTGTTATGGCGGATGAAGTTTACAGATTGGGTAGGTACAGTGTACAGTCATTAACTTATGCAATTCATTTAAGTAGTTTAAGTTACAAGATGTATTAATTATATTACAATTCAATTAAAATAGCAAGTTTTACACATCATCGTTACTGAATGTAAGGATCCATTTTGATAATTTTTTTTTAAAGATATGGGGTTGGGTTTCGGATTTTAGGTTCTCGGGGAGAAGGTTAAACATTTTAGGGGCTAGGTCATGAAATGTCTTTGAGCTGATGTGGTGCGTAGTGTAGGAACATTGTAGTGTCGTTTGGTTATTGTTCTGGTGGTGTAACTGTGATGTAAGAGAGTTTTTTTTAGATAACTGCTCTCGAAAATCGATAATGGTATCCATGTAATAGGATTTCGCATTTCGAACTTTTACAATGTGTTTATAACACAAGGCAGGTTTCAACTTGAGATTGATTTTGCGTTAGAGAACCAAAATAATAGTGACACATGGAACAGTCAATTTTAAAAATTTTGCAGCGTATGGCATGCAACTCGAATGTAAAACTTGACTAGGTCCTTTATGAATCTGCAACTTGTTATTTAAATTATCGTTATATTCTGAACATAAAACTGGTTTTAAATAAATCTCTATGGGGTGAATTAAGACTACACTCAGTACATGAAAATGGTTTATCTTTGATTTTGCTAGCACATTCATATTAGTCTGCAATTAGAATTTTATCACTGCACTTAAAATAAGAGAATGTTTTCCTTCAAAATGTGTTAGAAGATGATTCCACAACTGAAATTTTACATACTGAATACAAAACTGGTTTAAAGTAAATCTGTATGCGGTGAATTGAAACTACACTCAGAACATGAAAATGGTTTCTCTTTGATTCTGGCAGAACACACATAGTCCGCAACTAGAATTTTATAACTGCACATCGAATTATTTTATTTTATTATCTTTAAATAAAATAAAAAAATAAAAATTATAATTTATTGTGAAATTTTGCCGCCCTTGAAAAGTGCCGCCCGGGGTGGGCCGCCCCCCCCCCGCTCCCCCCACGCTACGCCTCTGATTACACTTGGTTTTTTTCTTTGTATATTTCTTCTGCCGTAATGTCGTTTTTAGATATTTTGTTGATTTCAATTTTCAGTTTGTTTACATCTTTTTTTTTAGGGTAAATTATATTTTATTCTGTATTGTTTCCTTGAGTTGCTCTTGATTTTGGTTCGTATTTAATGATGTTGGTTGGGCGTATACACATTACAGCTACACGTACCTACATACATACATCTACATACATCATGACCCTGTACTTGTAGTTAATATTGTTACAATCCATCCTACCCTTCCTTTTATTTCCTGTCAGTCATAAATTGACCATCTCCGCATCAATATCCCCGCGTACCGCAAAGAATTTAACCGTTACATATATCTGCCGCGTCGCCTCTATAAAACGACTGTTATACAAATTCCGCGACTAAATGAAGTGCAAGTTAAACCAGCAACATAGAGGAATGTGCCAATCCTTGCTTGTGCAATATTACCTACTTGTGCAGTGGTCAGAACACGTAAAACATACATTTCAAGGTCCTTCGACAAACACACAATCACACCGCACGCACAAAAAACGCATCAGATGTTATTATAATTGGGAAGATTTTCTTCAGTCTCAGTTTCTTGGGTTCTCAGACCAGTTGTCTTTTAATACTGACGTGTACGGTGTACGTCACTCTTTCATTTTTCATTTTTAGCATTTCCTTCAGCATTGCTTTTTTTCTTTCATTTTTGCCAGGTATATCGCCATTGTTCAGGGTTTTGTATGGTGGATCTCTCTTTAGAGTTCAAACACTTTGATTTTTATGTCCGGCCATTTATTTTTACAGACAACTTTTTTAGACAATTTAACAACTGAAATCACAACAACGTTCGTAACATACTCAATTTAAGTTACAGCCCTGAATAGAGAACTCCAGTCCATTTTTTTAATTTTTTTTTATGAATAATAACATTCTAACTTAAATAACTGCATATTTATTTTTATTTTTATAGTTAGTTTTAATTGTTAAAATAAATCCGTGGTCCCGAGGCAAGACTCTCGACTCACAATCCGAAGGTCGCGGGTTCGAACCCGGCGTGCGCAAATAAATTTTATTTGATTAATTTGTGTTATTTCACAATTTATTCATTTAAAATAATATATGATATATTTGCGGCACGTTCCAGAGTGGAAGATACTAATAGTATCGCCCTGGTGTAAGACCACCATTCAGAATTGAAACGTTGCTTGAAATGGCTTTAGCCGTGTTTAGTGACCAGATCTGAATAGCCAGGTACTTCCCCACCTACCTCTTCCCTATCTCCTTCCCCCCCCCCACTACCTTCAGCCTCACAACATACCCCAATTGGGGATGCCATAGTCTCACTGGCTCCAGACGGGAGCAGTTGGGACTCTTGTGCGGTATTTCATGTAAAAAAAAAAAAAAAAAAAAAATGTCAAAGTTTTAATTTTTCAAGATCCCCGAAAACCACCGTGCCGTCATCTGGCCAAAAGTTTTAGTTATTTTCAACAGATGTTGTCATTTTGTATGGAAGAAGTGATGAAACTATTCAATAAGTAAAACGTTATTTAGGTGTAATTATTTATTTATTATATTTTTCAATATTATTACGGGAGATTGGTATAAAAATTGTTTGAAATTATTATTTTTTTAGCTTTACGAATCGAAATCAATATTAAGGAAACCGAAGCATGAATTTCCTATGGAACTGGAATCAGCTGTTCGACCGCCGCCATTTTTAATTTCAGCATTGGAGCGTTTTATGGAAGTGGTGAAGTCACGCCTCACAAATTTAATACCAAATTGACAGGGTGTTTTAATGAACTGTTTTAAAATGGACTTTTTAATATTTTTTTTAAACTCTACGTTGAATATTATTTAATAAAACTTATGTATTCAGAATCAGCGTTTATTGGTCTATATGAACATATTTTTTTAAAGCCATAATATTTTTCACTGGAGTTCCTTATTTTCTAGGAAATCATAGGTGCTTTTAACAAGGTCTTTTACAGTAGAAAGAAGAAAGATTGTAACAAAGACAGCCTTTTTTTATAGCAAAAAAATGGCTGTCATAAACTTTCCAGTAACAACGATTTGTCGATATAACAGGAAATATAGCTACTGAAGGCCTCTGATGGCAGAGTTCGAAACTGAAAAATTAATAAGAATATTGTCACAAAAATATTTTACACATGAACACGGTCTGTCATTTATATATTCTTTCTTAGCTCTTACTATTGCTTACCATGTTATACGCCCCAGGTGCCACAAATTCGCCATTGCAAAAATGACGAGTGCACAAAACTAAAAATTCACACAAACCGAACAGAACCATCTTTAGCGATGACGTTTGGCTTACTGACTCGGGAATGGTGGCTCTACACGCCCCCTAGCCCCCCTACCACGCGGTACTACAAAAACTCGGCCCACCACAACTTTAGTTCGGTTTCTTTTGGTTACCCCCTCGTATTTAGGGTAAAAACTTATTAGGATGGAAGCTTGACTATTGTAATTTATGTTAATTTTGTGCTCTATAATCAAGAAATGTATACAAAAGTATCGCAAAACGTTTTGTGGGTTTCGGGTATAGTTATTTTTTTACCTGAATGTACGTGATATGGCTTGTTGCATTCGGGCAATAATATAGCGGACGTATCACGTACATTCGTATGTGTAGGGCGGTTAAATTAAAACATTGTGTTGTTGTGGCACGTTCCAGATTAGAATATACTCTCAGTGTCGCCCTGGTGAAAGACCACCATTCAGAATTGAATCATTGCTTGATTTTCTTACAGGGCATCAAGATACGAAGATGTGCCAAATTAATTGTATTACGTTCTTTATTACAAAAGAAACAATTCGTCGCCTGAGTTCTTAATTGTCCAAACAACCATTAGAAAATTTTACAGGAGGAGAAGGTTTTCTTTCATTATTTCAATGAAATATTATGATAGGTGTTTAAGATAAAGCTATTTCCATAAAGGTAAAGGTCTCATTTGTTTAAATAGTTCTTAGTTAAGTGATTAACTATAATTTTTTATGCTTTATTTTTAATTTTAAAGTGGAGATTGAACAAAAACTAAAATGGTCGTTTGGACAATTAAGAACTGAGGCGACAAATTGCTGCGTCTAAAGTCTAAAGTATGGCGAATCTGGAGATTGCGAAAATGTATAATAAGACATATCTTCACAGCCTCTACTTGTATTACAAAACTTTTGAGATTTGGTGTTCTTTTGTCTAACAAATAATAACAAACTTTGTGATACGTAGGATGGACAGATTTCATAGTAGGGTTAACGGACAATTACTGTAAATATATATGATTATTTATCCACTTAATGTATGTTCATGTAAAATGGGGGGGGGGGGGGGGGGTAAGGTTTTAAAACTCATTTTTAAAATTATTTATTTTCTAAATGTACAATGTGTCGAGAGTATTGTGTCAAAATTTCAAGTAAATCGAAGCAAAACTAAAGAAGATACAGCATTTCAAGCGACCAGTCCTCTCGCTCTTTTCAAGTATATTTTGAGTATAAAAAAACATTAAATCGATTTTCTCGCAAATAAATTTTTAAATTTTGTGAACATCATAACCCAAAATTTATTTAACCGATCTTTTTGAAATTTTGTACACTATTTAAACACACAAATCAACAGGTAGTGACGGAGAGTTTTTTTTTTACCATAATAACAAATTATACGAAAATTTTGGAAAAAATCGCACTTTTGACTTTAACATGCTGCAAAACACCTTTTTTACGAGGCGCCTCCGGAGATTCGCTCTCACGGACTTATTAATTAATATTTTTAGTTAAAAAAATTTTTCAAAGATACTTCAGATGTCATACTATAACGCGCATAAAAAAGAAATAAGCCAACATTAGTCATATCTCCGAAAAAAAATCATGAAAATATGCCCTTTTTTCGCCTTTAAAACCTTACCCCCCCCCCCCCCCCCCCCCCCCCAAAAGATAGAGAATCACTCTGCTGATGATATTTCTATGATAAATATAGTAAAATTATTATTCATTTATTCACAAATAATTGCGCAAGTTGCCTCTAAAATCATCAAACACTAAAATCATTAATGACATATCTCATAATTTAAAGCAAAAATAAATAAAGTAGCTCACATCCGTACTAGGTATTTGATATACCCTTTGATAACAAAAATAATTTTTCAGTTTGGTTGGGTATTTTGATCTCAAATCCAAATTTAAGATTTGTATGAAACTGGCCGAAATGGGCCGCACATAGGTTCCTCTTAAGCATATTTTTGAAGTCGATTTAAGGTCTGAAATTGGTAAATATTGCACAAAAAATTATAATTTAAGGGGACCAACTGTCGGATCACCACAACATACTAATTAAAGAAAATTCGATTTTGGAAATATGTATCATAACACTGTGTACCCACTTACATTTTGAGAAACATTAGGCATATTATAGAAGTGTAATAGAGAGGTGTAACTATAAGTAAACAGTATGGGGGCTCCATCGAAGCCAGAGTAAAGTTAGCCTCTCAAAAACTGGGCGTAGTGTACAGCAGTGTTCCGCAAAGTGTGTGCCGCGGCACACTGGTGTGCCGTGGTCATTAGTTGGTGTGCCTCGACGAAATGTTACATTGTCGTCTTAGTCGTCCCAGTGGTCCCACGTTTTTAGAGACACAGGGTTCAGATTTTGCTTTTTTGTTTAAAAAAGAAGAATGGGTAGCAAAACTTGCTTGTCTTGCGGACATATTTGCTTATTTAAATGAGCTCAGCAAAAAAAGGCAAGGCAGGGTTCTAATCAAATATAAAGGTTCTAATATTTTAATGTTATTGGACAAGATTGAAAGCTTTCGCGCTAAGTTGATGTTATGGATCAGCCACGCTACCAATGGTAGTAATAAAATGTTCCCAAATGTCGTGGTTGCCGATTCAGAAAAAAAAAGTGCAGGCCTTAATAAAGTTATTAGCAAAAATTTCAAAGCGTGCTATTGAAATTTTCTCACCATTTGCCAGGACCTACTTACATGGGGGGACCCAAAAGTAACGGGACTCGGGCGGTAGAGGGTAGAAATGGATAGTGAACGAGTTTTTTGTGATTGGCTGTTGTACGGAAACTCTTTTTCGGTCAGTGTGCGAAGCCGCATCGCTGTGGGTCCACGCATTCGTCCAAAGTTTAATTAAGTTAAACAAGATTTCTTCTTTCGGCGAAAATGCGAAAGTCTCCTCTCTGAGGATCAAAGAGAGCGAAGCCTGCCACGAATCGACAAATCAGCTATAAGAGGACCCAGATTTTTTCCCAAAGTTATTATTGGTGGTGAGTGATGAGTCATGGTGTTAAGGGTACGATTTCGAAACAAACCAAAAGTCAAGCCAGTGGAAGAGTGCTCTCTCTCATCTTTAGAAAAAAGTCAGGGGAAATCGAACATCCAGATGATTCTCATTGGTTTTTTTTTCAGAGATGTTGTGCACACAGAGATTGTTCCTCCAGGCTAAACAGTTAACCGACAGTTCTACATGGAGGTACTTAAAAGGTTGCGAGAGAGCATCTGGAAAAATTTTCGAAAAAGGTCGAATTATTGACTGACGCCCAGGGGACTGGTTCTTCCATTATGATAACGCACCTGCTCACACCACGTTGTCTGTGAAGCAGTATTTAAGCAAGCATGGAATAATTCCGATTGTTCACCCACCCTATTCACCCGACCTGTCTTCCTGTAACTTGTTTCTGCTTCCTAGGATGAAAAAGGACTTGAAAGGGAAATGTTTTCATGTTGTTGAAGAAGTGAAACAAATATGGCTGGAGGCCATAAAGGAAATTCCAATCAGTAAATTTCAAAATTGTTTTGAACAGTGTAAAAAAAGATTGGACAAGTGCATACACTCTAATGGTGAACAATTTGAAGGCGACCAAATTTTGGTGTAAAAATATTGAAAAATAAAAAAGTTATAAAGAAAGTCCCGTTACTTTTGGGTCCCCCTCGAAAGCGAATTGGGGTATTCAACTATCATTACGATTAAAAAAATAATTTTAAAAAAAATGCCTGAAGACGATCGACGAAGAGATGAGACCAACATTATTAACGATTGCTTCAAATTTTGATCACCTGTGCTCAGTTAAGCAAGCACATTTCTCAATAAACGTCTTTTCATATTATATTTTTTTTAATAATAAATATTAAATAAACATTGATGTTTTCTTTGGTGTACCTCTAAAAATTTCAGAATAGGTAGGTGTACCTTGAACACAAAAAGTTTGCGGAACACTGGTGTACAGGGCCCACAGATACTTTAATAGTACACAACTGCTAACTGTACAAATCGCAAGTGCGCCCCACGGTTGAATTTGGCAGCCACCTCTGGTCTGGAGCTCCAAAACACTTGAAAAATACCCTCGACTCTGTGCAGAAACGGGCGGTCCTTTTGATAGATTCTCTCACCTTAACGAACGGATTGCAATCTTTAGAGCATAGGCGTCGGGTGGGAATACTATCCATGTTCTACCGTTATTTCAATGGAAGATGCTCTGAGAAACTAGCGTCATTAATCCCTTCGGCACCGGTGCATAGTCGGGAGACACGCCAAACGCGCACCCAACATATGTACATGGTTGACATTTATCACATGAGAATGGGTCGTTTTTCGACTCGTTCTTGTGTTCAACAGCTCGGCTACGGAACGATTTGCCGGCCTCTGTGTTTCCTCCTTCCTACAACATGGGTCTCTTCAAGACCAATGTTCATTCATTCCTATCCTCAAAAAAACCCTCCACACAGCATCTCAGATGACATAGGCACTGAGGGAAATTATTTTCCTCAGGGCCTCCTGTGTGGAGTTAATGTAAAAAAAAAAGATGTATAAATGAAACAATAAATTAATAGTTTTAGCAAAATATTTATTAAAAAAGTGCATATTTCGAATTGTTATTTCATATGTAACGGCACAACCCTCCTAGTTTAAAAAATTATAAATATTGTAAGTAAATATGTTTATAGTTTAAAATATTAGTAGTAAACGGATTGTAATTTTTTTTTCTCCTTTTTATTAATCGAATCACTACATCGAAGGCATAATGCATAAATGTGATTTTGTATGAATACAGTAAGGTATAGCCTAGCTAGGCTATACCTTTACTGTATTGTCGAGGACTGAGGGGTTATTAGACGATATTTTGTCAGAGGGTCAAAATATTTCCATTTCGCAACAAAATCCTAATAAATTCAATATTTCTGAATGTATCGGAAAACTAAAAACTGTTTTGAAAAGGTGATGAAATACGCTTTCGAATTTTATAATTCGAAACAAATATAATTTTTGAAATATAAAATTTTTGCATGCAAAGATAAAAAATACAAAAGAATGAGACAAAAATAGTGTTTGCTCGAATTGGGTGATAAAATATGTATGGGAAAAATAATGGATGACGAGGAAGAAGGAAACCAATCACTTACCTCTGCGAAGCCGAACAACACAATTATGAATATAGTTTATTTAGTTACACCGTAGTACCTCGAGGTAAATTATCGCCACGTACACAAATATTATAAACATCTTCTTTTAGTTCATAAATGAATATATCGTCGCCGTAGATGTCAAGGGAGCAAAGTCTATCTTTAAAAACAAAAATCACAAAAAAATGTGACTTTTGTGTCACCAAAAATCTTTGAGGGCCGTTTTTCAGCTTCGTGGTTTTGTGGCTTGACTCCCTTGACATCTACAGCGACGATATATGAACATGAACAACCAACAAAAATGCTTTCCATGTAGTCCCAAATATTTTTCATCACAAGTTTTTTTTCAAAAACAAAAGCACTTCAATTCACTCTTGTCATTGTTCTATTTTCAAATGCTTTCTGCAGCAAAGTGATGTGGTTAGGGAGGGTAGGTACTGGATAAATGACATCCCAGTAGGAACTATGCCATATTCTCATTTCAAAACTAAACACAATATCCAAAATATTATTAGAGAATCAATTTAAATAAAAAAGTAGTTATATTAATATAATGAACATATCATGGTAAAAAGTATTAGCAAAACTCTTATAAATATTAAAATATATTGTGTAAATATTTAACTCTTATTATAATAATATAATTATAGCCTCTAACTTTAGAGGCACTAAATAATATAAGACTAGGAAGCTTAAAAAGTAGTAAGGGCACTTAAAACTATTATCATAAGATGTGATCGATCAATATAAACAGGTACAAACATGCAAGAAAATATGAAGTAGTTTTTAAAGCCCCCCAGCTTGAACAATTAGTTATGTAAGGCTATGCATGCTCAGTCCGGAACAAATTATAACAAACAAGTAGCTTGCATAGTGGAAACCTCTATCTGCATTGCATGTGCAGTTTGCATGCGAGTGACTTTTGACTTGCACGGAAATAGCGTGTTGTGCTATTGATTACCAGTTTATTTCGACGGGCCATATTGATTTCTTCTTTTAATTCAATCCCCGAGTCCATTGCACTGACGGACGAAGATGTTTTTTTTTAATGCAAATATTACAGTATCATCTCGATCTCAACACGGCAAGAACCCACAACAAGTCTATTTGGCACCGTGACAGTGACTGCAAACCTACGAGCAAGTCGATTTGCGTGCAGGTCCAATGCGTGCAATGACCAGGTGGTTTGCTACGTTTGGTGATTTAGCAGGGGTGCCCGGGTTCATGGGGTGAGGTTTGTCTAGGTCTTGGAGGCGGATGACCAGAACACAGTGAACCCCAGTTTCCTACCCACCCCTTAAACCCTTTTCCTTCCCAGAACTCTCCCCTCCTTCCTTTCTTTAAAAACCCTCCACACAGCATCTCCAAAGATGACATAGGCCCTAAGGAAAATTATTTTCCTCAGGGCCTCCTGCGTGGAGATCATGTAAAAAAAAAAAAAAAAATGACCGTGCAGGCACTTGCATGCGAGCAACCTGCATGCAAGTGTGACATCACACTTGAATGCAGGTTACTTGCCTAATGGAAACACTGCTTTAATCAGATATTAACGCATCGGCCACAAACCCCGTTCTCAGCCGGGTGTGCAACTCAGGTACTTAAGCACAAACCCTGGCTCACAGACGGGCTAGAGTAGGTCAGCCAAAAACGAAAAAAATAGCATAACAGTGACATCTTTGAATAAAATTTTAAAGGCCAAAAGCTCTGTAGGTAATGAAGCATTAATTTCGTATTGTTAGCAATAATGTTTCTTCAGTTTTTTTCCCGATATTTATGTTTGAAGCAGCCAACCACCATTTAATTTCTTAATCCCCACCAATCACCATTTAATTATATTCTTAGTGGTTCTAGGCTTGTGGCAGTGGCCCTACATGTCCCTGATTGCTTTGAGGCCTATCATATCAAATTATTGTTTTAGTTATGCAACACACATCACCTTAATCTACACTTCTCCCTTGTCCTTCAGGACACTGTAATGGTGTCCGAAACGTTTATAATACGATAACAATAATGATAAAAGTGTAGTGGCCAAGTTAAATTAAATAATGTGAAACTCCAACCATTCCATAAAAAGTATTTACTCTAAAAATATAGTAAAAAGCATTATTTATCTCTAATAAATTATAATCAATATATTCATTATTATTTTAGTTTATAAAAATCTAAATTGTTGTTAAAAATAAACTAAAAAGAAATGCATGCAACGTTAAACAACCCGAGTGAGAGAATCTTTATATAAATACGGATGGTCCGCTTAAAATGTTGGACTAGTACAACAAGTTTATTAAAATACAATGGTGGTTTTCTCTAAAGTGCGTTTGTGCTGTGAACTCACATAAAAAATTAATAAGGAAATAAGACAAAATTGTATTAAAAATTCGGTGCTTAAAATCTACCTATCCGAATGATATTCAGGAGTGAAATGAATTTCAAATCCCATAGGTGCATCATGAATATCAGCACTTATGGGACTTTAGTGGCTTTTAATTTGGGGGACGGGAATGGGTGTCCCTCTGAGAACCATTTATTGAAATTAACACCTCTGCCATAAATTTATCTATCCAACATACTTTAATCTGTGTTTTTTTATTTATCTTTTATATTATTTTCTTCTTTTTCTACCACTTTTTGTTTTCTTTAATGTTTTAATCTTTGTTTTATATATATACCATTTTTGCAGAAACTTGGCTGGTTTATGCAACCATGTAATATGTAAATTACCTTAACAAAATATGTAGAACTGTTTGTTTCCCTAATAAATAAAATAAAATAGATTATCCCAAATGGTTCATTAGGTTGGCTTAGCAAGGGTGTCCGGGTTCATGGGGTGAGGTTTGTCTGGGTCTTGGCGGCGAATGCGTTTTCCCACCTGCTGCCCGGCCGGTTGAGGGATATCTTTTGACTTCTCAAACAGGACTATCAGCAGGATTTAAAAGGGATGAATTCATTCGTCCGTCACTTCTAGACACACTGACCCCCAGATTCTCGGAGCTAATGTAAAAAAAAATAAATAATGTGTTTGCCCACCTGTTGCGTGGCCGGCCGGATAGGAAGAGACTGGTTGAGAGCGATCTTTGACCTCTCCCGACCCATCCCTTGCACCGCAGCGTCACGTCTTGTCACTCCTTGACACACTGACCCCCAGATTACTACCTACACTTTTTTCCTTCCCGGAATTATTTATTTTCCTCAGGGTCTCCTGGTTTTTTTTTTGATCTGGGATCAGTGTGACCAGGAGTGGCGAATGTAAGAATCTATCCCACCAACTTGGCGCAGAGCATTGTGTCAATAGAGTCCCGCCGGAGAAGTCAAAGGGCCTCCCTAGACCGGCGTCTCACGATCCAGCCCGCTACGCAGCAGATTGGCAGATGCATCTGCCAACCTAGACAAACGTCACCCCATGAACCCAGGCACTGCTAAGTCACCAAATGTAGAGAACCACTCTGGGTGACTTATGGCAGAGGTGTTGGTTGTCCAATAAATGGTTCCCGAAGTGACACCAGAAACTTTGGAAATCTACTAACAGCAAATTTGTATGGAATAATATATATATATTTTTTTTTATATGAATACCGCACAAGACTCCCAACTGCTCCCGTCTGGAGCCAGTGAGACTGCGGCATCCCCAATTAGGGTATGTTGTGAGGATGAAGGTAGTAGGGTGGGGAAGGAGTTGGGGGAAAAGGAAGGTTGGGAAGTACCTGGCTATTCAGATCTGGTCACCAAACATGGCTAAAGTGATTTCAAGCAATGTTTCAATTCTGAATGGTGGTCTTACACCAGGGCGATACTGAGAGAATATTTTGCAAGGATCATTATTTGCAAGGATCATCAGATATTTTTTTTTGTGATTAACATGTTTCAAATTGTTATTAAAATAAGTTAATTACTAAAGATGTTATTTTTTTAATATAAAAAAATCGACTATTTCATGCGTGAATTGTGATGTTCATTTTTAAAACTATTTTTTGTCGTACAACATTATATTTTATATGTACAAATGTTTGGATGAATCGCCAAATTGTACGTTGTTGCCAGGTAGCTAATCTCTGGTGCAATGACGTGATAAAATTCCTTTAAATCTAGGGAAAAAATATCGACGATCCCAAAGAACAAAGTGGGATGTGCGATTTTGTAGTTTTGCAGTAGAGCTGCTTAAAGTTTCGTTTCTGCTTTTTTACTGTTTTTGAGATCAATAACTATCTATAAATCAAAGGAAATTTTTAGGATTAATTGCCTATTTAAAAAAAAAAAAAAACTCTTACGAAACTGTCAAAAATGTCACAATTTGAGAATGACATTTTATTATTAGTATTTTAAAAAGATACCTGTGGTAGGTACCAAATTTGATTGTTCTTATAACAAACAAAAATGAATGTTTGTAATATATGAAAATTTGAATTAAAAAATTGTAATATGTGGCACTCGAGCTCTTTGAAAACTGAATGTACTGGGACTGAATATATGTAACGCGGTTGTGGGGTTGGGGGGACGGGGAGAGGGAAGTGGGAAGGGAAGTGGGAAGGTGGAGGGGGAACGCGTGGGGGGAAAAGGACATGGGAGGGGAAGGAGCGGCGGAAGGGGAACGGGACGAATGGGAAAGGACACGCAGGCAGAAACAATTTTTTTATGAAGTAGCATTTCAACGCATGCCGGGAAATCGCTAGTAGCACATAAGAAAAATACATATATTTCATTTCATCCAAATTTCAGAATATTCAGATTTTTAACTCGTGATGTGCCTTGGAGTAAACAGGTAAATTTCGCGATGTTTTGACTTTTACGTAATATTTTGTGGGTTTATTTTATGCTATCTTATGTAATATTTACCGAAACACATTCCTTGAACAATAAACTATGCCTAAAAACAACATTACTTGCGTATTCGATGAATTTATACATTTTACGATCTTTTTCACGACAACGGCGCGAGAGTGACGCAAGCCAATCTGACAGTTCAAAGGCGGGAAAAAATCTTGGCCGGAGATCATAAACAATTCCACAGAAATTATTCCGCTGTGCTAGATCTTATACCTTATGAATCTTATACGGTATCTTATACCTTATGAATGCCCCAAGCGATTCTGACCTTATCCTTCATACGTTTTCTTTATAATGAAGGTTTAAAATCGCATTTCGAAAAATATTTTTTAGAGTTTAATTTGGCTCGCATTTGGCACGCGCCAGCGCATAATCGGCAAGGGACCGGTTAAATCAACAAAAAGAAATTAAAATAAGCCAATAAAGCGATTTTCAATTTTTAGCAGATACGAAATTGTTCTTCGGGACCGTCGATTTACATATTTAACATGGAAAAGACCAACATAGAATTTTTTCATTTAAATATATCTGAGGGTAATTTTTTCTCCCTTTTGAATAACCGATTGAACTCGCAAAGAGATAGGCCACGAACTGCCCATTATTAGAATCAGAACTACTGACGTAAGTATAAAGCAATACAGTCTTTCCTATTGTAGATACTTGACAACATCATATCGGATCAGTCTTTTGAGGAAATTGTCTTCTTCTTTCAGCAACTCCCTGACGTCTCTTCGATCCACCTTCGCTTTCACTTCAAAATGCATATCTTCCTGGTCGCAACCCTCGGCCAAACATTCAAACATATCCCGAGACTGTTTCGAGATGCAGGCTCCATCTTTTTCCGCAGCCAAAACGTAAACGCGCATCGCCATTCTCTGGAGATGTTTATAGTCGTCGAAGAGCGGAGAGAAATCTATTGATTCGTCAGACAGCATCTGGATTATTTCAATTTCTTCTAAAGACGATGATAAATTATTGCGTTCGTCGCATTTTTTACCGGTGCACTCCATTTTTACTGGTTTTGTATTGAATCCAGCTATTTGTTGGAAAATGGGAGAGTTTTTGATGGTTTCTTCTGGCGTCAGTTCAATGCCGTGGACGGGTTTACATTTCTTGAATTCAGAGAATACGGTGTTGTCAAACTGAGAGCACTGGTTGCTCAAGTCGCAGATGAACGAAAGATTGTTTCTGTCGTCAAAGGATTGGTGATCGCTGACTAGGTTCGTGATCATGGTGGGTCTCCGACTGATGTTTTGCGGCGGGGAGGCTTGCTTCTCGCCGTTGGTTGATTCTCCGGTTTTCAGTAGGCTCCGCAGCGATTCGTTGTTGAAGTTGTATATGCCGGATATGAGGAAGACGGCCTGTAGCAGATGAGACGAAGGACACTCTTCGAAGAACTGCTTGTCGGCGAGGAGTTTAGCAGCGAATAAGGCACCGATTCCATGCCCAATCAAGTAGACGCCCCTGAAAACATAATTTTCTATATATAGACTTTCCATTTATGTTAATATGAACATTTTTTTTTCAATACTTTAAGTGGAACGTTTGCGCTGCCCTTTTCGGCCCGTTTCATACAAATCTTAAATTTGAATTTGAGATCAAAATACCAAATCAAACTGAAAAAATTATTTTTGTGATCAAAAGGTATATCAAATATCTAGTACGGATGTGAGCTACTTTACTTATTTTTGATTTAAATTATAAGATATAGGCCATTAAAGATTTTAGTGTTTCATGATTTTAGAGGCAACTTGGGCAATTATTTGTGAGTAAATGAAAAACAATTAAAAAAATAATTATACTATATTTATCATAGAAATATAAAATAAAAAATCATTTTAATAGGTGCAAATTTAAAATACAAATTACCTATTTACGGCGGGACAAAAATTTGCCGTTTATACATTAAAGTTACTACCCAAAAAATGCATTTTTAACGATGTTTGATTTTTTATTTTATTTTTCATTGTATTTTTAAAATAAACATAGTAAAATTATTTTTTTAATGTTTTCCTTTACTAAAATCATGAAACAATAAAATCTTTAATGGCCTATATCTTATAATTTAAAGCAAAAATAAATAAGGTAGCTCACATCCGTACTAGATATTTGATATACAGACTTGCGCGCTGTCACTACTTTTCGAATTACGGCTTCTGATTGACTGAAATCTATATCATGTGACCGATGGTTAGACGCGCAATGAGCAGCTCCATCTAAAGGCATTAAAATGTGAAAACCACCAATTTTGGACTTGAGCGGTGTTGTAAGCTAAGGGACAATATGTTCCTCTTAACCTCTGGTTTGCCGATTGCGCGCCCAGGACGCGCCATAGAAAAAAAAAAAAAAAAAATTTGAGATGCGATTTTAAACCTTATGTATAAAGAAAATGTATGAAAGACAAGGTCAGAATCGCTTGGGGCATTCTTGTTCTTGACGTAACAGATATAAGGAACACACCTAGCCTCTCAAAAAATCATCTTTGCACATATCTATGACTTTCGAAATGACATTTCTGCGGCGATTTGAGCTGTCAAACTTTGAGCGTCGCATGTCATGAAAAGATCGATAAAACTATCAATTTGTCAAATAAACGCAAGTAATATTATTTGTAAGCATAGTTTATTGTTCAGGGAACGTGTTTCGGTAAATATTATATACAATAGTATTAATATTACGTCAAAGTCAAAACATCGCGAAATTTTCGAGTTTCTTCCCTGGCATTTAAGAGGTTAAGAGGAAACTGGGCAGCATTTTGTCCATGCAAACGTCCCCCAATTTCCTCTATGGATTTTGACACTAATGCAAACATTTTTTTAATATTATCTAGATATCGACCACTGGCGTGTTGGTACGTTTTTTTTTTTTCGATAAGTTACTTCTTATAGGAGTTAGGAGCCCCCAAAAATCGTTAAAATTGCCTGGTCTGAACGCGGAAGTATAAAAAACTAGAAGATATATTTTCTTAAAAAAGCAAAATATAGAGTATTATCTTCTAATACAGTTAGTAAAAAAAATCTTGAAAATCGGTCCAGTTTTGAAGAAGAAAAATGGGGAGTACTTTTTTTTATTTTTTTTTTATTTATTTATATACATACATATTTCAAAACGAAACAATACAAAATGGTACTTTGTCTATCCAACTGGGAAGGATTCCCGTTTCAGGATAGGCAAATTGCATTTTTAGTTCATAATATTCTTAACTGTCCAAATAACTATTGAGAACATTAAAAATTGCATCCTGAGCGTAGGAATAGATTCTTACAAAATAATACAAAACCTCGATTTAATTTTTTTTTTTTTTTTTACATGAGCTCCACACAGGAGGCCCTGAGGAAAATAATTTCCCTCAGGGCCTATGTCATCTTTGAGGATGCTGTGTGGAGGGTTTTTTTTTTAGGAAAGGAAGGGAAGGAGTGTTCTGGGAAGGAAAAGGGTTGAAGGGGTGGGTAGGAATCCGGGGTTCAGTGTGTCCTGGTCATCCGCCTCCAAGACCTAGACAAACCTCACCCCATGAACCTGGGCACCCCTGCTAAATCACCAAACGTAGCGAACCACTTGGGGTGACCTATGGCAGAGGTGTTGGTTATCCAATAAAGTTAGTTAATGATTTTATTTAGGTATTGTCAGCTTGAGGTGCAGTTTGGTTAAAATACCTATTGTTCAAATTTCTCGGTGACCAGGTTTCCTCTTAAGGGTACATTTAAAAGTATTCATAATCTGCACTTTCATAGATGGCGCTAATTTAATTATTTTAGGAAAAAACACTTTCTACAAGTTATGCTTTAAAATGTTACAACAAATTGTTTGTTTGCTTGTATATATGTGATATGAATATGAATAGATAGTTTATATATATGTGATATGAATATGAATAGATAGTTTATATATATGTGATATGAATATGAATAGATAGTTTATATATATGTGATATGAATATGAATAGATAGTTTATATATATGTGATATGAATATGAATAGATAGTTTGTATATATGTGATATGAATATGAATAGATAGTTTGTATATATGTGATATGAATATGAATAGATAGTTTGTATATATGTGATATGAATATGAATAGATAGTTTGTATATATGTGATATGAATATGAATAGATAGTTTGTATATATGTGATATGAATATGAATAGATAGTTTGTATATATGTGATATGAATATGAATAGATAGTTTGTATATATGTGATATGAATATGAATAGATAGTTTGTATATATGTGATATGAATATGAATAGATAGTTTGTATATATGTGATATGAATATGAATAGATAGTTTGTATATATGTGATATGAATATGAATAGATAGTTTGTATATATGTGATATGAATATGAATAGATAGTTTGTATATATGTGATATGAATATGAATAGATAGTTTGTATATATGTGATATGAATATGAATAGATAGTTTTGTTTGTATGAAAACTCTTTCAAGAAAGGCATACAAATACTACATATCGTAGGTCTACTGACAAAGTCCACTAATTCACTAAAACACAATCCTGAGATAATCGCATTTCAATATTCAGCAATTTTGGAAAGGCTATAAGTGGATGAATATCTCCAAAATGTTTTTTTTTTTAATATTTCATAATTTAGAATGAACACTTAAATACCTTATCAATACACAAAATTAGTTGATAGCAATAACAGCAACCTTTAATCAAAGATTTACAAATAAATGAGCCTGCCTTAGTGGGTTTAGCCAGTCAATAATGGCTTAGTGTGCTTTGCTTGTTAAGATTACTGTTAAATTGTTGACATTAGTGCCGCAAAATGGCTTTAAGATTATTTTAAAGCTGACTTGGTGGATTTTGCTTGTCGCAAAATGGCTTTAAGACTATTTTAAAGCTGACTTAATGGATTTTGCTTGTGTTTGACGGTCTAAATCGACGTATTATTGACATTTAGAGTATAATGTTTGACTTAATGTGTTTTGCTTGACAATAATATCGGATTTATGACTTATGGTGAATTTAAAAACACGTTTAAATCGAAAACGATTAAATATACGACTTATTGGAGTATGCCAGTCGAAAGAGGACGATTTTTTACATAAGACCTCATACTTAAGTCATTTCATGAAAAAACGTGACTTAGTGGACTTTTCCGACGATTTGATTTACAAATTTGACACAATAGCAACAAAGCTACCGGGGCAAAAATATTGACAGGTCGACTGAAGTTCTATCAATTGCACATAATTAAAATTGTCAATCAGGTAAACACATTGACGGGACAGTGTTATCAAGCACGCTTCTGAAGAGATAATAGTAAATGTACTAACTTAGAGTGATGCTCCCTGGCGCGGCGGAACGCTTCTGCAAAGGCGATGCGTGCGGCTTGCAGCATGCCCTGGCGGCCGGCGCAAGCACGCAGCGCCACCTGCAGGGTGCGCACCCCGCCCAGCGCGGGCCCTTCCCCTTCCTCTTCTCCCCCGCCCAGCAGCAGGGCCACGGGGGCATCCTCGCACAGCCTCGGGCTCGCCAGCAGGGTCACCTCACAGCCAGGGGGTAGGCTGAGGTTGCACAAGATGGGCGACAGCTTCTTTGGAGAAGCTGAAAGGTAAACAAAAAAAAATTATTTAAATGTAAAATTCATTTTAATTTTTAAAAATCTTCGTTCAAGTGGGTTTTTTTTTCAATTATTTCTGGCTTTCACCTTTCAAGTGTGTTCTAGGCCATCATTTCAAATTATAGAGAAAGGAAAGGTGAATTTATATATTGATATTATTTAAATGTACAAATTTCAGAATTATATGGAAAATTGAAGTCGAGTTCAAACTTAGAAGAGATGAGATGTTGTATGGAGAGGAAGTAATTATAGATAACGCTTGATATAAGAGAGGATATTTGCTTAGGGGGATAGCCAAAATATATGTGATCTAAAGTTCCCACTTCTAGACCACAGAATGTACAATCTGGGGAGTCAAGGACGTGAATTTTAAACAAGTGAGAAGGAACGGAACAATGTCCGATTCTCATTCGAATAAGAAAGGAAATTTCTTTTTTGGAAAAAAGGCTCAAGTGGTTAATTATATAGTAGGGTTGTTCTTCTTTAACCTACATAAAGTTGTCTCTACCAGCTAGAGGAGAAAAATTCAACAGAATAACCAATATTATTATTTTATAATTACTTTAAAATCTACTGTACTAAAGACATAATGACTGTGTTCGTTTTAAAAAAAATATGTGTTTATATTTTTGTAGTAAAAATTATGTTACAGAGTTGTAAATCCTCGTGATAGAAGTGTATTTCATACAAATCACAGTTGTCTTCTGCCACCTCGACTTGCGTATATTCTATAATGTTACAAAAAAATGATATGACAACATATAATATAAAACTATTTTTAAACTCCAAAAGGTATAACCTATCAAGAACAGCGATTATTATTTTTTGTAATGTTTAATAAAATATTTTTTAAAATCTCAAAAACTTGTCTCCTACAACTGATGTTGAATACGTTAATTCTGTAACGTGGGTTGCCACTTAAAATAGGTATATACGCAGCTAGTGTTTGTCACCCCCGATAGGCGTTTTAGGCCTCTTGGCCCCCTTGCTACAATTTCCACTCTGAGATCCGGAGATAATTCATATACTATAAAGTTTAAAAAAATCCTCAGTTAAGGTGGAAATGTGACAAGAGTGGTAAAAGTTATGTAGGTTAAAAAGAAGAACAACCCGGTAACCAGCCGTCACCCGGCATGCGTTGCAATGGGTGACCGGACAAATCGGAATGAAACCAACTCAGAACCATCTCAGATAAGTCATTTAGAGTGATAAAAATATATATATAAAAAATGGTTAAATAGGTTATGTTAGGTTAGGTTACCGGCTAATTTAAAATAATTTTTTTCATAGCTTTTAATGACTTTTCAAGGAGGTGTTGAGTTGACTTTATTCTCAGTTGGCATGGAACCGTTGCAATGCCACTCAAAGAAAGAAAGTGTTGGTGTAGATCAGTGCTTTTGGATACGCAAAAGGTTTAGGCTTGATTTTAGGCTTCCTAAAACAAATGTATCGGGAACACAAAACAATATTTACCATAAAGGTTTTAAAATGTTTAATGAACTCCCGGTGAATGTTAAGGAAGCTAAAAGTCTTGCAGTTTTTCGTGGATTATGTCTGAATGTTGTGAAGTCCAAATTTTAGTAAGTAGTCAGTAAATAATGTTGTAGTAGTTTTAGAAAAGAATATATTAAATATAAGACGTAAACATTTTAAAACTAAATTAAAACTTATGTAAATTGAATTATAATTAATTTTTAAAAATATATATATTTTTTTTGTTTTTCTATCTGGTGCGTACATAGATAAATCAGAAGGTTTTCCGATGTGTGAGCAGGTCACATAAAGCTGTCCATGTGAGAAGCATGGATTTTCAAAATTTACCCCCTGCTATTCTCTACTGCTACAATGTCTCCTTTGCAATCCCTTCCTTTCCAATGCGTCCTGGTTCCCGCCGACGTTTATCTCTCCTGCATCAACTTCCCCTCCCGCATTTCCTTCCACCTTCCCCTCCCACATAACTCTTCCCCCTTCCCTTGTCCCCCGTCCTGCAAACACACCAGTCCTTCGTTCCCCTCCCCCCCTTCCGAGCGCCACCTATTGTAATTTTTTTATACAAATTACAAAACACCATAGCTCACCAATACATATGGAAACCCACCAAAGTTTCATCGCAATTGGATGAATAGTATAGGAAACAATTTCATAATGCCAGAGCTCTCTTTCAGAGGCAATCTTTAGAGCACAGGCGTCAGGTGGGAATGCTGTCCCTGTTCTACCGGTATTACAATGGAAGATGCTCCATTAAACTAGCGTCATTGATCCCCAGGGCACCGGTGCATAGTCGGGAAACACGCCAAACACGCGCCCAACATTTGTACACGGTTGACATTAGTCACATGTGAACGGGTCATTTCTACGACTCGTTCTTGAGTTCAACAGCTCGGCTGTGGAACGATATGCCCTACTACATCATGGGTCTCTTCAAGACCCATGTTCACTCCTTCCTCTCCTCAAAAAGATCCTCAACACAGCATCCTCAAAGATGACATAGGCCCTGAGGGAAATTATTTTCCTCAGGGCCTCCTGTGTGGAGTTAATGTAAAAAAAAAAAGCTCACTATTATATATAGAAACCATCGCGGGCATGCGTACATCAAATTACCAAAGTTTCATTGCAATCGGATGAGCGGTTTAGGAGAGAAAGGGAAATAAAAGGGGGATCACGGTCCTCAGCAATGGGGAAAAAAGAATTTTATCTAACCACTGAAGCGCTTTTTGCCACAAAATGGCACTATTTAAAATACCTCGGATTGCTTTGCTGTCAATTTTGGCAAATTTTTCCTTATTTGTAAGTAATTAAGTAGAAGTTTTATAAGTACGATTTTATAATATTTTTTTTATAAATCCTACAAATATGTGATAATCGACAAAAGAAAGGTGAATTCATTGGCTATATAGAACCATAATCAGTTTGTATGTCTCCATATTAAAATTTGGAGGTATGATTTTTTTTTAATTTGGGCGGAAAATATTCAAAATGATCACTAATAAATATCACTAATAATTTGAAGAAAAAAAGGTTTAAATTGCACTGTTGCTCCAATGGATAAAGGTGAAACGTTACCTTTTTTTCCAACATCAGGTTTCAGTACAAAGATTTCTTCATTGGACATCTGTCGAAGTACGCCCAGTTCGGTATTCATTGTGGAACTCTGCTTCTGAAATAGATAACAACAATAAGAAAACATTGATACTGGGATGAATTTTTCAATTTGGGAGACGGGAATGGGTACCTCCGCCATAGGTCACCCCAAGTGGTTCGCTACGTTTGGTGACTTAGCATGGGGGACCGGGATCATGGGGTAAGGTTTGTCTAGGTCTTGGAGACGGATGACCAGGTCACACTGATCCCCAGATTCCTACCCACCCCTTAAAACCTTTTCCTTCCCAGAACTCTCTTCCCCTTCCTTTCCTTAAAAAAACCCTCCACCCAGCATCCCCAAAGATGACATAGGCCCATATAAAAAAAACATATAGTTGGGACCCTTACGAAAAAATTGGTGTACAATATTTTTAGACCAAAATGTTATCTACATTTTTTGCTCCAAATAAAATCATGAATTACTGGTTGAAATAAATCAGGTACTCTTAGTACCTCTATAACGTAAGTTGAATTCACCTTTTCCTAAGCGATTTTTCAAATTTTCCAAGAATAACCATTCACCACGGTTGAATTTGGCAGCCACCTCTGGTCTGGAGCCCCAAAATACCTGAAAAAAACCCTCGACTCTGTGCAGAAACGGGCGGTCCGTTTGATAGATTCTCCTAATTTAACAAACGGATTGCAATCTTTAGAGCACAGGCGCCAGGTGGGAATGCTGTCCTTGTTCTACCGGTATTACAATGGAAGATGCTCCGAGGAACTAGCGTCATTGATCCCCTCGACACCGGTGCATAGTCGGGAAACACCCCAAACGCGCGCTCAACATTTGTACACGGTTGACATTAGTCACATGAGAACGGATCGTTTCTACGATTCGTTCTTGAGTTCAACAGCTCGGCTGTGGAACGATTTGCCGGCCTCTGTGTTTCCTTCCTCCTACAACATGGGTCTCTTTAAGACCCATGTTCACTCCTTCCTCTCCTCAAAAACACCCTCCACACAGCATCCTCAAAGATGACATAGGCCCTGAGGGAAATTATTTTCTTCAGGGCCTCCTGTGTGGAGTTAATGTAAAAAAAAAAAAAAAAAAATTATTTTCAACTTTTAAGTATAAATTATTAAAAAATATTGACATTAAATTTTATACAGTTTGCAGTGATAAAACATTATTTTTTCTGTAGTGTTTGTTTCATTAAATTGTTATTGCATTAAGTTGGTTGTTATGATTGTAGTTTTATTATCAGTAAAACGGTATGTTAAGGCAGTGGTCCCCAACCCCCGGTCCGTAGACCGGTACCGGCCCGTGGATCAAATGGTACCGGGCCGCCCAAGGCCCTGCTTAAAGATCAAAATTACGTAAAAAAAATCGAACGTACCCAATAAAAAATTAAATAATTATCGACAAAAAATTATTATTCAGTTGAGAACCACTTCACGCCAAGTTACCGACGACACAATACCTTCGAAGTAAAAAACACGACTGGGCTTCCATCTTGCCCACTCGCATATATAACTTAAAGAGCTCGAGTGAGACGCAACGACGTGAGTCACCGCTCTTATATTCTGCTTGCCCAAATGCAAGTGGAATTGTTCTATTGAAAATATGTGACATAGGTACTAACACGCATTTGATTGCATTGGTGAATTTATTCCCGTTTTTTTTAACAAAATACTTCTATTGCGACCCACCAGAGCTTATTATTATGTTTATAATTATTTAAATAAATTCGTAAATGTATGATGAAGAATTAACCAAAATCTGAATCCTGTATTTACTATATTTTAAGCGATATTTATATTTTTGAGGCGATGTGTACTAATTATACATTTAAGGTGACGTAATATGTAATATCAAAACAATCAAAAATATTTCTTTTTATTTTTTTATTTTTTATTTGTGGATGCTTTTATATTTAATTACATATAAAAAAATATACCAATACTAGTCTTCCACGGAAGCATTAGCTTGTGGCTGGAAGAGTAGTGTACATTGTTTCTTTATAGATACTTAACGGTCTTCAACAATAACTAAGGTTACATATATATATATATATATATATATATATATATATTAGCTATACTATATATTAATACATACTGTACTATGCATATATACTAAGGTTACAAATATATATTATTTATGCTAAATTACAATGTTTAAAGTAGAGAACAATAAGTTGCGGTTTGTTAGGTGTTATATCATTATAAATATTTTGTTATTATCAAACTATATATAAACGATAATAATATAAACAATCAATGCCCCCCCCTCCCCTCAGCGGGCCGCGGTAAAATTATCAAACGTTGACCGGTCCACGGCAGTAAAAAGGTTGAGGACCACTGTGTTAAGGCAGCGGACCACTGTAAAAATATAATTTTTGTAATTTTTTTTTTTGTATTCTATTTTCTGAAAGATGCTTTTGTTAAGAATGCTCTCACCAAATGTTTTAAAGAAATTCGTAAAATTGATGGAGATACAGCATTTTATGTGAAACCGTTTGAAACAGTTTTTATGTTGAATTATCCTACAGCAAAATTTTGAACGCGTTTTTCTCAAAACTATGTTTTCAACCTGGTATGTTTTTAGGTTTTCACGGCCAAAAAGTATTTTTGTTATTGTTTTTGGGGTGTTATGCCGTGTTTCGCTACCTCCTTCTTTAGCTCTTGACCTCATCTGCTCATCTGCCCTGATGATGGACACTGTAACGCTGTCCGAAACGTTGGCTAAAGAAGGAGGTAGCGAAACACGGCATAACACCCCAAAAACAATAACAAAAATATGTTTTCAACCTGGTTGACATATTACAAAAACTACACATCCGATTTGCATGCATTAAGTCTTATTGAAAATCCAGTCTCTACGGCACCACGTACGAATTTAAATTTCGTCAAAAGATGGTCTTAACCATTCAACTGTACAGGGAGGTTCCGAAGAGAAAGATTGATTATTCTCCGTATCAGCATTTTAAACTAAAAACTCAACGATTTTATTTAATTCAAAATTTGCTTTTATACATTTACCTAGATTCAAGTTAGAAACAAAAATGCTCAAATGTGTTATGACAAAATTATGTATTTTTTGTAATTATTTTTTGATGATAAGTATTTATAATTTACCACAATGTCTAAGCAAAATAAGTTTGTAAAAAAGTCTGAAAAATATTACTTTGCAAGTCCATAAATAGTCAAACAGAAGTATTTTTGTCACAAAACAAGTGCGCAGATTTTTTTTTAATGATTTTATTTAAACTATAATTAAAATTCTTAAAAGTAGCTTTCCTAGATAATTTATCAATTTTAATTCATTTTTAGCAAGTAATTATTAACCCCACCAGGGTTCGCCTGTATCAGGGTTAATAATTTTACAATTTATTCAAAATAACACACATAAATATCGGTTATTACCAAACAATTAAATAAAAGCAAAATACTGAAATTTTAAAATAAAAATGATAAATGAAGAAAAAATAACGAATGAATTAACAACAAAGTGTTGAGGATTAAACAAAATTATATCATTCATTGTGTCATTCGTTCATACCATTTTCAACAATAAAGAAAATTAAAAAATATGTATCCTTATGGTTTATAAATATATTAGTAAAAGATAACATAAGTTATAAGTGAGGGTCCACGAACTGGTTTCGATTGAGACCCATCTCGTGCCCCATATCCATGTCCCATCCCACCCCGTCTCATATCCCATTACACCCCCCCATAACAGAGCGATGGCGTACAGCGCATGTGCACTTTGTACTGTACCATGAGATTTTAAAACGCCCAGCTAGGCAAGGGGGCGTAATGGGATATGGTTGTACTGTACTGGGATCATACCCATACCTCCCCGTCCCATATCCCACTACGCCCCCTCCGCCTTAGCAAATATAATTTCGAATACTGGTCCATTTTGCCCTCGTTTGAAAAAGTCGTAAATCCGCTACTGCTCCGTTGTGACAGACCACACCTCGCCATTCAATATTCAGTACAACGCGTGTCGAGTTTTGGGAATATGGTAGAAATGTACCAGCAGGGGGTCCACCGTGACCAGTATAATTTTGAAAGTGGTCTACGAGAAAAAAAGTTTGGGAACCTCTGCTCTAGATGAACGAATTGATAAAAAAGAAACACAATAATATTTTGGAACTGTTTAATATATTTATGATTAAAAAACACAGTTTTACCTCCAAACAAACATTCAAATTTTATCTTTCTTATCTTAGATAAGTATATTTAAAAATATGAAATTTTTACCTAATCTATCTATTTACGTATTTTATTGAGAAGATAACAGAGTGAAAAATGATTTGAGATTTTCGCGGCCGAAACTTAATAAGGGGTCGTCCATTGATCACATGATGTTTTTAAGCAACTTTTTAACCCCCCCCCCCCCCTTCTGTGATATGTGGTGAGGTTTTAGACCACCCCCTCCCCCCATACCCAAAATCACATGTATTTTTTTAGTACAAAGTATATTGAAATTCTCATAATATTATCCTTAAATACAGGTATAACCTGATTAAATTTTGGAAATTTAAGCATCGCAATAAAAATGTCCAGACATTAAGGTTGCAGGTTGTTTTTGACTGGCATAAAAATAATAAACGTGTAAAAAAAAACATATATTTTTCTTCCTCTTTTCTGGTATATTTTTGTTTCGCATTAGCCCACAACTCATTAAATTCGTTCTGAGCTACACAAGGTTTTTTTCACTTTTTAATTTTTTTAAGGCAAAACATACGCGGCAACGATTTACGCATGTATTCGGCGTCAAAATCACAGACTTATTGGCGACTGGTGAGCCGAGCGGTTGACTCAACGCGCGGGGAAATCGTTGCCTGGCAACGGTGAGTCAAGGCCACGCGCCGTTGTTTGGTTTAGAAATCGCGCGTTCAACGAAAAATAAATACACGTGATATCTCATTATATCCCCCCCCCACCTTGTGATTTTTTTCCGAACCCCCCCGGCCCCCCTTTCGAGCCTCACGTGATTAATGGACAACCCCTATCGTGATTTATTTTTGAGGTGTTATGCCATGTTGCGCTACATCCGTTTTAAAGTTTATATCATCAGAAGAGCTATTCTCTATCTTTGGTGGGATCGTTATCGAGATAACGGACGGGATCTCCTGTTGGTTTTGTCTAAATATAATAAATAATAAATATAAATTTATGCTTCCAACTGCGTTGCAAGGCGATGGGTCGAGAGTCCGGCTGGAGAGGTGAAAAGGCCACCCTCAACTAGTCTCTCTCGATCCGGCCCGCCACGCAGCAGGTGGGCAGACGCATCCGTCTCCAAGACATAGACAAATCTCGCCCCATGAACCCGAGCACATCTGCTAAGGTATTGGTTAACCAATAAATGGTTCCCGGGCGGCGGTACCCACATCCATCTCCCAAATTGTAGGCATAAAGTATAAACCGTAATGTGATTACATGTCTGCCCTGATGATGGACACTGTAAGGCTGTCCGAAACGTCGGCTAAAGAAGGAGATACCGTAACACTGATCACGTCATAGTACCCTAATAAACCACGATAGATACCAGAAGAGCGATTCTGAATCTTTTGTGGATACGGAATCGATTCCATACGTAATCGCCTGTCAGATTTGTGTGATTGTATACGGCTTGCAATTGCTTTTTCAACTAGTTTAAAACACGAAATGCTGTAAGTATATAATATGATAATTTAAATAGTTTTGTCCAACGTGCGGTGATCTTCTCGCATACGTGACGCATGTTTGGGGGCGGTGCCTGGAACGTTTCGGTGAGACCCAAACGGTTGCACTGGACATTTCCAAGGCCTTTGACCGGGTTTGGCATCGAGGTCTTGTCAACAAACTGCCGTATTACGACCCGTATCCTTGTGTACGTCGCTTGCCGACTTTTTGAGGGAGAGGTCAATTCAGACGGTTGCTTATGGTTTCACCTCTTCCTCGCATCCAATAAATGCTGGCGTCCCACAGGGATCGGTTCTGTCTCCGAATTTGTTTTTGTTGCACATCAATGACCATTTGTCATGTGCACCAATTCATTGTTACGCGGATGACAGTACAGTCCATGATGGCTTTTGGTTTGACAAGCCCCCAAAGGAGACACACAAACTCCAACGGCTCGGAGAGCTTTGAAGCAAAGAATGGACGGTTACCTCGAGAGCGTTTTCTCTTGGGGTAAGAATAACCTCGTCGAATTCAATGTTTCAAAGACCCAATCGTGTCTGATTACGTCTAAAAGGGATCGAAATGAAAATCTAGTCTTCTTTAACGGAAGCAATCTTCCGAACAGACCTTCCATTGATATGCTTGGTGTAACTATAAGTGACCAGCTCAGGTATGGGGGCTCAATCGAAGCCAGAGTAAAGTTAGCTTCTCAAAAACTGGGCGTACTGTACAGGACCCGCAGATACTTTAATAGTATACAACTGCCAACCCTGTACAAATCGCAAGTACGCCCCACGGTTGAATTTGGCAGCCACCTTTGGTCTGGAGCTCCAAAATACTTGAAAAATACCCTCGACTCTAAAGTCGAGGGTATTTTTCGGGCTACGAACCAAATTCATTTTTAGAAAATGAATTTTATAAAATATATTATGATAAAACTATACTAACAGACAGAACGATTCGTCGTAATAGACCCGATATAGTTTTACATGACAAAATTTAAAAAAATAGCTTATATCATTGATGTCGCTATTCCAAATTTCTATGATATTCAAAAATTTATTTCTGAAAAAAATTAGAAAATATACAGATTTAGGGAATGAGATTAAAAGAATTTGGCATTCTCAGACCATAAAAATATTACCATTTGTTATTTCGGCTACTGGCATTAATTACACCTAGTTCTCTCATTCAAAATTTAAGCTTATTAGATTTGTCAAAGAATCTATATAATAAAATGCAAAAATCAGTCATATTAAATACATGTAGGATTACGAAAGATTTTTTAAATATTTATATTGAGGGATCAGTAGGATTTATCGGTCCAGTTAGGAGTTCTATCGAGCCGAACCCTCTGATATGAAAATATCTGGAGTCGATAAATTATTTTCCCATTTGGTCTCTGGTAGGTTGACATGTTGTTCTTGTATTGTTTTGTATTTATTATACTTATACAGTGCAATTGCATAGCGTGGATTGACTAGATGATCATTTGTGGAAAAGGGTGGAAGGGTTAAGTTTTTCCTGTGGGGAAGATTTAACCCGGACATAAAATCAAAAGAACAATTAATTTAATATATCTTTATTCAATGAAAATTTGCAAAATTTGTAACTAAAAAAAGTACATGTTACAATGGTTTATAAGTTACGTAAGTACAAAAGTTAACATAAATTAATATTAGGTACTTGAATAATAAAAATTTATAATTATAAATTTAGGTTTCTCGTAACCTGCCTCACCAGGCTAGCCTGTGTTGAGGCAGTCATTTTAAGTCAATTTATGATACTTGTGAACATAATGTCAGGAATCACTGGTTAAATTATGTCAAGTAAGCGCCTCCGTACATGGAGCTACTTACAAGCTATTCGAGCCTGATGCGCGTAGCACGCACACCGCTCGTGGGTACCCGCCATACAATTTTGCTGGTGTTCGTACACGGCGCTACGCGACGGGTGTCAGGTTGAAGTCGGTAGCGCGCTAACGACGGTGCTGGTAGCGCGCTACGCGTTGCAGCATTCGTGTTTACTACTTTCGTTTGACGTTTGACAGAAATGGCGTCTGAACATGAAAGTAATGTTAGATTTGTTCTGGAAGTGAAAAAAAAATGCGTGTTTACATAACTTTACATTACCAGAATACGCAAGAAAGGATTTAGTGAAGAAGGCATAGATTAATGTTGGAAAAAAATTCATTTGACATCGTTCGACATCGTGTTAACTCCACGGCTGCACGTGAAAAATGATCAAGTTCAGTATAATTCGGGCAGCGCCGTGTACGGAAACCAGCTTTAAAAAGTAGTACATATGCAGGGTACTTGTGGTTGTGTCACAATCACGTAGTTTGTAAGTATCTCCATGAACGGAGGGCCTAACACCCTGCATACATATTTGTATATTATATTAGACTTGAGGTAAATAAAGCGGCTGCAAAATGCGTGAAAAACGGCTTCAGTTTGTAGAAGTCTAGTGTTATGACATATGACATTTGATTCCTCCTTGTGAGTTTAGCTCTAATAAGACAAGATGATTATTATAAATTATAATGCTATCTTAATAATGCATTAATTAAATATAATATAATGTTCTAATTAATTTACTCATCATTTTAATAAAGTAGGACGCAGATAACGCCATTGAAATTAAAATGTATTAAATAAATAAAGCAATTACAATTCGATTCAATTAATTTATCGTATAACATTAATGCATTAATGTCAATACCCTGAAGAAATTGTTGCGAAGTTAGACTTAGTTTATTTCCAATCTTGTTTGATTTTGAAGAAAAAAAAATTGAAAAATAAAAAAAAAAGTCATCAAAAAATTACCGGAGACCAAAATTTCATTTACGTGCATTGTTTACTCAAAATAATGTCAGGAATCATTTATTTATTTATTTATATTACAGTAATATATCTTACAAAATGATGCTTTGTCTGTCCAACTGGGAAAGTTTCCCGTTTCAGGACAGCCAAATTGCACAATTAATTCATAATATTCTTAAGGCGGCGCTATTCGGCTGAAAAAGAAGAAGATGGAGAGATGTGTAATTACGAATGTTGGACAGAGCGCGCTAACATTTTAAGTGATAAAATCGCAGCGAAAATGGCGAAAAAGCTTAATAAAACATGACTCGCTTAAAATAGAGCAAAAATCTCGTGGAACATATCTAAGTATCATTTAAAGAAACATTGTGAATTTTTTCACAAATATAACTTGTAAAATAATAGAAATAGACTTGTTTTAAATAATTTTCGGAGCATACTTTGCGATTTTTTTCTAGCGAGGGAATTTCATATAATTTGCGTTTCGGCGTGGAACGTATCTAGATATTATCTTCAAAAATAACATATATTTTTTTAAGAGCTTAAAAACTTCAAATGTTTAAGGGAGATATGTAAGAAATCGGTCGAAATTCGGATAGTGGCGGCTTAAACATTTGAAGTTTTTAAGCTCTTAAAAAAATATATGTTATTTTTTAAGATAATACCTGGACGAGTTCCACACCGACACGTAAATTAAATGAAATCCCCTCGATAGAAAAAAACCGCAAAGCATGCTCCGAAAATTATTAAAAACACGTCTGTTTCTTTTATTTTACAAGTTATAGTTGTGAAAAATTCACAATGTTTCTTTAAGGCAGTATTCTAGTCTAGAAAAAAAAATCTAATTTTTTTTCTTCATATTTCCAAAGTTTTTATATTCAAGAATATCTCCTTAAAAGGATTTTTCGAAATTCGCATTATTTTAAGAGTTATAACCATTTTAATGTCGCGGTTTAGACGGAATCTAACCAAAATCTAAATACAATAAAATTTTAAACCCTTTTTCTCCAAACCACTTTTTTCGAGACGGTTGACACGATATTTTAAGTTCTTCTAAACCAATTTACTTGAAATTTGGTGTGAGCCTTCTCTATACATTCCTCTATGGCGGGAACTAGAACTATAACAAAATTTTAATTATTACTATTTTTAACAAATTTGGAAAGTCAAAAAAACTGGTATAAAACTTCTTTTTTATTTCAGACAGCCGCCATTTTGCGATTTTTTTTTTTACTTTTCCTTAGTTCGGGCCATTTTTTTGAATTAAGAATTATTATTTTTTTTTAGATTACTGGGAGGGTTGCAATCGTGTCAACCAGGGCGCGCCATTTTATTGAGACCCCCCACTTAACACCCTGTAACTTTTTGAAATTTTAATTTTTTCGTTCGATTTTTTTTTAAAGGATTCTTTAATGTTCAATAAATATTTTATAAAATAAGAGTTGGTAAAAATATTGTTTTTTTTGGTGCACCTGAAAAAACACCTACAATTCATGCTTCTAGACTAGAATACCCCCTTAAATGATACTTAAGACGCCTCCCACGAGATTTTTGCTCGATTTTAAAAGAGTCATGTTTTATTAAACATTTTCACAATTTTCGCTACAATTTTATCATTAAAAATAGCTCGCTCTCTGTCCAACATTCGTAGTTACGTGTCTCTACATCTTCTTCTTTTTGAGCGGGGAAGCGCCGCCTTAACCCCTGTATATCAATATACAATAAAATATAGCACATTTGCGTTTTAATAATGCGTATTTTGAGCCTTTTTGATCAGTTGTACATATTTGAGCCCCTTTTTGTCATGCATATTTTGAGCCTTTTTGGTCAGTTGTGCATATTTGAGCCTTTTAGGTCAGTAGTGCATATTTGAGCCTTTTCCGTTGTGCATAATTTGAGCTTTTTTAACTGTGCATATCTGAGCCTTTTTTCGTCGTGCACATTTTGGGCTTTTTTCGTCATTAAAGCATATTTCAACCACTTTATATTTGCATTTATGCATAACGCACTTTTTAGCCTTTTTGATCAGTTGTGCATATTTGAGCCTTTTGTCGTCATTAAATTTGCGTTTTTGCGTAACGCATATTCTGAACTTTTTTGGTCAGTTGTGCATATTAGAACCTATTTTCGTAATGTAAATTTAGAGTTTTTTTTAGCCATTAAAGCGTATTTCAGCCACTTTATATTTGTATTTTTGACACTGACCTCTTGTTTTTGTTGTTGCAGTTGCAAAATATCATCAGTGTTGGAATAAAACCATAGATTTGTATAAAAATCAAATCCACGGCACCCGCCACAAACCCTCTTTTTTATATAAATAGAAGATACCTAAACAGATACATAGATAGAAGATAATGATGGTAGCCCACAAAAGAAAGGAAGATTTTTTTAAATCAATGTTGATTATCTCTAATTTATTCGCTTTTGGGAACCACTCATATAGATCTATAACTAGGCTAACTAGAAATTTTAACAATATAAAGTGTATTAAACAGTTATATTTTGCCTACGTTAGAAGTCAACTTGAATACAATTCTCCCGTCTGGAACCCCCATGATAATATACATGTACAAGCTTTTGAAAGAATACAAAACAAATTCTTACGTTTTCTAAATTTTAAAATGGGTATTCCAGCAATTATGTTTAACTACAACACTATTTTAAACGATATGAATATGCTCAAATTGTTAGACAGAATTGACTTGGTATTTCTGTATAAAATTCTAAATGATTTAGTTGATAGTCCGGATTGATAAGCTTCCGGATTCCACTACGTAAAACTAAAAGTCAGGATTTATTTCAGTGCAGAAATTCTGGGACTAACTACCAAATGTCTTTGCCCAGAATACTAATGGAGGGAAACAATTATACCAAGTCAGTGGACATCTTCAATTTATCTTTAAACAAATATAAAATATTGTTATTGAGGCAGTTCAGTTATGTGCAATAAATACTGCATAGATCTAACTATGCTATACATGCAAAAGCCCCGGAAAAGGGCGTGTATTAATAAATAAAATATATCTGTGCCTCCCTTAATATGGTAGTGAGAAATATGATTTAAATGGAGTTAGAGAGAGAAAAAACCACGCTTTATATTCAAATCTAAAAGTTAATCATAAAATAATTAAAATGTACACCTCTTTGAAACCTAAATTTGGGACAACAATTTTAGTTAAAAAAAAAGCTTAGGTGAGCCATTTTCAAAACTTAAGTATGTCTGCATTAAAATTTTTATAGGTATTTAAAAAATTATGTGTTTATATTTCATAACCTTTCCAAAACTGTTTTGAGTTTTCGGATGCGTTCAGAAATGGTCAATTAATTTGGATTTTACTGCAAAGTGGAAATATTTTGACCTTCCGTTTTATAGCAAGTTTTATAATTAAAATTAATAAAGTTTTTTGCGTGAAAGGAATGTGCTTTGTATAGTCAAGGTGAGTGTGACTAGCCAAGCAAGCAATGGCAATAGAATGTCGGTCGAGATCAGGAAACAAAACTCACTCATCCGTGTTGAGATAATGGAGGTGGGAGGAAGGTTGTCTTAGTATGCTCACCAAATCATACTACAACAAAAAATAACTCTTAAACTACCTCTTACTACCAGCACTGACACAATCTTCAATACTTTCAACGTTATGGACATTAAACAACTCTACGCAAGATCCATATTAGTTAATTTACACAAAAACAACAACACATCATACAAAGCAACACAAACAATGCACAATACCCGAGCCAAAAATAAAGAACTTCTCCAAACTCCATTTTCCAAAACTACCTTTGGACAACAAAGACACTTCAAATACATAGCTTGCAAACCATACAATACTCTACCAGCTACGATCAAACAAACTGAATCCTTGACGAAATTCAAACAAGATGTAAAGAAATGGGTTGTAAGTATTGGACGCCGCACTACTGCAAATATCTGTAAAATAAATCATGCATAGACAGAAAACAATTTGCACACGACCTAAACCATCCATACTAATATTATAAATGCGAAACTGCTCGAGTTTGTTTATGACCTTTTCACGCATAACACAATATAAAGACTTTAATAATTCTTTCACCAATATAAAGCTAAATTATATGCGCAGACTACAGTTTGTATATGATGGTAAGCTCTGGCGTTGTGAAATTATAAATATTAATATATTATATTTGTTATACGTTTTCTGTTGCTAACAAAAGCGAGTATTTGCTAACGTCAGAAAAAAATCTTTTCCATGGAAACAATGTTGATATATTTTTGGGCTCTATGCTGGTAGATACTCAGTCTACTGGTCAGCTACTACTGCAGAAAATTCAAATATTAGAATTCGTTTTTTTTTTGGACAAGCTTGGGATAAATGTCAAATGAGAGTTCCTATATTAAAAATATAATTCGTAACGATTATAAAGACTGAATGATAAATAGAGTATGTTTTTATTATATTAACGAACTTCCAAATATTTAAATAAAAATAAACATCCGAAATGTTTGTAAGCGCATAAATTCCGGACGAATAAACAAAATTGGATAAGTAATTCTTTTTTTCTTTGAGCTATAGCATTATGAAATTTAGGTGGTAGGCGAGATGTTTGAAAACTGAATGTAAGGGAATGAATATATGGAATGCGGGAGGGGATGGGGGTGGGGTGGAGGGGGAGATAATTGATAAGTGCAAGCGCTACAGTAATTTCCCGTAATACCATGCGAGCGAAGCCGCGGGGAAAAGCTAGTATAAAATAAATAAATAAAATAGAATCACGACAAATTTAATTCCATAAATAGATTTGACAGGATTTACTGTTTTCTGTACATCATTTCTTCCTTCAGTATATGATAACTCTCTTTCAAATATATACCCACACCTCCAACCACCTTTATATTATTACTGTAGTCAAATGAATATGTAGCATTTATATTCTTTATAACTATCAAATATGTTCTTAAATATATTAATTTATGTACCTCTATGCCTGTCTCGACACAGGTACCTAGTGAGACAGGCATCGACAAAAACCTAATGTAAACATACTGTTTAAAGATATATAAATAAAAAATTTAAAAAAATCAACTTTATTTTCCTTTTATAATAAATGCTTTTTTTTTCCTTTAAGGCGACAATATACCCTAAAATATATTCAGAATCTTAATGACGTAAGTAAACGAGCAGTGTACACAAATTGCGACTCGCGACCCGCGTATTGGACGGACCTACTGTCGAATTTGCTCTATCAAAGAAAAGAAGAAAAATAATGTGGGAATCTTAACGACGTAAGTGAAGAAAGCGTGTAAACAAATATACGCCTGCGGCACTGCGTATTAGACGAGCGTACGGTCGAATTTGCCGTAGCGGGCCTGGAGATTCGACCTTTCCGCCGCGTTCATTTTAATTAATACTGAAGAACGTGTTACAAATATTTAAGATGTTTCTTTACGAATCCCTCCCGAAGTTATTAATTCATCGTCTAGAAAAATAAAATCTGGTGCTCACCGCAAACTTTGTACTTGAAAAACTTGTTATAAAGTTTTAAAATAGTTGTACGTAAAAAATATTAATGGTAAGGTGTTGTTTTTATTAATTTTAAATATAAAGAACTTACATTCCCAGGGGTCTGTTGGAATAAAAAAGTTATTTTAGTTACGAATTCGACGGAAATGATTAACATGTGAGTTTTGAGCTAACATTATTAAAAACGTTATTAGGGTTGTGAACCGCCTTAAGGAGGCGCTTCCCCGCTCAAAAAGAAGAAGATGGAGAGATATGTAATTACGAATGTTGGACAGAGCGCGCTAATATTTTAAAAGATAAAATTGAAGCGAAAATTGTGAAAATGCTTAGTAAAACATGACTCGTTTAAAATAGAACAAAAATCTCGTGAAAGGCATCTTAAGTATCATTTAAAGAAACATTGTGAATTTTTTCACAAATATAACTTGTAAAATAATAGAAATAGACTTGTTTTTCATAATTTTCGGAGCACACTTTGTAATTTTTTTCTATCGAGGGAATTTCATATAATTTGCGTTTCGGCGTGGAACGTATCTAGATATTATCTTCAAAAATAACTTTTATTTTTTTAAGAGCTTAAAAACTTCAAACGTTTAAGGGAGATGTGTAAGAAATCGGTCGAATTCGGATAGCGGCGGCTTAAGTAGTTTCTGAGTTTATCTCGAACAAACATCGTGACGCGAGATTTTTATGTACCTATATAAAGATAAAGATTATGTAGTATTTTTAAGACATATTTTTCATGAATAAAAGTTTTCAATATACAATTTATGCAATATTATTCTTTCCTAATCTAAAACTGTTGTTTTTGCTTATTAAAAAAACTGTTAACTGAAAACAAATATAGAAATGAATACTAAATGAAAATTATCATCACAGGAAGCTTAAGTACCTATATAGAAACGAAAAACGTAAACAACAGTTTAGAAAATTGTTAAAGTACGTATATAATAAGAAATATTAATGTTTTATAGATTTATGCAGAAAATAACAAACAATATTACTTAGAAAAAGAATTAGAAGAGTAATCAACCATAACAAGTCAACAAATGTCGATTAGATTGTAATTCAAAACAGCAATGTTTTAAAAAAAATTTAAATAAAAATGAAAAAACTGCAAGTCACAATATCCACAAAAATGGAAGTGTATCCCTACAGCAAGACGACAATATACCCTAAAATATATTCAGAATCTTAATGACGCAAGTAAAGAAGCCGTGTATACAAATTGCAACCTGCAACCCGTGTATTGGACGGACTTACTGTCGAATTTGCCCTATCAAAAAGAAGAAAAATAATTTGGGAATCTTAACAACGTAAGTGAAGAAACCGTGCAAACAAATATACGCCCGCGGCACGGCGTATTGGACGGACTTACGGTCGAATTCGCCCAAGCAGGCCTGGAAATTCGACCTTTCCTCAGGGTTCATTTTAATTAATTCTGAAGAACTGTTACTAATATTTAAGTTGTTTCTAAACGAACACCCCCTCCCCCCGAAGTTATTTATTTATCGTCTAGAAAAATAAAATCTGGTGCTCACCGCTAAATTTATAGTAGGTAATGTTTGAAATAAAATTTTCAAACCGTTCTACGTAAAATATATTAATGGTGAGGTATTGTTTTCATAATCTTAAATACTAATAACTTACATGCCTGGGTCGCAAAATCAAAGGGGGGACCCTTTGGTTTTTCGACAAATTGTACCAAAAAAAATCAAAGGGGGGACCCTTTGATAAAAAATTTCGGTTTTTTTGTCCAGACATTGCACCCTAGGTGCAATTGTCTCTTTCGCTCAGTTTTCAGGGTAAAAGCGACAGTGACTGCAATAGCTTGATTAAATCTCTGTTGTTCTTGGCAACCGGGTGTCCTCTTAATAACTAAAGTTTCGGATTTTCGTAAACGGAACTAGCACCCTCCATTCTTTTCAAAAAGGACCGTTGAAGTTTTCAAACAGCATTCCCGATAAGAAAATGACAAAAGAAATGTGTACAAAATTTGGAATTTCTCAGTTTAAAAAACTTTTGTAAAATTTCCCGATCGAGGAATTTTTTCACATTTTTCAATTTTTAGAATTTTTTATGAAAAAAAAAATTCCGGCATCAAAATTTTTCCAACGTGAAAAAGTCTAAACTTCACTTAACAAAATCGCAGATAAAATTTCTTTAAAAAATTACCGACAAATTTTCTGAATTAAGCTTTTCCGATTTTCCAGTAAGAAAAATTAAAATTTCTCACATGGAAAATTTCCAAACTTCACGTAATATCATCAAGATAACTGACTTTAAAAAAAAATCCTGACCTGTTTCCGAGATTTTCATTTTTTATTTAAATTTTCTAAATTTCAAATCAAAAAGATAAATATCTAACCAAAAAAAAACGTTTTCTTAAGTCAAAAAATATCAAAATTGAAAAAAATCTAAACTCTGAATCCTTCCTGTACGACGCTATTACTGTCACGGTCTTTTGTACCGGTGACTTTCGCCCGGTATTATTTTTCTAATGAACCGGCTATTTTTGTAATCGGTTCCTTTTGGTTTTTATAAAATTTAAAAAAAATGTGTTTTGCCTAAAAAAATTTCTCTAAAATGATATCATGTAAACGGTAGTCTTTGGATATATCAAGCCGATTATGTTAAAAATGATGATAAAAATGTTAATTTTTGCAGGCTTTCTAATAACAATTTGCTGTTGTACCTGCTTACGCACAAGGGGAAAACTCTACTATCAGGAAACTTTACTAAATCGAGCGTAGCCATCAAAAAGCTGCCTGCAGGGCCAAGCAGCAAAAAACCCGTTGCAGCGAGTTGTTTTTCAATGGAAGCAATAATATTGCCATCTTATATTAGCCGACTTTCCCCTACAGATAAATAACAAAAGGCGATTTCTATAATATGCCAACGTGACAACGAAGGGTGACCATGAAGGATTTAAAAAAACAGAATTGGATGGATGGTATTGTTATTTGCATCTCAAGGTAATTAATTCAATTAAAACAAAATTATTATTCCACAAAAATTGTTATTTTTGTTTGGAGAAACAATCTTTTGTCAACATATCGGTTAAATCCAAATAATATGAAAATAGATGAAGTTTCTTATAATAAGTGGTATTTATAAAATACTAGCGAGTTCCTGGCATGCTTGGCGATAAATTGTTTCCCCTGTGTGTCCTTTCCTATTCGTCCCCTTCCCCTTCCGCCCCCCCTTCCCCTCCAATGACTTCTTCCCCTCACGCGTTCTCCCTTTACCTTCCTCGCCTTCCCTCTCCCCTCTCCCACTCCCCCGTCCCGCGAACTCCCCTTCCGCGTTCCAAATATTTAGTCCCGGTACATTCAGTTTTCAAACAGCTCGCTTGCCACCTATTGCAACTTTTTTATACAAATTTTCAAAACAATCAATCAAATCTGGTACCTAAAATAGGTACCTATTTAAAATACCTAATTTTTTTATTAGATTCAAAGCATTCGATTTTGGTTGGTATTATAAGTGAGTACTTTAAGTAAATTTATTAATTTAAATAGATTTTTCGATTTTTTTAATATATTTTTATTTATTTATCTATCTATACATATAAAGTATGTTTACATTGGATTTTTCGATACTTGTCTCACCAGGATATACCTGTGTCGAGACAGGCTTAGAGGTACATAAATGAACATATTTAAGGAACATATTTGGTAGTTACAAGAATATTTAAGGTTAAATACATATTAATTTGAATACAATAAAAATAGAAAGGTGATTGGAAGAGTGGGTAAATACTTTTAAGAGAGTTATCATAAAAATGAAAGAAGAATTGAAGTACAGTAGTAAATCCTGTCAAATTTATTTATGGAATTAAATTTGACATTACTCTATTTTTTTAATTTATTTTATATGGATTAGGTCTTATGTAAATTGTTATTTCTGTCTATGTGTGATTTATTTTACAGATGTTTGCAGTAGTGTGGCGTTCAATACTTACAATCTATTTCTTTACATCTTGTTTGAATTTTGGCAAGGATTCAGTTTGTCTGATCGTAGCTGGTAGTGTATTGTATAGTTTGCAAGCTATTATTTGAAGTGTCTTTGTCCAAAGGTGGTTTTGGAAAATGGAGTTTGGAGAAGTTCTTTGTTTTTGGCACGGATATTGTTTGTGTTGCTTTGTATAGTGTTTTGTTGTTTTTGTGTAAATTAACTAAGATGGATCTTGCGTAGAGTTGTTTCATGTCCATAACGTTGAAAGTATTGAAGATCGTATCAGTGCAATTTGTGAATTTTGATTGAACAATCGATAGTTTACAAAATGTCAATCTCAAATTGCGTCATTTTTTTACAGTTTCATAAGAGTTTTTGTAATGATTAAAAAACTTTTCTGATGTATTGACACGTGGTTATAATAATCCAGAAACCTTCGCAAGGGTGGAAAGAACATATTTTGAAAGTTTCAAACATTTCCTACGCTTAGTAATACATAAACAACAAATATACATGCAAGCAAGCAAACATATCGTCTGTCAAATAAGAGTAGAAAATATAAAAAATGGACCTACAAAATTTGTAGATTGGCAACACCAATTTACCGATTAAAAATTCTTTTAAAGTGCAATAACACTGAAAATACAGAACACTGTAATCACATTTTAAATAACATTTTTTTGTTCATAAAAAAAAATTAAAATCGAAGAAGAACTAAGTTAAGGTACCTACTTAATTACATAAATTTGATTAAATGGTGTTTTACAAAGTGATTTGCTTTCATTTAATTTAATATAAATTTGAATTTAACAGTAGGTAAAAAGGAAGAATCACTAATGGTTTAGTTAAGCTAATTTTAGATCTGAATGAGTTAAATATGTTCAGATCTAAAATTAGAGACATGATCTAAAGCCCGGGCAACGCTAGATACTTAAACTGGTATTAAATAAATGTGAGCAATTTCTAAAGTGTGCTTTGTATTTTTTACAATATTGTTATTCTTCATTATGTTAACACAAAATTGCAAAGGTTTAATATCCTAAATGCAATTCTAGTATAGAGATCAGTGGGTTTCCAAATTGCAATGAAAAAAATATTTTTTTCACTTTTATGCCTTTTTAATTTTTTACAAAAAGTAGGTTACACAGCTTTACATTACCATGTGTTATATTTTACTATTGCCATTTTAACAACAGTGGCGTCCTCCCATGTTTTGTACTCTTATTTGACAAGCTGGTTCACACAGAGCTATAAATCTGCGAGCAGATATCTTTTGAAGCGCGAGCGCTTATCTTTTGTGCTTTCACACGAGGTTATCAAATATTTCTTCCTGTGGTAGGAGAGGGGGTCAGTCGAATTGGGGAGCGGCAACGGAATGCATATTTTTTGTACTGAAATTTGTCAACTTGACATCTGTCATCCACGGGTCTAGGCAGCTCCGTAATTACATATCGCCTCTGGAGCGGTTACGTCTAAGATGTGTATTGTCTATGATTGATCTGCGCTTAAAAACGCTTAGATGTGAACGGTGTGAAGGGATTGTATGGAGAGCGTTATTTGGCGTGCTATGATCTTTTATATTTGATAGCTGTGTGTGAACCAGCTTTTATGTGGTTCAGTAAAGAATTTTGTTTAAGATTCTAACACTCATTCGAATGCATACTACGATGTCACGACCACCAAACTAGGCACATGCCCATATTACGATTGTATAGGAAACCGGTAATATTATTTTATTAGTAGTTGATATTATTATTAACAATTACCTCGTTTTGGCTTTGTTGATCAGAGAAAACATAAACAAAGTTGAATATTTCAAGAATAAGAAACGTAATCAAATTTAAAAAATGAAATAGAATAAATTAAATTTTTGAACGCAACCTTTCAGAATAGGTACCTACCTACCTACTTACATATTAATAGAAGTTACCTATATTCTATTACAATTCGAATTAGTATTTGCGCGGGAAAATGCATTTTTTTTTCAATTTCAACATAGAATAAAATACTTTGCTTTTAATATCAAATATATTGGTAAAATGATGAAAAATGATTAGATATTTTATTAATTTAGTTTTAGCCAGTTTTAGCACAACTGCGGAGAATTGTATGCCGACACGCCCAACAAAACAGAATCTGAATTATCGAATCTGGGACAAACATGTTGCCTACCTATTTTTATCTTGGGTGATAAAAATAACTTGACCGTTTCAAATAACCAATAAAACTTATTTATAGAACTTAATTAAACACATTATCAATCGAAAATCACACGTACAACATTACAATATTCGAATGCAACAAGAAACTGATAACAAAAAACCTGTTTGAATGCGTGCTGATTTTTTTTTGCAAACGATTTCGGATATTCACATAAATTAAAATAAACTTATAAATTTTAAACCTAAGAGAAAACAATGCATTCTTGCAAAAACAAAAATAAATGGTGGTAATAAAAGTATGTGAGTTTGTGTACCTTGTAAAATAGGATCAACGGAGTTGTAAAATGTTGTAAATGTTTATGATTGTTGACACTGAATATAATGATAAAAACTGCACTTGAATATTTTGATCACGTAAAAAACTTATTATTTTAGATAAGTTCAACATTACTTTCCTGGCTGCGGTAAAATAAAGACTAAAATAAAAATACATCAGCATTGTTTACATCGTATTTCGTATTTACAGCATGTATTTGGTCGCCACAGCCCGCAAGAGTTGTCAACAGTTTGAAGTAGAGTTGGTCGATTTTCCAGTTCCGGTTACTTTGTCCCAGTGACTTTGCTGTCACATAATAATACTTTGTAACAGCATTTAGGTAAAAGATTTTAACCTGCGCAAAGTGGTCCGTTTATAGCTCATAGCCCTAAAATGTTAATGTCCTATTTATAAAGTGTTTTCTGCACATAAGTAGTGACTAATAACCAAACAAACTTCATATATAAAAAATATCCTGGATCCCCAAATATTCCATTGGTACTTCGGCATCGAAAGTGATCTGATCACATCACTAGTTTTATCAACTGTTACCGGGGATGAGGTGGCAAAAATGAATATATTACTGTTGCTGATTATTTTGAGCAAGATTTCTAAAACTAAAATTAGAACTTATTCTTAATTCTTGCGTAAAGAATAGGTTCTAGTTGTAGAAAAAAAGAAGATATTGGAAATACCAAAGAATATTAAAAAATAAAAGGACATCCTGAAATCTAAGGCTGTCCAGCTTAAAGGGCTTGCTTAGATTAATAAGTTCATGATGATAACGTTGTAATTAGAAATGAGGCTGAAGTGTAGCATGATGAATCTCCCCCTTTTGTGAAACGAATCTCACATCGTGAAAATAGCAGGACTGTAGAGAATGGCTCCCAGCCAAAAGGACCCTCCAGAAGCAGCATAGCCCCCGGGCTTTAAATAACCGGTTCCATATTTGTCTACGGTACCTGGAACTGCAGTGACGGCCCATTTCAGTTGTCCCCATCTCTACAATGTATGCGTTCTGTCACGTACGTCCAGGGTTGCCAATCCGTGAGGATTCCCCAATTTACGGGGAATTTCTAAGAACTTACAAAATTTTGCGGGGAGAATCTTTTTGTGGAGAAAATGCGGGAATTCTGGACATTGAAAAAAATATTTGCAATATAATATAATTTCATCTTCTTTGGCAGCAAATGTTCAAACAAATGTCTTTTAAAGTCTGAACGAAAGAGAAAATCCAAAAATGACTGGATAATAAAAAATAAATAATTTTTTATTTTATTTTGAAGGTAAAAGGAACTTGTGGGGAATTTGAAAATCTATTGTGGGTATTTTAGAACCTATGCATTGGCAATCCTTCGCACCTCACCCTGCATTACGGTGTTGCTATAAAATTAAAATAGTGGCCAAAATAATATATATGATTATACGTAATACGTACAATGGAACTGTACGAATTACGTAATATATTTTATAAAATACCTTTAGTTTTTCTTTATGCTAATAGATTGTTCTGGGTCGACAGTGTTCGACTTTGGGTGCAAAATAAATGTAGACAGAGTAGAGGCGTAGCTACAGTGCTCGCATTGGGGGATTCCCCCTTTTGGATATCTACTCACCGCAATTTGTTATTTCAATCGTTAATTTGGGAGACGGATGTGGGTACCGCCACCCCAGGAACCATTTATTGGATAGCTAATACCTCTGCTATAGATCACCCCAAGTGGTTCGCTACGTTTGGTGGCTTAGCAGGGGTGCAAGGGTTCATGGAGATGAGGTTTGTTGATGATCTTGACAATGGATGTGCCTCCTCTTCAGCTGCGTAACTGTCCAGATAGGGAGACCCCATGACCTCTTGAGCTGGGCTCTTTTAATCCATGCACCGCAATGGGAGTGATGGATTCTTACGCCACTCCTGGACCCACACCATTTGATACTTTCGTGCAATGTTAATGTAAGTACTTGAATACTGCTTACTAATCACGTATGCATGGACATTCGAGGGTCTAGAGTCGTTCAAATAAATGTAGCTTCATTCAATAAAATTGTAGAGTCTTGACGTGTGCGGTGAAGAAGTAAACCATATGTTTCCTCATAACGCCGTTGGGAAAGTGGTGGGGTCCCCTCCAATGTACCCACTGACCCAGATTCCTACCCACCCCTCATACCTTTTTCCTTCCCAGAATTTCATCTCCTACCTTTCCTCAAAATGATCCTCCACAATCTGTGTGGAGGGTCTTTTAAACGAAAAGAAGAAGAGGGTGTTCTGGGAACGAAAAAAGGTATGAGGTATGGGTAGGAATCTGGGGGTCAGTGGATCCAGGAGTGACAGACAAACGAAGCAAACTCTCCCACTGCAAGTACATGGGTCGAGAGAATCCTGCAGGAAAGGCCAAATGGTCTCCCTCGGCCAGTCCTTCCCGATCCGGCCTGCCATGCAGTAAGTGGGCAGACGCATCCGACGCCAAGACCAAACCTTACCCCATAAACCCAGGAGACCCTTCTAAGTCACCAAATGTAGCAAACCACTTGGGGGTAACCTATGGCAGAGATGTTGGTTATCCAGTACTTGGTCCAGGTGTGGTGCATCTCAATTTTATTGTCAAACTTATAATTCCAACCAATATGGGAGCTATTAATCACTCGGGTCTTTCGCCTTTGTGTATGTTTTTGGTCCTAACGAAATGTCAGATTGATAAAAAATTGTGTTATTACCGTTTTGCAATTAAAACTCAATAAATTAAATATTTCTAAACGTAAACCAAAGAGTAAAAACCTTTTTTGAAAGGTGATAAAATACGCTTTCAAATTTTATTATTTGATAAATAAATATTTAAGTTTATAATGCAAACATAAAAAATTGTGAAAATGACTCACGTGATGTTTTTGTGTAAACACGGAACTAAAATCAAGGGTAACATAAAAAAAACACTTATTTCATCATACAAATGAACAAATAAACAATTTCATAACCTCAATCCTTTAGCATTTCATAAAAAATATTTAATAAAAAATTAACCAAGTCTAACGGCACGTTTGCATTTTGGCGAGTGAAAACTGTTTCTACAAAATTAGTATTTCTTATCCATTTCATTTGGACAACTTTGAATAGAGATGTGAAGCGCAGTTTATTATAGATATTCTTCTTTTGGTTCGAGGGTTGTCACTTGTCACCAGAACAAAAACGGAGTTATCACTTTCTGTGGGAACACACGCGTTAGCTTGAAAACAAGCTTATTGGACTTGACTGCTGCTGATATATTGTCGTGAAAACAAACTTAGGGGTCTGAGTAGTTAACTTAACCCATTGGCCACAAACCCCAGCAGCCAACTGGGTTAGAGTAGGTCCGCCAAAAAAACGGAAAACAAGTACGACAACAATATTTTTTAATAAAATTTTAAATGCCGAACGCTCTGTAGGTAATCATTAATTTCGTAGAATTGGAAATAATATGTTTCTTATGTTTTTTCCCTGATATTTGTGTTCCAAGTTTTGTATGCATCCAGCAGTCATTTAATTTCCTTCAAAATTGCGAGTGGTTCTAGGCTTTTGGCGGTGACCCTGCACGTCCCTGATTGCTTTGGGGACTATCAAACCAAATTATTTTATTAGTTATCTGTATAAATGTATGTAAAAAACAAAAATTATTAATGTTTGATTTATGAATATTATGTTTTTTTGTAACTTTATGAATAAAAATGTGAAAAAAAACTTACAAAAAAAGAGAAGGATATATTTGTATTATTACTTACACATATTTTAATAGTTTAAAAAAAAATTTTTTTTATTTTTTTCTTTACCTTAATCCAATATGTAAACAAATTTAAAGAAATTAATTAAATTGAATATATGGTTCAAAAGTTACAATGGATTTAGTACACCAATGCAGGTTTTCAATTTTTGGTACAAAATTAATTATGTGGCCAGTGGGTTAAGTAGTAAAAGACATAAGTTTTATAAAACGTTTATTTTTTAAATCAACGATCTAACAATAATTCAACGCTTCATTTACATCTAGGGTGTGTTCATGTGTAGGGAAAATATACTGTGTTCATGGGCTACAAACGATCATATGTGCCAAAATATAAGCTAGCTCAGTGTTCACGACAAATCCATTCAAGCAATTGTACTAATGTAATAGTGAATTGGCCATTAGAATAGAAATTATGAACAAAAACACATCTTAAATCACATCACAAATTGAATGTGAATGTTGATAAATATCCATTAAAAAATATTTGGTGTTTTCACTGATTACAAGTAAAAAAATTGGATTGTAGAGAGGGAGATTGTAAGAACATGGATTAGTCGGACATCTCCAAATACAAAATTTTGAGATAATAAATAAAGCAATATTTGAATGCTCAACATAAATCAAATATTATTTACACGTGTCTGTGTTTTACATATTAAATATGCTATAAAATGACACCGGAAAGCTCAACGGTCTGGTACTTTGGTATGACATATTGAAATTTCCTTCTAGTGACCCAGAAAACATCAATTTTTTGTTTAATTCACTACAAGTTTTCGTTCATTATAATTGATTTGGAGGTGTTTACGAGTAATCTGAGTATTGTACTAGATAGAGGGTACACTTTTGCATATATGTAACTGCATACTCAAGTCAAACTTCGGTTTTTTGGACATGTTTGACTAATCAACTGGACAATCGATATTTTTAATTTCTTTCACAAGGTGATTGTGATTTTAAATTAAAACAGTTACCATAAAAACACATAAATTTGTTGTAGACCACTAATATTTTATTACACTCTACCGGTATCGGAAGCGCCCTTCCTTCGTCAGGAGAATATTGTAACTGATCTACGACATAGAAAATTGTCGGACATGCAAATTTTAGGTGTGTGAGTGGGAGGTATGCGAGGGAGAAGGGGTAATTGCGGGATTTCCGTGAAGAACAGAGCGGTTCACTGGAAATATATTTAAAATGGGACTAAAAGATTAATTAATTTGATTATTCAAAATACTACAATTATAATTTAGGGATTTTCTAATTTGAAGTGCTTCTAAATTATCTAATTTTTTGCTTTTATTGTTACGGTGAAGAATTTTAACCCCTGTATCCTTAAAGTGTGATCTGTGGAAATTAGATGATTTGCAAACTCTGAAAAATTATTATTATTTAAGCATCTTAAATTTTCCGTGATTCTAATGTTTATATTTCTAGTTGTCTTACCTATGTAGAAGGATGGACAGTCATTGCAACATAGTTGGTAAAAGCCTGAATGGCTTAATTTATGATCCCTATCTTTAGTGTTTTTTAATAATTTACCTAAATTGTTCAGTATAGAACGCGGGTTTAATATGGGTAGGCAATTGTTTTGTAGTGAGTGAGGAAAAGCTGGATATATATAAGATTCTGCGCCATTGAACGGGATTAATTATTTTATTATTATTATTTTCAGGTGTACCAAATAAAAATGTATTAATGAAATAATTAAAAACACTTTGTTTTTACCACAATAAACTTTATTTAAAAGTCAACATGTTTCAAGAACGATGTTCTCTTCATCAGGACATAAAATGTACTAAGCACCTCCCCTTTCCACCTCTCCTCCCCCCACTACTTCCTTTTCTACCCACGCCGTTCTATGTTTGATCATTTAGTTTTAGTACATTTTATGTCCTGATGAAGAGAACATCGTTCTTGAAACATGTTGACTTTTAAATAAAGTTTATTGTGGTAAAAACAAAGTGTTTTTAATTATTTCATTAATAAAATGGTGCCACAAAGTGAATTTGCAAAATTTGAACAAAAATGTATTAGTTGAAATGCGTTTAAGTTTAAGTTTGATTTAATTTATTAATCGATGCATTACTTCGTACCTCTAAAGTGAATTGGATGCTTTTATGGAATGAATTGATAAGAAGAAGGAATTTAGACAGTTACCGCTCTGTTCCTGTCCAAATACAGAAGATATCGTCTACGTTAAATAAAAGTGGTCTACAACAAATTTATGTGTTTTATTGTAAATTATGGCAAACCACAAAGTTAATGCTTTTTACAAATATGTAAAACAGTTACCTGTCAAGAATTGACTTCTAAGAATGATGTTCAGCATTTAATTTAATTGGTTTTGGACTTGTACATTATAATGTAATTAACATTTGACAACATCAATGTTTAGTAGGTAGGAAAATTATTTATTTTTAATCTGGAAGCCTTATCGGTTATTTTATTGTGATAATAAATTGCGTTTGATGTATTCTTATTTGTATATAAAACTTGAAAAGAGATTGCTATATTTTAATACTGGCAACACTAAATATTAATGTATGTTCAATGAACACTATTAATAGGCAAAATCGAAAAAAGTCATTAGAACAAATTAATAATACAAATGATTTTAAAAAAAGACTTGATTATAACCTTTGAATGATATTGTCACACCCCTTGAACAGAAAATTTCCAGAAGAGTGATTTTTACTGATTTTAATGAAAAAATACTTTTTGACTCCTAGGAAACAGACAAACCAATTTTTATTTATATTTTATACTGTCATCTTTGAGGTTGCTGTTGAGAGGGTCTTTTCAGGGGAAGGAAGGAGAGGAAGTTCCGGGAAGAAAAAAGGTATGAAGGGTGTGCAGGAAACTAGCGATCAGTGTGTCCAGGAGTGACGGACGTATGAATTCACCCCTCCCACTGAGGTGCAAAGCGATGGGTCGAGAGAGATCGGCTGGAGAGGTCAAGGATCCGGCCCGTCACGCAGTAGGTGAGCAAAAGCATCCGCCGCCAAGACCTAGACAAATCTCACCCCATGAACCCAGGCACCGCTGCTAAGTCACTAAACGTAGCGAACCACGAAAAAATGATTATCCGAGCAAGAAATTTGGTATTAGAAAAAGTAATTTCACCCAAATCAAAGAAAATATGATTTATGTGTATGCGGCACAAGTCACTGGCTAAAGACAGTGTGACTATGGCTTTCCCAATTAGAGCATGTTGGAGACTGAAGGGACTGAGATGGAGGGTTGAAGCCATTTGAAGAAACTTTTGGATTCTGAATGGCGGTTTTTTTTTTGCCAGGGCAATACTAAGAGTATGTACCACTCTGACTTACTTGAGGTACACTGACGTTCAAAACACACTTCTCTCAGCTTATCTCTTCAATGGTTCCAATTGCATTGACTCCCGGTTGTTTCGCAGAAATTTACATGTGACAAAGACATCAATAATGGCCATTGAGCGCCATTTTTATTTTTTTTGACAGTTGAAAGGTTCCGTTTAAACGCCGATTATAAGTCAATCTCAGCTTTTGTACAAATTGTGATCAGCAGAAGAGGACAACTATCATGTTGTTAAGCTTGTCAGCTTATTACAATTTGATAGAAAGCTAAAACGCGCCTAGAATCGGCGTTTACCGGGGACCTTTCAAATGTCAAAATAACAAAATGGCGCCGAGTGGCCGTTTTGACAATGTTACATTTGACTAACAAACCAACACGCTGTTTCCCGCAGGAAAAGGCAGAGAGGATGGACTGTCAAACAACTTGGTCTTGGCACACAATCTTTGCCTCATTCACATTCATACATCATCTCATACATACTCTTTTATAATTCTGACTCTTGACATGGCCTGATCCACTTGATTGCCATGTCTTCCTTGGGCATTCCCGACCTCTTCTACCATTCACATCTGCTTCATAAATTTTCCTTACACTCTTCATTAATTCGCTCTACATGCCCAAATCTGAGAGTCCCTTTCTTAATCTCACTCGTTACGCTTACATCAGCTTTGCATTTTTTGCGGATCTCTACATTTGTCATTACTACTCATAATCCTTTCAACCTTCCTCTGCTTGTTCCTCGTGCCTCACTGCCGTACATCACGGTAGGTATCATGAACTGCTAGCTTCGCTTCTTTGGAAAGTTTTTTGTTAGCGTCAACGGCGTTCAGTCCTCCATTAATGAAGTTACTTGCCCTTTTAATATCTCAGCCTTCCCATCTCTCTTAAACATAATTCACAGACACCCAAACTCATCCACCTGCTTCAAGTATTAATCATTCACAACTATACTGCACACTCGTTTCCTACGCTCTCTTTCAGACACCATGACTTAAGACTTACTTACATTCATCATTAACTCATTCTTCATACACACTTTGTGAATTTCTGCAAAACAAATGAGTCTAAGAAATCTTTCTATTTGACATCTAAGATGGCTGCCATTCAAAGGCCCATATAAATTGAGAATTAAAAAGTTGGGCATGCATATTCAGATAGAATTGTGAAACAAAAGTAATTTAAAAGCATAAAGCCTACAGATTATCTGTGCTGATAAAATGTTTATCATTAAATTAAACACACAATACAGCCAGCCAAGTTGTAAATGCTTTATTCTTAAGATAAGTTTTTTTCAAGGCATTGTGTTTATTACACTTACCTAAAAATGCATTGCTTTGTTTATTCAAGAAACAAACAAACAAAATTATAGCTAATTCCCAGTGATATAAGTAATCTACTGGCTGTAGAAATCAAAATGTCTACAATAATAATATCAAAACATAGGTTTGGGTTGTTCTTCTTTTTAACCTACATAACTTTTACCTCTCTCTGTCACATTTCCACCACTCTGTCACATTTTGTTTTTATTATAAACTAGCTGGTTCCCGGCATGCGTTGCTATGCCATTCAATGAAATAAATTGACTCTCCCTTCTTATCCTTTCCCGTGCTTCCCCGTTCCCTTCCACCTTCCCCGCCTTCCCCCTCCCTCGTCTCTTCACTCTCCACGAACCACACCTTTCCTCCCTCCTGCAAAAATTCATGAAATACACACATTTTCATTTATACAAATTTCATAACGCCAGAGCTTACCATTATATACAGCCTATGTTACTCTCTGATAATGTAGCTTTCTATTGGTGAAAGAATTTTTAAAATCGGTTAAGTAGTTTTGGAGCCTATTCAATGCAAACAAACAAACAAACTCTGTCACATAATTTTTACTACAAAAATATAAACACATATTTTTTTAAACGCACACAGTCGTTACGTCTTTAGTACAGTAGATTTTAAAGTAATTATAAAATAATAATATTGATAATTCTGTGGAATTTTTCTCCACCAACTGGTGGAGACAACTTTATGTAGGTTAAAAAGAAGAACGACCCATTTACAATATTAATTAAGTCCTTTTTTGAATGTAAGAAAATTAATGTATAATTTAGCCTCAAAATATATTGGTCAAAATGATAGATAGCAAAAACTATTAGATTAAAAAATATTTTTTAAACAAGATAGATAGCAAAAACTATTAGATTAAAAAATATTTTTTAAACAAGATAGATAGCAAAAACTATTAGATTAAAAAATATTTTTTAAACAAGATAGATAGCAAAAACTATTAGATTAAAAAATATTTTTTAAACAAGATAGATAGCAAAAACTATTAGATTAAAAAATATTTTTTAAACAAGATAGATAGCAAAAACTATTAGATTAAAAAATATTTTTTAGAATTTATTGAATAACCATCACCTCTGTCATTGGTCACCCAGAGTGGTTCGTTACGTTAGGAGACTTAGCATGGGTGTTTGGGTTGATGAGGGTAAGGTTTGTCTAGGTCTTGGCGGCGAACGCATTTGTCCTACTACTGCGTGGCGGGCCGGATCTGGAGAGACTATTTTGACGAGACCTAACCTAGACTTCGCCAGGCGGACTCTCTCGACCCACTCCTGGACGTATTCCCAGATTTCTATTCACCCCTCAAACCTTTTTCCTTCTCAAAAATCTTCCACACAGCATCCCCAAAGATGACATTGGCCTTGAGGGACTATTTTTCAGGAGGACCTGGAATATTTTTCCTCAGGTCCTCTCCTGTAATGTAAAAAAAAAATCATAATGACAATATTTACTTCTGTTTAACAGCATACTGCCGAGGTTGAGCTGTTTTTGTAAAAATAAAGGAAGACATAATTTTAGATTTGTAGATGAGAAAATAGTTTTCATAATTTACAATAATTGCACCACGGTTTTTGTCATAGATTTGCTAGCAAATATATTCTATTCTATATTAGAATAATGCCAGTTGTAGTGCAGCCAATGACGTTACAATATATATATTTATATTTTTTTTTTTTTAAAGAAAGACAAACGTACCTCGGTTATGAATAACCCAACAATGTTTGAAAATCTCCTACTGCCACCACAGAAAGCCGAAAATGTTGTTTGCGTTGTGATGGAGGACTTAGCCAGCCGAGGAATCGAATACGGGACGCCCGGGTGGGACCCAAGCGCGATGCCCACTCAACCACTGACTGGTGGTATAGACACGTGGTAGAAATCTAAAAGTGGCAAGCCAAAAACAAGGCAAATGTATCTTCAATTTCGTAGTTTTAGTACTAAACTGACATGCATCGCGTAAAGCTGTGTCCTACCTCTAAATGAATTGCATTAAAAGCACCAAAATGCTCGCACATGTTATGAGAAAATGTTTACATCACTCAGTAAACACTAGTAAATGCCAAGAAATAACATTTCATTTGTAAATACACGCATATCGAATAGTATTAATAGGCTTGCGTCTGCGTGGTTGAATTTCAGAACCCGGCTTCGAGTGCATGTCTGACGCCACGCCATACGCGCCGCGCCACAAATAACATCTGTGTACGTGAAATTTCAAACAAAGCTACCGTTGTCATCCAGTTTTGAATTCAAGAATTCGTCACAAGATGTCGCCACTTCCGTCAGCAGGTCGGATAGAAATGTTTCCCCCCTAGGTGTAACTGCTATGAATTTGTGAATATGTAGTATCCCTCCGGGTATGGAAAGATTAACGGTAATACATAGTTGTATCAAGCGGCTATATATTACATAAATATGACGTCATTGCCTGTCTCCGTTACTTTGTCCTGGTGACAAGCTGCACTGGATGACAGTGGATCTGAGGAACGGGCTATTTTTGGAACCAGTTCCTATTGGGCGAAGCCGAATCAAAAGCCGACCACAGGGCCCAGTAGCAAAAACCTGTGGAGCGGATTTTTAACTGCTAGTAACTTATTATTATCGATACAATATAAATAATACAATTGTTTTTTGCCTGAAGAATGTATGCATCATTAGAGAATGCAAGGCCTACCAAAGTAAAGGGTCTAATTATGAAGTCGGTGCTGTCTCTAAGTAAACTTTACTGTTTAAAATAATCTGGTGCCCACTCCTCCTCCTTTAGTCGATTTTGAGGCAGTATTCGACAGAACTTTTGAATTCGAAAACGCCGCCTGCGTCCTAAAGTTTATTTCGCCCAAACGCACAAATTCTTTGAATGCCTATCTTTGTCATACATGAACAACGTTTGAATTAAGAATTTACTGGCAACATAAGAGTGTTCCTTACCTGCCAGATTAAATTTTGAGTTTGTAAGACAATAAATAGCAAGTCTAGATGTATTGTAACGTCATTGAGATGCAAGACAAACTTAGCACTGTGACTTTTTAGGATGTCATGTTTAGTCTGGAGTCAATTAAATAAAGCAAAACTCTGTATCACTAAATTGTGTGTTTTTAAATTTTCAACTGTGATATATTTTTAAATTTTGTATTTTTTTAATTGTAATCTCAACTAAGTGATCTCGTATACTGGGATGTATTTCACCTTTAATAAAAATGGCTTGAAAAAATATAGCTTTTAAAATGGAAGAATTTTAATCAAGCTAAAAGGAAGATCTTTTAAAATTTGAATTAGTAGTAATGATAATATATGAATAAGAGAGAATGTAATAGTTATAATTAAATTAATAAATAAAATATATGGGTTTATGCATGCTAATATTTAAAAACTAAATTTTATTTTACTTGGCTGCTAAACTAAAAGAAATGTCACAATTTTTTTAATAACATTTATCTATAAATCTAATTAAGTATAAATAAAAGTATTTATTAACATTTCAGTGACAAATTTACACATATACACAATTCAATTCAATTCAATTCAAGTGATAATAATTTAATATGCATTACAGAATTCAGTCAGCCTCGGATCTACGACTTTTTCAAACCGGGGCAGAAACTTGATAGCGGCTATAGTGGCCACTATCAAACTCTCTCAAACCGCTAGGGTTTATTCGGCTCAGCTAGCTAGCTCTAGATGTGATGGGGATTCCCCTGGCAGAGACATCACACACACTATGTACACGTTCAAAAACCAACTGGGCGTTTTAAAATCAAATGAATAATCGATATAACAATGTGCGCTGGATGCCAGGCGCTTTGCGAATCAAGTTTTTTTTTCAATCAAACATTGAAAATCACGTTTTTGGTGCCCCCTAAAACTGCCGCCCGGGGCAAGCGCTCCGGTTTGCCCCACCTCCCTAGATCCGGGGCTGAATTCAGTGGTGATTTCACAAGCATTTTTCAATTCAGTGACATTAATTTCACACATTTCACAATTTAGTGACAATTTCACATACATTTTACAATTCAGTGACGATTTGTAACATTTCACACGCTTTATATTTATATATACACATTAATTGATCAATTTAAGAGCTATCTCACTAATATCGTTAAGGTCCGAGTAACAATTATCATTTGTCACATTACATTGTTACATGTCATATAGTAATTCGTTACATTACAACTAAGCATAGAGCACCTCATCAACGTTATAAATAAACGAACATGCAAGTATTCACAGTAGAAATTTTAAGAAAAATGTACATTCACATTTTCTTGTGAGAATCTAATTGCACAGCGGGCAATGATTGACTCAATCTTCAAGCTTGATGCTTACAAAGAGGAAGGTCTATGTAAAATGTGCAAGTTTTTAACTCTAACAGTTCTGATAAAGAATAAAAATTTAACATTAATTCAACCACATGTTCATAATCTTATAATATATCTACACACAACATTTCAATCTCAAAACAAATCCAATAAGTCACTTATGTACTCAAAGCACCTTTCTCATGATTTCATGATATCTTTTAATATGTAAACATTACTTTCATTATTATATCCTTTAATCTTAAAACAGTACTTTCATGATATCTTTTAATCTGTAAACATTACATTCCTTATATCCTTATACAAGTAAACATTACATCCAGGATATCTTTAAAACCATAAATATTCTATTGGGTACAATCGATAAAAAATGTGAGATTTTCATGATACAATGTGCTGTAGCATTCAAAACATTCTGGATATATTTCCGTTATTTGTTTTTGGGGTGTTATGCCGTGTTGCGCTACCTCCTTCTTTAGCCAACGTTTCGGACAGCATTACAGCGTCCATCATCAGGGCAGATGTGTAATTGTGTACTTGTTAGTGGTGAAAAGTGTGCTTATCTACTTGGAAGAAATACCGTGTTGCCAGCTCCACTCCGCTACGAGCTTGTATTACAGTATACTTGAGAATAGTTGCAGATTTAACTTGTCTCCGTAATCCGATACGACGTAACTTCGTACTTTGTATCGGTGACTAGCGAGCGCTAGTCGACAATGGATTCAAGCATTCGACAAGCTACTTTGGAACCGGTTCCTACGCCTTTGCCTGTCTCGGCTACTTTCTACCGATGACTAGGGATCACTAGATGACAGTGGTTTCGAGGAACAGGTTTATTGGAACCAGTTCCACACCGGATTACGGAGACAAGTGAAATCTACAACTATTCTAAAGTGTACTGTAATCCCAGCTCGAAGTGGAGTGGAGCTGGCAACACGGTATTGCTTCCAAGTACATAAGCACACATTTCACCACTAACAAGTACACAATTACACATTTGCCCTGATGATGGACACTGTAACGCTGTCCGAAACGTTGGCTAAAGAAGGAGGTAGCGCAACACGGCATAACACCCCAAAAACAAATCACGAAAATAGTTTTGGCCGTGAAAATCTAAAAACTTATCATTCTGGATATATGTTTATCTGTATATTTAGTTACATTTAATTAAAACTAGGAACAGTTTGTTAATAATAATGATATATACGCATTGGAGAAAAGCGGTGGGTGTGAGGTTGCTGCAGTAGCTCAGTGATTAAAGTAGTCGCTTGGATAGCAGATTTTTATTTGTGTGCTGTTCTAATGCATTTAACTTGACGATTATTAATATTTGAGCTCTTGCCCGGAATAATGTTGTATCCAACAAAACTCCAATGTTGAGTTATTGATGGAATAATGTTGGGCATATTAATACGCATCTTTTAAGGTAGGAATTATGGTAATGAAAATTTTTTAGGCCTTTTAAAGTTTGGTTTGTGGAAGAATGTTGTATAACGCCATTTATCAAAATCACGGCGCATGGTTTAATTTATGGGAATAGATGGAGAAAACGAACGTCTTATGGCTTCAACTAGAAAGTCTTCAAAGCCAAGAAGCTGAAGAATGCAGGAAAGTAGAATTTGTCCAGAAAAAATATTATTAACACTCTTTTTTAGCCGTTGAAACAGTTTTGTGGAATAATGTTGTATGTTGATCTCAAGACAATATCTAGAACGTAAATGGTTTCATATATTCATATAGTTTTTTTGATTTTTAAGCTCAAAATCATCAATGACATGTGTACATTTATGTTAGAAGAGCATGTTGCTTTCTGTAAGGTACGAAGAGTAAAAAAAAAACATTCTGTGGAATAATGTTGTATGTGAAAGTGTTCATATACAACATTATTTCACAATTTCAGCGTAAATTCTAGTAATAAACTCTAATTTAATTGCCTTTCTGGATGACTTTTCAATTAAAACTCTTAAGAATTGTATGCTTCATGTATTTTAAATATAAAATATTACGATACATGACAGGTGTCGTTTTTTTCAATTTTTCTCGGAACTAGAATAATGTTGGATACAACATTCTTCCGGGCAAGGGCTTATTTATTGTTTCTTTTAAAATCTTTTTTAACGTTGATTATTTTAAAATAACGTTTGTTCGTTGTTTGGTAATATGACACAATCTAAAATATGGAAAGACAGAGGCAAAATGAAGGCTTCGATTTTCTCCTCATTTCTGTAGGTGTGGAAACATGGACACATAACCACAGGAGCGACCGTGGGAAATAAATAAATTTGCCTCAATTGCTCAAGATTTCCAGAAGATCATTTTAAAATTTTTCGCCAACATCAAAAAATCATACCTTCGAATTTTAACAAGGAGGTAAATATGGTGCCTGGTAAAACTACTCCCGTCTGGAGCCAGTGAGACTATGGCATCCCCAATTGGGGTATGTTGTGAGGCTGAAGGTAGGGGGAGGGGAAGGAGATGGGGAAGGGGAAGGTGGGAAGTAACTGGCTATTCAGATCTGGTCACCAAACACGGCTAAAGCCATTTCAAGCGACGTTTCAATTCTGAAAGGTGGTCTTACACCAGCGCAATACTAAGAGTATCTTCCACTCTGAAACGTGCCGCAAATATACTATATATTATTTTAAATGAATAAATTGTGAAATAACACAAATTAATCAAATAAAATTTATTTGCCACGCCAGGATTCGATCCCGCGACCTTCGGAATAGAAAGAGCCTTACCGCTGGACTATGCAGGCCGCCAAATGTAAAAAAAAAATATCCTCAATTGGGGTATGTTGTGAGGCTGAAGGTAGTGAGAACGGGAATGTGAGGAAGTACCTGGCTATTCAGATCTGAACTCCAAACATAGATAAATCCATTTCTAGCAATGTTTCGATACTACGGTGGTACTCCACCCAGTCTGAAACAATTACCTCAGTGATATTACCTTCAGAAATATTAATTGTTTTTCTATCTACGCTTATAATTACAATGCATACAAAACGTAACTTAACATGATTTATGCAACACCGTCGTATTTCTAATTGTAGGCAATTTCATCTTCTATATTATTATCTATATCTAATACTCTGGATTGCATCGTTACAGCTAGCTATTGATAATTACATATAGTTATATTTATGAATGCAACAATTATTATTTGATTTCCCCCAAAGATAACGCTGAAATTCCAAATGTTGTAAGGCTTTTTAATAATATTATTTAATATTATATACAATAATACCGTCAATGATAATTTTAAAAGCAGATCTAACTAGGGTATAAGCGGGTGGGTCACCTAGCGGTGATTGGCAACTAACAATCTCTCAGATACATGGTAGGATATTTTCTTATCTCACAGATAAAACAAATTGCTAACTTTAAATAACTATACAAAAGCGATCTTAATCCTACATTGGAATCTAAGTAAGATCTTTTGTGATATTAGTTACGAGGATTGACACCTATGGCGCTAGTCGTCACTACACGACAGCCTGTCATTAGTTATGAAGATTGACTCATATGGCGGTGTTGATACTACATGATAGCCTGTCATTAGTTACAAAGATGTGTTACATGACAGCCTGTCATTAGTTATGAAGATTGACTCATATGGCGGTGTTGATACTACATGATAGCCTGTCATTAGTTACAAAGATGTGGCGCTAGTTATCTTTACATGACAGCCTGTCATTAGTTATGAAGATTGATACATGTGGCAGTGTTGACACTACATGAGAGCCTATCAATAGTTACAAAGAAGTGGCGGTAGTTGTCACTACATGGCAGCCTGTCATTAGTTATGAAGATGGACACCAATAGCGTTGGTTGTCACTACAAGACAGCCTGTCATTAGTTATGAAGATCGACACCAATAGCGTTGGTTGTCACTACAAGACAGCCTGTCATTAGTTATGAAGATCGACACCAATAGCGTTGGTTGTCACTACATGACAGCCTGACAACATGTAGGGCTAGTTGTCACTACATAACTCAAAACAAAATCTTTGTGGCATAAATGTAATAGTTAAAAAATAAATGAGAAAAAACATACTTTTCAATGATGTTTCATCAATTTTTCCATCAAAAATATTCTGTGAAGAGTGTAAAAGAAATGAAAGTTTTTTCAAAACTTCAACAGAGTTTAAAAAAAAAACCTATTAAGAAATTGACACACCAATCGAAAGCAATGATTATGTTTTCTATTTCAATTTTTCATACAAATAAAGTTATGTTACATTAGACACAAAGGCTATTATGCTAATTAATAGTAAAATGTATGGCTGTTTCCCAAATACAATCGCGCATATATCGCACATCCTGTAGAAAAGGGTCGTAAGTAAATAAATAGTAAAATGTATGGCTGTTTACCAAATACACATAGCAACAAAAAAACAGAAAAGATAACAGGATATAAGGGAAGGCTCCCAAACAAACTCCTAAACAAGGTTTAGCTTCAAATATACAATAAGCGTATAATAATAAAACGATACATAATGTTGGCCCAAACACACAATTGCGCATATATCGCACATCCCGTAGAAAAGGGTCGTAAGTAAATAAATAGTAAAATGTATGGCTGTTTACCAAATACACATAGCTACAAAAAAACAGAAAAGATAACAGGATATAAGGGAAGGCTCCCAAACAAACTCCTAAACAAGGTTTAGCTTTAAATATACAATAAGCGTATAATAATAAAACGATACATAATGTTGGCCCAAACACACAATTGCGCATATATCGCACATCCCGTAGAAAAGTGTCGTATGTAAAAAAAAATTGTTTTAAATTTTTTTTTTACATTAGCACACAGAAAGCTCTGAGGAAAATAATTCCCCTCGGGCCTACGTAATTTTCGGGGATGCTGTGTGGAGGATCTTTTAAGGAAAGGAAGGAGAGGAAGTTCTGGGAAGGAAAAGGGTATGAGGGAGGGATAGGATCAGTGTATCCAGGAGTGACAGACGTATGAATCCATCCCTCTCACTGCTTTGCAAGGCAACATTCCGAGAGAGTACGGCCGCAGAAGTCAAAGGGACAACCGTTCTCTCCCGATCCGGCCTGCCGCGCTGCTGGTGGGCAGATACTTCCACCGCAAAGACCCGGACAAACCTCACCCCATGAACCCGGGCACCCCTGCTAAATCACCAAACGTAGCGAAACACTTGGGGTGATCCGTGGCAGAGTTATTGGTTATCCAATAAATGGTTCCCGGGACGGCGGTACCCATATCCGCCTCCCAAATTAAAAATGTTATTTTTATCTCTGAATAGTAAAGAGATGTTGCTGTATTTCTTATACCACAAGATTCATTATACTACAAGATTATATCACAAGAGTCCCAAGCTGCTCCCGTCCGGAGCCGGTAAAACTATGGCATCCCAATTGGGGTATGTTGTGAGTCTGAAGATAGTGAGGAAGGCGAGGAGATGAGGAAGAGGAAGGTGGAGAAGTAAGGAAGGGACTGCTTGTTTCACCAATCATCATTTTCGCTCTCCTAGAAAATTTACTTTTTTTTGACTTACAACAGTTTTCTACAGAAAGTGCGATACATGTGCACTTTCAAACAGTGATACCTTGATAAACATATCGATCATCCAATTGATTAGTCAGACATCTCTGAAAAATATGCATTGCACGAATAGTGACCTACCTATCTACAGCAATTCTATATTTACAAAACTTAATAAAAATAAAGCTTTATAAAGTTCTTATCTAAAGTCTTGTTTAAAAAAAAATAATAATTTAGTTTGAGATTCAAGAGATATAAGAAATAAAAAATAAAAAAGAGAGCGATTTGATAAAAATTATAAAATTAGAGATTTCTTGCAATGTCATAATAATTTAAGTTTTGTAATTTTTTTGCAAATGCAAATTGACATTTAAATGTCGTATTATTTTTGATACAAGGGCTCAAACACAGTGTCAAACATTTAAAATAAAATAAAATATTGTTCGATTTTATTAATTGGGTAAATTAATATTATTGAAAGAGATCAAAAAGGGTCAAGGGAAAATATTACGTATCGATCGTTCAGTTGATTAGTGAGTTACTAAGTTTTGAGATAATGAGGAAAGCAGTATTCAATTGCTCACCATAGATAAAAAATTATTTATACGTGTCTGTGTTTTACATATTAAATATGATATAAAATAACAACAGTCTGGTACATTAGTATGCCATTTTGAAATATCCTACTACTAGAGACTCAAAAAACATCATCATTTTGTAATTCACTACAAGTTTTAGTGCATTATAATTGATTTGGTGGCGTTTATGAGTAATCTGAGTATTGTACCAGACAGAAGGCATATTTTATATGTAACTGCATACTCAATTCAAATTTCGATTTTTCAGAGATGTCTGACTAATCAATTGGATGATCGATATGTATTTTTATAAAAAAAGCACAGGGAATAGTTTTTACATATTGAAATTTGTACATACTAATTAAATAATGTAATGTGTTTTTTCAATGAAAACATTATGTCATGTAAAATGTCTGGCGGAAAAGTTTTAAATAATTAAAAATCAACACATTCTTAAATGTAATGCATACATTATTTATCCGTTCCCTAGTAATAACAAACAGCCCCGAATCTACAAATTTTTCAAACGGGGATTCCCCTGGCAGAGACATCACGTTCACTACGCAAGCGTTCAAAATTGACTTAGGATACGTTCATATAAATACAAGTGTGTATGTCTAGTAAAAAAATGTAGCCACAGATCAATTCCAGCAGTGTGTATTCTACGCAAGCTTTTAAAAGCACGCAATTGGTTCAATTACTGGCTAAAGCATTTTGCAAACATACAATAGTGTGGTGTACAGGGTTATATATTAGTCTCAACATCCTTCAACAGATGTTGTTTGTATAGGTAGTTATCTGCGGTTTTAAGGTGTCTCAGCAGATGTCAGTTAAGTAATACTTTAGAAGAGTGGTGACTATCGCCATTCGTGTCTAATGCACATAAATGGTCAATGCGATTGTGAAAACATGTTTTCGTGAAAATGCCTCAGCTGTTTGATCATTGTTTATAAATACAGTACAGATGCATGTGATAACAGTGGTAAAAAGTGAGGTTAGGTTCGTTTCTTTTTCCTTCACTTTTCTTCAATGTTCTTTTTTGTCATGGATCTGGCAATTGCCGTGAAAATAATGAAAATTCGCCATATTGCTTATTTTTTAAACGCAACAAATTATGTTTGTGAGATTTTTGAAGATTTATTGGAAATGTCCAATTAGTATTTGCATTTCAAAAGTTGATAAAAAAAAAACAAATTAAAAAATTAACACCCACACTTGTAGTTCAAGCCTTTTTTTTACCCATTATAAAGCTGATAATCGGACAAAACAGTGAAAAAACAGAACACTTCTTAAAAGTGATATCGCACATCCCGTAGAAAAGAGTCGTAAGTCAAAATTAATCTTAGATAATCTGTGCCCCAAGAAAACTGTATTAAAGTTCGATCACTAGATGGGACCGCTTGTTTCATATCAAAATTTAAAAAATTTACTTTTTTTGAGTTACGACTTTTTACTACGGGATGTGCGATATAAAGTGAAGAAAAAAAATTAAAATTAATTACTAGGTAGGTAAGTTTAATTTGTCATGACTTTTTAAGTTTAATTTGTCATGGAACATATAAAACCCATTTGTCCAAGGATTGCCGCGAGGGTCGTAAATGGACTAGTACGCTTGTACGCATGATATAACGTCGTTTGATCGATCCCGCTCAGAAGGGGTGGATGCGGAGTCTAGTGATCAGTAGGAGCTCAGCTGACGGCCTGCGGCACAGGCGCCATCACGCGATGCTGTACTCGCCCAGAGGGTTGAATTCCTTGCTCATCAGCTGCGATCGGTTGTTCGCCTTTAGGTAACCCCAGTGGAGCATCGCTTCCGTGCACTCGTTCTGAAATGGAGATTGAAAAAAATTTTATTCATTTAGAATTTTTTAAATATCTGCATTTCTGAATATAAGAAAATAATTTTAATGCGTATTTTTGTTATTGTGATTTATTTATGGGGTACTAGCTGGGGTACCCGGCTTCGCTCAGGGGGTTGATATGAGATTGAACTGAAGTTCGAACCCACAACGGATCTCACTTTATACACCCCTACCAATGGGTAGCCCCACCCATTCAAAAAAGGCTTTGAATGGTCCACAATGTTCCACAACATTCGAAAGTGTTTTGGAATGTTCCACAACATTCGAAAGTGTTCTGGAATGTTCCACAATGATCTGGGATGTTCCAGACTATTCCCGAACATTCCAGAGTATTCCAGGATGTTCTGGAATGGTGTGGAATGCTCTCGAATGTTCTGGACTGTTCTAGAAATTTCTAGAAGGCGGAACTTCCAGCCCTCATATCCTCAAAAGCACACTATTCAGGTAAAAACAGGAACCTTCTTCATGGATGGGGGATAGAGGGCTACCACACCATATAACTCCCTTGATCGTACTGGGACTCGTTTTTGAGTTTTAGCGGGCTGACACTTTTATACACATTCTTTTATAATAGACTAGCTGGTACCCAGCATGCGTTACAATGCCATTCAAAGAAATAAATTGATTCTCCCTGCATGCCTTTCCCGTGCGTCCCCGTTCACCTCTCCCCTTCCCCTCCCGCATTCCCCTTCATGTCCACCTTCCCCTCCCTTATCACCCCTCTTGCAAACCCCACCTCTTCCATTCCCCTCTCTCTCCTGCCCTTCGTCCCTGCCGCTAAAATACACAAATTTCATAATGCCAGACCTTACCATAATATATATAATAACCTTCGCGGGCGTGCGTACAACAAATCACCAAAGTTTCGTCGCAATCAGTGTATAAAATACGAACAAAAAAACAAATATTGATTTTTGTACATAAGAAGATTATAAGTAATATAATGAAAGTCCTTGCAATAAAGTGGAATAAAATTGCTTTTTAAGACTGGTTTGTCACCTCCATTAGTGTAGGAAGTTGGTACTTACTTAGGATCAGAACACAACAAACCGTATTAACATTTGAGGGGTGCCAAACCATAACGTTTTAAGTGCCATACGAACTCAAATGCGTTTTATTGCAGTAAAACGTTGTATGTGCTGATGTTTACTTGTACTCTAAAGTAGAAGGCTTACTAACGCCATTTGTATAAAATTTAACCTAATTAGCTAGGACTCACACCTCTCCAGATAATTCGATTTTTTGGTTTATGTAAAGTTGATTAATTAATAGAAGAAATTATCCATAGATGTCAGGAGATGCAAACTCCCCCCTACTTAGGAAGCATTATAAAAAGCCTATGTTTAGGTTTTTTCACTCTCTTCTCGTCTCATCATCCTACCTTCTTAATAAGTAAAAGTAAACTCCTTGGTCTGTCTTTGGTAGTTTGGGTCTCCTGAATATTCACAATGTAATTGGGAATAGAGCAAATAAAAGTCACAAGTCCTTTAAAGTTTCCTGAAGATGCGTTATTATTTACAAAGTTCCTTCCTCCAAAACAAAACACCATTATTGCCTCTAAAGCCTAAATATTGTGAAACAGCATGCCATAAAGTTTTAAGTGCCAATTGAGCTGCAAATGTTAGTTTATTAAAAATGTCAAAGAAAACGGTGCGTCAACATCGAGAAAATGTGTTTTAAATAAAAATAGATTGAGCTTATTGCAAATGCTGGCAAAAAAACCCCATTCTTGGGGATAATAAAACCTTTTTTAATTAGATGAATTTGGCTAAAACTATGATTAATACCAAAAAGCTGCAGATTTCTTCTGCAACGATGATTTGCCTATCTGCAACATCTGAAGATTTTGGTGTAATTCGTACAAAGAAAAGTTACGGCCAATTTGTTCCATGGATATCAACTCCAGTGCTTAAACCTGGAATTAATAAGGCAAATTTTGAGGACCTCCAAGTTGACATGGTTGAGACACCAGTACCTTTTTCTGCCGAAGAAAACAAAGACATTAATGGCATGTTGCCGTATTTAGCCGAGAAAGCAAATTGTTATGAAAACCTTTTAAAATAAAGATATTGAAAGAGTTGAGTTATGTGCAAGTAATACAACACTCACAACGTTATGACTTTCATAAATAATGGCACTTAAAAGGTTTTGTTCTTTTCATTTTTTTCATAATTTTTTAAAAATTATTTCCATATTTTGGCAGAGCGAAATATTTGTTTTGAATTATTAATAATAAATGATAATTTGATAATCCATTTTTTATAAATTACTTTTCTTTTAATTTTTCCATTAAAAATGTTTTTTGTGTCTCCTGAAAATTTTATTTTCTGGCACTTAAAACGTTATGGTTTGGCACCCCTCATTTATTCTTGCAGACAGAAACAATGGATATACATCGAACACATTACATCAAAATCCTACAAGATGCTAGGTTTCCTATTAAGAATATGTAAAGTTTTCGAAAGTGCTAAGACTCTAGAAATATTATTTTGTTCATTGGTAAGAAGTTCACTGGAGTATGCTTCCACGATATGGAATCCTCAATATAAGGTGTACATAGATTCAATAGAAAGTATATAGAATAAATTTTCGAACCATTACTGAAGAAATACAACAAAACTATAAATAATATGTTATCTTTACAAAAAAAGGCGCACATTGTCAGATCTGATGTTTCTATACATAAAATTTAAAGTCCCGAATTGCTATCGGTCTTTAGTTTAAGTGTTCCAATGAGGCGTAGCTCTGGCATCATGAAATTATGTGTTGCCAAACCATTCATTCATTGTGATGAAACTTTGAGAATTTTATGTGCGCATAACCAAGATGGTTTCTATAAATAATGAGCTCTAGTGTTATGAAATTACGCATTGCTAAACCATTCATCCGATTGTGATGAAACTTTGGGGATTTGATGTGCGCATTCCAGCGATGGTTTTTATAAATAATAGTGAGCTCTGGCATAATGAAATTATGCATTACTAAACCATTCATCCGAATGCGATGAATCTTTGGCGAGTTGTTGTGAGCACGCCCGTGAAAGTTTCTATATATACTGATGAGCTCTGGCATTATAAAATTTGTATTAAAAAAATACAATAGATGGCACGTGAGCTGTTTGATAACTGAATGTACTGGAATGCCGGAGGGGGAAGGGGAACGCAGGAGGGGAAGCGGGAGAGGGGTGTAGGGAGAGGGAAGGCGGAGAAGACGAAGGTGAAGGAATGCGAACGCGTGGAGGGAAGGGTAGGTGGAAAGGGAACAGGGGAATGGGAAAGGACACGCAGGGAGAAACAATTTCTTTATTAAGTGGCATTGCACTGGCAATATAAATTTGTACTTATCGACTCTCCGGGTGCAACTGACCTTCGTTTAGATCTTACATCACCCACTGCATTAGACTTTAACACTACAGTGTGTAATTTAGCAAATAGGTGATCTCCAGCTAACTGAATACTAACTCTGGGAAACACTACTAACATGCAAGGTCTCTTTCTGCTTGTCAATTAAATCATCATTGTGCAGAAGGATGTCCTAATCCGTCTCACGATACTGATACAAATAAATATGCTTACACACTTTTTATAAAAATTTGTTTATTTATTTTATTTTTATTTTTTTTTTTAAAGAAAGGCAAACATTCCGGGTTACGAATAACTCAACAATGTTTGAATATCTCCTACCACCTCCTAGCTATACGTGAAATCCTTTTAGATTCATCTTTAAGATGAATCGGTTTACAATATGAACATCAAAAAATATGCTACAGATAAATTGAAGCTTTTACTAGCTTTTCTATGTATTGGAATTACAATTAAATTATTATTTACACAACAAAAAATATAAGCGTAAACCACTAAAAAAAATGTTTTTTCATGACTTAATTATGAATATAGGAAACAATTTTAAAAAAATACCCCTTTATGGCTAAGACTATTTTTGAAGTTTTGTATGTTCTAACTTTTTTTCATTCTTATAAAATTATGCACAAAATAAATAAAAAGCACTTTTTCGCTTACTTGCCTCGTGCAAATAAGACGCTCGATTTTAAATTTTAAAGGCATGAGAATCGAAATATATCTAGCGTTTATATTCTTGTTAACAGAAGGCTCTGAAGAAAAAATATCCCCGAGGGCCTAAGGCCATTGGAGATGCTGTGTAGAGGGAAAAGAAGGAGAGGAAGTGCTGGTGTTTGGTTCTGAAACAGTTTTTTAAAAAAAAAAACTTAATCCATATTCCCCAAGTCCTTCAATCATGTATTCCTTTCTCTTCCTCCTTTCCTCAAAGTCTCTACCAGGAAAAGAAGAAGATGTTCTTACCTACATGTGGAAAATTTGAACAATATTGCCACCCAAGTTTGCATTACCTACTTGTACAGTTGCAATCTGATAGTGACATGGCTCACAACTCGCTATTTCGAAATATCGCAAATAATAGAAAATTTCATTTTTTATTAAATAAAAGTGTCATTGCTTGAAACCTGGTGTTGTGCCAATCTATTTGGGAAGCCAGGATCAATCCTGAACAGCCTTAAGAAGCCGTCAAAGGTAAGAGACTTCCTTTCAAAACCTGTTCTCCTTCGATCATACTTCAGAACACATTCCATGGTCTATTCGTCATTCAAAAAGGATTTACAGTTTACACACTCTCGTGTTGCGGCATCGGCTGTGACAGCTGGAAAGGAAAAAGGTGTGAGGGGTGGGGAGGAAAATGTGGGTTAACATGTCCAGGAGTGACCGCCGTATGGATCCTTCCCACTGCGATGCAAAGCGTTGGGCCAAGAGAGTCCGGCTGAAGAGGTCTAGGATAGGTCTCCCTCAAACAGTCTCTCCCAATCCCGCCCGACATCAGTAGTTGGGCAAAAGCATCCGCCGCCAAGACCTACACAAACCTCACCCCCTGAACCCGGGCACCCTTGCTAAGTCACCAGTAGCGAACCACTTGGGGTGACATTTGGCAGGGGTGTTGGCACACCTGCCTACCAAATATAATTCAGAAAACAAGCAGTCAGTACCTGAATATTCCAGACGTCCTCAAAGTCCAGGTCCCTGGTCCAGTGGAAGGGCGTGCTCTTGGAGTTGCGGAAGGTGGAGCTGACTCCGCCCAGGTCTAGCTTGGTGTGCGTGTCCAGGAAGTCCCACACCTTCCCGTGGAAGTCCACTCCCAAGAACTGCAGCAGCGAAGACACCGTCTTGAAGGGGTCCAGCGAGAGGTCTTCGTAACGCAGAACCCTGGAAGCAACACATCGAGAAATTGGTAATAAGGAACTCCAGTGAAAAATATTATGGCTTTAAAAGAATATGTTCATATAGACCAATATACGCTGATTCTGAATATATAAGTTTTATTACATAATATTTAACGTAGAGTTTTTAAAAAAATATTAAAAAGTCCATTTTAAAACGTGTCATTAAAACACCCTATTGCTGGATTTTGGCGGCGTGACGTCACCGCGCCGCGTCACCTGGGTCAAAGTTGTATAGAAATCAATAGAAATGAAGACGCAAGCCGTTCGGCATTCCGTGTTATTGGTTTATAGAGAATTGGACATATAATAGTTTTTGTTTTTATTGAAACATTATTTAGGCCTAAATAATTCAGTATCAAAAATAAAGTATCTCTATTAGTTTATCTATATTATTTAAAATATTCAAAAACTTTAACTGTACAAAAAACGATCGTATTGCCCAGTAATGTCTATGAAAACGCTCCAATGCTGAAATTCAAAATGGCGGGAGTCGAACAGCTGATTCCAGTTCCCTACAAGATTCATACTTTGGTTAGTCATGATGACGTCACACTAGATTCGGTGGTTTTCGGGGGATCTTGAAAAATTAAAACTTTGACATTTATTTTAACTATTAAAACTAACTATAAAAATAAAAATAAATATGCAGTTATTTAAGTTCTAAAGGTCATTTATTCATAAAAAAAAAATAAAAAAAATTGGACTGGAATTCTCTATTATAATTTTTTTTATGATAGGACAGTAACAAAAATTATTTAGGAAACTGCAATAGCATCCTCGTGAGATATTAACGGTGACAATCAAAACGGCTTTATAACAATGACAGGTCTACGCAGTCTGCAAATTACAATCTTATTTATATGCGCAACTTTTTTCTACTGTCCACCCACTTTTTTTTTTATATGAACACCGCACAAGAGTCCCAACTGCTCTCGTCTGGAGCCAGTGAGACTATGGCATCCCCAATAGGGGTATGTTGTGAGGCTGAAGGTAGTGGGGAGGGGAAGGAGACGGGGAAGAGGAAGGTGGGAAGTACCTGGCTATTCAGATCTGGTCACCAAACACGGCCAAAGCCATTTCAAGCCACTTTTCAATTCTGAATGGTGAAGAATGGTTCTATCTATGTCATACAGATCTAATACGAAATTTTGTGAGATTAACCTTTGAGTAACCGAAGGGGGTCACTATAGTCCCCCGTGTACCGCGGAGGGATTGTATCTCTTAATACTATTTTTCCATCTATTTATACCAGAGCATTTGTCTAGATTCTGGATTTACCAAAGGGGTTCAGAATTAGTTAGTTCTACGTATATTTTGATCTTGGAACAATTTTATGTTCAATAGTTTTAAAAAGGAATTTTCACATAATTTCTAAGAAGATTGGGTTCTTCTTTATGTTCTATCCATTGTTCCATTGTTCATTTTATAACAATCTGGGGGTCAAGTACATACAGAGAAGTCAATAACTTCACAATATTGTCATGCCAAGCACGGTTTCACTGTTGACAAATGAACCGATATTGGCAGGGACTAAATAAGAAATTGATATACACTGGCAATACTGCAGTTGTTTTCTTTAAATTCAAATTCCGAAACGTGAAAGATGGGAATAACCTTTAAGCTGTGTTTCTATTTGGAGTATCAACAAAACGTCGAATACAGAAATAAAACACATGCCCCCTCATAGTTTATGCTCTGCCGACCGTCGGCGCTAACAGCTAAACGCTATTCATCCTGTAAACATTTCAAGTTCCGATTTACTCCAAACTATCAACACTTTCCCGTAGTTTGAATTTAAATTTAATGTTTCAAAGACCCAATCATGTCTGATTACGTCTAAAAGGGATCAAAATGATAATCTAGTCTCCTTCAACGGAAGCATTCTCCCGAACAGGCCTTCCATTGATATGCTTGGTGTAACTATAAGTGACCAGCTCAGGTACGGGGGCTCCATCGAAGCCAGAGTTAAGTTAGCCTCTCAGAAACTGGGCGTACTGTACAGGGCACGCTGATACTTTAATAGTACACAACTGCTAACCCTGTACAAATCGCAAGTGCGCCCCACGGTTGAATTTGGCAACCACCTCTGGTCCGGAGCCCCAAAATACCTGAAAAAAACCCTTGACTCTGCAGACATGGGCGGTCCGTTTGATAGACTCTCCTAACCTAACAAACGGATTGGAATCTTTAGAGCATAGGCGCCAGGTGGGAATGCTGTCCTTGTTCTACCGGTATTACAATGGAAGATGCTCCGAGGAACTAGCGTCATTGATCCCCTCGGCACCGGTGCGTAGTCGGAAACACGCCAAACGCGCGCTCAACATTTGTACACGGTTGACATTAGTCACATGAGAACGGGTCGTTTCAACGACTCGTTCTTGAGTTCAACAGCTCGGCTGTGGAACGATTTGCCGGCCTCTGTTTTTCCTCCCTCCTACAACATGGGTCTCTTCAAGACCCATGTTCACTCCTTCCTCTCCTCAAAAACACCCTCCACACAGAATCTTCAAAGATGAAATAGGCCCTGAGGGAAATTATTTTCCTCAGAGCCTCCTGTGTGGAGTTAATGTAAAAAAAAAAAAAAACTTACAAGCTTCGTGTTGGTGTTGCTAAAGCTGGGTTGCCATCAATGTCGGTTCGTGCTATGAGGCGGGGGAGGATTATAGCAATTGGTGTGACTAGTGTGTAGTGTGGGATTCTATGATTCTAACGTAAAATGAAAGATCGATTGTTCAAAAAGATGATTACGTTTATTGTAACATTTTTATCAAACACGCGGCGCTATTGTCAGTAGTTGAAATGGAATTGAAATGTAGGAACTATGATTTTACGAACTGATCGGAGCTGATGGATGGCACGCAATAATCTCACAGATTCTCGTTCTGCGGCGTGACGTTTTGAACTAGTGCGCCGGTGTTGCCATAGGTTAGGTGTTTACCGTATTGAAAAATCATTGTTTACATCGCAGTTCCTACAGGCTCAAAAAATAGAGAAGAAAAGGGGAAAAGATACACGTTTTCAATATCCGGGTGTCAGAAGGGGTTCCCGGGTGCGTGGGGTGAAGTAACCAAGGCCACCTACTGCGTGGCGGGCCGGATCCAGACTGTTTGAGGGAGGTCTTTTGACCTCTCCAGCTGGACTCTTTCGACCCATCTTTCACTCCTGGAACAAACTGACCCTCGGATTCCTACCCACCCCTCGTACCTTTTTCCGTCCCAAAACTTCCTCTCCTTCCTTTCCATAAAAAAAATCGGAGTGTGCAATTAACATTAACAGTTTAGAAGTGAAACCTTCAGACAACTAAAGTAGATGAGAGTGGGGAGGCTACAGACCACCGCACAAAGAGGAGATCGATTAAACTACCTCATTCTCTCGCAGGCTAAATCCTACAGATATATGTGTTTGCCTCTTTTAGTGTCACTATTTTTCGATTCATCGAGTTTCGAATCACAACGGTGCTAAAGAAGTTTCCACTTCAAAAACCCTTCACACAGCATCTCCTAAGACGACATAAGCCCCGAGGGATATTATTTTCCACAGGACCTCCTATGTGGAGATAAATAAAAAATTTTAAAAAAATCCGTCCATCCAAAATATAGATAAAACTTAATTTAAGTGCTACCAACTTATAAATTGTACAAGTCTTAAAGTTACTTCAATTTAAATATTACCCTTGAATATGGTCGTATTTCATTAGGATTGATATTATATTACGTAACTCTTCAAGCCAGTGCAATGCAGCCAGCCACAGGTGGTTCCGCTCGCCGCGCCGAGCTACTACATAACGCAGTACAATAATAAACTAGGGAGGCAGAGGTAAGGCCCGCCTCCGAGAGCAATGTCGTTGATATTTTTACGTTAACGATATCGTCGACAGTTCTCGCGGTTACAGAACTAATATCCTAGGGAGGCAGTGATAGGGCCCGCCTCCGAGAGCGATTTCGTCGATGTTAACGATGTTGTCGACGGTTCTCGCGATTACAGAGCTAGGAAGGCAGTGATAGAGCCCGTCTCCGAGAGCGATGTCGTCGATGTTAACGATGTCGCTGACAGTTCTCGCGGTTACAGAGCTAATAACCTAGGGAGGCAGTGATAAGGCCCGCTTCCGAGAGCGATGTTGTCGATATTTGTGCGTTAACGATATCGTCGACAGTTCTCGCGGTTACAGAGCTAATAACCTAGGGAGGCAGTGATAGGGCCCGCCTCCGAGAGCGATGTTCGTATGTTAACGATATCATCGACAGTTCTCGTGGTTACAGAACTAATATCCTAGGGAGGCAGTGATAGGGCCCGCCTCCGAGAGCGATGTTCGTATGTTAACGATATCATCGACAGTTCTCGTGGTTACAGAGCTACAAGCAGATTCAACTTGTGAATGATATTGACAAAAGGTAGTTGATTAATGATGAAGGAAGATAGATAGTAGGAGACCTGATAAGTTGTGGTAACCCATTCCCATCTACCCCCAAATGTCTGGATCCAGTGAGACTATGGCATCCCCAATTGGAGTATGTTGTGAGACTAAAGATAGTGGGAAAGAGCAGAAGATGAGGAAGAGGAAGGTGGGGAAGTACCTAACCATTCAGATCTGATCACCAAACATAGCTTAAGTGATTTTAAGCTACATTTCTGTTACAAATGGTGACCTTACACCAGGGCGACACTGAAAGTATCTTTTACTCCGTAACGTGGCCGGCCGGCGTGGCCTAGCGGTAAGGCTCTTGACTCGCGATCCGAAGGTCGCGGGATCGAATCCCGGCGTGGCAAATAAATTTGTGTTATTTCACAATTAAATCATAATAATATATAGTATATTTGCGGCACGTTCCAGAGTGGAAGATACTCTCAGTATCGTCCTGGTGTAGGATCACCATTCAGAATCCAAACGTTGCTTGAAATCGCTTTAGCCGTGTTTGGTGACCAAATCTGAATAGCCAGGTACTTCCCCACCTTCCCTTTCCCATCTCCTTCCCCTTCCCACTACCTCCAGCCTCACAACATGGGGATGCCATAGTCTCACTGGCTCCAGGCGAGAGCAGTTGGGACTCTTGTGCGGTATTCATTTAAAAAAATATTAAAAAAAACGTACCGCAAATATACTATAATAAGTTTTTTTAAATATTTATATTGAGGAATCAGTAGGATTTATCGGTTCAGTTAGGAGTTCTATTGAGCCGAACCCTCTGATATGAAAATATCTGGAGTCGGTGAAGTATTTTCCCATATGGTCTCTGGTAGGTTGACGTGTTGTACTTGTATAGTTTTGAATTTATAATACTTATACAATGCAATTACAACGCGTGGATTGACTAGATGATCATTTGTGGAAAAGTGTGTGGAAGGGTTAAATTTTTCCTGTGGGGAAGATTTAACTCGGACATAGAGTCTAGAGAACAATAAAAAAATATTTTAAAGAACAAATTTTGACTTTTTTTACATTAGCTCCACCGACTTTGGGGATGCTGTGTGGAGGGTATTTTTAGGGAAAGGAAGGAGAGGAAGTTCTGGAAAGGAAAAAAGATATGAGGGGTGGGTAGAAATCTGGAGGTCGGTGCGGGCAGACGTGAGAATTCTTACCCCACTGCGGTGCAAACCGATGTTCCGAGAGTCCTGCTGTAGAGGCCACGAGGACTCTCTCAACCAGCCTTTCCCGATCCGGCCTGCCACGCAGTCGGCGGGCAGACGCATCGGCCGCCAAGATCCGGGCAAACCTCACCCCACGAACCCGGCACCCCTGTTAGTCACCAAACATAGCGAACACTTGGGGTGACTTATGGCAGAGCTGTTGGTTATCCAATAAATGTTTCCCGGGGCGGCGGTACCCATACCCGCCTCCCAAATTGAAAAAAGGAAGAAAATTAATCAAACAAAATTTACTGAGCGCACGCCGGGATTGGAATCCGCGACCTCCGGATTCAGACCAGGTCACGGTATCAATATGGATGGCCGACTGCAAAGAACTCCATGAATAATAAAATATATACAGTTCACTCGTTTAATGATGTGATTAACCCAAAAACTGATAAAGGTATATTCAATGATCTAAATTCTAATTACGGAACAAAATTGTCTGTTACCACAAACCAAATTTTCTACCGTTACATTATTATTATTAAATAATATTAATTTCTAATGAAAACCGCACTTGACGAGTGAAAAAAATGGGAGCGGTTTTAAGTAAATTTTCATCAATATGGCTGATACAGAAGACAAGGTACCTAAGTGACTTTTATACAAAATTTTGAGAAAAAGTACAAAATGTAATTCATTATTTTTTTTGTTTTAACTTTTATGAGTAAAACCTCAAATTGTAATATTTAATTAAATGAAGACACTATGAGTGAAACTCAATCGAAAATCTGGAAACGGAAAAATCAGAAAAAGATATTGGCACCTCTGGGACTCGAACCCAGGACCTCTCTCTTTCCGGGCGAGTGCTCTGACCGCTGAGCTAAGGTGTCGATATCCAATTCGGTCACTTTTAACTGTACCATACTTCGACTAAGAACTCCCATATGATCTTCATTTTCTTAACGCATATTTTGTATGATTGCAAGATTCAAACCCGAACTAAATGCAATCTAGATGGTGTCTGGGTACATTTTTATCCATTTTATTTAATATGCGACATCTATTGACTTTTCTGCAAGTCTAGGATGAATGTTATTATTTTTTTAATTTAACTTTTATGAGTAAAACCTCAAATTGTAATATTTAATTATGTTAAGAAGTGAAAGGGACAACTACACCTCAGGCTCACAATCTATACTAATATTATAAATGAGAAAGTGAGTGTGCTTGTTTGTCACGCTTTCACGCCTAAGCCACTTAACCGATTATTTTTTTTTCGCCAATAGAAAACTATATTATCAGCGACTAACATAGGCTGTATATAACGATAAGCTCTGGCGTTATGAAATTTGTATAAATGAAAATGTGTGTATTTCATACATTTTAGCGGCAGGGTGGAAAGGCTGGGGGAAGATGGGGTTCGCGGAGAGGGAAGAGACGAGGGAAGGGGAAGGCGGGGAAGGTGGAAGGGAACGGGACGCACGGAAAAGGACATTATGTATTGCTAATTGCTATAGTAATTGTAAATCACCATTTAATCAAATTTGTGTCATTAAGTAGGTACCTTAACAACAGTGCTTCTTCGATTTATTTTTTTTTTCTTTAAGAACAAAAAATGTTTTTTAAAATGTGGTTTACTGTACATTCAGTGACATTGCACTTTAAAATAATATTTGACAGGTAAATTGGTATTTCACCCTACAAATTTAGTAGTCCCAATTTTTATATTTTCTACTCTTATTTGACAGACAATACTTATTTTTAAAGTGTTTAGTTCGTAGTAAATATCCTTTTTAAATGAATAGTTAAAATTTGAAATCGATATAGTGATTTACGTGATTGTGAAAATTATTTCCAGTGCGTGGGGTAGAAAAACTGACTAATCGGTGTTTGGTTGTTTACGGTTTTACGGTTGGAAAATTAAGACTAATTGGCTTTTGGTAGTTAAAGTGTTAATATTATTGGATATTTACAAATTAATAGCACTTTCACGCACGCAGACACGTTACGTTTAGAACGGTTAGAAGACAGCTCTACATCAACTTCTATGTCTATGGTAAAAGAAATCTTTCGAATGAAAAAGCAGTCCAAACGTTTAGTTAGGTATCATTAATAATAAGATAACACTAATAAATATAAACGAAACATGATACAGAACAAGATGTAGAAAAAAATATAACGAATTTCAATTAAGGGTTGTACGCATTTTTCAAAAAATCGTTTTTTTTTTGTATTTCCGGAATGTATATTTAACTGATAATATTCCATGAAAATTTCAAATCGATCCGATAAGTATTTTCCGAGATATACGCATATTTGTAAAGACATCTTGGACTGTTAGAAAGTAGGCGGAGTACAGACCGGAGTAGCAGCTGCTCTTTTTTTTCTTTGTATTCCTAGGTATAAATGACCTTATGAGGGTTCATTTTATACCTGAAGACTAAATCGAGTTATTTCTTGTACGAAATAAGTGAACATCATTTCAAATAGAAATGTGTTGAACTGCTTCCGCAACTTTAAACGCGTTTTTCGGAAAACTGTGTTTTCCAAGTTGGTGACCAAGATTTCTAAAAAACGGCTCAACCGATCGTTTTGAAATTTTAACACAACTTTTTCAGACATATTCCTCAGGTTTTAATCGGAGGATGAAGATTCCGAATGATTATTTCATTTTTTTTTTTTTAATTTAACGTGGCAATTTTGGTCAAAAATTCGATTTTTTTTTACGAAGCCGCCATTTTGTCAAAAATCGAAATTTCGATTATTCCTTCTGTCAAAACCTAGTTTTATCTATTCACCAAAAGAATCTTTTTGGTGTTTTTATTTCAAATGAACCGTACCGGAGAAATCGTGGTCACCGCCGAACACCTTTTTTTGGAAGACCTTCAGGAGATCGTCTGCAGGAGCACACCAGACCAATATTTTTACAAATCATTAGTGGCATTATAAACTTAGATGTTTTCACTAAATGTGTCAATGCTTTTGGTTTTTGTAAAATAAAATACCTTTTCACAAAAAAATTATAAAAAAACGTCTTTTTTCGGCCTTCTAACTGCATATAACCCCTTAATAAAATAGATCCGGACAAATCTGACCCTATGAACCCGGGCACCCCTGCTAGGTCACCAGACGTAGCGAACCTCTTGGGGTGACCTATGGCAGAGGCGTTGGTTATCCAATAAATGATTCCCGAGGGGCGGTACCCATACCCGATCCCCAAATTGAAAATTACAACTAAAACAACTTTAGGACAAAGAAATATTTCTCTATGAAATTATTTAATATCCTTCCTTCTGCAATAAAAATAATCTAAAAAAGAACCCACTTCAAAAGAAGCGTTAAGATATGGATTATGGGCGAGGCAAGGAAGAACACAGATATAATGATGCAACCTAACTAAGGATAACCCTAATATTATGTTTTATTTTAGGAATTGCTATATAATTTTCCTCTCGTAATATTTTAACATAACTTACAACAACTTAACTCAAAAAATGAACATACTTAAAAAAAAAACACTTGACCTAACTTATAATTCGTATACAAAGCCATGTACAATGTGACCTTAGAACGGATTGGTATAAATATCATTGCATTCAATGTTAGCATCTGTTTCACTGTCAGCCAATTTAGTTCCTTTAACATTTTTTGTTACTTTTGAAAATCTATTTCGCCTACGCGATAATCTTATTGCTTTGCTTTGAAGAATTTACAATTACGTGACAGATTCAACGTTGGACTACCCCGGCTACCGTGCACACTTTCTGGAATAAAAAGCTATTGTAAACATAACAAAAAATTTGAAAAATGTCACTTTGATCACTTTTCCTCTATTCCAGTCGTATTTATATCAGGATGACGAATCACGAAACCCAACCGCGGTGGAGTGCGGTGAAAATTTTGCGATTATTATATGAACTTACTATGAAGAATATGAGATTTGATAAATCTTGTAATGTACAGTGAAAGCAGTATTGGAAAATAATGCGGCTGGCGTTATTATTAGGCTAGCGACTGTACAGTTGAAATTTAAGAACCCGACTACAAATTATTAAGATATTCCGACCGACGGATGTCGTTCGTTATGCAGAATTACTGGCTAATTTAATGAATGGTTTGAACTAACGAAGCCTCATAGAATTGAAAGAATTCGTATACGCGATCCATAGACCTAAATAATTTTAATAAAATTTCAACTAAGATACGACCAATTTATTCCGTTCGATCTTTGAAAAACGAAAATGATTGAAATATGAATAAAGACCTCATTAACTAATTAAATCCCGTTTAGTCTCAAAAAGTAAATGCAGACCGTCAATGCATATTTAGGTTGATATTTCAATTCAAAACTGGCAATTCATTTATATTAATATTTGTCGTTTGACATTTCGGAATGTGAGCAGTGAAACCTTGCTCGATATATTGAAAAAAATACGAGTGTGCTTTAGACCATACGACTGAAGTAAAACTTATATGAGACGAAGAGAGAAAGAAAATGTGCGCGCGCACTGCCCTCTCTTGCTACTACAGTATGATACAGACAATAGTCATGCACTGTGTCTTAGATATACGAAACGTAACTGGCTATGAGAGAAAGAGAGAAATAAAATGTGTGCTCGCACCTCTCTCTCTTGCCCCTACGGTAATATACGAAACGTAACTCTCTCTCTTTCTATCTTAACTAACTTATATCTCCCTCTCAACTTCCGTTCGACTCGCCCGACACTTTTCGTAACGCTCTCATCACGCATTCACCAGCTTACTCCTCAAGTCAAGCTTGCGTAAAGAAGTATTACTCCAAAAATCGTCGGAAGTTACGCCTGATATCGACGTTATCGATTTCTCTGCAATACATAGATTGCATCTATTGTAGAACTCGAGTTTCGCATCAACAACACGTTTAGCAACATGGAACAAGATTTGTCAAGATATCACCAAGTTTAGCAACATTCGCAGAAGCCGCAGCCGGCTTGAATGGTAAGTTCTCGAACGTACCATACAAATACTAAGTACCTAGTTAGTAGGCATGTAAGATGCATGAATATGCAAGAAATTGCGAAATCCGTATCGCGTGAAATTGCTCGTTCTCGCACATTACACATTATGGACGACCGATTGTTTAAAATGTACACCAAATTAAATTACGTTTTTCTTGGTGATTATTTTTTAGATTTGAAAATAAAGCCTGAAATGCTATTCCCTAAAATTTGTGATAAGAGATCGTTCTCCCGCGACCCGCGAGATGTCCTATCAGATTTGTGTGATTTTCTACAGCTGTTAAATGAATAAATAATCATGCATACTTGCAGGAATTCGTGTTTAAAATGACCCAAACTAAAATACGTGACAGCTCACAGCTGAAATTTTGACATCGGCCGATAGAAAAAGCAAATAACAGCCGTAGAAAATCACACAAATTTGACAGCACTTCTCGCGGGAGAACGATCTCTTATCACAAATTTTAGGGAATAGCCTTTCAGGTGTTTTTAGCCATTCTACGACAGTTTAACCCGTATAATCACAGGAGACCCAAGTTGTCCCAAAACATCATATGCCGTTATAATGACAGGAGACCCAGATTATCCCAGAGCGACCGTGCATTATTAAAAGTTAGATACCTCTCTTCCTGTCATGCAAACATTTATGATTTATTTTATTGTTAGAAAGCGAAAGAAATAATGCTTCTTATAGCGTTAGGAATATATGAGCTACTAGCTGGTACCCGGCATGCGTTGCAATGCCATTGAAAGAAATAAATTGATTCTCTCTGCGTGTTCTTTCCCGTGCGTCCCCGTCCACCTCCTTAGCCCCCTTCTCTCCTGCGTTCACCTTCCACCTTCCCCGCCTTCCCCCTTCCTCGTCACCCCTCCCGCGAACCCCACCTCTCCCGTTCCCCTCTTCGTCCTGCCTTTCCTCTCTGCCGCAAAAATACACACATTTTCATTTATACAAATTTCATAACGCCAGAGCTAACCATTATATAAGCCTATAACCTTCACGGGCGTACGCACAACATATCACCAAATTTTCAGCGCAATCGGATGAACGGTATGGCAGCGCATAAAATACGAACAAACAATTATTGATTTTTATGTATAAATAATAAGATATTGGTCAGATATTTTACAAACTCGATCACAAGTGACGATTTTATTTTGCGCCAATTTGTGACGTAACAAACAATTAATTTAAAAATAAAATTGTATGAATGTGATAAAAAGTGAAGTTACAGTTTTATTACAAATTTTCTTAAGAAAAGGAATCTGTATTGAAAATTTTAAGTTTCTTTCATTTTACGCACTTTTTCGGGGAATCCCCAGGTACGTATTTTTAAGCTAATTTACATTTTCAATATAAAAATTTTAATATTTAAAAACAAAAATGTTGATTTCTAATAAACACATCGCTAAGATTATTTTATCTAGATTTTAGAACACATTTTTTTTTTGTTTTTGCAAAAAGGTTAAAAATAACCAATAAAAAGTAACATTTTAAGCGCGTGGGAAGAACCGAGAATTTTGCGGGCAAATCTCGACAGGCAAAAGTAATTATTTTCTCATTGTTCGAAGGATTAAAACATATTTATTCCTGTGATAGTAAGGGAGTTACAGCGATCTATATGTGGGCTGGGACAAATTTGGTCTCCTGTGATTAAACGGGACCGCTTAAGCTCCACTGGTGAATGCAATCGCTGTATTATCACAAACAATACTGTAAGCTTTACTGTCTTTTATCTGTCTCATTTGGTTTGATTATATTACTAACACACTGACTTGTGACTAGGTTGCTGTACTGAACTCCATCGTACTGTTTTGTCCAATTCCCCATCATGGGGGTGGATAGACCCGGTCCCTGCATCCAGTCAGGTGGCAGAATTCCAGTAGGGCCGTCCCACTGACGCCCGTGCCTCCCCCGGCGTCATGAGCGAGCCTGAGGAATGTTCGCGCGAGTCCGATTCCCTTCCGTCCTGCCTCCGGTGATCCGAGGCTCACTTCATTCCCCAGGGTCTTTGGGAGTATCTCCCCCCCTTTCCACAAACACTTCTTCAAGGGTATTCTTGGGAAACCGGCTAAGGGACGCGGGTGTTTGGGCACGTTGCGGCCAGGCCACTTGTCCGCTCATTCTCGCCGGGACTGCCCCGCGATAGTGGGACAAACTGCCCCCGATATCTTTCTTTTTATATATTTTCTTTGGTTTTAATCTTACTTACACATGTAAATATTTTGTTTTTATTTCACTGTAACTAGATGCTGAACTAACAGGCGAACACATCTATGATGTGTCTTTATCTTGTTAATTACTGCAAATGTAAGTATGCATACATTTTTCTTCTTACTAACAATCATGCATGCAGGGACATTGGAGGGTCTAGATTTGTTTAAAAATAAATGTAGCTTCCTTTTTACAAAAAAATAGAGTCCTGACGTGTGCGGCTAAGGAGGTTAAACAATCAGTTTCCTCACACAGCCGTTGGGAAAGTGGTGGGGTCCCCTCCAATGTAAGCTTTACTGTACTCTTCCAAAATAAACGAACACAATGGAGCAGCTTTCTGGACCACCTCAAATTGTACAGAAACCACGATCGGAACAAAGATACAGATTGTGGCTTGGTTCACTTAGTGCCGGTACCGTTATCTGCACAGAGCCGAGCATTACCACATTACCAGGTCAGCGTGAACAGTGAGCAGTGAGCTTGCAGATTACTTGCTGCCAGCTGCCTCCAGAGAGGTCACTTGCGAGGCGAGTGCATACTAAATTCTTGACTAATTATACGTTATATCTATTTCAGTGGCGCATCCAGGGGGGAGCGGGGGGTGGGTATTCCCAGGTTAATTAAAAAAATTATAAATCGATCGTCCAATTGATTATCTGACATCTGAAAAATTTTTAGAGGCAACGAGGAAAGCAATATTCGAATAAATTGTCCGTGTTTACACAATAAATATATATAAATATATTTTTTTATATGAATACCGCACAAGAGTCCCAACTGCTCCCGTCTGGGGCCAGTGAGACTATGGCATCCCCAATTGGGGTATGTTGTGAGGCTGAAGGTAGTGGGGAAGGGAAGATGGGAAGAGGAAAGTGGGAAGTACCTGGCTATTCAGATCTGGTCACCAAACACGGCTAAAGCCATTTCAAGCAACTTTTCAATTCTGAATGGTGGTCTTACACCAGGACGATACTGAGAGAATCTTACACTCTGGAACGTGCCGCAAATATACTATACTAGCTTTTCCCCGCGGCTTCGCTCGCATGGTATTACGGGAAATTAATGTAGCGGTTGAACTTATCAATTATCCCCCCTCCTCCCTACACCCACCCCCTCCCGCATTCCATACATTCATTCCCTTACATTCAGTTTTCAAACATCTCGCCTGCCATCTAAATTTCATAAAGCTATAACTCAAAGAAAAAAAGAATTATCCAATTTTGTTCATTCATCCGGAATTTATGCGCTTACAAACATTTCGGATGTTTATTTTTAATTAAATATTTGGAAGTTTGTTAATATAATAAAAAATTACACTATTTATCATTCAGTCTTTATAATCGTTACGAATTGTATGTTTAATGTGGGAACTCTTATCTGACATTTATTCCAAAACAGAAGCTTGTCAAAAAAAAAAACAAAACATATTCTAATATTTGAATTTTCTGGAGCAGTAGCTGACCAGGGGGCTGAGTACCTACCAGCTTAGAACCCACAGATATATCAACATCGTTTCCATGGAAACGATTTTTTTCTGACGTTAGCAAAACTCGCTTTTGTTAGCGACAGAAAACGTATAACAAATATAATATATTAATATTTATAATTTCATAACGCCAGAGCTTGCCATCATATACAGACTATAGTCTTCGCATATAATTTAGCTTTCTATTGGTGAATGAATTTTTAAAGTATTTTTATTGGTTAATGCGTGAAAGCATCATAAACAAACTCGAGCAGTTTCAAATAACACAAATTAATAAAATAAATTTTTGTTATTGTTTTTGGGGTGTTATGCCGTGTTTCGCTACCTCCTTCTTTAGCCAACGTTTCGGACAGCGTTACAGTGTCCATCATCAGGGCAGATGACCTGGTCCCTGATGATGGACACTGTAACGCTGTCCGAAACGTTGGCTAAAGAAGGAGGTAGCGAAACACGGCATAACACCCCAAAAACAATAACAAAAATACTTTTTGGCCGTGAAAACCTAAAAACATACCTAATAAAATAAAATTTATTTGCCACGCTGGGATTCGATCCCGCGACCTTCGGGATGCTAGTCAAGAGCCTTACCGCAGGACTACGCCGGCCGTCAAATATGCCATAAAATAACAAAGGGAGGCATAATTGTCAGGTAATATATTTATCTTTTTATTAATTTCAATGCCCCGATGGGCTTTTACATGAATAGTGTATAACACCGAAACTGTTTTAAAATAAAAAAAGATGAATTTGAAGAAATAACCATCACATGAATGGTAGGTATAAAGATAAATAATAATGTAATACAAGAGATGAGAAAGTTTTTAAATTGCAGATGGTATTTAGTATGACATTTTGAAATATCCTTCTAGTGAGACAGAAAACATCAACATTTTGTTTAATTCACTACAAGTTTTGGTGCATTAAATTGATTTGGTGGTGTTTATGAGTAATCTGAGTATTGTACCAGATAGTAATGATTTTGAAGAAAAAATTTCTGATTGATATTATATATACCCAAGTTTGCTTTTCAAAATTTATTAATTAATTAATCAAAATTCTATCGAAATTTTTCGTTAAAAATACAAAAATTATTTTTTTTCAAAATTAGTGGCAATGTGGCACTATCATTATATGTACTATGTTAAGCACCATGTGCTGTATAAAAAAGCGAAATATTCAGGTCCCTAATTATGTACCCCTATTTTATTTAAATTGGCTTGTTCACAAGTACCTACGTAAGAACACCTGTACAACGTACGAAGATTTTTTCAATATTTTAACAGTAAATTGAAATAACACAGGGGTGCCCGGGTTCATGGGGTGAGGTTTGTTCCAGGTCTTGGAGACGGATGAGTAGGACACACTGAACCCCAGATTCCTACCCACTCTTTAAACCCTTTTCCTTCCCAGAACTCTCCCCTCCTTCTTTTCCTTAAAAATAAACCCTCCACACAGCATCCCCAAAGATGACATAGGCCCTGAGGAAAATTATTTTCCTCAGGGCCTCCCGTGTGGAGCTCATGTAAAAAAAAAACACAATAATTTTGTTTGTATCCACGATTTATTTAATGTTTCCACTACCGACCGGTTTCGCTTTACATAAGCATCTTTAGGGTATTAAAATTAAACAGTTTTATTTTCATACCCTGAAGATGCTTATGTAAAGCGAAACCGGTCGGTAGTGGAAAAATTAAATTCGTGGTTACAAACAAAATTATTTACAGAATGAAACAAGTTCTTTGTTTAAAACCACTTTATTTAAATTTATATTCGTCGACCGGTTTCGGTCGAACTCGACCTTCTTCAGGACAATAAACATATAAACTAAATTAAAGTACAGAGTTAAGATAATGAGGTAAACACAAAAGAAAGAGAGAGCATATAAGAGAGAGAGAGAGAGAGAGCATCAGATAATGGTTGGGGGCGGGGTAGGAGGAGGGGTCAAGGGAGGGTGGGGGTTAGAGAGGGAGAAAGGGAATAACTTTAAAATGGGACTGTTGGTTAATTCTAATTGTTTGTTTAAAATTTGGCAATTATTTTTCTTTGATTTTAATATTTCTAAAGCTTTTAACAAAATTATTGTTTTATTTCAATTTATAATATGTGAAACCACAAAGTTACTACTTTCTACCAGAAAATATTTTAACCCCTCCCCCCCCCCTCTCCTTTCCCACAAGAAAAGATCCTGGTTGCGCCACTGGTCTGTATTGTATCTGCTACTGACTGCACCGTTGCTCACACCCTACCTTCACGCGCTGAGGTGAAAGTCATGCGAGGAACGGTAAAGTCTTCTCAACAAACTAACAAACAATAAATTTTGAAGAGAAGGATTGGAACTAAAACGGTTCTAAAATAAAGGCAGAAGTCGTATTCACGTCATCGTGGAGCATTCGGAAGGAACGCACGTCCTAACTAGAGAATACAATCCCGAGCATGTTTTTTAATCCCGGGATTTTCTATTCGTAATCCCGGAATGCAGGTACTATCCCCGGATTAGGAAATGTGATTTATAATTGAGATAAAATAAAATAAAAGCATAGATAGTAAGTTCTTTAATTTTTTTTATTTTTTTTGCATGAATACCTCACAAGAGTCCCAACTGCTCCCGTCTGGAGCCAGTGAGACTATGGCATCCCCAATTGGGCTATGTTGTGAGGCTGAAGGTAGAGGGGAGGGGAAGGAGATGAAAAAGAGGAAGGTGGGGAGTACCTGGCTATTCAGATCTGGTCACCAAACACGGCTAAAGCCATTTAAAGCAACGTTTCAATTCTGAACGGTGGTCTTACACCAGGGCGATACTGAGAATATGTTCCACTCTGGAACGTGCTGCAAATGTACTATATATTATTTTTAAATGAATAAATTGTGAAATAACACAAATTAATCAAATAAAATTTATTTGCCACGCCGGAATTCGATCCCGCGACCTTCGGAATGCGAGTCAAGAGCCTTACCGCTGGACTACATCGGCCGTCAAATATTATTTATTAATGATACATGATATTAACACAAAACAACTTATCTATACAAATATTATAAATGCGAAAGTGCGGGCGTTTGTTTGTTACGATTTCACGCCTAAACCACTAAATCGATTTCAATAATTATTTCAACAATAGAAAGTTACATTATATGCGAGTAATATAGGCTGTACATAATGGTAAGCTCTGGCGTTGTGAAATTATAAATATTAATATGTTATATTTATTAATACGTTTATTGTCCCGTACAAAAGCGAGTTATTGATAACGTCAGAAGAAAAGCAAAACAAATCGTTGTCTTCGTAACTGCGTTGATATAATTGCGGGAAATTTTATTTCAGGCGTCGATGTTAATATCTATCTATATAAATAAAAATGAATCTCCGAAATGTTTGTACGCGTACAACTTCCCAACAAGTCAAGGCGCAACGGATTACGGAATGCAAACTAGACCTGCTTGTGGCAATCCTATATCGCGCTATATTGTTTATGTTAACAGGTTAGAAAGAGTTCAGGAGCGATTTCTCAAGTTCCTCAATTTTAAATCATTCAACATATACAACTCTTACGACGAAATCGAGAAACATTTTCGAATCACAAAACTATTCAACAGGAGGCTTGTCGCTGATCAGATGCTCCTGTACAAAATTATTAACTCAAAAGTTGACTGCCCGGATTTGCTACACAAAATAAATTTCCACACGTCCATTCGATATAGTAGACAAAATACCCTTTTCTATATTGATAGATGCAACACCAATTCCAATCAAAATGAATTTATGCAAAGGACATGTAACTACTATAACAACAAATTTGCAAATATAGACACACGTGCTGACGTATTTACTGCTAGTTACTGTCGCTACAGAACTTCACTGTATAACATTCTAGGTACGAATAACACATGAATTAATTGTATCTAATATTTTTATATTACTTGCGTGGCAACTTTCCCTTATCCCTCTCCTCCCCTTACCCTTCCCAACCCAAATACCTATTTTGCAGTCTATTTCAGTTATAATCACACTTATTTTAATGTTGTGTATTAGTTTACCATTTGTTGAATTCACATTTGTACTCTGATTATTTTTTTAAATATTCTAGTTTATATTCAGTTAGTCTTGTTTCTAAATACCTATCTGTGAACATTAATAATTGGTCTGTTTTTTTATCATCCTCTTATGTTTATTGTATTACTAAGACTGTTAATGTTCCTTAAATAAATAAATAAATAAATCCTGAAAATCCCGAGATTAGCCAAAGTGCAGTCACGGTATTTTCGGGATCGAAAATTGGCCGGGATCCCGGGACCCCGGGATTCGAGATCCAGGGATTGTATTCTCTAGTCCTAACTTGCTTCATAAAATATTGATGGGTGACAATGACCATTTATATATATTTAAGCAAAATGTGTTTGAGTTTTAGTGAGATGTCTATGTATTGCTGTATTAAGCGTGGGAAATGTTTGAAACTTTCAAAATACCTTCTTTGAACCTCCGCAAAGGTTTCTGGATTATTACAACCACATGATAATACATCTGAAAAGTTTTTTAATCATCACAAAAATTCTTGCGAAACTGTCAAAAATTTAAAAATGGCATTTTGCAAAACAATGATTGTTAAGTCAAAATTCAATTTTCAGAGTTCAAAATTCAAATTTCAAAATTCAAAATGCGTTTTACACGCGGTAGAAGTGAAACCTTCAGAAAACTAAAGTAGACAAAAGGGAGGCTACGAAGCACCGCACAAATTAATACGATGTGGGAGGCGGGTATGGGTACCGCCGCCCCGGAAACCATTTATTGGATAACGAACACCTCCGGCATAGGTCACATTGGTTCGCAACGTTTGGTAACTTAGCAGGGGCGCCCGGGTTCATGGGGTGGGGTTTTTCCGGGTCTTGGTGGCGGATGCATCTGCCCACCAACTGCGTGGCAGGCCGGATCGAGAGAGAACGGTCGAGGGAATACCTTTGACTTCTCCAGCCATACTCTCTGAGAATATCGTTTTGCGCCGCAGTTGAAGGGATGGATTCATACGTCCGTCACTCCTGGACACACTAACACCCAGATTCCTACCCAACTCTCACACCTCATTCCTTCTCAGAACTTCCTCTTCTTATTTTCCTACAATACCCTCCCCACAACATTCCCAAAGATGATACAAACCCTCCTATGTGGAGCTAAAGTAAATGTAAAAAAAACCAATGATGCGACCGACAGGCTACGAAGCACCGCACAAAGAGGAGACCGATTATATTTTCTCATTCTCTCGCATGCTAAATACTGTACAATGGGTTTGTCTCTTTTTAGTGTGGCTATTTTTCGTTTCATCGAGTTTCAAATCACAACGGTGCTAAAAAAATTGTCGCTTCAAAAAGGTTTCCTTACAAAGGTTCAAAACAATTTCTAAAAATAAACGATGCGAGGCGATGTGAAAAGTCGGTGACGACCGCAAACGGGAATGACTAGAATATTAGCAGAAACTTTATGAAAGGGCAAAAAAGCAGTATTTTAGTTTTATTAAAACACATTTCCATTTTATGGCGGCTTGTACAGATAGTTGACCTTTACCTTTACATCTATTTTAATGGTAGATTTGTACCAGATATCTGCACAGTATTTCATGCACACTGTAGGAACTGAAATGTCAGACGGTCCATAAAAATCAGGACATGAAAATATGGCGACTGGACAACTCAGAATCTCTTTTCAAAAGTCATTTAGAGTGATTTATTTATTTATTTATTTATAAATAAACGCCCTTTTTCGGGGCTTTTACATATATAGCATAGAAAAAACATTTTATTGTACATAACTGAACTGCCTCAATAACAATATTTTAAATTTATTCAAAGATAAATTGAAGATGTCCACTGACTTGGTATAATTGTTTACCTCCATTAGTATTCTGGGCAAAGAGGAATACATATGGTAGTTAGTCCCAGAATTTCTGCACTGAAATAAATCCTGACTTCTAGTATTACGAAGTGGAATTCGGAAGCTTATCAATTCAAGTAATACCGGACTATCAACTAAATCATTTAGAATTTTATATAAAAATACCAAGTCAGTGAAAATTCTTCTGTCTGACAATTTAAGCATATTCATATCGTTTAAAAGTGTGTTGTAGTTTAACATATTTGCTGAAATACCCATTTTAAAATTTAGAAAACGTAAGAATTTGTTTTGTATTCTTTCAACAGCTTGTACGTGCATATTATAATGAGGATTCCAGACAGGAGAATTGTACTCAAGTTGGCTTCTAACATAAGCAAAATATAACATTTTAATACACTTTATATTGTTAAAGTTTCTAGTTAGCCTAGTTATAAACCCCAACATTTTTAAGCCCTTATTACAGATTTCTGTTATGTGGTGATGAAAAAAAATAATTAAAAAATTGTTTAAAACGATATTATTTAAGCGAAAATTGTGAAAATGTTTTACAAAGCACGACTCGCTTAAAATAGGGCAAAAATCTCGTGGGGAATGCCTAAAAAAATAGCATTAAATAGCCTCCCAAAAACTAGGTGTACTGTACAGGGCCCGCAGATACTTTTATAGTACACAACTGCTAACCCTGTTCAAACGCAAGTGCGCCCCACGGTTGAATTTGTCTCCCACCTTAACGAACGGATTGCAATCTTTAGAGCACAGGCGTCGGGTGGGAATGCTATCCCTGTTCTACCGGTATTTTAACGGAAGGTGCTCCGAGGAACTAGCGTCATTGATTCCTTCGGCACCGGTGCATAGTCGGGAGACACGCCAGACGCGAGCCCAACATATGTACACGGTTGACATTTGTCACATGAGAACGGGTCGTGTTTTCGACTCGTTCTTGAGTTTAACAGCTCGGCTATGGAACGATTTGCAGGCCTCTGTGTTTCCTCCCTCCTACAATATGGATCTCTTTAAGACCAATGTTCATTCCTTCCTCTCCCCAAAAAGACCCTCCACACAGCATCCCAGATGGCTTAGGCCCTGAGGGAAATTATTTTCCTCCGGGCCTCCAAAAAAACAGCCTTTAAACAACAGACTTTCTAAAAAACCTCGTGAAAATTTTATTCAATTGATAAACGGCCGCGGATATGAAAACATTACTAATTAAAAAATGTCAAAAAAATTGTTCATGTGAAGATATATATATATACACTGCTTACACAGCCAGAGGGGGTAGTTTATCTGTCATATATGACTGTTGTATTTATAATTTCTGAACTAATTTTGGAATTTTTCCAACGTATTTTAAATGTCTTTAAGTATTTCTTGTTTTTGAAGATGTCGTAAAATCATATACCTTTATAGAAACTAGATAAAATTACCTTTTAGATTTTTGTATCTGAAATATACTCGAATTTAAAAATTGCAGTATTTTAAGCTTCAACGTGAAAAAAAGTTGAAAAAAACACCTTACCGTAAACATATTCTATTAAATGGTCGAAAAATTTCTGAAAATTCAAAAATTAAAACACGCAGTCCTCTTATTTAATGAATTTGGAAGAAAACTGTCACTTCACTTTTTATCTCGTTCGTACAATTAAAAATTACAAAAAAATATTACAATAATTCCGAAAGGATAACTGAAAATATCTGACATCTTGGATTCATTTTTATGCAATTAAAACGTCGATTTCCCGAATTCGTATTTATTTACAAACACACACGGCTTTTACATTTTTAAATAATATTACTTTCTTGTAAGTTTTATTAAATTTACGCGGAAAAGTTATTTAAAAAATAAATTGTCAGTAATAACCTAAAACCTTCCGTTAGCAAAACTAAATTATTAACAAAACATTATTTAAAGAACTAAAATTGAAAAAAATAACACCAGTACTGGTAATTATGTTGAATTACACTAATATCGTAGTAAATTGATCATTTAAACGGAAATTTCATTAAAAAACATTAAACTAACTGCGAGTAAATTTCCGTATGTCACAAAATGAAATTCTCCCGCGAAGCGGTGAAAAAGATGGCCGCGGCGCCTGCGCAGATCTAGGTAAATTCAATGCGACCAACATAAAAATCATAAAAAACGTGATATTGTTATTAGTAAAGATGCAAAAATGCCGTTAAGCGGGCAAACAACAGATACGCCGTTTAACGATCGTTAAGGCGTTTTGTTATTAGTAAAGCTGAAAGTGTTTAAGGTACATATGTAATAAGTTGAATAATAAATAATAATATAATAAATCAATAAAGGATCTAATGCGAAATTATATTCCATAATAAAGCGCCTGCATATGCTTGGTAATAAATATGTTGTTGATGATGTGATAAATATTGAATTATCAACATACAAACATTATTTAATTAAAGCTGTTTGTCAGCGCTTCTCAGTTAGATTATAATCAAATATAGTTTGAATGTTTATATTCTTCATCAATGTTTACTTATTTTAAAAATTTATTATTGTTTTGGATTTGGATTTCTAAATTTATTTTTGTTACGTTCTATACGTAGTTATTTTTTTAGTTCAAAATATCTTGTAGGTGTACATGTATATGAAGTTTTCTTTTTCTTCATATTTGTATTTTTAATGGCTTACTATTTCTACTTTATGCTGTCACTTCAATATGTACTTTTTAATTTTTTGGCATACGAATATTTTTTTCTTAATTAAGTAAATTCAGTATCCATTTCAAATTATTGTAATTCCTGTGTAAAAGCCGTTAATCGGCGTTAATTCATAATAAATAAATAAATAAATTGTTAGAAATGCGGGAAGCCGGGCCTTAAATAGATGATGTTGGGTTAGGTTAGGTTAGAAAGTATGATTACAATTACAATTTGGGAGGCGGGAATGGGTACCGCCGCCCCGGGAACCTTTATTGGATAACCAACACCTCTGCCACAGGTCACCCCAAGTGGTTCGCTACGTTTGGTGATTTAGCAGGGGTGCCCGGGTTCATGGGATGAGGTTTGTCTAGGTCTTGGAGGCGGATGACCAGGACACACTAAGCCCCAGATTCCTATCCACCACTTAAACCCTTTTCCTTCCCAGAACTCTCCTCCCCTCCCTTTCCTTAAAAAAAAAAAACCCTCCACACAGCATCCCCAAAGATGACATAGGCCCTGAAGGAAATCATTTTCCTCTGAGCCTCCTGTGTGGAGCTCATGTAAGAAAAAAAAATGATACAGTTAAAAATGACGGAATCGGATAAAGACACCTTAGCTCAGTGGTCAGAGCTATCGCCCGGAAAGCGAAAGGTCCTGGGTTCGAGTCCCAGAGGTGCCAATATCTTTTTCTGATTTTTCTGTCTTAAAAAAATAAGATATGTAAAAACCATTTTCAAATAAAAATAATTTTTATTATTATTCTTGGTCTATTGCACCATTATTTTTTGAAATAGGCCAAGCCATGTGAGATTAGTGCTTGTGCGAGACCAGTTTAAGAGAGAATATATTTATGAAGGAGTTAAGAAAGCAGTGCAGTAAGTAAAGACAGAGCACTTACGTGCATCATAAAAAGGACATAATCATGTATGGATCATCGAATGGATGGAGAAAGGAGAAGATCAGAAAAATGAGGCGCAAGTTGATTTGGTCAATGTATGAAGCAAAGTGTGTACGCTAAAACAGTGTGCTGGTTGTGTTGGTCAATGTATGAAGCAAAGTGTGTACGCTAAAACAGTGTGCTGGTTGTGTTGGTCAATGTATGAAGCAAAGTGTGTACGCTAAAACAGCGTGCTGGTTGTGTTGGTCAATGTATGAAGCAAAGTGTTTACGCTAAAACAGTGTGCTGGTTGTGTTGGTCAATGTATGAAGCAAAGTGTGTACGCTAAAACAGTGTGCTGGTTGTGTTGGTCAATGTATGAAGCAAAGTGTGTACGCTAAAACAGTGTGCTGGTTGTGTTGGTCAATGTATGAAGCAAAGTGTGTACGCTAAAACAGCGTGCTGGTTGTGTTGGTCAATGTATGAAGCAAAGTGTTTACGCTAAAACAGTGTGCTGGTTGTGTTGGTCAATGTATGAAGCAAAGTGTGTACGCTAAAACAGTGTGCTGGTTGTGTTGGTCAATGTATGAAGCAAAGTGTTTACGCTAAAACAGTGTGCTGGTTGTGTTGGTCAATGTATGAAGCAAAGTGTGTACGCTAAAACAGTGTGCTGGTTGTGTTGGTCAATGTATGAAGCAAAGTGTGTACGCTAAAACAGTGTGCTTGTTGTGTGGAGTTAATCCTGCTTGCTATCCAGAGCTAGGAGGCAGACGAGGCTGTGCCTCCCCAAAAAAATAGATAATAAAAGGGGAAAAAGTTACGATATACACTTATCCATACATCCAAATATAGTAAAACTTTCATTTTAATGTTACCAATTCATAAATTGTATACGTCTTAAACCGTCAGGTCTATTTGTTCGGTTTGAATTCATAGCTTGAATGTATGCTAGCGAAGGTAAGGTTAATTAATCACAGATAACGTTGATAAAAACCTTTTTCGTTGACAATTTTTAGGCGGTCTTGGTAGCTCTTCAAGATCTGTACCGACGGGGCTGCAACACTCCTCGGGAGTCCCTGCGGTGGATGGCAAATCTACCAGGAGCACAGAATGAATGCGCCACATACCTGAACCTCGTGGGGTGTATCGCCGCCATCCTCACGGCGGCCACATAGTCTGACACCATGTCCGCGCAGAGCAGCTCCGGTCTGTCGCAGTCCGGCTTGCCCGGGCACCAGGCCCTATGCCGGCGGGACTGCAGCACCCCTCGGGGGTCCCTGACGAGGAGAAGGATCCGAGGACCAGAACTGTGGAAAATACAAGGAAAACCGACATTAGTAAAAGTGTAGAACAGGCAATGGCAAAAAACTCAAGAAACCAAAAGATCCTAAATAATCTGTAGAGTCCTATAAAATGGACAAAAGGAAACCGGCACGAGTGGCTGTATTTCCTGGAGGCGGTCAGGACTCATCAAGGGTTCTGGATTCAATGATTTTTACTCATATATATTTATTTAGAATTTACAATACTGGTGTTTTTTCGTTTTGTTTTAAGAAAAAAGAAAATAAAGATTTAAGATTTCATAAGTAAACATAACAACAAAAAAAATCACAAATTAACAAATGAATGAAAGCAGTTAAGAAGAAACACAAACATCGTCGTAGCTTCAAATCGTAGGCAAAGAGTAAAACGTGGACACTGTAGAAAATGCTGGTAACGTAAATGATGAATATCTTAAATAAATAATAAAGGTCTAAGGAACGAACTCTGGTATCCAAATTGTAATATACATGTACAAGCTGTTGAAAGAATACAAAACAAATTCTTACGTTTTCTAAATTTTAAAATGGGTATTCCAGCAATTATGTTGAACTACAACACTATTTTAAACGATATGAATATGCTCAAATTGTCAGACAGAAGAATTTTCACTTAATATAAAATTCTAAATGATTTAGTTGGTAGACCGGTATTGCTTGAATTGATAAGCTTCCGAATTCCACTTCGTAATACTAGAAGTCAGGATTTACTTCAGTGCAGAAATTCTGTGACTAACTACCGTCTGTATTCCTTTTTGCCCAGAACACTAATTTATTTATTTATTTATTTATTTAAGGAACATTAACAGTCTTAGTAATACAATAAACATAAGAGGATGATAAAAAACAGACCAATTATTAATGTACACAGATAGGTATTTAGAAACAAGACTAACTGAATATAAACTAGAATATTTAAAAAAATAATAAGAGTACAAATGTGAATTCAACAAATGGTAAACTAATACACAACATTAAAATAAGTGTGATTATAACTGAAATAGACTGCAAAATAGGGATTTGGGTTGGGAAGGGTAAGGGGAGGAGAGGGATAAGGGAAAGTTGCCACGCAAGTAATGTAAAAATATTAGATACAATTAATTCATGTGTTATTCGCACCTAGAATGTTATTGTACAGTGAAGTTCTGTAGCGACAGTAACTAGCAGTAAATACGTCAGCACGTGTGTCTATATTTGCAAATTTGTTGTTATAGTAGTTACATGTCCTTTGTATAAATTCATTTTGATTGGAATTGGTGTTGCATCTATCAATATAGAAAAGGGTATTTTGTCTACTATATCGAATGGGCGCGTGGAAATTTATTTTGTTTAGCAAATCCGGGCAGTCAACTTTTGAGTTAATAATTTTGTACAGGAGCATCTGATCAGCGACAAGCCTCCTGTTGAGTAGTTTTGTGATTCGAAAATGTTTCTCGATTTCGAAGAGTTGTATATGTTGAATGATTTAAAATTGAGGAATTTGAGAAATCGCTCCTGAACTCTTTCTAACCTGTTAACATAAACAATATAGCGCGGGTTCCAAACCTGTGAACAGTATTCCAGGTGAGGACGAACATGTGAATTGTAGAGAATCAGATAAGTCTTAGTGTTTTTGAAAAATTTGCATGTTCTCAGTACGAAACCCAATAATGGAGGGAAACAATTATACAAAGTCAATGAACATCTTCAATTTATCTTTAAATAAAATATTGTTATTGATGTAGTTCAGTTAAGTACAATAAATATGTATTTTTCTAACTATGCTCTATATGTAAAAGTCCCGAAAAGGGGCGTTTATTAAAAATAAATAAATTTGTAATACTTGATACGACCCATGCTCACGAAGCTAGTCACTTTACTGACTTTACAACGAGCGAAAGAGAAAGATGCGTAAAACATACGTGCGACAGAGAAATGGCTAGGGCGGGGAGGCTTGCCGCTTTTCGGACTTATCCTATTGCGATAATTTCTGTATCGACGTCAAGTCGGCAATTAAGTTTAGCGCTTACTATATCAGGAGACGTTAATAAACCAAGAAGTTGTGAGTTTCCATTCTCGCTTTGCGATGGCAAGAAGAGTTCCAGAAACACGGAATATAAGTTTAAAAATAATTAGATTTGTTCGTTTGGATCGCCAGTGTTTGCATATTTTAATACAATCTAGTTTTAGTCCTGTCTAGACTCTGTTAGTATCAATTTTGTACAAAATATTTTCCATTGACGTGTCCAATATTGGCAAAAACATAATTTGCATAAATATTACAAACATCCACCTTCAATTAGGTGCTCAAACTTTAACTACGCGACCCACCTAACTAATAAAAATTACTGATCATAAATGGGTGTTTTGTTTATCTTGTAAAAAACAAACAGCCAACAAATTTCAATTTGGGAGGCGGGTATGAGTGCCGCCACCCCGGGAAACATTTATTCGATAACCAATACCCCTGTCATTTCGGACAGCGTTACAGTGTCCATCATCAGGGCAGATGTATAATTGTGATGATGGACACTGTCCACTGTAACGCTGTCCGAAACGTTGGCTAAAGAAGGAGGTAGCTCAACACGGCATAACACCCCAAAAACAAACAACGAAAATACCTTTGGCCGTGAAAATCTAAAAACTCACCCCTGATTTGCTACGTTTGATGACAAATAGCAGGGGTGCCCGGGTTCATGGGGTGAAGTTTGTCTAGGTCTTGGCGGCACATGCGTGGCAGGCCGAATCAAGAGAGACTGGTAGAGGGAGACCTTATGAGCTTTTAGCAGGAACATCGTCTTGCATCGCAGTGGGAGGGACGGATTCATACGTCGGTTTCTCCTGGAGACATTGACCCCCAGATTCCTACCCACCGTTCCCCACCATTCCTCATAACCGTTTTCCTTCTCAGAACCTCCTCTTCTTCTTTTCCCGAAAACGATCATTCCCACACAGCATCCCCAAAGATGACGTAGGTTGTGTGGAGCGAATTAAAAAAAAGCACGTGTAATGCAAACACACGCAAACATTACTTTACTACGGTTACTTTCTTTGGTTTAATATCGACGTTTAATGATGCCAATTAATAAGTTATTAAAGGGGAGAGGAAGAGGAATATAGGATAAGGACAGGAGATGCTCCCGATAAATTCTATTCTCGTGCGTAAGTTTATGATCTTATGCTGCGTATAAACATGAGAAAAAACCGAAAGCCGGACCACGAATATAACAGCGGGAAACGCCGCTTGCGGTTGGGTTAGGTTAGGTTAGGTTAGGTTAGGTTAGGTTAGGCTAGCGGTTTTTTTCTCCTGATTACATGCAGATAATAGAGAATTCCAGTCCAATTTTTTTTAATTTTTTTTTTTATGAATAATGACATTCTAACTTAAATAACTGCATATTTATTTTTATAATTAGTTTTAATAGTTAAAATAAATGTCAAAGTTTTAATTTTTCAAGATCCCCCGAATACCACCGAATCTAGTGTGACGTCATCATGACTAACCGAAGTATGAATTTTCTAGGGAACTGGAATCAGCTGTTCGACTCCCGCCATTTTGAATTTCAGCATTGGAGCGTTTTCATAGACATTACTGGGCAATACGATCGTTTTTTGTACAGTTAAAGTTTTTGAATATTTTAAATAATATAGATAAACTAATACAGATACTTTATTTTTGATACTGAATTATTTAGGCCTAAATTATGTTTCAATAAAAACAAAAACTATTATATGTCCAATTCTCTATAAACCAATAACACAGAATGTCGAACGGCTTGCGTCTTACATGATTTCTATACAACTTTGACCCAGGTGACGCGGCGCGGTGACGTCACGCCGCCAAAATCTAGCAATAGGGTGTTTTAATGACACGTTTTAAAATTGACTTTTTAATATTTTTTTAAAAACTCTACGTTAAATATTATGTAATAAACCTTATATATTCAGAATCAGCGTATATTGGTCTATACGAACATATTTTTTTAAAGCCATAATATTTTTCACTGGAGTTCCTTATTGCTAATAATGTCTTCATTATGATATTTTGTGTTATATTGCGCACACATATGGAGATTTGGGATTTTTTTCTAATAGTTACGTATGTTGGCAAATGAATAAATTTATTTGAACACCACACAAAATTCCCAACCGCCCGGAAGTGCTATTGGTAATCTTGGACCTGCTAGTGAGTATTTTATAAGATCTAGAGAAGAGAGGAGACGAAGGAGATGTGAAAAAAAAGTTGCGAAGTACTTTATTTTATTTTATTTTATTTGGAAAACCAACAGTTTTACAATTGTTTATAGTGTATGACAAAATATGTGTTAATTTTTAACCAATAATAGGTTTTCACTGACGTGTGCTAAATTATTTAGTGAATATTAAGGAGAAAAAGTTTGAAAAGCTATGCGGATGGGATGGTGGGAGGGAGGGGAAAGGGACGGATCTATTCTGTGTATATAGTAGTGTGTATGTGTAAATGTTATTTATTCATTTTAAGTTTGAAAATGTTAGGTACTGTGTTAAGTATGTCAAATTCACTGTATAAATTGTTAATGGTATGTGAAGCGCGGTGAATGAATGTATTTTGTTTAGAGTTATTGTTGCATTCAGGGATGTTTAATGCGTGGTTTTGTCTGGTTTGTATGATGGGCACTCTTAATTGAATTCTTTCTAGTAATTCCGGGCAATCTATCTTAGAGGTAGCTATTTTTTGTAAGAAACGTAAGACTTTCCAATGATGAAATCTTGAAGAGTGCAGCTGACTCTTCGTGGCTCAGATGAGGACGATAGCTCCGAAAATCAAGATATCGTAGAAATCGGTTTTGCACTTTCTCAATCCTTCTAAGTGAGAAATATACTTGGGATTGAGAGGCGTACTCCAAAGAACTATGTACATACGCAAAGTAAAGAGTTTTCATGGTATTAATTTTTTCAAAACCTTCACCTGGCTATTCAGATCTGGTTATAAATCGACTAATGCCACTTTAAGCAAAGCTTCGATTCTGATACCTACAAAATGTGAGCCTCGAAACGCATTTTTGAATTTGCGCTTGTCGCGACCCAAAGTTTGGAAAACTCTGAAATATGTACCTACTGAATATGCAAGGTCTATACTTATGTACTGGGGAAAGGCGAGGTCAATATATTATTTTTAGTAGTGAAAATATTTAGTCCATTTTAAATTCCATCTTTTTTGCATAGGTATCTACATAACAACATAAACTTGATAAGCACTCCTTGCTTCAATCACATTCTTACATCGTATATTATGCACTTGATGAAATAAATGGGGATTCTTTTATCAGATACAACAATATTGATTCATTTTCTAATGACGGTAATCGATATATTTGAAGAGGTGGGATTGGGCGCGACATTGAGTAATCTGAAAGTGTGTTGCCTGTCGTATGCTGATGATGCGGTGCTGATTTCTAACAGAATGGAAGATCTACATGCCTAGGATGAACGAAGTATGTACGAAGAATGAGTTAATGATGAATGTAAATAAGCCTAAAGTCATGGTTTTTGAAAAATAGAGTAGGAAAACAGTGATTTTTTATATGAATATCGCACGAGTACCAACTGCTCCCGTCTGGAGCAAGTGAGACTATAGCATCCCCAACTGGGGTATATTGTGAGACTGAAGGAAGTGAGGAGGGGAAGGAGATGGGGGAAAAGGAAGGTGGGGAAGTACCCGACTATTCAGATCTGGTCACCAAACACGGCTAAGGCCATTTCAAGCAACGTTTCAATCCTGAATGGTGGGCTTAAGCCAGGGCGATACTGGGAGTATCTTCCACTTTGGAACGTGCCGCAAGTATACTAAATATTATTTAAATGATTTAATTGTGAAATTACACAAATTAATCAAGTTAAATTTATTTGTCACGCCGGTATTCGATCCCGCAATCTTCGGATTGCGAGTCAAGAGTCTTATCGCTAGACCAGTGTGCAATATAGTTGTGAATGATGAATACTTGGAGCAGGTGAATGAGATTGTGTATCTGGGAGTATATTCGGATTCCACAACGTAATACTAGAAAGTCAGGATTTATTTCAGTGCAGAAATTCTGGGACTATCTACCATATGTCAAATAATTAGATTCTCTCGTATAAAAAATCCAGTGATATTTAATTACTACATTGATGACAATGCTCTTGAAACACTAACACAAGTTAAAGACTTAGGCATCACTTTCCAATCAAATCTTTAATTTGTTAACCACATAACAGAAATTTGTAATAAGGGCTTAAAAATGTTGGGGTTTATAACTAGACTAACTAGAAATTTGAACAATATAAAATGTATTAAACTGTTATATTTTGCGTATGTTAGATGTCAACTTGAATACAATTCTCCCGTCTGGAATCCACATTATAACATACATGTACAAGCTGTTGAAAGAATACAAAACAAATTCTTACGTTTTCTAAATTTCAAAATGGGGATTCCAACAATAATGTTGAACTATAACACTCTGTTAAATAATATGAATATGCTCAAATTGTCTGACAGAAGAATTTTCACTGACTTGGTATTTCTATATAAAATTCTACATAATTTAGTTGATAGTCGGGTATTGCTTGAATTGATAAGCTTCCGGATTCCACAACGTAATACAAGAAGTCAGGATTTATTTCAGTGCAGAAATTCTGGGACTAACTACCATATGTATTCCTCTTTACCCAGAATACTAATGGAAGGAAACAATTACACCAAGTCCGTGGACATCTTCAGTTTATCTTTAAACAAATATAAAATATTGTTACTGAAGCAGTTCAGTTATGTACAATAAATATTGTATTTATTACCATTAATATGTAAAAGCCCTGAAAAAGGGCGTTGATCAATAAATAAATAAATAAATATTTATGTATTTCTCTTTGCCCAGAATCCTAATGGAGGGAAACAATTATACAAAGTCAGTGGACATCTTCAATTTATCTTTAAACAAATATAAAATATTGTTACTGAGGCAGTTCAGTTAAATACTGTATATTTCTTACTATTTATACGTAAAAACCCCGAAAAAGGGCGTCAATTAATTAATAAATAAATAAAAGTATGTTTACGATAGATGGGAAGGCTGATAGAGATATTCAAAGAAGGGTAAATACAGGTAACTCGATTAATGAAGGGCTGAACGCAGTTGCGCTAGCAAAAATTGTCCGAAGAAGTGAAGCTAACAGTCCACAACGGAGTGTTGGTATTTACCCTTACGTACGGCAATGAGGCAATTGCCTTGGCAGAGGAAGGATTTAATTAGACTGAATGCTGTAGAAATGAGATCCCTGAGGCGTACGTGTGGTAAAACCGTGTGAGAAAAATAAGGCTGATGTCAGCTTAATGAGTAAAGGGAAGCTCAGACGCATTGGGCACGTAGAGCAAATAAACAAAGAAAGGAGTGTAAGGAGAATATATGACGTGAATATGAATGGTATAACATGTCGGGTTCGCCTGAGGAAGACAAGGAATCGTCAAGTGAACCAGATACTTGAGTTGGGCCATGTCAAGAATAATAATGAAATAATAATAGAATTCTATACGTATATTAATCAAAATGTGTTTGGGGATTAGTGAGATGTCTATGTATTGCTATATTAAACATATGAAAAGTTTGATACTTTCAAAATACTTTCTCTAATCCCCCGCGAAGATTTCTGGATTATTACGACCACATGACAATACGCCTGAAATGTTATTTAATCATCACAAAAATTCTTGCGAAACTGTCAAAAATTTAAGAATGAAATTTTGCAAAACAATTACTGTCAAATATCAGAATTCAATTTTCTAAACTCTAACTAAATTAATGAATTTATTAGAAGTACTTACATAATAATTTGAATCGAATCAAGAATTAAAGATATTTTAAATAGGAAGATACCTATGTTAGGTTCCAAATTTGATTGATTGTTCTTATAATATAATAAATAAATAAATAAATAAATAAATATACAAAAATGAATATTTGTAATGTATGAAAAATGAAAATTTGAAAGAAAAAAAATGTAATAGGTGGCACGCGAGCTGTTTGAATACTGAATGCACTGGGACTGAATATATGGAACGCGGGAGGGGATTGGCGGGACAGGGGAGCGGGGAAGGGAGAGAGAAGGCAGGGAATGTGGAAGAGAATGCGGGAGGGGAACGGGGACGCACGGGAAAGGACATGCAGGGAGAAACAATTTATTTATTTGAATGTGGCATTGCAACGCATGCCGGGAACCAGCTAGTGTTAAACTAAGAGATTAATTCAAATTAAGAGAAATCGTCTTCGCAAACTTTGACACCTCATATCTCACAACAAGGTAAAGTGAAATTAGAACCCTGTCCAAAGTGACGAGTACACAAATATAAGAAATATATTCGTTGGCGTAATATATATTTTTTAAACACATATTAACCAATAATAATTGCAATAACATCGACTGCAATAACCCAACCTTCAACCGCTTTAATAATAATAATGATTATTATTAAAAAAAGTGAAGTCACTTTGTATATACATATTTACTCTCAGAATAACAGCAGTGGTTTTATAACGGGTTACAGCGTGGGCTAAGATGTCAGGGATATCTCCAGCTTTGATAAAGTAAACAATATAATACATCATTACCGAAGACCTCTCGGCGAGCCTGAGGAATGTTTGCGCGAGTCCGGTTCCTCTCCGTCCTGCCTCCGGTGATCCGAGACTCACTTCATTCCCCAGGGTCTTTGGGAGTATCTCCCCACGCACCCTCCACAAACACTTATTCAAGGGTACTCTTGGAAAACCGGCGGGTGTTTGGGCACGTTGCGGCCAGGCCGCTCGCCGGCTCATTCTCGCCGGGACTGCCCCGCTATAGTGGGACAAACTGCCGCCGATATCTTTCTTTTTACATATTTGAAGTTTTTAAGCTCTTAAAAAAATAAATGTTATTTTAGAAGATAATATCTATACATTCCCACGCCGAAACGCATATAATATGAAATTCCCTCGATAGAATTCCCTGATATTCTAGATGCGAATATCACATGAATTAATTGTATCTAATATTTTTATATTACTTGCGTGGCAACTTTCCCTTATCCCTCTCCTCCCCTTACCCTTCCCAACCCAAATCCCTATTTTACAGTCTGTTTCAGTTATAATCACACTTATTTTAATGTTGTGTATTAGTTTACCATTTGTTGAATTCACATTTGTACTCTTATTATTTTTTTTAAATATTCTGGTTTATATTCAGTTAGTCTTGTTTCTAAATACCTATCTGTGAACATTAATAATTGGTCTGTTTTTTTATCATCCTCTTATGTTTATTGTATTACATTTTCATAATTTTCGCTGCAATTTTATCATTGAAAATATTAGCGCGCTCTGTCCAACATTCGTAATTACATCTCTCCATCTTTTTCTTTTTGAGCCGGGAAGCGTCGCCTTAAGGGGTCGATGCACACGCTTCGCTAATGCGTGTAGCCATTTTATTTTTATATCCTTGGTGTGGAATATTAGGTAGTCCTTCTGTGTTTTTTCATTGCTTGGTAGCTGCCAATTAATAGTGGTACACGAATTAAGGAAGTTACGCGACTCATGAAAGAATTCACGGAGATCTAAATCAGTACGTGAGTCACTGGTTCACCTTCACAGAGCAAATAAATTTTAATAAAAAAACTATGTATTTATATTAGTAGGTACAAACTAACTATAAAAACACAAAAAAATATACATTGAAATGATTAAAATGTAGACAATTATTTTCATGTGAGGATACCGCACAACTGCTCCCAACCGTCTGAAGCCAGTGACACTACGGGTGACCGGACAACTCAGAAAGAAACCAACTCAGAACCACCTCAGAAAAGTCATTAATCACTGGAGCGACAACACAATTTAAAACTTTTTTCTCCGACTGCCCGACATTTTTTGGTGATTTTTTGAATATTTTTCCCCAATTAAAAAAAAATCATACCTCCGAATTTCGATATGGAGACACACAAACTGATTATAGTTCTATATAGCCAATGAATTCACCTATATTTTGTCGATTATCAAATATTCGTTGGATTTATAAAAAAAACTTATAAAGTCATAAACTTCTATTTAATTACTTACGAATAAGGGAAAATTTGCCTAAATTGGCAGCAAAGCAATCCGAGGTATTTTAAATAGTGCCATATTTTGGCAAAAAGCGCTCCAGTGGTTAATGGTGAAACATATTAAAAAAATTGGTTAAATACCCTGACAAACCTCACCCCATGAACCCCACCACCAAGTCTTCAAACGTATCGAACCACTTGGGGTGACCTAAGGCATACGGTTGTCCAATTAATGGTTCCCGGGACGGCGATACCCATACCCGCAAATGGACAAATTGTGAAATAACACAAATTAATCAAATAAAATTTACGGGCGCATGCCAAGTATTCTGAGATTAAAATGACTTAAAATTGCAATAAGTTTTACACATATTCACTTTTTCATAAATTTCATTTGTTAGTATTTTATTTATATTTGATATCGACATAATCAAATCTTTACGTGACGCCTTCATAAATCTTGAAAGTTCTGCCAAAAACATGGGTCTCTTAGTAAACCAGCAGAAGACCAAATACATGGCCGTAGGATGCACCCAACAAACCCCAACTCTCTCATGTGGAAGCCAAATTTTTGAAACGGTACCAAGATTCACATATCTAGGCTCCCTGATAACAAACGACAATAACACTACTAAGGAGATCCAGAAGCGCATAGTGAACGCAAATCGCTGTTATTTCCGCCTACAAAACCAAATAAAATCAAGACTGCTGTCCAAAAATACGAAGATATTAATGTACAAAACACTAATCACACCAGTACTCACGTATGCAGCTGAGACGTGGGTACTAACTAAGAGGAATGAGCGAGCACTGGACGTTTTTGAAAGGAAAATTTTGAAGCGCATCTTCGGACTGGTTCTAGAAAATGGAATTTGGCGCAGACGTTACAACAATGAGCTATATGCTCTATTTAAGGAGCTAAACGTCACAAACTTTATAAATCTGAGAAGACTTCGGTGGCTGTATCATGTGGAGAAAATGACTGAGCATCAAGCACCAAAGTCCCTGCTGAACTCAAGACCGATAGGGCGAAGGAGCCTGGGAAGGCCAAGATTAATATGGAGCGACAACGCCCTCAAAGATATATCTACCTTGGAACTTCTAAACTGGAGAGAACTGACCCAAAACCGAGATGACTGGAGGAAGACTCTTGAGGAGACCAAGACCCACCAGGGTTTGTAGTTTGTAGTAGTAGGTGATGATGAGTATCTTATTTGGGAGGCAAACTTTGATATATTATAATATCTCACTTACATACAAACGGCATTTTGAACCTATTTGTTCTAAGTTATACATCTACACATGTGAATCCATCAAAACGAATTTCTGACGTAAATCTTTAAAATTAAAATTTTTGCATTCTAAATTTATCTCACTTATTCTATTGGTCCTTGGTAATTTCAAATAAAAATGTTTTGTAATTAATCAACGGTTTAACAGTAAACCACCTTCCGATCGTCACGAATTCTTTTCCCAGAGAAGCGTCATCACTTCAAACTGTTCACTAAAGTAAAGTTGACCTTTTGGAGCAATTCAACTTTCATTAATGCAAACATCATCACACGAGATTTAAAAAAAACGTGTGGATCGACAGACAGGTGCTTTACCTCTTACTTAACTCCTCAGGCTAATTTGTCCACTTTGGGAACAAATGATATAAGCAGGTCTTGTAGAAATGGTTGTCTTCCTTACTATCATAGTGAGAAATATGATATCAATGGCCTTAGATAGAGAAAACACCGCGATTTATATTTAAAGCAGAACGTTAACCACAAAATAATGTACACCTTTTTATTCGACTGCAATTAAAAAAAAAATTGTGTGCAGTTCACACGGGGTACAAGTAAAACCTTCAGAAAACTAAAGTAGACAAGAATGGGGGGCTACGAAGCACCGCACAAAGAGGAGACCGATTAGTCTTTCTCATTCTTTCGTAGGCTAAATCATATAGATGTATGTGTTTGTCTCTTTTAAGTGTCGCTATTTTTCGCTTCATCGAGTTTCAAATCACAACGGTGTTAAATAAGTTTTCTAACCGACTAACTAACTGACTAACCATCACACCGTTTCCCCGCAGGGGTAGGCAGAGTGGACGAACCGCCAAACAACTCGGTCTTGGCACACGCTCTTTGCCTCATTCACATTCATACTGACTCTTGACACGGCCGGTCTCAAGTATCTGATTCACTTGATCGTGCCATGTCTTCCTCAGGCGTCCCCGATTTTTTCTACTATTCATTCATATATTCTTCTTACACTACTTTCGTAAAAAAAATTAACTTTGTGAATTTTTGTTAATTATTCTTATATGAAACGAACAAAAAATGAGTTGATGATAACGTTTGTAATACATTTGTCTAATAAAATATGTATGTGTTTTTTTTTCGTTACGGGTAATTTTAGTTAGCAAAAAACGTAAGGTGAGCCATTTTTCAAACTTTTTAAAGTTTGCATTCTACATTTTAATGTTTAAAAAATTACGTGGTTATTTACAATAATAAAATTGAAAAGCGTATTTCATCACCTTTATTATAAAACAGTTTTAGATGGCCGGCGTGGTCTAGCGGTAAGGCTCTTGACTCGCAATCCGAAGGTCGCGGGAATCCCTGCGTGTCAAATAACTTTTATTTCATTAATTTGTGTTATATCATAATTAATTCATTTAAAATAATATATAGTATATTTGCGGCACGTTCCGGATGGAAGATACTATCAGTATCGCCCTGGTGTAAGACCACCATTCAGAATTGAAATGTTGCTTGAAATGACTTTAGCCATGTTTGGTGACCAGAACTGAATAGCCAGGTACTTCCCCACCTTCCTCTTCCCGTCTCCTTCCCCTCCATACTACCTTCAGCTTCACAACATACCCCAATTAGGGATGCCATAGTCTCACTGGCTCCAGACGGGAGCAGTTGGGACTCTTGTGCGGTATTCGTATAAAAATAAAAAAATTATTGGATTTTATTGCAAAGCAGAAATCTTCTGACCTACTGACAGATTATGGTCTAGGTCTGAGGGGTTAAAATCGTGAGGATAACTCTATAGTTATGACAGCTACGCAAATGGGTTCAGAGGGCATGGTGAATCTGAAATTAGATAGACATGAACAGCCAGATACACACAAGTGTTTATTCTGGAAGAGCTAGGAGGCATCCACAGTATAGCCTTTCAACTATCTGCCTACAACGTGGGTTGTTTTTTTTTTTAACCTACATAACTTTTACCACTCTGTCACATTTCCACTTAATAGAAATACAAACGCTAGAAATATTTCGATTCTCCTGCAATACAAAATTTTAAATCGCGCGTCGTATTTGCATGAGGCAAGTAAGCGAAAAAGTGGTTTTTATTTATTTTGTGCATAATTTCTTAAGAATGAAAAAAGTTAGGACATACAAAACCTCAAAAATTATATTAGCCATAAAGTGGTATTTTTTAAAAATTGTTTCTTATATTACTTCATAGTTAAGTCATGAAAAAACATTTTTTAGTGGTTTACGCTTATATTTTTTGTTATGTAAATAATAATTTTATTGTAATTTCAATACATAGAAAAGCTAGTAAAAGCTTCAATTTATCCGTAGCATATTTTTTGATGTTCATAATGTAAACCGATTCGTCGTAAAGATGAATCTAAATAGGATTTCGCGTATAACTTCATCTTAAAGTGAGGAATTTGTTTTACTATAAAATGAATTCTCTCTGGATCTCAGAGGGGAAATTGTAGCAAGAGGGGAAGGGGGCCTAAAATGCCTTTCGGGGGTGACAAACACGAGCTGCGTGTATACCTATTTCGAATGACAATCCACGTGACAGAATTAACGTATTCATCATCAGTTGTAGGAGACAAGTTTTTGAGATTTTTATAAATATTTTATTAAACATCATAAAACATAATAATCGCTGTTACTTTATAGGTTATACCTTTTGGAGTTTATAAATAGTTTTATATTTTATGTCGTCAAATCAAGGTTTTATAACATTATAGAATATTTCAATTTGGGAGGCGGGAATGGGTACCGCAGCCCCGGGAACCTTTATTGGATAACCAACACCTCTGCTGTAGGTCACCCCAAGTGGTTCGCTACGTTTGATGAGTTGGCAGGGGTGTCCGGGTTCATGGGGTGAGGTTTGTCTAGGTCTTGGAGGCGACCAGGACACACGAAACCCCAGATTCCTACCCACCCCTTAAATCCTTTTCCTTCCCAGAAATCTCCTTCCCTTCCTTAAAAAACCCTCAACACAGCATCTCCAAAGATGACATAGGCCCTGAGGGAAATTTACCTCAGGGCCTCCTGTGTGGAGCTCATGTAAAAAAAATACGCAAGTCGAGGTGGCAGGAGACAACTGTGATTTGTATAAAATACACTTCAATCACGAGGAGTTACAACTCTGTAACGTAATTTTTAGTACAAACATATACAGACCGGTTTTTTTAAAACGCACACAGTCGTTACGTCTTTAGTACAGTAAATTTTAAAGTAATTATAAAATAATAATACTGGTAGTTCTGTTGAATTTTTCTCCACTAACTGGTAGAGACAACTTCACGTAGGTTAAAAAGAAGAACGACGCACGTATCCTAAGAAACTTTGGATTCGTTGCTCGCCAAACCGAGGACTCTGACTTGGAGAAACTCATAGTCACTGGCAAAGTGGAAGGCAGGAGGAGCAAATAAAGGTCACCAATGCGCTGAATGACCAGGTATCTGGTGTCCGGTATCTTGGCTCACCACGCAGCACAGAACCGCGACGAGTAGAGGAGCCTTGCCCACCAGGTAAATTGGAGTAGGGATCACCATCTTCAGCAATGAGGAACCGATTTAAGAATAAATCGAGTACATCATCATCACAGCGTTAGAGGGTTGAAGTTGGCAATACGGTATCGCATCTACATACGTAAGCACCACAGTCTTCGATTATACATCTCCTCATTCCTCAATTTTAAATCATTTAACATATACAACTCTTACGACGAAATCGAGAAACATTTTCGAATCACGAAACTACTCAACAGGAGGCTTGTCGCTGATCAGAAGAGCTATTCTCTAAGAGATCTCGTTCTCCCGCGAGAAGCGCTGTCAGATTTGTGTGATTTTCTACGGCTGTTATTTGCTTTTTCTATCGGCCGATGTAAAAATTTCAGGTGTGAGCTGTCACGTATTTTAGTTTGGGTCGTTGTTAACACGAATTCGTGCAAGTATGCATGATTATTTATTCTGTAGAAAATCACACAAATCTGACAGGACATCTCGCGGGAGAACGATCTCTTAGAGAATAGCTCTTCAGATGCTCCTGTACAAAATTATTAACTCAAAAGTTGACTGCCCGGAGTTGCTAAACAAAATAAATTTCCACACGTCCATTCGATATAGTAGACAAAATACCCTTTTCTATGTTGATAGATGCAACACCAATTCCAATCAAAATGAATTTATGCGAAGGACATGTAACTACTATAACAATAAATTTGCAAATATAGACACACGTGCTGACGTATTTACTGCTAGTTACTGTCGCTACAGAACTTCATTGTATAACATTCTAGGTGCGAATAACACATATTCATGACGATTAAATTAATTGTATCTGATATTTTTATATTACTTGCGTGGCAACTTTCCCTTATTCCTCTCCTCCCCTTACCCTTCCCAACCCAAATTCCTATTTTACAGTCTATTTCAGTTATAATCACACTTATTTATTGTTGTGTATTGGTTTATCATTTGTTGAATTTAGATTTGAACTATTATAATTTTTTTAAATTGCTGCTTAGTTTTGTTTTTTTTTTCATTTTTCTTAAATATTTTAGTATACATTCAGTTAGTCTTGTTTCTAAATACCTATCGGTGAACATTAATAATTGCTCTGTTTTTTATCATCCTCTTATGTTTATTATATTATTAAGATTGTATATATTCCTTAAATAAATATCTTACATATCCTGCTGGACCTAAATCACATCTGGCATGAACCAGATTCAGACGCGGACGACTAAGCGAGCAGTAGGTATTCCTAACTACCAGACCCCTTACCTTAAAACGTATGTTTATATTATCTATTTATATAATATTGTTTAATATGTATGTTTATTCTAAAATCCCATAAAGTATATTTTTATGTTTACTGTTATCTTTTATTTTATATTTTATCTTATTATGTTTGATTTTAAATTTTATCTAATCTGGTATATTCTATTTAATGCAATTTTATAGATGTATGCTTTTATATGGCTGACAGGGTATTGCACTCACCGCCCTGTTCGGCTGAAATAAACACAATTATTATTATTATTATTATTTTATTTTTTTTAATTTTTCTTTATTCATTTTGTTTATTACAGGATTGTTTTACATGGTGTTTCGACTACCAAGCTAGGCAAATGCCCGTATTATGGTAGTCGAGATTCATAAGATATTAAGTATATAATATTAATAATCATTCATATATATGTAGATGAAAGTACAAACATATAGCATACATATTAAGGAAAATATTCATACTAGTATTAAATACATGATCACATACAGGAAAGGAGTTAAACTAGGTGAATCTTGTATAAATAAAAATAAAATAGAATAACAAATAGAAATAAAAGTAACAAATAATAATATTTTAAGGATAATAGAAATAAAAAATAAGAATAAATATGTAAATCATCTATACAGATGAACAATGATAGTCTTAGACCCCAAAAAACAAAAGCAAGTATTCCTAGGCAGCATATGAAATGGACGAACAATGTCAAAAAATATGAGAAAAATTGAAAGAAAAGCATCAGCGTAATATAAAGTTTTGGTTGAAAATTAATTTAGAGATAAGATTTTTTACTAGAGAAATATGAAAAAATAAGAACAGTTTTTAAGATGTAAGGCATTCTTTATTATTATTATATATCTCACATAAAAACAGACACACACACCCACACCACACAATGCAGGACTTCATGTACTGATGTCACTGAAGGGCGTTCAGTTTCATATTGACTGCCGGCCGAATCTTCCAGGATGAGGTTTTTCATGGTTCCCTCATTCCCAAAGGCAAATGCGGAAGAACTCCAAATAAAAAGGACATGATCGCCTCCTTTCCACTCCCAACATAACACAAACAGACACGTATGTATATATGCCCCCCGGTTTCTGATGCTGATGATTGATGATGTTGATGCTATGCAAAACATGCAATTTTTAGTAGGGTTTTTAAATAACAATTTTTCCCTACCGATGAAACACATGACCTCCAAGTCTATAATAGCCAGGCAACATTTTAAAATACCGACATGAGGTAAAAATTGCGAGGCGCAAATGACGCCGTTTTATTTATGTATTAAAAACGTTAGCTTTAAATTCAGTAAATTTAAATGATTCTAAGTTCGCAAATCCACTTTGTGGCGTCATTATTGATTTAATGAAAACAAATAACTTTGTGTACACCACTATTTAATTAACATTATCGACATGTTTCAAAAACTATGTTTTCTTCGTCAGGATGAATAACATTAACTTCTGGCAGTCCAGTGGGCCGCCCCAGACACATTTGGGCGAGAAAACTCCAGAAACTGTGTGAAGAGACGATGGGACTGCCATGGACGGAGGCCGAACAATCAGCGCAAAACAGGGGCGTGTGGAGGCGCCTTGTCGATGCAGTGGGTCCCCGACCCGAATAGGATAAGGGGAAGAAGATGATGATGATGATAAAAATTTTGGTCTGCAAGGACCAAATTTTTCTCTCAAGATATTATGCTTTCGAAGCGAGAATAGTTTGGTTATAAAATTACTCATAGAAATTTGTAAGACAAGCCCTATCTACAGTTGATATATTGATGAGTTAAATTTTATGATGTGGCAAATAATTATTTATTTATATATTAATAAACGCCCTTTTTCGGGGCTTTTACAAATATAGAATGATTAGAAAAATACATATTTATTGTACACTAGCTTTTCCCCGCGGCTTCGCTCGCATGGTATTACGGGAAATTACTGTAGCGGTTGAACTTATCAATTATCCCCCCTTCTCCTCACCCCCACCCCCTCCCGCATTCCATATATTCATTCCCTTACATTCAGTTTTCAAATATCTCGCCTGCCATCTAAATTTCATAAAGCTATAGCTCAAAGAAAAAAAGAATTATCCAATTTTGTTAATTCGTTCGGAATTTATGCGCTTACAAACATTTCGGATGTTTATTTTTAATTAAATATTTGGAAGTTTGTTAATATATATAAAAAATTACACTATTTATTATTCAGTCTTTATAATCGTTACGAATTATATTTTTAATGTAGGAACTCTTATCTGACATTTATTGCAAAACAGAAGCTTCTCCAAAAAAAAAAAACGAATTCTGATATTTGAATTTTCTGCAGTAGTAGCTGACCAGTAGACTGAGTATCTACCAGCATAGAGCCCAAAAATATATCAACATTGTTTCCATAGAAAAGATTTTTTTCTGACGTTAGCAAAAACTCGCTTTTGTTAGCGACAGAAAACGTATAACAAATATAATATATTAATATTTATAATTTCATAACGCCAGAGCTTACCATCATATACAACCTGTAGTCTGCGCATATAATTTAGCTTTATATTGGTGAAAGAATTATTAAAGTCTTTATATTGTGTTATGCGTGAAAAGGTCATAAACGAACTCGAGCAGTTTCGCATTTATAATATTAGTATGGATAACTGAACTGCCTCAATAACAATATTTTATATTTGTTTAAAGATAAATTGAAGATGTCCACTGAGTTGGTATAATTGTTTCCCTGCATTAGTATTCTGGGCAAAGAGAAATACATATGGTAGTTAGTCCCAGAATTTCTGAACTGAAATAAATCCTGACTTCTAGTAAGTATTACGAAGTGGAATTCGGAAGCTTATCAATTCAAGCAATACCGGACTATCAACTAAATCATTTAGAATTTTATATAGAAATACCAAGTCAGTGAAAATTCTTCTGTCTGACAGTTTGAGCATATCATATCGTTTAAAATAGTGTTGAAGTTCAACATAATTGCTGGAATACTCATTTTAAAATTTAGAAAACGTAAGAATTTGTTGAATTCTTTCAACAGCTTGTACACGTATATTATAAACTAAACACTTCTTTTGCTCAACATCATTTTTCATAACAAGGAAAATACTTCTTTTAACAACCTACCCATAGAAATCAGAATCATTATTAACAAAATACAATTATCGAACTCTATCAAAAATCATTTTAAAGAAATCAGCAACGGAAAGACTGCTTCCCCTATTTCCACATGAATGTAACACTAAAAATTATACTTGTTTTTACTCTTATGGAATACATGGATGTCTTTTAGTTAAAAATTGCGATGTGTTTGTATAAACTGCACTAATTACTTATGTGAAACACGTGACTGTTTAAATGTATAAATAAAATGCAAACTCTTCTTCCATCCACAAGCAAATGCTTTTAATGGAAGACCAGTACTACTTTAATTTGTACCATTTTTAAGAAACAAATAAAAAATAAAAAATAAATAAAAAAAATAATGTAGATTCCAGACGGGAGAATTGTACTCAAGTTAACTTCTAACATACGCAAAATATAACAGTTTAATACACTTTTTATTGTTCAAATTTCTAGTTAGCCTAGTTATAAATCCCAACATTTTAAGCCCTTATTACAGATGTCTATTCTGTGGATAACAAATGAAAGATTTGATTGAAAAGTGATGCCTAAGTCTTTAATTTGTGTTATTGTCTCAAGATCATTGTTGTCAATGTTGTAATTGTATTGAACAGAAAGTCGATATTTATAACTCTTATGAGTTAAAAATATTAGCATCAGCCTAGAAGTTCGAGATAAAAGAATGTTGCGCGTATTTCTTGGTGAGGTTAGTTTGGAGAATTGAAATATTGTCAATTTATTCGTAATCCAAGAATGTTTATCTTCCTCTATAAAATACATAAATTAATCCAATATGTAGTTCCTTAACCCTTTGGAGATTCAAGGCTGGCGGTGGTAACGAGTAGCCCCAAGGCGATCCAGAGGGTTATTGCTTCTGGCCTCGACTATCTGATACCTGAACCTGCTTGTGATGTATTTTACCCTTTTTAATTTATTTTTGTATATATTATTTATCTTAGAGCCACCTCGTACACACCGAACAGACAATCATAGAACGGTGATGAGCAACCTGTGGCCCGCGAGCCCATTTCCCACTTTGTTAAGATATCAAAAAAAATTGTGGTAAAGATTCAACAGTTTCTGTTGTTTTACTTTATTTATTTAACGCCTAGGGATTTGTAGTATAATTTTAATTTGACAGATACTTTGAAACTTAAAAAATAATAAAAATAAAATTACATTAGATAAAAGTCATACAAACACAGAAACAAAAACAGAAAAATACAGCTATTTTATAAGCTTACATGTTGTGTTGAGTAAAAATTTTAAAACAAATGTTTTAGATGATCCACAAAACTCGCCAAGTTGATATTGAATATGTCAACATCACCCAAATCACTTGAGTGATGAAAAAAATCAACGCGATCACAAGGATTTTTTTCTTATAATTTTTTTTTTGGCATTAGCTCCACACAAGGGGCCCTGCGAAAAACAATTCTCCTCAGGGCCTCTGTCGTCTTTGGGGATGCTGTGCGGGGCCTCTTGAGGAAATGAAGGAGAGGACGTTCTGATGTACGAATCCATCCCTCTCCCACTGCGGTGCAAGGCGATGTTCCGAAAGACTACTACTGCAGAGGTCAAAAGGTCTCCCCCTATCGATCCGGCCTGCACACAGCTGGTGGGCAGATGCGTTCACCGCCAACACGTAAACCAAAACCTCACCCCATGAATCAGGGCACCCGGGCTAAATCACCAAACGTAGCAAACACTTAGGGCGACTTATGGCAGAGGTTTTGGTTATTTAATATACAGGCGGCGATGCCCACACCCGCCTCCCAAATTATAATTAAACCATTAATATTTCAAAATGATAAAAATTGACAGCATTTTATTATTGGTTTTGCCTTGAAGATATACCTTGTCGCCTTGTACACCTTATATCGCCCGACGCTCACTTACGGCCACCAGATATGGATGCTAAGCGAACGAACGCGCTCTAGAGTACAAGCTGCCGAAATGAGGTACTTGAGAGGAGTGGCAGGGGTTACAAAATGGGATCACATAAGAAACACGACGATCCGAGACGATCTAAACATTGAACCACTGCTACTCTTCATAGAAAAATCGCAACTGAGTTTTGGGCATGTACTAAGAATGCCTGATGACCGAATTCTAAGGAAGATACTAAGTGCGATTCCAGAGGGTAGACGTCCAGCGGGCCGCCCCAGACACAGCTGGGCGAGACAACTCCAGAAACTGTGTGAGGAGAGGATGGGACTGCCATGGACGGGGGCCAAACAGTCAGCACAAGACAGGGACATATGGAGGAGCCTTGTCGATGCAATGGGTCCCCGACTCGAATAGGATAAGGGGATGAAGATGATGATGTTGCCTTGCAGATATGAATTTTCGCCTACGGCGCTTAGTTTTATGCGTTCTGTGATTGATTGTGACTAAAAAATTATCGTCTTTGAAAATACAAATAGGTTTGCGACACCACCGACTGCATATTTAGCAACGTCAAGCTGCAGATACCCTATCCCCTACGACCCGTGAACAAATTTTAAAGGTTGATCGTCAATATCCAAGAAGGCTAAAATAATTGAAAAATCCACCCTCTTCATCAAACATCACAGCTTACCCTTTTGGGGATGTACAAAATAAAATATAATATTACCAAATACTGCGCAACTAATAATTTTAGTTTAACATTTGGTTCACACTTAACAACGCAAGTTCGTGTCTCTGATTCAGCTTTGGCGTGTATTAAATATAAAACAGAGTTGCCCCTCCACAAACTATAATTTGGGCACAATAAACTTCATTAATAGCCAAACAGGTAAATTCCCGAGTATATTTGGAGTAAAAAATGAAGATGTTATAGCTGATGGGATAGTATAACTTACCAGGAATATACCATGCTATAAGGTTGCGGAAATCTCTGAATAATAACTTGGCGATAGTGATTGCATTTATTTGTAACTTTAACATATTAGAAGGATTTATATAGACAAAATACATGTGTTATCGACACCGATACAGAAACGGCAATGACGGGCTTGGTGTTTTCTCGAACATTCCCGGGGCTCCGGTGTGGCCAGCGTACGTGAAACAATGATACCACTACGAAAAAAGTCGGTTCGCCACATAATGAGTCGCCACAATGTCATTGCGCTGTCTGATGATACATTTTTTTCTATTAAAATTTTCTACGGCATCCGATCTAATTCCATCCTTTTTCTGCCGGTTCCATGCCTCACTGCCATACACGAGGGTAGGTACCGATACTCCATTATGGACTGCTGGCTTCGCTTTTTTAGACAGTTTTTTTTTTGTTAGTGCCAACGGCATTCAGTCCTCATTAATGGAGTTACCTGCATTTACCCTTCTTTCTACGTCTTTATCAGAATTTCCCATCTCTTGTAAACATACTTCCCAGACAAACTTAAAACTGCTCCACGTATTCATCATTCATAACCAAATTGCACACGATAGTAATTTTTAATAGTGCCCAACTGCAACCTGTACAAATCTTAAGTGCGCCCACATGAATTTGGCAGCAACCTCTGGTCTGAAGCACCAAAATACCTGAAAAAACCCCTGACTCTGTGCAGAAACGAGCTGTCCGTTTGATAGATTAACAAACGGATTTCAATCTTTAGAGCACAGGCGTCGCGTGGGAATGCTATCCTTGTTCTACCGGTATTTCAATGGAAGACGCTCCGAGGAACTAGCGTCATTGATCCCCTCGGCAGCGGTGCATAGGGGAGAAACACGCCAAACACGCGCCCCACATATGTATTGTTAGCGTCTGCGTGCGTGCTGATGCTATCGGCAGGGTTGGAGAAAGCTCCCACATATTTAATACAAATTAGTTGCTGTATCTGCCCCAAATAAAAACTAGCTCAGGTTCGGTGCAAGCAGGGTTTCTTTTAACCTCAAGGCTAGTGCTCGTGGTTCGGAACTTCACGCTTCTCCATCCCCCCAGGGCCTCTCTCGACAAGCAAAACACGGTAGGTTATCACATAAATAGTTTATTCAATTCTAGGAGACACAATAATACATAAGAGGAACGATCCTAGCTGAAAGTTAGTTTGAACGTCAGTCTCTGCTCTCTACACGCGTGGTTAGGGCTTCAAAACATTTAATTGCACACAAAGGGTAACATGGTAATTGACTCACGTTTGGTTTATGGGCCAACAGCGGCTTTACGCGCTTGTTCTCCCGGTCTCAGCAGCGTCCATGCGGACACCGGAAGTGCACAACCGGCGAAACTGAACTTGTGTCGCACATGTTCGCGCGGGACGTGGGCCCGGGAAGCTCGCTTGCTGAAGACTGGTTTGAATGGCGGTGTGCGGCGCGTCTCCTGATCCGTGGGTCGCGGGAGGGGTGATGCGCCTGCGCATTACCGTCCCGCGGTGCAACAGTATTTTAGGGCTCGATTCGCTGACTGTCGAAACATGACGGTACTTAAGACTCGATTCCTTATTCTTGTAACGTAACACTTCCCCCCTCGCCGCAATAAAAGCGACGTGGCAATGGAGCTGTAGGGCTAATAAATCCTCTTACCCTTTCAGCACTTGTGCCAAAAACATTTAAGAGAAACGAGGAGAGAGAGAGAGAGAAATTCCTAGCTGGAGAATAGTTATGAACAGAACACAAAAGAGATGATACATGGTGTAACAAGGAATTGTCAATAAATGTATATAAAGGCAGTGGCATACATAAATACAGTTGCAAAGAACAAGGATCTGTTGAAGAAAGGTACAAGGGTTATGCAGTGATAGAAAAAAAAACTCTAAAATTGTATCATTGGTCTGTGAGCTAATGTTTGCGAACGTGGTTTGCGTAGGATGTCTGGGGTGGTTGAACGTTTCACTGAAGTTACAAGGTTACTTTGTCACAGTAACCTGGCCCATTTGAGATTACACTCAAGGGACACTAGGGCCTTTAAGAAAATACGAGGAAGAGAACACATGATGAGGCTTCTAGGTGGTGTGGAGAGTTCTACCTGTCACAGAGGTCGAAAGGGTAACTGCTTCCGGATCCTGTGGGTGAGCCAGTACGAAACCATTGAAGTACTGGAGAGTGGAATCGTAATTGGTGGTTGGTACACTGGTTTTTGTATGTAGTGGGATTGTTTTGTGAACAATCGTTGGTATTGTTATTTGCGCAAGGGCACAGGAGCATCAGCACAATGGCAGTAGGGCATTTGCATTATGCAGCAGGAACATTTGCATAATGGCAGCAGAAACATTTGCACAAGGGCAACAGGAACATTTGTATTATGCAGCAGGAATATTTGCATAATGGCAGCAGAGCATTTGCATTATGCAGCAGGAACATTTGCATAATGGCAGCAGGAACATTTGCACAAGGGCAACAGGAACAGGAACCAACCTAGAGCTGGCGTGCTCGGGTTTGTTTTGAGTGTCGGTTCTTTGTGGTGATACAATTCGCAACTACACGCACGACTCACACTAGGTTATGTTAGATGCGGTCGGGTGCTTTTGGTACGCAGGGATTGAAGGCAAGGGACCTCCGTGACGGTAGCGAGGGCAGCATGAAGAGGCGCAGATGTAGATAGGGTGCAGAGCTGCTGGTTTTTTTTTTTTAAAATCCGGCAAAAATTATTATTAGAACAAAATTCTTGAAGTTTACCTGCCTAGTAGACCAATGATGAAAAAAGTTTGGAGAGAAACAAGTGTGCATGTTGAGAAAAAGTTGGATTTGTTTGGCGTGTAGAGAGAGAGACGGAGAGAGAGCTAACTAAATGTGGCTAATTCCTAATACATGTTACAAAGGTACGTATTCAAGGACAGGTTCTGTGTAACCCCTTTTGGTTTTTTTTCTTTACCAAATACATTTCCAAGAATACGTGGTTGAGGGATTGTACGTATAACAAAATTCCCCATTCGAAAGAAGTTGGTCTTCCATGACCTATGCTCACGTCTATACGGTAGCATTTTTTCTACTTTCGAAAAACAAAACATTGCGTACAAGATTAGTTATAACAAAGTGGGAAAGGAGTAGGAAGTTGAAAGGATCCGCGTATGAAGATTGTCCCATTTGACAAACGAAACGCCAAGTGCGTAACGCATATATCCCCATTCACGGATAATTTCGAGGAAGGGGGAGGGTGATAATTGGGAACATTTGAACGAAGAAAACTGCTGGGGACTCGGCTATTTCCGAAATTCGACCTCTGGGTGGAGGTGAAACAAGGTCTACAGCAGTCATCCTGGCACATTACAATAATGACAACTGGGAAAGGAGTAGGAAGTTGAAAGGATCCGCGTATGAAGATTGTCCCATTTGACAAACGAAACGCCAAGTGCGTAACGCATATATCCCCATTCACGGATAATTTCGAGGAAGGGGAGGGGTGATAGTTGGGAACATTTGAACGAAGAAAACTGCTGGGGACTCGGCTATTTCCGAAATTCGACCTCTGGGTGGAGGTGAAACAAGGTCTACAGCAGTCATCCTGGCACATTACAATAATATTTGGTAGTGTTGGACAAAAGAATACACTGACATAAAAGTCTAATCCTCTACGTGTATTGGGCAGAAGATTAGGGGTCGTTTTATTCTCCTATTTGTTTGCGAGAAATGACAGACCCTTGCTCAAATCTCACAAACCTGGGGATTTTCTTTGTTCGTCTCCCAGACAACGAGTTAGGTATTTTTGTGTCCATCAACTTAACTCCCACGACACGATGCCCCATAATCATGAGTGAAGCGTATGATTAGTCCTTTTGAGATAGTAGATAGTTCCTGGGTTCTTGTGACAGGAAGTCCACGGGCATATTAATGATTACAAAAAAGGGGTGTGGACTACATTGAGTAGTTCACACATAAAGGTTTGATATTATTTCGTTCGCACGATTCATGGTGAGTATTATAACGTCTTCACGTATAGCGTACAAGATTGCAAAATCAAAAGATTTGCAAGTAAGTTTTATAACGTCTTCACGGATAACAATGAACGAATTACAACTGGGTTGCCCAGTATTGAAGGGAGGTGCAAAAGACTAGGTATTTATGACATTTCTGACAAAAACCCACAGAGTAATTATAACGGGCTCCCCGTATCGCATTTAGTAGATATTCTGAGATTCCCATCTATGACGGCAGATTTTATAAGGTTCCCACCTATGATGGCAACAAAGGTTAACGTTCATATAAAGGTACCTATTCAATACAGACGGCGAGACATACTGATGTACTTAGTACAACAATACCGTAGCATAATAAATCCATATTAGCGTACGTTAAAGACTTGCACAAAGGCAAAAACATATTTGAAGATCTGGCCAGGATTTTATACTTCAACAATAAAGGGACAAAAAAAAATTTCTGGCGTGCTGATGGAATGTGAATTTCATCTAAGCTTACCACAAAAGAGATCCTTTGTGGTACAAACCCTTTTGGTTACGCACAGAGTATCGTATCGTGATGGTACAACTTTTGTTGTACTTACACGTACGATGGTAGCAACAATACAAGACATGCGCTTATCGTTGTTTGACAAGGAAAATTATTTACATTGATCCGATTTGAGTGTTTAAGACCTTCTAGGTTTTACTTACTTAAACAGACTGCGATGGACACACCTTGGTGTTATGAAAATTATAATAATGGGATGGGTTGTTCACAGGGTGGTTCACTTGGAGACCTGGCTTCTTGTTGTGACCTCGTACTTTGCACGTGATAAGTCACAACAAGGCAACCCCAAAATTTCAGTTTGAGCAGTTGAGACCCAGGGTGACTCAATGTTGCTGAAATGTTGTAAAAAAATTTATCGTTAATGAAGAGGCACGTTGAAAGTTGTCCCTTTTATAACGATACTTTCCAGACTCCACATCCAGTTCTGGGGAGAGCTAGAGCAATTTGGGTTATTTATTGAGCGCCATTCTATTTTCTTAAAAAACAGAAAAAAACTTAGAACGGGTAGCAAACATCTGATACCGCCGTGGGTTTACACAGGTTTGCTTACCTAATTTAACTACATATGACATAAGGGTTAGATGCACTTTGGCGAGGACCCGATATTTAATGTACAAAAAAGATTTTTCTAACATTTAGAAAGGGGTGACGAGGTATGACATGATGATGTGAAAATATGATGCTGCGAGTTGTGACGATGCACAAAACCTTGGGCACGTAGTCTCTGACTACTTGCAGTAAGCCACAGGGAATTCCTTTCTCCGAAGTGATCAATTTCAGGTAGAGGTGTGCATGCTTAGAAAAAACGATGTTTCCAAGGTTTGACACCTGGGGCAGCAATTAGAGGCGAATGACTGATGATGACGAGATATTTATACAAACAAAAATAAAATAAAATAAAATGAAACGAAACCACAAGGGAGAATTATAATTTCTTCCATGACTTTGGCTACAGTTGACACCACTGTGCCAGAGCTAGAAAGGTTTCGTTTGAGTGTCCCAATGAGTGACAATCGTTTACGAGAGGCCGCTCATTAGTGACGAAACAAAAGGGTTGACTTCCATAGTGATCCATGTCACGGTGTAGACGAATGGTTGCTAGGAGTCACGGAATAACCGTTGGGGTTATACGGGCGTGGCAATGGAGTTTGTTTCCATGTTCCCACTTTTTACAATGTCCTTTATGTGGTAGTTACCTATGTGTTTACCAGAGATGTCGGACAATCGGTAAACCAGGTCTGAGATTTTCTTTAGGACTTTCGTCTTTACAAAACGGGGTGCCAATTTGGCAGAGAAGTACAGCGCACCTTGTGACAGAGTGTTGTTTCTCCTCCAGACGATGTCTTCTTCCTTGAATGTGACGTGCCTCCTGCGAAGGTTATACCTGTCGGCGCTCTTTTGGTGGGCCAATAGTAGAGCGTCTGTTACTTCACTATAGATAGCGGAGAGTTCCTCCAAGCGGTGGGCGTAATTTGCTGCGGGGTCTGCTGTGGAGGAAGGGACGGGTGGAAGGCAATTGTCAGGGTGTAGTGAACCGTGAACTACTTGTTCCATGCCGTGTTTGAGAAAAAATGGTGTATAGCCTGTAGCGAGGTTCACCGTGTTGTTCATGGCTGCTTGTATTCTGTCTAATTTTTTGCACCATGTGCGTTGGTCTTTGCCAACCAAAATTGCCAGGGCCGTGTTTATGGTTTGGTTGTATCGTTCAACGGTGTTGTTCTGTGGGGTGTAAAGGGTGTTGTAGAATACATCCTTTATACCATATTTAGACAAAAACTCTTTAAATTCCAGAGCTATAAATTGTTTACCATTGTCGCATATTATAGTACGAGGGGTACCGTAGGGTATGAAAATATGTTTTTCCAATAGATTGGTTATTGCTGCTGCAGTTGCCCTTTTCAGAGGAAACAACCAGCAGTATTTGGAAAAGATGTCCACTACGCTGAGTATATGCATGTAACCGGCGTAGCTTCTAGGGAAGGGTCCAATGAGGTCCATAGAAAAGGATTGAAGTGGTCTATCGGCACGCTTGGGGTTGCCCATTAGACCAGACGGTGGTGCCGTACTGTGCTTGTATGCCTTACAGATGTCGCACTTGGAGATGTATAAACGTACTTGTTTGAATAGACCCGGCCAATAATATCTTAAAGATATTTTTTTGAATGTTTTGAAAGTTCCAGGGTGTATGGAGTCTACGGCACTGTGGTTATCAATAATAACTTGTTCTCTATTTTCGAGAGGGACTACCTTTTTCCAGGCATAGTCCTCTAAGATTGACAGTGGAGGCTTGCAGTTGCGATATAGTTGTCCGTTCTTAATCATAAAATTCGGGAACTTTTGTGGGTTGTCACTGCATCCTCTAAAGATTTTTTGATACCATACGTCTTTTGTGGGGAGACTAGAATTGGGTAATTCGGCATTTAATGTTGCTATCTCGATCCTAGAAAGGGCATCCGGGACGATATTATCCGCGCCTTTACGGTGGATGACATCGAAGGTATATTGAGATAGGCGGGACGACCAGCGAGCCAATCTCCCAGAGGGGTTGTCTAGCGAGATCAGCCATTTTAGGCTGCTATGGTCTGTGACGACGGTAAACTTACTGCCCTCAATGTATCCGCGGAAATGTTGAATGGATTCCATGACTGCTAACAATTCTCTCTCGGTAATCCCGTAGTTTTTTTCGTGTTTATTTAGGGTACGAGAGAAGTATGCCACGGGGTGTTCGCCGTCCGTAAAATTTTGAGTGAGGACTCCTCCGATTCCGACGTTTGATGCGTCCGAATGGATCGTAAAGGGAAGATTGAAGTCGGGGCAATTCAGTACTGGGGCTGATTGAAGAGCCTCTTTCAGGGAGTTGAATGCTGACTCAGTCTCTGCAGACCAGGAAAAGTTACTGGTACCTTTACGGATTCCCGTGATTTTGTTGAGCGGCGCCGCGAGAGTTGAGAAGTTTTTTATGAATCTTCTGTAGTAACCGGTGAGTCCGAGGAAGGCTTTTACCTCTTTTGCATTTGTAGGTCGGGGAAAATTTGTCATAGCCGCTACTTTTGTGGGGTCTGTTCTTAGGCCTTCTTCGTCTACTATGAAACCCAAGTATCGTAGGCGGTGCCTGCAGAATTCCGATTTCTTCAGGTTGATAGTCAAACCGGCCTGTTTGAGTTGTTGAAAAACCTTTTCTAGAATAAGTATATGTTTTTCAAAGGTATAGCTAATGATGATCAGGTCATCCAGGTAGCAAAATAAATTGTTATCAAACTCTGGGCCAAACAATTTATCCATGAGTCTTTGTAGTTCTGCTGGGCTGTTTCTTCTATTCTGTTGATGAAATCCTCCACATCCGTGAGTCCGTTGTATTTCGTCTTCCAGGTTGTCAAATCATATATTTTCGTCTGTTCCTGGGCTTGTACCACCAAGGGTTTTGCTTCGGAGACTGTGAGGGAGGTAGAGATGATTTCTGAGGTGTCTTCCTGTTGAAACTGCAACTTCCTGATGTACTTTTTGTTGTAGAAAGAAGCATATTGAATAAGGCATTTTTTGGATTTATTCCTGGGAGAAATCTTTCTACTTCTCAGGGCCTGTAGTAGTTCTTCCTTTTTTGACGTAGAAATGTGGGGGATTATACCCAGCGTGACTTGAGGGACTTCCATAGTGTATAGGGTCGTGTCAGGGTGACCTTACGTTGGGAGAAAAACGAGAACTCGACTCTTTATCCGTAATTGGAAAGAAATTTTGCCAGGGATTGACCACTGGGGGCGTATATATATTTTTTTTTTACAAAATGCTTCTGCGAAAAAACGCGTATTTGTAAGTGTTTGGGTTATTTGAAAATTTGGGCAGAGGTTTGCCTCTGGCCACGTGCTTTTTAGGAAAAATCCAAGCGTTTTGGAAAAAAATTTCGAAAATTAAAAAAATCGAAAAAAGGAAAAAATCGAAAAAATTTTCAGAGTCCGAAACTGGAGAAAATTTGAGCAGCGATTTTCCTCTGGCCATGCGTTTTTAAGAAAAACTCCAAGCGTTTTGGAAAAAAAAAATTTCGAAAATTAAAAAAAAATCGAAAAAAGGAAAAATCGAAAAAAATTTTCAGAGTCCGAAACTGGAGAAAATTTGGGCAGCGATTTTCCTCTGGCCATGCGTTTTTAAGAAAAAATCCAAGCGTTTTGGAAAAAAAAAAAAAAATATTTCGAAAATTAAAAAATCGAAAAAAGGAAAAAATCGAAAAAATTTTCAGAGTCCGAAACTGGAGAAAATTTGAGCAGCGATTTTCCTCTGGCCATGCGTTTTTAAGAAAAACTCCAAGCGTTTTGGAAAAAAAATTTCGAAAATTAAAAAAAATCGAAAAAAGGAAAAAATCGAAAAAAATTTTCAGAGTCCGAAACTGGAGAAAATTTGAGCAGCGATTTTCCTCTGGCCATGCGTTTTTAAGAAAAACTCCAAGCGTTTTGGAAAAAAAATATTTCGAAAATTAAAAAAATCGAAAAAAGGAAAAATCGAAAAAATTTTCACAAGTTTTCGTGGAAGTAATTTGTTTGAGAATTCAACAATATCTTGGGGGCATGGTTTCATTACGCGGCTTCCTATAGCCTGATTTTATACAGCACCAATTTTTGGTATTTACACGCGAATTCCCTTCGTCTTTTCGACAAGGTATTACCTTCTTTGTCAATTGACAAGGTATTATAGTGTCAGATGTCAAGGAATCCACGTCAACGCGAATTTAGTATTTTTTGCATTATTCGAATGTGATTCGGCATGACCCGGTTTCAGCAGACGACAGAGTCAAAAATACTTAATTGTCAAATGACAGAAAGAATTTAAATCCACTTGTTCCCTAGGTGTCAGCAAGTGTCCGTTTAAGAGACGTACCAGCGTGCTGCAATATAGTATATTATTAAAAATATTTAGCACTTTCGAGACCAAGCGGATGATTTGTTTATCATGTACATGATTTTAATTGTTGAATAAATTCTTCTTTAATTTGTGTTTATTTCCACTATTCACTTGTATTGAAAATAGCAATTTTAATCGGCCGACACTTTGTAATCACTGTATTATTCGCAGCGACAACTTCCTAGGTTGGGCACCTTGCGTTGGAATACCGGTAATATTTTGTCGAGTGACGAGTCACAAATGATAAAATCGCGCCCGTAATAATTTAAATTGTGATTCGAAATTACGTTCGCGCCGAGATTCCTGTTGGAAGTGCTAGACAATTGGGAATAAACAATACATCATAATAACATTTCAGAGTTTACAATTGTTGCTTGGGAACGAGGCCGTGGTGGAACAGAAAAAAATTTAAATGGCCCCACGTTTAGCGCCAGTGTTAGCGTCTGCGTGCGTGCTGATGCTATCGGCAGGGTTGGAGAAAGCTCCCACATATTTAATACAAATTAGTTGCTGTATCTGCCCCAAATAAAAACTAGCTCAGGTTCGGTGCAAGCAGGGTTTCTTTTAACCTCAAGGCTAGTGCTCGTGGTTCGGAACTTCACGCTTCTCCATCCCCCCAGGGCCTCTCTCGACAAGCAAAACACGGTAGGTTATCACATAAATAGTTTATTCAATTCTAGGAGACACAATAATACATAAGAGGAACGATCCTAGCTGAAAGTTAGTTTGAACGTCAGTCTCTGCTCTCTACACGCGTGGTTAGGGCTTCAAAACATTTAATTGCACACAAAGGGTAACATGGTAATTGACTCACGTTTGGTTTATGGGCCAACAGCGGCTTTACGCGCTTGTTCTCCCGGTCTCAGCAGCGTCCATGCGGACACCGGAAGTGCACAACCGGCGAAACTGAACTTGTGTCGCACATGTTCGCGCGGGACGTGGGCCCGGGAAGCTCGCTTGCTGAAGACTGGTTTGAATGGCGGTGTGCGGCGCGTCTCCTGATCCGTGGGTCGCGGGAGGGGTGATGCGCCTGCGCATTACCGTCCCGCGGTGCAACAGTATTTTAGGGCTCGATTCGCTGACTGTCGAAACATGACGGTACTTAAGACTCGATTCCTTATTCTTGTAACGTAACAGTATATTGTTGACATTTGTCACGTGAGGACGGGTCGCTTCTACGACCCGTTCTTGAGTTTAACAGCTCGGCTGTGGAACGATTTGCCGGCCTCTGTGTTTCCTCTTTTCAACAACATGTCAGATGACATAGGCCCTGAGAGAAATTATTTTCCTCAGGGCGTCCAGTGTGGAGTTAATGTTAAAAAAGTTAAAAAAAACACAGACTTTAACTTACTTACATTCATCATTAGCTCATTCTTCATACATACTTCGTTCATCCCAGACACGACAGACTGTACATAGATCTTCCATACTTTTAGCAATTTAGTTGTTCAGTTATTAGTAAAGATGGCTGTATTTCCTAGAAACTATAAACACCAACCCACGCGGTGTAAGTACGGCAGTGTATTGATTTGAAAACTGATATTTTTTCACTTAACCCAGAAACCTTTGCCTACCTTTTGTATTCACTGTTTTATGTTAGGTATACATACGTTATAATATCTCGTTTCACCCGGAGCGTGACTTTATAACTTGAATAATTTCAATGAAGTATGTATTCCATAATATAGGTACGGTGAGGGACATATTAATCAATGATGTCTAGTAAAAAATAATAACAGAGTTTTGAAAACATTTTGACAGTGAACCGTGGAACAACCAAAATAATGTTTAATTTTTTAGGAGAAAAACTCTCTTTTTATAACTTTTGAAGGTTATTCCCATCAAGGTAATATATCATTGAAGAAGAAGATAACACTTATAATCTAAATGAAAATATGAAAGAGAACAAGACACAGAAAAATAGAAAAAGACAATGGTCGCAACTGGGACTCGAACCCAGACCTCTCGTCTAACCGGGACGTGCGCGTTATCCAATTTCGATATTGCCACCTTCTGTCAAACCGTCATATTTGTCAATCTCATATTTCAAATATTTTAGAATCAATAATATTACCTTCAACTAGTTCTTTTTTCCATATTATGGACAACTACTCTTTTTATTGGAACAATCATTCTAAGAATTGGATTGTAACCTGAATAGCGTCTCGGATAAATGTATCCGAATTTATTCATGTGGAACTATAATATATATAATAACTATCTACGCCGATACGCAAATTATATGAAATTCCCTCGATTGAAAAAAATCGCAAAGTATGCTCCGAAAATTATTTAAAACAAGTAACTTTTATTTTACAGTTTCTTTAAATGATACTTAAGATGATTTTTGCTCTATTTTAAACGAGTCATGTTTTATTAAGCTTTTTGGCAATTTTCGCTGCAATTTAATCACTTAAAATATTAGCACGCTCTATCAAACATTCGTTATTACATATCTCTCCGTCTTCTTTTTTTTCTGCCGAGAAGCGCCGCCTTAAACAGCAGTCTCTTTTTTATTGGAATCCAATTTACCTCCTCTCTCATTTGATTAACCCTTGCATATTTGCCTTTCCCCAGTATACATCTCATAGCTCTGTTCTGTATAACTTCTAGCTTATTCAAATTTCCTTCATTGGCCAAATATAACATGGTAGAGCAGTAATCAAAATGTGGAGCAACTGTAGTTTTATAAATGAGCTCTGTAGTATTTCTGTTTAATTTATTTCTTAGTCTTCTAAGAAAATTAACTTTTTTAGATACCTTCTTTAGCAGATATTCAAAATTTGCAGCGAAGTGAGTTTTGAATCGAGTATCACACCCAGATATTTGATATAATTTACTTTTTCAATTTTTTCATCATTAATTGTCAAATTTAGCATCGGGCTTTTCTAGGCTTTTCCGCCAAACTTTGTACATAGTTAACCTCTCAGAAGCTGGGCTTACTGTTAATGGCAGCTCGTTTTGATGTACTACAGTGCTAATATTAAAAAAAAAAATTAAAAATTTTTTTTTTTCGAAATTTTGGTTTTTGTATAAAGATTTTCAGAAAATCCATGTGCAGTGCACTGCCAAACTGAAATTTCCTGAAAATCTTCATACAGAAAACCGAGTTTCGAAAAACGAAATCTTTTTCGGCAACAACGTCAGTAAAATCTATTTTTTTTTTTAATATTAGCACTCTAGCACAGTGGTCCCCAACCTTTTAATCAAACGCTTCATAATTTTACGGAGGGGGGGGGGGGGGGGGTTGACTGTTTATATTTTAGATTGTTTCGATATTACACTTTATTATGTAACCTAAAATGTATAATTAGTAGGTATATATAGCCTCAAAAATGTAAAATCTCTTAAAATATAGTAAATGCAATATTTTGGTTAATCCCTCATTATAAATTAACGAATTCATTAACATATTTAAAAACATAATAATAAGCTCTCGTTGGGCGCAATAGAAGCGTTTTGTTAAAAAACGGAAATACATTCACCAATACAATCAAACGCGTGTTAGTTCCTATGTCACATAATTTCAATAAAACGATTCCACTTGCATTTGGGCAAGCAGAATATAAGAGCGGTGACTCACGTCGTTGCTTCTCACTCAAGCTCTTTACGTTATACATGCTTGTGCGCAAGATGGAAGCCCTGTTGTGTTTTTTACTTCGAAGGTGTTGTGTCGTCGGCAACTTGGCGTGAAGGGGTTCTCAACTGAAAAATTATTTTTTGTCGATAATTATTTAATTTTTTATTAAGTATGTTCGACTTTTTTACGTAATTTTGATCTTTAAGCAGGGCCTTGGGCGGCCCGGTACCATTTGACCCACGGACCGGTACCGGTCCGCGGACCGGAGGCTGGGCACCACTGTTCTAGCACACCCAAAAGTCACGAGTCGCCGCTGCTTACTGTACAGGGTCCGCAGATACTTGAATAGAACACAACATACAAATCGCAAGTGCGCCCCACTGTTGATTTGGCAGCCTCCTCCAAAATAGCGGAAAAAAAACCTCGTCTCTGTGCAGAAACGGGCGGTCCGTTTGATAGATTATCCTATATCAACAAACGGATTGCACATGCGTCTTGTGGGAATGCTGTCCTTGTTGTACAGGTATTTCGATGAAAGTTGCTGCGAGGAACTAGCGTCATTGATTTCTTCGGTGCCGGTGCACAGTCGGGTTCAATCATGATCAAACTAAACGAGCGCCCAACATTTGTATACAATTGACATATGTCACGCGAGAACGGCTCATTTCCACCACTCGTTCTTGAATTTAACAACTCGGCTGTGGAACAACCAACAACAACAACATGTGTCTCTTCAAGACCCGGATTCACTCCTCCCTTCCCACAAAAAGACCCTACAAACAGCATCCCCAAAGATGACAAAGCATACATGATACAGGCGAACCCTAGTGGGGTTAATAATTACATGCTTAAAATGAATTAAACTTTTGAAGAAGCAATAAATAAATAAAAACATCCATACTCATATTATAAATGCGAAACTGCTAGAGTTCGTTTATGACTCTTTCACGCATTAACCAATAAAAAGACTTTGAAAATTCATTCACCAATAAAAAGCTAAATTATATGCGAAGACTATAGTCTGTATATGATGGCAAGCTCTGGCGTTATGAAATTATAACAAAAAGTATAACAAATATAATATATTAATATATTATATTTGTTATACGTTTTCTGTCGCTAACAAAAGCGAGTTATTTGTAACGTCAGAAAAAAATCGTTTCCATGGAAACGATGTTGATATATTTGTGGGCTCTAAGCTGGTAGGTACTCAGCCCCCTGGTCAGCTACTGCTCCAGAAAATTCAAGTATTAGAATATGTTTTGTTTTTTTTGGACAAGCTTCTGTTTTGGAATAAATGTCAGATAAGAGTTCCTACATTAAGAATATAATTCGTAACGATTATAAAGACTGAATAATAAATAGTGCAATTTTTTTAATTATATTAACAAACTTCCAAATATTTAATTAAAAATAAACATCTGAAATGTTTGTAAGCGCATAAATTCCGAACGAATGAACAAAATTGGATAATTCTTTTTTTCTTTGAGCTATTATAGCTTTATGAAATTTAGGTGGCAGGCGAGATGTTTGAAAACTGAATGTAAGGGAATGGATGTACGGAATGCGTGAGGGGGTGGGGGTGGGGAGTAGGGGGGATAATTGATAAGTTCAACCGTTATAGTAATTTCCCGTAATACCATGCGAGCGAAGCCGCGGGGAAAAGCTAGTAACAAATATGTTAATGTAATGACATTTGGATAGAGCAACTTTATTATTTTAGTTTTTTTGTAAATGTACGAATTTATCAATTTCTTTGTGATATTATATCAACTTCCAACGCTGATTACGGTATTAGGTCATTACGCATTGATTATTTCATTTTGTATGATAATCTTTACACAAACAGTAATATTAAAAAAACTAAAATCATTATCAAGGCTACCAAGGTCACAGCATTATTGACCTGAGGAAAATGTTCATATCACCCTTTCATAAGAATTTAACCCATTCAAAACAGAATTAAAACTGGCAGTCGAAAAAAATTGATGCTTGACGAGACATAGTAGAATTATTTGAATTTTTTTGGAGCAGATATTTTGTCAATATTTAAATACAGAAAAAAAACATTTTTTATTTAGTGTAACAGTACAGTGTAAACATCTTTACTAATTTTATAAATGCGAAACTGCGTGTTTGTTTGTTACGCTTTTACGCATAAACCAATAAACCGATTTTAAAAATTCTTTCACCAATAGAAAGCTACATTACATGCAAGTAATGCTCTGGCGTTATGAAATTATAAATAGGAATATATTATATTTATTACACGTTAACAAAAGCGAGTTATTGCTAACGTCAGAAAACAAATCGTTGCCGTGGAAACGATGTTGATATATTTGAGGGAAATTTTATTTCAGGCGTCGTAGTTAATATCTACAAGAAAATAAAAATGAATCTCCGAAATGTTTGTACGCGCATAACTTCCTAACGAATGAACCAAATTGGATAATTCTTTTTTTACTACTGGTGAGCTCTAGCATTGAAATTTAGGTGGCACGCGAGCTGTTTGAAAGCTGAATGTACCGGGAATGAATATATAGAATCCGGGGGAAGGGGTATAATTGATGTGCAAGCGCTACGGTAATTGCCCCTAATCCATGCGAGCGAAGCCGCGGGGAAAAGCTAGTAATTTATATTTTCAGAATGATTATTAAATTTATAAGACTTTACAATTTTACAATTTGTGCTTTATTTTTTCAATAGAATCTGAGTGAACCTCCTATGTATGTGGTGACCAAATAGATGAGTTATGTTCAATTTGGCCGCGAGCTAATAAAGTATACAATGTTTTTAAAGTAATAATATTATATTAGTTATTTAGATGTAAATGCAACGTTCATTTGAAAAATTGTCGGGTATCACACGGGGTGTTTGATAAATCATACACTGTGCACAAAACGAAACTTTATTTTTAAAAACATCAAAAAAATTAATCAATTAAAACATACCTTAAAAACATAAATAAAACCAAAAGGGTACGTAAATCGAGATTAAACACAAAATTTACTTTTCAAAATCTTATCAAGGCTAATGCCTGAGCGAGTAATTAAATTGGAAAAAGAATATATAAAAAAAATAAATTAAAAATGGTGAAAAAATTCAGAAAATCTATGCATTATCAAACACACGTACGGTTCGAAAGGGTTGAAAGTCGATAAACAGTTCACTACATACGCCACGAGGGCGATAACAAAAATATTTTTGTGATATTTAATCATTGGAGACAATATTAGCGAAAATTATCTCAATCGAAAATATAAAACAGAAAATAATAATGTCATGTCTGGAAAGAAAATTTGAACTGATGCGTCAAAAATTCAGTCGAGCGATAAAACCAGAAAATATTTTAATATCGAAAATTTGAACAGAAAAATCAGTAAAAGATACGGTCACTTCTAGGAAAGAAAATATAAACTGATATTTTAAGAATTCAGACAAGCGATAAAACCATTATATATTTTAATTTCACATTATTTCATTACAAAGGGTTAATCTTGACAAGTAAAACCAGATTTAAAGATTTTCGCAAGGTTCTGCGCTTTTTAGCTAACATACAACAACGTATTACATCCATGTTAGAAGTCAGCCTGAGTACAATTCTCCCACATGGAATCCACATTATAATACTCAAGCTGATGAAAGAAAACAAAATAAATTCTTACGTTTTCTAAATTTTAAAATGGGTATTCCAGCAATTATGTTGAACTACAACACTCTCTTAAATGATTATGAATATGCTCAAAATGTCAGACAGAAGAATTTTCACTGAATTGATATTTCTAAATAAAATTCTAAATGATTTAGTTGACAGTCCGGTATTGCTTGAACTGATAAGCTTCCGGATACCACAACGTAATACCAGAAGTCAGGATTTATTTCAGTGCATAAATTCTGAGACTACCTACCGTATGTATTCCTCTTTGCCCAGAATACTAATTGAAGGAAATAATTATACCAAGTCAGTGGACATATTCAATTTATCTTGAAACAAATATGCATTCAATCTGGGAGGCGGGAATGGGTACCGCCGCCCCGGGAACCTTTATTGGATAACTCCTTTCCTTCCTTAAAAAAAACCCTCCACACAGCATCCCCAAAGATGACATAGGCCCTGAGGGAAATTATTTTCCTCAGGGCCTCCTATGTTTTTTTTTTTTACATGAGCTCCACACAGGAGGCCCTGAGGAAAATAATTTCCCACAGGGCCTATGTCATCTTTGGGGATGCTGTGTGGAGGGTTTTTTTAAGGAATTTTTAATGTTTACTGGACAGATAATAAGAATACGTGTTAATTGTATTATTTATGTACGGGATTTAATGAACCTAATAAAAATATTAAATTTTATTGTTTTACACAAAAATGAAATATATGTAATATTATTTAATGCTAAATGCATGGAAAACCATTTTGTATCAATATATTATACCATCTGCTATTACATTAAGAAAAATAATTGTGGTATCTCTGATAAAAACAAGTATGTAATTATATCAAGTACAAATTTGAACCTCACACTGCATTATATAGATATATTTATTATAGAAATATTTCAATGTGTAAAATCAACCAAACCCGTATTAGAAACTTATTGTATTGCATCAAATTTAACTACGAATTAAATGGCGCAGAATAATTTTTCGTATATTGATAATGATAACGAAATAGAATGTAGTACAGTAAATAATTTAGAAGTTTGGATAAAAAAACAAAGCATAAATGCTTCTGATAATCTTGTTTGTATTCAATTAAATATAAGATCTATACAAAAATATTGGGATGTATTGCATGTATATTTATTAAATAGTTTGAAGCATATTGACATTCTAATGCTATGTGAAACATCTGTTCAAACTGAAAGTACGAGTATGTACAATATTCCCGGATATAATGCATATAACTACTGCAGGACTGATAAGTCAGGAGGAGGTATTATATTGTATATAAGAAACAAATTTGAATTTAGACCAAAATCGTTCCAATCACAACATTTTGAAAATATAACAGGAAAGCTCATACTCCAGGACGAAACTAAAGTTAATATAATAGCCATCTATAGACCTCCTAATCTCAGTAAATCTTCATTTCTAACGGAATTATCAGCACATCTTGATACAATTAATAGTAAGGAAAATATTATCTTACTCGGAGATCTAAATCTAAATTTACTAAATGACCAAGAATATATCATAACTTCGTATGAAAACTTACTTACTAACCATTATTTAACTAAATGCATCAATATAGTAACCAGAGAAGCTGTATTAAATGGACAAATAACTCGCACTTGTATTGACCATATATTTGCTAAATTTAGAGGCAAGAAAATAACTGCTTGCGTCTGCGAAAATAATATTGCTGATCATTTTATCACTGCTATTAATATAAAATCTCATAAACGTCCGATAGACTTTGCAAATAAGTATGTTCAAATCATCTCACAAAAGGCTATTGATAGATATATCAGAGATTATAACTGGAGTAAACTTATAGAGGAGAAGGATTGTATTCTATTATATGAAAAAATAAAATCTTTATTTAAAAATTTTTACAATAGTAGTTCAAAAACGATAGTGCAAAAACCGAAAACACGACCTTATGCAATAAATGAATGGGTAAGCAGTGAATTATTATGTAATATAAATAAAAGGGATAAACTATATAAAAAATGGAAAAGTACACCAACAAACAAAACATATGAAACAGAATACAAAAAAACACGAAACCTTGTCAATAAACTTATAAATAAAGATAAAACTAAATTCTATAATAATAAATTTAAAACCTGTTTTAATGATACAAAAAAAACCTGGGATGAGATAAATAATATTTTAGGACGTAAACACAAAAACGATTGTGATGAAACTATAATACGATACATGTTAAAAGATAGAACTGAGGATTCTGTGTCAAATGATTTTGTGAATTACTTCTCGGATAGCATCAGCAACATGTTACATAAATGCAATCACAAAGCTTCTAATATAGTACTGGAAGAACTACCTCATAGTTTATATATACCAAGAGCAACTATAACTGATATTGAAAATATCGTTAAAAAAATGAAAAACTCTAAAAGCACAGGTATTGACAATATAAGAATGTTTGATTTAAAAAGAAATATAAAAACTCTTGGGCCAATAATAACTCATTTAATCAATATGATAATAAAGCAAGCAAAAATTCCACAAGAATTTAAATGTAGTATCACTAGACCAATATTTAAAGGTGGAAAACACATTGAACTGGGAAATTATAGGCCAATTAGTATTCTACCAGCATTAGAAAAAATTCTTGAAAAATTTTTATCAAATAAATTAAATAATTACATTGAAAAATTCGCTATCATAGATCCAAATCAATATGGCTTCCAAAGAAAAAAAAACACTGAAAAACTACTGCAAGATTTTTCCAATTATATAAATAATCAGTTAAATAATAAATTACATGTTATTGTTTTATTTATCGACAACTCTAAAGCTTTTGACACAATAAACTCTTTAAAAATGCTAAAAACTCTAGAAAAAATTGGAATAAGAGGAAATTTGTTAAATTTATTTAAAGATTATCTTACAGATAGAAAAATATGTACCAAAATAAATAATACATTTAGTAAAACAAAAAATATATCTGCAGGAGTTCCACAAGGTTCCATATTGGGACCTACACTATATATAATCTATGTAACTATAATGAAAAAACTTTTCTCTTTTGTAAAACATTTTGTATTCGCAGATGATACGGCATTGGTCATATCACACAAAGATCTAAAAATTGCAATTGAACTCTTACAAATTGACTTTAATCAACTCTGTAAATGGTCACATGATGCAGGGCTTTTAATAAATGCTAAAAAAACTAAAGTAATGCATATAAGATCACCAAATGCCAAATTTCAATTTAATCCTAATATTATTTCTCATAACTTTAATTGCATCCACAAAAATATTCAAATTAACTGTAATTGTGAAAGCTTAGAATTAGTTACTGAATATGTGTATCTTGGTGTTACAGTAGATTGTTTTTTTAAATGGGACAAACATATTAAAATAACCTGTAAAAGACTCAGATCAATTGCTAGCAGAATGTACACATTAAATTTTTTCCTATCAATTGATACACTTAAAATAATTTATATGTCACTAGCAGAATCAATAATAAGATATGGGTTAACAATATGGGGAAATACTACTGTAACCAACCTGAAACAGGTACAAGTTGCACAAAACGCAATTGTAAAATTATTAGTTGTCCCTAACATTTTCAAACAAAGACACAATACTCCGTTGCTGTTTCAGAGTGCAAAAATTTTACCTGTGAAGGCAATACTATGGTATAAAATTATAATTCAGCATATATTTACCCCGCAGCATAAAGAGAAACTAGATCATAAATATAGCACTAGATTCACGCGTAACGACGGGTTAATAGTTCCGAAATTCAATAATAAGTACGGACAGAGAACGTTTGAATACAACATACCGAAGATATTTAATTTATTACCTGACAATATAAAGCAACTTAATTCTATGAATAAGGTTAAATATATGCTGAAAAATTGGTTATCGCAAAAAGAATATTTATATTTATGAAAAAATGTATGAAAAAAATGTTGAATCTGTAGAAATAAGATGTTAATTATAACTCTTAAAATATATTTGTAATGGAACCATAAGCACCTGCTGACAAGCCAATGCTATTGGCTTAGCAGGACTTGTTTGTTGATATTTAAAATTAAATTAAATAAATAAATTATAAAAAAAAAAAAAAAAAAAAAGGAAGTTTAAGGCTTTTAAGGTTTAAGGAAAGGAGTTTAAGGGGTGGGTAGGAAGGAAAGGGGTTTAAGGGGTGGGTAGGAAGGAAAGGGGTTTAAGGGGTGGGTAGGAATCTGGGGTTCAGTGTGTCCTGGTCATCCACCTTCGAGACCTAGATAAACTTCACCCCATGAACCCGGGCACCCCTGCTAAATCACCAAAGAGCTGTGGAGCTCATATAAAAAATAAATAAATAAAATATTGTTACTGAGGCAGTTCAGTTCGTACGATAAATGCTATATATTTCTTACTGTTAATATGTAAAAGCCACGAAAAATGGCGTTAATAAATAAATAAATAAATAATATCCGGTGACCTTTCATGGGTCTGCAATAATAATAAATGATTATGCATACGTAACGATCGTCGCAAATATTTTTGGCATATTTCAGCGTGCAAAATTTAAATGTAATGATTTTATGTCATGTTTATTTTAAAACGTCCAAGGTTTAGCATACAAAGACAAAATAAAGAATATACAATAATTGCGATGACCCCACTGGCACTTTACAGCCAAGAAGTCTAAAATCTGTTAAATGGCAAAAGTCAAGTTTATCGTCGTTATCTCTCTGAATTTTTAAAAATTATTCGTAATAATATGTATTTCATTGTTGACCGAGGGAAAGCAGATATTTATTTTTAATAATTATTCTCTCGTGACTAGTAAAAATGAAGTCGGTATGAAGAATGAGTTAATGATGAATGTAAGTAAGTCTACAGTCATGGTGTTTGAAAGAGAGAGTACTAAAACAGTGTGCAATATATATTTCTTTTATATGAGCTCCACACAGGAGGCCCTGAGAAAAATAATTTCCCTCAGGGCCTATCTCATCTTCCGGGATGCTGTGTGGAAAGCAAGGATAGGATAGTTCTCGGAAGGAAAAGGGTTAAGGGATGGGTAGGAATCTAGGGTTCAGTGTATCCTGGTCATCCGCCTCCAAGACCTAGACAAACCTCATCCCATGAACCTGGGCACCTCTGCTAAGTCACCAAACATAGCGAACCATTTGGGGTGACCTATGGCAGAGGTGTTGGTTATCCAATAAAGGTTCCCGGGCGGCGCGGCGGTACCCATTGAATACAGTTGTGAATGATGAATACTGGAGCAGGTGGATGAGTTTGTGTATTTGGGAAGTAGGTTTACGAGATATGGGAAGACTGATAGAGATTTTGAAAGAAAATGCAGGTAAGTCCAAATGCAGGTAAATGCAGGTAACTCCATTAAGGGGCCATCCATAAATTACGTCACACACAAGAGGAGGGGAGTAGAGTAGTGTGACATTGTGGGCCAAGGGGTGTGGGGGTTCATCAGCTCTGTGATTTGTTTTTGGGGTGTTATGCCATGTTGCGCTACCTCCTTCTTTAGCCAACGTTTCGGACAGCGTTATAGTGTCCACCATCAGAGCGGATGTGTAATTGTGATGGTGGACACTGTAACGCTGTCCGAAACGTTGGCTAAAGAAGGAGGTAGAGCAACACGGCGTAACACCCCAAAAACAAATAATGAAAATACTTTTGGCTGTGAAGATCTAAAAACGTACGTAATTTATTGATTTTATTAAAAAATATTTTTAATAAAAATAAAATTTTGAACTACTGTTTTCATTATTTTTGGATGTAAAATTGTAAAATATGTGACGTCACACAAGGGGGGAGTGTGTCTCACAAATGAGACGATGTGTGACGGGGGCGGGGGGATGTGTGTCATCATGACAATCTCACTCGCCGATTCACACGCTTTTAAACTTACCGGCTAGTAGCTTGTAAACTCGCTTAATGTAATTGAGGCTTAACTTTGTAATCATTTGTGAATAAACAATCTATTTATTCCAACAAAATCATTAGGTAATGGACTCGAGTCGGGGTGAAAAGTTGGGCGGTTGCTCGGCTGAGTGACCAGTGATGACCTGTGGAAAAATTTTATTTTGTAAGGTTTTGAAGAAAAAAAAACCCAGGCTTCTATCAAAACAAACCAACAAAGACGGAAGAAGTTCTGCTTGCTTCCATTCTAGTCATAGCTGACCGTCATGATAACAAACTGGCATGACTATATTAAAAACGCAACCAATGTTAATTAGCAATTAATTAATAAACAATGAATAAACATTCTTTGTACCTTTGGTCCGCCATCGCAATGCAATGTAAAAGTGTTAGTGATTGGCCTATTTGGAATATTTATTAGAATCGTTAAGTTGTCGGCCTTGTCCTTACCGCTTGGTTGACGCAAGGGTCAAAGTTAAGGCGAAGCTTAATCACTCACTCGGACTCGTAAACTTGTTTTCACAATAATGTAACATTACCAGAGATACTTACTTAGTAATGCTAAATCACTACTTTCGATTGATATTTACTACGAATCGTTGGTCGTAAAGTTGGCCTCTTAAAAACTGGGCGTACTGTACAGGGCCCGCAGATACTTTAATAGTACACAACTGCTAGCACTGTACAAATCGCAAGTGCGCCCCACGGTTGAAATTGGCAGCCACCTCTGGTCTGGAGCTCCAAAATACTTGAAAAATACCCTCAACTCTGTGTAGAAACGGGCGGTCCGTTTGATAGATTCTCCCACCTTAACGAACGGATTGCAATCTTTAGAGCACAGGCGTCGGGTGGGAATGCTATCCATGTTCTACCGGTATTTCAATGGAAGATGCTCTGAGGAACTAGCGTCATTGATCCCCTCGGCACCGGTTAGTCGGGAGACATGCCAAACGCGCGCCCAACAAATGTACACGGTTGACATTTGTCACATGAGAACGGGTCGTTTTTTCGACTCGTTCTCGAGTTCAACAGCTCGGCTATTCGTAACCCGGTAATGTTTGTCTTTCTTTCTAAAAATAAAAATAAAAATTTAAATTTATCAAAATAAATAAATACTTAAACACCTCTCGAGAGTCCCAACTTCTGCAAACCCTATGGAGCCATGTTTCCATTCTGAACGGTGATCAATCTTCATGGTGATACTGAAAGTATCTATGGATAGATATTGTGAGATTCTAATGACCCGCAGCTCCTTGTGAAGTTTCGTTTTAAATTACACATTACATCATAATTTGCATGTACGTCTAAAACACCATAAAAAATGTCTTATGATGTAACGACATATCTCAGAAATACCATACTACATGGGCTGCCACATTACATTCGAACATAAAAAACATGAATCAATACCCGTACACGCTCAACGGTCCCGAAATAAGTGTCGCTTCGAGCGAGAGACTCGAGAATGAATAAGTAATCGAAATAATATATCGAAAAAAACTCTCAATTACATATTTGATTTTGGACAACGTTGAATCAACTTTCGATTGATGTGTTTTTTCGTTCATGAAGATCGCGACATAATAATAATAAATATTTGGATGATTTATACAGCGCCGTTTTTGTGAAAAATCACCTCAAGGGCGCTGTACAAACTTACAGTACATTTCTAAAATCTAGAAAACCTACAAACTAGACAAACAATTAAAAACATGGCTAAACTTATGGCTAAAAATTGCATCAACCGGTTCATACGAAAATATGTGTACAATGTCTCGACCAATGAACGCGATGCTTCTTAAAAATTTATACAGGACCATACTTACCTGGGAGGTTACTTGAAATTAACACTGTCTATTGAGAAATTTGGATAGAGTTCGCACGCAGAGGACATTATTGTGTACACTTGTTACATGTGTTTAATCCTGAAATATATTTTAATATTAGTATATAATACATTCTTTATTGAGTGTATTTTGGAAATCAAAAGCAACATTTTTTAGTAGACAGTACAGTAGAACAAGGATTTGATCTTCCTAAATGTGATTCGTAAAGAGACAGATTGATGTGCAAAGATTAACGTAATTTTAATTCAATAAGAAAAGTGCGATTAAGACATATCATATGCAATACAAGTATGATACTTTCAGATAGGTAAATTTAAATTAAGGATATGAGAGCCCAAAAATGTATATTTTTAATTTGGACCTAAATTCTGTTGGGCTTGTTATGCATCTTAGTTCCGGAGGGAGTTTTGTTCCAAGTCTTAGGCCCAGATACTCCAAAAGCGCGATCTCCAAACTTTGTATTTGGCTTGCGTTTAGGTTCCATTAGTCTGCCTATAGCTGATGATGTTGCTGATCTAAGGGTTAGAAGGGTTAAGTTAAGAATGAATAAGTAATCGAAATATATATCGAAAAAACTTTCAAGTACATATTTTGGACAACGTTGAATCAACTTTCGATTGATGTGCTTTTCGTTCATGAAGATCGCAACATGGGGGTACACGTTCCGTACAGAGATTTTTTTGATTATGTATCTAAGGCTAGCTTTACACTCGTAATTAAAAATTACGGATTACGTAAGATTTTCACAGGTTACTCCCAGGAGCGTTTACACATGCATCTGACTTGTGGTAATTAATGATCACGAAAGTTTTTCGGAAGTTCGACCTGTGTAACTGCTCATGCGACCGTTTACATCTGTAAATTTATTTGCGGTAAGATGGCTTCCTTTCAACAACGACCTGCTACTGTCAAATTTACACGATTTTGTCAATAAAGTCGAAAAGGACCAAATAAAGTGCTGAAATAGATTTAGGCTTTAATTAAACAATTCTCCACGCACTTTTGTGCCGTCAAAGGTGAAAATTAATGGAATTATTTCATTTTATTCGAATGACAGCTACCTGACAGCTGCCGACAGCAACCGACTTCGTATTCAAATACGTAATTTTAAAAACAGAAACATTGAGATTATAAAGGTTTGGACCGATAATTGAATAGAAGGATGCTCATTTCACTTCTAGTTTTATAGAAAAAAATCCAATAAAAACAAATGTCTTTTGATTTTTGACATTTCGCAACGGCGCATTTTGGTACTATTTCTTACAAAAAGTCCCTCAGCTTATCGAACTGATTTTATAAGCTGTAAGAAGGTTGGAATTTCGCGCGGACGCGATTAGACCTGTCAAAAAACTTCCGAAAGAAGAAGTTCTGTAACATGCTTTAAATTACGTTAAGTGACTTTTGGTGTCGTTTACATTGGTAATTTGGCCATAAATCGCTTACACGAGCGAACTACGGGAAAAAAAAACTTACGAGTGTAAACCTAGCCTTATATTGTAGTTTTCTAAAAATTCGTTGGTCAAATTATTAGCTGAAAAAAATTTATACAAAGAAAGGCATAATATTTCGTACTTTTATCACAGTCTCAAAGTTCTTTCAGTGAGAGCAATTCTGTGGTACAAAATTATATTTAAGCACATAAATTCTCTAATTAAACTCTTTATGTATAAACAGGCTGGAACACAACCATAATACTCGCTTTAACTTTAATGGAGGACTAATTGTTCGTAAGCTTACATTTAAATATGGACAAAGAACGTTAAATTAAATGATTCCCAGTTGTTTAAATATGTTACCTGCTGAAATTAAAAACTATTATTTGGTAGAAAGCAGTAACTTTGTGGTTTGACATTATAAATTGAAAGAACACAATAATTTTGTTTGTAACCACGATTTATTTAATTTTTTTCACTACCGATCGGTTTCGCTTTAAATAAACATCATCAGGGTATAAAAATTAAACTAACTAACTAACTAACCATCACGCCGTTTCCCCGCAGGGGTAGGCAGAGAGGACGGACCGCCAAACAACTCGGTCCTGGCACACACTCTTTGCTTCACTCACATTCATACATCGTCTCATACATACTCTTCTATTATTCTGGCTTTTGACATGGCCGACTCAAGTATCTGATTCACTTGATCGTGCCATGTCTTCCTCGGGCGTCCCCGACTTCTTCTACCATTCACATTTGCGTCATATATTCTTCTTACACTACTTTCTTCGTTCATTCGCTCTACATGCCCAAACCATCTGAGGGTCCCTTTCTTAATCTTACTCATTATGCTTACATCAGCCTTACATTCTTTGCGGATCTCCACATTTCTCACACGATCATACATGGTTTTACCACACATACGCCTCAGGGATCTCATTTCTACAGCATTCAGTTTACTTTCATCCTTCCTCTGCCAGTTCCATGCCTCGCTGCCATACATCAGGGTAGGTACCAGTACTCCATTGTGGACTGCTAGTTTCGCTCCTTTTGGCAGTTTTTTATTAGCGCCAACGGCATTCAGTCCTCCATTAACGGAGTTACCGGCATTTACCCTTCTTTCGATATCTCTATCAGCCTTCCCATCTCTCGTAAACATACTACCCAGATACACAAACTCATCCACCTGCTCCAAGTATTCATCGTTCACAACTATATCACACACTGTTCTCGTACTTGACTTGAAACACCATGACTTTAGACTTACTTACATTCATCATTAACTCATTATTCATACATACTTCGTTCATCCTAGACACTGGAGACTGTAAATCTTCCATAGTGTTAGAAATCAGCACCGCATCATCAGCGTACAACAGACAACATACTTAATTAAACTATAAAGGGTATAAAGTTTAATTTTTATACCCTGATGATGTTTACGTAAAGCGAAACCGGTCGGTAGTGGAAAAATTAAATAAATCGTGGTTACAAACAAAATTATTGTGTTCCTTCAATTTAAATTAAAAAGTGCCCAAAACTAACAATTGGTGATTTTCCTGAAGTCTTGGCTTACTGAAAGAATTAATTTGTATTACATATTTGTACAAAGCATTAACTTCGTGGCTCGCCATAATTTACAATAAAAACACATAAATTTGTTGTAGACCACTACAACAAATTTATGTGTTTTTATTGTTAATTTGTATTAGTTTACAATGACATACTATTTTTAAGACTTTAAAATTGTTAATGTTTTCATACTTTTTCTTTTCTCTTTATTTCTGTAAAATTTTTAATTTTAATTAATATAATTGTAAAAATGTAACTATTAACTCACTATAATAAGATTTTTAATGTAAAGAACCCGTTAGACAATCTGCTAAGTAGTTTTTTTTCTTATATTTGTAGAGTGTGTAAAATAAATTAATAAAAAAATACTGCAAATAGAACCATATGACCAGCAACTAATATTGTGTAAACTAATATTGTTATTGATAAGTTACTTAAGGGTTCGTTCTAAATTATAAAATATTTAAAAAAAAAAACATTTTAGAGATATTCATCCACTTACAAGGCTTTCCAAAATTGCTAAATATTGTTAGCGTCTGAGTTGGCGTCATGCAGGCGAGGCCATGGCCTCCAGGAGAAAGCTCCCACATATTTATAACAATTAGATACGGGATTTGTCCCAAATAAACTAGCTCAGGGTTTCGGGCACAAGCATGTTTCCTCTTAAACCCAAGGCGAGTGCCTATGGTTCGGGTTTCTTCTCTTCCACCATCCCGGGCCTCTCTCGACAAACAAAACACTGTATGTTATAGCATAAATAGTTTATTCAATTCTAAGATTCACAATGGTACATAGTCGGACCAGCCTCGGCCATCGGAGACAGGGGATGAACAATCCTAGCTAAAAGTTAGTTTGAACGTCTGAATCTCTCTCTCCCTACACGCTTTTATAGGGGAATTTAATCACCATTTGCACACACAAGATAAAACATTGTACTGACTCACGTTTTTACGGGCTATTTATTATTCCTGGTGAAAGCGGCGTCCGATGCTTAGACACACACACGGAAGAGGGCCCGCGGGGGAAACTATCACTGCGATTTCGGACATGTTCGCGCGGGATGTGTGCAGCCGTAGCGGGCCAGCGGGCGACTGATTTGAATGCCGGACTCGAGCCCGGGCGTGGAACTATCACTGTCTGTCGCGGGAGAGGGTAATGCGCGCGCCTGCGTATTGGAGGTCGATTCTCCAATATGCAACGTAACAATATTGAAATGTGATTATCTCAGCATTGTGTTTTAGTAAATTAATGGACTTTGCCAGTAGACCGATGATACATTATCATCTTATTTTATTTCGATTTTTTTTGTTGTTTGTTTTTATTCTAGATGCAAAACAGGAGTAATTAAGTAAAAATTTGATGTTTTTTAAAATGTTTTTACTGCTCGTAGATATATGAATGTACCTACGAGTTCTCTAAAGTTTTTTTTTTTTTTTATGTTTTCTTTATTCATTGAAATGTTGGTTACATAAATTTTAGAATTTTTCGACCACCATGCTAGGCACATGCCCGTGGTGTGGTGTTCGATTTTCTATATATTACATTAACATATAAGCAATAAAAAAATGTGCGAGAAAATAAAAAATATAAAATAAAATAATAATAAAGAAATATTATAGAATACAAAAGAATATAAAATGATGTAAATTGCTATAGAGTAATTATAAAAGAGTTAGGAAGAATATAGTAGAATATAAAATAATATAGTACTAAAAGTGTAGAACATAAAAAACATATATATACTAGAAGAATATATAAAAGTAGGTGATCATAAAATATATAAGATCAAAGTAAGTGCTATATAATAAGCAAATAATTAAAGGTTTTTTGTTACGATGGAAATCTATAAGTGCGTGGTTATATTGGTAGATAAATTATATTACACCAATTTTTTGTACAAATAAATTTTAGAATTCATGTTTCAAGTCCGGCGAAATTACACTGGACACAAGAGTAAATTATTATTGCTACATTATTGGACACAGTGTGTGTAGGCAGTGGGCTCATTGGACAGAGTACACGGTACTTGTAGGCACCGTAGAATCTGTTTCTTTAAGGACACATGGTGGTAGTAGACAGTGGTGCCAAACAGTTTTAAGTAAATAGTTTGAGAAGTATTTAAACTTTTTGTTATTAATATTATAGTAATTACGTATAGTTTTTTACAAACAAAAACTTTTATTTGTGGTGTTTAAACATACGTTCTTTAAAGAAATTCTTCAAAGAAATTCTTCAAAGAAATTCTTCGAAGAAATTCTTCAAAGAAATTCTCTAAAGAAACTCTTTAAAGTGGATTTAGCGTTAGTTATATTATTATTTATTATATTGAGTTTATGCTTTATTCATATATTTTGTAATCTTCTTTATTTATGTTATACTGTTATTTGAAAAGAAATTTGTATTTGATATGTAAAAGCCCAAAAGGGCGTCAATATATAAATAAATAAATATATTGATTTTTATATACATAGATAGAAATGAGCAAAAGAACTGGTTTTTCATTCAACTGAAGTGACGATGACGTATAACAATGTCTCTGGAGAGGAATGAAGAGACATTACAAATATCGACGTGTCGAGATTAAACAGGCTGTTAGTGTCGAGATTAAATCAGGCTTCGTTACGTCAATCAGCCGTTACTATTTGGAAAGTACCCAATCTGTGCAATAGATGTGCATTATACATTTAACAACACACGTCGCGTCGTGATGGTGTTACAGTTACTTAAATGGAGCATGTGTAGCAATAAATAATTAGTAAGTAAGGTGCCAACAGACTTCAGGCGCCCAAACATTGGGAAACTTGAGGAGAGAGAAATGGGAAAAGAGGGGAAATAACGGGTTAAGAGGGAATAAACAGGCAAAACCGGAAATATGTCATTTTTAAATCAATTTTTAAACGCATTGACTCTTTCCCACAAAAAATTATAAATTGATTTCGAAAGACTGTTCTTTTATCTAGTAAAGCTATTTTTTAAATTTTGAGAAAATATGTTTATTTTTAGTACAATAAGGTTTTACCGTATGTCGTTGGCAGATTTGTTAAATTTTCAAACAAAATGTTGTATTATACAACATGCATTTCAAATCATATAATCATGCAATAAAATAAATGAATAAATTATTATTTGTGAAAGCTACTTTTCAGAATTTTAATGATAGTTCAAATAATAAAATCATTTAAAAAAACCCGCGCCCTTGTTTTATGACGAAAATACTTCAGTTTGTCTGTTTATTTACGGTCTTACAAACTAATATTTTGAAAGAAATATTTACTTTCTTATTTTGCTTAGACATTATTGAAAAATTATAAAGACTTATTATCAAAAAATAATTAAATTACATAAAGTACATAATTTTAATTGTTTTGTCATCAGGGGCCATCCATAAATTACGTCACAGCTTAAGGGGGGGCGGGGGGTTAGAGAAGTGTGACATTGTGTGACAAGGGGTAAGGGGGGGGTCATTAGCTCTGTGACGTCACATATAAAAATCTAAATTAGTAAAACGCAAAAAATTTTTAGATGTAAAATTGCAAAATATGTGACGTCACACTAGGGGGGAGGGAGTCTCACAAATGTGACAGGGACGGGGGGGGGGGGGGGGGGGGGTCAAAAAATCTTGAAATTCGTGTGACGTAATTTATGGATGGCCCCTCTCGGTATTTATCAAAGCAAATTTGGAATGAAACAAAATCGATATTGAGTTATTATGTTAGTATGCTGGTATGGAGAATAATTAATCTTTCTTATCGGAACCGCCCTGCACCGTTGCAAGAGTACGATCGCAAGATCATCGTTCGAAGAAATTTAAATTCTCGGCGGCTGGTTAATGGCTTATTCGTAGTCCAGAACCTTAACCTCCCGTTAAGGTTCTGGACTACGAATCCGTAGGTCGCGGTTTCGAAAGTCCCGGCAAGGGCAAGTAAATTTTATTCAATAGTTAAATTGTGTTATTTTAAACATGATTCGTATAGAATAATGTGTAACATACTTGCGAAACGTTCCAGATTGGTAGATACTTTTAGTATCGCCTGGGTGAAAGTTCAGAATTTAGAATCTAAATGTTGCTTGAAAAGCCTTTTAGCCGTGTTGATTTGAATAGCGGGGTATATCCCCACCTCCCCCTCCCTCATCTCCTTCTCTCCGTACTCTTCAGTCACACAAGGTACCGCAATTGTTGGGGATGCCGTAGTTGAGTGGTAATCACATAACAAAAAAATAAAAGAGTGTGCAGCTCACACGCGGTAGGAGTGAAACCTTCAGAAAACTAAAGTAGACAAGATGGGAAGGTTACGAAGCACCGCACAAAGAACAGACCGATTATACTACATCATTTTCTCGCAGGCTAAATCCTACAACGTACGTCAAAAGGTTTCCCTCAAACAGTCTCTCCCGATCCGGCCCGCCACGCGGTAGGAAGGCAAACGCATCCGCCGCCAAGACCTAGTCAAACCTCGTACCATGAACCCGGGCAACCCTGCCATGTCACCAAACGTAACAAACCACTTGCGGTGACCTATGGCAGAGGTGTTGGTTATCCAATAAATGGTTAAAAAGTCTCCCTCAATCAGCCTCCCCCGATCCGGCCCGCCACGCAGTAGGTGGGAAAACGCATCCTAGACAAAACTCGCCCCATGAACCCGGGCACCCTTACTAAGTCGCCAAACGTAGCGAATCACTTGGGGTGACATATGGCAGAGGTGTTGGTTATCCAATAAATGGTTCAAAGGTCAGCCTACACCGATCCAGCCCGCCACGCAGTAGGTGGGAAAACGCATCCGCTACCGCCTAGACAAACCTAACCCCATGAACCCGGGCACCCTTACTAAGTCACCAAACGTAGCGAACCACTTGGGGTGACCTTTGACAAGAGCGTAGGTTATCCAATAAATGGTTCCCGAGGCGACGGTACCCATTACCGCTTCCCAAACTGAAAGGATGCTAACAATCTCAGGTCATTAGTAAAATAATGCAGTGTGTTTAATAGAGGAAATGAATTTCCTTCGTCAAAGGAAACGGGGAGGAGTAGCGGTGGTAGAAGTTAATAAATAATTATACATACTGTAAACTTAACTCCCCAGGCCTCGATCACATTCTAACAGTAGGTCAGAATATTTCCGCTGTGCAATAAAATCCAAATAATTGTGAACATTTGTGAAAGTTTCAAAACTAAAAACGATGAAATACGCTTTCAAATTTTATTTATAGAAATAACCATGTAATTTTTCAAAATATAAAATTTGTAATGCAAATTTTAAAAAGTTTACAAATGGCTCCTCTAACATTTTTACTAATTAAAATTACTGGTAACGAAAACAAATTTAAAAAACACCCATATTTTAATTCTCTAAAGTTATCCATATGGATTTAGCATTCGTTATATTATTATAGAATGCTCAAGATTCCATGGACCGACATGATCACTAACATAGAAATTCGCAGGCGGGCTAGAGCAGACAGAGAACTGCTCACATCAATAAGAGTCAGGAAAATTTCATATCTGGGTCACGTACTTCGAGGGGAAAAGTATCACTTGCTCCAATTAATATTGAAAGGAAAAATATAAGGTCGCCGAGGGCCTGGTAGGAGACAAATATCTTGGCTACGAAATATACGAGAGTGGACCGGCATTAGAAGTGCGGAGGAGCTATTCCGGGCAGCACAAGATAGAGAGACATTTTCCAGAGTAATCGCCAACGTCGGGGGGACCCGATAGGGCACACGAAGAAGATATTATTATTTATTATATTTAGTTTGTGCTTTATTTATATATTTTGTAATCTTCTTTATTTATGTTATACTGTTGTTTTAAAATATATTTGTGTGTTATATGTAAAACGCCCAGTAGGGCGTCAATAAATAAATAAAGAAAAACTTTTATTGGATATGAGAAGATCAATCGACACCGGTACTTTAATAGATCTTGTTGCTTCCGGACTACCAGAATTCATACTAAACAAGATTGATAGAGAAGGATTACAAGATATTGTGGATTTATTCAATGAAGTAAACAAGTATGAACATTTGGTCAACAAAAAGAGATTCATAAATAAGAGATCATTTGGGAATGCAGAATTTAATACAAATGAAGGTAAAAATCCATGCAAAATTTGTGAAAAATTGAATAAGGGCTCTCGTTACCACCCTGAAGCCACATGCTGGTTCAAAACAAAAGAGAATGAAAAATTTAAGAGAAGTGCCATTAAACATGTAAACAATTCAGTGATAGAGACTGAGTTAAATGAAAATAATCAAAAAAACGAATAGTAACACCATTTAAAAGTCAAACTATTACTAAATGATAAATTAGAAATATACGGAATTTATGATTCGGGTTCAAATGTTTCTCTAATCAATTCTAAGTTATTGAAACTAAAAGGAAAAGGAAATAGTTTGAATAAAGCAAATTTAGTAACGATTAATGGTGTTAAAAAGACGAGTGGTTTGACAACTTTAAAGATAAAAAATTTTGGAATTGGAGAAAAATGTTGATGTGTACATTATTGATGAACACAATTTCAAGTACGATTTTTTGATTGGATTAGACATGATAAAAGACTTCAAACTTATTCAAAGTGAAGACTTACAAATATCACAGAAACTCTGCCTGAATAATGCAAATAAAAAAGATAAAAACTCTACAGAAAATAAGAACACTATAGAAAAACACAGAATTAATTTTAACGAACATATTAAAGAAGAAGATTTTAAAATAACAATAAATCATTTAAATAATGATCAAAAAACAGAAATAAATTAACTAATAGGCAAATACGCATCAGTGTTTGCAAAGAGTAAATATGATGTTGGCACTGTTAATGGATACGAAGCGAAGATAGACTTATTAGTAGATAAATATTGTAGTAAGAGGCCTTACAGATGCAGCGTAGAAGATAAAAAGGAAATAGAAGAGCAAATAGCAAAATTATTAGACAATAAACTGATAGAAGAGTCCTACAGTCCATTTGCTGCACCGGTTACTCTAGCATTTAAAAAAGAAGAAAACAAAAGATCCAGATTATGCATAGACTTCAGAGACTTAAATAAAATAGTCGTACCTCAAGCTCAACCATTTCCGTTGATTGAAGACCTAATGACGAAGACCAGAAATTGCAAATTTTTTTCAACGCTGGACATAAACTCAGCCTTTTGGTCTATTCCGCTGCGGATTGAAGACAAAAAAAAAACAGGATTTGTAACACAGGAGGGACATTATCAATTGACCTGCCTGCCTTTTGGGTTAAAGACTTCTCCGGCAATTTTTCAGAGGATATTAAGCAATATATTGAGAAAATATAAACTAAACGAATTTGCTGTCAATTACATAGATGACATTCTTATATTTTCAAAAACTTTTGCTGAACACATTGATCATCTAACGAAGCTGCTGAATGCAATCAAAATGGAAGGTTTTAGATTAAAATTTACAAAATGCACATTTGCATCAGACATGGTAAAATATCTGGGTCATATAATTCAGAATAATTCAGTCAAGCCAGCAAAGGATAATTTGACTTCAATAAAGAATTTTCCTATTCCAAAAACACAGAAGAATGTGAGACAATTTCTAGGAAAAATCAATTTTTATGAGTACATTCCGAAGAGTGCAATAATACTAGATCCTTTGCATAATTTACTAAGGAAAAACCAAAAGTTTATTTGGACTGATAAATGCCAAAGTGCTTTTGAAACGATGAAAAATCTACTATGCTCACAACCAATCCTGGAAATTTTTGATCAAGATTTGCCAATTAATATATACACGGATGCTTCTCTAGAAGGTGTTGGAGCTATTTTAAAACAGACACAATCTGATGGAAAAGAAAAACCAGTAGCTTACTTTTCGAAAAAACTAAATGGAGCCCAGAAAAAGAAAAAGGCAATTTACCTAGAATGCTTAGCTATAAAAAAAGCAGTGAGATACTGGCAATACTGGTTGATAGGTAAACCATTTACAGTTTATTCAGATCACAAACCACTGGAAAACATGAACCTCAAATCTAGAACTGATGAAGAGCTGGGTGATTAAACATATTATCTTTCACAATATGACTTTAACATAAAATATGCTCCAGGAAAACAAAATTTGGAAGCTGACTGTCTAAGCAGAAATCCAGTTCTAGAATCAAATGAAAATACGGATGAACAATTGAAAGTCGTAAACATGATTAAAGTGGAAGATATTTTGAAAGATCAGAACAAAAATGAAGAAATACAAAATAAAAAAAGCAAATTAATAGAGAAACACCATATATACTTCAAAAAAATCAGAGAAAAAGAAAAAGTTATTCTTTCAGAAGAGTTTAGTATGGAACTCATAAAAAAAATACATGAAAACCTTTGCCATATTGGAATTGGACAAATGCAAAAGATGATAAGCACACATTACGTAGCCAAAAATTTAATTAAAAACATAATAAAAGTTTGCAAAACCTGTGAGAGACCAGTAGCTTACTTTTCGAAAAAACTAAATGGAGCCCAGAAAAAGAAAAAGGCAATTTACCTAGAATGCTTAGCTATAAAAAAAGCAGTGAGATACTGGCAATACTGGTTGATAGGTAAACCATTTACAGTTTATTCAGATCACAAACCACTGGAAAACATGAACCTCAAATCTAGAACTGATGAAGAGCTGGGTGATTAAACATATTATCTTTCACAATATGACTTTAACATAAAATATGCTCCAGGAAAACAAAATTTGGAAGCTGACTGTCTAAGCAGAAATCCAGTTCTAGAATCAAATGAAAATACGGATGAACAATTGAAAGTCGTAAACATGATTAAAGTGGAAGATATTTTGAAAGATCAGAACAAAAATGAAGAAATACAAAATAAAAAAAGCAAATTAATAGAGAAACACCATATATACTTCAAAAAAATCAGAGAAAAAGAAAAAGTTATTCTTTCAGAAGAGTTTAGTATGGAACTCATAAAAAAAATACATGAAAACCTTTGCCATATTGGAATTGGACAAATGCAAAAGATGATAAGCACACATTACGTAGCCAAAAATTTAATTAAAAACATAATAAAAGTTTGCAAAACCTGTAAATGAGAGGCTGAATCAAACTTTAGTTAACAAAATAAGATGTAAAATAAATGAAAAAGAACAAAAGAGAGCCTGGACAGCAATAGCTCAAGAATGTACAAGAAAATAAAATGAGACTATTCACTCAGTCACTAACTTTGCACCGAGTTACCTTTTATATGGTACGGACAGCACGATTTTACCGAATGAACTAAAACAACGAGAATCAAATAGTGACTGGATCAGAGACAGGAAAATAGCACTTGAAAACACAATAAGATCACATAACTACAATAAAACATTATTCGATAAAAAGCGAAAACACTTCGAGTTTAACGTAGGGGATATGGTGTTTGTGGAAAATGGAAACAAGCTGAACAGGAAGAAATTGGATGAACTGAAAATTGGACCATATGAGATAATTGAAAAAATTTCAAACTCCATATACAGGATAGATACGGGTCATAAAAAACCAGAATCAAACCTATTCCACATCACAAAACTTATTCCAGTTCAAACATTGGAAGAAGAGGACATCGAAGATGAGAAAATTTTGCAATAATTTTCTTTCCCGAGGGGGGGAGATGAAAAGAAAAAGTATTGTTGTGGTTTCGGTTAGATTGAGAATTGTCACTTGTTTTGTTATTATATGATTTTATTTTAAAGTGTCAGTTTGTTAGAAGAAACCATAAAAAGAAAGTGATATAATAAACATAAATGTCGTTTCTTCGTTACACAACTTAGCAACACAAGTGTTTTATTTATCAATTAAATTAAGGAATCAAACATCTACATTATATATTTTATTAGACACATGTATTACAAACATTACCATCAACTCACTTTTTTGTCCTTTCATATTGTTTGGTTTTGAAACAGTTTTTTTAAAAACAAAAACTTATTCCATATTCCCCAAGTCCTTCAATCAAAGGGAAAAGAAGGAGAGAAAGTGCTGGTGTTTGGTTCTGAAACAGTTTTTTAAAAAAAAAAACTTAATCCATATTCCCCAAGTTCTTCAATCATGTATTCCTTTCTCTTCTTCCTTTCCTCAAAGTCTCTACCAGGAAAATAAGAAGATGTGCCTACCTACATGTGGAAGATTTGAACAATATTGCCACCCAAGTTTGCATTACCTACTTGTAACAGTTGCAATTTGATAGTGACATGGCTCACAACTCGCTCTTTCGAAATATCGCAAATAAAAGAAAATTTCATTTTTTTATTAAATAAAAGTGTCGTGGCTTGAACCTGGTGTTGTGCCAATCTATTTGGGAAGACGGGATCGATCCTGAATCGCCAAAAGAAGCCGTCAAAAGGTAAGAGACTTCCTTTCAAAACCTATTCTCCTTTCGATCATACTTCAGAACACAATACATGCTTTATACATCATCAAAAAGGATTTACAGTTTACATTCTCGTGTTGCGGTATTCGGCCGTGACACATAAAAATAATTAATAAAAACTTTATAAAGTTTAATTTTTTTATTCAAATTGGTGTTGGAAACTTTGGTTTCATAAAGGTGTGCATTTTCTTTCTTTTGTGGTTAATTTGTAGATTTGAATATACAGCATGGTGTTTTCTCTTTTCAATACTGTTTAGATCATATATCTAGCTCCCACAGCCGCTGTGCCTATATGAAGTATAGATGGGGCCTTAAAGAGTCGGAGATGTGTGAATGCGGTGGGGTGCAGACCACCGAACAAGTGGTCAACGAATGCCCGCTCCATTCATTCCCCGGCGGGATTGATGAGGTCCACAGAGCAACGCCTGAGGCCCTAGACTGGCTCGTAGACCTAGATGTCCCCCTCTGACCCATACGAAAGAAGAAGACTACGATAGTAAGGGGGACACAGTGATTTCCTTGAGACCTGTATGAGTAAGGGGCCATCCATAAATTACGTCACACGAATTTCATGATTTTTTATTCCCCCTCCCCCGTTAAACATTGTCACATTTGTGAGACCCCCTCCCCCCTAGTGACATCATATATTTTGCAATTTTTACTAATATTATTAAGTTTTTCGTTTACGTTTTGCGTTTTAATAATTTAGATTTTTACATGTGACGTCACAGAGCTGACCCTCCATACCCCTTGTCATGCAATGTCACACTTCTCTACTTCCCTCCCCACTCTTAAGGTGTGACGTAATTTATGGATGGCCAATAATTCCGAAAAGCGAATCAATTAGCCTGAGGGGTTAATATACGCCTCATAACAAACAAAATTTACTGGTTTTGAACAAAAAACAGCAAAGAAACGGCACCTTCTTTGGCACTGTATATTAAATTGTTGCCCGTTGTCTCACTGTCCCTAGTTAACTCATCAGTACCGAAAAGAAACCCACAACCTCATATAACTATATAATACTAGATACTTCGTACGCCGTAAACAAAGACTATGACGTGTCACCATTTGCCAGAACTCACCACTCACTCACCAGTACCATGAGAACTCGTAAATGTAAAGAAATGACAAAAACCGAAGACTCTGCACACAAACGGCTACGCTGCAAACCAGAGTGAACTTAACTTTACTTTTCTGCGTTTTCTGGTCGATCCTTTTATTTTTACATTAACTCCACGCGGGAGGTCTCGTGGAAAATTATTTCCCTACGAGCCTATGTCAACTTTGGGTATGATCAGTGAGGGACTTTTGTGGAAAGGAAGGGTAATTCTGGGTCTTGAAGAAATCCAGGTTGTAAAAGGGTGGAAATATAGAGGCTTTGAAATCGTTTCAGGCTTCAACAGCCTTCCAGCTGTTGAACTCAAGGAGTCATAGAAGCGACCTGTTCTCACGTGACAAATGTCAACAGTTTACAAATGTTGGGCGAGAGTTTTCCCAACTGCAAAGTTGACGCTAGTTTCTCGGAGCATCTTCCATTGAATTATCGGTAGAACAAGGACAGCATTCTCACTCCGTGCTGTAAAGATTGCAATCCGCTTGATAAGACAAGAAAATCTATCAAACGGACCGCCAGTTTCTACACAGTCGAGGATTTTTTTCAGGTATTTTGGGGCTCCAGACCAGACTGGCTGCCAAATAGTACATAACAATTTTATTTTAATTCTACTCAAGCTAAATTATAGGAAAAGCTTCAATTTATCTAAAGCATATTTTTTAATATTCTTAACTGTAACCGATTCATGGTAAAGATTAATCTAAAAGAATAATTTTAAGTTAAGCTTTGCCTTATACACAGCAAAGTTATCACTTTCAAGAACGTTCATTACTTGTTTTGGTAGATTTTCTTCATCAAAAAGAAGAAAATTTCAAGATCTAAGTCAAACTATGAGAAATGACCAAATACAACATCACCAAATTAAAAATCCAAGCGCAGATTGATGAAAGACGTAGTCAAGGAAGACGTCTCACCTTAAGTCTTCGCACCCCGAGGCTTCGTTGGAAACACACAAGACGGGTACAAGTCGAGTCGTTCTGGCTTGCAATACAGATTAATAACAGCCACCAGAAAAAGATAAATAGATTGACTACCAACATGCTTTCAGTATGCTATTTTAATAGCTAATCGCTTAATAATATCCCAATAAATTCTGAACTCAACAATAATAAATCAAAAATTGTAAGAAAAAAATGTTAATAATAATATTCATGTTTAAGTGTGTTCGAGCAATCAATGAGGTTGAAGTCGCACTCAGCAGATGTCTTTAGACTTCAGACGAGGAAAATGTACACAGGTAACTCACATTATCACAACTATGCATGCTCTCATAAGCTTAAGATAACTCCTTTGTATCTAGGCTTCACAACTTAAGTAAGGAATATGGGCTCTAATAAGCTTATGATAACTCCTTTATATTCAGGCTTCATAACTTAAGTAAGGAATATGAGTTCTAATAAGCTTAAGATAACTCCTTTATATCCAGGCTTCATAACTTAGTAAGGAATATGGGCTCTAATAAGCTTAAGATAACTCCTTTATATCCAGGCTTCATGACTGAAGTAAAGAATATGGGCTCTAATAAGCTTATGATAACCCTTTATTAACTTTAAGAAATAATGCGGGCTAAAACATTGGGATGAAATACCAATGTCTATTCGATTAACGACATCATTGCAGTGCTTCAAGAAGTTCTGCGACGAATGGTTGCTGACTGTACAAATCAATCGCACAACATCATAACTGATGAAATTTACAATTAAAGGAATACCTACTTGTGTTTGTGATTGTATTATTTATTTTGAATTTTAATATCATTTGCTTCAAGTTGAATTTTGATTTATATGATTTAATATGAATTATTTATTACATACATTATATTACATACATTATAGCGTGTGTATTGTATTAGAGGCACTGCAGAAAAACAGCTGCATTCCGGGAAAATCCTGAATGTATAACTCAATAGAATCAATGTTATAAAAATAAACAAGATGTTTAAATTTGTAAAAATCTGTTGACAAATAAGTCTAATGATCAGTTCAAGTATGTATATCTCTTCTGCACATTGTGCTTGAACGTGTATTCTTACTTACTTCCTAATTAACCTACATTAGGACATAATGGAAGGCTTACCCGTCTTCTCCCAGAAGTTCCTCGGCCAGTTTGAGCCTCAGCCGAACCACTTTCATACTCTGTATAGGGAACAGTTTACAGAATCTGCTGAGGAACGTAGAGTTCCAACAGACCTGCGGGAAGTCCAGACACTGGTCCCACAGGCGCTCGTTGTGGGTAAACAGCCAGATATGCTCCTGCCCATACTCTAAATACTCATACATGTCTTCGTAATCACAGTTCAACAACTTCTTAAGATTTTTAATTGCTGTTTTAGCATGTGGAAGACCCCGAATCTGTACTATATCATAGTTTAACAGCGGCTCGTAATGGTAATAGTTACCAGGGATGGAATTCAGGATGTCTCCCACAAATGTAGAGCCTGAACGCCAAGTTGTTATAATTATATTCCGCAAAGGAGTGCCTCCCGTCTCTAATGTTAAATCAGAGAGTTTTTCGGCTTTCACCCCAAACTTTCCTTTAGGATATTTGTAGTCTGCCATCTCCATAGCTATCTTATTCCTTTGGAGACTGATTATATCGTCTATAGTAAACGTTTGATTCTGCGACATCTCTATTTGTTTCTGTTGCAGCGCGAGTTTGTTGCGGACGGCCGTGTTCGGGTTTTGTCCTGTATAAAGCTGATTATCAGCTGAGAGACTTTGAATTGTCCTTCTGAAGTCGGGCACCGGTCTATAATTAATATTACCCGAAAAGCGATGCGAAGCTAATAGCAAAAGCACGCACAAACCACTCACAAAACACACACCGTAAATATTTATCCTTCGAGACATCATGGATGATTATTATCAACGCACAGACGCGAAAGATTCGATGTTTCGTTGTTAATAATATGCAATAGTTAGTTTAGATTATTTCTGTCACATATTGTATTTAAAATCGCACGATTAACAAGCCGCGGGCTTGTTATTTGTCAGACGCACGCCGAGAGCGCTCGATCAACTGGATACCATCTTTAATCTGCTGTCAAACTGGGTTCATTTTGGGGTTGCCAAGTTATGAAACAGATTTTAGCCAGAATTTAGTTTAAAAAAAATTCTAGTGTGTACGGGGACGACGCGATGTTTAGAGCACAAAGTATGACCACAAAACAAAACACATAGCGATATAAGAATGTAATGTACTTTGAAATAACTTTATGGGAAGAAAAAAGTATCTAAGACGTCTCTACAATATTAAAGCTGAACCAATTGAAGACTGTTTCAAACCAAAAAATATATAACGAGTGAGCCAAAAACAAAAAAAAAATAATCAGCAAGTGATAAAATGTCCTGTAAACAGGGAATTTACCTCTAAGTTTTCAGTTCACCTATCGAATTTGAACAATGTCAGAAATTTGGATCGTTACAGTGCATCCGTTGAAAATAATGACCTTTGAAAGTTATTTACAAGTAATAATCAGTATGAAAACAAACACAATTTCAGTTATAACTATAAGTTACTAAATTCACATGTTGCGCAGCTTTGGGTTTAATGATTTTATATAATATGTCTATACATTTTACATATTCAGCTAGCAAATTCGTTTACATTATTAGCTATGAAACTTTGACGTATTCGTTAGATCACGTAGTCATAAACTAAGACAAGACAATAATTTTTCCATGCCAAATGTTTTAAAAATTATTTAAAATTTTGAACGAAGCCGGTTGGTATAAAAGTTATTAGCTAAAGTGCTGCTGGTACAACTGTCCACTGGTTAAACGGTTTTTTACTTGTACTCGGATAAGTTATTTCTCAGATGAAATTTTGTAATTATAAAAGTAAATAATAAATACAGGATAAAAGTTTTACAATGAGCTCATGTGGAATAACAAATTTTTGTAACTTGTAGCCAACTTTAATTACTATGGCAACCCCGAAAACTACCGCATTGCCCAATCATGGATGTTGTATGCATGAATATGTACAGAATGGTACAGGCCAAATGTATGTAATGTTATGTACTTGTAAAATGTTGTCCACATTATACAAACCTTGCTGGCAAAATCTGTATACATAATCAAAAGGTTTTCGATTATGTATGAAAGAATTATATATTCTTTAGTTTTGATTAGGGCTTTTGTACTTGATAAACCTTGAGGTCACACAACATAACACATAATTATTTTACCTACTTTTGTGTCTTTCGTTTTGTGCATCGAAAAATGAGATGAGAACTTGCAACGGAATAACGGGAAGGGAAAAGAGAAGAGATTTAATGGATCTCTGCTTCTGATTCATCACATCATCGGCATCAAAAGTAAAAAAAAAACCGAATCCGTTACAAAACTTACTGTTGCAACTTACAACTTCCAAATTACCGTATTGTATTACCGTAAGCATTGTAACGACTTAATTGGTTACTTATTATAACGTAATTATTTGTTTTAGAATAGGTAAGAATTTATTTTGGTAATAATTGTGGAATCATTTATTGGATAAACAAAACCTCCGCCATACCTATGTCACCCCAAGGGTTCGCTGCAGTTTGGTGACTTAGCAGTGGATCATGGGGTGAGGTTTTTCAAGGTGAATTTTCAAGGCGGCGGATGCGTCTGCCCAAATACTACGTGGCGGGCCGGATTGGGAGAGAGTGGTTGAAGGAGACTCCGGTTGGTCTCTCCTACCCATCGCCACGCATCGCAGTGGGAGGGATGAATTCATACGTCCACCGCTTTCCTTCCCAGAACTTCCTCTCCTTCCTTTCCTTTAAAATAAATTTCCACACGTCCATTCGATATAGTAGACAAAATACCCTTTTCTATATTGATAGATGCAACACCAATTCCAATCAAAATGAATTTATACAAAGGACATGTAACTACCATAACAACAAATTTGCAAATATAGACACACGTGCTGACGTATTTACTGCTAGTTACTGTCGCTACAGAACTTCACTGTATAACATTCTAGGTGCGAATAACACATGAATTAATTGTATCTAATATTTTTATATTACTTGCGTGGCAACTTTCCCTTATCCCTCTCCTCCCCTTACCCTTCCCAACCCAAATCCCTATTTTGCAGTCTATTTCAGTTATAATCACACTTATTTTAAAGTTGTTTATTAGTTTACCATTTGTTGAATTCACATTTGTACTCTTATTATTTTTTTAAATATTCTAGTTTATATTCAGTTAGTCTTGTTTCTAAATACCTATCTGTGAACATTAATAATTGGTCTGTTTTTTTTATCATCCTCTTATGTTTAATGTATTACTAAGACTGTTAATGTTCCTTAAATAAATAAATAAATAAAATATCCTGCTCACAGGGGACAAAAAAAAGGGGACAAAGGCCCCTAGGGAAGTTGTTTTCTACAGGGCCTTTTTTGTGGAGTTAGTGAAAAAAAAATAAAAAATAGAAAAAAAATTGGTTCGGTACCTATGATTTTAGGTTTTCTACTTTTTCTACTCATCTGCCCTGATGATGGACACTGTAACGCTGTCCGAAACGTTGGCCAAGAAAGAAGGTAGCGCAGCACGGCAAAACACCCCAAAAAAATAACAAAAAAAATTGTCTGTAAAGTCGGTTTACGGACGATAATTTTACGTGATAACGTCATACAACAACGATGGAGTGGAAGAGAGATAGAAGCGTCACAAGCCGAACGCTTGTTCCGCGCTCCCGCTTGCACGCTCGGCTCAGGCGGAACGTGACAACGTGACAATGAGTCATGCTTTTTCGTGAGTGCAGCCGGCGTTCATCGATTTATAAGACGTTGTCAAAAAAAGTTTTATTGAGGGCTAAATAAAAATAAATGTTTTCGATGTTTCGATGGGCTCGGAAAAATTTAGAGCTAAACTTAAAACTTGCCTTTTCAGACTGTCGTATTCATAAATATAAAAGTCAATAACACTCCACCTTCATCTTCACAGCTCATGAAATTGTAACCAATTGGATAAAAATAGAAGCAAATAAGAATTTGTGGTCATTTCATAAAAATTCTCCAGTCGTAAAAAGTTCTAAATTCTCCAGTCTTTCAATTTAAAGATCTTACTTATACGACTAAACTTCTCATAAATGTAATATCAACAGTAATGGGGGTAGTAAATGCAAAATCATGCAATGTCCAGTGTATTAAATAAGAGTGTCCTCAGCATACTTCGTATCTTCTCCAAGCATAAACTTCCTAATAAAAGTGTGTTTATCGGAAGTGACCTGCCAGGTAAGTATGTTTTCTGTATCTGTTTGTAAATAATAAAATTGGATGGAGCCTAGAGATAAGAAATCACAATAAATCATACAGCGCCCTTGAAGTGATTTTTCACAAAAAAGGCGCTATACAAATTTTCCAATTACTATATTGGTTCCGAGCCTCCTACTATTATGTACCTGTTCCTGTTGTAGGTACCTGTACTAGTGCATGCATCAATCTTGTTCTTATTTTTGGCTTTTAAAATTTGCGAAAAAGAACATACGACACTACGACCTACGGAAAGACATGGAAATATTGAAGAAACACCTACAATTCAAAGTTTACTTCGAATAACCCTTATGAACGAGTTTCCGAAATTATTTTTGAATTAATTTTAATTGAGAAAAGGAAAATGGAAAATAATCTAACAGAAAATTTTATATAAATGTAAAATTGTGGTAAGTTTGAAAGAGGCGGTGGTAATCTGTATGCGGTGAAATAAAAATACACTCAGAACATGAAAAGGGTTTTAATTTGATTCTGGCAGCACATAGTCTGCAACTAAAGTTTAATAACATGGTTTCCTTCAAAATGTGTCAACAGATGAATCCACAACTGGAATTTGATCGTTACATTCTGAACACAAAAAACTGGATTTGAATTTAGAGTTTAAGAGCTTAGTATTTATTATTCTCCAAAAATGCGCATGATTTTCCTACCAATTAAAGATTTTGCGGCATACGGCTTGCAACGAAAATTTTAATTGAAATGCGTCAACATTTCAATCGGCTTCTAGAATTTTGACAGATCATTCGGAACATAAAAATGGTTTAAACATTAGAGTAAATATGCATGCGAGTCCCCAGCTTTAATTGATGCTACAGCCAGAAAATGGTTTTCTTCCGATTTTTGGACTAGAACCACATGGATGATTTCATTCGAATTGCTTCAAATAATATAATTTCTGTACCTATTTTACAATGGCCCTACTCCCAAAATCAAACAAGAGAAATGTTTTCTCTATCAAGTTGGGTAGTTTCGTTAACAAGAAATTAATTTGTTGTAATTAGTTTTATGAACCACGTGTTCTCCTTCAAATCTGTTACATGTGTGTATTTTATAAAATAAAAATAAAATAGAAACAGAAATAAAACGTTTTCTCGGTTTAGAAATAATAACTTAAAAATGAAGCTGAAATACTGTGAAAGAAAACGGTTCTCGCTTTCTGAGTGTAATTTTTTTTTCAGCAGGCCGCACTAAAAGTGCTCGCGGGCCGCACCAAAAAGCTTCGCGAACCGCAGGTTCCCCACCCCCATTATTTTAAAACCATTTCTTGAACTCGTTCATGGGTCGGTAAGAAAAGGATAAGCCCTTCCTAACAAGGTTGATGTTTTCTCTCCCTCTTCTATGTTACCTATAAGTACACTGTAACCCTGTAACTAATTTAATATTTTTTATGTAACTCTGATAAAGGTTTAGGTTGAATCGAAACCGGTTGGTTTTATCTATAAAATTTTGTTTATATTCCACTGGGTTATTTTATTCTATCTTTGCAAAACGATATTATTTTACCTAGGTACCGTTGTTTCCTTACTCAAATTTTAAATAAAACGCTTACATGATTTTATAACCGTCAAAACAGATTTTTTTTGTTAATCGCTGTCGATAGACGCTCTCATTTTTGCAAATGCAAATGTCGTCTTATTACGTTAACACAAATTAACGTTAAATATTATCTGTGAAGCATACAGAAGCAGAATACATGTTGACAAATTATGGATCATAATTATAAATAATACGTCAGGCGGTATAATTAATTGTGCTGTTACAATTTGCAGGTTCAAATATTACCGCCGAAATTGAATGAGGACTTTTGAGCTACTTTGTATGTAGAGAAAAAAAATGATGAATTTAAAAGAAAATGGTTTGAGTCTCGTTTAAAAAAGCTTTAATTTACGGTCAAGAGATGTCAGCAGTCGTTCTATTTGACAGACCAATTAAATTATTTAGATTTATGGCACATTATGAAAAACTCGCCAGTAACGTCAAACAATATAATGTGATAATATGACATTTTTACTAGGTAGTAAAACTCGTCTCTCAATTCTGTAGGACCTAGGTGAGGAGATATTTGGACATCATTCGGAAAACTTAATGGCGGATAGCGCGCGAGGATTGCCGAAGAGCGAAAAACAATTTTATATTATATTATTAACGAATAATACTTGATTGACGAATGTACATCATAACGTCAATGGTTTTTTTATACTTTGGAGCATTAATAAAATATTTAGCATGTATGATAGTTTTCTCTTAAAATTGATATAATTCATGTCAAGTTCGGCTTTGTTCGGGCGACGGCCATCACCGATTCCAAGATGTGTGCAAAGAGCGCTTCTATATATACTGCAGCTCGCCTTGTAAAAGTCAAACATTCGTGAAATGTTAAAATCTGGTTCACTTCAAGTCGGTCTCTGTCATTTATGTGAAAGGGCGAAGTATGCGTTGATGATAACAAACTATTGCTCTATTTATTAAATAGCCAAAGTGTAGTTCTGAATTGCCGAAGTGTTGAATTAATCGTTAAACGAAGCAATGTTTTGTTCATTTTGTTGAAGTTTTACGTGGTATTTAAGTGTTTAGTTCGAGTGTCAAAATAAACAGTGTACTTTCATCAAATATGGGATATTTTACCACAAGCAACAAGGTAAGTCCCTGATTTATCTATTTATATAAGTAATAGTTTTAATATTATTCGTATTTCGATAGTTTTAACGATATTATGTCCGGATATTCTGCCTTGTTCCGATTAGAATGTGTCAGTTTGATCCCTCCCCAATGTCTCCTATAATAACACCCAAAACTAAGACACTGATGTTTTCGTGTTGAAGTTGAGAAAATTTTATTTATAATTATCAAGATGTTTTGATTCTTAATATATGACAAACGGAGAAAAATACTATAAACCACCCCTAATAGATGTTATATTATATTACAAAAGGGAAAGGCAGTCCATATTAGTTTATAGGACAACGAATGCTATGGAGCTAGTATGAAAGTTTAGGAGGAATTGTTTTATTTTTTACAATATTTTATGATGTTTAGGGAAAATTAGAAAAATACTAAACAGGTACCTACTGTAAAAAGTGGTTGGGCAAAAAAGTCATTAGTAGGTAGGTACATACTATTGTTAGGGTTCGCGTTGTGACTTTCGAGCGCTTTCAGAAATTTTTCCGTAACCATGATTCAAGTACGTTTTTCAATTATTCTTCCTTACGTCAAGGTAACCTGGTCAGTTGGACACTGGCTTTGCATGTTGCTTTACTGGTACGAGTGCAGTTCCATTAATTTCCAGTCATTTTATAATTTTCCTTTGAATTTCCTTTATGAAAAAAAACACGGTACAAAACAAAAACTATGAAAGAGTTTTTATTTTAAAAAAGATTTTTTTTAATCGTTAATAGTTATTTGTAGTACCTTCTTATTAGAATATAAATAAGTTTTTCCCCACAATCTTATAATTTTTTTAAATTAAAGTTACCTACGTGATAATATTATGTATTTTAATTTATTTAATATTATTTATTGACAAAGTTAAATTAGATAAATGACCGGTCAGTGGCCGAGTTGGCATCGCGTTTGGATCCCACCCAGGCGTCGCGTCTTCAATATCTCGGCTGGCCAAGTCCCCCATCACGACACAAGCAACATTTTCCGCTTACTGTGGTGGTAGTGGTAGATTTTCAAATATTGTCGGTTTATTCGTAACCCGGGAATGTTTGTATTTCTTAAAAAATAAAAAAAAAATTGTGAACCCGTGCGATCAGGAACCTAGGTACCTACATTATCGATTTCAGGATTTTTCCTTGTGACCTATGCTAAAAAGCGTATCCCATTCCCGTACACACTTTTGTTGACCGGTCAAAATCTATGTCTTGTTTGGGTTTTAATGGACATTAATTTGGGAGGCGGGTATGGGTACCGCCGCCCCAGGAACCATTTATTGGATAACCAACACCTCTGCCATAGGTCACCCCAAGTGGTTCGCTACGTTTGGTGACTTTGCAGGGGTATAGAAATATTAAGGTAGCGCGCGAGTTTTTGAAAAATCTGTGTATTTCATGTAGCTTAGCGGCAGGGAGAGAAGAAAGGGGAGGAGAAACAATGTCTTTCTTTAAGGGGCATTACAGCGCATGCCGGGACTCGCTAGTTACATTATAAAATTAAAAAAAACACGTTATATTCGTAATTCATACTAAACTAACAAAATTTAGCACCTTTCATGAAAAGGATAAATATTCAGATATAAAGAATTCAGATATAAATGTAAAGAATTTGTTTTTTTTTACATTAGCTCTCTTTAGGAAGGTCTTTTTAGGGAAGTAAGGAGAGGAAGTTCTACGAAGGAATAAGGTATCAGGGGTGGGTAGGAAATCTGGGGGTCAGTGTGTCCAGAAGTGATGGACGTATGAATCTATCCCTCCCACTGCGGTGCAAGGCGATGCTTCGAGAGAGTCCTGCTGGAGAGGTCAAAATGCCTCCCTCAATCAGTCCCCGTCCGGAATGTACCGGGATGTTCTGGAATATTCTCGAATACTCTCGAATATTCTGGACTATCTAGAAATTTCTAGAGTTGTAGCGGGACGCCAACATTTTTGTACACTTTCTTTTATGATTTATAATATACTAGCTGACCCGGCCACGCTTTGCTGTGACGTGAAATCGAAACACAACGCCATCTATGATGAATGGATGGTTACCCAACCTAGATAACGAAGTATCGTGTTGATAAATTAACTCACACTTACATCTATTAGAAACTTATGGAACTTACAAATAATTGCAAAGTATTGTCCTATAACAAACATTTAATTCGCAATAATAAATATTGAGATCAATAATCGAGGTAAAAACTATCTTATCTTTTAAATTGGACCAAATTACACACATTAAACCTAATTTCATCAAAATCGGGTAGTTTCGGAGTTTATCTCGAACAAACAACATCGTGAGGCGAGATTTTTATTTAAAGGGTTTTCCAAAAGGGATTTCCGAACTTTGACAGTTAATAAGTTGAAGCGATTGGTTGTCATTTATTCAGTCTATTTTGCCAAATCACCATGGACGGATATAGCGTTCAACAACACGTGCAAATGATAAAATTGTTTAAAATTTAATTAATGATTTAATTCGATAAGTTTTTAGATTTTCACCGCCAGAAGTATTTTCGTTATTTGTTTTTGGGGTGTTATGCCGTGTTGCGCTACCTCCTTCTTTAGCCAACGTTTCGGACAGCGTTACAGTGACCCTCATCAGGGCAGATTTGGCTAAAGAAGAAGGTAGCGCAACACGGCATAACACCCCAAAAACAAATAACGAAAATGATTTAATTGTTTAATGATAAAATCTCACATAGAGGTGATGTGAACTGGCCACCGAGATCGTGCGATTTGACCTTGTTAGACTTTTTCTTGTGGGGTTTTCTTAAGACTCAGGTCTATGCAAATAAGTCACAAACCACAGCGACCCTCAAAGCCTACATAGCCCACGCTATCGGTCAAATTCAGCCTGATTTATACGCCAGAGTGATGGAAAATTGGACATTTCGGAAGCGCGCCACCCAGAGACGCCGCGGCGGACATTTGAACGCTGTTTATATTCCATACATAATGGCATCGATAGTCTATAGGCCTTTCAAACGAATAAAAAATTTCGTTGATATCTCACACACACTTTGTTTTATTTTAATTTAAAGATAGGAAGCGCTTAATGAAAGACCCTTTATATACAGACAGCTTTTCCCCGCGGCTTCGCTCGCTTGGTATTAGGGGAAATTACTAGTAATTGTAGCGCTTGAACTTATCAATTATCCCCCCCTCTCTCCCTCCCCCCACCCCCTCCCTCATTCCATACATTCATTCCCGGTACATTTAGTTTTCAAACAGCTCGCGTGCCACCTTAATTTCACAATGCTAGAGCTCAAAGAAAAAAAGAATTATCCAATTTGGTGCAGTCTTTCGGAATTTATGCGCTTACAAACATTTCGTACTTATATTTATTTTTATTTAAATATATTGAATTTTTTAAATACAATACAAAATACCACTATTTATTATATTTTTAATCTAAACGAATTATATTTTGAATGTAGGAACTCTCATCTGATATTTATTCCAAAACACAAGCTTTTCCAAAAAAAAAAAATATATTTATTCTAATATTTGAATTTTCTGGAGCAACAGCCGACCAGTAGATAGGGGGCTGAGCATGAACAGCATAGAGTCCACAAATATATCAACATCGTTTCCATGGCAACGATTTGTTTTCTGACGTTTGCAATAACTCGCTTTTGTTAGCGACAGAAAACGTATAACAAATATAATCCATACTAATATTATAAATGCGAAACTGCTCGAGTTTGTTTATGACCTTTTCAGGCATTAACCAATAAAAAGACTTTAAAAATTCATTCACCAATAGAAAGCTAAATTATATGCGCTGACTATATGTTGTATATGATGGTAAGCTCTGGCGTTATGAAATTATAAATATTAATATATTTTATTTGTTATACGTTTTCTGTCGCTAACAAAAGCGAGTTTTTGCTAACGTCAGAAAAAAATCTTTTCCATGGAAACCATGTTGATATATTTGTGGGCTCTAAGCTGGTAGGTACTCAGCCCCCTGGTCAGCTACTGCCCCAGGAAATTCAAATATTAGAATATGTTTTGTTTTTTTTTGGACAAGCTTCTGTTTTGGAACAAATGTCAAATGTCAAATGATAGAGTTCCTACATTAAAAATATAATTCGTGACGATTAGGTATAAAGACTGAATAATAAATAGTGTAATTTTTTATTATATTAACAAACTTCCAAATATTTAATTAAAAATAAACATCCGAAATGTTTGTAAGCGCATAAATTCCGAACGAATGAACAAAATTGGATAACTATTTTTTTTCTTTGAGCTATAGCTTAATGAAATTTAGGTGGTAGGCGAGATGTTTGAAAACTGAATGTAAGGGAATGAATGTATGGAATGCTGGAGGGGCGGGGGTGGGGAGGAGGGGGGATAATTGATAAGTTCAACCGCTACAGTAATTTTCCGTAATACCATGCGAGCGAAGCCGCGGGGAAAAGCTAGTATATTAATAATTGTAATTTCATATAATTTAGCTCGGTGAAAGAATTTTTAAAATCGTTTTATTGTTTTATGCGTGAAAGCGTAACAAACAAACTCGAGCGGTTTCGCATTTATAATATTAGCATGGATATTGATTATGTTCAATAGGACAGGAACATTTCTCACCAGGGACAATCTGAAAGTAAAATATTAATTCTTATATCCAATACATTATTATGTAAATAACGTTTCCTTCAAGGTAGCGCTAGAACGTTGAAATAATAATTATTCATGAATATTGAGCGGTGAACGCGGAGGAAACAGTGAGGGAAAAGTCGCCTGACATTTTCATATTATTATGCAGTCATTTGGTTCTTATTGCCTTCACGCCTACCACTACAGGTCTGACAATTATGCAAGAATATACCGCATATAATATATGATATACCGCAAATTATTTTATTTATTTATTACACGCCCTAATGGGTTTCCTACCTCTCCCTAACCATCAGCTTGCTGGAAAAGTATTTGAAATTCGGAACATTGATAAATGCAAATTCGAGAGCATTTGTTTTTGAAAAACGGAAGAATATTTGAAACTACCTTGAAAACAAGTTGTTGGTGTTTTTCGTTTACATAATCTCGTTTTTTTTAAAATTAAAAAGCTAATTCATTCGTTTTGTTGTGGCGATAATTACCTCGAGATATCTTTATTGTGATTGTGTCGTGTGCTCCTCCGCAGAGATACGCAGTGATTGGTGATCCCATTTCCTTGCTAACCTTGTTTTTCCTACGCTAATATGCGTAGCAGTGGCGTGCACAGAGTTTTTGGTCAGGGTAGGCAGTAGGAAAACCTATTATAAAAGTATGAATATATTCATAATATTAATATATTCATATTATGTAACCGAGAAAACCCTTGTTTTTTTAAGTTACTTAAACACACATTATTTCCTTCACTACAACAAGTTTCACAGGTTACAATTTCCATATTTTATCAGATAATTCACAATTAAAGTACGACAAACGTTTTTGAACAGACCATTCGCATTTATGAAAGACAACTAAGAAATAGATAACAACAGATGTCACTCGACAGTGATGTCTTTTCTGAACTAGCAATTTTTTTCTTGAACGGTGTGCTGTGGCGTCATGAAATTACCATATTTTTTCTGAACGAAGTGCTCTGGCGTCATGAAATTACCTGTTTTTATCTGAACGGTGTGCTCTGGCGCCATGAAATTACCATATTTTTTCTGAACGAAGTGCTCTGGCGTCATGAAATTACCATATTTTTTCTGAACGGTGTGCTCTGGCGTCATGAAATTACCATATTTTTTCTGAACGAAGTGCTCTGGCGTCATGAAATTACCATATTTTTTCTGAACGGTGTGCTCTGGCGTCATGAAATCACCATATTTTTTCTGAACGGTATGCTCTGGCGTCATGAAATTACCAATTTTTTTCTGAACGAAGTGCTCTGGCGTCATGAAATTACCATATTTTTTCTGAACGGTGTGTTCTGGCGTCATGAAATTATCACATTTTTTATGCCAAAACAAGCAAACTTCTACATGACTACATTTTCCATAAGAGTCCCAACATCTCTGAGCCAGTTGGGGTATATTGTACGTTTCTCTTCATATCTGTCACCTATACACTTCTCTTCTCACCCCAAGTGGTTCGGTACGTTTGGTGACTTAGCAGGGGTGCCTGAGTTAATGGGGTGAGCTTTGTGAGGGTCTTGGCGAATGCGTCTGCCCACCAGCTGCATGGCGGGCCGGATCGGGAGGTAATGGTTGAGGGTGTCCCTTTGACTTCTTCAGTCGTACTCTCCCGCAGTGGGAGGGATGGATTCATACGTTCGTCACTCCTGGACACACTGACCCCCAGATTTCTACCCACACCTAATACCCTTTTTCTTTTCCAGAACTTCCGTTCCTAAAAAGACCCTCCACACAGCATCCCCAAAATGAAAGGCCCTGTGCAGAATTATTTTTCTCAGGGCCTCCTGCGTGACGCTAGTGTAAAAAAATATGTATCTGGTATTTATTTAAAATTTTTTATGTGAATACCACACAAGAATCCCAAATGCTCCCGTCTGGAGCCAGTGAGACTGTAACTTCCCCAAATGCGGTATGTGAGGCTGACGGTGGTGGGGAGGGGAAGAGGAAGTCGGTAAAGTACCTGGCTATTCAGATCTCATCACCAAACATGCTTAAAGCCATTTCAAGCAATATCTCAATTCCGAATGACGATCCACCAGGGCGATACTGAGAGTATTTTCTAGTGTTGAACTTGCTGCAAATATAATATATATTGTTTTCAATTAATCAAACAAAATTTATTTGCGCACGCCGCGACCTTCGGATTGCTGGTCGGGAGCCTTGTCCCTCAACCACGGAGGCCGGAGGTCATGGCTTCGAACGGTGGCCAGTTCTCAAGTTGTAGTTATGAATTATAAAATAACACCTGGTCACACACACCAGTTAAAAACGTGCTCGTGTAGCCCCCCCCCTTTTAATTGAATCACTTCATCCATTTAGCCTTTAGACGGCCGGTGTGATCTAGGGGTAAGGCTCTTGACTCGCAATCCGAAGATGGCGGGATCGAACACCGCCGTGGGCATATAAATTTTATTTGTTTAATTTGTATTATTTCACAATTAATTATTAGAAATAATTATCAGCATACCCATCAAATACAGTTTGTGAAATAAGAGTAGAAAATGGGAGGGCGCCACGTTGTTCAAATGGCAATACTAAACATATAACTCATGGTGGTAATGTAAAGCTGTGTAACCTACATTTTAAAAAAATGAAGAAGGCATAAAGTTAAAAAATATTTTTTTCGTTGCAATATAGATACCCACTGATCTCAAAATTAGAATTGCGTATAGGTATATTTTACCTTTGTAATTTTGTATTAACATAATGAAGAATAACGATATTGTAATCTATATCTATACTAATATTATAAATGCGAAACTGCTCGAGTTTGTTTGTTACGCTTTCACGCATAAACCAATAAACCGATTTTAAAAATTATTTCACCAATAGAAAGCTACATTATATGCGAGTAATATAAGCTGTATATAACGGTAAGTTCTGGCGTTATGAAATTATAAATATTAATATATTATATTTATTATTGTTTATTTTGTTGATTTTTTGTTGATTTTTGTTGATATTCTGTTTCTTTAATTATATGTTATTTTCCCATTGTACAATATTTTTGTAATATTTCACAGAATTTTTGAAAATCTTATTTTTCCATTTTTGTAACTATGCATATTATTTATTATCTATATATATAATTATATAGACTAGCTCCCCAGTTAGACCCGAGAATATTTCTCTACTAATTGGGTAACCAAAAAAATAAAAAATAAAAATAAATTATACGTTTTCTGTTGCTAACAAAAGCGAGATATTGCTAACGTCAGAAAACAAATCGTTGCCGTGGAAACGATGTTGATATATTTGCGGGACATTTTATTTCAGGATCCATCTATCTACATATATATAAATAAAAATGAATCTCCGAAATGTTTGTACGCGCATAACTTCCGAACGACTGCACCATTGGATAATTACTTTTTTTACTACTGGTGAGCTCTGGTATAATGAAATTTAGTTGGCACGCGAGCTGTTTGAAAACTGAATGTACCGGGAATGAATGTACGGAATGCGGCAGGATGGAGGGGGTGGGGGAAGGGGGAGGGGGAATAATTGATAAGTGCAAGCGCTATAGTAATTACCTCTTAATACCATGCGGGCGAAGCCGCGGGTAAAAGCTAGTAAAATATAAAGCACAGTTTAGAAATTGCTCACATTTATTTAATACTAGTTTTAGATCATGCCTCTAATTTTATATCTGAATATATTTATTAATATAACTTATTCAGATCTAAAAGTAGAGTAACTAAACTCACCATTAGTGATTCTTCCTTTCTACCTACTGGTAAATTCAAATTTATGTTAAATCAAATGAAAGCAAATCATTTTGTAAAACACAATTTAATCAAACGTATACCATTAAGTATATTTTCAGTGTCATTACACTTTAAAATAATATTTAATTGATGTTGCCAGTCTACAAATTTTGTAGTTCCATTTTTTATATTTTCTACTCTTAATTAGCAGACTGTATGTGTTTATATAGTAAATATAGGTAGGTATATGCAGATAATATACAGACATAAATAAGTACTTAACTGACAGATTAGCACTCGTGTGCTAATGGGTACTAATTCATATTGTTTCAGTAATTCATATCATAATTAAGCTTTGTCATTTCCGCTGAATATGAACCGCGATATTGCAGATTTTCAATACCCAATCTTCCAATGTCTATTGTATATTGGTCGGAACTGATCAACTTACGGAAAGGAAGGAGAGAAAATTCTGGGAAGGTAAAAGGGGGTAAGGGATGTGTAGGAATCTGGTAACGTTTGTAATTCATCTGTCTAATAAATTATTTGTGTTTTTATTTTTTTCGTTATCGGTAACTGTAGTTAGAAAAAACTAGGGAGTGGAGAAGTGAGAAAGAAGTGAGGTGAGCCATTTTTAAAACTTTTTAAAGTTAGCATTCAAAATTTTTACATTTAAAAAATTATATGCTTATTTCTAATAATAAAATTTGAAAGCGTATTTCCCAATAAGAGCCGTGACAAAAAATTATAATAATAAGCAGGAAGAGACCGATAGAGGCGCAAAATTAAAGAGGGAGTAATTGGAAGCCGAAGAAGTGGGAAGCATAAAGAAGTGGGAAGCGAGAAACCAACGTTCAATCATCTCCTTTATTCTTGTATACTGGTCGATTAAACTCCGCAAGAAGACGCAAAAAAACCAGACAAGGCGAATCAAGAAGGGGGAATAAAATGCAAGAAGAGCCAAATCGAGTCAGAAAGAAACAAGATACTAGAAGATACAAAATGAAACAAGACAGGCCAAGAAGAAAAGCAAATAAGAGACAAGAATAGTCAGTTAGAAGATTCAAGGAGAGCGAAGGGGAGACAAGATGAGCCAAGAAGGGCGAGAAGATGCAAGAAAAAGCAGGAAGAGGTAAGAAGAAGCAATAGGAGCCAAGAAAAGACGATGGGGTCCAAGAAGAGTCAAGAAGAGGCAAGTAGAGACGAGAAGAAGCAAAAAGAGCCAAGAAGAGTCGAGAAGAGACAAGAGGATTCAAGAAGAGGCGAAAAGATTCAAGAAGAGACAAGCCAAGCCTAAAAGGGGCTAGAAGATCAAAGAAGAAGTAAGAAGAGCAAATAAGAGACTAAAAAATCCAAGAAAAGACAGAAAGAAGTAAGAACAGACAAGAAAAAACCACGAAGAGCCAAAAAGAGTCGAGTAGGGATGGAAGATTCAAGAAGCGGCAAGAAGAGACAAGACGATCCAATCAGAGGCAAGAAGAACCAAGAAAATCCGTGAAGATCCAAGAAGAGTCAAGAAGAGACGATAAGATCCCAGAAGAGATGAGAAGAAGCAAGAAGAGACAAGAAAAGCCGAGAAGAGTCAAGAACAAGGAAAGCATAAATAAAAGCATAAAGAAAAGGAAAAAGAAAATCATAACGCTCAATCCATTCCTTTACTCCTGCCCATACTAAATTTCAATTATGGCTTCTTAGGTTACCTTGTATACCGGTCGACTAAACCCCAACCTTCTTTCCATCCTCAGAGCACGTGCTCCAAGCCTAACAAATCAGTGCCCCTCGGTGTACCGGTCTCACCGGGTCAGGAGTGCTCCTGGCAATCAGTGGTACAATCGTATCGTATTTCATCACCTTTCGAAAACAGTTTTTAGTTTTCAGATGCGTTCGCAAATATTCCATTTATTTGGATTTTATTGTAAAGCGGAAGTATTTTTACCTGCTGAAGTCCTTATTTTGAAGGGTTAAGGGTGTAACGCCCGCTTAGTTTTGGGACTATTTTTACGCGCTAGCTTATGTTACATCTCTTATTATTTACTTACTCCCGTAATTTGTTCGACCTCTCTGATTTGTTCGCTGTAAATGTAAACGACTCTCGTTCATGTACAATTAATTATGATTTAAGTGTTACAGCGCACGTAATGCTCGGCCTACTTTTCCAGAAGAACAATATATCTATAGGTATGATGGTTTATCTCTACGTCATGCTTTAATGTAATCTCCTCCGATGTGGGAGTCCGGAAATCCTCCGAAACGTCACGGCACAGGCGAGATAAGACCGACTGGAATATTGGCCAAATAGGCAACCGCCTGGAGGCTCTATAAATATAAATGTATTACCTATTTAAATGTAAATTTACACATAATATATAGTTTCTTATATTTCCTCTGTTTTTTATGATCATTAGTGTATCTATGCCCTAAATTTAGTCTCCTTCAACGGAAGAAATCTTCCGAATAGACGTGTAACTCTAAGTGACCAGCTCAGGTACGGGGGCTCCATCGAAGCCAGAGTTAAGTTAGCCTCTCAGAAACTGGGCGTAAAGGGTCCACAGATACTTTTAAATAGTACACAACTGCTAACCCCGTTCAAATCACAAGTGTCCCCACGGTTGAATTTGGCAGCCACCTCTGGTTTGGAGCCCCAAAATACCTAAAAAAAATCCCGACTCTGCAGAAAGGGCGGCCCGTTTGATGGATTCTCCTAACTTAACAAACAGTTTTGTGAAATAATGTTGTATGTTGATCTCAAGACAATATCTAGAACGTAAATGGTTTCATTTATGCATTTCGTTATTTTGCTTTTTAAGCTCAAATACATCAATTACATACATTTAGAGCTGGTTCACACAGCTATCAAATATAAAAGATCACAGCACGCCAAATAACGCTCTCCATACAATCCCTTCAGACCGTTCACACCTAAGCGTTTTTAAGCGCAGATCAATCATAGACAATACACATCTCAGACGTAACCGCTCCAGACGCGATATCCCAGAAGATAACTCTCTCCTTCGACTAAAACAGGAGAGGGGGTCATTGTAATTACGGAGCTGCCTAGACCCGTGGATGACAGATGTCAAGTTGACAGATTTCAGTACAAAAAATATGCGTTCCGTTGCCGCTCCCTAATTCGACTGACCCCCTCTCCTACCATAGGAAGAAATATTTGATAGCCTCGTGTGAAAGGACAAAAGATAAGCGCTCGCGAATCATGAAGATATCTGCTCGCAGATATATAGCTCAATGTGAACTAAGCATTAAGGTTAGAAGAGCATGTTGCTTTCTGTAAAGTACGAAGAGTAAAACAAATACGTTTTGTGGAATAACGTTGTTTGTGAATTTTTGTTATATACAACATTATTCCACAAATTCAGGGTAAATTCTAGTAATAAACTTTAATTTATTTGCCTTTTTAGATGACTTTTCATTTAAAACTCTTAAATTGTATGTTTTGTTTATTTTTAATATAAAATGTTATGAAATATAACTGGTTTCGTTTTTTCAGTATTTCTCAGAACAAAAATATTGTTGGATACAACATTCTTCCAGGTAAGGGCTCAACTATTGGTTTTATTTTGGCTTCGCTACACAATCGGTAATAAAGAAATGAAAATGCTTGGCTTCATTCTTCGAAATTCAACTTTAAAAATTTTGTATACACCCCTGGTACGTAGTCAAGTCGAATATAACTCCTCGATCTGGTTCCCCCATTTTAAAATACATTCAGATTCAATCGAAAAAAATCAACATAAATTTCTAAGACACATTAATTTAAACTCGGTATTCCCATTGAAAACATAAACTATAATTACTTGATGAAATAATAAAATTTATTAAGACTCAGATCGAAGAATTATGTCCGACTTAATATTTATGTTCAAAATTGTAAATGGTAGAATAGACAGTCCTGATTTAACCAAGCTCATTGAATTTCATGTACCCACAATAGCCACTCGTTCTAAAATCCTGTTTAAATGCTACAATAACCGGATTGAGTATGCGAAACACTCGCTTGTACCTAGATTACATGAAGTTACTAATAGATATGCAGATGTGGCAGATCTATTTAACTGCACAGAAGGTAGGTACAAGAGGGCTATACTATCAAATCTTTTCAATCAATATTAATTTTATTTGTTCTATAGATTTTTGTATGTTATCGCATCTCTGGTGTCATTTCTCTTTTAAACGCCACAATTATCTGTTATAATCTTTATTTACTGTTTCTAATATGTTTCCTCTGATTTTGTGACATGTGTGCTTATGGTATATTTAAACCGTTGATTTTAAATAAATAAATAAACAAATAAATAAATAAACATGTATAAATTAATGAAATGTAAACTGTCGATTTCCTGAAAATGAATCAGTACTTGTTCTGACATTATCTGATGTGACACGGGTGAAACACGACCATAAATATGTAATTAATCGGTCTTAAACAATATCTTAAAAGAAGTACCGATTGTAAATAGCGCAATTCGCCATGCAAAATCAATTTCAGATTTTCTGTATGCTTACCGATAGTTTATTGTTTTCACGCCATTATTATGAATAATTATGAGCATTCATAAAATTCTCTTAACCCTTCAGCGTAATCGTAATCGGCGTATTTTTAGAAGGTTTAAAATATTTCCTCTTTGCAATAAAATCCAAATGATTGGAATATTTCTGAACATATCCAAAAACTAAAAACTATTTTGGAAAGGTGATGAAACTGATGAAATACGCTTACAAATGTCATTATTAGAAATAAAAATATAATTTTTAAGTGTTGTAATTTTTAATATAAACATTTAAGGCAGTAATCTAGTCTAGAAAAAAAAACAATTTTTTTCTTCATATTTCCAAGGTTTAAATATTCAAAATTATCTCCTTAAAAGGATTTTTCGAAATTCGCATTATTCTAAAAGTTATAACCATTTTAATGTCGCGGTTTTGACGGAATCTAACCAGAATCTAAATAGAGCAAAACTTTAAATGCGTTTTTCTCGAAACCACTTTTTTCAAGACTGTTGACACGATATCTCAAGTTCTACGGAACCAATTTACTTGAAATTTGGTGTAAGCTTTCTCTACACATTACTCTATCGCCTCTACCAGAATTATTACAAAATTTAAATTTTTACTATTTCTTAAAAATTCCAAAAGATCAAAAAAAGGGGTAAAAAAATTTCTTTTTATTTCAGACAGCCGCCATTTTGCGATTTTTTTTTTACTTTTCCAAGGTACAGGCCGTTGCAGCTTTTGTCTGGATTAAGAATCAATTTGATTTTCTTCTTCTGATCACTAGGAGGGTTGCAACCGTGTCACCAGGACGCGCCATTTTTTGAAACCCCCCACTTAAACACCCTGTAACTTTTTAATTTTGAATTTTTTCGTTTGATTTTGTTTTTATGTTTTCAATGTTTAATAAATATTTGGTAAAGTAATGGCTAGTAAAGTATAATTGTTTTTTTTTATTGCATCTGAAAAAACACCTACAATTCATGCTTCTAGACCAGAATACACCCATTAAAAATAAAATTGGTTCACGTTAAGTTTTATCTACGCAAATTCACAAATGTTTTATCATGCAAATGTATTATAAACCGGCCGCCGTCGTCGAGGGGTAAGGCTCTTTACTCAAATTAAAAACCGAATTGCAACGGTAGCTTTGTTTGAAATTCCACGTACACAAATGTTATAGTGCATATTAAAATTTTTTATGGTAAATTCTAGGGAATTTTCTCTTTCTAACGCTGTTTAGATTATATTTGTCAATATGACAGTAAGGGAGACAAGGATTTATATGAGAGGTGTACATACATGTATCCCATGTATGTACACCTTCACATATAGATGATCCAGAAGTCTCAATTGTTCCCATTATATTCTTACCTATTTTATAATGTTAATTTATTTATTTATTTATTTAAGGATTATTAACAGTCTTAGTAATACAATAAACATAAGAGGATGATAAAAAAACAGACCAATTATTAATGTTCACAGATAGGTATTTAGAAACAAGACTAACTGAATATAAACTAGAATATTTAAAAAAATAATAAGAGTACAAATGTGAATTCAACAAATGGTAAACTAATAAACAACATTAAAATAAGTGTGATTATAACTGAAATAGACTGCAAAATAGGGATTTGGGTTGGGAAGGGTAAGGGGAGGAGAGGGATAAGGGAAAGTTGCCAAGTAATATAAAAATATTAGATACAATTAATTCATGTGTTATTCGCACCTAAAATGTTATACAGTGAAGTTCTGTAGCGACAGTAACTAGCAGTAAATACGTCAGCACGTGTGTCTATATTTGCAAATTTGTTGTTATGGTAGTTACATGTCCTTTGTATAAATTCATTTTGATTGGAATTGGTGTTGCATCTATCAATATAGAAAAGGGTATTTTGTCTACTATATCGAATGGACGTGTGGAAATTTATTTTGTGTAGCAAATCCGGGCAGTCAACTTTTGAGTTAATAATTTTGTACAGGAGCATCTGATCAGCGACAAGCCTCCTGTTGAATAGTTTTGTGATTCGAAAATGTTTCTCGATTTCGTCGTAAGAGTTGTATATGTTGAATGATTTAAAATTGAGGAATTTGAGAAATCGCTCCTGAACTCTTTCTAACCTGTTAACATGAACAATATAGCGCGGGTTCCAAACCTGTGAACAGTATTCCAGGTGAGGACGAACATGTGAATTGTAGAGAATCAGATAAGTCTTAGTGTTTTTGAAAAATTTGCATGTTCTCAGTACGACACCCAAACGTTTTGTTGCTTTAGTGACAATGTTATCAAAGTGCTTTTCAAATGTAAGTTTAGAGTCCAAAATAACACCGAGGTCACGTATATAATCTTTATTTGTTAGCTGCGATCCAGAAATGGTGTAATCGTGCAGTATTTTCACACGGTTACGTTGAATGTAACTTTGCAACATTTAGAAATATTAATAAAAAGTTTATTTCTAAGACAGTCCGTCGGTCAAGATCTGCCTGTAAACGCGTAGAACAGTCCGGGGAGCTTATAGGAAGGTATATTTTCATGTCGTCAGCAAATAGTAAAATTTGAGAGTTGTGAAAACATGTCGTAATATCATTTATATAGATAGAGAAAAGCAAAGAACCCAAAATGGACCCCTGAGGCACACCGAAAGTGATGATTTTCCAGATGGAAGAAAATCCACCCACCGTCACAGCCTGGGACCTATTTGTCACGTATGAAGATAACCAACGAAGGAGATCTCCATGAATACCATGATTAGCAAGTTTTCTAAGCAGGACGCTGTGATTGATCTTGTCAAAGGCTTTGCTATAGTCGGTGTAGATTGTATCAACTTGCACACGTTTATCCATGGAGGCAGACAAGAAATTTATAAAAATTATAAGATTTGTAGCAACAGAGCGGACCTGCAAAGAATCCATGCTGAAATTCATTGATCGAATTCTTTACCACAGGGAATAACTGGTCATAGACTATGTTTTCGAACACCTTTGAAAAAATGCAGAGTTTGGAAATGGGTCTATAATTATCTGCTTCACACTAAGTTCCCGATTTATGAATTGGTGTGATGTAGGCTCTTTTCCATGTATCAGGAAATGTACCAGTCTTGAGCGATATATTAAACAGTATTGATAGAAGAAGTGACAAATGATTTGCGCACTCGGTAATGAACAATGGTGGGATACCATCTGGCCCAGCTCCCTTGCTGGAATCGAGCCGTTTTAAATATTTACATACGATAAAAATTGATCCCATCGCACAAACCTGCTCTACAGAGTCATCGCAGGAAGTCCCCAGTGGGTCAGGCGGTTCGTAGACAGAATGAAAATAATCAGCAAATAAATCACAGACTGCCTGGCCACCTTCGGCTTTTAATTCCTTAAGATTTAAAACGCTAGGAATAGATGCTGATAGTTTTTTTTGATTTAACATATGACCAGAATGCCTTGGGATCTTTGGCGATATTCTCTTCAGCATTATTAATAAAGTCTTCATGACACTTCTTTGCCATTTTTTTCTGTCTGGTGCGTAGCCTTGAAAAAGTAATGTAATCAGAAGGGTTCTTATAAGTAGTATATAGTCTGTGAAATTTCTGCTTTTCACGAATAAGTTTAATTAATGACGAGCTATACCACGGGGGGTAGGAATGTTTACCAGTAGGCCTCAATGGAACCTTGTCCGAGATTAAATTATCAATAATATTGTAAAAATGCGATAATGCAGGATTGACGGAATCGGTTAAGTTAAGTATGCTCCAATCTACTTGTGCCAGGCTGTCTCTTATGTCATCATAATTGGCCTTGTGGAATGAGGGCCGTTTAATTGAGTTTTCCTTTATGACCGGGGGTTCAACAAACTCAGCAGTAATAATGATGGATTTATGGTGAGCATCCTCAGGCACCAATGGATCAATTGCAGGAACAACGCTTACCGAGAAATTACAGAGAACGAGATCAAGAATTCTTCCTAAAGTATTTTGAACACCATTATATTGGTGGAGGTTACAGTAATTAATATTGTCAATAAATGTTGAGTTTATTGTAGAAGCGTAGTTGCTAGGAATCAGGTTAACCTCATCCACAGGAAAAATCCAGGTAATATCGGGTAGGTTAAAGTCTCCCATGATAAGAAACTTGTCGTCAGGTTGATTTAAGAGTTTAATACCTAAATCATTCGAAAAAGCGGTGATTTGAGCATTAAAGTTGAAGCTTTTGGACAAGTAGATACAACAAAGATGTACGCTAATAAATCCAGTTGCACGTGGGATGCGAAGAGTCACCCAAACGTCTTCATCCGTAGAACACCATGAGTAATTACAAATTGCATTGAGTTCCTTTTTGACAGCCAAGAGCACACCACCACCCATAGTTACACCTTCGATACTTCTGTCGCGCCGGAATACGTTGTATCTTGAGTCAAAAAGCTCGCCGTCTGAAATAGAATCCGTAAGCCAGGTTTCTGTTATGCCAATCACGTCATAATCACCGCTCGTAACACTGCAAAGAAATTCTATTTCTGTTATAATTAGTGTAACTCGCTCATCAAGCACAAGAACTAGCTTCTTCTTTGGTGAGATTGCAATTTTAAATAATTTCTGTACCAATATGTAATTTATATTAACACCACTGTACACTTATATATCTATATTAAATTTTAAAAAAGAAAAAAAATGTTAGCTGGGACAAATTTGGTCTCCCGTGATTCAACAGGTTAAAAAGTGCAGTAAGCTTGATAATTTTTGTTTTCCCTAAGAAATAATATAAATAAGATTTTATGTTGATATAAGGCAAGTCGTAAATAACATTCTTAGTCATCATATTTTTACGAGTCGGCGTAACGCTCGATAATAAGCGTTCAAAAAGAAGGAGATGGTTTGAATGGGAGATAATGTTAGAGGGAGCGCACTTATATTAAAAAAAACTGTAATAGTTGAGCGAAAATTTTGAATTTTTTTTTACATTAACTCCACACAGGAGGCCCTGAGGAAAATAATTTCCTTCAGGTCTATGTCATCTTTGAAGATGCTGTGTGGATTGTCTTTTCGAGGAGAGGAAGAAGTAAACGTGGGTCTTGAAGAGACCCATGTTGTAGAAGGGAGGAAACACAAATGCCGGCAAATCGTTCCACAGCCAAGCTGTTGAACTCAAGAAATAGTCGTAGAAACGACCCGTTCTCATGTGACTAATGTCAACCGTGTACAAATGTTGGGCGCGTGTTTGGCGTGTTTCCCGACTATGCACCGGCGCCGAGGGGATCAATGGCGCTAGTTCCTCGGAGCATCTTCCATTGTAATACCGGTCGAACAAGGATAGCATTCCCACCCGACGCCTGTGCTCTAAAGATTGCAATTCGTTTGTTAAGTTTTTATTTTTATTTTTTTTTTTTATTTTTTTTTTTTTATTTTTTTTTTTTTTTTTATTCTTCATTTTAATCACCCGCTAAACTGCCAAGGCAGTTTGTCAGCAGGTCAATTTGACAATATTAATAAAACACTAAAACATAAAATATTATAAGAAAACACAATAGCAAAATAGTTCCAGAAGAATAACTTTTAAGTACCTACAATACAAAAGCATAAAATATACAGACAGACAGATATAACACAGGTAAATTACTGATAGATTAAATTAATTATAGATAGTATTTATACATAAGATTACAAACAATATCAGTACAAAAAGTTTTGACCCATTAGCCATTTTTTAATTTTTCTTTTGAGATCAGTGGGGCAATTGGATTCGATTTTGAAATTCATCGGCATCTTATTAAATATGGTGGGGACAAGATAAGTGAATGTCCGTTGGCCGTATTTATTTATAATTTTCGGAACGGACAAACCCTCATTTTTACTAAATCTAGTGCCATGTTCATGATCTACTTTTTCTTTGTAAATTGAGTCCGACAATAGGTTTTGGCATACAATTTTAAACCATAATATTCCTCGCACAGGTAATATGTTAACTGATTCATATAGTAATTTTATGTCCCTTCTTTGTGCATAAACACTTTTGCTTACCAAGAGCTTAGTCAAAGAGTTTTGAATCGTTTGAATATAACCTATATTTGTCTTGCACGAGTTTCCCCAAGATGTTATTCCATATCTGATAGTGGATTCCGCTAGTGACAAATAAATTATTTTTAGCGTACTAATGGGCATAAAATATTTTATTTTGTAAATTCGCCCCGCAATAGCTCTTAGGCGTTTGCAGATGTTGCTTATGTGGGTATCCCATTTCATGTGCATATCTACAGTTATCCCCAAATATACATATGTTTGTACAAGTTCAATGGTTCCGCATTTGCAGGACTGTGACGAATTGTGTATGCACTCAAATGTATGCGACTTTATTACAGGTGTGATGGTATATTTGGCATGTGGAGATCGTATATGCATTAATTTAGTTTTTTTTTTAAATTTATTATAAGACCCGCATCATGTGACCATTTCTGTAAGGATAAGAAATCGTGCTGCATGAGTTTTATTGCAATTTCTAATTCTTCATGCGAAATAACTAGTGCCGTATCATCAGCATAAACGTAATGTTTAACAAATGTGAAGATTTTATTCATGAGTGAAACAAATATTATGTATAATGTTGGACCGAGGATTGACCCTTGCGGGACTCCTGTTGACATAAATTTAGCTTTGCTGTAAGTTTGATAGAGTTTCACTTTAATTTGTCGATTGTTTAAATAGTTTTTGAGTAGTTCTAGTAATTTTCCCCTAATTCCAATCGCCTCCAATATCTGTAATAGTTTTGTCGGATCAATAGTATCAAACGCTTTAGAGTTGTCTATGAATAAAACCAGAATATGTTTTTTATCATTGAGTTCTTGATTTGTGTAATTCGAAAAGTCCTGCAGTAACATTTCTGTACTTTTCTTTTTTTGAAATCCGTATTGGTTGGGATCAATAATGGAGAAACTTTCTAGGTATTTTATTAAATTTACGGAGATGTATTTTTCTAGCATTTTTTCAATAGCTGGCAGTATACTTATTGGTCTGTAATTTTCTATCTCGGAATGTTTTCCCCCTTTGTATATTAGCCTAATAATATTACATTTGAGCTCATCCGGTATAACTGTCTGAGACAAGATTTTATTAATTAGATGGGTAATTACCGGACATAGAATGGTTAAATGTTTTTTAATATCGAACATTCGAATATTGTCAATCCCCGGTGACTTGGAATTATTCAGTTGACTGATAATCTTTCGTATATCTTCACAAGTAGCTCTGGGCAGGTACATACTATGCGGCAGCTCAACGGGAGCTGTATTAGACGCTTTGTAGTCGCATTTGTGTAATTAATCGAGCTAATACTGTTTGAAAAGTACTCTGCGAATCTATTTGCAACTATTTCCTCTGTTTGCCCATTATTATTTAGCATATACTTTGAAATAGTTTCATCGCAGTTTGTTTTTGTTTTACGTCCCAATAATTTGTTAATTTGATCCCATGTTTTTTTTGGAATTGCTGAAATAGTTTTTAAATGTTTCATTAAAATATGTTGTTTTACTTTTTACGATTAATTTGGAAACAGTATTTCTGAATGATTTGTATTTTTTTTCGAATGTTTTATTGGTGGGTGAATTTTTCCATCTTCTGTATAGGGAGTCTCTTATTTTAATTTTTTCTAAAATGTCATCCGTTATCCACAATTTTGTTGCAAATGGTCTTTTTTTTGGTTTTGGACAGAAATTGATTTTACTTTTTTCATATAGGTCATTAAAAACGTTTTTGAGTTTATTGTATACGTCAGCGCAATCTTGTTCCGCAAGCAGGGCATTCCAATTATAACTACGTATGTATTTATCAATTCGTTTTTGAGATAATATTGAAATATTTTCCCCGCAAAGTTTGATTTTTGTAATTGTACTACTGTATGTGATGTTGAGAGCTGTCGCGAAGTGATCAGCTATAATAAATGAGAATCTATCAAACGGACCGCCCGTTTCTGCACAGAGTCAAGGCATTTTTTTAAGGTATTTTGGAGCTCCAGACCAGAGGTGGCTGCCAAATTCAACCGTGAGGCGCACTTGCGATTGTACGGGATTAGCAGTTGTGTACTATTAAAGTATCTGCGGGCCCTGTACAGTACGCCCAGTTTCTGTTAGGCTAACTTAACTCTGGCTTCGATGGAGCCCTCGTACCTGAGCTGGTCACTTATAGTTACACCAAGCATATCAATGGAGGGCCTGTTTGGAAGATTGCCTCCGTTGAAGGAGACTAGACTAGAATAAATTTAATAAAACATGAATTGTTTTAAATAGAACAAAAATCTCTCGACAAATGTCCAAAGTAGCATTTAAGGATTATACACTGTGACTTTTTTTATACAAATGAATGATATGTTGAATAAAGGGAACAAAATGTGTTTTTAATAATTTCCGGAGCATACTTTGCGAATTTTTCCACCGAGGGGATTTCATGTTGATACATGATATAACATATATTTTTTAAAATTATTTTTTACTCCATATAATGTCAGGAATCACCGGTTAAAAATTCAGTTATTACACAATTGCAAAAATCTACAATTACATACAATTAAATACAGATACGTACAATTAGAAAAACAAAAACATCACAAATAAAAATACAGAATTATATACAAGCTCACTCAAGTAACTCATTACAATGAGTAGAAAGAGACAAAAGAAATACGTGAGGCATAGAGACAATTGATACAATCTAATTAGTTAGTATTTTTTAACAACGCCAGAACTTGTTTTTTGAATCCGTACAAATTATCGACCAAAATATCTACTTCAGCACACTCTCTCTTGTTATATAGTCGACAAATCACGGTCAGAGGGCTAAAGTAGACGATATTATTTTTAAACGTATTCATGTGAAAAGTGTTATGGCGTCTTAAACAATGGGAATTGGGGACATTTATTTCAATACTGCTAAGACATAATGTAGTATCAAGATGGCCGTGAATAATTTTTTGTAAACATATTAAATCAGTCAATTGCCTTCTAGTTTTAAGGGTATCAAAAATAAAGGTACTTAAAAATAAATGTTATGCTTACTGTAAAAATATATATGTTTATCAAATGAAATGTTACATTCTATTTATTAGTTTATATTCATGTAGTATAAATTAACTCAATAAATAATTTTAAAAATATATATATATATACAATTAGAAATATAATTTTTAAACGTGAGGTATACTCGCAGAACTACTAGTGTTTAGTATTGTTTGAAAGGTGAGTATTGAATTAGAGGTGCACGATATTTAACATGCAAAAAGGGGAGGGTTGGTTGTTAATTATGTGTTTGTCAGTTTATTGTAGCGACGTCGCAGCCTTTTACCGATTCACCGAGGGTGGAAATAAGCGCCTGTTCATTTCTCACAACTGTCAAAATTGGGGCGGGTGTTTTTTCCCCTTTGCCACTGATACCATCACTACCGCCAGAGTCCAACCAGAGACCAACATTAAACAATTTTAAGATATAATGATTCCACTGAAATATTCCTCCTTTGCCACCTGTGTCATTCTCATTTCTTTTTTAGATTCCTCCCACTCTTCATATCTTTGTCCTTACCATAACTTCAACTTGGCACTTTGCGTTCATCAGTACGTCAATTAACTCCTTTTGTCTTAAGAACAAATCGTTTGAAACCGAACCTGTGACAAAAATAATATTTATGAAGCACTCAAATTTTTCAGTAAGTAAATTATCTAAAAATTGCTGGGCCGTAGAAGCGCAAATATGCGCAATTTTTTTTTTTATAATATGATACTAAAATAGTTCAGTTATAAAAGTACAGCACATTTACGAAATTTTAGGAAATATCAAACTAAAACTTAACTATTCCAGAAATTGTCGTATTTTTTTTTAAATTCACGAGATGTTTTTAAAAAAAAATATCCCAAATTTGTCACATTAGGAAATGAAAAAAAAACTTTACATCTTTAGTTCATACCTGAAGGTATTGAATCCATGTTGAAAAAAGTTTGCCAGCAAGCGGTGTAAAAAGTTATCAGTCCCTAAATGTTATATAATAAACGATGCACTTTCACACAAACGTCCTGACTGCTCGGGAAGTCAATCTTTGTTGACGTGTTACGCAGCGACGAAACGTTTTGCTGAGTTGGGTGGTGTGGGGAAAGATGCGCTGGTATGTGATGTCAAGATATAGAAACAAAATTTAGTGGTCCCTGCAATTTGAATTTTCGATTTGTTTCCAACGCTCCCATACTAGTAAAACCATTGTGCGTCGCACAATGCGATCCTTGTCCGTGAGTTTGTCACCAAAACAACACGAATACTATTGGCGTTAAATAGGACTTGCTCCCATATTAGACTTAGGCCCTTTTTTGCCGGGCACCTTATGACCCATTTAATGACTAATAAAATAATCAATCGATACCAATAAGGTGAACTCACTGTGTCGCAATTAATCCATAAAACCGTGTTGCGTTCATTCTCTGATTGGATTAAAGCCATTTCGTTTTTCAACCAAACAACAAAAATGACGTTAATGTCGCTGCGGGTTAGAAGTTAGAAGCGATATTATATTATTTTTGTGTTTTTTATAAACACATTAGCGAGTTGCGGCGTGCGTTGCAATGCCACTTAAGGCGGCGCTTCCCGGCCCAAAAAGAAGAAGATGGAGAGATATGTAATTACGAATGTTGGACAAAGAGTGCTAATATTTTAGGTGATCAAAATGAAGCGAAAATTGCGAAAATGCTTAAGGCGGAATTTACGAAAACCGAAATAATATTTCGAGGCGGGGAGGAATGAAGTAAAATCAAACGGGGAACACGCTACACGCTTGGAGAACATACTACGAAACAAAGCAGCGAACAAATCCATTAGACTAGATGGTACCCTTGAGTAAGGTTTGAACATGAATCGCTTAATAATGGGCATCTTTCAAATTATGTTTATTAAGTTGTATGTGCATGTTTTATGTTAATTTTGTGGTAAAGTTCATGATTTTATGATTGCTATCAGATTTCGATGAAATATTTGATAAATTATTCGACACAATCAACTGCACTGCAAGACGGTAGGCAGTAGCTTATGACTCGTAACCGACATATTCTTCATTGACAGATGTCAAAACAATACGGTATTCAATTACGCATCATTTTTATAATATATGATCATTATTATGTCTGAATATATTGGCATGATAAATAAAATATCGGTCATTTTCAATATTTATTATTATTTACAAAAAGTAAAAAAAAAAAAAAAAAGACAGACATTCCCGGGCTACGAAACTGCGTGCATACAAGGATATTAGAGCAAATTCTTCTCAAAATAACTTTTCAAGTTTCATTTGTAAATGTCATATTTGGGATGTTTTGGATCACGGAAGAAAGTGGGTTAGAAGATTTATGGAAAACTGTGTACGGAGGTCCCACAGTGATACACGTGCTAAAAGGACTCGCTTATGCAAGAGCTGTAAGAGCCTATGTTCTTACAGGTGCTGCAATCGTCAAAATAATTTGAAATGACTCCATGATACACTTTTTCCTCGTGAAATAAAAGAAACATTGTGAACAGCGTTAAAGTGTTGAAGTGTTGAAGCGTTTTTTATATCGTTAATCAATTAAAAAGTACTCAGTGTTTCAATTTAAAACTATAAATACCTACCTAAGCTCAAATCGGTCATCTGCAAGCACAGTGTGCTAGGCCCGACCGCCAAGCACGCCTTGCCGCCCTGCTATTGATTATTTGCCAAACCGTAGTAGATAACAAAAAAAATTCAAAAACTTATTTTTAGACAGCTTTCTAAGAAGTGTAACAGTGTAATTTTTTTCAGATGTATATTAAAGTTTAAGAGATATAATGGATTTTGTAGAACTCTAAAATTGCAAAGTTTGGCAGGGGACAGGGGGGAAGCAAGCGGGGGAGGGGAGTTTTTGGAAAATACTCCTTGTAAGAAGTACTATCCACCTGCAAAAATTCAGCTTTCAGCTCCACCCCTCGAATTGGACCGAATCTGCCAAAAAACTAGGAAGTTACAAAAATATCCAAGCAATTCCACCTAAAAATCGAACAGAAACTTTAAAAATCTACTACCAAAACATCCGCGGACTACAATCAAATCTCGATGGCCTACGAGCAGCTCTACCTTCTCATCATCATGACATTATTATACTTGAGACGTTAAATTAACGACTTAACATTTTTATTCAAAATATTTAACTCTAATTTTGACTGTTTTGAACTCCTGCAACTCTTTAACTTACGAACACCCACAGTAACAACACGAAAAAATACAATATTCTACAGCAGCACTCATAAGCGTAACTACATTGCCCACTCTCCGGTACAACGACTTCACAAATAGCTGTATTCTTCTGTTTTTGTTTCTGTGTTTGTATGACTTTTATCTATTTTATCTTGTAATTTTATTTTTATTATTTTCTATGTTTCAAAGTATCTGTCAAATTAAAATTACACCACAAATCATGTAAAAGTAATCTGGGCGTTAAATAAATAAATAAAATAAATGTCCTTTCAAATGCAAAACACGGCTTAAAACCCCAAAAACAAATATCGAAAATATATTCCATAGTTTACATTAAAAACCTGCGGCAGCAATGTGAACTAACATGTTTCAATATGAAATAGCATAATTTGTTTGTTATTCAAACAAGATAGTTTTGATAATTGCTGCAAGGTTCGCTAGATTCATACTGGGAGATTTATGGTGAGGATCGTTTCGTGTTTTTATGAAACTTTTTCCCTGCTTTTCTCAATAATAATCTCGTTCCATTAATAAAATACTAATAATATCTATCCATACCTAATAAACAAGAAGTTTCACTTCTGTCGCGCGTGGACTCCACGTACGCGCTTTTTTATATTTTTTTCAGTTTCAACAATTTTTTCGTTAATCTTATATTTAATTTTTAGGAGTGTGTCGATTTCTTTTTGTTGGTTTGCAACCTATTTTACAATTTTGTTACTTCTATTATAACTTTGTAACTCATTTTATTTTAACATAATTTATAAGATATACCATTATTACAATTAAAAAACTGTATAATTAGAAATTTAATTAAAAGCTCAGTAATGCGTAAATAAATACATAAACAAAACTAGGAATATGATTCTGGTGAAGGCGCACCCTAAGACATTATACGCCGCTGGTTTCTATACCCAATGTTATAGACGTGGCCGGTCGGCCGCTATTAGTAAAAAAGTCAACCTGGTTCTGAAACAATACACAATAACATAACGACGTTCCTTTAGTTTGACCTCTTTTCTGATGTGCCAACACATTTACGTATTTATTTTTGAAAACATTTGACGTCCTCTCACTCTGAAATCATCTCGTATACTGACGAGAAAAAACTCATGTCGCGGTTTTTATAATACCGTGATGCGAGTGACAATATCGTTATATTGAAAAACAGTTTTAATTTATTTACGCATTGTTTTAATGCTTTTTAAAATAATTTTATTCAACAGACATTTAGAAAACATTGATGTGATGATAATGTATATTTTTATAATTCTCCTGTATTTGGAATTAAATGATGTAATTGAACTTTAAGCTATTTTTAGAGGTTGTGTAAATATTTTTTTACGCATTTGTTTTAAAGATTTTAACATATTTTATTTTTCCTCCATTTAGAAGAATAATTTTTTTGTTCAAAACATAATATTATTTTCTAATAAACAGTATAGAAATCTTCTAAAAACTGCATCAAAAACCGCGTTTTTGCTGCGTTTGCGGTAATATACCCTTAATAAAACATGACTCGTTTAAAATAGAGCAAAAATCTCGTGGAAGGTGCCTCAAGTATCATTTAAAGAAACATTGTGAATTTTTTCACAAATATAACTTGTAAAATAATATAAATAGACTCGTTTTAAATAATTTTCGGAGCATACTTTGCGATTTTTTTCTATCGAGGGAATTTCATATAATTTGCGTTTCGGCGTGGAACGTATCTTTTTTTTTATTTTTTTATTTTTTTAATTTTATTTTATTTTTATTTTTTTTTATTTAGTATAGTATAATACATTTATAAACATTTTTTATGATATGTTTTGACTGTTCAACTAGGATGATTCCCGTTTTAGAACAGTCAAATTAGGATTAGTGACAACATATGGAACATGATTTGTACAAAAAAGAGGAAAAATCGAGGAAATAAAAAGAAGAGAAATAATAAAAAATGAAGTTAGAAAGTTTAAAACATAGTAACAAAAGTTAAAATATAGTAGTTAATATACATATAGGTTCTTAAAAACAGAGGATTAAAATATATAGATAACTTGTGTATGCATTGCATACTATAGTAGAAAAACAGAAAAAAAAAAGCTAAAGAAATAAAATTATTATAAAATAACCAACAAATTATTATACAAAAGCCGTGGTTTGTTTAGTATGGCTATTGAAATGATAATAATAATAAATAAAAGGAAATAAAAAATAAATAAGGCAAATGATTACAGCATAAAGGTAACTGGTGTTTGCGTTTCATATTATAGTCGTACTAATGAGAACTATAAAGAAAACAGATACAATAAAATAAAATAAGCAATTAATACATGATTATTACTGTTTTTTTGCTTGCATAGTTATCAAATAATAATAAAATAATAGGTATGTTTACTTATACATGGTGTTTGCATTACATATTATAAGCATACATATATATTTTGTATAAATATGAATAAAAGAGAATAAAAAAAAGAAGTGATATAATCAAATGTTAACTGCTGCTTGGTAGCATTCTAATTTAAAAGTAATAGGTAGTTAAATACACGCACATAGTAATAACGATTAGAACAGAAAGGTATCTTTTACATAGTTTATTTTTGTTGGAATTTTTGTTATTGTTTTGATTTGTGTTTGATCTAAACATTATCTTCAAAAATAACATATATTTTTTTAAGAGCTTACAAACTTCAAATGTTTAAGGGAGATATGTAAGAAATCGGTCGAAATTTGGATAGTGGCGGCTTAAGAGGAATATAAACGCTAGAAATATTTCGATTATCATTCCTTCAAAATTTTAAATCGAGCGTCATATTTGCACGAGGCAAGTAAGCGAAAAAGTGGTTTTTACTTATTTTGTGCATAATTTTATAAGAATGAAAAAAGTTAGAACATACAAAACCTCAAAAATAGTCTTAGCCATAAAGGGGTATTTAAAAAAAAAAGTTTCTTATATTGCTTCATAGTTAAGTCATGCAAAAACTTTTTTTTAGTGGCTTACGCTTACATTTTTTTTTATGTAAATAATAATTTTATTTCTTCAAAATTCGCAAATTCACTTTGTGGCGTCATTATTAATTTAAGTAATTAATTGTTCTAATTCGTTTTTACTTGTTTGTCTTTTGTTATTTTTTATTAACTTATTATCCTGATGAAGAAAAAGTAGTTTTAGAAACATGTTGATATTATTAATTAAATAGTGGTGTACACAAAGTTATTTGTTTTCATTGAAATAATTTTATTGTAATTCCAATCAATACATAGAAAGCTAGTAAAAGCTTAAATTTATCCGTATCATATTTTTTAATGTTCATAATGTAAACCGATTCGTCGTAAAGATTAATCTAAATAGGATTTCACGTATAGCTTCATCTTAAATCATTTTTGCAACATTCATCAGGTTGGCAACCTAGTGTCAAGGGTTCAATCCCCTTACAAGTCCAAGCCAAGACCTTCGCCATACCACATTGTTCGGCTTCTAGCGATGGCTGTATCTATGTAAAATACGAATTGAAAGACGGTATTTTTGGCTGGCGGAGATATTTGCTCGTCATGTTTTTTGCTGACGAAGATTCCGCTGATCATGACCATGATTATTGCCGAATCATGGACCTTGCCAGCGATGACTCGTGTTTCGAGGCTTCAGACAGAGGTCCTTCAACTTTAAAGGTTGGAGTGGCAAGGAGTTAGGGAAAATCTACAAATTCAGCTTCTAGTAAACTTTCTCAAGGAGTTATGATTTACAGATCCTAGTAAGTTAGGATCCTTCAACTTCAACATATTTTCAACAATCTGTACGTAGTTTACGCTCGCAGCCAAATTCATTAAAATGTGCTCCTACCAGGAGGTCGATCGATACAATTCTATATGGTCGATTGATAAAATCCTATGTCAATACGATATTGACAAAATCCGTTGACTCGACTGTTTATCCGCCGACTATTGGCTTGTCGTTCGTTAGGCAAAATTACTGGCTTATTTAAGAGGGAATAATAACCAGACAAAACCGGAAATGTCATTTTTAAATCAAATTTTAGACGTATCGACTCTTTTCCACAAAAATTACAAATTGATTTCGGAAGACTGTTCTGTTTATTTTTAGTACAATAAGGTTTTACCGTAGGTCGTTGGCAGATTTGTTAAATTTTCTAACAAATTTTTTTATTATACAACGTACATTTCAAATCATATGGAGAAAAAAAAACAATAAATTATTTGGTAAAGCTACTTTTCAGATCTTTAATTTTCGTTCAAATAAAGTCATAAAAAAGATCCGCGCCTTTGTTTTGTGACGAAAATACTTCAGTTTGTCTATTTATTTACGGTCTTACAAAAGACTTACTTATTTTAAAAAAAAAATGCATTCTTAGTTTGCTTAGACGTTATTGAAAAATTGTAAATACTTATGATCAAAAAATAATTACGTAAAGTACATAATTTTAATTGTTTTATCATCACGAGATTGAGCATTTTTGAATGTGGATATTTATTAAAGCAAGTTTGGAATGAAATAAAAACGATATTATGTTATAATGCTGGCATGTAGAATAATTAATCTTTCTCATCGGAACCGCCCTGTACCGTTGCAAGGGTACGATCGCAAGATCATCGTTCGACGAAATTTAAATTCTCGGCCGCTGGTTAATGGCTCTTCAGGTTATTCTGTCAGAAGATCAAAATATTTCCGCTCTGCAAAAAATTCAAATAAATGGAATATTTCTAAATATACACCAAAACTAAAAACTAATTTTGAAAGGTAATGAAATACATTTTCAAATTTTAGTATTAGAAATAAACGTATAATTTTTGAAATACATAAAAATTTAGAATGCAAACATAAAAAAAAGTTTTAAAAACGTCTCACCTTACATTTTTTCGAACTAAAATTACTGATAATGAAAAAAAACACACACACACACAAACTTTATTTGGCAAATAAGTGTTGTCGTAACATAACTTTTTCGTTGCTTTATGTAAAATAGTAAGTACTTTATGTAAGTGTTAACTTATAGATTTGAATATAAAGCGTAGTGTTTTCTCTTTCTAACACCGTTTATATCACATTTATCACTATGATAGTAAGGGGTCACAAAGATTTCTATGATGCCTATATGAGTTGTTCCCAAAAGCGAACAAATCGGTCTGAGGGATTAAATCATATCCTAATTGGCGATGCCAAAGTCCCACTGGCTCCAAACGGTCGGGAGCAGTTGGGACTCTTGCGCGGTATTATTCAGAGTATAAAAGATTGGGCACCCCTGATGTAAGCGGTCGCCTTATGTAAACAAAACACCTCTTTACGTAGAGACTCCGCATAGAAGGCATTCAACGTCCAACAAAAGGACCGGTTCTCGACACAAAGCCTTTAACTTCCCATTATTTTTTGTCTTCTTCTTTTTATTATTAAGCCCATAAGTAAGTAGATAACATCCAGTGGCGTGCAGTATATATTATCTATTTTCCTGTCCTTTCCATTTTTAATTAATATCACATTCTCCCGAGAATGTGTATTTATTTTCAATTTTTAAGGTTTTTAAAAAGGCTCTATTTTTCGCGCAAAGCGTTTGATATTTGAAAATTAAATTTTCTTAGACGTTGTTTTTTTTCACCTGAGGAAAATTATTCCATACGTCATCTTTGAAGATGCTTGGGGTCTTTTTAGGAAAGGAAGGAGAGGACGTTCGGGGAAGGAAAAAGGTATGAGGGGCGGGTAGGAATATAGGGGTCGGTGTGTCCAGAAGTGATAGACATATTTTTTTTATATGAATACAGCACAGAATCCCAACTGCTCCCGTCTGGAGCCAGTGAGACTACGGTATCCCCAATTGTGGTATGTTGTGAGGCTAAAAGTAGTGGGGAGGGGAAGGAGATAGGAAAGAGGAAGGTGGGGCTGTACCTGGATATTCAGATCTGGTCACCAAACACGGCTAAAACCATTTCAAGCAACGTTTCAATTCTGAATGGGGGTTTTGCACTAGGGCGATACTGATAGTATCTTCCACGTGCGGCAAATATACTATATATTATTTTAAATTAATAAATTGTGAAATGACACAAATTAATCAAATAAAATTTATTGGCCACGCCGCGATTCGATCCCACGACCTTTGGATTGCGAGTCTACGCCGGCCGTCACATGAATCTATCCCTCCCTCTGCAGTGCAAGGCGATGCGAGAGAGTCCTGCTGGTGAGGTCATAAGGACTTCCGGCTTGCCACGCAGGTGTTGGGCAGACTCATCCGCCGTTAAGATCCAGACAAATCTCACCCCATGAACCCCGTTAAGTCACCAAACGTAGTGAACCATTTGTGGTGACCTATGGCAGGGGTGCTGGTTATCTAATAAATGGTTCCCGGGGAGGTGGTACCCTTACGCGCCTCCTAAACTGAGTTAGCGATGTAGTTAGAATGGTCCCTTTCGTTTACACATACAAGGGTGGGTTTTTAAGTTCGCGGAATGGGGGGGGGTAAGGAGTAGAAATAAAAATCCAAAATTATTTTTCCTTTTCAATGTATTCATTTTCTACCCTAATACATTTTTCGAATCTTTCAATTAACTTATGTATACCCTCAAAAAAAAAAAATTTGTTATTGTCTAAAAAATACGCCGAAATAGCATCCCTCACTTTTTCATTACTTGAAAACTTTTTTCCACAAGTTTTTTTTTTCATGTTTGGAAATAGATAATAATTACTGGGAGCCAGGTCAGTACTGTAGAGTGGGTGTGGCAAAATTTTGAAGTCCAACTTTTGCAGGGCAGCCATCGCAACAGGGCTCTTGTGAATAGGCGCGTTGTCGTGCAGAAGCAGGACTTCTTTGGTCAATTTTCCCTTTCTTTTCTCCTTGATGGCTTCCTTCAATTGGTCTAGAATTGAAGCGAAGTAATCTCCGGTTATGGAAACACCTTTATCTTTGTAATCGATCAACAGGATTTCTTCTGAGTCCCAAAAGACTGTCGCCATGATTTTCCCAGCCGATTGTGACACCTTAAACTTCTTGGTGGTGAGGTGTCTTTTTGTACCACTGCGTTGATTCCAGTTTAGACTCAGATTCATAATGATAAACTCAAATTTCATCACCAGTAACAATTTGAGCAAACACTCCATCTTTGTCTACAGAGGTCCAAAAATCCACGAGAACACTCCACACGCTGTTGTTTTTCGCGGCGTGAGCATTCCCGGCACCCATTTTGCGCTGACTTTAGTCATGCTAAGATGGTCGTGAAGAATTTTGAAAATGGTTGCATCTGATACTCCAATAATTTCTAGGAAATGTTTCTTCTTCAGTTGGGCATCTTCTAATATTTATTTTTCGACTTTTTGAATAGTTTCCGGAGTGGTCACCTCGATCGGCCTTCCTGGCCGTGGGTCGTATTCAAGTGACCCCCTGCCTTATTAAAGAGGGTATGCCACTTGTAAACCATAGTTTTACTTGGACAAGAGTCCCCGTAAACGGATGACATCGTTTTCAGTATGGTCTGAACTGATTTTCCTTGCCTGGTAAGGAACTTTATAACAGCGCGGAACTCGATTTTCGCCGTTTTTCACAATGTCTTCCAGATTGACTTGTTTGGTCGACGATAGCTCAAAGACTAATGACCTAATAACGATAAAATCCGGTGTTTATACTTATAATGAGTTGTTCAATTAGCACCTAATTCAGCGAAACCCCCACTACTCACCAACCTACCCATTCCGCGAACTTAAAACCCCCCCCCCTCGTAGTTAGATTGTAGATTCTCTGTGATATAAATGATTTCTAAAGATTTATTTTTCAAATTTTTTATTTATTTTCTTCATCAATTAATATTTTTAGAATTTCGTTTGTATTGTTTCAATAATTTTAATGAACGTCCTAATCATTTATAAGATTAATTTTAATTTTAAAACGTTACATAGATCGCCATGCTGTATTTTTTGCCGTTTTGTTAGCTGGCTTCGTTAATAAAGTTTTTCCTTGCTGTTCAATACATACGGTTAAAAAAAAATTCTCTTGTAAATCACAAATTTACCTGTACGCCAATATGTAGCTTCAACCTGTTGTCCATTATTAACGAACGATGCACGAAATTGGACGAAATTATATAAATGCTTTTCAGTGAAAGGGTGTTTTGCATACCGGGAATTGATTCTGAAAAATTTACAGCATTCTTAAAATGCTCTACACAGGAGGCCCGAGGAAAATAATTAAACTCAGGGTCTATGTCATCTTTGGGGAAGCTGTGTGTAAGGTCTTTTTATGGAAAGGAAATAGAGGCAGTCCTGGGAGAGAAAAAGGTATAAGGAGTGGGTTGGAATCTGGGGGTCAATGTGTCTAGGAATGAGGGACGTAAGAATCCATCTGTCCAACTGCGGTGTAAGGCGATGGGTCGAGAGACGTCTAGGTTAGATCTCCCTCAACCAAAAGTGGAAGATACTCTCAGTATCGCCCTGGTGTAAGACCACCGTTCAGAATTGCCGCGTTTGGTGACCAGATCTGAATAGCCAGGTACTTCCCACCTTCCTCTTCCCCTTCTCCTTCAGCCTCACAACATACCCCAATTGGGGATGCCATAGTCTCACTGGCTCCAGACGGGAGCGGTTGGGACTCTTGTACGGTATTCATGTAAAAAAAAAACAATCTCTCAATCCGGCCCGCCGTGCAGTGGGTGGGCATCGGCCGCCAAAAGACGATCCTTACTCCGTGAACCCGAGCACCCCTGCTAAGTCACCAAACGTAGCGAACCACTCGGGGAGACCTACGACATGGATGTTGGTTATCTAATAAATGGTTCCCGGGGCGGCGGTACACATATCACAAATTCAGAAATTCACCATAGAATGTAGCAAGTAAAAAACATTCTTAATGTTTTTAGTAAATTCTTAGTTTGAAAAGTTATTCATATATAATAGATTCAAAGCATGCTTGAATATGAACTTCACAATGCAAGTCCGGGAGACGTCTTCGTATTTGCGCCGAACACTATATTTTACATCTGTGACTGAGATGCCAAGATACGCTTACTTGCTTACACTAAGACGAATACGAAATGCTGTATGTGATGTCCTACTGTCCTAGGTTGTCAAATTGTTTGTCAAAGGTTGTCCCAGGTTGTCAGACAAATATGTAATTTTTAAATCAAATTTTAGACGTATTGACTCTTTTCCACAAAAATTATAAATTGGTTTAGAAAGATTGTTTTCTTATCTAGTGACTATTTTTTTAAATTTTGAGAAAATATGTTTATTTTTAGTACAATAAGGTTTTACCGCAGGTCGTTGGCAGATTGTTAAATTTTCAAACAAAATTTTGTATTATACAACATACATTTCAAATCATATAATCATGCAATTAAATAAAACAACAAACTATTTTGGAAAGCAACTTTCAGAGTTTTTAATTTTAATTCAAATAAAATAATAAGATAAAAAAAAAAAAAAAAAAAAAAAACAAATAAAATCATAACTGACAGACAGAAGAATTTTCACTGATTTGGTATTTGTGTTTAAAATTCTAAATGATTTGAATAGTCAGGTATTGCTTGAATTGATAAGCTTCCGAATTCGTAATATTGAAAGTCAGGACTTATTTCAATGCAGAAATTCTGGAACTAACTACCATATGTATTCCTCTTTGCTCAGAATACTAATGGAGGGAAACAATTATACCAAGTCAGTGGACATCTTCAATTTATCTTTAAACAAATTTAAAATATTATTATTGAGGCAGTTCAGTTATGCACAATAAATATTTATTTTTCTAACTATGCTATATATGTAAAAGCCCAGAAAAAGGGCGTTTATTAATAAATAAATAAATAAAAAAAGATCCGTTCCCTTGTTTTGTGACGAAAATACTTCAGTATGTCTATTTATTTACGGTCTTACAAACTAACATATTTAAAAAAAATGACGTTATTGAAAAATTGTAAATACCTATGATCAAAAAATAATTACAAAAAGTACATAATTTTAATTGTTTTATCATCACGAGTTTGAGCATTTTTGAATGTGGGTATTTATCAAAGCAAATTTGGAATGAAATAAAATCGATATTGAGTTTTTATGTTAAAATGCTGGTATGGAGAATAATTAATCTTTCTTATCGGAACCGCCCTATACCGTTGCAAGGGTACGATCGCAAGATCATCGTTCGACGAAATTTAAATTCTCCGCCGCTGGGCTCTTAAATCTTCCTACGTTTGCCATCTCACTTTTTCTAATGGCGCCAAAAATCTTCGGGAAACAATCGAAATAATTATATTTTTATAATAACAAATAATTTGCATGTATTTACGAATTAAATGTTATTATTTGACGCTTTTTAATGCAATTTACTTACTATTAGGACCCGACCTCACGTGGCGCGTTGCAGTTGAGTTAAGTAAAATACGAAATCGAAGACAATACAATTGCCTTGCATTGGTAGTCGGATGTAGCATGGCGGCGGGTCACGTGATAAGTACTCCGTCTCGCTCCAGCAACACTGTAACACACGAAACGTCGCGCGTATCACGTGATCCCCTCTCGACATGTAGGGTGGGATCAGGGGCGACGTGTGATTGACAATATTTTCTTTGTTGACAGCAAAATCACATGCACATTTTTGACTTCAAGTTTTCTCGAGAATCGCTGGATGAAATTCTTTGGGTACGTAGTGCTGTACCGTGAATAGAATATTTATGAATTAATTGGTGCCCGCGTAGAAAAGGGTTATCATCCATTTCATATTTTTGTGTAGTTTACAAAGTATTCGCACACATTTATAACCATTATTTTTTCCCACCGGTCAGCTTTTCTTTGGCCATTTTGTTATCCGAACACGTGCATTGTACTCATAAAAGCAAAGCGACAATAAGGAACTCCAGTGAAAAATATTATGGCTTTAAAAAAATATGTTCATATAGACCAATATACGCTGATTCTGAATATATAAGTTTTATTACATAATATTTAACGTAGAGTTTTTAAAAAAATATTAAAAAGTCCATTTTAAAACGTGTCATTAAAACACCCCATTGCTGGATTTTGGCGGCGTGACGTCACCGCGCCGCGTCACCTGGATCAAAGTTGTATAAAAATCAATAGAAATGTAAGACGCAAGCCGTTCGGCATTCCGTGTTATTGGTTTATAGAGAATTGGACATATAATAGTTTTTGTTTTAATTGAAACATTATTTATACCTAAATAATTCAGTATCAAAAATAAAGTATCTATTAGTTTATCTATATTATTTAAAATATTCAAAAACTTTAACTGTACAAAAAACGATCGTATTGCCCAGTAATGTCTATGAAAACGCTCCAATGCTGAAATTCAAAATGGCGGGAGTCGAACAGCTGATTCCAATTCCCTACAAAATTCATACTTCGGTTAGTCATGATGACGTCACACTAGATTCGGTGGTTTTCGGGGGATCTTGAAAAATTAAAACTTTGACATTTATTTTAACTATTAAAACTAACTATAAAAATAAATATGCAGTTATTTAAGTTAGAAGGTCATTATTCATAAAAAAAAATTTAAAAAAAAATGGACTGGAATTCTCTATTGCACTGGCCAATTTTTATTACAATTGCTTTTAATTTGTGATTAGAATCGCTTTGTTTAGCAGATAATTATGGCGACTTACAGAATAACCTGGAAAGGTGGAGAAAGATCCTGGAGGACGATGGCCTAAAAATTAACAGGAAAAAGACTGAATATTTTTACTTACCATTTGAAGACACAAATGCTGCAACTCCTTCGATGCAATTGGATGGAGCCAACTGTGACTCATTTAAGCATCTGGGCTCACTCATTCACAGAGATGAAGGATGTGCAGCGACAGAAATCTCGTGTGACCCGAAAATGTCTATAAAACTTAAAGAAAGATGTAGCAGACAGAAAGATTGTTAGACCCGCGATAATGTATGGCTCCGAAGGCTGGACTATGTACAAATCTTACTCTAGGCAACTCGAAACAGCAGAAATGCGAATGCTTAGATGGTTATCAGGAGTATCACTAAAAGATAGAATTAAAAGTTCACGCATTCGTTGTAGCCTGGTTGTCACGGACATAAAACAGTAAGCTGGAAGAACGACAGTTGAGATGGGATGGGCACATAAGACGGAGACCACCAGACCACACAGTGAAGCAGGCAATGTCTATGGAGCTTCATCGATAGTCATCCAGAGGAAGATCAAAGAACTCCTGGATGTCTCAATGCTCCAAAATATGGCAGAGAAACGGTCTGGATGAAAGCGATACCCAGAACCGAAGAAGATATAGCTTGAGAACGGGAAGAGCCGACCCCAACAGCCTACCTAGGCAATGAGTTGGGACAGTGCAAGGAAGAAGAGGAAAGAAGATTAGAATTGATTCATACGACACAATGTACAATAAATAACAAGATTTCGACTGCTGCAGAATTAGACAAACAAATTTTCCGCTTTATATTTAAGATGTTCCTTTACCGGATTCATCTTAACCCCTCGGGCTAAATTGTACGCTTTTCGGAACAACTCATATACAGGTATGTTTTTAGGTTTTCACGGCCAAAAAGTATTTTGTTATTGTTTTTGGGGTGTTATGCCGTGTTTCGCTACCTCCTTCTTTAGCCAACGTTTCGGACAGCGTTACAGTGTCCATAATCATCTCATCTGCCCTGATGATGGACACTGTAACGCTGTCCGAAACGTTGGCTAAAGAAGGAGGTAGCGAAACACGGCATAACACCCCAAAAACAATAACAAAAAAAACTCATATACAGCTCATAAAAATCGTTGTGTCTCCCTTACTATTAAAGGGAGAAATATGATCCAAATGGTGTTGAAATAAAAAAAAAACCCGCTTTGTATTCAAATCTAAAAGCTAACCACAAATAAAGTAAAATGTAGACCTTCATGAAACCAAACATTCGTGAATTTTTTTATTCATTATTTTTACATGAAACGACGAAAACGTGAATTGACGATAACGTTGATAATTTATTATTTGCCTAATAAAACGTGTGTTTTTTTATCAGTTGTTTTTGTTAGAAAAAACGAAAAGTGAGCCATTTTTAAATTTATACATATTTTGACTTTTTAATCTCCATTCAAAGCCCTGGAAAAACCGTAACTCTGATTTGGATTCCTGGACATGTTGGCATAGTGAGTAACGATATTGCTGATTCCTTGGCAAAACAAGGAGCGTCCAACCCTACTGTTGTTGCCCTCGTAAACCATATTCCCCTATCTGATATTTTTTTCCATCATCAAAGATAGATCCCGCAATGTTTGGGCAGATTATTGGAACATTGCTAATCAATCCAAGGGAGCCCGCTACGTCTCAATACAAAGGACTATCCCATCAAAACCGTGATTTCAAAAATTCCCCCATTTTTTCAAAACAAATTTTCTCACTTATTCGAATTAGAACCGGACATTGTTCCGTTCTCACTTGTTTAAAATTCACGTCCTTGACTCCCCAGATTGTACATTCTGCGGTATAGAAGTGGGAACTTTAGATCACATATTTTTGTTGTTCTATTATTCCTTATCTAAAATTGCCTCCCCTCCATTCGACATCTCATCTCTTCTATGTCTGAACTCGACTCCATTCTTCCATATAATTCTGAAATTTGCACATTTAAATAAAATTAGTATATAAATTCACCTTTCCTTTCTCTGTAATTTTAAATGACGGTCTAGAACACCCTTGAGGGGTTAAAGCCAGAAATACTTCTTCCCCTTAACCTATTTGGGTCGGGGACCCACTGCATCGACAAGGTTCCTCCATACGTCCCTGTCTTGTGCTGACTGTTCAGCCTCCGTCCATGGCAGTCCCACCCTCTCCTCACACAGTTTCTGGAGTTGCCTCGCCCAACTGTGTCTGGGGCGGCCCACTGGACGTCTACCCTCTGGACTCGCACTCAATATTTTCCTCGAAATTCGGTCATCAGACATTCTTAGTACGTGTCCAAGCCACCTCATCACCAGTTGTGATTTTTCTATGAAGAGTAGCAGTGGTTCAATGTTCAGATCGTCTCGGATCGTCGTGTTTCTTATGTGATCCCATTTCGTTACCCCTGCCTCTCCTCTCAAGTACCTCGTTTCGGCAGCTTGGACTCAATAGCGTGTTCGTTCGTTTAGCATCCTTAATTGGTGGCCGTAAGTGAGCGTCGGTCGGTATATCGTTTTGAACACTGCCATCTTTGTCTTGATGCTGATCTCGGCTTTCCTTATCACTGAGCTGCAGAGAGGACGCAACACACCGCTTGCCGCACTAATTCTTCGATCAATTCCTCCGTCTTGCCGTCCATCGCTGGAGAATTCAACCCCGAGGTATTTGAATCTGCCCACCTGTTTTAACTGAGTTACATTAGCGAGTATGTTGCACTGAGTTTGGTCCCTTCCTATAACCATCACCTCTGTTTTTGAGATACTCATCTTCATTCCCGCCGCTGTGCCAGAAATAATTGAAAAAAAAAATTTATTAAATATTTTGACCTTCCGACTAAAAGGCCCGACGCCTGAGTCGTTAAACGTCTTCGTGTAAGACGCAAATTCGTTCAAATCCACCGTAAAGAAAAGCCATTAACACGACAAAGACAACGTGTTGTTGCAGAGATCATCCAGTGCAGCCAAATAAGGTGCAAGGCGTGACCAATCGGCAACAGGAAAACTTCAGGCCAATCGGACCGGAAAACACGCTTTGGTCACGGATTACTGTTGTAACGGATTCAGATGACAAACGAGATGGAATTCTTGGCTCCGTTTTTTGCAGACAATCGTTTAAGCGGCCATTTTTAGGTTATGTTAATTTTTAAGGTGGTAGGAGCTTAGTTACGCTAGAATGCACGCTCAAGGCCCCGTATACCCGCTCAAAAAGAAGAAGATGGAGAGATATGTAATTAAGAATGTAATATATGTAAATAAATTTGTAAATAATGCAAACAAAATTGTAATCGAACAGTGTTAATGCGTAACGTTTGCATGGTTGAATTTCAGAACACAATTTAGAGTGCATTTGACGCTACGCTGTACTACGCGTCGCGTACTAGATAATTGATAAGTGCAAGCGCTACAGTAATTTCCCGTAATACCATGCGAGCGAAGCCGCGGGGAAAAGCTAGTATGTTATAAATCGGAAGAATTTCGGAATGTCGTGTCTTAAATGGAACGACTGCACGGTTTTTAGGAGAAAAATCTGTTCACATGATTTTTTCTAAGCCATTTGAAAATGCATGCGAGAAGCTCGTGATTAGGTATGTCATTTCTTAATAGTTTCTGTAACGTGCATGAATGTTACATTATCCACAATTTTTAATACGATTGCATGACGTCCACTTGTTGTTTTGCCTCCACAATGTATTTTGGTCGCAGCAACTAAGTACATCTTTTGCATTCTCTATTTTATGGAATTCTACGATTTAGTATGTTAAAGAAAACGTGCCGCATGCATTGAGTTATGTATAACACATTACCTGTGTGAAATCCTCACGTTCTTTCAAGAAATATTTTTGAAGTAAAATGTTCTTTAGCACCGTTGTGATTTGAAACTCGATGAAACGGAAACGAGCGACGCTAAGAAGAGACAAACATCTATAGGATTTAGCCTGCGAGAGAATGAGGTAGCAATAAAATATTTATTTATTTCACGGGTACTCGGTTCCAATATAATACGATAAATCCACGGTCCCACGCAAGTCTCCTTTAGTCTAGTGGTTTAAAGCGCCTGACGAACAGAGGGCCAATGATCGAATCGTACGAAATCCAAAAAAAAAAATCCTTATCGAATAATCAATATCGAAACTTCAAACCCCTTTAAAATGAACAGGCAAAATTTTGCGACATCTAGCGACTCTAACTAACTAACTAACCATCATGGCGTTTCCCCGCAGGGGTAAGCAGAGAGGAAGGACCGTCAAACAACTTTGTTCTGGAACACACTCTTTGCTTCGCTCACATTCATACATCGACTCATACATACTCTTCTATTATTCTGACTTTTGAAATGGCCCGAATCAAGTATCTGTTTCACGTCATCGTGCCATGTCTTCCTCGGGCGTAACGACTGCGTGGTTGAAGTTCAGAACCCAGTTTCGAGTGCATGTCGACGCCACGCCGTACGCGTCGCGCCACAAATAACATCTGTGTAGGGGAATTCCAAACGAAGCTGCCGTTGTGATTCGTTAGTTTTGAATTCAAGAATTCGTCACAAGATGTCGCCACTTTCGTCAGCAAATCGGACGGGATCGTGTCCCCCCTTGGTATAACTGCCACGAATTTGTTAAAAAGTAGTATCTCTCCGGATATGGAAAGATTGACAGTAATACATAGTTGTATCAAGCGGCTATATATTACATATGACGTCATCGCCTATCTTGGTTTCTTTGTACCGGTGACATTTTCACCTTTGTATCGCCCGATGACAGTGGATCCTAGGAAGAGGCTATTTTTTAAACCAGTTCCTATTGGAATAAAATGGTCAAACACAAACAGTAAAATATCATTGAAGAAGAAGATAACACTTATAATCTAAATGAAATATGAAAGAAAACAAGACACAGAAAAACAGAAAAAACAATGGTCGCAACTGAGACTCGAACCGGGACGTGCGCGTTTTCCAATTTCGCTATTGCCACCTTCTGTCAAACCGTCATATTTGTCAATCTCATATTTCAAATATTTAGAATCATTAATATTATCTTCAACTAGTTCTTTTTCCATATTATAGGCAACTACCCTTTTTATTAGAAACGATCATTCTAAGAATTGGTTTGTAACCTGAATAGCCTTAATAGCCTTAATAGGAATAACCTTCAAAAGTTATAAAAATAGAGTTTTTCTCATAAAAAAAAAAAAAATTGAACAAACAGTAAACACTAACTGGGCGAAGCCGAACCAAAAGCCGCCCGCAGGAGCGGTTTTTAACTGATAGTTTTATAATTATTCTTATTTCGGGGGGCAAATAGGATACCCACATAAGCAACATCTGCAAACGCCTAAGAGCTATTGCTGGGCGAATTTACAAAATAAAATATTTTATGCCCATTAGTACGCTAAAAATAATTTATTTGTCACTAGCGGAATCCACTATCAGATATGGAATAACATCTTGGGGAAACTCGTGCAAGACAAATATAGGTTATATTCAAACGATTCAAAACTCTTTGACTAAGCTCTTGGTAAGCAAAAGTGTTTATGCACAAAGAAGGGACATAAAATTACTATATGAATCAGTTAACATATTACCTGTGCGAGGAATATTATGGTTTAAAATTGTATGCCAAAACCTATTGTCGGACTCAATTTACAAAGAAAAAGTAGATCATGAACATGGCACTAGATTTAGTAAAAATGAGGGTTTGTCCGTTCCGAAAATTATAAATAAATACGGCCAACGGACATTCACTTATCTTGTCCCCACCATATTTAATAAGATGCCGATGAATTTCAAAATCGAATCCAATTGCCCCACTGATCTCAAAAGAAAAATTAAAAAATGGCTAATGGGTCAAAACTTTTTGTACTGATATTGTTTGTAATCTTATGTATAAATACTATCTATAATTAATTTAATCTATCAGTAATTTACCTGTGTTATATCTGTCTGTCTGTATATTTTATGCTTTTGTATTGTAGGTACTAAAAAGTTATTCTTCTGGAACTATTTTGCTATTGTGTTTTCTTATAATATTTTATGTTTTAGTGTTTTATTAATATTGTCAAATTGACCTGCTGACAAACTGCCTTGGCAGTTTAGCGGGTGATTAAAATGAAGAATAAAAAAAAAAAAATAAAAAAAAAAACTGTCGGGTGATGGATGAAACATGGGAAATAAGGGTCACCATATTTCAACACACATGATTCCTCATCGGAAGAATATAATAAAACATCTGTAGAAAGTAGAATGAGAGTATTAAGGTTTTTTTATAGTTTCCTGTAAAATATTAGATTTGTGACATTCGCGTTTTTGGTTTGGATGAACGAAGTATGTATGAAGAATGAGTTAATGATGAATGTAAGTAAGTCTAAAGTCATGGTGTTTGAAAGAGAAAGTACGAAAACAGTGTGTGATATAGTTGTGAACGATGAATACTTGGAGCAGGTAGATGAGTTTGTGTATCTGGGTAGTATGTTTACGAGAGATGGGAAGGCTGATAGAGATATCGAAAGAAGGGTAAATGCCGGTAACTCCATTAATGGAGGACTGAATGCCGTTGGCGCTAATAAAAAACTGTCAAAAGGAGCGAAACTAGCAGTTCACAATGGAGTCCTGGTACCTACCCTGATGTATGGCAGTGAGGCATGGAACTTTTTTTTATTTTTTATATGAATACCGCACAAGAGTCCCAACTGCTCCCGTCTGGAGCCAGTGAGACTATGGCATCCCCAATTGGGGTATGTTGTGAGGTTGAAGGTAGTGGGGAGGGGAAGGAGATGGGGAAGAGGAAGGTGGGAAGTACCTGGCTATTCAGATCTGGTCACTAAACACGGCTAAAGCCATTTCAAGCAACGTTTCGATTCTGGATGGTGGTCTTACACCAGGGCGATACTGAGAGTATCTTCCACTCTGGAACGTGCCGCAAATATACTATATATTATTTTGAATGAATAAATTGTGAAATAACACAAATTAATCAAATAAAATTTATTTGCCACGCCGGGATTCGATCCCGCGACCTTCGGAATGCGTCAAGAGCCTTACCGCTGAACTACGCCGGCCGTCAAACTGGCAGAGGAAGGATGAAAGTAAACTGAATGCTGTAGAAATGAGATCCCTGAGGCGTATGTGTGGTAAAACCATGATCGTGTGAGAAATGTGGAGATCCGCAAAGAATGTAAGGCTGATGTAAGCATAATGAGTAAGATTAAGAAAGGGACCCTCAGATGGTTTGGGCATGTAGAGCGAATGAACGAAGAAAGTAGTGTAAGAAGAATATATGACGCAAATGTGAATGGTAGAAGATGTCGGGGACGCCCGAGGAAGACATGGCACGATCAATGAATCAGATACTTGAGTCGGGCCATGTCAAAAGTCAGAATAATAGAAGATTATGTATGAGACGATGTATGAATGTGAGTGAAGCAAAGAGTGTGTGCCAGGACCGAGTTGTTTGGCGGTCCGTCCTCTCTGCCTACCCCTGCGGGGAAACGGCTTGATGGTTAGTTAGTTAGTTAGTTAGCGTTTTTGGTCCAAGGTCTCCAATATCCAATCATAGGAGATTGCTGCCTTTGCTTTTGCTTTTCACCTCAGTAAGGAACTCCAGTGAAAAATATTATGGCTTAAAAAAAATTATTTCATATAGACCAATAAACGCTGATTCTGAATATATAAGTTTTATTAAATAATATTTAACGTAGAGTTTTAAAAAAAATATTAAAAAGTCCATTTTAAAATTAACTTAAAACGCCCTGTCAAGTTGGTATTATTGAATTTGTGAGGCGTGACGTCACCGCGTCCATAATTCTCCAGTCACCGTCATATTTGTATTGAAGATATGACAAGCCATTCAACATTCCGTATTGTTGGTTTATAGAGATTTAGACATATAAGAGTTATTGTTTTTATTGAAACATTATTTATTCCTAAATAATTCAGTATCAAAAATAAAGTATCTCTATTAGTTTATCTATATTATTTAAAATATTCAAAAACTTTAACTGTACAAAAAACGATCGTAATGCCCAGTAATTTCTGTTAAAACGCTCCAATACTGAAATTCAAAATAGACGGCGATGAACAGCTGATTCCAGTTGCCTACAAAATTCATGCTTCGGTTTCCATAATATTGATTTCGATTCGTAAAGCTAAAAATATAATAATTTCAAACAATTTTTATACCACTCTCCCGTAACAATATTGAAAAATATAATAATATAATAAATAAATAATTCCACCTAAATAACGTTTTACTTATTGAATAGTTTCATAGCTTCTTCCATACAAAATGACAACATCTGTTGAAAATAGCCAAAGCTTTTGGTCATGATGACGTCACACTAGATACGGTGGTTTTCGGGGGATCTTGAAAACTTAATCCTTTGACATTTATTTTAATAATTAAAACTAACTATAAAAATAAAAATGCAGTTATTTAAGTTAGAAGGTCATTATTCATTTAAAAAAATAAAAAAGGACTGGAGTTCCTTATTATAGAGGAAGCAGGGTGGATGAACCGATGAAAGGCAGTTAGCTAGTTGAGAGGGAAGTTCTTTAGAAAAGCCCTAAAGTAAGGTGAATTCTCTACTGCGAGTCGTAACTTATTAATATTCTGTCCACGGTACTACAGTGAGTTAGGGAGTGGAAATGCCAGTAATCCCCCCGAGTGAGACAATCCTACCACCTGCCTTGTTGTACTTACTAATATTATTAATACATTCGTATTTATTTCCCATTATTGTTCTTCTCCTAAAACGTCAGAGAATAATCCCAACTTCACAGGTGGTCAACCTTTTGTTTACGAGCACTGAATTCCCAATAGATAGTGTGGGTAGAAGTGAATTAACCGCCTTGAAAAAGGCGTTGATTGTGATGTGTGATTCAAATCATGTTTTAGTTCATAATTTCTATTCTAACCACTGGAACGCTTTTTGCCACAATATAGCGCCATTTAAAATTTCTCGGATTGATTTGCTGCCAGTTTTAGGCAAATTTTTAGTAGATGCATTAATTTTTTTGTAATATTTTCAAACACGCTCGCGGTTCAACCTTGACGTTTTATATAAAATGAAAGATACTACTTCTATTCAAATTCAACAGATGGCAGTTTCCTCTAGTTCTTTACGAATTATTTCATTTTTTAAAATCGTATTATGTAAATTTGTTTAACACGTTGAGCTGTCAAAATGCCTCCGTGTAAAATGCGGCTTTTTATAGTGTTGTAGTGAAATTTTTCTAACATATTAATACTAATAATAATAATGATTGAATTAGTAATTCATTCAACGTGTTTCAAACTTAAAAATTCAGCGAATATTTGAAAAACAAAATTTTTGTGGTTATGTTTGCGTATTTTTTTCCGATCGGACTGTGATTGACAATTCAGTATTTTCAATAAATAAACCAATAATCGAGTTATTTGGTATTGTGGATTTAAGATAATTAATGTATCTGTTTGAGGGGCTGCAGTTATCTTTGGTGAGTATTTTATAAATTCCATTTTAATCCATTAAAGTGCCGCCATTTCTCGACCGTAATTTGTCTCAAAAGTTTGTTCAAAGGGAACATTAAACTCTTCATAACTTATCAAAACTCAGTTTTCTTATACATAATATGTAGATTGTGATTATCAATTAGACGATTTAAAAGAAACTTCATAGAAAATATTAATTTAATGTGGACGCCAAATTGAACTTCCTACGAAATTTTTATAGGTAGAAAATCCTCAGAATATTTCTGTTTCAAATGTTTACGATTTCATAATTTTTTCTTCTATAAATCCTACGAATATTTGAAAATCGACAAAAGATAGGTGAATTCCTTGGCTATATAGAACTATAATCAGTTTGTATGTCTCCATATTAAAATTCGGAGGTATGATTTTTTTAAGGTGGGCTGAAAATATTCAAAACTGTCACCAAAAAATTTCAAGCAATCCAAGAAAAAAGTTTCAATTTCGGCTATCACTCCACTGGCTAATGTCCATTTCACTATCACATTAATATAATTCAATATATTTGCAACTATTTGTGTTATTTTTCGTCAGTTAAAACCATTGATAATGTCATATTATAAATTTAGTGTTGCTATCGGAAAAAGCTAGGTTATTTCTAATTTTTTATTGATTTTTACCGCATGAGTTTAATCACACTTCCTTGAAAGTGATATTTTTTAATAGCATAAATGCCTTATTCATGTGTAAATAAACACAATTTTCTTCTCCTACTCGTCAGAGAATGATTCCAACCTCACAGTAAAGGTAGAAGGGGATAACCGCCACGAAAAAGGATCTAATGATATTTGGTCTCATTCATTTTGTACAAAATTGTTATTGCATGACGTGGTAATAAGTAACTCCAGCCCAATTTTTTATTTATTTTTTAATGAATAATAACCTTCTAACTTAAATAATTGCCTACTTATTTTTATTTTTTATAGTTTTAATAGTTAAAATAAACGTCAAAGTTTTAATTTTTCAAGATCCCCGAAAACCACCGTTTCTAGTGTGAATCGTGTGACGTCATCACTCTCCAAAAGTTTTATTTATTTTCATTTTCTCATTGTCATTTTGTATGGAAGAATCAATGAAGGTTTCAGAAGTCGATGCGTTTTTTATTCAAGATTAACTGCTTTTAATATAGAAAAACATTAGGTAAAATGTCAACATCTCATCGCTACTGTTATTATTGTACCAAATTGCAATATTACATCTGTGACCGCACCTGATAAACATTTTATTAGCGTTCCACGATCTGCATTATTAATATTATGTGAAGGTAACTGAATAGACACAGCGCCGAATCTGCTGTTCGACGTCCGCCATTTTTGAGTTCGGAGTTCGGAGCTGAAGTACAATAAGTGTTTTGAGAATTATGGAGAGCAGTGACGTCAGCACTAAAAATACAATAAAACCATATTGACAGTGTGTTTTAATGACACGATTAAAAATGGACTTTTTACAAAATGTTTTTAAAACTTTAATATTAATATTATTTAATAAAACTTATTTATTCAGAATCACCGTTTATTGTCTATATTATAGACTCTATATGAACATATTTTTTTAAAGCCATAATATTTTCCACTGGAGTTCCTTATTGTTTTGCTAGAAATAATTATAAGACCAATGATTACTTTAATGTCTCCCTTACTAGTGCAATTTTAGTTGTTTTTGTTTTTGTTTTTTTTGTTTTTATTCTTCATTTTAATCACCCGCTAAACTGCCAAGGCAGTTTGTCAGCAGGTCAATTTGACAATATTAATAAAACACTAAAACATAAAATATTATAAGAAAACACAATAGCAAAATAGTTCCAGAAGAATAACTTTTAAGTACCTACAATACAAAAGCATAAAATATACAGACTACATACAGTTATAACACAGGTAAATTACTGATAGATTAAATTAATTATAGATAGTATTTATACATAAGATTACAAACAATATCAGTACAAAAAGTTTTGACCCATTAGCCATTTTTTAATTTTTCTTTTGAGATCAGTGGGGCAATTGGATTCGATTTTGAAATTTATTTAAAAGAAATTTATCGGTGAAACAGAGACATTGTTTGACAAAACACTTGTTCAAAGGTTGTTGTCTTCCTGCGACGTATTTGGTAGCTCATTTGGCCCCGTTCATTGTTCCCCAGACAATGATAGTCGATGCTTATCATTTTTGGAAGACGTGATGGCAGCACTTTGTATTGCTCCGACTGCCAGCAGACTGTAGACAGCCAATCCAACTGAATTATAACAATTTCTTAAGACCAATATGAACTTAAGACCCGGAATTTCTTCCGATTTATAACATATTTTTCTAAAACACTTTATGTTTTTGAAGTAAAACTTCTTTACGCACACTTGACTTGGGGAGTAAGCTGGTGAATACGTGACGAGAGCGTTACGAAATGTGTCGAGCGAGGCGAACGGAAGTTGAGAGGGAGATATAAGTTAGTGAAGATAGAAAGAGAGAGAGTTACGTTTTGTATATTACTCTAGAGGCAAGAGAGAGAGGTGCGAGCAAACATTTTCTTTCTCTCTTTCTCTCATAGTCAGTTACGTTTCGTATATCTAAGACACAGTGCAGGCCTATTGTCTGTATCACACTGTAGGAGTAAAAGAGAGCAGTGCGCGCACACATTTTCTTTCTCTCTTCCTCTCATAAAAGTTTTACTTCAGTCGTGTGGTCTAAAGCACACTCGTAATTTTTTTTAGTTCTTTAAATGTTTTATGTTTTTCTAGATTTTATTTATAAGTACATTTGATGAGCCGAAATGGTAATTATATGAAATTTCTTCGATTCAAAAAAAATCGCAAAGTATGCTCCGAAAATTATTAAAAACACATTTTGTTCTGTTATTTAACATAGGGTATGTTTGAAAAAAAATCAGTGTATCTTTAAATGTTACTTTATTTTTGCCGAAAGAATTTTCACAATTTTCGCTTAGTTATAATCTTTTTTTAATTATTGCTCTCGTTCTAACATTCGTATTTACACATCGGTCATCCTGTTGGTTGGTAAAATAATTATAACTTAATTAATAATAAACAGCGTTAATAATTAATTATGTTTTTAATATCAATTATCTTCTAGAAAACATTAATTTCCACTATCCTATACGAAAGATAAGGTACCCAACTATTCCATATCCCGCACTTAATTACACACAACATTCACTTCGATTCGTCGGCTGGCTAAGTCCTCCATCACAACACAAGCAACATTTTCGGCTTTCTGTGGTGGTAGTAGGAGATCATAAAACAGTGTTGTGTTATTCGTAACTCGGGAATGTTTGTCTTTCTTTAAAAAAAAAAAATCTCAGAAGGACGTGCACAAAATACAATAATATGTTTTCAGATGTCAATGTCAATTTACTAAATGCATAATAGAAAAAATTATATAGATACATTTTTATATAGGTTCATAGTTTCATTTCATATTATCTGTCCTACATACTTTAATCTGTGTTTTTTTTTTGTTTCTTTTTTATATATTTCTTTCTTCTGTTTCTACCACTTCATGTTTAATGTATTAATCTACGTTTTTCTTTAATGTATTAATTAATCTATGTAATGTAATAGCAATAGATGATCCAGAAGTTTCAATATTGTTCCTTTTATATACTTACCTATTGCACAATGTTGTTCTATTTCCGTTATAATTTCCGAAGCCAACTTGAGTACAATTCTCCTGTCTGGAATCCTCATTATAATATGCATGTACAAGCTGTTGAAAGAATACAAAACAAATTCTTACGTTTTCTAAATTTTAAAATGGGTATTCCAGCAATTATGTTAAACTACAAGACTATTTTAAACGATATGAATATGCTTAAATTGTCAGAAGAATTTTCACTGACTTGGTATTTTTATATAAAATTCTAAATGATTTAGTTGATAGTCCGGTATTACTTGAATTGATAAGCTTCCGAATTCCACTTCGTAATACTAGAAGTCAGGATTTATTTCAGTGCAGAAATTCTGGGACTAACTACCGTATGTATTCCTCTTTGCCCAGAATACTAATGGAGGGAAACAATTATACCAAGTCAGTGGACATCTTCAATTTATCTTTGAATAAATATAAAATATTTTTATTGAGGCAGTTCAGTTAAGTACAATAAAAATGTATTTTTCTAACTATGCTATATATGTAAAAGCCCCGAAAAAGGGCGTTTATTAATAAATAAATAATTAGTGTAACTCGCTCACCAAACTCAAGAACTAGTTTCTTTGGTGAGATTGCGATTTTAAATATTTCTGTACCGATATGTAATTTAATTTATACGTTTTTCTACATATACCATGATTTTTTACGGAAACTTTTCTGGTTCATGCAACCTTGTAATATGTAATTACCTTAATAAAATATGTATAACTGTTTCCCTAATAAACTAAAATAAATAAAAATAATTTAAAATAAGTAGTAGCAATTTATTTTTACTCTTTTTCCAGATACTTCATCATTCCGTCCAGAGTCCAGATTATCTCCTTTCGTTTCTACCATCTTCATCTCAATGTAAGTAAACTATCTCATTTGAATACCGTTCCGTACAAGGGCTGTCCGTAAAATAATGTCTTCAAGGTGCTGCGGCCGTGAGGAACAATTTTACGCGCGATCCGGCAACATTGGCGTGTAGCCTGGTTCCCGCACGCCAAATCCCCACCACCCACGCTGCACTTTCTGCGACGCTTAGTCTCGGCGTGGCAGCCGTTCGCGATGGAGCTTTCACTCGCCGTACCCGCCAGATGTGAATTACGCTCTGTAATTCTTAAACATCTCCGAATCTGAATGACACCACTTAAGATTGTTCCTTTGTCGCTGGTGTCGTGTGGTATATCTAGATCTCGTCCCCAGTCACAATTGAGTCCAAAAATGACATATAAACTTAATTTTGGATTTATTATAAACTATCTTTTCCCCGCGGCTTCGCTCGCGTGAAAGAATTTTTAAAATCGTTTTATAGTTTTATGCGTGATAGCGTAACAAACAAACTCGAGCAGTTTCGCATTTATAATATTAGTATGGATCCTTTACGGAATTTAAAATTTCCGCTACCGTATGGTCCTGCCACGCCGCTGAGAGCTCCGTTGTACAGCTGATACTATACTTGCATGGTTTATTTTATTAGTTCTTTATGTATTCATATTTAGGTACATTATCGGCCGGATATTAGCTTCCGGCCGCTTTAATCTCGGACAGCATGTGCTCCAGAATATGTCAGCATTCGACGGAATCAATATGTGAAATTGTAATACCTATGTCAAATATTGAAATGATTTATTTTAAAATTAGTTTCTCTCGGAATGCCGCGCGGTTCCTTCAATAATTTTTTTTTTGTTGTTGACAAAGTTTTTGTTTATCCTTCAAATGCACTTAGTTCTAAATGCACTTGTTCTAAGCAACTAAATGAATACAAATCGTTTGTTTATCCTTCAAATGCACTCAGCTCTTCTAAATTTCTTTCTTAATTCTTCTAAAAGCTTTTGTTAATCCTTCAAATGCACTTAGTTCTAAGTAACTAAATGGAAAAAAAAATCGTTTGTTTATCCTTCAAATGCACTTAGTTCTTTTAATTTTCCTTCTTAGTTCTTTCTAAAGCTTTTGTTTATCTTTCGAATGCACTTAGTTCAAATGCACTTAGTTCTAAGTAACTAAATGAAAACAAATCGTTTGTTTATCCTTCAAATGCATTCAGTTCAAATGCACTTAGTTCTAAGTAACTAAATGAAAACAAATCGTTTTTGTATCTTTCAAATGCACTTAGTTCTTTTAATTTTCCTTCTTAGTTCTTTCTAAAGCTTTTGTTTATCCTTCAAATGCACTTAGTTCAAATGCACTTAGTTCTAAGTAACTAATTTTTTTTTTTTTTTTTTTTTATTAATCTATAAACATAAGGTTATACATAGGGTTTAATTGATGCCTGTCTCACTAGGATTTACCTGTGTTGAGACAGGCTTTGACGTACATATTTAAAATTACAAGAATATTTAAGTAACATACAAATTCAATTGAATAATATAAAAATGGAAAGGTGATTGGAAGTGTGGGTTCACTTTAAAGAGAGTTATGTAAATGTAGGAAGAGATGATGTACAGTAAATGATGATGTATAGTAAATTCTGTCAAATCTATTTATGGGATTGATTAATTAATTTGGCATGATTCTATTTTTAAGTTATTTTACATGGATTAGGTCGTATGCAAATTGTTCACTGTCTATTAATGATTTACTTTACAGATGTTTGCAGTAGTGTGGCGTCCAATACTAACAATCCATTTCTTTACGTCTTGTTTGAATTTTGTCAAGGATTCAGTATGTCTGATTGTAGCTGGTAGTGTATTGTATAGTTTGCAAGCTATGTATTTGAAGTGTCTTTGTCCAAAGGTAGTTTTGGAAAAAGGAGTTTGGAGAAGTTCTTTGTTTTTGGCTCGGGTATTGTGCGTTGTTTGTGTTGTTTTGTATGATGTTTTGTTGTTTTTGTGTAAATTAACTAATATGGATCTTGCGTAGAGTTGTTTAATGTCCATAACGTTGAAAGTATTGAAGATCGTATCAGTGCTGGTAGTAAGAGGCAGTTTAAGAATAATTTTTATGATAAGTTTTTGTGCTTTAATGATGGGATCGAGGGCACTGGAATAAGCATTACCCCAAGCTAAAATTCCGTATTCGATGTGAGATTGGCATAGTGAGAAGTACACTGTTTTTAAAAGTTTTAAGTCAAGGAAGTTGCGTGTTTGTTTGAAAAAGTATATAGATTTGCGGATTTTGTTTGTAGTGTTATGTATATGTTGCTTCCAATTTAGGTGTGTATCAAAGGTTAATCCTAAATATTTGATAATGTTTACTTGTTCTAGGCATGGGCAGTCACAATTCCGGTTTAAAGATGTATTTTTACATTTGTGTATTTTTAATGGAGGGATTAGGTTTGACTTAGGAATATTGGAGAGACTAGACAGTAAGTATTTTGTTTTCTGTACATTTAGTGTTAATGTGTTCGAGTCAAGCCAAAATTTTACCTTTTGAATTCCTTCCTCTGCTTTGGAATATGCGGTAGGCCAGTCTTTCGCCTGGAAGAGGAGGACAGTGTCATCGGCGAAACTGACAATAGTGGCATCGATGTCTAGGTTACACAACTCGTTAATGTATATAAGGAAGAGCGTTGGACCTATGACACTGCCTTGAGGGACCCCGTAACTAATAGGCAAAAATTGACTCTTTGTTGATCTGAGTTTAACGCATTGGGATCTGTTAGATAAAAAGCTGGAGAGGAGGCCTAATTCATTATTCCTAATACCTATATTGAACATTTTGCGTTCTAATTTGATGTGTGAAATTGTATCAAATGCTTTGCATAGGTCGAGAAATACCGATAAACATTTCAAACCATTGTCCAGGTGGCCAGAGATATGGTCAATGACCGTGGCTATGGCATCGTTGGTGCTTTTATGGTTTCTGAATCCAAATTGCCGCGGCGATAGTAGGTTGTTGGTTTCCAGGTATTCCATCAGATTATTATTGACGATCTTTTCAAATACTTTGGACAGGGAATTAAGCAACGTAATAGGACGATAATTACTAATATCAAGTTTGGAGCCTGTTTTGAAAATAGGGATAATGAGACCTTGTTTTAGAATGGTGGGAAATATGCCTTGGCGGATGCTAGTATTAAGCAAATGAGTTAATGGTTTAATTATACCAGGGGCAATTTTTTTAAGAACACTGTTAGGTATTTCATCAATACCGGTGGAAGAAGAGTTTTTGAGCGAGTTTATTACTAAAGAAACTTCTTTCTCTGTAATCGTTTTAAGAATAAAGCGGGTTGGGAAATCATCATTGATTGTGCGGTCACTAGGGCCACGCGTATCGTTATTTACTTGAATTTTTTTTGCTAGTTCTGGACCTATATTTGCAAAGTAATTGTTTATATAATTGACTATTGTATTGGGGTTTGATGTGAAGTCTACGGTGGTATCATTGATATTGAGAGAGTTTAAGGTGTCAGTGGCGTCAAATGTCAAATGAAAACAAATCGTTTGTTTATCCTTCAAATGCATTCAGTTCAAATGCACTTAGTTCTAAGTAACTAAATGAAAACAAATCACTTTGTATACACCAAGTTTTATTAAAAATTATCTACATGTTTCGAAACCTTCGGAAGGATAAAATTAATGTTTAATGTTTTCAATTTTTCTTTCGTCATTTTATCCTGACAAAGGAACCATTGTTTCCAAACATGTAGACAATTTTGATTAAAAAAGTGGTATTTACGGAGTGATTTGATTTAATTTAGTTACAATGACGCCACAAAGTGAATTTGTGAATATTGAGGAAGCGACCAATTTATGTGTATAGGCATGGAATCAAAAACGTGCATATGACACGGCTTTATAATCCAGTCCACTTGAAGCTAAAAAAAGGAGTCAACCTCGGAATGAAACGGAATAAGCTGAAAATTTGTATAAATCTTTATTTTGGCATTCTAAATATTGTCTCAAGTCTCATAAAATCACGTTTGAGCGTCCTTAGATATTCAAGGTCAAAGGTCGTGAAAATTAGTTTTATGGAAATATCTAGCTTCATTTGCTCAAATCGTATTTGCATGCACTATAAAAGCTGTAGAGTATAAAATTCTTTACAAATTTTGTATGAAATAATTTTTTATTCGCTTAACCGTTTTTAAGATCGAGCGCGAAGAGTGCGGAGCGTTTAGCCATACAAAGCGCAAAGTCAGTGGAATTCGCGATTCCGAGGTGAAACCCTTTATTGACTGGACTATTTTCGTTATCTGTTTTTGGGGTGTTACGCCGTGTTGCGCTACCTCATTATTTAGCCAACGTTTCGGACAGCGTTACAGTGTCCATCACCAGGGCAGATGTGTAGTATATGAAGCAATATCGTCGTCACAATTATACATCTGCCCTGATGATGGACACTGTAACGCTGTCCGAAAAATTAGCTAAAGAAGGAGGTAGCGCAACACGGCGTAACACCCCAAAAACAAATAACGAAAATACCTTTGGCCGTGAAAATCTAAAAACGTATCTGACTGGACTATTAGTTATTTTGGGTGACTGGATAGATCGTAATTTATTTTCTCTTTCTCGGTTGTAAAATTTTGGAATTGTTCATCTGCTGTGTCCAGAATCTCCACAGATCAATCGACAATTTGCCTCGATTTTATTATTGGATCTACTATTTACTTGATTTGCGTGAAAGCACTATGAAACAATAATTTCTTTATCAAATGAATAATCGGAAACCACATTGATTATAGTTATTTTTGTCCTCGTGGTTGATGACCTACCTACCTTGTATCTGGTATAAATTATAGATTCTTTCAATGATTACATTTCTTTTTGTTCTGACCTTTTCCTGTTTTCATTGGATGTCTGTCATTTTAAGTTATTTATTATTCATAATTTTAAGTCACTGGAATTAAATACGTTTGGACTTCCCTTTAAAATGACTGAGTCAATTGAATAATAATAACTTAAAACGAATGAAATTCAAGTACCTACAAATATTTTTTCTAAGGAGAGATGCGGTTTCACGAAACAGAAATAATATATTTGGCTATGGTATCATGAAATAAAGAAAATCACGCTCTGTGGAATTTCTAGGTCAATGTATTTATACTTTTGAATGTAGCTATAACTTTGTGGTTATCCTTTATAAATAAATGAAACAATATTTGTTTGTTAGAACCACTTATAATCAGGGCAAACATATAATGACTTGACAATTACAAAACAGTGGACGAGTACAATGTAATTTATTTATTAGACACAAACAGGATATTTACAGAGCATTATTTTGGTTAATGTATAACAAATTAAGATACAAATAAATATCCCTAGACTAATGTGTGTACAGTAATAACATTAGCGTATTCACAGACACATGAAAAACAATGCAAGTATTTTTTTACTACATAATATTTAAAGTGTTTATTAAAAATAATAAAACAACATTTTAGTTGCACAAATCATGGAGATATTTCTTAAAACAAGTAAAATTATTCACAAAAATATGTATTATAGAGTGTGATTTAGTGAGATCGTTGTAAAATCGTGACATTCTAGATATGGGATTAAAGTATCCCGTATTACTGTTAAAAATTTCGGTCCAAAATATGTAAAATTTTCTGGTAGATTTGGGCCTGGCGTATAAATTGATTTCATTGATTAAGTTACTATCTACTAGGTTGTTAACAATTTTATAAAACATTAAGAGGTCATTTATATTACATCTTTTAACTAGACTCTCTAAATTGAAATGTGTAAGTCTTTGTTCGTACCCGTCTAGAAGATGGTAGACACCTGACCGGTAAGACGAAATCCGTGTAAATTTCCTTTGGACTGATTCAAGTCTAGATACCTGTGAAATATAGTGTGGATTCCAGACTGTTGACCCGTACTCAAGAACACTACGGATTAATGAATTAAAGAGAATTATTAGGCTATTAAAATTCTTAAACTGTTTGGTTGATCTTACAATGAAACCAAGTAATTTATTTGACTTAGTTTAATAGTAATATAGTAATACTGAGTTTTGTGGTAGGGATTAATTAAAGAGAGTTATACAATATCACTTAATAATGATTCTATTATCAATTAAAAAAATATATTATCGTATGATCCTATCTTAGATATGTTCCCTTTCAATATCCGTTTTGTTTCCCCTTACCACTCTTCATTTATCCTTAGCCACGCCCCCACCCCTACCACAACACTTGATAATACATTGTACTCCTCCACTGTTTTGTAATTGACAATATGTTGGCCCTGAGGAAGGAACGGTCGGCGTTAATAAAATATACAAGTGGTTCTAACAAAGAAATATTGTTTAATTTATTTTCAATGTATTTATTTTCAATTCGCAAAATCATTTCTATCATGCGCTTTACAGTTTTGTCATTTCTATTTAGCAGAGAAAATACATTTGGTTTAAAATTGTGGGAAGTGGGATTTACGTACTTTATCAAGAAGACCGTGAAAATCATAATCATATAATTACACCACTAAATTTGGAATTTATTCCTTACAATCCATCGCATATACGCAACACAATGCATCCATCACCTATTAACCAAAAGCTTCCAGCAACAAACAAAAAACATCGGTAAAAGCTCTTAATTAAACTCCCTTTTAAATGCGTATTCTTGTAAAAAAATCATTTTCTTTTAATTCTAACGATATCCCTCCTTGAAATGAGTTTTACGAGTATTAAACTCATCGGGAATGATGTTTTCGTAATGTAATGTAAATATTATTGTAATGGTTTTGTTATACATTATCACTAAATAAATAAAACAAGTAAAAATAATGTAACGAGTAGAGAATAGAGATAATGTGTATCGGTTCCATGACAACTCAGAATCAACTCAACTCAATACCCCCTTAAAAAGTCTTTAAAAGCAAGAAAAAAAAATTGAATATTTAACCAATTTTTTGTTTATTTTTTCATCACTGAGTTTTCAAAGGAGGTGTTGAGTCGAGCTCATTTTGAGTTGTCCGGTCACCATGTTTATGTAGATTCAGAAAAGAGGTTCTCAACACTACCAAGAAAATCTCTAAAACTATTACATACATTTATTTAGAAAACACAACATTTTCTTGTACAAGATCTATAAATATTATAATAACTGTTTCAAATTGTTTTGAAATTATTTTCCAGAACTAGATTTTTGTGAATCAATTTGTTTGGCCATCTTCAACACTTCCTCCTCCATTTCCTTCACTTGCAAACAGTTGATTTCACATTTCATAATCTCGCGCGGATTGGACTCGTCATATGTACACACGGTTTTGCAGGCTTTTACAAACTCTTCTTTCTCCTCTTCCTTGGTGCCGGTCGCGTCCGAAGACTTGAGAGCCGCGAGCATTTTGGTCAGCTGCTGTTCTGTCATACCCTTGATGGCTTGCCCGGCCTCACCAGCCTTGGTTTTAATGACTTCTTCAGTAGTCTTGGCGATTTCTTTTGCTTTTTCTTCTGCGACTATCGCTGCGGCTGCCATTTTTTCTTTCATCGATTGCGCCGCCCTTTCCGTGTGTTCTTTGGACAACTTAGCAGCCGCATCCAACTTCTCCATGGCTATCTTCTTCGTTTCTTCCGCTTTGTCTTTTATCACTTGCGCTGCGATGCCCATCTTTTCGCCTAAAACTGCTTCTGCCTTCTTCCCCGCTTCGCTGACTGCCTGTTGCATCTTTTCTTTTGTAGCGTCTGACACTTGTCCGAGTTTTGTGACAGTGTCACTTAGCGGGCCTTCGACGTTGGTTTTGATCACTTTGGTAGCATCTTTGGCATAACCAGTCACGAAAGACGCAAACTTTCCTGCTGTTTCTTTGGCCGCTTGTGCTGCCTGTTTGCTGGCGTCCTCCATTTCAATAACTCGAAAATTTTACTAATATCCGACACACTTGTGATATCAACTGAAGTATAAATACCACTGATCCAATCTTTGTTTTTATCTTCACAGCTGATATTAGCATTATGCAATATTTTTTTGGCAACTTGCTCAGTAAATGGATGCATAAACTCTCTCGTATAGTGTACGAGTGTCTATTCTTATCTCCAACTTAATTAGATTTCAAGGTTCATGTTTTTTACTCTTAACTACTTGTATGACCCCTTCAAGCTTATCATTATTTTTACCGCTTGAAATTGAAGAAATATCTTGTTAAATCATCTCTTGACCCTCAGCGCATGATTAACCTCTCAAGCCTCGGGCCAATTTTGTTGGGCGTTCAAAATATTTCCGCTTTGCAATAATACCCTCAAAATACCTCTCCGAATTTAATGTTTCAAAGGCCCAATCATGTCTACGTCTAAAAGGAATCGAAATGAAAATCTAGTCTCCTTCAACGGAAGCAATCTTCCGAACAGGCCCTCCATTGATACGCTGGTGTAACTCTAAGTGACCAGCTCAGGTATGGGGGCTCCATCGAAGCCAGAGTTAAGTTAGCCTGTCAGAAACTGGGCGTACTGTACAGGGCCCGCAGATACTTTAATAGTACACAACTGCTAGCCCTGCACAAATAACAAGAGCTCTAAAATACTTGAAAAATACCCTCGACTCTGTGCAGAAACGGGCGGTCCGTTTGATAGATTCTCTCATCTTAACAGACGGATTGCAATCTTTAGAGCACAGGCGTCGGATGGGAATGTTATCCTTGTTCTACCGGTATTTCAATGGAAGACGCCCCGAGGAACTAGCGTCATTGATCCGTTCATAGTTGGGAAACATATGTACACTTACATGTACACAACAGTTGACATTAGTCACATGAGAATGGGTCGCTTCCTCGACTCGTTCTTGCGTTCAAATGCTCGGCTGTGAAACGATTTACCGGCCTCTGTGTTTCCTCCTTCCTACAATATGGGTCTCTTCAAGACCAATGTTCATTTCTTCCTCTCCTCAAAAAGATCTTCCACACATCACATATGACATAGGCCCTGAGGGAAATAGTTTTTCTTCAGGACCTCCTGTGTGGAGTTAATGTAAAAAAAAGGCTTTAGCCATCTTTGGTGACCTGATCTGAATAGCCAGGTACTTCCCCACCTACCTCTACCCCATCTTCTTCCCTCCCCACTAATTTCAGCCTCACAACTACCCCAATTGGGGATGCCAGTCTCACTGGCTCCAGACGGGAGCAGTTGGGACTCTTGTGCGGTATTCGTATAAAAAAAACGATTGTGCTTTAGACAACACGACTGAAGTAAAACTTCTTTATGCTTCGTTCGCCTCACCCAATCACACTTTTCGTAACGCTCTCGTCACGCATTCACCAGCTTACTCCCCAAGTCAAGCGTGCGTAAAAAAAAAAACGAGTGTGCTTTAGACCACACGACTGAAGTAAAACTTCTTTATGCTTCGTTCGCCTCGCCCGATCAGACTTTTCGTAACGCTCTCGTCAGGCATTCACCAGCTTACTCCCCAAGTCCAGCGTACGCCTCGCCCGATCACACTTTTCGTAACGCTCTCGTCACGCATTCACCAGTTTACTCCCCAAGTCAAGCGTGGGTAAAGAAGTTTTACTTCAATAAAAAAATAGTTACATTGTTTTTAATGTGTCTGTGAATACGCTAATGTTATTACTGTAGACACATTAGTCTAGGGATATTTATATTTGTATCTTAATTTGTTATACATTAACCAAAATAATGCTCTGTAAATATCCTGTTTGTGTCTCAAATAAATAAATAAAAAAAAATTGCCCGGAGGGTTAACTCTTTGTATAATGTCCTTGAAGCATATGCACACACTGCAGACATCATTATTACCGCTTGAAGTTGAAGAAATATCTCATCAAATCATCTGTTGACCCTCAGCATATGTTTGAGTCTATTTCAAAAGTATTTATTCGCAAATTTTTGTATGCGGAGTGATCTTGAATTGGCACGCTCTAAGCATGCTAATCATCAATTATGTTTATTCATCCTACATACTTTCAGATTCTTCTCGTGAGAGGTGTAAGATGGTAGAATTATGGGGTTATACAGCCATGATATTATTGCCTACTTCAATATGCTAATTTGTATACAAACACTAGACTCGTGTTACGTTGGTTAGTTCCTCATTTGCAAGTTATTTATATATATTTTTTTAAAGTTTTGCTGACAGACTAAATTATGACTGCGTTTTACCCATCGCTTACTAATCCTGTGGTGTATACAGTGGGTTGCCATATTAATAGGGACACCTATGAAAAAATTTTAATAATAAATTTTTATTAAATTTATATTAAACTAGCGAGTTCCCGGCGTGCGTTGTTGTGCCACTTAATAAGTAAATTGTTTCTCCCTGCGTGTCCTTTCCCGTTCGTCCCGTTCCCGTTCCGCCTCCCCTTCCTCTCCCGCGTTCTCCTTCCCCTCTCGCGTTCCCACTCCGCCTTCTCCGCCTTCCCTCTCTCCATTCCCCTCGTTCTCTTCCCCTGTCCTGTGAACCCCACTCCCGAGTTCCCCTCTCCCCTCACCCCTCCCGCATTCCATAAATTCATTTCCGGTACATTCAGTTTTCAAACAGCTTGCGTGCCACCTATTGCAATTTTTTATACAAATTTCATAATGCCAGAGCTCACCAGTATATATAGAAACTATCCCTGGCAGGCACACATCAAATCCCCAAAGTTTCGTCGCAATCGGATGAACTGTTAGCAACGCATAATTTCATGATGCCAGAACTCACCGTTGTATATAGTAAGAATCGCGGGCATGCGCACATCAAATTTCCAAAGTTTCATCGCAATCGGATGAATGGTTTAGCAACTCCTAGCACACATACATACTACATAGATAGAAGCAAACATATTTTGATTTTATATAAGTTTGTTCAAAAGAAAAGGTGAATTTCGAATTTTTTCGAAAAGTATTTATTTATTCATCAATATCCATTTTGTCCCCTTCAAAGTAATCCCCTCAGAATAATGCACTTATGCCAGCGCTTCTTCCAATCCTCGAAGCACTTCTGGAATGCGCTTTTCGGTATGGCCATCAGCTCGGTCTTCGATTCTGACTTTATCTTATCGATTGTGGCAAAACGCTTTCCTTTCATTGGTCTCTTCAGTTTCGGGAATAGGAAAAACTCGCAGGGAGCCAAATCTGGTGAATACGGTCGTTGAGGCATGATTACGGTGTTGTTTTTGGCCAAATAATCACAAACAAGCATTGATGTGTGAGCTGGTGCATTATCGTGATGCAAGATCCATGATTTGTTTTTCCACTATTCCGATCGTTTGAGCCGTATTGCTTCACGCAAACGTTGCATAACTTCCTTGTAGTATTCCTTATTAACCGTACGACCTGTTGGCAAGAACTCATGATGCACCACGCCATTGTAACCGAAGAAAACAGTGAGCAAAACCTTCACATTTGATCGAACTTGGCGTGCTTTTTTCGGTCTTGGCTCTTCTGGCCGCTTCCATTGGGATGATTGGGCCTTGGTTTCGACGTCATAACCATATACCCACGTTTCATCACCAGTTATGACCCTTTTGAGCAAATTTGGATCGTCGTTGACGTCATTCAACAACTCCTGAGCGATACTAATGCGAAGTTGCTTTTGCTCAAAATTTAGCGATTTCGGAACAAACTTCGCAAAAAAAAATTCGATAATCGAATGAACATAGCCTGCGAAAATTCAAAATTCACCCTTTCTTTTGAACAGGCCTATAGATTTTATAAAAAATTTTCTCACTTTTGTGAGTGTAAATTAAAGGTATTCATGATTTTAGGTACAGATATTTTTATTTATTAAGAAGAACATTTGGTTTGGATAATTTAAACACCACATTTGTTCTGGACACTTATTTTTTTTGTTATATTGTTTTAAAACATTGTCGCGCAGAAAGTGAATAATTTTTAATATCGCCTTTACCCGCAACGTAAGCCATGGCATACTCTCAATGGATAGTTTTGCATTGCGCTTTAGCTCAGGAGAGTGATGCCACACTCAGATGAGGGTTTCGACGAGTTCCTGCTTGGTTGTGATCACCTCCTTGGCAATCTCACCCTTCGTGAGCTCTCACAGATTTTCAATGAGGTTCATGTCAGGGGGATTCCCCGGACAACGTAAATCCTGCATGTTTTTTCAGCCAGGAATTTATTTATTTATTTTATTTATTTATTTAAACGCCCATAGGGCTTTTACATAAAGTCCAGTACATGTTTTTGGTAAAGTATAGGAAATAACATAATATAATATAAATATAAGAAACAAAATAAAGATAACATAAGATATAAGAAACAAAATATAGATAACACCAAATATGACACAAAGCAGGTAAAATAGAATATATGGTCACGTAAATTAATGTGAGATAGTTATTTTAATTATAAAGAGAAATAAGATAAGATTGTCATTTTTTATGTTTGTAATTAGCATTACATATTTGTTATATGTTTATCGAAACTTGGCTACAATAGTATTTCGATAAAGGTGCTATATAGTGCATGATATTAATAGCTTTATTTTAATTGTTCTAATATACTGAGTTTAAATTTTGACATCGATTGATGACGATACACGTCTATAGAGGTATATTTATTACCGAGTATATGAAGTCTTTGCAAAGGAGAGTTGACAAAATAATTATTAGCAGAATTAGTAACAAAATGCGGTGACAGTCCTGTTACCGCATTCCTGGTGACAGAACAGAAGAAATTCCCTATTAATATGGCGACCCTTTGTAGGATAGTCACGAAGTTTCAATATCCTTTAATAATATAGTTAGTCACGCGAATTTGTGTGGTATCTCAACAGATGTCAGTGACTGCTTTTTATAATATTCTTCTTCTTCCTCTTATCCTATTCGGGTCGGGGACCCATTGCATCGACAAGGATCCTCAATACGTCCCTGTCTTGTGCTGACTGTTCGGCCTCCGTCCATGGCAGTCTCATTCTCTCCTCACACAGTTTCTGGAGTTGCCTCGCCCAACTGTGTCTGGGGCGGCCCCTTCCGAAATCGCACTTAGTATTTTCCTCGGAATTCGGTCATCAGACATTCTTAGTACGTGTTCAAGCCACCTCAGTTGTGATTTTTCAATGAAGAGTAGCAGTGGTTCAATGTTCAGATCGTCGTGTTTCTTATGTGATCCCATATCCCAACCCCTGCCACTCCTCCCAAGTACCTCATTTCGGCAGATTTCACTCTAGAGCGTGTTCGTTCGTTTAGCATCCATATCTGGTGGCCGTAAGGGCGGTATACCGTTTTGAACACTGCCATCTTTATTTATTTTATTTATTTATTTGTTTTATTTTAGTAAATTGTACATTTAAGTTTACAATTTCCTAATTAATTATATCATTTCATATTTCAAACTATATTTTTTCTTGTTCTATGTATCTCCTACAATACATTTTGAATTTTCCAATTGGTGCGGCCTTTAAAGTTTCTGGTAGACTGTTGTATAACTTCATCCCTTTGTATAGTAAACTGTTCTGCGTATTCGTTTTGTCCTTTTTTGTAGTCTGATTTCCTTGCAAGTCCTTGTATTATGTCTGTGGATGTCCTTGTTTTATATAATTTTGTTTGAGAAGTATTTTGGTAACATGTTGTTCACTATTTTATGGATAAATATCATCGTGTTCAGGGTCAACATCTGTTTCACGGTTAGCCAATTTAGTTCCTTTAACATTTTATTTACTTTTGAGAATCTATTTCGTCGAAGTATTATTCTCATTGCCCTGTTTTGGAGAATTTAAAACTTTATCTCGATGCTGAGCTCGGTTTTTCTTATCACTGAGCTGTAGAGAGGACGCAACACACCACTTTTTATAATATAAAATACAAAATTGGCGAGTACGGCCACAAAGGCAAAAATGTTTAATTTTGTATCCTGACGATGTTTGTGAAATCGGTCGGTATTAATAAGTTAAATAAAATTTTGCGCTTATAAACAAAGTTATTGTTCCATTTGATAATTATTTAGCCAAATCAGCGAGTTCACAGCTACCATCACCTGTTTGCGTTAACGCAGCATCATTCGGTCATCTCGGATGAAGCCGCTGATGATTCCACGTAAAGGTCACCTGAGTCACGGAGTCGTGCACATGTTCATGATCACTGATGATACCAGCGAAGACCTAACCCTGTACCGCGTGGATACCAAACATTATTTACCTTTCGTCGTGCATCTTCTGGCACTAGTGAATAGGAACCAACTGATGATAGTGATTAATTATAATTCTTTTGTATACAAGATGACTCATTATTTTTAATTAATGGATAAAGTTATTCGTCATCCTTTCGCTAATAATAAGGGCTGTTTAAAAAACTAGAAAATAATTTACATTTTTCTTATCGACTGGAGCGACAGCGCAATTTAAAACTTTTTTCTCCGAATCATTTTGAATATTTTCCGCCCACATTGAAAAAAAATCTTACCTCCGAATTTTAATATGGAGACATACAAACTGATTATAGTTCTATATAGCCAATGAATTCACCTATCTTTTGTCAAGTATCACAAATTCGTAAGATTTATAAAAAAAATATTATAAAATCGTAAACTTCTACTTAATTACTTACAAATAAGGGAAAATTTGTCAAAATTGGCAGCAAAGCAATCCAAGGTATTTTAAATAGTGCCATATTGTGGCAAAAAGCACTCCAGTGGTTAAAAACTTTACTTAGAATTAACAAAGCCTTTGAAAAGATATTATTTACATTTCTAATATCTAAAAATTGACTTTAAACATAACTATCTAACTAACCATCATGCCGTTTCACTGCAAGGGTAGGAAGAGAGTACGGTCCGCCAAACATCTCATAACCCTTTAAAAAGTCATTAAAAGTGATGAAAAAAATGTATAAAAAATTGATTTAATATGTGACGTTACGGGGCAACATTATATTACATAATATATATATACATATTACATTATTATACAATACATTTAATATTTACGTTAGGGTTATGCGCAATTTTTCAATATTTTTTTTTTCGAAGCTTTTAATGACTTTTCGAAGTTGTGTTGAGTTGACTTGATTCTAAGTTAGCATGGAACCCTCTTTTGACTCGTTCTTGAGTTCAACAGCTCGGCTGTGGAACGATTTGCCGGCCTCTGTGTTTCCTCCCTCCTACAATATGGGTCTCTTCAAGACCCATGTTCACTCCTTCCTCTCCTCAAAAACACCCTCCACACAGCATCCTCAAGGATGACATGGGCCCTGAGGGAAATTATTTTTTCCTCAGGGCCTCCTGTGTGGAGTTAATGTAAAAAAAAAAAAGGACTTGAATTTTAGCTTTGGAAATGTTCAAATTCCAACACGTCCTACATCCATACTTCCATACTTTTAATATTATAAATGCGAAACTGCTCGAGTTTGTTTGCTACTCAAGCCCTGGTAAGCCCTGGCGTTATGAAATTATAAGTACTAATATATATATTAGAATGATTTGTTTTTTTTTGGTTAAGCTTATGTTTTGGAATAAATGTCAGATGAGAGTTCCTACATTAAAATATAATTCGTAACGATTATAAAGACTGAATAATAAATAGAGTAATTTATTATTATATTTACAAACTTCCAAATATTTAAATAAAAATAAACATCCGAAATGTTTGTAAGCGCATAAATTCCGAACGAATGAACAATATTGGATAATTCTTTTTTTCTTTGAGCTATAGCATGATGAAATTTAGGTGGCAGGTGAGATGTTTGAAAACTGAATGTAAGGGAATGAATCTATGGAATGCGGGAGGGGATGGGGGTTGGGGGGGAGGGGAGGGGGGGGGATAATTGATAAGTGCAAGCGCTACAGTAATTTTCCGTAATACCATGCGAGCGAAGCCGCGGGGAAAAGCTAGTAATATAATGTTTTTTTCAGGTTCTCCATAAAACAGTTATTCACCAAAATATTATGAAGAAGATTACAAAATTAAAAAAAGTATGTATGGGGGCAATTTTACTATCTTGTGACTTATGTCAAAAGATTGTTACTGAACTCTCTGTAGGTGACATTGAATATGTCGATGCTCAATGCAGAATCGTTAAATTGAGTTGCTCTGTTTAATGGCGCATTCTGATAGGCAAAGGTTCTCGCTTTCGGAGCGTAAAAAGGTGCGTGAGAGAACTCACTCTTGGGACGTATTACATTCATAAAAGAGGTATTTGACACTATTTGATGACATGGAAAATGCGATGTTATTACAGCTGCTGCGTTGAACCATTCCTTGCAATCTGTTCAAATGTACACAAGGCCCACCAGCACAATAAAAACTATTTCACTCTGACGATCACGAGAGTATTACAGGCATACTGAATTGTTTTTACTCACGGCTTATCTTACGGCTTTACAAACTTATATATGTCTTTTACCCGATCTTTCATCAATTCTTCAAAGCTTAGCTCCTCTATGATAAGGGTAGCTATCTGTATGGGGCGTATTTCAATCAATGTTGATCTTCTATGAACCTTTTCGTCACTGGGTAGCTAGATTTATTTATTTATTTATTTCTATACATTACAGTATTTACCTATAGATCAATTTCGAAAACATTTTTACATAATATATTTTATAATTTTATTATGTTGGGTGTAAGGTAGGTTTGTGAAGGTGAAACTGTAGATAGGTATTGTTGTATGTTTCGTGAACACCTCACTAGGAGAACCTGTGCTGAGGTGTTTAAGTGTTTATTTATGTTTATGTGTGACAAGTATTTATGTGTTGTAATATAAAGTTTTATATGTATTTTTTTTTCAAATTTTAACAGTTATTGTACATTGGTTATTTAGAAGAGAAAAAAAAGTATTTAAATATATTAGAGGAATATAAAAAGAAAAATATATATATAAACATACACATACATACACATCCAAATAAATACATGTACCTGCACACATGCATATAAATATATATATATATATACATACGTATACATCCGCATACACATTCACATACACATATATATATGTACACACATATATAAATTGTAAGTGTATAGATAAATGGAACCATCGAATAACTATACGACCACCGCATTGACGACTCCCCTGATCAACTTTCTGACCGTCAACTGGGAGTTGGGAAACTGTTAAAAAAATGTATTTTTTATTTCAGACAGCCGCCATTTTGCGAAAAATATTTTTTTGACTTTTCCTTAGTTCGGGCTATAGCCGCATTAAGATTAAGAATTATTATTTTTTTTTAGATTACTAGGAGGGTTGCAATCGTGTCAACCAGGGCGCGCCATTTTTTGAAACCTCCTACTTCAACACCTGTAACTTTTTGAATTTTGAATTTTTTCGTTCGTTTTTTTTTTGGTATTCTTTAACGTTTGATCAACATTTGGTAAAATAATGGCTTGTAAAAATATTATGTTTTTTTATTGCACCTGAAAAAATACCTACAATTCATGCTTCTAGACTAGAATACCCCCATCATATTTCGGCAAGCTTGGTTCTTGGAACATGTTCTTTCATTCTATATATTGATATTTTGATTGGTTCGACCGTACCAGGACATCTTTTTTCCTACCTGTAAAATCCAAACTTCAGGTTGCTTTAATGTGATGTAACCTTATATGAATATTAGTAGACGAGAACAGACAGGAGAGCGATGCTAACCAACTGTGATGATCAAGATGACTGTGATGATACGTGATTCGTCAATAAATCAATCTGACAGTATATAGGCATCTCGCATTATAATATCACCATTTAGTTCTTAAAAGTAAAATCTGCTTTTGAATGAATCGACCTTTTTACATTGCTCGCCACGTTATGAACAAATTTGCGAAGTCCAAATACGGCAAAGTAAAGTTCACCTGTTTTCAGAGTCGAATATTTTGTTGCCGTATTTAGTAAGAACACTTTTACAAATGTTTCATAATTTACTTACCCCAGTAAACAGCGACGAGCACTCTTGAGAAGATCTGAATAAGCTTAAAATAAAGTTAAATAATGCTTACCTATGGAATTTAATACGACAATTGGGTTTGTTCTCTTTTTCATTTCTATTTTTACACGTTTTCGTAGCTCAAGACACCATTTTTGCCGTGTTATTTCGTAAAATGTTGCGATGAGAGCTCGACGCTGGTTCGCACAAGAATGATGACATCAAATTTTCTAGATTCGCGCGAGGCCATATGCGAGCCCAGACGGCTCCAAATGGAACCGGTGTGGGGAGGGGGAAATAATACGCTTTTATCACTTAGGGCAGGTCTAATAATATTCATATGTGTATAGATGTAACCTTAGATATAATAAGAGGAAGCAAATATAAGAATTGTAAACACCTTCAACAAAATGTTTTTTTTTATCCATTCTGACGCCATCTATAATTCTTACAGTGCCATCATCTGTCAACATCACAATAAATAAATTATTATAATGTGTTTTTTTTCTATTTGTTAGCTGAGCAAGTGAAGGCCGCCGGGTGGCTATAAAATGATAGATTTTTAGTGTGTACCTGCTAGTTAGCATGGCGGAAGGTCATCGTATGACCTGACCAGCGAGTGAACATATTTTTGACCATGGAGGTCTCTTAAATTCACGGATACGTAAATAGTGTGTTAGTCGCAAATATTCTCTGCGAATCAATTTGTGGACTGCAATCAATAATAAATCCATACTAATATTATAAATGCGAAACTGCTCGAGTTTGTGTGTTATGCTTTCACGCATAAAACAATAAAACGATTTTAAAAATTCTTTCACCAATAAAAAGCTAAATTATGTTTGAGGACTATAGGCTGTATATTATAATGGTACGCTCTGGCGTTATGAAATTATAAATATTAACATATTATAATTATTATCTGTTGTCTGCCGCTAACAAAAGCGAGTTATTGCTAACGTCAGAAGACAAATCGTTGCCGTGGAAACGATGTTGATATCTAATATATGAAATTCTCGTGTCACGGTGTTAGTTATCATACTCCTCCGAAACGGCTGGACCGATTTTGATGAAATTTTGTGTGCTTATCGGGTTGGTCTGAGAATCGGCCAACATCTATTTTTCATACCCCTTAAAGTTTAGGGTGGTCCACCCCGAATTTAAATTTTTTTATTTTTTTGACAAATTTTTTTATTTTTATTTTTTTATGGTGAGGCATTAAAAAATACATGCAGCCCTAAATTTTCATCCTTCTACCACCAACCCCTATTTTTAAATAGCGATATTAGTAATTCAATTATAATAAAAGTAATTCAGGCAAAACAACGTTCTCCGGGTCAGCTAGTATTTAAATAAAAATAAATCTCCGAAATGTCTGTACGCCCATAAATTCCGAACGACTTCACCAAATTGGATAATTCTTTTTTTCTTTGAATTCTGGCATTATGAAATTTAGGTGGCACGCGAGCTAGGGGGGGATAATTGATAAGTGCAAACGCTACAGTAATTTCCCCTTAATATCGTGCGAGTGAAGCCGCGGGCAAAAAAGCTAGTATATTATAAACGAAAGTTTATGAAAGTGTGCGTCCTTCTAAAACTCAGAAACGAGTCCCGGTACGATCAAGGGTGTTATATGATGTGGTAGACCTCTATCCCCCTTCCATGAAGAAGGTTCCCGTTTTTACCTGAAGGGCGTGCTTTTGAAGATAGAAGGGCTGAAAGTTTCGCCCTCTAAAAATTTATAGACTAGTCCGGAACATTCGAGAGTATTCCAGAGCATTCCACAACAACCCAGAATCTTCAGAGATGTTCTGGAATGTCATGTTTGGACAAGCTACAGGAGGAATATTTTCTAGTTTCCATGTAATAAATTTTTTAATGCAAACATTAAAAAGTTTTAAAAATGGCCCACCTTACGTTTTTTTTAACTAAAATTATTGGTGACGAAAAAAATAAAAACACAATTATTAAATTAGAAAATGTTTTACAAATGTTATCTTCGTCTCATTTTTTCCTTGTAAAAACACAAAGTTTCACAATTATTTTTCATATTGCTGTCGGAAACAAGGTATAAATTTTAATTCTTATGTTGTTAACTTTAAATATAGCATGGTGTTTTCTCTTTCTAATGTCGTTTAGATCATCTTTCTCACTATGATAGTAAGGGAGACATAACTATTTCTATGAGACCTATATGAGTTGTTCCGAAAAGCGAACAAAATAGCTTGAGAGGTTAACATGATAATGGTCAAAAGATTTGATTGATTGTTTCTTGTAATAATGTTGTTGTTGGTCTGAGACGGGCGTTGAACCATGGTTCACTCATTAAAACTCACCGCGTTGCCTTGGCCACTGTGATTACTTGATTATGATTAGGTTAGGCCAGAGGTCGGCAAAGTGCGGCTCCTGAGCCGCAAGCGGTCTGGTGCCTTAAGTCGTTGCTACCTGAATTTCTACCGATTTCTTACATATCTCCCTTAAAAATTTAAAGTTTTAAGCTCCTAAAAAAATAAATGTTTTTTTTTAAAGATAATATCTACACAATCCCCACGCCGAAACGCAAATTATAATTCCCTCGGAAGAAACGAATTGCAAAGTACGCTCCGAAAATTATTATAAACACGTTTTTTCACTTATTTAAAAAATTATATGAAAAAATTCACAGTGTTTCATTAAATGCTATTTTAGATGTTCTCTTCTCATCTTCTTCTTTTTGAGACGGTACATGGCCCCTTAATCACATATTATTTTTTATCAATAAATAAAATCTTTACTAGGGGGCCGGCATTATTTGGCCTATTTCAGCATATCACTCGCCATATATTCCCATTGGGAAAATGCCGAAATTCGCCAAGCCAAATAACGCTGGCGCTTTTACAGTTGAGTCTGTGCGACACTTTAATAATAATAATAATAATTGGATAATTTGTAGAGCGCCGTTTTTGTGAAAAATCACCTCAGGGGCGCTGTACAGCTTATTAGGAATTAGGTTCTATCTAATTTAACCATTTACAAACAGATACAGAAACATACTTACCTGGCAGGTCACTTCCGAAAAACACACTTTCATTAGAAAGTTAAGAGCTGGTTCACACTACGCTATCAAATATAAAAGATCATATCACGCCAAATAACGCTCTCCATAAATCCCTTCAGACCGTTCACACCTAAGCGTTTTTAAGCGCAGATCAATCATAGACAAGACACATCTAAGACGTAACCGCTCCAGACGCGATATCCCAGAAGATAACTCTCTCCTTCTCCGACTAAAACAGGAGAGGGGGTCATTGCAATTACGGAGCTGCCTAGACCCGTGGATGACAGATGTCAAGTTGACAGATTTCAGTACAAAAAATATGCGTTCCGTTGCCGCTCCCTAATTCGACTGACCCCCTCTCCTACCACAGGAAGAAATATTTGATAACCTCGTGTGAAAGGACAAAAGATAAGCGCTCGCGAATCAACAGATATCTGCTCGCAGATATATAGCTCAGTGTGAACTAAGCATTATGCTTGCAGAAGATACGGTCTTGCACGCGGAGGGTATTATATTTAAAACACTGGACATTGCATGATTTTACATTAAAAGATTAATGGCAAAAGTAGAGTTATATTTATTTTGAGAAGCTGGAAAATTTAGGACTCTTTAGGGAATCTTCATAAAATGGTATGAATTCAAGTTTTATTCAACGTACCCGTAATTTAATGAAGTACTAAAATTATAATAAATGTTTCCTAAATCAATTAACAGATTTGGATCCCAATTTTTTATGAATCGTTATAATGTACATATTTGGTTCTTTGACAATAAGTTTGCCGACCACTGGGTTAGGCTAATTACTTGCTTCTTTAACTATTGTTGCTGAACAAATGCTTATCCAAATGAGCTGTGTTGAATTTAATTGAAGGTTTTGTATACAAAGAGATTTATTCTAATTGCCTTTAAATAATTATATGATTAAGTTTAATTTAACTAGAATCTTTTAGAAGTCAAGAGGCCGATTTGAATCGGTGTCCCGGCCTGGCTTGAGAAGGTTTTGCTTCATCCGAGTTTCAATATTTGCTCAATTTTTTATCAGCTTTCTCTTGGAAACGTTAGTTCCATCATGAACTCTGGAGCTTTGCAATATCATTTTAAATGTAAGCAAGTAAGAAAATTTACCGTATTGCATATAAAATTTCGATAAAAAAGCATTAACATCTCTTAAACTAATCTACGAAACAGGGTTGCACAAACCTTTTTTTTTTCTTTCTATGTGAATACCTAACAAGAGTCCCAATTGTCTGGAGGAAGTGGGACTATAACACCTCTAATTGGGATATGTTGTGAGGCTGAAGGCAGTGGGAAGGAGAAGGAACAGGAGGAGAGAAACATGAAAAGGGATCACCGACCTCGGCTAAAGCTGTTTCAAGCAACGTTTCGATTCTGAATGGTGAACTTTCATAAAGGCGATACTGAAAGTATCTACGCGCCAGAAACACAGATTTAATTATTTTTTTAATTTTTGCGTAACACGTTTTTTTAAAGCCATCGTGGTCGAAAAGTAAGGCTCACGACTAGCGATCCGAAGGTCGCAAATTCAAATTCCGACGTGCGCAAATATTCGATTAATTATTTCACAATTAATTCATATAAAATGATATATTGTATTTTTCCCCATATTTTTCACCTATTCACTACCTTCAGCCTCACAACGTACCCGAATTGGGGATGCCATAGTCTCATGGCTCCCGACGTAGAGACTCTTGTGCGATATTCACATAAAAAACTTTTAGATATTTAATTTTATTTCTGCATTATCTAATATTGTATGGATAATCTGCTTTGAAATCAATTATAATACAAAATGTCGGCGTTCGAACCCGTGACCTCTGGCTTCAAGCCAACAGTGTTCCGGTGATACCAATCATACCTTTCCTATCCTATAGTACAATAGTGCAGGCTTATTCATCGCATGACCTGCATAACCTGCATAACCTGCATAACTTGCACAACCTTCTGCATTGGCCACTTTCCCGTGCAGATTTCGGACTCCTCGACTCCAGTGCTTCGATTCAACACTTTTACCAACCGGAATGTTAACCATTTTCCTTAATCTTTGTTTTGTATATCTTATGTGTATAATTTAGTACCAAGCAAAATGATTATTATTATTATTTATTAAATACAAACAAATCAATTTGCATGCACAACTTATTTAATCAAAATTATAAACATGTTAAAAAAACAATGGTTTCTTCGTCAGAATAAAATTTAAAAAAATATCAGGTTTATGGCTCGGTTGTGGAACGATTTGCCGGTCTCTGTGTTTCCTCCCTCCTACAACAAGGGTCTCTTCAAGACCCATGTTCACTCTTTCCTCTCTTCAAAAAGATCCTCCACATAGCATCTTCAAAGATGACATCCTGTATTTTTTTTACATTAGCTCCACACAGGAGGCCCTGAGGAGAATGATTCCCCTCAGCGCCTATGTCATCTTTGGGGATGCTGTGGGGAGGGTCTTTTTTAGGAAAGGAAGGAAAAGGAGAGGAAATTCTGAGAATAAAAAGGGTCAGCTGCCATGTAGCTGGTGGGCAGACGCATCCGCCACCAAGACCTGGACACACCTCGCCCCATGAGCCCGGGCACCCCTGCTAAGTCACCAAACGTAGCGAACCACTTGGGGTGACCTATGGCAGATGTGTTGGTTATCCAATAAATTGTTACTGGGGCGGCGGTACCCATACCCGCCTCCCAATGGAGTTAGTGTAAAAAAAAATTGCGCTAACTCCGGTGTATATTACGAACCAACTGGAACCGCGTTCCGGTTGGTTCCCGTTTCAACGCGAGCACTGCCCGCTGCGAGTGTCAGTTAGAGGAATAGCCCGCAATGCTCACAGTGCCTACCGCCGGGTTACCTAATCCAGCCTTGCAGTTAATGACGGCTTATGCAATGGGCGCTGCACTCGCTGCACCACTGGATTAGCCGACCTCACCGAGCCGACCCGGGCTGCAATTATACCATTCGGTCTTCTTCTTCCGAAGTCTTAGAAACCTAACCTCTTACGTTCATGAACATAAATTACGTCACACGAATTTCGTGATTTTTTGACCCACCCCCCCCGTCCCTTTCACACATCGTGACATTTGTGAGACCACCTCCCCCCTAGTGTGACGTCACATATTTTGCAACTTTGCATCTAAAAATAATCAAAACAGTAGTTCAAATTTTTATTTTTTATTTTTTTAGTTTTGCGTTTTAATAATTTAGATTTTTACATGTGACGTCACAGAGCTGATGACCCCCCCCATACCACTTGTCACACAATGTCACACTTCTCTGCACCCCTCTCCCCCTTTAAGGTGTGACGAAATTTATGGATGGCCCCTAATAAGATTCAAATCACTTCTTCAATAATAATTGTAAAATCGCTGTCGATCGATAAAGAATTTATCGATAACTAGTCATCGTTCTCGAGATGCATGCAGATCGTTAACGTACCCACAAACAACAGTTCACGTCGAATAAATTAAGAACACTTAGTCGTTGTGAACTGTTGCTTGTTCATTGGCGACCTTTTTTTTTTACTCCACACTAGAGTCTCTCCAAGTTAGAGTCCTCGGTTTGCCAGTGACTATGAGTCTCTCCAAGTTAGAGTCCTCGGTTTGCCAGTGACTATGAGTTTCTCCAAGTTAGAGTCCTCGGTTTGCCAGTGACTATGAGTCTCTCCAAGTTAGAGTCCTCGGTTTGCCAGTGACTATGAGTTTCTCCAAGTTAGAGTCCTCGGTTTGCCAGTGACTATGAGTTTCTCCAAGTTAGAGTCCTCGGTTTGCCAGTGACTATGAGTTTCTCCAAGTTAGAGTCCTCGGTTTGCCAGTGACTATGAGTCTCTCCAAGTTAGAGTCCTCGGTTTGCCAGTGACTATGAGTTTCTCCAAGTTAGAGTCCTCGGTTTGCCAGTGACTATGAGTTTCTCCAAGTTAGAGTCCTCGGTTTGCCAGTGACTATGAGTTTCTCCAAGTTAGAGTCCTCGGTTTGCCAGTGACTATGAGTCTCTCCAAGTTAGAGTCCTCGGTTTGCCAGTGACTATGAGTTTCTCCAAGTTAGAGTCCTCGGTTTGCCAGTGACTATGAGTCTCTCCAAGTTAGAGTCCTCGGTTTGCCAGTGACTATGAGTTTCTCCAAGTTAGAGTCCTCGGTTTGCCAGTGACTATGAGTCTCTCCAAGTTAGAGTCCTCGGTTTGCCAGTGACTATGAGTTTCTCCAAGTTAGAGTCCTCGGTTTGCCAGTGACTATGAGTCTCTCCAAGTTAGAGTCCTCGGTTTGCCAGTGACTATGAGTTTCTCCAAGTTAGAGTCCTCGGTTTGCCAGTGACTATGAGTCTCTCCAAGTTAGAGTCCTCGGTTTGCCAGTGACTATGAGTTTCTCCAAGTTAGAGTCCTCGGTTTGCCAGTGACTATGAGTTTCTCCAAGTTAGAGTCCTCGGTTTGCCAGTGACTATGAGTTTCTCCAAGTTAGAGTCCTCGGTTTGCCAGTGACTATGAGTTTCTCCAAGTTAGAGTCCTCGGTTTGCCAGTGACTATGAGTTTCTCCAAGTTAGAGTCCTCGGTTTGCCAGTGACTATGAGTTTCTCCAAGTTAGAGTCCTCGGTTTGCCAGTGACTATGAGTTTCTCCAAGTTAGAGTCCTCGGTTTGCCAGTGACTATGAGTTTCTCCAAGTTAGAGTCCTCGGTTTGCCAGTGACTATGAGTTTCTCCAAGTTAGAGTCCTCGGTTTGCCAGTGACTATGAGTTTCTCCAAGTTAGAGTCCTCGGTTTGCCAGTGACTATGAGTCTCTCCAAGTTAGAGTCCTCGGTTTGCCAGTGACTATGAGTTTCTCCAAGTTAGAGTCCTCGGTTTGCCAGTGACTATGAGTCTCTCCAAGTTAGAGTCCTCGGTTTGCCAGTGACTATGAGTCTCTCCAAGTTAGAGTCCTCGGTTTGCCAGTGACTATGAGTTTCTCCAAGTTAGAGTCCTCGGTTTGCCAGTGACTATGAGTTTCTCCAAGTCAGAGTCCTCGGTTTGGCGAGCAACGAATCCAAAGTTTCTTAGGATACGTGCGTCGTTCTTCTTTTTAACCTACATGAAGTTGTCTCTACCAGTTAGTGGAGAAAAATTCAACAGAACTACCAGTATTTTATAATTACTTTAAAATTTACCGTACTGAAGACGTAACGACTGTGTGCGTTTTAAAAAAACGTGGTTATATTTTTGTACTAAAAATTACGTTACAGAGTTGTAACTCCTCGTGATTGAAGTGTATTTTATACAAATCACAGTTGTCTCCTGCCACCTCGACTTGCGTATTTTTTTTACATGAGCTCCACACAGGAGGCCCTTGGAAAAATAATTTCCCTCAGAGGCTATGTCATCTTTGGGGATGCTGTGTGGAGGGTTTTTTTTAGGAAAAGGAAGAGAGGAGAGTTCTGGGAAGGAAAAGGGTTTAAGGGGTGGGTAGGAATCTGGGGTTCAGTGTGTCCTGATCATCCGCCTCAAAGACCGATACAAACCCCACCCCATGAAGCCGGGCACCCCTGCTAAATCACCACACGTAGTGAACCACTTGGGGTGACCTATGGCAGAGGAAGGGGGGGATAATTGATAAATGCAAGCGCTACAGTACTTTCCCCTAATACCATGCGAGCGAAGACGCGGGTAAAAGCTAGTTTCTAGATAAATCATAAAATCTCGTACAGGTTAATATTTCTGTTTTTAACCCCCGACGCAAGGAGCGGTGTTATAAGTTTGACGTGTCTGGGTGTCTGTCTGTCTGTGGCATCGTAGCTCTTAAACGAATGGACCGATTGTGATGCAGTTTTTTTTGTTTGAAAGCTGACGTATTAGAGATGGTTCTTAGCTACAATTCATGAAAATCTGTTCAGGCGTTTCAAGGTTATCAGCCTTTTTTTGTGTCGGGGGTTTCTTAAAAATTTTTAAATATTACTTATTCCATTAACATTGGTACATTTTTATTATATTTTATTTGCATCCTGCGTTAGTTGCACCAACCTATGTTGCAATCACTAATTTACTGCCCACAACCGCATGGAAGTATGATTGGTCCAAGGGTCTATCAACCACACTCTAATAGTCGATCTTCTTTAATCTCACGTTGCCCCTAGCGACCGAGTCTTTATGACACCACACATTATTTCATCACCTGCCTCTACCTTGAAGATGGCTGTAAACATTACGATGTACAATCCGTCTGTAATTCATTTATTGCCAGTAATTTTAATTGTATTAGAAATCTGGTATGCGGTCGCCCGTCCGCGTCAGAACGAGTCTTTCTTAAGCGGGTATTCTAGTCTAGAGGCATGAATTGTAGGTGTTTTTTCAGGTACAAGAAAAAAAAAAACCAATAATATTTTTATCAACTTCCATTTTATGAAATATTTATTAAACATTAAAAAATCCATTAAAAAAAGAGTCGAACTCAAAAATTAAAAATTCAGAAAGTTACAGAGTGTTGAAGTAGGGGGTCTCAAAAAAATGGCGCGCCCTGGATGACACGATTGCAACCCTCCCAGTAATCTAAAAAAAAAATATTATAATAATTCTTAATCCAAACAAATGCGGCGATGGCCCGAACTAAGGAAAAGTAAAAAAAAAAAAAAAATCGCAAAATGGCGGCTGTTTCAAATAAAAAATACGTTTTTGTAACAGTTTTTTTGACTTTCCAATTTTTTTTTAAATAGTTAAAATTGAAATTTTGTTATAGTTCTAGTTCCCGCCATAGAGGAATGTATAGAGAAGGCTCAAACCAATTTTCAAGTAAATTGGTTTAGTAGAACTTGAGATATCGTGTCAACCGCCTCGAAAAAAGTGGTTTGGAGAAAAATGGGTTTGAAATTTTACTCTTTTTAGATTTTGGTTAGATTCCGTCTAAACCGCGACAATAAAATGGTTATAACTTTTAAAATAATGCGAATTTCGAAAAATCCTGTTAAGGAGATATTTTTGAATATTTAAACTTTGGAAATATGAAGTAAAAAAAATTGTTTTTTTTTTTCTAGACTAGAATACCCCCTTAAGGTAGTAAGGATTTTGTGGTTATTTATTAGAGTACGATACAGTCCGTTACAAAATACACGTTGTGGATAGTGTCCAGATTTTTTTGGCCTTAAGGCGCCGTATCCTAGCTCGAAAAGAAGAAGATGAGAAGATATGTAATTACGAATATTGGACAGAGCGCGCTAATATTTCAAACAATAAAATTGAAGCGAAAATTGTGAAAATGCTTAATAAAACATGACTCGCTTAAAATAGAGCGAATATCTCGTAGGGGTTGTCAAAAACAACGTTCAAAGAAACACTGTGAATTTTTCCATACATTTAACTTGTTAAATAATAGAGACAGTCGTGAAAATAAAACTTTTCGGAGCATACTTTGCGATTTTTTTCTATCGAGGGAATTTCATATAATTTGCGTTTCGGCGTAGGGATTGCATAGATATTATCTTCAAAAATAACATATATTTAAGCTTAAAAACTTCAAAATGTTCAAGGGAGATATGCAAAAAATTGGTAGAGCAAGGACATTGGGAGAGAAGCGGGGGAGTGGGGGTAAACTATGTGTTTTTCAATGCCCCCCGTAAGTCACCGGGACCATCTTTACACATTGAATACACGATATCCTTTGAAGAGTTCGACAAAAGGAGAAGTGTGTTATGTTCCCAAAGTAGGGAATGTCATCGGCGTGCGAACTCTATCTAAATTTCTTTATAGAAAATCTCTCTCTCTCTCTCTCTCTCTCTCCGATGACGCTACAGCCCATATCGAGCCTTGGCCTCCTGCAACATTCGCCTCCAACTCCTCCTGTCCTCAGCGGCTGACTTCCAGTTTGTTATTTGGAGAAGCTGTGCTGCATCCTGTCGCACCTCGTCTTCCCACCTCAGTCTGGGTCTTCCCACTTTTCTCTTTCCACCTGGGTGTCCAGTCAAAATTCTCTTGGGGACGCGTGTATCCGGCATTCTCTGTACATGTCCAGCCCATCTCAACCTGAGGAGTCTCATGTGGGCTGAGATGTTAGGGGCCTGATATATATCATACAATTCTTTGTTGTGCCGGATGCGCACTGTTCCCCCTCTTTCAAGGGTCCACATATTCTTCTCAGCACTTTTCTTTCAAAAGTATCTAACATTTCAGCCATCTTTACTGTCAGTGTCAGCGCCTCACATCCATATGCCAGCACAGTTCAACAGTGGTCTTGTATACGGTTATTTTGGTTTTTCTGTGGACGCTACGTGACTTAAACACTGGGAGCAGAGAGAAGTATGTTTTGTTGGCTGCTGTGATTCTCCTTCTGATTTCCGCTGGATCATCATTATTCTCTGTCAGACTGGAAAATGAAATTTAGGTAAATTTATCGACCACTTCGTAAGAGTAATTGTCTTTAAATTGTGCGGTACTTCTTCTGTGCGAAGGGTTTCTGCTCTGCATCATCATTTTCGTTTTATCAACATTAACCCGCAGTCCTACTTCCCGTGCCGCTGCTTCTAAAGGGTCGAAGACCTCCTTAATGGCTGAAATTGTTCTTCCGACAATGTTAATGTCATCCGCATATCCGACAACTTGGATGCTCTTGAAATAGATATTGGAGCCAGTGTCTATTAGCGTTTTTCTGATTACATATTCGAGAACAATGTTGAAGAGAGTGGGACAATATATTTATAGACAATAAACAGTGTTAATTTCAAGCGCCCTCCCAGTAGACGGCGCGTACGCGTAACGAGTAACTCTTGATCGTTATAGGAGAACCGCAGCTCTGTGGGATTGTTTTATGGTGTACACACAAAAGAACCACGGTGTCGCCACCTTCTTTTCTTTCCACACCATTATTTCAAAAGACGAGCTGCCTTTTAATTCCATTATAATTTACTAAATATGTCACAGCCGTTATTTCGAAATTTGGGTAATACTTATGCGTGTTCATTGAAGAAGCAACGCCATTGTTGGTTTAATGCGATGGAGTCGGGCCAATACCTTTATTCTTTATGGAAATGTCGGCGCTAAACAAAATCCAACTCATATTTTATTCATCAGGGTTATTGCTGAAATAAAATTTACGATGATTTTCTTACAAAGGACATGTTGAAAATGAGGTCTTTCCTTCGTTTCGACATGTTGCAGTTTAATGTTAGATGTACGTGTATTTCAAGAGGAAACCTTTCGGGAAAAAACGGGCGGCCTTTTGTCCATACAAGCGTATTCCCCATTTTCTTCTCCGGATTTTGACAGTAGTGCAAATAATTTTTAACCTCTCAGGCTAATTTGTTCGTTTTTCAGAACAACTAGTATTTGTTTCATTGTGTCTCCTTTACTATTATGGTGAGATATTTTTTTATTTTTATATTAACTCCACACAGGAGGCCCTGAGGAAAATAAATTCCCACAGGACGTTGTAGGAGGGAGGAAACACAGAGGCCGGCAAACCGTTCCACAGCCGAGCTGTTGAACTCAAGAACGAGTCGTAAAAACAACCCGTTCTCATGTGACTTATGTCAACCGTGTACATATCGCTTGCTGAGGATTGGTTTGTACTATGTCCACAAAAACTCGTATTGAAAAATAAAAGTTTTTGAATTTAAAAAAATTATATTTTCGTTTCCTTTATTTCAAACTAATTGTTATAAATATTTTTTTTAAATACAAGGGATAATCTATCTATTATTAAAATAACAACATATTTGGTTGAATTTTGAACGAACTAACATATACTTCAATTCACACCTTAAATAAAACTAAAAAATACAGGAGTACAAACCAATCCTCAGCAAGCGATATGTTGGGCGCGTGTTTGGCGTGTTTCCCGACTGTGCACCGGTGCCGAGGGGATAAATGACGCTTGTTTCTCAGAGCATCTTCCATTGAAATACCGGTAGAACAGGGATAGCATTCCCAATCGACGCCTGTGCTCTAAAGATTGCAATCCGTTCATTGAGGTGGGAGAATCTATCAAACGGACTGCCCATTTCTGCACAGAGTCGAGGGTATTTTGGAGCTCCAGACCAGAGGTGGCTGCCAAATTCAACCGTGGGGCGCACTTGCGATTTGTACAGGGTTAGCAGTTGTGTACTATTAAAGTATCTGTAGGCCCTGTACAGTACGCTCGATAGATTGTTTTTATTGTTTTTCGTTATCAGTAATTTTAATCAGAAAAACACGTAAAGTGAGGCATTTTAAAACTTTTCATGTTTGCATTAAAAATTATTGTACTTCAAAAATTATATGTTTATTTCGATTAATGAAATTTTAAAGTGCATTTTATCACCTTTCAAAAACTGTTTTTAGTTTTCCGATATGTTCAGAAATATTCCATTTATTTGGATTTGTATAAATGAGGTAGCAAAAGAATTTCAACTTCCAGTCTGAAAACGTACGCAGTAGGATGAAACCGGTCCTGCTGAAAATAAGTAAGTGGAACAAAGTGCAAACGTGTTTTAATTTCAATCCTAATAAGAAAGGAGTTAATGTTCTTTACAGCCCTTTACGAAATCAACCTGTAAAAAACAACCCTCAAATACCTTCTCAAACCTTTCCAAAAAAATCTTCTCAAAAGGGGCGGGATTCCGATTTCGAATTTGTCAAGGACTAGTGGATCACCTTTAAAGGAAAATTACCGTCTATATCTGATTTCGAAAAGCTCTGCAGGACAAAACTGAGGACTTCGGCTAGTTTGTAATATTATCAAATCGCAAAGCGTGCCTGCTTTCTTTTAAAGTGTATTTTTAGTTTGATTAAAATCGTGACCGAAATTCGCCATATTTTAAGCTTAAAGTTTCGAGGAATTGTGCCGTGTACACATCGTATGACCTACGCAGTATGCAGTTTACAGCCCAAAAAATGCACAATGCACAGTCTGCAGGTTGCAGGTCGTAGGTTTCGAGGCGCCTGGGACGAGGTACCGTATGGATGCGGGCCAGATGCCGCTCCCACTGAGAGCGAGACGTGATTTGACTCCGAAACGCCGCGTGTGCGTCAGACGGACATGAACAGTGAATATGCAAGACGCGGCTGTATAGTGTTGCATGGTGTAAGGAATTTGATACCCGGATTTACTTATTTGTTCTGAAAGTGTTGCAACCAAAGATATTTAAATATAAGAGATGTGCTATCGGCAGTTTTTACTGGGTGGGACTGTGCTTCCTGGTGTCGCCGATATTGTTAACCAATACTACTGCACACCTTCAAAAAATCAACTTAATGAACGAATTCTTTCCGTATTCAATTGGCGCTAATAAAAACTGTCAAAAGAAGCGAAGCTAGCAGTCCACAATGGAGTCCTGGTACCTACCATGATGTATGGCAGTGAGGCATGGAACTGACAAAGGAAGGATGAAAGTAAACCGAATGCTGTTGAAATGAGATCCCTGAGGCGTATGTGTGGTAAAACCATGTATGATCGTCTGAGAAATGTGGAGATCCGCAAAGAATGTAAGGCTGATGTAAGCATAATAAGTAAGATTAAGAAAGGGACCCTCAGATAGTTTGAGCATGTAGAGCGAATGAACAAAGAAAGTAGTGTAAGAAGAACATATGACGCAAATGTGAACGGTAGAAGAAGTCGGGGACGCCGAGGAAGACATGGCACGATCAAGTGAATCAGATACTTGAGACGGGCCATGTCAAGAGTCAGAATAATGGAAGAGTGTGTATGAGACGATGTATGAATGTGAATCAGGTAAAGAGTGTGTGCCAAGACCGAGTTGTTTGGCGGTCCGTCCTCTCTGCCTACCCCTGCGGGAAACGGCGTGATGGTTAGTTAGTTATAGTCAAACAGATACCAAGTGCACTCCCAAAATTTCAAACGGGGAGGAACGTTCTTATCCGTTTGAAATTTTGGGAGTGCACTTGGTATTATAGGGTGGCATCGAGAAGTCGACACTGCATACGTTAGGCACTTTCTCATCAGAAAGTCGACAATTAGGTATTCTAAGCGTCTATTTGTTTAGCAGATTTCATACCTAGCACTACAGGATTCCGGACTAAGAATGGCTCAAAAGGCTATTGTAATATAACGGCTGTTATCTCCTTAGAATGCGTCTGCCAATTACCGCTATGCGCTGTATTACAGGTTCTGTGTTTAGGTAAATTTGTTGTATAACTAAATACTTGCTGCTACAATCGTGGTCTGAATAAATGTTTACCGACTGTTTCGCAAGTGTTTTGCTATGTATTTTTGAAAATTAAAGCATGGAAACCAATCATTTTGTATACACCACTTTTTAATCAAAATTGTCAACATGTTTTGAAACCATCGGTTTCTTTGTCAGGATAAAATGAGAATTCGTTATTTCATTGAAGAAGAAGATAACAATAATAATCTAAACGAAAATATCAAACAGAACAAGACACAGAAAAATATAATGGACGCAACTGGGACTCGAACCCAGACCTCTCGTCTAACTGGGACGTTCACATTTACCGATTCCGCCAATGCCACCGTCTGTCGAACCGCCATATTTGTCTTCTTCTTCTTCTTCCCCTTATCCTATTTGGGTCTGGGACCCATTGCATCGACAAGGCTCCTACATACCTCCCTGTCTTGTGCTGATTGTTCGGCCTCCGTCCATGGCGGTCCCATCCTCTCCTCACACAGTTTCTGGAGTTGCCTCGCCCAAAATGTGTCTGGGGCGGCCCACTGGACGTCTACCCTCTGGAATCGCACTCAGTATTTTCCTCGGAATTCGGTCATCAGACATTCTTAGTACATGCCCAAGCCACCTCAGTTGTGATTATTTTATGAAGAGTAGCAGTGGTTCAATGTTCAGATCGTCTCGGATCGTCGTGTTTCTTATGTGGTCCCATTTCGTAACCCCCGCCACTCCTCTCAACATTTAGGCAGCTTGTACTCTAGAGCATGTTCGTTCGCTTAGCATCCATATCTGGTGGCCGTAAGTGAGCGTCGGGCGGCATACCGTTTTGAACACTGCCATCTTTGTCTTGGTGCTTTCTTATCACTGAGCTGTAGAGAGGACGCAACACACCGCTTGCCGCACTAATTCTTCGATCAATTCCTCCGTCTTGCCGTCCATCGCTGGAGAATTCAACCCCGAGGTATTTGAATCTGTCCACCTGTTTCAGCTGAGTTCCATTAGCGAGTATGTTGCACTGAGTTTGGTCCCTTCCTATCTATTCCCATCACCTCTGTTTTTGTTTTTTGTTTCTCGGAACCTCCTGTGTACATTTAAAATATAGTAATACACATAATCGAGATTTGAATTCGAAATTTATCGTTGATATTTATTATTGATATGATATGCTACATTTGATGTATTATTCAAACTTAAATTAATATATTTTTTGCTGTTCAAGAACATACAACAAAAGTGTGTAAATATTTTCATGTCAGCGAAACAGGGGCCTTGTTTTAAATAAAACTTCAACCAAAACAATATTGTATTTCTTCACTTTTAAAAATATATATTGTTAGCAAATTCCTTATGTTGTGCGTACGTGTACAAACAACGCGTTGCTTTTAAAATAAACAGCAATTTAATAATATGTTGCAATTTGCTAAATATTTGTGTTATGCATTGTGTAGGCACTGTTGTTACTACCCAGCTTCAAATGAGTTCCAACACTATTTTTATAGGTATAAAAATCAAAATTGATTGTCATCAAAAACTGTAGGCCATTTGTGTCACATGCGCACAAGAATCCATTTTGACTGCATTTGCATGTGCACTGTCACCATGGCAACGCGGCAATGCTGGCATTCCTTTGTCACTCTTACGAGCTTCCGGGAGTTCCCAGTGAGGTATATCATTAAGTGGAACGTTTGCCCTTTTCGGCCCGTTTCATACAAATAACTTAGAATAAAGTAAACTCAACACCTCTTTAAAAAGTCATTAAAACCTATGAAGAACATATTTTTAAAATAGCCCCTAACCCTATCCTAACGTAACCTATTTAACCCATTTTTATAAATTTTTTTCATCACTCTTTCATCAGTGACTTTTCTGAGGTGGTTCTGAGTTGGTTTCACTCTGAGTTGTCCGGTCATCGATGAAAGTAGACTGAAAGTAGCTGTAGAAATGAGATCTGATAATGAACTTAAGGGAGAAAATAGTTGTAGAAGCTTAAAAAAATTTCTACCATAAATCGATAGTAAAACCATTCAAAATATATTCTGAAAATTTCAAACAAAAATTCCACGCCTTTTAAAAGTTATAAGCGTTTGAGTGAGTGTCCATTACTCGCAATTAATTGCCCAAATTGCCTCTAAAATCGTGAAACACTAAAATCTTTAATAGTCTATTTCTTATAATTTAAAGCAAAAATAAATAAAGTAGCTCACATCCGTACTAAATATTTGATATAACTTTTGATTACATAAATAAGTTTTCAGTTTGGTTGGGTATTTTGATCGCAAATCTAAATTTAAGATTTGTATGAAACTGGCCGAAATGGGCCGCGCATACGTTCTTTCTACTATTTCGGGGGGAAATAGGTGCATGACGGCGTATTTATAGTGATTTTTTAACACGTAAGGATTGTACATTTTTTATTTATACTTTGGAGTCATTTTACACATACAGACAAGACTATATTATAAAATTTTCAAATATTTTCCTCAAAAAATAACGGAGATATCAGCTGCCGCACATTGTAAGTCGCCATCCGGCTGAGCGATTTGTGTAATTCCTGGAGGTCACAATTTTCACTTGAAATCAATTTTTTTTTTTAATTTTCTTTTTTATAAGTGTTTCTTCTATTTGAACTTCACTCCTCATAAAAAAATCGAAAATTAATATTTTTTTGAGGTGTGTGAAAATATTATGTGATTTTTTTACATGTTTGTGTAGTGAGAAGCAAGGATTTTACAAATTTACCCCCTGCTGTCCCCTACCGCTATTGTGTGTCCTTTGCAATCCCTCCCTCTGCCTCTGTCCAGTCCCCCACCCCCAGAACACATTTGAAACAACCGGTGAAAACTAGACAAATTTGAATTTGCCATTTCAAAGTCAGCTATAAAAATAAACTTTTTTGGTATTTTTCTTTGCAACAATGTTCCTTACTTATTCTGTCGTAGTTTCTACCGGCAGTTCGGCGCCACTCTCTCTAACAATGAATTTATTGACGAAACTTTACAAAGCATGTAACGCAAGGGGGGACCCTTGGATCGGCAATCAGCTAACTGCAGTGGCTCCCATCCAAAACTAATTCAATTACAAGAAGCTGCTAGCCCCGGTAAGGTAGGTGGAAACACCTTAATTCTTGGCTGCAAAACGAAACTAGCCATAAATTGGGTCAGATATTGAGTAATAATTTGCATGGACTAAGTGTTTCATGCAGTATGGAGAATGGGTCAGGTCTTCAGGGTGTTTGTTCGTTCTGCTTATGATCCGTGTGCACGCTCATAGTTTTTCCCATACTCCAGCCTTATCCACCGAATTTGCTTCTGAGTTGATATAGAGGAAATTAACCAAGTATGGAATACCGTTTTGTTTTTTACGCATAAAAAAAAAACAAATTACGCATAAAAAATCCTATATTTGCTCTTTACAAAGTAAACAGTCTTGTATTATATTTATTAACTAGCGAGTTCTCAGCATTGCCACTTAAGGCGGCGCTTCCCGGCTCAAAAAGAAGATGGAAAGATATGTTAATTACGAATGTTGGACAGAGCGCGCTAATATTTTAAGCGATAAAAATGAAGCGAAAATTGCGAAAATGCTTAATAAAACATGACTCGTTTAAAATGAGCAAAAATCTCATGGAAGGTATCTTAAGTATCATTTAAAGAAACATTGTGATTTTTTTCACTAATATAACTTGTAAAATAATAGAATTGACTTGTTTTTAATATTTTTCTGAGCATACTTTGCGATTTTCGTCCACAGAGGGAATTTCATAATTTGCGTTTCGGCGTGGAACGTATCTAGATATTATCTTCAAAAATAACATGTATTTTTTTAGGAGCTTAAAAACTTCAAATGTTTAAGGGAGATTATGTAAGAAATCGGTCGAAATTCGGATAGCGGCGGCTTAAATAAATAAATTGTTTCTCCCTGCGTCTCCTTTCCCATCCGTCGCCGTCCCCCTTCCGCCCAGTTTTTAAACTGCTCGCGTTCCACCTATTGCAATTTTTTATACAAATGTTCATTTTTCATATATTACGAACATTCATTTTTGTATTGTATATTATAAGAACGATCAATCAAATTAGGTACCTAACATAGGTACCTACTTAAAATACCTATAATTCTTGATTAGATTCAAAGTACTCAATTTTGGTTAGTTTCATAGGTGAGTACTTCAAGTAAATTCATTAAGGGGGTAAATAGGTGCAGAACGGCGCATTTTTAGTGATTTTTCATGATTTTTTTTGACATAAGGAATATATCCATACTAATATTATAAATGCGAAACTGCTCGAGTTTGTTTATGACCTTTTCACGCATTACACAATATAAAGACTTTAATAATTCTTTCACCAATATAAAGCTAAATTATATGCGCAGACTACAGGTTGTATATGATGGTAAGCTCTGGCGTTATGAAATTATAAATATTAATATATTATATTTGTTATACGTTTTCTGTCGCTAACAAAAGCGAGTTTTTGCTAACGTCAGAAAAAAATCTTTTCCATGGAAACAATGTTGATATATTTTTGGGCTCTATGCTCAGTAGGTAGGTACTCAGTCTACTGGTCAGCTACTACTGCAGAAAATTGAAATATTGGAATTCGTTTTTTTTTTTGACAAGCTTGGAATAAATGTCAGATGAGAGTTCCTATATTAAAAATATAATTCATAACGATTATAAAGACTGAATGATAAATAGAGTATTTTTTTATTATTTTAACGAACTTCCAAATATTTAAATAAAAATAAACATCCGAAATGTTTGTAAGCGCATAAATTCCGAACGAATGAACAAAATTAGATAAGTAATTCTTTTTTTCTTTGAGCTATAGCATTATGAAATTTAGGTGGTAGGCGAGATGTTTGAAAACTGAATGTAAGGGAATGAATATATGGAATGCGGGAGGGGGTGGGGGTGGGATGTGGGGGGGGGAGATTATTTTATAAGTGCAAGCGCTTCAGTAATTTCCCGTAATACCATGCGAGCGAAGCCGCGGGGAAAAGCTAGTACTAAATATATCTATAGATTCGCAGTATTTATTCGCAAGGTTATGGATTCTTGGAATTGGTGAGTATATAGAGTAATTAGTGTTGAGTTTATTGTTGCATTTAAAAATATCTTTACTACGAGTTTGTCTAGCGGGTATGCTAATGCAAATTAGTTCCAACAAATTAGGGCTGTCAATTAAAGATTTTATAATTTTGTATAAAAATAATAAATCAATTAACACTCTTCTATCTGATAATTTAAGAAGTCTGGTTTCAGCGCGTAAGTAATTATAATTCATAAATTCGATTGGAATTTTCATTTTAAAATTGATGTACCGAAGAAATTTGTTTTGTACCTTTTCCAATGATTGAGAATGAACATTGTAGTATGGTGACCATACAGAGGAATTGTATTCTAATCTGCTTCGTACTAGTGAGCAATACAGATGTTTTAATGTTAACATACTTTAGTGATTTTTCATGATTTTTTTTGACATAAGGAATATATATATATTTTCTTTATACTTTGGGATCATTTTACTTATACATTCAAGAGTATATTCTAAATTTTCAAATATTTTCTTCAAAAAATAACAGAGACATCAGCTGCTGCCGCGCATTGTAAGACGCCATCCGGCTAGGCAATTTGTGTCTGGAGGTCACTATTTTCACTTGAAATCAATTTTTCAAAATAATTTCCTTTTTTTACAATTGTTTATTCTATTTGAACCTCACTCATTATAAAAAAATCGAAAATTAATATGTTTTTGAGGAATGTAAATTTTTTTTTTGATTTTTTACCACTATTTTGTACGTTTTTTTTGCAATAAAAAATATTTAAAATAAAGATACTATTTAGGATTGAGGTTCAAATAGAGCGCATTTATATTGAAAAAAACTATGTGCTGAGTTTGATAACGATTGCTCAAAAACTGTAGGAGTTACACACATTTGAAAAAAGGAGTTTTGAGAAAAACGCGTTTGGAAATAAGAGTTGCAGTAAAGTAGTTCAACCGAGGGACACTCACTCAAACGCTTATAACTTTTAAACGACGTAGAATTTTGGTTTGAAATTTTCAGAATATATTTTTGAATAGTTTTTTTTACTATTGATTTATGAAATAAATAAAAAAATAGAAATTTTGAAGCCTCTACACCTATTTCCCTTGTTAATTTAAAGAGTTTATTCGAAAATTGAATTTTGATTGAACAACCGATGGTTTGCACAATGTCATTCTCAAATTATGACAATTTTGACAGTTTCGTAAGAGTTTTTGTAATAATTAAAAATATTTTAAGATGTGTTGTTATGTGGTTGTAATAATCCAGAAACCTTCACGAGGGTGGAAAGAAGGTATTTTTAACGTTTCAAACATTGTGCTTAATATAGCAATACATAAACAATTTGCATACAAGCAAACATACATTCATTTTTATATATATTATAACGTCATTGGTTTAATGTAATTGATGTAAAAACGCCACTGATGTTGTGCAATAAAAATATTTCCTCATTTTGCGTTGCGCTTAATTTTATATTACTCAATGCTGTAATCAAGATGTCTGCTTTATTTCCCAATAATAACCATTGTATCAGGAGATTGTAATTTCTGTCGTGTGCGTGCGAAAAGAGATAGACATCTTGTTTCTTTATGACAGATGTGAAATCATCTTTGTAAGATCAATTGATTCGGTCTGTGAGTGGATTGTTGACTTGTGACAAGTTTTGAATCGCAACCCCCTGACATATATGAGTTTGCATAAACCAACTTACTTGAGAGACAGACCACATTACAGTCATATTTGTGGGTGCTTTGTGAATGATCTTTTTGAGAAAAAAATAAGGAGTGAAACTGGTTAAAGGAGAGATCCATATTTATTTTCAAAAACAGCATAAAACCAACAACATTGCAAAAGCGGTAAGAAAAGATACATAATAATTACATTTACAGTTAATACATTTAGTTAAAACATAAGTGATATTTCACTCTTAAAATCATTTCAGTTAATTAACCTAGTGAGTCTTCCCAGGGGCATCACCATTGGTAAGTTAGTTCTGCACCTGGGAAGAATTAAAAGCCAGTGTTGGCGACCTCGCGTGAAATTTTCCGGGACATATCCTATTTCAGCCAGAATATCTGGTACCGATATAAAACCATTTAGAAGCTTATAAGCCATCAGCAGTAATGCGACATCTCTTCTGGAATTAAGACTGCAGATACCCAGCATTCCCGAGATAAATGCTGTTGAAAACAGCCTTATCGTGAAAATTTCTTTTGTATTTTCTCAAGCATTGGTACAGACGATGTCCTCAGGTCCCCATATCTGAGATCCACCCTCGAGAATGCTACGCACTAAGTAAGTTTGGTCAATTCCTTTGAATTGTTTATTTATTTATTAAAATAAGTTTATACAATGAACAAAAAAAATGTGTTAATTCATCCGCCATGCTAGGGATGTCCCTGTGTTATGGCGGATGAAGTTTACAGATTGGGTAGGTACGGTGTACAGTTATTAACTTATGCAATTCATTTAAGTAGTTTAAGTAACGAATTAAGTTAGTAATTTAAGTAACACATTCAATTAATTTAAGTTACAAGTTGTATTAATTATATTACAATTCAATTAAAATAGCAAGTTTTACACATCATCGTTACTGAATGTAAGGATCCATTTTGATAAATTTGTTTTAAAGATATGGGGTTGGGTTTCGGATTTTAGGTTCTCGGGGAGAAGGTTAAACATTTTAGGAGCTAGGTACATGAAATGTCTTTGAGCTGATGTGGTGCGTAGTGTAGGAACATTGTAGTGTCGTTTGGTTATTGTTCTGGTGGTGTAACTGTGATGTAAGAGAGTTTTTTTCTTGTATTTGAACATGAAATGTGTTAGTGTAAATTTTAGATGAAGTTGCCGTATGTTTAAGACATTATATTCAGTGAAGAGTCTAGTGGAGGAATATCTTGTTGGTCACTTGTTGATAGCATGTAAAATCGTTTTTTGGGCTTTTTGCAGAGGATTGTGTATGACAAAACCCAGCATCTTTGTTGCTGATTTACAGATCTTTTCAATGTGAGCACGAAATGTTAAGCTAGCAATAGTCATACACAATTCCTAAGTCCTTGTAAGTCACCATAAGTTTCAATGGCTTGTCTTTCGTTTTATAATTAAAATATATGGTTTTTGTAGAATTTAGAAGGGAGGAAACACGTTATCCGGCAATGAACTCAAGAACAAGTCGTATAAACAGTGCCCTTCTTGACATTATCAAGGAGGATACAGTGTTTCTACTTAGGTCGACAGAATAGCACTTAATCCCAAACATGGAAACACCTCAGCACAGGTTCGCCTAGTGAGGTGTTCACAAAACACTACGACTAACCTATTTACATACAGTTACGGATCTTTAACATGTTTTTTTTTCTTATTACTAACCTATTATCTATGTAAACTATGTAATTATTTGTAAAGTGTATGTACAAGAATAGAAATAAATAAATAAACACCATTCATTAAGTGACAAATAATATTAACTTTATACAAATGTATAAAACCACAAATCTAGGTATCATTTTTTACATGCTAATTGTAATTTTTCTCTTGTTTCAGGTAAGCTACATCTGAATATTTACATAAGTGATAAGTATTAAAAAAAACTATATAAACCATTTTCCACGGTCGTCCCACGAAATATTTGCTGAAGAAAATAATCCTTATAAAGTTTTTGAAGTCAAAATATGTTTCACGCTATACATGCGTTAGCGCTATTATAAGTTCCCCCTATATATGCGTTTCCGCTATATACGCGTTCACGATATAAATGCGTACACGCTATTTATGCGTTTATGCTATATGTGCGTACACGTTAATGCTTTATATGCGTTCACACTATAAGTGCGTTCAAGCTATATATGCGTTCACGCTATAATGAGTTCACGCTATATGCTTTTCCGCTGTATATGCGTTCACGCTATACGCGCGCTCGCGCAATAATAAGTTCCCGCTATTATTGCGTTTCCGCTATATACGCGTTCACGATATAAATGCGTACACGCTATTTATGCGTTTATGCTATATGTGCGTACACGTTAATGCTTTATATGCGTTCACACTATAAGTGCGTTCAAGCTATATATGCGTTCACGCTATAATGAGTTCACGCTATATGCTTTTCCGCTGTATATGCGTTCACGCTATACGCGCGCTCGCGCAATAATAAGTTCCCGCTATTATTGCGTTTCCGCTATATACGCGTTCACGCTATTTATGCGCGGTTCCGCTATATATGCGTTTCCGCTGTATTTGCGTTTACGCTGCTTTAACGCTATATATACGCTTTAATGCGTTCAAGCTATGTATGCGTTCCCGCTTTTATGCGTTCACGTCTTTTTCGTATAAAACTTAATTTTGTATTTGAGGCCAAAATACCAACCCCAACAAACTAATTATTTTTTTAAACAAAAAGTATTGCAAATAATTAGTACGAATGTGTAATATATTATTTAGTTTTGTTTAATTTTTTTTTAAATGTAGGTAATTAACCCTTATTTTCGGGAAGATCAAATTTTTTCCTCTTTACAATAAAATCCAAATAAATGGAATATTTCTAGACGAATTCGAAAATTAAAAACTGTTTTTGAAAGGTGATACGAAATACTCTTTCAAATTTTACATTTCGAAATAAACATATTATTTTTTTAATGCGTACATAAAAAAAGTTTAAAAAATGACTCACTCAAATTTTTAAACTAAAATTACTAATTATGAAAAAATAAAAACACACATATTTTATTAATATATTTTATTAGACAACATATTTCATTATAAATGTTATCGTCAACTCACTTTTTTGTCGTTTAATTTGAAAATAATTGCAATAAAAAACCACATAAATTTGTTGTGGACCACCTTTATTTTATTAACACTCGGTTTCGGAAGCACCCTTCCTTCGTCAGGAGAATATTGTAAATGTTCGCAGGACGAATGAAGGGTGCTTCCGAAACCGGTAGTGTTAGTAAAATAATAGTGGTCTACAACAAATTTATGTGTTTTTTTATTGTAAATTATGGCGAGCCACAAAGTTAATGCATTTCACATATATGTAAAAATAATGGATTAAAAAATTCTCAAATTTAAAAAAAAAAATCAAATTGCAGTCGGAAACTTTGGTTACATAAGGTTGTAGATTTTAATATAAAGCTTGGTGTTTTCTCTTTCTAATACCATTTAGATCGTATTTCTAGCCATGATAGTAAGGGAGACACAACTATTTCTATGAGTTGTTCCGAAAAGCGAACAAATTATCCTGACGGATTAATGTCAAGGACAAGCCGTAGAAACGTCCCGTTCTCATGCGCCACAAATGCACTACAAATGCAAATGTTTGCAGCATCCGATTTATCACCGCGTCAGAAACTTCCAAAGACCCTATTGACATCCGCACCCGCTCGTGTCATGCGTCGGCCTCGTGTTGTTGCGAATGTTAAATGGCAGAGTGGGAAATTGAAACTCGTGTGCTCGTGTCGGTGTCCGGTGTCATCGCGCCGGCTGTCGGGAAAACAGGAAACTTGTCAGCGCCGGATACCTGCTTTATCGCAGAATGAGCTGCGTATACACTTGCGAGCCGAGCCACGAATTGTCACACACAAGGCAACGTAAAACAGCGATTGTTTCATTCCTTTCCCATAATTCGTCTCTGTGTTTCCTCGCCCATATAACATGGGTCTCTTTAAGACACTTTAGGATCACTTCTTCCTTTCCATAATACGCTCCATGCCGCATCCCCATAGATGACGTAGCCCCTGTGGGAAATTATTTGTGGTAAACTTTCGGGATGACACTATTACAGATATTTTTTCGAAAAAACCTTTTGATTTGAACCGACGTTCTGTAACGTTCGGGAATAGTCTGGAACATTCGGAAACATCCTGAATTTTCCAGATCATTGTGGACCATTCCATAACACTCTCGAATGTTGTGGAATGTTCTGGTACATTGTGGACCGTTCGAAGCCATCATTGTATGGGTGAGGCTACCCATTGGCAGAGGTACACAAAGCCTGATCTTTCGTGGGTTCGAACGACAATTCAATCTCATATCAACTCTCTGAGCGAAGCCGGGTACCCCAGCTAGTAATAATGTTTTTTTTTTTACATCCACACAGGAGGCCCTGAAGAAAATAATTTCCCTCAAGGCCTATATCATCTGGGATGCCGTGTGGAGAGTCTTTTTGAGGAGAGGAAGGAATGAACATTGGTCTTGAAGAGACCCATGTTGTAGGAGTGAGGAAACACAGAAACCGGCAAATCGTTCCATAGCCGAGCTGTTGAATTCAAGAACGAGTCGAAAAAACGACCTGTTCTCATGTGAAAAATGTCAACCGTTTACATATGTTGGGCGCGCGTTTGGCGTGTTCCTCAGAGCACCTTCCATTGAAATACCGGTAGAACAGGCGTCGGGTGGGAATGCTATTCCCACCCGACGCCTGTGCTCTAAAGATTGCAATCCGTTCGTTAAGGTGGGAGAATCTATCAAACGGACCGCCCGTTTCTGCACAGAGTCGAGGGTACTGTTATGAAGCGATTGTATTTATCGTAAGTTAGGTACTATTTTTTTTAAATGCATTTTAATTGGTTAGGTTGGCAAACCTAGGGGAGTTTCGTTCAACGTGTCGGTAGGCGGCGGTTTTTTTTGGGTTTGGTTTCCGGATCCGGACTCTGGTTTTGACGGCGAGATGTGCGGTACGCCGTGAAAACAACGGTCAATTAATCTTAAGTTTTAATACGATGTGATTGAAATCCAAGTTTTGGGCATCTGCATTCGGGGGACGGAAACACGTTGTGTTTTTTTTTAAATATAAAAATCAAAGATTTATTCGCGTAAAATGCGAGTTTTCGCGCGGGTCCCAAAAGTGACCACGAGTTTAATGGCGATGTACGTGTGTTACGATCAATGTACCTCTTTATCCGAGACATCGGTGTATATAATAACCCGTCACGCTTATCATGGTGCGCGGTGCAACTAACCGAAGATTTATTCACGTAAAATGTGAGTTTCGCGAGGGTCCCAGTGACCACGAGTGAATTGGCAATGTCCGAGTGGAAAGACTATTATACCCCATTATCCGAGTCATCGGATTAAATAATAACTCGCTGCGCCCGTGATTATATGCAGGCCAACTATCGAATTCCCCCCGAGGGTTTATTTATGGAACAAACCCGAGATACCGCAGTGTTGAACGATTCTTCGCCTCGAATTGCTGACGGGCCTTCCTTTACAATTTGGAGTAGAGTCTGGGTACTCCTTCCTTCTCCTGAGGGTCCAGGTCTAACATCACTTCCATGCGACTGCTGAGGAGGTCGCAGGGCCAAGCTGAGCCGCAGAGGTTGGGACCACCCTTGCCACCAGGAGGTGGGGTTGGTTCTCCCGACATCGGGAGTTCGGTGGCAGTAAATTTAATTAGGGTAGCTAGGAATAGCATAAAATTACGATATTGGTCCCGGGGGTGAGTCCATACCATTTATTTTATTATGTCTTACGAAATCAATACAGTGAACCGATTCTATACTCTACATTTTGTTTTATTATGTAGATTCCTTGTGCAGCCTTTTCAGGAATGCTATGAAAACTATGGCCCACACTCTGAGAATTGAGTACCGTGTTCTCCGCTGGTTGACATACCCAGACATTAGACTGGGTTTGGCGTCCAAGGTTTCCTGTGAGGAAATCAAAGTTGACTAGCAGATTACACCCGAGCCCGACAAAGGCTCATTATTACATCTCCCTTTAATCTTATAACACAAACACATAACGATATGTCATTACACTTTAAGGGTAACAGTACTTTTCAAGTATTTTGGAGCTCCAGACCAGAGGTGGCTGCCAAATTCAACCGTGGGGCGCACTTGCGATTTGCACAGGGTTAGCAGTTGTGTACCATTAAAGTATCTGCGGGCCCTGTACAGTACGCCCAGTTTTTGAAATAACACCAACCTCAAAATTATTTGAAAGATACCCAACACATCAAGTTGTTTTCATCACTGGAAATTAACAGACGCAACAGTGTACATACAATACGGAGTGCACAGGAAGTGTATAATATGAAATACTTACAATAATTATTGTTTTAATATTATGATTTGCAACTTCCTCACGCCTCATCTCGACCATCGATAGATCCGGCGAGAAGATGCGCGCCAAGAATATAAACTCGCCACAACAGATTGCCAACTCTCACTGTGGTGGGATGTATATGTGTATCGTACAATTCAGTGTGTAACGCTGAAGGCGGAACTCCTGCGCCAGAATACACATGAAAACTAGCTTGAACCCCACTATAAACGTTCTTTGTTTTCCGTCTCCTGCGTTTTTTTGAAACATGGCTTGAAAGATTGGTGTGAACAGGTGTGAAGTTCGCGCGGTCACACACTTTGCTAGTGGCCTGTCCACGAGTCCACGCGTCCACGCGTACGCAACTGAACACTTGACGTTTGACGTTTAAATAAATGTTAAAATATGTTCCGATGAAGAAGAGATGCTACATCAGGCAGAAAACAGAGATATTTTAATAGATGTTTATTTACCAGGAAAGATTTCCGACTAATATCAATTATTATGACCTAAAGTCAGTATTTGAATTTCGAATGCGTAATTAATTACGCATTCGAAATTCAAACGTCAAAAGTCGAGTTCTGTTAAGAAATTTAGCGATGATATTGTAGACGAAATATAAAGGAGAACACGCAGATTTCAACTTAGACCTAACCTACCTAACTAGATTTTTATTAGGTATTTATTTATCAGGGAAAGAATAGAATACCTATTTTAATTGGTCAATTTCTTCCGTGTCTCTGAAATCGATTTATAAATTAATAGACTTTATTTACAAGTGAGTTCACGAAAGATATAATCATCCATTACGACAGTATTTATTTGCAATTTAAAGTCATAATTAGGTATTAGGCTCGCGCGGTTGACATAACCCCAAACGTCATTCGATTTATCTCCGGTACCAACCGCTCCGTACGGCTCCTGTAAAAATATGAACTTATTTCCCCCCCGCCGGCCCCGCCTGCCTTCCCGCTTCCCGCTTCACCCACTTCAAAAATAATATTAATATTAATGTTGTTAATATTCGTTATTATACTATAATTTTATTATCAAATATATTTATTATATTGTATTTAGGTATCATCATATTTTAAACTAGTGATTATTAAGCTCAATCATTGCGCATAACCTCAAAAACTTGTTCGGTTTGATTCTCCATAAATGACCGCATCGCGCGGCTCTTGTAAAAATATGAACACATTTCCCCCCGCCAGCCTTCCCCCTTCGCCCGGGAGATGAATGTTTTCCGTCGCCTGTGGTAAAGCTTGAACACATGGTTTTTGAACACGAAGTGTTCAAATTTTCAATGTTTTGGGTGCTGTTCAAGCTAGTGTTCATGTGTATTGTGGCGCAGGATACGCCGCTTAACGCTGACAGTTTCATAATAAACACTGACATCAAATACACATCATAGTAATATGACTGGTAGGGACAAACAATACATTATTACAGAGACACATGGTTGACGTGTTTTTTCAATTTGAGAGTTTTCACATCGGTTTTGCACATTTTACTATGTTGGTCAATTATTGATAGCTGAGTATTCTCCAAATTTGTATAAGCTAGCTGATGTCCCCGGCGACGCCCGAGCTTTACAGAGTTTTCGAAATTAAATGTAGACGGTGACCATCCTCTTGTTTTGAGGGTCACCTATGCAAAACTTCATCAACCTCGGTATAAAACTGTAGATTTGCATACAAATCAAATCCAAACCGCGCGATGCCAGCCCGATCGTCCACCACATACAGTCATTTTCCTTTTTGTATTATGTTATTATATGTTATGTGCAATTCACACGCGGTAGAAGTGAAACCTTCAGAAAACTAAAGTAGACAAGAATGGAGAGACTACGAAGCACCGCACAAAGAGGAGACCGATTATATTATCTCGTTCTCTCGCAGGCTTAATCCTGTAAATGTACGTGTTTGTGTCTTTTTAGTGTTGCTATTTTTCGTTTCATCGAGTTTCAAATCACAACGGTGCTAGAGAACACTTAAAAAACCACCATAACACGGGCATGTGACAAGCATGGTGGTCGAAAAATCAACAAATTATGTAACCATCAAGGCAATGAATAAAGAAAAAAAAACAATAATCGAGTGCAGTTCGCACGCGGTAGAAGCGAAACTTCACCAAAACAATCTCAACCAATAGGAGCCTTGAATAGTGACATCGTAATCAAAGCGGCCAACGAGCGCAGTTCGACGCTTCGTAGATACTTAATGCGTCATTTCACTCCAAAAAATTGTCCACATTTTGGCCCACGAACGCTCGAGGGTTTTTGCGAATTGGCCAAAATATGACCACAAACAGTGGTTAGTTTAAGGCGGTACACAACCCTAATAATTTTTGTTTGCTCAAAACTCACATTTTAATAATTTCCGGCGAATTCGTAACAAAAATAACTTTTTTATTCCAACAGACCCCAGGGGATGTAAGTTCTTTATATTTAAAATTAATAAAAACAATACCTTACCATTAATATATTTTACGTACCTATTTTAAAACTTTATAACAAGTTTTTCAACTACAAAGTTAGCGGTGAGCACCAGATTTTATTTTTCTAAACGATGAATCAATAACTTCGGGAGGGATTCATAAAAAAAAACATCTTAAATATTTGTAACACGTTCTTCAGTATTAATTAAAATGAACGTGGCGGAAAGGTCGAATCTCCAGGCCCGCTACGGCAAATTCGACCGTAAGTTCGTCTAATACCTCAGGGGTACCGCAAGGGTCTCATCTAGGGCCTCTATTGTTTATTTTATATATAAACGATATGAACCATGTTATAAACCATTCTTGTTTCCTTTTTTACGCCGATGACATGAAATTATATAAATGTATTAGCTCCATAGATGACTGCAACCAATTACAAGAAGACGTTAACAAAATTGAGGAATATTGCGAAAACAATCAATTATATCTAAATATAGATAAATGTAATGTTATTACATTTACACGAAAAAAAAATCCAATTATTTATATTTACAAATTAAACCTTGTACCTCTACAACGAGTAGAAACAATAAGAGATCTTGGAGTAATACTAGATTCTAAAATGTTATTTAGGGATCATATTGAAAATATTCTAGAAAAAGCTTATCAGCAATTGGGTTTCATTATTCGCTTTACAAAGCCTTTTATTATAGCACACACCCTAATTCTGTTATATATGTCATATGTACGTTCACAACTCGAGTTCGCCTCAGTAATTTGGAATCCTCAATATCAAACATATATTCATCGCATTGAAAATATCCAGAACAAATTTATAAAAAACCTATCCTTTCGTTTTAGTGATCATCGATTTCACCCTATCGCTTTATATAAACGCAGAAAAATCTCTGATGCATTATTCTTACACAAAATCGTGAACTGCCTTGTTGATTCATCATATCTGTTAGAAAATATTGCATTTCGTTGCCCCAAACAAAACACCAGATCGAACGACTTATTTAGAATACAAAATAAGTCGTTCGATCAAAATGCGCAAAACTCTGTAATAGTACGTATCTGTGAAACTTACAATGCCTTACGAGATGTAGACATTTTCAACCATGACTTGAAATCATATAAAATGCAGCTTAATAAATTAATAACTTAAAATATATATATATTTTTCTCTTTTTTTTGAAAATTATATTATTATCAACCATAGTAAATAGTAAAACCATGTTTGTTAATAATTTAACGTTTTTCTTTATTATGTTTTTCTTTATTATGTTTATATACGGCCTCCGTGGTCCCGAGGCAAGACTCTCGACTCACAATCCGAAGGTCGCAGGTTCGAACCCGGCGTGCGCAAATAAATTTTATTTGATTAATTTGTGTTATTTCACAATTTATTCATTTAAAATAATATATGATATATTTGCGGCACGTTCCAGAGTGGAAGATACTAATAGTATCGCCCTGGTGTAAGACCACCATTCAGAATTGAAACGTTGCTTGAAATGGCTTTAGCCGTGTTTAGTGACCAGATCTGAATAGCCAGGTACTTCCCCACCTACCTCTTCCCTATCTCCTCCCCCCCCCCCCCCACTACCTTCAGCCTCACAACATACCCCAATTGGGGATGCCATAGTCTCACTGGCTCCAGACGGGAGCAGTTGGGACTCTTGTGCGGTATTTCATGTAAAAAAATATATTTTTTTCTTTGTCATTTAATAAGTTGAGTAGGTAAAAATACGAAACCAATATTTTTTAACATAATGGAACTTAATTGGCCTACAACATATGAATTTTATTGTTATAATCATTTTTCTGTACGACTGTTTGTTTCCTCAATAAAAAGAAATAAAAATAAAAATAAATAATTTTTTACACGCTTTCTTCACTTACGCCGTTAAGATTCCCACATCAGTTGTCTTCTTCTTCTTTTCTTTGATAAAGCAAATTCAACAGTAGGTCTGTCCAATACACGGGTCGCGAGTCGCAATTTGTGTACACGGCTCCTTTACTTGCGTCATTAAGATTCTGAATATATTTTAGGGTATATTGTCGTCTTAAACAAAGCGTTCCAAATTTTCCCTTCCGTTGCACAAGCCGCCAAGCTAATCGACCATTGCACTCTGTAGACAATTCCACGAGGAGTTCCACGTGTTGCAATATGGTAGGTATCAGGTATTGATAATTCGGTGAGCTCTCTTGTCCACACATTCCTGTCTAATTTCACCGGTCCCCCAAGCGCACTAATGTACATTGCACATCCCGAGTGAAAGTTGTTTCATCTCGAGAAATGTGTAGTTTGATACCCATATCGTGTACTCGCGGCTGATCCGTCAAATTATTCTTTATTAGTACCTGCGTGTGCGCCTTGAACTTTGTTATTGAATTCATATGGGATTAAAATACTTGAAAGATTTCACGGACATATTTTTTCAATGTGATACTGTGACCTTCGTGGCCGAGCGGTTAACCCCTCAGGCTAATTTGTTCGCTTTTGTGTAACAACTCATGGAAATCGCAGTGTCTCGCTTACCACCATGGTGAGAAATATGATTTAAACGGCATTAGAAAATGAAAATGAAACCACGCTTTATATTCAAATCTAAAAGTTAACCATAAAATAATTAAGATATACGCCTTTATGACCGCAATTTGAAAAAAAAAAAAATTAATTATCTTCACATGAAAAGACAAAAATAAAGTGACTAAAATTTGTAATACTTTTGCAATAAAATATATGTGTGTATTTATTTTTTGACGTGACAACGTCTTATAAATCGATGAACGCCGGCAGCACTCACTAAAAATTATGACTCATTGTCACGTTGTCACGTTCCGCCTGAGCCGAGCGTGCTAGCGAGATTGCGGAACAACATAGAGAGGCACGATCGGCCTAAGCGTTCGGCGAGAGCGCGGAACAAGCGATAAAGAGGCACGATCAGCCTAAGCATTCGGCTTGTGACTGTAAATTTCAATGTAAAAGTTTTCTTGTGACGTTATCCGTAAACCGACTTTACAGACAACCAAATTATTTTTGTTATCAGTAATTTTACCGTACGATGAGCCATTTTTAAAACTTTTTTATGTTTGCATTCAAAATTTGTATTTTTTTAATGTTTATTTTTAATAATAAAATTTAAAAGCGTATTTTGTCATTTTTCAAAAACAGTTTTTAGTTTTCGGATACGTTCAGAAATATTCCATTTCAATAAATTTTATTGCAAAGCGGAAATATTCTGACTTTCTTGCAGAATATGCTCTAGGCCTGATGGGTTATATTCGCCTGGGGGTCAATGTGTCCAGGAGTAACTGACTTATGAATCTGTCCCTCCCACTGCGGTGCAAGGCGATGTTCCTGCTGGAGAAGGTCTCAAAAGGCCTCACTCAACAAGTCTCTTCCGATCCGGCCTGCCACGCAGTTGGTGGGCAGACGCATCCGTCACTAAGACCCGGATAAATCTCACCCCATCAACCCGGCACCCCTGCTATGTCAACAAACATGGCCAAAACGTTGCCAAACTGTCTTTAAATGATGTTGAGAATGTCGAACGTCAATGCAGAATCGTTAAGATGAAGCTTTACGTGAAATCCTATTGAGATACTATTTAGATTCAACTTTACGACGAATCGGTTTACATTATGAACATCAGAAAATATGCTACGGATAAATTGAAGCTTTTACTAGCTTTTCTATGTATTGGAATTACAATAAAATTATTATTTACATCACAAAAAATATAAGCGTAAACCACTAAAAAAAATGTCTTTGCATGACTTAACTATGAAGTAATATAAGAAACAAGTTTTAAAAAATACCCCTTTATGGCTAAGACTATTTTTGAGGTTTTGTTTGTTTCAACTTTTTTCATTCTTATAAAATTATGCACAAAATAAATAAAAACCACTTTTTCGCTTACTTGCCTCGTGCAAATACGACGCGCGATTTTAAATTTTGTGTGGCATGAGAATCGAAATATTTCTAGCGTTTATATTCCTCTAAAGCACTTGAGTCGCTCTGTTTAATGGCGCATTCTGACAGGCAGAAGTTCTCGTTTTCGGAGCATACAAAAGTACATGGGATCTCCCACGAGTGTACTTGTTAGGGACGTAAAAGTTAACCTCTTTCAAAATGGTGAATTACGTATACTTCCGGAGAAACTTAAAAAATGTTTTTCTGTGGTTTCGAATCAAGCATTTCTGTTAAAAATAAGAATGAATACACGAATGGATTGTATGTATATCCTCTCATATACACTATTCAGGTAACGCATAAATCTCTTTTGTACATTTTCTATATCTAGGATATTGTTTTGTTCAGAAAGGGCCCAAATAATGGAGTTGTATTCCATGATACTGCGAACAAGTGTTTCTTATTTACTTCTTCTTAATTAGGTTCCTCATTGTTGGGGATGGTGACAAGGTTCCTCCACTTCTCTGTCTTACAAACTAATATATTTCTGATTTTTTAACATACTTATTTTGCTTAGACATTATTGAAAAATTTTAAAAAATGATTACTTAAAGTACATAATTTTAGAAATTTATCATTGCTACATTTTGAATGAAATAAAATATCGATATTGAGTTATTAGTTTAAAATGCTAGTAAATAGAATAATCAATCTTTCTCATCGGAACCGCCCTATACTGTTGCAAGGGTACGATAGCAAGACCATCTTTCGGCGAAATTTGAATTTTGGCCGCTAGTTAATTGGACTTTTAACTCTCATTTTCATTTATCATCTTTTTAATATATTCCCTAGCAACGCCGGGTCTGCTTCAATATCCATAACAAAAATAATTGAATACCCGTGTAGCGCATAGACTACAACTTCAGATGTCCATTTCCATCTTTTTGAGTTGCGTCACTAGCGCACCGACAGTGCGCCGCCGGAGCCGGTTTCCAGTCACGCGGGCCGGGCCGGGAATGTAAATCGGACATGCGATACGATACTGCCACAGCGCACTCGAACCGACGGCTGACAGTTACTATTAGCATAGACTAGATAGTCCTACAGCAACCGGACTTTATTTCGCTCACTGATGTTATGCTTTGATTCTTTGTTTAGATCGGTACTTACTCTCAGATTGAATTGCCAGGTAGGTACTTCCCAAAGATATTGAAATATAAAAGACTCCATTTACTCGGAAATAAATACAACTCAATCGACATTTATCGTCACCAATCTGTGTCTAAATTCAAACTCAGTATATTAGAATATTTAAAATAAAGCCATAAATATCAATCAATTTCACCTTTATCAAATTATTAATTATCGCAAAACATGAAATATGTGAATAATAAAGGTAGCTCTAAATAAGAACACAATTAACAACAACCCTCTCGTATTTATTGTTATAAATATAATAACTAACTCACATTGACTTATATTTCTATTTAAATCTTGGTGCCCTAGCAATAATAATATATTAATGATTAAATTAAAATCGATGGTCTCTTCATGTTCACAATAAAAACAAAATTTAATACTTATGTATACAAAGATTACCTTAGTACTTACCTTTTTATCCTCTCTCTTTTGTATTAATATTATCTTGTACTTTTTGTACCATAATTTGTACTATTTTTTACTTTTTTACTATCACACTATACACTTGTTGAACTCATCTGTATAACTTTTCAAGATATTACAACTCATGTATTTTTTATTTATTTTTTTCCATGTGTAGGTACTATTTATCGCTGCGTTAATTTTGCTGAATTCCTGAAAAACTTGCTTTCGAACAATTTATTCACGATCAAGTTAATAATAAAATCAACATAGTAAATACCTACACGTTCCTCAATAACTACTTTTAAAGTATCTTAAGCCCTCTTCTGTTTTACCATTATTACACTACGTAAACTTTTTAACTCCTTTGTACAATTTTAATGATAACGAAACTACATACCTATGTACATATTAAACCTGTTTGTATCCTTAAAGTACAGTTTATAATGTTATATACTTCATGCTTACAATTATACTCCTGAATAACATGTGTAACTTTAATAATGTGATTCTGTAAAAGCCTTCAAGGCGTGTATGAATAAATAAAAAAAATAAAAAAAAATAAGAGATGAGCTATCCGCAGTTTTTAATGGGTTGGACTGTGTTTCCTGGCGTCGCCGATATTGTTAACCAATACTACTGCACACCTTCAAAATATTAACTAAATTAAGAATTCTTTCCATATTCAAACTATGCCCATTAGGTAGTAGTCCGCCGACGGTCGGGCGGCTATCACACCACATCAATTTGGGAGGCGGGAATGGGTACCGCCGCCCCGAGAACCTTAATTGGATTACCAACACCTCTGCCATAGGTCACCCCAGGTGGTTCGCTACGTTTGGTGATTTAGCATGGGTGCCCGGGTTCATGGGGTGAGGTTTGTCTAGGTCTTGGAGGCGGAAGACCAGGACAGACTGAACCCCAGATTCCTAGCCACCCCTTAAACCCCTTTCCTTCCCAGAACTCTCCTCCCCTTCCTTTCCTTAAAAAACCCTCCACACAACATCCTGTGTGGGGCTCATGTAAAAAAAATAATCATATTTCTCACTGTGATAGTAAGGGAGGTGCAACCATTTCTATGAGACCTAAAAGACTCAACATCTTTTTGCGTCAAATAGACTTAATTTTTTGTGCATTATTTAACAATTTCAAACGTAAAAGATATTCAGTTCGATTTCAAAAATACCGTTAAAAATAAGTATCAAAGGAATTAATATACAGTGTGATTTTTTGTACTTCTGCGCTGGTATATACAGTAAATAGAGAAGCAGATTTTTCCTTGATGCATTTGAATGAAAATATATTTTATTCTTTTATTATTCAGCAGTACATCCTCTCTGCACATCCCTACGGGGTCACTTAGTTATATTTTGTGTAGTTAGGTATAACGTATTTTGCCTAAAGCGACTGCACATTGTATACAATTGCGTCGGGGGACCAATTTTTAGCGTATCAGCTGTGGTACTACTTACAGAATCAAGAGTGGTCAACTTTTGTACCACAGCGCCAATCCCACGTAATTTATGCCATTGGCTACACCATCGTTGAACTGTCGTAGTAACATGGACATAATAAGCATTAGGTAGTACCTTTATTGGAACACCTGCAGCGTTGTACATTATTATGCAGGTATTATTATAAATGTATTACGATTATTGACGTACAGTATGGAAACATGACACAGTGGTTAGCGCATTTGCCCGGAAAGCGAAAGGTCCTGGGTCCCAGGATGCAAATTCTTTTGCTGATTTTTCTGTTTCCAGATTTTCGATTGAGTTTCGCTAATATTGTCTTCATTTAATTAAATATGTAAATATTAATTTGATAAGGCGTTCTTTAGAGTGTGGTGACTATATTATTATTTTTTGTGTTGTGTTGTTTTTTTTCATTAGCTTTACACGAGACTCTGAGGAAAATAATTCAGCTCAGGGCATATGTCATCTTTAGGGATGCTTTGTGGAAGTTATTTTAAGGGAAGGAAGGAGAGGGAGGAAGTTCTGGGAAGGAAAAGGATAGGGATTGGTGGGAATCTGGGGTTCAGTTTGTCGGAGTGCCGGATGTATGAATCCATCTCTCCCACTGCGATGCAATGCGATGTTCCGAGAGATTACGACTTGAGAAGTCGAAGGAACTCCCTCAACCATTCTCTCCAGATCCGGCCTGCCGTGCAGCTGGTTGGCAGTTGCATCGGCCGCCACGACCTGAACAAAACTTACCCCATGAACTCAAGTACACTCACAAGTATACTTTTCCTCCTGATGATGTGAACATTGTTCATGAAACATGTAGAGTGTGTATAAAAAAAGTGATGCATACAAAGTTATTTGTCTTTTAATAAAATAAATAATGCCATCACAAAAGTGAAAACCTTTCAGAGGAAGTTTTCTCCGAAAAATTAAGTCTCTTTTACCTATTAGGTACACTCTGTACATAAAAGTTTTTTTAGAAATTGAACAGCTATCATTAGTCCAAAGTTTAATAAATCAGGTATCAATTAGGGTATTAATTTGCTTCGAAAGTTCATCAATCAGCAGCAATCTACTTGTCATGGTTTGCCAAGCCAGAGCATCTGTTATGCCGTCTGCTATCAGATATAACAGGTCGTTTCATATACAAGGTGTTAAGGCGACACTCTTGAAACGCACGGCGCTGAAAAAGAAGAAGATGCAGAGATATGTAATTAAGAATGTTGGACAGAGCGCGCTAATATTTTAAGTCGTACAATAGCAGCAAAAATTGCGAAAAGGCTTAATAAAACATGACTCGTTTAAAATAGAGCAAAAATCTCATGGAACGTATCTTAAGTATCATTTAAAGAAACATTGTGAATTTTTTCACAAATATAACTTGTAAAATAAAAGAAATAGACTTGTTTAAAATAATTTTCGGAGCATACTTTGCGATTTTTTTCTATCGAGGGAATTTCATATAATTTGCGTTTCGGCGTGGAACGTATCTAGATATTATCTTCAAAAATAACATATTTTTTTAAGAGCTTAAAAACTTCAAATGTTTAAGGGAGATATGTAAGAAATCGGTCGAAATACGAATAGTAGACCCTTAAGAGGAACGTATGCGCTGCCCATTTCGACCATTTTCATACAAATCTTAAATTTGGATTTGAGATCAAAATACCCAACAAAACTGAATAATTATTTTTGTAATCAAAAGGTTTATCAAATGTCTAGTACGGATGTGAGCTACTTAATTTATTTTTGCTTTAAATTATAAGATAAAGGTCATTAAAGATTTTAGTGTTTCATGATTTTAGAGGCAACTTGGAAAATTATTTGTAAGTAAATGAAAAACATTAAAAAAATAATTTCACTATGTTTATTGTACAAATACAATGAAAAATTAAATAAAAATAAAACTTCTTCAAACACAGCAAACTTATTTTGTGGCACCATTTTAATTCAACTAGTTAGTAAACCCTGAAGAAGTGAGCTTAGCTCACGAAACATGTTGGTTATGTAAACAAAAAAAGTGGTAAAAATTAAGTTTATAATTAATTTAGAATTAAAAAATAAAATATTGTTAAATATGCATTTTTTGGGTAGTAATTTTAATGTACAAACATTTTTGTTCCGCCGTTAATACGTAATTTGTATTTTAAGTTTACACATATCAAAATGATTTTTTTTTCTTAATTTAATAAGATAGTCAGTTATATTATTTTGTGAAAGTCTCAAAAGACAGTTTTTTTTTTACATTTGATCCACACAGGAGGCCATGAGGATAATAATTATCTTCAGGGTCTATGACATCTTTGGGGATGCTGTTTGGGGGGTCTTTTTAGAAAATGAAGGATTGGAAGTTCTGATAAAGAAAAAGGAATGAGGGTTGGGTAGAAATCTGGGGGTCAATGAGTCAGGAGTAACTGACTTATGAATCTGAACCTCCCATTATGGTGATGTTCCTGCTGGAGAAGTTCTCAAAAGGTCTCCCTCAACCAGTCTCTCCCGATCCGGCCTGCCACGCAGTTGGTGGGCAGACGCATCCGCCGCCAAGACCCGGACGAACCTCACCCCACCTGTTAAATCACCAAATGTAGCCAAAACGTTGCCAAACTGTCTTTGAGTGATGTAGAAAATGTCGATTGTCAATGCAGAATCGTTAACCGCTGGAGCGCTTTTTGCCACAATATGGCACTAACTAAAAAATCTCGGATTGCTCTGCTGCCAATTTTGGCAAATTTTCCCTTATTTGTAAGTAATTAGGTAGAAGTTTACGATTTTATAATATTTTTTTTATAAATACTACGAATATATGATAATCGACAAAAGATAGGTGAATTCATTGGCTATATAGAACCATAATCAGTTTTTATGTCTCCATATTAAAATTCGGAGGTATTTTTTTTTTTAATGTGGGAAAATATTCAAAATGATTCCAAAAAAATGTCGAGCAATCGGAGAAAAAAAATTAAATTGCGTTGTCGCTCCAGTGGTCAAGCAGTTGAGTCGCTCTGTTTAATGGCACATTCTGATAGGCAGAAGTCCTCACTTTCGAAGCACAAAAAGTGCAAGCTATTAGCTTGCTTTGTGATGAATTTTATTGTATCTACGAAGTTTAAAAACATATATTTTAACCAAGGTAAGTTTTGTTTCGCCTTATTTTGAGCTCCAAAGTGATATTTTGTTGACTTGGCAATAATTTCCAAGTTTTATCCGTGTGACGAGTGACCAGTAAGTGAGATGAAGAGGACTTTTTGGACTGAGTTAATATTTAGTTAGCTCTCCGTTTGCTAATTGATTTTGATTGTGCAGCGGTCATCGATGCTACCGGTTCGACGCCCATCGGAATGCAAAATGGTGTTTCCTTGATATTTATCCAATTTTTTGCTTTTTTTAAGTATCATCTCAGGGTGCTTTCAAAAACTAATAATCAACGGGTATAATAACAATCAATAAAATAGTTTCTTTTTCTACTTAAATAACACAAGAATTTTATCAAGAAATCATGGAACCGTATATCTTCAATTATTATATATATTATCGTTAGACCACGGCCGGCGTGGTCTAGGGGTAAGGCTCTTGACTCGCAATCCGAAGGTCGCGGGATCGAATCCCGGGGTGGCAAATAAATTTTATTTGATTAATTTGTGTTATTTCACAATTAAATTATTTAAAATAATATGTAGTATATTTGCGGAACGTTCCAGAGTGGAAGATACTCTCAGTATCGCCCTGGTGTATGACCATTCAGAATTGAAAAGTTGCTTAAAATCGCTTTAGCCGTGTTTGGTGATCAGATCTGAATAGCCAAGTACTTCCCCCGCCTTCCTCTTCCCCATCTCCTTCCTTCTCCTCCTCACTACTTTCAGCCTCACAACATACCCCAATTGGGGATGTCATGGTCTCACTGGCTCCAGACGGGAGCAGTTGGGACTCTTATGCGGTATTCATATAAAAAAAAACACCGCCCGCTTGCCAACCCGCTGCCTGAATTGAATCATTGAATTTCTCGGCTTTTCTCTACCAAAATATGCATGTATTGTATATATATAAACCTTCCTCTTGAATCACTCTGTCTTTTGGTAAAACCGCACGAAAATCCGTTGCGCAGTTTAAAAGATCTACTAAGCGTATAGACAGTGGAAGCGACTTTATTTTATACTATGTAAAGATTTACCTAATAAAATGAAAATGTGTGTATTTTTTTTTTCGTCACCTGTAATTTTAGTTAAACGTAAGGTGAGCAATTTTTAAAACTTTTATGTCTGCATTCAAAAATTTCGTATTTCCAAAATTATACATTAATTTCGAATTATAATATACCAGCATTTACTCGCGGCTTCGCTCGCATGGTATTAGGAGAAATGACTGTAGCGCTTGCACTTATCAATCATCCCCCCTCCCCCACTCCCGCATTCCATACATTCATTTCCGGTACATTCAGTTTTCACACAGCTCGCGCGCCACCTAAATTTCATAATGCTAGAGCTCAAAAAAAAAGAATTATCCAATTTGGTGCAGTCGTTCGGAATTTATGCGCGTACAAACATTTCGGAGATTTATTTTTATTTAATTATGTGGAAGTTTGTAAATATAACAAAACATAACACTATTTATTACAGTCTTTACAATCGTTACGAATTATATTTTTAATGTACGAACTCTCATCTGACCTTTTTTCCAAAACATAAGCTTGTCCAAAATAAAACAAAACATATTCTAATATTTGAATTTCCTGGAGCAGCAGCCGACCAGTAGTAGGTAGGGGGCTGAGTACCTACCAGCATAGAGCCCACAGATATGTCAACATCGCTTCCATGGCAACGATTTGTTTTCTGGCGTTAGCAATAACTCGCTTTTGTTAGCGACAGAAAACGTATGATAAATATAACATATCAATATTTATAACTTCGTAACGCCAGAGCTTTCCATTATATACAGCCTACAATACTTGCATACAATGTAGCTTTCTATTGGTGAAAGAATTTTTAAAATCGTTTTATTGTTTTATGCGTGAAAGCGTAACAAACAAACACACGCAGTTTCGCATTTATAATATTTATAGTGTAGATTATTTTTAGCGCATTTCACCACCTTTCAAAAACAGTTTTTAATTTTCGGGTGCGTTCAGAAATATTCCGCTTATATCGATTTTATTGCAAAACAAAAATATTTCCGACATAATAGGCCGAGGTCCGACGGGTATATTACGATGTAAAGGTTTAATGGGTTCGTTAACATAATGAAAGAATAGTTGTGTAACCTCCGCTAATGATAAATATTTTTTTTACTTTGTCCTTAATGTCTTTTTTACATGATGACGCGTGTATTTTGTACCCACGAATGATGATCAATTTATTTCTTCTTTGTACGAAAAAAAAAACACCGTCATCGATAGATACCTATTATTGGAAACATATTGGAAAAATAATCTTCATGAATTTTTTACGTTTTTTTTTATTCCGATGGATTTTAGCTCAACACTTTGTAAAAGGGAACATTTTAAACATAGTATTATTTTAATTGTGTTTACAACGAAATGTTCCCTTTTTGCTTAATGTTCTTCGCTGACGTAAGTTTTACGTGTGGTATCAACCAGTTGTAGGCCGTTCCCAAGGCGATTTTTAGTGTTATAGGAGGCTTTTCATAAAAAGAAACAGAATATATTTTTTTTAATTTCTTTTTTATGAATATCGTACAAGAGTCCCAACTGCTCCCGTCTGGAGTCATTGAGACTATGGCATCCTCAATTAGGGTATGTTGTGAGGCTTAAGGTAGTGGGAAGGGGATGGAGACCGGGAAGAGGAAAGTGGGGAAGGAAGTACCTGTCCGTTCAGATCTGGTCACCAAACACTTTTTTTTTTACATGAGCTCCACACAGGAGGCCCTAAGGAAAATAATTTCTCACAGGGCCTATGTCATCTTTGGGGATGCTGTGTGGAGGGTTTTTTTTTTAGGAAAGGAAGGGGAAGAGAGTTCTGGGAAGGAAAAGGGTTTAAGGGGTGGATAGGAATCTGGAGTTCAGTGTGTCCTGGTCATCCACCTCCAAGACCTAGACAAACCTCACCCAATGAACCCAGGCACCTCTGCTAAATCATCAAACGTAGCGAACCTATTGGGGCTAAAGCCATTTCAAGCAACGTTTCAATTCTGAATGGTGGTCTTACACCAGGGCGATACTGAGAGTATCTTCCACTCTGGAACGTGCCGCAAATATACTATATATTATTTTAAATGAATTAATTGTGAAATAACACAAATTCAAATAAAATTTATTTAGCTTTCCATTGATAACATTAAGTTTATTTATAATTAGTTTTTAGTAAACCCCGAGGAAGAGAGCATTGCTCTTGAAACATGTCGGTTTTATAGACATTAAAAGTGGTTAAAACAAAGAATCTTTTAATTTTGGATTAAAATACATTTCTTAAGGCGCCGCTCCCCCGCTCAAAAAGAAGAAGATGGAGAGATATGTAATTACGCATGTTGGACAGAGCGCGCTAATATTTTAAATGATAAATTTAAATGATAAATTGAAGCGAAAATTGTGAATATGTTTAATGAAACATGACTTGTTTAAAATAGAGCAAAAATCTCGTGGAAGGTATCTTAAGTTTCATTTAAAGAAACATTGTGATTTTTTTTATAACTGTTAACTTGTAAAATAATAGAAACAGACGTGTTTTTAATCATTTTCGGAGCATACTTTGCGATTTTTTTCTATCGAGGGAATTTGGTATAATTAGCTTTTCGCCGTGGAACGTATCTAGATATTATCTTAAAAAATAACGTATATTTTTAAGAGCTTAAAAACTTCAAATGTTCAAGGGAGATATGTAAGAAATCGGTAGAAATTCGGGTAGCGTCGGCTTAATTTCCATTTTTTAATAGTTTTCATATTTAAATTGTGAGGGAGGCGGTACGGGTATCGCCGCACTTATTGGAAACTATTTATTGGATAACCAACACGTTTTCCACAGGTCACTCCAAGTGATTCGCTAGGTTTGTGACGTAGCAAGGGAGTCCCGATTTATGGGATGCGGTTTGTCTAGGTCTTGACGGAGGTTGAATCTGCACACTAACTGTGTGGCAGGCCGGATCAGGAGAGACTGGTTGAAGAAGACCCTTTATTCTCTGCAGCAGGACTCTTTCGACCCAGCGCTTTGTGCCCCAGTTGGAGGGATGGATTCATACGCCCCTCACTCCTGGATACAATGAATCCCAACTTCTTACCCCCCATCATACTTTTTTCATTTCCAGAACTTCCTCTCCTTCCTTTCTTTAAAACAGTTCCATGACAGTTGATCCGCCGGCAATTGGTTCCCCGGCGTACTTGTAAACAATTTGCAGTCGCTTTAGGGAAATACGGTGTACCTAATTACACAAAATATAACTAAGTGACCCCGTAGGGATGTGCAGAGAGGATGTACCGTCGAATAACAAAATAATAAAACATATTTTCATTCAAATGCATTAAGGAAAAATATAAAAAAAGTTTTTAAATCATTACAAAAACTCTTACGAAACTGTCAAAAATGTCACAATTTTAGCGCCTCCGTACATGGAGCTACTTACAAACTATTCGAGCCTGATGCGCGTAGCACGCACACCGCTCGTGGGTACCCGCCATACAATTTTGCTGGTGTTAGTACACGGCGCTGCGCGACGGATGTCAGGTTGAAGTCGGTAGCGCGCTAACGACGGTGCTGGTAGCGCGCTACGCGTTGTAGCATTCGTGTCTGCTACTTTCGTTTGACGTTTGACAGAAATGGTGTCTGAACATGAAAGTAATGTTAGATTTGTTCTGGAAGTGAATAAAAATGCGTGTTTACATAACTTTACATTACCAGAATACGCAAGAAAGGATTTAGTGAAGAAGGCATAGATTAATGTTGGAAAAAAAGTCATTTGACATCGTTCGACATCGTGTTAACTCCACGGCTGCACGTGAAAAATGACCAAGTTCAGTATAATTCGGGTAGTGCCGTGTACGGAAACCAGCTTTAAAAAGTAGTACATCTGCAGGGTACTTGTGGTTGTGTCCCAATCACGTAGTTTGTAAGTATCTCCATGAACGGAGGGCCTTAGAATGACATTTTGCAATTCATTGATTGTTCAACCAAAATTCAATTTTCAAATAAACTCTTAAAATTAATGAATTCACTAGAAGTTCCCGCATATAGTACTTAACCAAAATCGAATATTTTGAATCTAAATAAGAATTATAGGTATTTTAAATAGGTACCTACGTTAAGTACCAAATTTGATTGATTATTCTCATAATATGCAAAAACAAATGTTTGTATTACATGAAAAATGTGACGTGAAAAACGCGAGCTGTTTGAAAACTCAATGTACCGGGACTGAATATGTGGATCGCGGGAGAGAGGAGGGAAACGCGGAACGGGGAAGCGGGAAGGCGGGGAAGTTGGAGGGGGAAGGGGTGGCAGAAGGGATACTGTAGGAATGGAAAGGACACGCAGAGAGAAACGATTTCTTTATTAAGGCGGTACACAACCCTATCAATAATTTCATTAATTAATTATTATTAATAATTTTTGTTTGTTCAAAACTCACATTTCAATAATTTCAGGCGAAACCGTAACTAAAATAACTTTTTTATCCCAACAGACTCCAGGGGATGTAAGTTCTTTATATTTAAAATTAATAAAAACAATACCTTACCATTAACATATTTTCAACTACAAAGTTAGCGGTGAGCACCAGATTTTATTTTTCTTGACGTTGAATTAATAACTTCGGGAGGGATTCATAAAGAAACATCTTAAATATTTGTATCACGTTCTTCAGTATTAATTGAAATGAACGCGGCGGAAAGGTCGAATCTCCAGGCCCGCTACGGCAAATTCGACCGTGCGTTCGTCTAATACGCCGTGCCGCGGGTCTAAATTTGTTTACACGCTTTCTTCACTTACGTCGTTAAGATTCCAACATTATTTGCCTTCTTCTTGTTTTCTTTGATAGAGCAAATTCGACAGTAGGTCCGTCCAATACACGGGTCGCGAGTCGCAATTTGTGTACACGGCTCCTTTACTTACATCATTAAGATTCTGAATATATTTTAGGGTATATTGTCGTCTTAAGTGGCATTGCAACGCGTGCCGGAAACTTGCTAGTAATAAATAAAGCCTACAATTATCCTACTCCTGATAATCAGCATTCGTCTCATTCTTTCGAAGTTTATTTTCTGAATGTTTCACATCTACCGCGTGTGAATTACACCCATGATTTTTTTTAAATAATTTTATTTTCTGCGAAGTAGATTTTACGTCATGGCCAGTGACAACAGCATTTACTTGCTTTCGCTTGCATCTTGTTTTAAAATTAACACTTTTCCCGAGAGAGGTCACCTAACAACTAGTAACATTGACTGGAATAGTTAGCACCTGCACTAGGACACCGCGTGACAGGTGACCTGAATAAAAAAAGATCGATAAAGCAGAAGAAAAACTTCTAATTATTACCCGATTAAGACCCGTCAGAAGACGATTGGTCTGAGATTAAGCCGCCGCTATCCGAATTCGACCGATTTCTTACATATCTCCCTTAAACATTTGAAGTTTTTAAGCTCTTAAAAAAATATATGTTATTTTTAAAGATAATATCGAGATACGTTCCACGCCGAAACGCAAATTATATGAAATTCCCTCGATAGAAAAAAATCGCAAAGTATGCTCCGAAAATTATTTAAAACAAGTCTTTTTCTATTATTTTACAAGTTATATTTGTGAAAAAATTTACAATGTTTGTTTAAATGATACTTAAGATACGTTCCACGAGATTTTTGCTCTATTTTAAACGAGTCATGTTTTATTAAGCATTTTCGCAATTTTCGCTTCAATTTTATCGTTTTAAATATTAGCGCGCTCTCTCCAACATTCTTTATTACATTTTCGAGACACGAGTCGTGTTTTATTAAGCTTTTTCGCAATTTTCGCTGCAATTTTATCACTTAAAATATTAGCGCGCTCTGTCCAACAGTCGTCATATCATATCTCTCCATCTTCTTCTTTTTCAGCCGAGAAGCGCCGCCTTAAGGGGAGCCGGTGGTCTAGCCCCCGTAAATTCGACGAGCTTTTACGATTTAAAAAAAAAAAGCAGTGAGGAATGCTATTCAAACTTAATAGATATATTAAATCTATTTAATAGTGTACAAACATATTATAATAAAAACAAACAAAAAAATCTAAGTAGTTAAGGAACTGCGCTGAAGTTGTCCTCATAAATACGGACCTTGGTGGTGGGTCAAGTTTTGGCTCTTTCACTTATCCGTAAAAAAAAACAATTTTATCCGTATGAGTTTAGTTATCGCAGGAACTAAATAAATGAAATAGGAATATTTTTTTTTTTTAAATGGCAAAAAACGCGTTGTTGAATTTTAAATACAGAAATTTGAGACGATCGGCCGAGTAGTTTTTTTTTTGCCTCACAGACGTACAGACATCTTGTAGACAATAAATTATTGTTCAACAATAGTAAAATGCGACAAAAATAATACAGACATCCTGTAAAGACAATAAATTATTGTTAAAAAATAGTTAAATGCGACAAAAATAATACAGACGTCCTATAAAGACAATAAATTATTGTTAAAAAATAGTAAAATGGGACAAAATACAGACGTCATGTAAAGTTAGGTTAGGTTAGGTTAGGTTTTAGATATTTTAGTTAGGTTAGATATTTTGTTGGTGGATGTTTTGTCCGTACGATATTTTGTCGGGGATGAAAACGCACATTACCGAGGTCTGGTATCTAAACGGAATATAAGCGCTAGAAATATTTCGATTCTTACGCTTTCAAAATTTAGAATCAAGCGTCTTATTTGCACGAGGCAAGTAAGCGAAAAAGTGGTTTTTATTTATTTTTTTAATAATTTTATAAGAATGAAAAAAAGTTAGAACATACAAAACCTCAAAAATAGTCTCAGCCATAAAGGTGTATATTTTTTTAAAATTGTTTCTTATATTTCTTAGGTAAGTCATGAAAAAACATTTTTTTAGTGGTTTACGCTTATATTTTTTGTTATGTAGATAATAATTTTATTGTGATTCCAATACATAGAAAAGCTAGTAAAAGCTTCAATTTATCCGAAGCATATTTTTTGATGTTCATAATGTAAACCGATTCGTCGTAAAGATTAATCTAAATAGGATTTCACGTATAACTTCATCAAATGATTTACCTCTAAAGTAGTATGCTTTCCTTTTGATTCCTGTTCTCCGCTAGGCGCCAGTTCAGTCCGACATCGGCAGTAGCATTCTGGTATTTACCAGGTGATTTCTAGGTACACTGATCGACTGGTACGGTAACCAGTATGATCCACAGGTAGGTGGTACATCTGCCATTACATTTCCTACTGTTAGTTCATTCATCGACCACGCGCGCGCCGAACCGCACGTCTCTTAACCGGACAACCAAACGACTAAAGTTATTTCATACTTCGGTTCCGACTTCCGACTGTCTTTTGACGCCTGCTGATGGCTGATAGCATCGTCAGTAATCAATTCATAGATCTTTCTAGGACGCGAATTGAAACAGAAAAATTATGTGTTTGTTAAATTTTTAACGATTGATAAGTGCGTTGTATCTTTTGTTTTTACAATTTTTAGTCTACAGTGAGTTTTAAAATACGTGCGTCAGTTTTTCTCGTGTGAAAGGAATGATTAATAATTGTGTTTTTCTCGAATTTAAAAAGTGATCAGTGAGTTTTTTTTTTGAGCGATTGGACCAAATACTTATAATATGGTGACTTTTAAGTATTGCTTTTTTGTTTTTATTTTGTGGAAAGTGTCGTATTGAGTAAATAAGCTAATAGGAAGAAGAGGTTTTGTCCGAACAAACGTATTCCTCAATTTCCTTTCTTGACTTTGACATTCGTGCAATTATTTTTATTATTATAGCTTTTCCCCGCGGCTTCGCTCGCATGGTATTAGGGGAAATTACTGTAGCGCTTGGACTTATCAATTATCCCACCCACTCCCGCATTCCATACATTCAGTTTTCAAACGGCTCGCTTTCCACCTAAATTTCATAATGCTAGAGCTCAAAGAAAAAAGAACTATCCAATTTGGTGCAGTCGTTCGAAATTCATGCGCTTACAAACGTTTCGGAGATTTATTTTTGTTTAAATATGTGGAAGTTAGTAAATATAATAAAAAATATCACTATTTATTATACAGTCTTTATAATCGTTACGAATTATGTTTTTAGTGTAGGAACTCTCATCTGACATTTATTCCAAAACATAAGCTTGTAAAAAAAAACAAAACATATTCTAATATTTGAATTTTCTGGAGCAGCAGACGACCAGTAGGTAGAGGGCTGAGTACCTACCAGCATAGAGCCCACAAATATATCAACATTGTTTCCATGGCGACGATTTGTTTTCTGGCGTTAGAAATAACTCGCTTTTGTTAGCGACAGAAAACGTATAACAAATATAATATATTAATAAATTTCATAACGCCAGAGCTTACCATTATATACAGCCTATAGTCCTCGCATATAATTAAGCTTTCTATTGTTGAAAGAATTTTTAAAATCGATTTATTGTTTTATGCGTGAAAGCGTAGCAAACAAACTCGAGCAGTTTCGCATTTATAATATTAGTATGTATAATAAGGAATATTTTTTATTCAAACAGTAAGATTTAGCATTATTATCACGAAAAGCTAGTATTTACGTCGGGGGAGAAGAAAAATTGTCATTCAAGAAAAAAATACTTATTTTTAATACTCAATTTATTCGTGGTGGAATTCCATTATTATGATAATACATTTGAAACAATTTAAAACTTAAATAGAAAAATATTTTAAATTGTTTCAATATATTTTTTAGTAATTTGTATTAAGTGAGGTTAAATTACTGTGTTTCATTACATTGATGTTTTGTTATAATTTACATGCCTGATTTAAGTTTTTAAGTTTCTTAAAATATTATTTTTTTAAGATAATATGTTTACATTTGTCGAGTTGAAACGGTAATTATATAAAATCCCTCGATAGAAAAAAATCGCGTAGTACGCTCCGAAAATTATTAAAAACACATTCTGTTCTGTTATTATAGGTATGAAAAATTTATTAAATAATTGCACCATTTATCGTAATAATATTATTTAATATATATTGTTTAATAATATTGTTTTAATATTAGCGCGCTCCCTCTAACATTCGTGTTACATATCTCCCTTTTGAGGAATACTAACGCTAGAAATATTTCGATTTTCATGCTTTCAAAATTTTAAATCGAGCGTCTTATTTGCACGAGGCAAGTAAGCGAAAAAGTGGTTTTTATTTATTTTTGGCATAATTTTATAAGAATGAAAAAAATTTTGAACATACAAAACCTCAAAAATAGTCTTAGCCATAAATGGGTATTTTAAAAAAATGGTTTCTTATGTTACTTCGTAGTTAAGTCATGCAAAAACATTTTTTTTAGTGGTTTACGTTTAAATTTTTTGTTATGTAAATAATAATTTTATTGTAATTCTAATACATAGAAAAGCTATTAAAAGCTTCAATTTATCCGTAGCATATTTTTTTATGTTCATAATGTAAACCGATTCGTCGTAAATATGAATCTAAATAGGATTTCACGTGTAGCTTCTTCTTAACCCATCTTCCTCTTTTTGAACGCTTACTACGGAGCCTTAATACGCACAAATTATTTAAATACTTCGTTTCAACTTAATTACTACAAGAAACAACTAATTACGTCGGGGAGACGTAAGACGCATTAAAAATTTCAATCAAAGTTCAAAATTTCCCGTGTTTCGACGACAAGTTTTCTTGTTACTATATTGTGACGTTTGCCAGAAGGTTCCGTTTCAATCTAAATACGCATAAATTATTTTAATATCCCAAACTAAGAACCTAATAACCTATTTGTGCGTGATGAAACGAAGTTTTAATTAAATAACTTTGGAATATTTAGCAATAAGCGGATTTTTTTAAATATTAACCCCACACAGGAGGCTCATATTTTTCATAGTACACTCTTTCTAGTCTAAGAATCATCATCATCATCATCTTCATCCCCTTATCCTAATCGGGTCGGGGACCCATTGCATCGACAAGGCTCCTCCATACGTCCCTGTCTTGCGCTGACTGATCGGCCTCCGTTCATGGCAGTCCCATCCTCTCCTCAAACAGTTTCTGGAGTTGCCTCGCCCAGCTGTGTCTGGGGCGCGCCTCTGGACGTCTACCCTCTGGAATCGCACTTAGTATCTTCCTCGGAATTCGGTCATCAGGCATTCTTAGTACATGCCCAAGACACCTCAGTTGCGATTTTTCTATGAAGAGTAGCAGTGGTTCAATATTTAGATCGTCTCCGATCGTCGAGTTTCTTATGTGATCCCATTTCGTAACCCCTGCTACTCCTCTCAAGTACCTTATTTCGGCAGCTTCGACTCTAGAGCGCTTTCGTTCGCTTAGCATCCATATCTGGTGGTACGTATCGGATATTTTGTTATTTATACAAAAAAATCACCATATTTTCGAACCCTGCTAAATACATAATAAGATGCTGCGAGAAGTGAACATCGTACACCTGTTGAACAGTTCAGGTACAGTTATGGGTACACCCGAAATTGGCAGTCATTTAGGTCACGGGTAAGTGACAAAATAGTGGAATTTCATTCGATACAAGTTGTCAAACCAGTCCGTCCACTACGTGAAGCTACGAGATCTGGCCTTTGTCGAACGAACATCTACGTGGGCTTTACTTAATTTTAATTACTCTGCCGGAACTGTTATTCGTGTTAATATAAAAAAAAAATGCTAAGAATAACTCTGCCTCTTAACCTCTACAGTCTTTTTGTTCGGTTTTTCGGAACAACTCACATATCCCTCACTGGTTCGGCGACTTTTCAACCCGCGACAATATATCCCCGACAAAATATCCCCGACAAAATATCCACGACAAAATATCCCCAACAAAATATCCCCGACAAAATATCCCCAACAAAATATCCCCGACAAAATATCCCCAACAAAACATCCCCGATAAAATATCCCCGATAAAATATTCCCGACAAAATATCCCCGACAAAGACAAAATATCCCCTACAAAATATTCCCGACAAAATATCCCCGACAAAATATCCACGACAAAATATCCCCAACAAAATATCCCCGACAAAATATCCCCAACAAAATATCCCCGACAAAATATCCCCAACAAAATATCCCCGACAAAATATCCCCAACAAAACATCCCCGATAAAATATCCCCGATAAAATATTCCCGACAAAATATCCCCGACAAAGACAAAATATCCCCTACAAAATATTCCCGACAAAATATCCCCGACAAAATATCCACGACAAAATATCCCCAACAAAATATCCCCGACAAAATATCCCCAACAAAATATCCCCAACAAAATATCCCCAACAAAATATCCCCGACAAAATATCCCCAACAAAATATCCCCGACAAAATATTCCCGACAAAATATTCCCGACAAAATATCTCCGACAAAGACAAAATATCCCCTACAAAATATTCCCGACAAAATATCCCCGACAAAATGTCCACGACAAAATATCCCCTACAAAATATTCCCGATAAAATATTCCCGACAAAATAACCCCGACCAAATATCCCCGATAAAATATCCCCGACAAAATGTCCACGACAAAATATACCCGACAAAATATCCCCTACAAAATATCCCCGACAAAATATCCCCGGTAAAAATATCCCGGACAAAATGTCCACGACAAAATATACCCGACAAAATATCCCCGACAAAATATCCCCGGCAAAAATATCCCGGACAAAATATCCCCGTCAAAATATCCTACGGAAAAAACTTCCCCCCCAACAAAATATCTACTAAAACCTAACCTAACAAATAAACAGGACAAAAATAATACAGCTATCCTGTAAAGACAATAAATTATTGTTCAAAAATGGTAAAATGTAAAATAAGGTTAGTTTAATTTAGGTTGGGTTTTAGTAGATCCCAAAGGATTGGATTTCCCAAAGCAGACTTGCGTGGGACCGTGGATTTATAGTATTGTATTGGAACTGAGTACCCGTGAAATAAATAAATATTTTATTGCTATCTCATTCTCGCAGGCTAAATTCTATAGACGTATGTGATTGTCTCTTTTTCGATTGTGTCGCTCGCTTCCGTTTCATCGAGTTTAAAATCACAACGGTGCTAAAGAAGTTTTCACTTTAAAAATAATTTGCGTATAAAGGCATCAATATTAGAGTAAACCCCGCACTACTGAAATAATTAAAATCGCACCATGTTAGTTAAATTGCCCCGTCCGGTGACTGGGCCATGTAAGATAATCTGTCTTCCGGCACCACTCCACTTCAAATTTAACCCCTCAGGCCTCGGGTATATTTTGTCGGAAGGTCAAAATATTTCTGTTTTCTGCAATAAAATCCAAATAAATGGAATATTTCTTTTTTTTTTTTACATGTATACCGCACAAGAGTCCCAACTGCTCCCGTCTGGAGCCAGTGAGACTATGGCATCCCCAATTGGCGTATGTTGTGAGGCTGAAGGTGGTGGGGAGGGGAAGGAGATGGGGAAGAGGAAGGTGGGAAGTACCTGGCTATTCAGATCTGGTCACTAAACACGGCTAAAGCCATTTCAAGCAACGTTTCAATTCTGAACGGTGGTCTTACACCAGGGCGATACTGAGAGTATCTTCCACTCTGTTGCTCTCTTATTTCTGAATGAATGCGAAAACTGTTTTTGAAAGGCGATGAAATGAGATTGCAATTTTTATTTTTGGAAATAAACATATAATTTAAGAAATATTAAAATTTTGAATGAAAACATAAAAGTTTTAAAAATGGCTAACCCAACGTTTTTTCTAACTAAATTACCGACAACAAAAAAAAAATAAAAACGAAAACCTATTTTATTGGACAAATCGAATCGAATCGAATAGTATTAATAGGCTTGCGTCTGAATTTCAGAATCCTGCTTCGAGTGCATATCTGAAGCCAAGCCATACGCGCTGCGCCGCAAATAACATCTGTGTTCTTGAAAATTCAAACAAAGCTCCGGTTGTAATTCGATTTCGAATTCAAGTATTCGTCACAAGATGTCGCCACTTCCGTCGGATGGGGACTTGTCCCCCCTAGGTATAACTGCTATGAATTTGTGAATATGTATCTCTCGTATCTCTCCGGATACGGAAAGATTGACGGTAATACATAGTTGTTTCAAGCGGCCATATATTACATACGACGCCATTGCCTGTCTCGGTTACTTTGTCCCGGTGACCAGCTACACTGGATGACAGTGGATCCGAGGAACGGGCTATTTTTCTAACCAGTTCCTATTGGATTTATAAAATGGTCACCAACACTAACTGGGCGAAGCCGAATGAACAGCCGCCCGCAGGACCTAGCAGCAACACCCTGTGGAGTGGGTTTTTAACTGCTTGTATATTATAAATGTTGTTGTCACCCCGCTTTTTTGTCGTTTCATTTAAGAATAATTAATAAAAAATATATTTTTCATCAATTAACTTGAGTTTCATAATTTTTTCTCAAATTGCATTCGGAAAATTTGGTTTTTAAAAGGTTTACATATTAATAATTATTTTGTCGTTGACTTTTACATTTGATATAAAGCGTGGTTTTTTTCTCTTTCTGACACAGCTTAGATCAGAGGTTCCCTAACTTTTTTTCCTCGTAGACCACTTTCAAAATTTTACTGGTCACGGTGGACCCCCTGCTGGTACATTTCTACCATATTCCCAAAACTTGACACGCGTTGTACTGAATATTGCCGGATCTACGAATTTTTCAAATGGAGGCAAAATGGACCAGTATTCGAGATTATATTAGCCACGACGGAGGGGCGTAGTCCAGCGGTAAGGTTCTTGACTCGCATTCCGAAGGTCGCGGGATCGAATCCCGGCGTGGCAAATAAATTTTAATGAATTAATTTGTGTTTTTCACAATTAATTCATTTAAAATAATATATAGTATATTTGCGGCACGTTCCAGAGTGGAAGATACTCTTAGTATCGTCCTGGTGTAAGACCACCATTCAGAATTGAAACGTTGCTTGAAACGGCTTTAGTCGTGTTTTGTGACCAGATCTGAATATCCAAGTACTTCCCCACCTTCCTCTTCCCCATCTCCTCCCCCTACCCACTACCTTCAGCCTCACAACATACCCTATTGGGGATGCCATAATCTTACTGGCTCCAGACGGGAGCAGTTGGGACTCTTGTGCGGTATTCATATAAAAAAGGGGGCGTAATGGGATATGGGTATGTTCCCGTCCCAGTACAGTACACCCATATTTCACTACGCCCCCCCCCCCACGCCTAAGATCTCATGCATAACCGGTACAACAACGTGCGCTGTACGCCAGCGTAATGGGATATGAGACGGGGGTTGGGATGGGATCTATATATATATGTTTAGATCATATTTCTCACCATGAAATTAGGGGAAACTCAAGGATTTTCATGAGACCTGTATGAGTTGTTCCCAAAAGCGAACAAATTAGCCTGAGGGGTTAACCATCACTGTTTTATTTCAGACAGTATACATAATATTGTAAAATGTCAGTGCTCTCGGGGTTTTCATGCAGAATGCAGTCGGAGACGTGTGGAATATTTTTAATTTTTTCCTTGTACCATTATTGAGATAATTGCACCGCGCGGTAAATGGAGCGGCGAAGTCATTCGGTGTTCGAATTTCGAAATTTAAAAAATCGATTTGAATTCCTGTCGGTAAACTTAATAATGAAGCGGCGGAAACTTTTGTCTGGCGTTATGAAATGCGCACCGTTTCATCTGTCATAACCTGTTGAATTTTGGCAAATCCGTTTAACGACGCGTTCTTATGTTGCGTGTACCTTCATTTCTTCGCCTCATTTGGATAGGCTTCTAACTTCACTTTACCTTGTCGTAACTCACGTGTAAATTGTAATTGTGTAATTTACAGGAAGTCAAAGCAAAACATTATCATTTATTGCATAGCATACAAAGAGTTCTAAAATCCGTAAAAATAAGCAAAAGAGTGTAACGAGACTCAAGACAGGTTTATGGGGAATTTGATTTTCTACAGAAAGGTTATTAATTATGGTTGAAATAAAATAATTATGTCTAGATGACATATAAATATATACATATATTTAAATACATAAACGGGCTGCACGAGAGTTATTCACGCAAGTACTTTTTTCAAAAAGAATTCACAGATCTCGCATTTTAGGATCTCCTGGTAATAGACTTGGCACACGGCACTATCTTCCTTAAGGCGATACACAACCCTAATAATTTTTGTTTGCTCAAAACTCACATTTTAATCATTTCCGGGGAATTCGTAACTAAAATAACTTTTTTATTCCAACAGACCCCTGGGGATGTAAGTTCTTTATATTTAAAATTAATAAAAACAATAACGTAACATTGATAAAGCTCTTAAAGAATATATGTTATTTTTGAAGATAATATCTAGATAAGTTCCACGCCAAAACGCAAATTATATGAAATTCCCTCGATAGAAAAAAATCGCAAAGTATGCTCCGAAAATTATTTAAAACGAGTCTATTTCTATTATTTTACGAGTTATATTTGTAAAAAAATTCACAATGTTTCTTTATATGATACTTAAGATACGTTCCATAAGATTTTTGCTCTATTTTAAACGAGTCATGTTTTTATTAAGCTTTTTCGCAATTTTCGCTGCAAATTTATCATTTAAAATATTAGCGCGCTCTGTCCAACATTCGTAATTACATATCTCTCCTTCTTCTTCTTTTTGGGCCGGGAAGCGTCGCCTTGATCCTTCGTCGCTAGTGCACAAAACAGCGCCTATATATACTATATCGTAAGTAATGCATTAATTAGCTAGAACACGCATTACAGGTAACAAGTGGTATCTAATGGTAACACGCGCCGCCTCTACACGTGCTGGTAGCGAAAACAACTCGTTCTTCCTTAAATTGCGACTGAGACCAATTCTGCGAAGATTGCGACTACATTGCGACACATACTAACTCGATGAGAAATAACAGGGGCGCACCAAAGCATAATATACATTAGATCGGTCATCTTTGGCGATGTTTTATTTGAAAGTCGCTCACAATTATATTTACAACTAGCTGGTACCCGGCATGCATTGCAACGCCATTCAAAGAAATAAATTGATTCTCCCTGCGTGTCCTTTCCCATGCGTCCCCGTTCTCCTTCCGCGTTCCCCTTCCACCTTCCCCGCCTTCCCCTGTCCCCCCTCCCTCCTGTTTCTCCTCCCTGCCGCTAAAGTATATGAAATACACACATTTTCATCCATACAAACTTCATAACGCCAGAGCTTACTATTATATATAACGTGTAACCTTTGCAGGCGTGCGCACAACCTATCACCAAAGTTTCATCGCAATTGGATAAACGGTACAGCAACAACAAACAAACATTTACAGATTTTTATACTGAAGTTTTATAAAGACGTTGTCTACTATTTATTAATATTTTTTTTTGATGTTTGATTTTGTTTTCGTGAATTCTCTAATTCTTGTTTGTGGAAATTCACCCACTTCCCGACATCTCAGCTGAAACTCGGCGAATAGACTCGTTGTCGACGAAAATGCATTTTTTCACATTTTGGCTGCTCTCACAATCACTAATGTGCACACACTCACATTTTTCTGAAATTGAACGATGTTATATTTAGAAATTTACAGCACGTTAATATGAAAATAAATATTTGTACCATCCAATTACGATTTGGCTTAAATGATAGCGGTGTTCATTCATTTTCGCCAGTCCCTGAAAAGAATTGGTTCCAGAGGCTAAGGAGCTGGTGGAGGATGTTTGACCTGTGCTCCGTCTTCTCATCAGACGAGTGTATATTAATACTCAACCATGAGGAACAGTCAGGCTCCTGGGGGTCGCGGTACTTTCAGGCCGCAATCCTGTGTTCAATGATTATACTGGATGATGATTGATAACACTGTACTCTTATTTGAGTGATTTAACATTTATTTAAGATTTTAATAATTTACACAATTAGTGTTCACGTATGAAACGGGTAGAGAGGTACAAAACGCGAACGGGCGGTTGGATCGAGAGCTAGGAACGGAATAATTGCACGGTCATTCTCGGAGCGGTGCCGAGATATTTTTCGGAGAGGTGACGGTGATGCCACACGTAAAAATGAATGTAAGTGATGCCCATAGAAGGTTCAATCCTGTAGATACACCAAACAAATACAGGGTGTTAATGGACGTACTTCACTTTAACCAGTGATTCCTGACATTATTTGGAGTAAAAAATGTCAATGAAATTTTGGTCTCCAGTGACATTTTTGATGTTGTTTTTCTACAAAAACATAAAAAATAGTGGATATTGGATTGTTGGAGGCGGGGTGGAGGGTTGGTCGATCACCCGGCTAAGTGACCTGAGGCGAAATGTAGAAGAATTTTCATTTGTTTAATTTTGAAGGAAAAAAAATTGAAAATAGTCGATTTTGCAATTATCTTGTCGTAAATATATGGGGTGTGCGCATTGCCCGGGTATCCGGAAGAATGTTTCTACCCTGAGAAATCTGTTGATGTTGTTATGAATCACCTTCGATGGTATTTTTGATAGGAGATTCGCGGTTGATGGATTTGTTGACGTAACTATGAGAGCGCCAATTCTCGGAAAAACAGATTATTAGCGAACCATGCTTTTGGGTAGACCTTCATAATATATTTTATTTACCTGTTACCAATATTTGCTTATATTAGGTTACTTTGCCCTTAAACTCTTTTCCTTTCCAAAACTCTCCTTTCCTCCTTTTCGTTAAACAGCACACAGTATCCCCAAGGATGACATTGGTCCTGAGGGAAATTATTTTCCTCAGAGCCTCCTGTGTAGAGCTAATGTAAAAAAAAAATAATAAAATATATATATGTCTGCAACCAACAGCTGGGTCGGGAGAGGTTGACGGAGATCTTTTGACCTCTCCAGCGGAATTCTCTCAGAACATTGCCTTGCATCTCAGTGGAAAGGATGGATTCATTCGTCCGTCACTCCTGGAGACACTGACCCCCAAATACCTACCCACTCCTCATACCTTTTTCCTTCCCAGAAATTCCTCTCCTTCGTTCCCCTAAGATGAAATAGGCCCTGAGTGGAATTATTTTCCTTAGAGCCGCTTAATTTAAATTTGGGAGGCGGGAATGGGTACCGCCGCCCCGGGAACCTTAATTGGATAACCAACACCTCTGCCATAGGTCACCCCAAGTGGTTCGCTACGTCTGGTGATGTAGCAGGGGTGCCCGGGTTCATGGGGTGAGGTTTGTCTAGGTCTTGGAGGCGGATGACCAGGACACACTGAACCCCAGATTCCTACCCACTCCTTAAACTCTTAAATGCCACGGGAGGAAACTCGAAAATTTCGCGATGTTTTGACTTTGACGTAATATTTTGCGAATTTATTTTATGCTATCAAGTATAATATTTACCGAAACACGTTCCCTGAACAATAAACTATGCTTACAAACAATATTACTTGCGTTTATTTGACAAATTGATAGTTTTATCGATCTTTTCATGACATGCGACGCTCAAAGTTTGACAGCTCAAATCGCGGCAGAAATGTCATTTCGAAAGTCATAGATATGTGCAAAGATGATTATTTGAGAGGCTAGGTGTGATCCTTATATCCGTTATGTTAAGAACAAGAATGCCCCAAGCGATTCTGACCTTGTCCTTCATACATTTTCTGTATACATAAGGTTTAAAATCGCATCTCAATTTTTTTTTTTTTTATGGCGCGTCCCGGGCGCGCAATCGGCAAACCAGAGGTTAAACCCTTTTCCTTCCCAGAACTCTCCCCCCCTTCCTTTCCTTAAAAAACCATCCACACAGCATCCCCAAAGATGACATAGGCCTTGAGGGAAATTATTTTCCTCAGGGCCTCCTGTGTGGAGCTCATGTAAAAAAAAAATGCAAAAAAATACATATATGAGACGATGTATGAATGTGAATGTGGCAAGCAGTGTGAGCCAAAACCGATTCATTTGGCGGTCCGTCCTTTCCGCCTACCCCTGCGGGAAACGGCGTGATGGTTGGCCAGTTAGTATACCTCAAAATTATTCCCTGTAATAACATATGTAGGTACTTACTTACCCACCGTGCCCACATACTTCGCTTTCTGTCAATCAATTGTACAATACGGCATTACAGGATGGGGCGGTACATATAAAAATCAACTACAAACAATTTACGTATCACAAAAACTAATAATAAAAACAATTTAAAAAAAACCCTATTCATATTCGTCAGAACTTTTATTCAGACAATTTAAGGTCAGAAAATTAAATACATTATATTTCTATCTACCATGCAAAATTACAAATTTATAAAGATGATATTCAAAATAAAGTAGCACCCTTTAAAAACAACAGAAATCTTAGACAAACGTCAAAACTTCCAACTCTAAAATGTAAAAAAACAATAGGACAGCAAAATCATAAATATCTCGGTGTCAATTTTTTTAATTCCTTACCAGAAAGAATTAGAAACATGAACACTAACATAAAAGAATTTTAAACAAACCTTAAAAATTATAGTGAAAATATGAAATGAGTTATACCAAATAAAACTATTATGATAACACCCCCCCCCCCCCCCATACACATAAGCCCTGCTTATTTATGGGGGTACATCAAATATATATATTATTTAACTAATTAATGTATAGAATCTATTTGAAATACATGCATCTTTTTATGATTCATAATAAAAAAATAAAAAAAGGTACTCCTTTCGGCTTGAAAGAAAATTTGACTAAGTAATAAAAAGCCAGAATCTTTCGGAGTAACGTATAATTATTACGAGCAGATGAAACGCGCAATTAACGGGCGACTCAAAATAAATAATGACCACACAGCGGTATTATTATTCGATATTTATTTTGCTCTGGGTGCCAGTTCTTTCTCTTGTTGCTTGTTTTTAAAGTCTTACGAGAATCTGTTGAAATTTTCGAATTTGGTGTTGTCACTTTTTTAAGTTCAAGGTTATAAGTTAATAACAGTGCAAGAAATGTTTTAGTTTTTAAATTTACTACTGCATATATAATTTGTTTAACGCTGTTTATCAATGAGTTTTGATTATCGAACGAAGGTAAGTCTCCATAGACTAAGAAACCTATAGACGTGATTTAAAAAAAAAATATATATGTATACCGCACAAGAGTCCCAACTGCTCCCGTCTGGAGCCAGTGGGACTATGACATCCCCAATCGGTTACGTGTTTGTTACCTGGGATGAGGTGGCAACAATGTACAAGGTAGATTTCTAAGAGCAAAAATGACTCGCATGGCAGATATAAGGAGTAGGTTAATGATTTTCAAGAAAATATGGTATTTTAAATACAAAAATATATTTCTTCAAACTTCGCAAATTCACTTTGTGGCGTCATTATTCATAAATAAAAACAAATAACTTTGTGTACACCACTATTTAATTAACTATATCGACATATTTCAAAAACTATGTTTTCTTCGTACTATGTTTTTTCTTTTTTAACTGTATCCTGACGAAGAAAACATAGTTTTTGAAACATGTCGATATTGTTAATTAAATAGAGGTGTACACAAAGTTATTTGTTTTCATTTACAAAAATATATATATTAAAATAAAAATGACATCCTAACAAAAACTAAGGCTAACTAAGGCAAAGGGCTTGCTTAGGTTTAAATAGTTTGTGTTGATACCGTGGGTAGTTGAAAGGACGCATGATGAAATCTTCTTTTATGAAAACGAATCACACATCGTGAGATGGGCAGGACACCAGGCAATTGGCTCCCAGCCAAAAGGACCCTCCAGAAGCAGTAGAGGCGGATGATTCTCGATGCCAATCATCCCTCCAGGATGATTACCAGTCAGCTCCCAAGACGGCGAGAATGATGATCAGAATCGTAGCGATCTTAAAAAAAAGGATCCGTCGTGTTGCAGTCGAGGGGACCGCCTAGAGCTCTCGGCTTTAGCACAAAGAATAACTGGCTTTCCTTTCAAATCTCCTGATATGAATCTCTACAGGATTAACAACTGTTGCATTTCAAAAATATTGCAGGACTCGCAATATAACCAATACCCAAATGTCAATGGGGAAGCACTAGAGGTGCCACACACCGAGATCATAAATAAAGTGCGTATAAGGGGGTACACACACCTTGTTACAAATACTTTTATGTAATAGACGGACCCCACAAGGGGAGGAGAACAAATCAATAATCAAAATTGCGATGTGTTTGTATTAACTGCACTAATTAATTATGTAACGCACGTGACTGTTTAAATGTATAAATATATATAGAATGTAAACTCTTCTTCCATCCACAAGCAAATGCTTTTAATGGAAGACCAGTACTACTTTATATGTACCATTTTTGAGATAAACAAATAAAAAATAAAAATAAAAATAAAAAAATGACTGTAGTATTAGTGACTAATAAAGTAGATTCACAAATTTTTCTGCGCAGGATCTGATTATTCGACGAGCTGTTCACGGCGGTCAAAATACAACTAATATCATGGTTCATTCAATAAATGCCAAACCCTCCTGGTGCCAAAATAATTTTCACGTGGTTTGCCACCTCTCTTTCTCTCTCTCCGATGGCGCTACAGCTCATATCGAGCTTTAGCCTCCCGCAACATTCTTCTCCAACTCTTCCTGTCCTCAGCGGCTGACTTCCAGTTTGTTACGGAGAAGCTGTGCTGCATCCCCTCTTATGTTGTTTGCCACCAGCTCGTTGAAATTTTTTGCATTTTGTTTTTCCTGTTAAGCACTTGCATACTGCTTACTAACAACGGATCTGAGGACATACTGCTTACTAACAACGTATCTTTCCTGTTAAGCACTCGCATACTGCTTACTAACAACGGGACTCTGGAGGTCTAGATTCGTTTAAAAAAAAAATTAGAGTCCTTGCGAGAGCCCTGAAGGCCGCACTCTTGAAACGCACGGCACTGAAAAAGAAAATGGAGAGATATGTAATTACGAGTGTTAGACAGAGCGCGCTTATATGTTAAGTCGCAGAATAGCAGCGAAAATTGCAAAAAAGCTTAATAAAACATGACTCGTTTAAAATAGAGCAAAAATCTCGTGGAACGTATCTTAAGTATCATTTAAAGTAACATTGTGAATTTTTTCACAAATATAACTTGTAAAATAAAAGAAATAGACTTGTTTAAAATAATTTTCGGAGCATCATTTGCGATTTTTTTCTATCGAGGGAATTTCATATAATTTGCGTTTCGGCGTGGAACGTATCTAGTTATTTTCTTCAAAAATAACATATATTTTTTTAAGAGCTTAAAAACTTCAAATGTTTAAGGGAGATATGTAAGAAATCGGTCGAAATACGAATAGTAGACCCTGAAGGAGTAACCATCTGTTAATAATACAAGGGCGGGTAAGTGGTGGACGTCTCTCCAAAGCTCGTCAAAATGATCAGATTTTGCGATAGCGCCCGTCTATCATTTTCTTAGTCTGTGATAATCTCAAAATTATTTCAGAAATTTGGGTAAAGCGGCAAAGATAGAGGGAATTTTTGGTCAAACAAATAACGTTTTTGAGCTTCAGTTATAAATCTTATTCTCTTTCACCAAAACTCCTTACCCAACGTAAACTTACGTTAAGTACAGCCTCAGTTAATGAAGGCTCATTACAAAGAAGATAAACAAATGGATTTAGGAAATGCGAAGCTATCAAAGAAATGGCGTTACAAGAACAAGTGCACTAAAGCGTTCCTGAAATTCGAGCGTTGGAGATTTTCGAATGAAATTTTGTTGTCTTAAATATGTGAAACCATAACACAGTTTATTTATTTATTTCTATTCTTGAACATTCACTTTACACATTACATTGGTATACATAGATAATAAGATTAGTAATAAGAAAAAAAATGTCAATGATTCGTAGCTGTATGTCAAGAGGTTAGTAGTAGTATTTTGTGAACCTGTGCTGAGGTGTTCCCATGTTTGGGATTAAGTGCTATTCTGTCGACATAAGTAGAAACACCGTTCCTCCTTGATATTGTCAAGAAGGGCACTGTGGGTCGACCCATGGCGGCAGTATCCTACACATAAATTAAAGATTAGTTGCGGTTAGGATCTATATACAGTTGTTCTAAGCATCTAGATTATGAGTAAGATAAATAATTGTCTTGATAAACGGTAGGTATATTTTTCTATGGGCCACACGCCAATGGTATAACTGATATTGTGGTAATATTTTTTGTTTCGAAACAAAGTTTTTTTAATTATTTTTTTTAATGTTTGGGATGGGTTATGTTTGGTTGGGTTTTAACGTTTTGAATAAATCGAATACCTTGTTGTTTGATCCAGTCTTTGATGTGTTTTTGTGAAGAATTGGAGATGAATTTGTAGTTGGTAGTTGCTTCAGTGTGGTGGGCATGCAGGTTATATAGTTTGGTTGCGTAGTACTTAAAGTTTCTTTGCCTATGTGAGGTATGACTTATCGGTTTATTTGTAGAGACCCTGGTTTTAATTGATAATTGGGGTTGTATTGGAACGTGGGGTTTATGTTGGAAGAAGTAAAGTAGTACAGATTGGACATAGAGTTGTCTTATTGTCATGACATCGAGTGTTTCGTAAATTACATTCGAGCTTGTGTAGAGAGGAAGTTGGAGGATGAGTTCAATTGTTGCCTTATGAATTTTTTTCTATGGGGTCAGTTGTTGTATTCGTTGCACTTCCCCAAGCCAGTATGCCATAAGTGATAATGAATTGACAAAGTGCAAAGAATATGGTTCTGAGGATTGTTCTTGGAAATATGTTTTTAATTGACTTTATGAGATGCATGACTCAGTATCACTCCGTCATTTCAGTTTGCTTGTGATATAAGTTAGGGGCCATCCATAAATTACGTCACACGAATTTCATGATTTTTTTATTCCCCCCCCCCCCGTCCCTGTCACACATCGTCACATTTGTGAGACCCCCTCCCCCCTAGTGTGACGTCATATATTTTGCAATTTTACATCTAATTTTTTTTTCGTTTTAATAATTTAGATTCTTACATGTGATGTCTCAGAACTGATGACCCCCCCATACCCCCTCGTCACACAATGTCACACTTCTCTACTCCCGCCCTCTCCCCTTAATGTGTGACGTAATTTATGGATGGCCCCTTATGTAATGCATCATTGCCGTTTCATCCGAGTTTCACATCACAACGCGGCTAAAGAAGTTTCACTTCAAAAAGAAAATATTTGAAATCATGGCGTACCGGCTCGGAAGTTAGAAAATGCGCTGCAACCTTTATAGGCATTATCTGACTCGAGTTATTCGTGTAGCAATGTAAAACGGACTTATCCGATACAAAAAAACGTTTACTGTTAGGTACTACAACAGTAGTTTGTTGGTAGGCACTGGCAACATGGTTTTTTTTTGCTTTTCATTTTTAATCGCGCTACGTGCGATGTTTCTCGTGTAGATGGCATTCAGTAATTTAACGCGGTGCTTAAATACTTTTCTCCTGTTCTGATCTTGTAAGGAATTTGTCGTAATTTTAGTTCGGAATTGTCGTTTAGCGTCTTTCCAGTTTTTACCTTGCCGGCGTCGATGTTACTATGACGTCACTTTGGTTGGATATGGCTCTAACTTCACCTAACCAATGGAGCGATTTTGGTCGAAACATGGAAAACTTTTATTTTTCTGCGATTCCTACCACCCGTAAAACATTTATTGTAATTATTTAAAACATTTCCACGGCCTGCCATTTATTTTAAAACGCAACCTTTGAAATGTTTTATCTATTACGACCATAGATGTCGCAAATCCAAACTTCGTAGACTATTTTAGAACGATGTTAAAAATAAATTTTAAAAATATGTTTTTCACGCAGAATTTCTGATCAGCTGCTTACGGTTAAAATTAAGTCATTTTTCCGTAGATGTGCACCTTTCATTATCAAATATACCACAGAAAACAGATAGAAATAGAAAATATTCTATGTTGACTCGAATAAGTACCTCTCACGGAGTTTCAAAGTAATAAACACCCATGATTCGCGCGGTTATAAACTTTACGAGATAAACGGTAAAATACAGGTTAATTCATTGGCCTTATAATTTTTTGTGTCCCCATGTCAAAATTCGATGTTATGATTTTATTATTGTTGGCGAAAATTAAAAAAAATGATCTTCTGGAAATCTCGAGCAATCGAAGCAAATTTATTTATTTCGTGGTCGCTCCAGTGGTTAACAATTTTTTTTTTCTAAATAATCAATATCAATATATTTGACGGCCTCCGTGGTCCCGAGGTAAGACTGTGGACTCACAATCCGAAGGTCGCGGGTTCGAACCCGGCGAGCGCAAATTAATTTTATTTGATATTTGTGTTATTTCACAATTTATTTATTTATTTTATTTTATTTTATTGATAAACAGAAACAAACAGTACATTAGTTACAATGGTGAAACAATTTACAATTATTAAGTACATTTCATGATGGGTACCTATGACATGTTTCTTTGTAGTGTCTATGTATATTAAGTAAATTACCGGGTGATGTGCGTAGTGGGTAGGTGTGTGTGTGTATGTGTGAGTATGTGTGTATGTGTGAGTATGTATGTATGTATGCGCATTGAACAATTTATATCATTTAAAATAATATATAGTATATTTGCGGCACACGGCGGCGGCACAATCACGGCGCAAATAAATTTTATTTGATTAATTTGTGTCAGTTCGCAATTAATTCATCAAAAATTTATATAGTATATTTGCGGTACGTTCCAGAGTGGAAGATGCTATCAGTATCGCCCTGGTGTAAGACCACCATTCAGAATTGAAACGTTGCTTGAAAATGGCTACAGCCGTGTTTAGTGACCAGATCTGAATAGCCAGGTACTTCCCCACCTTCCTCTTCCCTATCTCCTTCCCCTCCCCACTACCTTCAGCCTCACAACATACCCCGATTGGGGATGCCATAGTCTCACTGGCTCCAGACGGGAGCAGTTGGGACTCTTGTGCGGTATTAACCGTAAAAAAAAAAATCAATGTTAATCTCAAGTGACCTCCCAGGTAAGTATGGTCCTGTATATTTTCTGCTTGTGCAGAGCATAAAAAAAAACAAAATATGTGCTTTTTTACGCAGCATCGAGTTAATTGGTCAAATGCATTATACATATATATGTTTTATCAGTGTTCGATGAACCGTTGGATGCATTTTTTAATCATAAGGTTTTATCATTGTAACACATTTCTTTAGACTGATTCGTGGACGGTTCGAAAACTCGGCTATCATGGAGAGCATTAGTTTCTATGTTCCCTATGGTTATCTCCGTCACCGACAGCAGACTGTTTTATCTCTCGGCTTGCAGAACTAACTTGCCAATGGTTATGCCAGTCGGGAGAGCGGTCTTGTTGTTAAATAGATAAATCATTTCGAATGTCGATATGTTCAAAATCAATGAAGCACAATTCAAACGGCAAGCTTTGTTGCTGTTATTCTAATTCTGTTTATCTCATCTTAAATATGTCTTTTTTAACCATTGGAGCGCTTTTTGCCACAATATGGCACTATTTAAAATACCTCGGATTGCTTTGCTGCCAATTTTGGCAAATTTTTCTCTATTTGTGAGTAATTAAGTAGAAGTTTACGATTTTATAATATTTTTTTTTTAAATCCTACGAAGTGATAATCGACAAAAGATTTTATTGGCTACATAGAACTTTAATCAGTTTGTATGTCTCCGTATTAAAATTTGGAGATATGATATGAAAATATTCAAAATAATTACCAAAAAATGTCGGGCAATCGGAGAAAAAAGTTTTAAATTGTGCTTTGAAATTGTAATTTTTAATTGTGAAATTGTAAATAAAAATTAATAAACTGCATTGAATTGAATTGAATAATGGTTTTTTCGTCTTTGCCTCAACAATTTTTCCGATTGGGAATGCCATAAATCCACTGGCTTCATACGGATGGGACTCTTGTGCGGTATTCACATTAAAATGAAATAAAATTATTCTTATCCGAAGTCGGCACTAAGGGTCCAAAAGTGAAAGCTCACAAAAAAATTCTTATAATTTTGGGGGACATTGTCCTTTTGACCTAGATGACCAACCGCCTTTGATCTTATCTCAGCTATATAATATTAGCGTGGTTTACGCCACTTTTGCGCTGGTTATTTTAAAAATAAATTTTTCTTCGCACTCCTTCACTGGACGATGTTTTTAGGACTGAAGACAAGTTTTGCGAAGAAATTGGTTTACATTGCATTCCGTTTGTATTGCTTCGAACCGGTTTGTTGCCGATGTAACATGTCTGTAACGCACTGTCTATTAGTGTCTAATGTCCGATTACCTTGATACTTGAGATTGGCAGACGAGGCGATGGAGCACTCGTGAGCCACTGCTCGACCTACTAACTCGGGGTATTGCAATTTGTTATATTGAAGATCTAGTGAATGAACTTAGCTTTGTTCTGTTGTTAGCAGATTATATAAATTAAAATTTTATGTTCCAATATGCACCCTTCGAATAATTTATTTATCATTAGCTGAATCTATTATAAGGTATGGAATTACAGCTTGGGGTCTTTCCTGTAAAACAAATGTAAATCGTGTTCAATCAGTTCTAAATACATTAGTTAAATTATTAGCTCATAAAAGTTTATACAAAGGCATAATGTTCCGTACTTTTACCACAATCTCAAATTTCTCTCAGTAAGAGCAAGTCTGTGGTATAAAATTTAGTTTTTGTAAACTCTTACGAAACTGTCAAAAATGTCACAATTTGAGAATGACATTTTGCAAACCATCGATTGTTCAATCAGATTTCAATTTTCGAATAAACTCTTTAAATTAATGAATTTAATCGAGATACTTACCTATGGTACCATACCCGATTGGGTATTCCATAGTCACTGGCTCCAGACGGGAGCAGTTGGGACTCTTTTGTGGTATTTATATAAAAATAATTAACAATTTGTTGATATTAAATATTTTGAATATTTCTAAAAATTTGAGGCATCATCGAAAAGTGAGATAGATTCATTAAATATGACCGATTTTATGTATTTCTTGGGCAATAACTATGTAACAATTTCTAGGCATTTTGTTTTTTGAAGAGTTTTATTTTCCAATGTACATTTGTTACTTAAATTAAATTTTTCCGCGACCGGTTTCGATACAACCGTATCATTCACGAGCAGGATTAAAACTAACTTAAAAATTAAATGCAAGTACCAAAAATTAATTAGGTGGGGGTAGTGGTAGGGATGATTTTAGGGGAGGGGGAAAGCGGTGGGAGGAGTCAAATAATAGCGCCTTGCAAACCTCCTTTACTAACCATGTTTCCGTGTAATATTGACTCCTCCCATCGCTTTCCCCCTCCCCCAAAATCATTCCTCCCACTACCCCCACCTAATTAATCTTTGGTACTTGCATTTAATTTTTAAGTTAGTTTTAATCCTGCTCGTGAATGATACGGTTGTATCGAAACCGGTCGCGGAAAAATTAAATTTTAGTTACAAATGTGCATTGAAAAATAAAACTCTTCAAAAAACAAAATATGACCAAATCGGAGAGGGACACATTAGCCCAGTCGGTAGAGCACTGACCCGGCAAGTCATAGGTCATGGGTTCGAGTCCCAGATGAGACCGTAACTTTTTCTGATTCTTCCTTTCAGATTTTTTATTGACTTTCGTTAATATTGTTTTCATTAGTTAAATATTACAATTTGAGGTTTTACTCATTTATTATATAAGTGTTATTATGTCTTTTCTATAAAATATAAGTGTTATTATGTCTTTTCCGGTCGGTATCAGTTTCTAGCTAGGCAGAATACCTATTCTAAGTAACCAGTGAGGTAGTTTTCTACCCCTGTGTTAAGTAGTAATCTATATGCTAATGCAAGTAATTACCTCCACACGGCACACCGTCCTACTATAATAACAGTCTCTATGATTGGCCAGTTACCAGTCGGGTATGAGGTATGCAACGAGAATGGTATCGCCTCTCGCCAATATTCATCGGTTTCACTTTCTATCACAAACCACGAGTCGTGATCGTTTATTGCCTTTCCCGGCCGCGGGCTATCTGACCACGCGTTGCAATACCAGTGCCGGATCCACGAAATCTGGCGCCCTGTGCAGTAAGTATCAATGGCATCCCCCCTCCTATTTATGAAGTCAAAACTTCTTTAGAACCAGTGGAGCGACCACATGAAATAAATAAATTTGCCTCAATTGCTCGAGATTTCCAGAAGGTCATTTTTTAAATTTTTCGCCAACATTAAAAAAATTATACCTTTGAATTTTAACATGGAGACATAAAAACTTATTATAGTGCTATATAGCCAATGAATTAACTTGTATTATATAAATTATGAATACCTGCATAATCTATATATATTGGTTGCGCAAATCAATTCAATTTCGTTCGCAGGCGGGTGCGGTGCGAATCTCAAACAACAATTACTGAAAAACTACTCTAAGGAAAGGAAAGGATAAGTATAGCCAAAACTTACCGAGTTCACTTTCAAATGGACAATGGACATTTGCCGCTGGTCCTTTCAACAATTCTCATTACATGATAGCTAGCACCGTCGGTAGCGTGCTACTGACTTCAAACTGACAGCCGTCGCGTAGCGCCGTGCACGAACGACAGCAAAATTGTATGGCGGGTACTCCCGAGCGGTGTGCGTACTACGCGCATGAGGTTCGAGTAGCTTGTAAGTAGCTTCATGTACGGAGGCCCAAGTGTGTCGATCCTCTTCGCGTTTGATTGATTTGCAAGTCCACGGGAATTGAACGCGTATCCTCCAGATTCAGTGTCAAGTGGATAAGGTTACACGACCGCACCGCAGAGGTCGCCAATATAGGTTAATGTGAAGTGAACGAGACTTAATTCTACCAATTGAATGAACCATGTCAACAAATGCCACGTCTTATTGATTGTATCTGGTACCTTTTCAATTTCTCTAACCCTTTAGAGTTACACACAGATTAACTGAAACAAAGACTTAATTTTTTTTTAAATAAATTAGTGAGTATGGATATCTTTGAAGAATAAGATAACATTAATAACCTAAACGAAAATATGAAAGAGAACTAGACACAGAAAAATAAATTGATAACAGTCGCAACTGGGACTCGAACCCAGAACCTCTCGGCTTAGGGGTCGTCCGTTAATCACGTGATGTTTTTTAGCAACTTTTTAACCCCCTCCCCCCTGGTGATATTTGGTTAGGTTTTAGACTACCCTCCCCCCTCCCCATACCCAAAATCACGTGTATTTTTTTTAATACAAAGTATATTGAAATTTTCAGAAAATTGTTTTAAGGCAAAACATACGCGGCAACGATTTACGCATGTATTCGGCGTCAAAATCACAGACTTACTGGCGACTGGTTAGCCGAGTGGTTGTCGCAACGCGCGGGGAAATCGTTGCCTGGCAACGGTGAGTCAAGGCACCATGCGTCGCTGTTTGGTTTAGAAATCGTGCGTTCAACGAAAAATAAATACATGTGATATCTCATTATATCCCCCCACCCTCCTTGTGATTTTTTTCCGAACCCCTCCCCCCACTTTTCGAGCCTCAAGTGATTGATGGATGACCCCTTACCGGGATGAGCGCCCTCCCAACTAAGCCACTGTCGCATCTTGTAAGACCGTTATATTTTTATTTCTCTGTGTCTTGTTCTCTTTCGTATTTTCGTTAAGATGTTAACTTCTTCTTCAATTTTACATTGATGGGAAAAACCTTCAAAAGTTGTATAAAGAAAGTTGTTCTAATACAAATTGAACATTCATTTAGACTTTTACAAAAAAGTCAATATGTGTTCCATATAAAGTAAAATCGGATATATTTATTTATCCGAGGATCTCTAGGTAACAAACCAGTTCTTAGAACGATTATTCGAAAAAATAATTAGTCGAAGATAATATCGATAATTCTAAAATTTGAAATATGAGATTGACAAAAATGACTTTACGAGACGAGGGGAGATGTTGATGCAATACTGTATTTCGTAAATAGCGAGGCACTTCCTCAGTCGTGGTAATGTCATCGTCTGCAGGCTCCGGGTGAAGAGTTAAGCAGTTGTTTAGATGTGATTTGGGATCTGTTATTGGTGTAGCACGTAATATTCATTACTAATTTCCTCAATAACTACTTTTAAAGTATCTCAAGCACTCTTCTGTTTTACCATTATTACACTATGTAAACTTTTTAACTCCTTTGTACAATTTTAATGATAACGAAACTACATACCTATGTTCATATTAAACCTGTTTGTAGCCTTAAATTACAGTTTATAATGTTATATACTTGCTTACAATTATACTCCTGAATAACATGATTCTGTAAAAGCCTTCAAGGCGTGTATGAATAAATAAAAATAAATACGAGGGGTACCTAAAAGAAACCGAACTGATGTTGTGGTGGGCCGAGTTTTTGTAGTACCGCGTTTTGCCGCTAGGGGGCGTGTAGAACCACTATTCCCGAGTCAGTAAGCCAAACGTCATCGCTAAAGAAGGTTTCGTTCGGTTTGTGTGAATTTTTTAGTGACAGTTGATTTGTGTGCACGGCGTTTTTGCTATGGCTAATTCTCGTGAACAGCGCGCGGCCGTAAAGCTTTGCTACAAAGTATGCAACATACAGAATATTTGCGGCACGTTCCAGGGTGGAAGATACTTTCAGTACCGTCCTGGTGTAAGACTACCATCAGAATTGAAACGTTTCTTGAAATGGTTTTAGCGACCAGATCTGAATAGCCAGGTACTTCCCCACCTTCCTCTTCCCCATCTCCATCCCCTCCCCCACTACCTTCAGTCTTACAACCTACCCCAGTTGGGGTTGCCATAGTCTCACTGGCTCCAGACGGGAGCAGTTGGGACTCTTGTGCGGTATTCATATAAAAAAGACATTCTGTTTCGAAGAGTTTTATTTCACATGTACATTTGTTACTTAATTTTTATTTATCTGCTACCGGTTCCGACGCATCAGTTTTAAGATTGCCAGTGAATGACACGGATGTGTCGAAACCGGTAGCAGACCAATAAAAATAAGTAAAAAATGTACATGTGAAATAAAAGTCTTCGAAACAAAATGTTAAGTGTAAAGGGTTAAACGTACTTCCAAGATATCTAGTTGCAAATGTCAGCATGTTTGTGTTTACTTATTAATAGCTGCATAACTAGTGATGCGTATTGGCCCGTGAATCCTGGCTATGTACACTGTTCCGTAACGTTGGCAAAAAGGTCAAAGATGCATTTGCTTATTGCTAAAATGTCAAATAAACTCAACGGAATATCCAGGAAATATCGTCATGCAATGTCCCTGAAATCTGTTACCATGTTTACGTTTACTATTTTCGTGTTTGTCTAATACTTGTTTTTTCTTTTTTTACAGAGATTCTCTCCACTCGAAGCAAGTTTGAACGTCAAAAGGCAAACGAAACTGTGGAACATAGAAACTGGAAACTAGCAGATGGTATTTAAATTTAGACCAAAACAGAACAGGCTGGAACTTCACGCAAACGAAATAAAAAATGCCAAAACGTTGGTGATATTGTGAACTTAGATATCACGGAATATATTGAAGAGATCAAACATTATCCAAGAGAAGAATTACGTTTAAAAATCTAGTAAAGTCCAAAAAAAGCAACAAAAAGTAAGAAGATTGCGATGTCGTTTGGTCTTTAAGAAAAGATTGTGCGCTTCGCAAGTGAGACGAGATGCTTCAGATGCCAGGATTTGGTATTTGTACTTCCTTCGTCCATAATATGCCCTTGGAGTTGTGATGACGTCAAAGACAGTCTTCCACAGAAAAATTCGACCAAGAGGTAGGAGACGGGTGGAGCCAGCGCAACCATCAGATTGCCAACAAACTTGCACAGATATGAACCAAATTCAACGACAGTGCTTTTCTTTAAACTTTAGTCACTTCTGCCCCTACATAAGGAACGTTGGTGGTCTTTAGCAGTTAGTTCTTCGTGATCTATTCATTAATCTTTCGTGAACCTTCTGCATACTTCGTATCATTGTTGTAATATTCTTGCACTAACAGGCAGAAATAGCTATAATAGTGAATGAAATCAACTTTAACAGTCTCAAATTGACATTCAGTGTGATTAACATTATTCTAATATTGACCATTAATAATTGTTTCTGCGTTGAACTACGATTTTGTAATTCAAATGCCGAGCGTGTGTTTTGATATTTTACCACATTATTCATTTGATAATCTTATATTAATTGATATTTAATTACAAAGGTGATTTTCTTTAATAGTTTTTGAAACCCTTGAAATGCCAGTTACCCCGCTTTTGGTTGTGTGTTGATGTTTTTTCTGCTCGTTCATATGCAAATTTTATATTCTTTGTACTCGCGAAGAAAAAAGTCCATCAGTGAAGTGTTACATCAGCAACGCTAAATTCTGTGTTGATATTACAGGCATCAGTGAAAAACGTTAAGTAAATAATTAATTCTTAAAAATAGCTTTTGTATTTTGTGATATTAAAAATATATGTAATTAGAGGTGTTGTACAGGGATTTAAAGTTGTGAGCGTTGTAAAACAAAATTGCTTCAGAAATGTTTACTCGTAGGAACTGGTTGCTCCGGTGCAGCATCATAGCGAATCTTGCCGTACTCTTGTACATGGGAGTTCACATAGCGGTCAAGAGTTCTCCCGATTATTCGTTCGACCCTGCCAACAATGGTAGAAATCTGGCCAGCGCCATCGAAAACAACCCCAGCGATCCATCCATGATCAGAAATGAACGCCTGGTTAGCGAAGCTAAGCAGTTCGGAGTCGTATCATCCAATTCGGACAAGACAGTCCAAGAAGATGTGAGATTATTTGCGCTTGATAAAACATCGTCTATTAAGTCTGAAATCGAACAAAAGATCTCTCAAGTGGAAGCAGACATGAGCAAATTGGAAGAGAACGCCGCTTTGGCTGCAGAAGGAGATAAAATAGAAGAACCTACAAACGGAGGACTCAGTAATGCCAGCGACACTGTAGCTATTCCCAATGAGGCTGTGATAGAAGAACAAAACCTGATAATTACGGAAGAAGCCCCTCCTGAATTGCCGAGGGATGAGACAGTCTTGGACGGTGCGACTCTGGCTAAGCTGAGGGACATTCTGAAGTGTAAAGACAAGCCGTTCGAACAGAGCACGAGGCAGAGAGGGGAGTTCTGGGTGCTGTACAACTTCGTGAAGGCGGACCACGGGGAGATGGGCTGCGAGGAGTCTCTGACCTACACGACGCATGGAGACTTTACGTTCATGGATAATCTGGTGCCGTTGCTTGAAAGGTAGGCCTCTTTTTACACCTTGTTTATTTATGTGACCTCGTCCGTTTTACTAAACGGAATGGGTTCATAATACGCCATACCTCATTTTCAACCTCTCAATAAAATCCAAACAAATGGAATATTTCTGAACATACCCGAAAACTAAAAACGTTTTTCGAAACTTTAAGTTTACAAATCTTATTATTAGAAATACAAGCATAATTTTTGAAATTTTAAAATTTTTAATACAAACCTAAAAAAGTTGCACACTTTACGTTTTTCCTTCTGAAATTACTGATAAAAAAAGATAAACATGCACATTTTTTATTAGGCAAATGTATTATCACCTCACTTTTTTGTCGTTTCATAAAAAAATAATGAATGAAAAATTCTCGAAATTTTGAACATTTTCTCAAATTGCAATCCGAAACTTTGGTTTCAAAGTGCATATTTAAATTTTCCCATGTGTAAATTCTAGATTTGAATATAAAGCGTGGAGTTTTCTCTTTCTTACAACGTTAAGATCATATTTCTCGCCGTGACAGTAATTTTAAATTTGGGAGACGGGTACGGGTACCGCCGCCCCGGGAACTATTTAACTCAAAATCTTTATTTTCGCGCACGTGGTTCAACTTGCAAATTGGGCAAGATAATATAATAATAATAATAATAATAATAAGTTTTATTCCAGGATGTGGGGAGGATAGTGCAATCCCACACGTCCCATATGATTGTACATATTTATATAATATATTTTATAACATTTTAAAACAACAGTATAAGATGCCTCTTTCTGACACTAATAGAGCAAGATAATAAGCACTCTGCTGGCGGTGGTGTTTTTCTGTGGTGGTGTTTGTCGTTTGTTGAGCCTTACTTGTTACCATCGAGACATGCAGTACGACTGTATTTTTAATAATGTCACATCACAAAGTATCAGCTTCATATGAACAAATGAATAATTGTTATTGCTTTTCATCGATTTTCCAACGGTCACTAATTCACGCGATAAGCCTTTATTAATCTACGCACAATTTCACTAATTGACTTTTGATTGGTGGGAATTAAAAACAGTTATAATATCCATTAGCAAGCTCAAAAGGGCCATTTTCTTTCTAGCTATGGGACCTTATCGCGCTTTGCTAATATTACTTTGAATGTATTAAGTCCCCACACCCCTAATTATGCTATGTAGTTATTTTTTTCTTTATTCATATTTATTAATTACTAGCGAGTTCGCGGCTTACGTTGCAATGCCATTTAATAAAGAAATTGTTTTTCCCTGCGTTTCCTTTCACAATCATCCCGTTCCCCTTCCGCCCCCCTCCCCCTCTCTTGACCCCTTACTCTCACGCGTTCCCCCTCCGTCTTCCCCGCCTTCCCACTACCCTCTACAGCTCCCCCGTCCCGCGACCCCTCCTTCCGCGTTCCCCTCTTCACTCCCGCGTATATTTAGTCCTTAGAGCGTGTTCATACATAGCTATAAAAGATGTAGCTTGGCCTATTTCAGCATATCGCTAGTGATATGCTGATTCAGAACATGCAATGTATTTGATAAGAATTTTAATAATGTAGACATATTCTCATGTATTTTAGTTATTGTTTTTGGGGTGTTATGCCGTGTTTCGCTACCTCCTTCTTTAGCCAACGTTTCGGACAGCGTTACAGTGTCCATCATCAGGGCAGATGACCAAATGATTTTGGTGAGAGTGTTTACTTATGTGTGTCGAAGCGATACCGTGCTGCCAGCTCTATTTCTCTACGAGCTGGTGTTAGAAAAATTCAGCATGGTTTTTTGCGTTTAGCTTTGGTGTAGCCGTCAATTACTGGATACCAAGAACTATTGAGCTTAGCTCCGTCGTCTCTGTTAATATTGATGGGGTTTTTATGGATTTCCATTTCTAACACCAGCTCGTAGAGAAATAGAGCTGGCAGCACGGTATCGCTTCGACACACATAAGTAAACACTCTCACCAATATCATTTGGTCATCTGCCCTGATGATGGACACTGTAACGCTGTCCGAAACGTTGGCTAAAGAAGGAGGTAGCGAAACTAGAGGCGGGCAAAGCGGGTCAGTTGAACGAGCCGCTTCACTAGGTCTCGTTCAATGAAAAGATCCGGGTCAGTGAACCGGCTCGTTGAACGACCGAATTTAGTCCATCTCAAGGGAACCCCAATATTTTGGGGTTCCCTTTTTATTGGAATTTCGGATCTCTTTTTAATTCCCTTTTAATTGGATTTCCCTTAGAATGAAAAAATGAAATCCTTTGTTTAATTGAGTTTTGGTACGAAACAGTATAGAAATTTCAGTTCGCTTATTAGTTCAGTTCGCAGTTTGCTGTTAAAAGAAATGTGTAGAAAAATGTGTTAAATTTCGGTAGAAGAATAATATTTAAACATCGTGTACTAAACATACATTCAACAAAGATTATTACATATGGTCATGTAAGTACTCAATACCAAAATTACTTTTTTAACCATTATTTCTGGATGAAATATTGAAAATAAACAATCAATGATTTACTGAAAATAAATATGAGCATAATAATAATTTAATTCATCCTTGCTTTTGTTATATTAAACAATATAATGTGTCCGGAGCGCTGACGTCACGACTGAAGTATTATGCACGCACACACGCATGAATTTCGATATTATTATATTGTATTTCGGTAATAACATGCACACTTAGCAGAAACGGTACGCCACCGCGCAGAAAAGTCTCACAGTGATCTGAGCTGTAAACCCGTTACCTTACTTTCATATTTTACTTTTCTGCGCGGCCGACTGAACGAACGATCAATCCCAAAGACCAATCTGGTTCGCGGATCTTTGAACAAGTGAGCGGGTGACCCGGTGAGCCGAGTGACCCGCGAGCCGCGAGATCCGTTGAACGATACACGCTCTCGGCTCCCACGGGTCAGTCGGCTCTCCGGATCTCACGGGTCAGTCGGCTCACCGGGTCACCCGCTCACTCGTTCAAAGATCCGCGAACCGTGAAGATCGGTCTTTGAGACCCGGATCTTACGGATCAGTACGAAAATCCGGATCACTGAGCCGACTCGTTCGCGAACGACTCGCCTCTAAGCGAAACACGGCATAACACCCCAAAAACAATAACAAAAATACTTTTTGGCCGTGAAAACCTAAAAACATACCTGATATTCTCATGTAATTTAAGTTCCTTAAAAAAGTATGTCATAGCCAACATTAAATAATTTTTTGACCGTGTTGCAAGTTACCATAATATTGCTGTGAATCCTTTCCAGTTGCATACTTGTCATTCGACTTAACTATTGAGTTGTAGGTGTGTACAATGTACATATTATTATTATTGCTGTTGTGGAGTGAGAATACTCCATGTTGAAATTTAGTAAGCAGGTTATTATAGTTTATATTGTGTTTTTATATCTTTTTTTTGAATAATTTTTATATTTTTAAGTTCTTACGTGTACAGGACCCTTACTTTTTTGTTTTACTTTTTAATTATAATTTTAATTATGTGAAAATCTATCATTGGATTTTATGTATATTATTAGGGTTATTATTATAAGTGTAATATATCTGTTGATTTTCCAAAATAAATAATAAAAAAATATAGGCCAGGCTATGTTCATATTATACCTGTTTGTATCCTTAAATTACAGTTTATAATGTTATATACTTGCTTACAATTATACTCCTGAATAACATGTGTAACTTTAATAATGTGATTCTGTAAAAGCCCTCAAGGCGTGTATGAATAAATAAAATAAAATAAAATAAAATAAAATATCTTTTATAGCTGTGTGTGAACACGCTCGGGTTGCAATCTTTAGAGCACAGGCGCCGGATGGGAATGCTATCCTTGTTCTACCGTATTTCAATGGACGATGCTCATTGATCGTCATTGATCCCTTCGGCACCGTGCATAGTCGGAAAACACGCCAAACGTGCGCCCAACATATGTACACGGTTGATATTAATTTGTCACATGAGAACGGGTCGCTTCTTCGACTCGTTATCTGTGGAACAATTTGCCGGTCTCTGTGTTTCCTCCTTCCTACAACATGGGGCTCTTCAAGATCAATGTTAATTCCTTCCTCTCCTCAAGAAGACCCTCCACACAGCATCTCAGATGACATAGGCCCTGAGGCAAATAATTAATTGATTGATATAGGAAAAATACTTAGATATGTGTGTTTACTGTTGTGTCCCTTTTTCGTTTCATCGAGTTTCGAATTGCAACTGTGCTAAGAAGTTTTCACTTCAAAATCGCCAATAACAATGGCTCCATTGCAGCACTGTCGTAAAAAGTCGTATTGGGAAAAAAAATCGAGTGCAATTCACACATGGTAGAAGCGAAACTTCACCCACACAATCTTAACCAATAGGAATAGCCTTGAAAAGTGAGCTCATAATCAAAGCGGCCAATGCGTCCAGCGCGACGCTTCGTAGGTACTGTTCGTAGATAATGTTTCATTCTATCTCATTCTCTTGCAGGCCTTGCCTGTAGATAATGATAATAATAATATTTTGATGATTTGTGTAGCGCCATTTTTGTGGAAAATCACCTCAAGGCCGCAGTACAAACTTAAAATATATTTCTAAAATCTAGAAAAACTACTTAGATGAATGTAATTGTCTCTTTTTAGTATCATTTCCGTTTCATCGAGTTTCAAATTACAACGGTGCTAAAGAAGTTTCACTTAAAAAAATCAGTGCCGTGCGGTCGCGCCGGGCTGAAAATGTTGACCGATATATTGCCAAGCCATTGAGCTCGTTGGGCGTAATTATTATTATGGTTCATGTTTCTAAAAGTATTTAAGTCGTTCCGGCAGGCTAACATCATTCTCGTTTCATGTACACCATAGTTTCTCAAACTTATGTGGCTTAAGGCGAAGCTATCGGTGGAATCTCTCTTTTTCATTAATCTTTACTACGAATCGGCTTAGATTATGAATACCAAAAATTGTGTTTTGGATATTTTGAAACTTTTATTATAGTTTTGCTTGAGTAGAATAAAATAAAATCAGAGTGTGCAATTCACACGCGGTAGAAGTGAAACATTTAGAAAACTAAAGTAGATAAGAGTGGGGAGGCTACGAAGCACCGCACAAAAAGGAGACCGACTATTCTATGTTATTTTCTCGCAGACGATTTTTCATTTCATCGAATTTCAAATCACAACAGTGCTAAAGAAGGTTTCATTTCAAAATTCAAAATCAATAATCGCTTCAGTGGATCAAAACACGTTGGTTTTTTAAACAATAAAAGTGGTTAAAACTATAGGTCAGTTTGTTTCACAGAATTTGAACAACTCATCAAAGAACTTGAAAAATTATTTGAAATTTGACGAACAGTTCGAATTCTGTGATTTGACCCTTAATTTTAAGGTGATCCAATAGTCCAGGAAAAAATCGAAATCGGAATTTACGCCCCTTTCTGGGAGGAGTTTAAAAATTCTTGAGAAAAAGCTTTTGGAAAGGTTGGAAAAGGTATTTGAGATTTTTTTTTGCAGATTGATTTCGTAAAGGCCTCTAAAAAACATTTTTTTTTTTTTTTTTTTTTTTTTTATTCTTCATTTTAATCACCCGCTAAACTGCCAGGGCAGTTTGTCAGCAGGTCAATTTGACAATATTAATAAAACACTAAAACATAAAATATTATAAGAAAACACAATAGCAAAATAGTTCCAGAAGAATAACTTATAAGTACCTACAATACAAAAGCATAAAATATACAGACAGACAGATATAACACAGGTAAATTACTGATAGATTAAATTAATTATAGATAGTATTTATACATAAGATTACAAACAATATCAGTACAAAAAGTTTTGACCCATTAGCCATTTTTAACTCCTTTTTCAGCATTGTGTATTGTAATAACAAGGAAATTTAAAATTGATTTCACGGAATCAAGCGACGCGGAGTCTACACGTCTGTTCCCCGCTCCGGCCGGGGCAAAAGTGATAGAAAATGGGTGTGGCAAGCCAGTAATCCTTGGGTGGACGACATAAGGTTCACTTTGAAAACCCAAGTTCGTCGACCGCCGGCCGTATTGTGAAAAAACAACGCGAAAATGCGTATTTTATTTTATTTTGTGAATATCGGGCGTAAATATATTTTTTTTGCGATTATCATAAAAGAAACTAAATTTGCTACATCAAACAATAAAACCATTTTTGAAAGGGGGTGAGTTTGCACTTGAAAATGTTTTTTTTTTATTTTATTTTTTTTCTAGGCTTATTAAAAGACTTATGCTTAGTTCACACTGAGCTATATATCTGCGAGCAGATATCTGTTGATTCGCGAGCGCTTATCTTTTGTCCTTTCACACGAGGCTATCAAATATTTCTTCCTGTGGTAGGAGAGGGGGTCAGTCGAATTAGGGAGCGGCAACGGAACGCAAATTTTTTTTTGTACTGAAATCTGTCAACTTGACATCTGTGAGCACATAAGTTAACCCTGATGAATTAAGCAATTCTTATGAAACTTGAGTTGTTTCTAAAAATTTTAAAATTCATCGAATTTCTAAGTTAATTTTCAAATTCTGTGGAAGTTGGTGGGACAAAATATATTACTGGAGGGGGGGGGGGGGGGGGAATTGAATGCGAAAATATATTCCTAGTGCGGCCACACGCTTTTTTTTAACATCAACTCCACACAGGAGGCCCTAGCGAAAATAATTTCCCACAGGGCCTATGTCATCTGAGATGCTGTGTGGAGGGTCTTTTTGAGGATAGAAAGGAATGAACATTGGTCTTGAAAAGACCTATGTTGTAGGAAGGAGGAAACACAGAGGCCGGCAAATCGTTCCACAGCCGAGCTGTTGAAAACAAGAACGAGTCGAAGATGCGACCCGTTCTCATGTGACATGTTTGTATATGTTTATCAACCGTTTGCATATGTTGGGCACGCGTATGGCGTTTCTCCCGCCTCTGCACCGGTACCGAAGGGATCAATGACGCTAGTTCCTCAGGGCATCTTCCATTGAAATACCGATAGAACAGGGATAGCATTCCCGCCCGACGCCTGTGCTCTAAAGATTGCAGTCCGTTCGTTAAGGTGGGAGAATCTATCAAATGGACCTCCCGTTTCTGCACAGAGTCGCAGGTATTTTTCAAGTATTTTAGAGCTCCAGGCCAGAGGTGGCTGCCAAATTCAACGCCTGCACTTTACAAGCAATAAATCAAATCGAGAGTCCGAGGTCTAATAACAAGAAAGTTCTGATTTCACTAAATAGAATGAAAACACGTGAAAAGGATTTTTTTATATATTATCTGTATAAAAACCAAAATCCAAAACAAAGACAGTTGAAAACTTAATTTTTTGCCGCAAAATGTGGCCTATGGATTGTAGATTGAGCAATAGTCATTACCAAATTTTTCATAATTTTCTCTTTTAAAAGCGTCCCCGCGGACGTGTTTTGTTGGCGCCTGGACAAAGGGCGATATCTTTGGGAACTTTGGGAAACACTGATGGGCACATGCCATCTCATGTACAGTGTACGAAATAGGCCGTGCTTTGTAGGAATTATGGTTGCTTTTTTCACCGTGTTTATTTTGTCATGATTTTTTTATTGTTAATGTTGACGAACCCTAAAAATGTTTTTACAATAGACGTATCGAACAAGAAGGCGTCGAATTGAATTCAAGTAAGATTGGTGAATGGAAGTAAGTCTAAAGTAATGGTGTTTGAAAGAGAGAGCACGAAAACAATGTGCAACATAGTTGTGAATGACGAATACTTGGAGCAGGTAGATGGGTTTGTGTATTTGGGAAGTATGTTTACGAGAGATGGGAAGACTAATAGAGATATCGAAAGAAGGGTAAATGCCGGTAACTCCTTTAATGGAGGACTGAACGCCGTTGGCGGCAATAAAAACTCTCAAAAGAAGCGAAGCTAGCCGTCCACAATGGAGTGCTGGTACCTACCCTGATGTATGGTAATGAGGCATGGAACTGGCAGAGAAAGGATGAAAGTAGACTGAATGCTGTAGAAATGAGATCCCTGAGACGTATGTGTGATACAACCATGTATGATCGTGTGAGAAATGTGGATATCCGCAAAGAATGCAAGGCTGATGTAAGCGTAATGAATAAGATTAAGAAAGGGACGCTCAGATGGTTTGGACATGTAGAGCGAATGAATGAGCAAAGGAGTGTAAGGAGAATATATGACGCAAATGTGAATGGTAAACGAAGTCGGGGACGCCCGAGGAAGACGTGGCACGACCAAGTGAATCAGATGCTTGAGTCGGGCGATGTCAAGAGTCAGAATAATAGAAGAGTATGTATGAATGTGAACGAAGCAAGGAGTGTGTACCAAGATCGAGTTGTTTGGCGGTCTGTCCTCTGCCTACCCTTTCGGGAAACGGCGTGATGGTTAGTTATTTAGTTATTTTATTACGATTTTTTTTATTGTTAATGTTGATGAACCATAAAAATGTTTTTACAGTGTACGAATCGAATATGAAGGCATCGAATTGAATTTGGGGGGGGGGGGGTAGTCTGCAGGGATTTTATTCATTTTATATGTTGCCATGTTGCCATTTGTTGTCTTTCTGAGCAAAATCCGTAATGGAATAGAAACAGAATTCAGTTTGTCCACAAATTGTGTAGGTGTTGATTCATTTGCCACCTTCGTTGCACACATTACACAGGTGTTTAAGTTCCACAAATGCGGCCGGTAACTTTAACTACAACGTCTTGAATTCATTGATATTCACCAAGTTTCCGTGTTTTTGTTTTATTACTTCCGCCATTATTTGATCAATTTTCATTCACTTGCTAAATACTCTCTTAGCATTTATTTCTTATTTTCTACTAGCTGAGGTACCCGGCTTCGCTCAGGGAGTTGATAAGAGATTGAACTGAACTTCGAACCCACGACGGATCTTGCTTTATATACGACTACCAATGGGTAGTCCCACCCATACAAAAAAGACTTCGAATGGTTCACAATGTTCCACAACATTTCACAGTATTCGAGAGTGTTCTGGATTGTTCTGCAATTATCTGGGATGTTCAGACTATTCTCGAACATTCCACAACATTCCAGAATGTTCTGAGTCACACTATGTATTTCTTGTTTAGTATATAAATTTGTGCCCTGATGATGCTTGAGCAAAGCGAAACCGGTTGGTAAATAAATTAGTTAAAACTCGTGGTTTTATACAAAATAAGTGTTTTATTTTTATTAAATACTAGCTTTTCCCAGCGGCTTCGCTCGCATGGTATTACGGGAAATTACTGTAGCGCTTGCACTTATCAATTATCTCCCCAACCCACCCCACCCCCGTCCCCTCCCGCATTCCATGTATTCATTCCCTTACATTCAGTTTTCAAACATCTCGCCTACCACCTAAATTTCATAATGCTTATAGCTCAAAGAAAAAAAGAATTACTTATCCAATTTTGTTCATTCGTTCGGAATTCATGCGCTTACAAACATTTCGGATGTTTATTTTTATTTAAATATTTGGAAGTTCGTTAATATAATAAAAAAATACTCTATTTATCATTCAGTCTTTATAATCGTTACGAATTATATTTTTAATACAGGAACTCAAATCTAACATTTATTCTAAGCTTGTCCAAAAAAAAACGAATTCTAATATTTGAATTTTCTGCAGTAGTAGCTGACCAGTAGACTGAGTGCCTACCAGCATAGAGCCCAAGCAAAAACTCGCTTTTGTTAGCGACAGAAAACGTATAACAAATATAATACATTAATATTTATAATTTCATAACGCCAGAGCTTACCATCATATATAACCTGTAGTCTGCGCATATAATTTAGCTTTATATTGGTGAAAGAATTATTAAAGTCTTTATATTGTGTTATGCGTGTAAAGGTCATAAACGAACTCGAGCAGTTTTATAATATTAGTATGGATGTCAAACCACAAAGTGATGGCTTTGTACATAATATAAAATGGTTTTAGCTGAATTTAGCGACCTGAAAGGTTATTCCCTAAAATTTGTGATAAGAGATCGTTCTCCCGCGAAAAGTGCTGTCAGATTTGTGTGATTTTCTACAGCTGTTAAATGAATAAGTAATCATGCATACTTGCAGGAATTCGTGTTTAAAACGACCCGAACTATAATAAGTAAAATTTACAAAATTTTAAGAAACCCCCGACACAAAAAAGGCTGATAACCTTGAAACGCCTTAATAGATTTTCATGAATTGTAGCTAAGAACCATCTTTATTACGTCAGCTTTCAAACAAAAAAAACTGCATCACAATCGGTCCATTCGTTTAGGAGCTACGATGCCACAGACAGACACACAGACACGTCAAACTTATAACACCGCTCCTTGCGTCGGGGGTTAAAAATGGTTTTAGCTGAATTTAGCGACCCGAAAGGCTCTTCCCTAAAATTTGTGACAAGAGATCGTTCTCCCGCGAGAAGTGCTGTCAGATTTGTGTGATATTCTACAGCTGTTAAATGAATAAATAATCATGCATACTTGCAGGAATTCGTGTTTAAAACGACCCAAACTAAAATACGTGACAGCTCACAGCTGAAATTTTGACATCGGCCGATAGAAAAAGCAAATAACAGCCGTAGAAAATTATACAAATCTTACAGCACTTCTCGCGGGAGAACGATCTCTTATCACAGATTTTAGAGAATAGCCTTTTTGATCCGAATATCTTTTATTTTCCCTATTTTGAAATTGTTTCTGCCCGCTCTCATTGCCCGACTGTGTATGTATATATTGTGTCTGTCTGTTTTCCGTTCACGTAGAGATAATTATCATTTGAATAAGTGTTTGCTTTGAAAATTGTCAACTTGTTTCTCAATCAATTCATTCAACGGAGCTGGATAATGATTGTCTCGAAATTCACTTGTAATAGTCCTGTCAGCTTGTGTAATAATCATCGATTGCAAGAAGGTTTACATTATTTCACAACTGAAATAGGTACCTACCTTTTTTGACCTTTCCCAGTTAAAATTTTTAGTATTTAGCCTCAACAGCCAGGTCAGTGTTGAGCTGTATGACTCTGCCAGTGCTGGGTCCTTAAAAATAATAAGAGAAAACTAGACTCAAAACATTGTTAAAAATGCACTTTTTGGGTAGTAATTTTAATGTATAGACGACAAATTTTTGTTCCGTCATTTAAATTTACGCCTGTCAAAATTATTTTGTTTTTTTATTATATTTCTAGGGTAAGGTTTTAAATCTCATTTTTGGAATTATTTTTTTCTAAATGTACAATATGTCAAAGTCAGAGTATTGTGTCAAAATTTCAAGTAAATCGAAGCAAAACTATCGAAGATACAGCATTTCAAGCGACCGGCCCTCTTGCTCTTTTCAAGTATATTACGACTATAAAAAATCTTTAAATCGTTTTTCTGGCAAATAATTTTTTAATGTTCGTGAACATCATAACTCAAAATTTACTTAACCGATCTTTTTGAAATTTTGTACACTATTAGTACACATAAATCAACAGGTAGTGACGAAGAGTTTTTTTGTTTACCATTTTTTCCATTTTTTAATAACAAATTCACCGAAAATTTTAGCAAAAATCGCATTTTTTACTTCAACATGCTGCATAAAGAAAAAAAAATTTTAAAAAACCGCTTCGTCTTTGAAACATTAAATTAAAATTCATTTCAATTTTTTTTTGTTTCAAATGATCCGTTATCGAGTTATGATGTTCACCGCATAACAACTTTTTTTCGAGGCGCCTCTGGAGATTCGCTCTTACTGACTTATTTATTAATATTTTTAATTAAAAAAATTTTCAAAGATACTTCAGATGTCATACTATAACGTGTATGTCATAGAAATAAGCCAACATTTTTCATATCTCCAAAAAAAAATCAGGAAAATATGCCCTTTTTCGCCTTTAAAACCTTACCCCCCCTTAAAGCAAATTTAAGTAAAGTAGCTCACATCCGTACTAGATTATTATCACGAAAATTATTTTTCAGTTTGATTGGGTATTTTGATCTCGAATCCAAATTTAAGATTTGTATGAAACTGGCCGAATTGGGTCGCACATACGTTTCTCTTAAGTTTCAAAGCTCTTAAAAAAAGTTATTCTTGAAGATAATATCTATACATTCCCCTTGCCGAAAAGCCAATGTTGTGAAATTCCCTCGAAAGAAAAAAATCACAAAGTACTACCTATGCTCCAGAAATTATTATAAACACGTTTTTTCGGTTATTTTACAATATGTATGAAAAAATTCACAGTGTTTCTTTAAATGCTATTTTAGACGTTCCCCACGAGATTTTCGCTCAATTTTAAACGAGTTGTGTTTTATTAAAAGCTGGTTCACATTACGCTATCAAATATAAAAGATCATAGCACGCCAAATAACGCTCTCCATACAATCCCTTCAGACCGTTCACACCTAAGCGTTTTTAAGCGCAGATCAATCATAGACAATACACATCTCGGACGTAACCGCTCCAGACGCGATATCCCAGGAAGATAACTCTCCCCTTCTCCGACTAAAACAGGAGAGGGGGTCATTGTAATTACGGAGCTGCCTAGACCCGTGGATGACAGATGTCAAGTTGACAGATTTCAGTACAAAAAATATGCGTTCCGTTGCCGCTCCCTAATTCGACTGACCCCCTCTCCTACCACAGGAAGAAATATTTGATAGCCTCGTTTGAAAGGACAAAAGATAAGCGCTCGCGAATCAACAGATATCTGCTCGCAGATTTATAGCGTAATGTGAACTAAGCATAAATCTTTTCACAATTTTCGCTTATATATTATCATTTTTAATATTAGGGCGCTCCCTCTAACATTCGTATATTCATATCTCTACTTCTTCTTTTTCAGCGGGTTCTACCGGGCCTTATCTATTCTGACAGCGATACCTACATATATTGTAACTTCCACTTTGGGAACATAGTGCAAGCACACTCTATTTTAATAAACTTAAATTGTACATGTGAAAACCCCGCAATAATGACATCACCGCCCTTCGATCAGATTATTTGAGAAGGTCGTCTTCAATTCAACTTAATATATATTGTGTAAAGGTGTTAGCATTCCGCTCACGGCTCGATTCAGAATTGGCCGCTAACAGTGAACAGAGAGCGGATCGCGCGCTGCATGCAGAGTGCAGAGCGCAGTCTGCAAAATAGGGATTGCGAATCCGGAGCTGTTTCGAAAAATCCGGATTCTCAGGTTTCTTCAAACTGCAAATCCGGTTTAAGACCTCGCATTCCGAATTTCTACCGACTTACAACATTCTTCCGCGAAGGTGATACTTAAAAGTATTCGAAATTGCTTTGTAATTTTTTTTTACTATTTACATTTATAACAATAAAATTAATAACACATATAAAATCCAATAATAGATTTCCACATAACTTAAGGGGTATTCTAATCTAGAAACATGAATTGTAGGTGTTTTTTCAGGTGCAATAAAGAAACCAATAATATTTTTGTAGCCATTTTTTACCAAATATTTATTAAACATTAAAAATAAAACGAAAAAATTAAAAAATATTAAAAGTTACAAGGTGTTGAAGTGGGGAGTCTCAAAGATATGGCGCGACCTGGTTGACACGATTGCAACCCTCCTAGTAATTTGAAAAAAAAAACAAACCATTTTTTAATCCAAACAACCTCGGAGAAGTCATAATTTTTTTTTCGCAAAATGGCGGCTGTCTGAAATAAAAGACATTTTTTTTACCAGTTTTTTTTCGGAATTGTTTTAGAATAGTAAAAATTAAAATTTTGTTATAGTTATGGTACATGCGATAAAGTCATCTTTAGAGAAGGCTCACACAAAATTTCAAGTAAATTTGTTAAGTAGAACTTGAGATATCGTGTCAACCGTCTCCGAAAACGTGGTTTTGAGAAAAATGTGTTTAAAATTTAGTTCTATTTAGATGTTGGTTAGATTCTGTCTAAACCGCGGAACTAAAGTGGTTATAACTTTTAAAATAATGCGAATTTCGAAAAATTGATATTTTTGAATATTTAAACTTTGGAAATATGAAGAAAAAAAATTTTTTTTCTAGACTAGAATACCCCCTTAATACTGTCAGATTATTATCCATGTCTTAGAAATGTCTAAATATCTATTTCCTCTTAGCCTATTGGACGCGCCTACATAACATTGCATTTGCAAATAACTTTTTAAAATTTTAAAATCCGAATTATTCAAATTTGATATCAAACAATCTGGAATCTGATCTCACCGTGTATAATAATTCGAAAATCCGGATTTTCCGAAATCCGAATGATGTGGATTGCAATCTCTAGTGTAGAGTGTCTGATTGGTAATCAGTAATCACGGCACCATTCCGACTAGACTGATTGATCATGGCTCTTCAAGACCCATGTTCACTCCTTCCTCTCCTCAAAAAAACCCTCCACACAGCATCTTCAAAGATGACATAGGCCCTGAGGGAAATTATTTTCCTCAGAGCCTCCTGTGTGGAGTTAATGTAAAAAAACGCCCTTAGGGCTTTTACATATAGTGCAGTACGTGTTTTTGCAAAATATTGGTAACATAAAATATAAGAGTTGACACAAGATAGATAACATAGAATATAAGATAATAGAGAAAATAGAGATAAAGATAGTTTATGAAGTAGGAAGAAATAGTTGGCACATACGTCCTTTGAAGTTTGACAAATTCAAATTATTATCAAATACATCCAAGCTGTTTAAATAATTGTTTCCAAGACTATGTAAACGCTGTATTGGAGAATGCAAGCTATAGTTGGAATGAGATGTATGTATATAAAATGTTAATATTTGTCTAGTCGTTCGTGTAGGTACAGAAGATTTATTAATTGCAGAATTATTAATACTAGCGGTCGCCCAATGGTCGAAATTCGACCATAATTGTAATATTTTTTTTATTGATTTAGTGTATTTTTTATGCATAATTTAAAAAAAATATTAGCATTCTGCTCTATATAATCCTTCTCTATATAAACTCTGTGTGCGAAATTTTATACTCCTCCATCCGCGCAATTTTCGTAAAAAGGGGTATAAAGTTTTTGCTTCACGTATTAATGTATAGAAGATAGATAGATTATTAATTTTCTAGAGAAAACAGACAATGTGAAAATCGCATGAAAATCCGTTCAGTATTTTTGAGTTTATCGCGAACGGACAGACGCGGCGGAGGACTTTGATTTATAATAATATGTAGAGATTAAAAATAGGCCCAGAAACCCGCCTGCCCGATCCAGTAAACGCGCCATGGCACGGATCTGTTTACAATCTGTCCGTGGGTGGGAACACTGATTTAATTTGCTGTACTGGCAATACAGGCAACTCTGGCTATAAGCGACCACAGTCAATATAAATAATTTCCATCTGTTATTGTTAGCAGCGATGCTTAGCACCGATTAACAGCTGCACAGTGCGTCGACGTTCTGGCAAGTTGGTCGGAATTAATTATTTTTTGTTTGTTTTAATCTTAGTTTTATATGTACCTATATTATGTAGATTTATTTTATTTTTTACAGAACATCATCCAAAAATAACAAGACATATATGACACCTTTTTTGATAATGTCGTTCGTAATCCAAAATTACTGGCTTATTAATGATTTTTTTTTACATTAACTCCACACAGCAAAACTAATTTAAACACCAGAGAAAAATAATTTCCCTCAGGGCCTACGTCATCTGAGATGCTGTGTGGAGGGTCTTTTGAAGGAGAGGAAGGAATGAACATTGGTCTTGAAGTTCACAGCTGTCACACAAATCGTTACACAGCTGAGCTGTTGAACACAAGAACGAGTAATAACAAGTAACCCGACAAATGTAAACCGTGTACATATGTTGGACACGTGTTTGGCGTGTTTCCCGACTATGCACCGGTGCCGAGGGGATCAATGACGCTAGTTCCTCGGAGCTTCTTCCATTAAAATACCAGGAGAGCAAGGATAGCTTTCCCACCCGACGCCTGTGCTCTAAAGATCGCAATCCGTTTGTTAAGTTAGGAGAATCTATCAAACGGACCGCCCGTTTCTGCTCAGAGTCAACTAACGAAGCTCTTAGAATTGAAGGAAATTGTATATGCGATCCATAGACTTACTTAATTTTATTTTTATTTTAAACGGGTAAAACCTCAAATTATAATATTTAATTAATTAAGAAATAGTAGACAATTTTTTTTTTTTTTTTTTTTACCTATATTTATTGTTGTAATACGCACATAGGGGCTCTTCCAACTGAGCTAATGTGTCCCTATCCGATTCGGTCATATATTACTCTACCGTTCTTCGATCAAATACCACCAACATTATCTCCATTTTCTAAGCGCATAGTGTCTTGGATAAATTAATCTTTGGGGCGGGGGGAGGATGTGGTGGAACGATAATTACGACTTGCTTTGTGTTATCTACATTCTTACTGCAATATCACATTTCGGTCCTTTTAAATGTTTCTATAAACAGACGCGCATAAATTCCTTGTTAAATTAGAATCAGTTTGTGTTCGGAATGCAAAAAATTAATCGTTCGGCAGCTCCATCTCATAAGGCTGGTTGAGTAGAGGTGAAATTGCAATTGATGTCTAAAGAGCCGAAGAGCCGCAGACGCCTTTGCAAAGAGCCCCAAATTCCGACCCCTGATCTAGGGGTGAGTCCCTTGACTCACAATCCAAAGGTCGCGGGAACGATTCCCGGCGTTCGCAAATAAATTTTATTTTACCACCGCTTTAGCCGTGTTTGGTGACCTGATCTGAATAGCCAGGTAGTTCTCACCTTCCTCTTCCCCATCTCCTTCCCCTCCCCACTACCTTCAGCCTCACAACACACCCCAATTGGGGAAGCTACAATCTCACTAGATCCAGACGGGAGCTGCTGGGACTTAAGTAAGACTGAAGTATTCATTCAAATGAATTCGACAAAATTCAAACACGATGTAAAGGATTGTAAGTATTGGACGCCACACTACAGCAAACGTCTGTAAAATAAATCAAACATAGACAGAAAAAAAAGAAACATACGACCTAATCCATATAAATAAATAAAAATTAGAATCATTTCAAATTTAATTCCATAAATAGATTTGACAGGATTTACTATTTACTGTACCTACTTCATCTCTTCCTTCATTTATATGATAACTCTCTTTAAAGTATTTACCCACACTTCCAAACACCTTTCTATTTTTATTGTATTCAAATGAATATGTTTGTAACCTTAAATATTCTTGTAACTACCAAATACGTTCCTTAAATATGTTCATTTATGTACCTATAAGCCGACTCAGGTATATCCTAGTGAGACAGGCATCGATAAACCCAATGTAAACATACTGTATATAGATAAATCAAAAAAAAAAATTTTAAACACATAAATTACAAACAAAACTTACACTTTTCAAATTACACCGAATCAATTAAATTTCACAACTTCAACTCCCTCTATACACGACGCTTAATTTTTGACCAAACCTTGTTATTTAAAATTTTGAATAATGGCCTGGACTCGCCAGAGCTTACCGACTTAATAAACTTTCATATTCCGACAAGATCAACAAGAAAATCAGACTTATTTTATTTACCATCATGTAGAACTAACATTAGAAAAAAATCCCCGAATCCCCGTTTATGTGCGCAATATCATACAACATTTTACAATATAGACATTTTTAACAATACCCTTCAGAAATACCGAATAGAAGTAACGCGTACAATTGAAAATTAATTCAAAATTAATTCAAGATTGTAGAATGTATCGGGAGCATCTCCTATCCTTATCCTATTTTCCTCTTCCTCTCCCCCTCACCAAAAATTAATTTTTATATCTAATAAAACTCCATCTTCAAATAATTTTAACATTTTTGACCTTTTTGAGACCTTTTTGGCTTAACTTAATTTAATTTTATATGTATGTATCTATATTTAATGTAAAAGCTGTTTGTCTCTTACAAATAAATAAAATTTAAAAATATATTTACTTATAAAGATGACGTAAGTCCTGATGGGAATCTTTAACTTTATGTTCCATTACTTCTGATTTTGACAATGAGTTTCTCCAGGTTTGAGTTCTCAGTTTGGCGAACAATGTATCTGAAGAATCTCAGCACACGCTGCAATAAATGAATAATGAATCTTGGATAACGTGACTACAGACGAAGGACATTAACGTTATTTAACCGTGACCTGTGTTTTACAATCCTGACCCACAGTGTGACCTTCTACCGCACAGTGCGTGTGGTGAGCGGTCGATCAATTCTCAGTTAGAATCTCAGTCAGACGTCAGTTCATAGTTTATTACAGTGATGAGCAACCCGCGGCCCGCGAGCCCTTTTCATACCGCCCACTTGACTAAATAAAATTTGCGATAAAGAATTATCAACTCAATTTGGGTACCACCGCGCCGGAAACCATTTATTGGATAACCAATACCCCTGCCGGTTCCATGCCAACTCAAAATCAAATCAACTCAAAACCTCTTTGAAAAGTGATTAATAGCTATGAAAAAAATAATTTCAAAATAGCCCTTAACACTAACCTAACATAAACTCTTTAACCAATTTTTAAATATTTTTTTTCATCACTTTTAATGACTTTTCAAAGGAGGTTCTGAGTTGGTTTCATTCTGAGTTGTCTGGTCACCCTCTTTTTTTACATTGTATGAGGGAGGAAACACAGAGGCCGGCAAATCGTTCCACAGCCGAGCTGTTGAACTCAAAACGAGTCGTAGAAACGACCCGTTCTCATGTGACTAATGTCAACCGTGTACAAATGTTGGGCGCGTGTTTGGCGTGCTGCCCGACTATGCACCGGTGCCGAAGGGATCAATGACGCTAGTTCCTCGGAGCATCTTCCATTGAAATACCGATAGAACAAGGACAGCATTCCCACCTGACGCCTGTGCTCTAAAGATTGCAATCCGTTTGTTAGGTCAGAAGAGTCTATCAATCGGACCGCCTGTTACTGCACAGAGTCGAGGGGTTTTTTTTAGGTATTTAGGGGCTTCAGACCAGAGGTGGCTGCCAAATGCAACCGTGGGGCGCACTTGCGATTTGTACAGGGTTAGCAGTTGTCTACTATTAAAGTATCTGCGGGCCCTGTGCAGTACGCCCAGTTTTTGAGAGGCTAACTTAACTCTGGCTTCGATGGAGCCCCCATATCTGAGCTGATCTCTGCCGTAGGTGTCCCCAAGTGGTTCGCTGCGTTTGGTGACTTAGCACGGATTCATACGGTAGTTTTTTCTAGTTGACTTCGGATGCGTTTGTCCACTTACTGCATGGCTGGATAGAGAGAGACAGGTTGAGGGAGATTTTTTGACCTTTCCAGCCGGACTCTCTCGACATTGCACCGCATGTGGGAAAGATGGAGTCATACGTCCATCACTCCTGGACAGATTGACCCCCAGATTCCTTCCTAATCCACGTATCTTTTTCCTTCCCAAAATTTCCTTTCCTTTCCCTAAAAATACCCTCCATACAGCATCACTCGAGTGAGTGAGTTAAAGGTATATTTAAGAATGGAAATTTGTAGTTATAAGTTGAGGTTTCTCATACCCGCCTCACTGGGCTCACGTGTCGAGGCAGTTATTTTTACGTCAATTTAAAATACTTATGAACATACCTACACTTGGTATATTGGTTGCATTAATAATGCTTTCAAATAATAACAATCAATACATTGGTACCATTAGTAATTCCGGATTTGGGTGAGGCCCTATCATTACTCTTAATCCAAATTTTTATGCTTTGAATTTTTTTATATTAAATCTGTAAGAATGTTGTTAAGTCTTGTTGCGCGGTATCTGAAGTTTCGTTGACCAAAAGTAGTATGCGTTATGGAAATTGTGGTAAGTCTTGGTTATTGTTTCTTGTATTAAGTCGAGTATTTAATCTTTTTTTCATAGTATTTATGTATGGATGAGTAAGGATTGTTTTTGCGTAAATCTGCCGGACGTCAAACACGTTCATGATGTTAAAGATTAAGTTCGAGTCTGTAATTAGATGTAGCCTAAGGATTAATTTTATAGTTAACCTGCCCCTTGCCGTTCGTCCGCCGGCGTACCATCGGCGCAAGCCAAAATAACCACTAAAAAATAATTTTGTTATGCGATTTTAACCCTTATGTATAAAGAAAACGTGTGAAGAAGAAGGTCAGAATCGCTTGGGGCATTCTTGTTCATAAGGTATAAGATACCGTGAACCCACCTGAAGCAGCGATATATTTTCTTTGAAATTGTTTATGACACGGCCTGGAACTTTTTCGCGCCGCTCGGCTGACAAAATGGCGGCTGTCAAGTCTCGCGTCGCGGTCGACGAAATGATCGTAAAACGTATAAATTCATCGAATAAACGCAAGTAATATATGTTCTTATGTATAGTTTAGTATTCAAGGAATGTGTTTCAGTAAAGATTACATAAGATAGCATAAAATTAACCTGCAAAATATTACGTAAAAGTCAAAACATCGCGAATTTTTTTCGTTTTTTCCGTGTTATTTGAAAAGTAGTAAAAAGTATAAATTCATTGAATAAACGCAAGTAATATTGTTCTTATGTATAGTTTAGTATTCAAGGAATGTGTTTCAGTAAAAATTACATAAGATAGCATTAAATTAACCTGCAAAATATTACGTTAAGGTTGACGTTTTTTCGTTTTTTCCTGACATTTGCAGTTTTCTGTGCCTTTATGATTGGGTCTAGTGCAGATGCAGTTGGGTTTATGATTGGGTCTAGTGTTCTGTTAAAAAAATACGATTTTACAAAATATATGTGGGTTTATTTATTTATTTTTTATTTATTTCAAAAACATACGGCACAGCATGTGCCATTAACATAAATTATATTATATATGTATTATAAAACAATAACAAAACGAAAGTAACAACATAAATTGAAGTTAAATATAAAAACAAAAGGTAAAAAAAGGAGTTGAGGTAGTAAGCAGTAAGTAAAAAGTAAGATAGATAAATGAAAGTATAAAGTAAAAGCATAAAATTATAAAATATAAAGTATAATGAAAAGTTACAGATTGATTCAGAAAGTTAAAAGGTAGGAAATAATACAGTCAAAAGTAGTATGTATAGTGGATGAGATATGCAGTTGAGCAGAGTGGAATTGTTACTGTGTGTGTATTAAAAATGACCTTGATTGTGTCTACCATCACTGCCTGAAAAATATGGTAGAATAATTGCATGGAGAGGAAGGACTCACCGAAAAGGAATCTGTAGGCCGGCCCTCGTTGTTCTTTTCCATCCAACATGCACACACAGTAAACATGCGCGAACTATTTTATTTTTAATAGCGGAATTAGGTTAAAAGGCGGAGCGGAGCGCAAATGGCTACATGATGAGGCGGGCAGTTTATTACAGACACTGAATTAAGGAAGGACGGGTAGGCAATGGGTAGGAAAAAGGAATTGGCAACAATATTACTACCAAATCCCAAGCAGTGACAGTATGTATGTGTAAGAGTAGGTGTGTATAAGTGTAGGTACGTGCTTGTGCCTAACCATATAGACTATAAGATAGATATCTTAAAAATAATAAAAAGTGTAAAGTTATAAATATTAAAAAAAGTGTAACAATTAAAGAGTAAGAAATGCTTTTAGGAGCCAAAAATTGAAGATAATATAAATTTACCAAATATAAAAGGTATCACTAATTATGATATGTTTCTAATCCATAGATATTAGGAACGCTCTTACAGTTGCGTATACAAACATCTGTTTACAAAGTTAATAATAGCGAGTGCGTACTGGTAGGACATGATTAATGATTATATTATGATTACGTCGTAGTAATAGCAGACAAATTCTGTTATATGCATCTTTTGTATGATGACAGACTTCCGGCATTATCGATATGAGCAAATTCATTACCTAAAGAGTGTAGACGATGTATTATTGAATTTTGTTCAGCATTACTGATAGTATTGTTGCAATAATAAGGTGTTTTGAGTCGAGTTATTCTACTAGGTACGTGGTAATTCACCAGCGAAACTAGTTCAGGGGAGTCAAACCAGTTATTATTTATTTTAAATAAAAAAATTAGATCATTAAATATTCTTCTATCTTTTAACTATAACAGTCGCATTTTTCGTAGTAGAGAATCATAGTTTATTTCGTCCGCGGGAATTCCTAGTTTGCGACAACACAGATTGGTAAATTAACCATGTCAAGCTGTACATCCTGCCCCTTATGCCCCGCGGATTAATTTTAAATGGATGAATTGGCCCTCCAGTTTAAAAGGTTGACCATCACTGGTTTATGATGTATCGATGCAGTTTATCAACAGTGACGTAATCATACGTCGTATTTGTTTGTTTTCACAAGGTCGAGACCAATAGTCACTCACATCAATAATAGTACATTTTACAGTCGTATCCCTGTAAGGCGGGGCTTCTCGGCTGAAAATGAACAAGATGGAGAGATATGTAATTACGAATGTTGGACATAGCGCGCTAATATTTTAAGTCATAAAATTGCAGCGAAAATTGCGAAAAAGCTTAATAAAACATAACTCGTTTAAAATAGAGCAAAAATCTCGTGGAACGTATCTTAATTATCATTTAAAGAAACATTGTGAATTTTTCACAAATATAACTTGTAAAATAATAGAAATAGACTTGTTTTAAATAATTTTCGGAGCATACTTTGCGATTTTTTTTTCTATCGAGGGAATTTCTTATAATTTGCGTTTCGGCGTGGAACGTATCTAGATATTATCTTAAAAAATAACATGTATTTTTTTAAGAGCTTAAAAACTTCAAATGTTTAAGGGTGATATGTAAGAAATCGGTCGAATTCGGATAGCGGCGGCACGAAGCAGGCAGGATCGTGAAATTTTGCAGATACAAGAAAAAAGAGAGCGCGCATTTAATTTTTTATTTTAGTATTTTTTTTTAAATTTATTTATTATTATTATTTTTTTTTTAACATTAACTGTCATCTTTGGGGTTGCTGTGTTAAGGGTCTTTTTGTGAAAAGAAAGGAGTGAACCTGGGTCTTGAAGAGACGTTGTTTGTTTGTTTTTTTTTACATTAGCTTCCACTAGCTTCTTTTTAAAGAATGGAAAGATGAAGTTCTTGGAAGGAAAAGGGTACGAGAAGTGTGTAGGAACCAATTTGCCGAATTTATTATTTTTTTAATGAAAACAGTTTAATTGTTTGTTTTAAAAGTTTTTTGTTATAGTACCCTTTACACACAGAGTTCGGCGCGGGTCGTGCCCCGCGATAGTTTGTATATGATGGAGAGCTCTGGCGTTATGAAATTATAAATATTAATATATTATATTTGTTATACGTTTTCTGTCGCTAACAAAAGCGAGTTTTTGCTAACGTCAGAAAAAAATCGTTTCCATGGAAACGATGTTGATATATTTGTGGGCTCTATGCTGGTAGGTACTCAGCCCCCTGGTCAGCTACTACTCCAGAAAATTCAAATATTAGAATATGTTTTGTTTTTTTTTGGACAAGCTTCTGTTTTGGAATAAATGTCAGATAAGAGTTTCTACATTAAAAATAAAATTCGTAACGATTATAAAGACTGAAAAATAAATAGTGTAATTTTTTATTATATTAACAAACTTCCAAATATTTAATTAGAAATAAACATCTGAAATGTTTGTAAGCGCATAAATTCCAAACGAATGAACAAAATTGGATAATTCTCTTTTTCTTTGAGCTATAACTTTATGAAATTTAGGTGGCAGGCGAGATGTTTGAAAATTGAATGTAAGGGAATGAATGTGTGGAATGCGGGAGGGGGTGGGGAGGAGGGAGATAATTGATAAGTTCAACCGCTACAGTAATTTCCCGTAATACCATGCGAGCGAAGCCGCAGGTAAAAGCTAGTTAAATCCTAAAATAGTATATTTTTTTATTTTATACAATTGTCTTTTATGATATTTTAAGTAATTAATCACCTCTCCTTTCTAATATTTTGTCTATGTTCTTAATTGTCTATACCTATTTGTCTTTTGTTATTTTTTATATTAATTTATTATCCTGACGAAGAAAACATTATTTTTGAAACACGTCGATAATGTTAATTACATTGTGGTGTTTTCATTAATCAATAATGACGCCACAAAGTGTATTTGTGAAGGTGGCAGAAGTAATTTTTATTTTTTTATTTGGTCTTTTTCATTCAATTTTTTCAGTAAGATATTTTTTCAGTCTTTGAAATAGAATTGCCCTAGAATAACTCCGTATTTGAAATTAAAAAAAATTCATCAAATATATCGATTGTCAGGTGATTAAAACTTATCAGTACTCTGTTGATCGAGTTACGTCTGTATTGTTTAGTGACACAATTCCCCAAAAGGAGTTGACCGAATCGGGTTTTTCGGACTCCGAGGTCGCGGTCGCCTTCAGAATTCCGCTGGGAGCTGGGTGGCCCCACTGGATAGACTCGATGCCCATTATCGTGGTTCATACTGTTTTACACATCGTGCGGCATCTGTTGTTGTTGTTTATACATTTATCTGTCAGCTTACGTTTGCTTTAATACGTCTTACTTATCGGAAATGTGTATTTCAGGATGCCTAGCATGCACGATCGATAAAACCCTATATCAATACAATATTGATCAAATCCGTCAACTAAGGTCAGTTGATCGAATCCGTCAACTAGCGACTAGCTAGGCGTCTAGCTAGGCACCTAGCGACTAGCTAGGCGTCTAGCTAGGCGCCGAGCGCGCAGTGCGGCCGGTCGCGAACATTTTAGAACGTTCGTTTTACTAAGCTACTCGCTAGGCTCTAGGCGCTAAGCAAGCCGCCTGCCTATGCGGACGTGGCCTTAGGATGGGCGTACGCTGAGACATCGGTCGCGCAGCATGTTCAGCGCAGTTGTGGAATGTATGAGAAACATGCACGTCTCAGCGTACGTCGCTCCATACACTTCCATACAACACAAAAACCAAAACTATCTTGCGCTGAACATGCTGCGCGACCGATGTCTCAGCGTACGCCCATCCTTACAGTGAACTGCGCTGTAAACCGTAATCCTACTTTCGGTCTTTACTTTTCTGCACGGCGGCCTGAAGTGGCGCGGGGCACGTCCCGCTCCGAACTCTGTGTGTAAAGGGTGTAGGAACTGTGATTTAGGAACCGCACGGAACGAATTTTTAGTGCTGTAAATTTCTAGCGTGTGGCAACACTGTCATACGAGATCCTAAATGTCACGCCGCGGAAGGAGAATTTAAGCAAATTATTGCGTTTTAATCATCGAAAGGATTCGGTTCATTTAATCATAGTTCCTACATTACCGTTCTTCTTCTGATAATATAGCGTGTGTGTAATGCTACAATAAAAGTGTTCATCAAAAATCAAATCTTTTATTTGGTTAAAATTCATAATCCCGCTGCCGCCAATTAACCATTGCTACACGCCTTATCTATTCGTTCCGTGCGGTTCCTAAATCACAGTTCCTACAAGGGTACTATTGAAATATAAGAGATGTGCTATCCGCAGTTTTTACTGGGCGGGACTTGTATTTCCTGGTTTCGCCGATATTGTTAACTAATACTACTATACACCTTCAAAAAATCAACTAAATGAACGAATTCTTTTCATATTCAAACTATTCCCATTCGGAAGTAATCCCGCCGACAATCGGACGGACACCATAGTATATCTCTTGTATTTGAATATTTTTGGTTTCACCTCTTCCTCGCACTCGATAAGCTGGCGTCCCACAGGGATCGGTTTGTCTCCGACTTTAGTTTTTGTTGCACATCAATGACCTTTTGTCGTGTGCACCAATTCATTGTTACGCGAATGACAGTACAGTCCATGATAGCTTTTTGTTTGACAAGCCCCCAAAGGGCTCATAAACTCCAACGACACGGAGGGCTTTGAAGGAAAGATTGGACGGTTACCTCGAGAGTGTTTTCTCTTGGGGTAAAAATAATCTCGTTGAATTGGACTGGACCCACTGAACGTCCACCCTCTGGAATCGCACTAGCCACCTTAGTCGTGATTTTTCTATGAAGAGTAACAGTGGTTCAATGTTTAGATCGTCTTTACTATGTATCTGTTTGGAAATAATAAAATTAGATTGAGCATATCATCATTATTATCACTCTTGTCTCTACAACCCCTGGTGGGTCTTGGCCTCTTCAAGAGTCTTCCTCCACTCATCTCGGTTTTGTGCCAGCTCTCTCCAGTTTAGAAGCTCCAAGGTAGATATATCTTTGAGGACGTTGTCGCTCCACCTTAATCTTGGCCTTCCGAGGCTCCTTCGCCCTATCGGTCTTCAGTTCAGCAGGGACTTTGGTGCTTGAAGCTCGGTCATTCTCTCCACATGACCCAGTCACCGAAGTCTTCCCAGTTTTATAAATTTTGTGACGTTTAGCTCCGAGTATATAGCTCATTATTGTAACGTCTGCGCCTAAATCCATTTTTTAGAACCGGTCCGAAGATGTGCCTCAAAATTTTCCTTTCAAAAACGTCCAGTGCTCGCTCATTCCTCTTAGTTAGTAGTACGTATCACATCTCAGCTGCGTACGTGAGCACTGGTCTAATAAGTGTAATAGAGCCTATATATATCACAATAAATTGTACAACGCCCTTGAGATGACTTTTCACAAAAACTGTTTCCAGTCACCCTGTAAAAAGTTCTTCTCGGAATACTCCTAACGCATTCTCTTGCAGATTTTTTTATGTTCTCTTTCATCTCTGTAATATAATCAAAGAAACCATATTCTTGGCAAATAGACAGATGTTTGGTAGCTGCAATCGTTCTACATATCTTGTTCAATACAAACTTCCGTTTAGTGGTGGGCGTAATCGAAACTTTCGATTCAGATACACAACAAATAATCGAGTCATAAAAATTTAACAGCTATTAAATAAAAAAGTAAATATTTTATTTTTTTTTACATTAATTCCACACAAGAGGCCCTGAGGAAAATAATTTCCCCCAGGGCCTATGTCATCTGAGATGCTGTGTGGAGGGTCTTTTTGAGGACAGGAAGGAATGAATATTGGTCTTGAAGAGACCCATGGAAGGAGGAAACACCCGTTCTCATGTGACAAATGTCAACCGTGTACATATGTTGGGCACGCGTTTGGCGTGTCTCCCAACTATGCACCGGTGCCGAAGGGATCTATGACGCTAGTTCCTCAGAGCATCTTCCGTTGAAATACCGGTAGAACAGGGATAGCATTCCCACTCGACGTCTGTAAATTCTATAATTTGGTAGGCGGGTATGGGTACCGCCGCCCTGGGAACCTTTATTGGATAACCAACACCTCTGCCATAGGTCACCCCAAGTGGTTCGCTACGTTTGGTGATTTAGCTGGGGTGCCCGGGTTCATGGGGTGAGGTTTGTCTTGGTCTTGGAGGCGGATGACCAGGACTCACTGAACCCCAGATTCCTACCCACCCCTTAAACCCTTTTTCTTCCCAGAACTCTCCTTTCCCCCTATCCTTAAAAAAAACTCCACACAGCATCGCCAAGGATGACATAGGCCCTGAGGGAAATTATTTTCCTCAGGGCCTCCTGTGTGGAGCTCATGAAAAAAAAATATATATTGCAATCCGTTCGTTAAGGTGGGAGAATCTATAAAACGGACCGCCCGTTTCTGCACAGAGTCGAGGGTATTTTTCAAGTATTTTGGAGCTCCAGACCATAGGTGGCTGCCAAATTCAACCGTGGAGCGCACTTGCGATTTGTACAAGGTTAGCAGTTGTGTACTATTAAAGTATCTGCGGGCCCTGTACAGTACGCCCAGAATATTGCACAAGAGTCCCAACTGCTCCCAACCACCTGGTGCCAGTGAGACTATGGCATCCCCAATTGGGGTATGTTGTGAGACTCAAGGTAGTCGGGAAGGGAAAGAGATGGGTAAGAGGAAGGTGGGGAAAATTGAATGACTATTCAGTTCTTGTCACCAAACACGGCTAAAGCCATTTCAAGCAACGTTTCAATTTTGCAATACAAATACAAATCAAACAAATAAAATTTACTTGCGCACGCCGGGATTTGAATCCGCGACCTTCGTATTGCTAGTCGAGAGCCTTAAGATTTCATTCATTGCCTGTTCATTTTCTCATCAAGTATAACGGTGGAAACATCTAATACACAATTCAATCTTTTGTAATCAATAATTTTTTTTAATAAACTACCGCCTATCGAAAAATGACAGAGTGATAAATTAATGTTTTTAATTAATTAAAAAATATATAGGTTAATGGAATTAACCCAACGTTACAATAAAATATATAGGTTAATGGAATTAACCCAACGTTACAATAAAATATATAGGTTAATGGAATTAACCCAACGTTACAATAAAATATCGATGTCTGCGTCAATTTTATTTATTATTAACCCCTTAGGCCTCGGCCATATTTTGTCAGAGGGTCAAAATATATTCGCTTTGCAATAAAATTCAAATAAATGGAATATTCCTTAAAGAATCCAAAAACTAAAAACTGTTTTTGGATGGTGACATAATACACTTTCAAATTTAATATTTCTGAATAATCATTCAATTTTTGGAATATAAAATTTTCGTATTGAAACAAAAACATATTTTATCTCAGGTTTTTTCTAACTAAAGATACTGATAATGGAAAAAATAAAAACACATGGGTTTTTCTTCTTTTTAACCTACATAAAGTTGTCTCCACCAGTTAGTGGAGAAAAATTCAATAAAATAATCAATATTATTATTTTATAATTACTTTAAAATCTATACCTGGAAAATTTAAAATATTCATTAAGAACGGGTAATTTTTATTTTTTATTTTATTTATTTATTAAAAGAAGTTTATACAATGAACAAAAAATTGTGTTAATTCATCCGCCATGCTAGGGATGTCCCTGTGTTATGGCGGATGAAGATTACAGATTGTGTAGGTACAGTGTACAGCTATTAACTTATGCAATTCATTTAAGTAGTTTAAGTAACATATTTAGTAACAAATTAAGTTAGTAATTTAATTAACACATTAAATTAATTTATGTTACAAGTTTTATCAATTATATTACAATTCAATTAAAATAGCAAATTTTTACTCATCATCGTTACTGAACGTAAGGATCCATTTTGATAATTTTTTTTTAAAGATATGGGGTTGGGTTTCGGATTTTAGGTTCTCGGGGAGAAGGTTAAACATTTTAGGAGCTAGGTACATGAAATGTCTTTGAGCTGATGTGGTGCGTAGTGTAGGAACATTGTAGTGTCGTTTGGTTATTGTTCTGGTGGTGTAACTGTGATGTAAAAGAGTTTTTTTCTTGTATTTGAACATGAAATGTGTTAGTGTAAATTTTAGATGAAGTTGCCGTATGTTTAAGACATTATATTCTGTGAAGAGTCTATTGGAGGAATATCTTGTTGGTCGCTTGTTGATAGCACGTAAAATCGTTTTTTGGGCTTTTTGCAGAGGATCAATAAAATTAAGAGCACAGCCGCCCCAAATTATGATGCCATATGCTAACTGGGATTGGCAGAGAGCATAGTAAACCGTTTTTAGTGTTATAGGAGTAAGTATATTTCTTAGAGTTCGAAAAACATAAGAGAGCTTGCGAATTCGGGGAGTTAGACTGGCTAAGTGCTGATCCCAACGAAGATGGTGATCAATTAGGACCCCCAAGTATTTTATATGAGATACTTTTTCCAAATTTGGGCAAGTACAGGAAGAGTAGGGACTTGGACAGGAGTGAATTGTTATTTTCTGATTGATAGAAGGTTGGGTTGCAGCAGATAGACTGAAGGTTAAGAATTTAGTTTTACCAGCATTGAGGGTGAGGAGATTATCATCTAACCAATTCTTTACCAGACCTATGTCATATTGAGCTATGTCGAATGCTCCTTTCCAATTTTTATGTCGAGCTATAAGCACAGTGTCATCTGCAAAGGATATTATTTTTCCGGTTATGGGTAGGTTACAGAGTTTATTGATGTATATGAGGAACAAAATAGGGCCTAGAACACTTCCTTGTGGAACTCCGAATTGGATTGGTAAAGGGTTGCTTAAAGCTATGTTGTTAATTTTCACGGTTTGTGATCTTCCAGTTAGGTATGAGGAGAACCAGTTAAGAGTTGAATCCCGGATGCCTATTTGAGATAGTCTTTCCAGAAGAATGGGGTGGGAAACCGTGTCGAATGCTTTGGCTAAGTCTAGGAATATGGCTAGGCAGGAATCGCCTTCATTCAGGCTGTTGGTGATGTTCTCAGTCAAGTCTAAGATTGCAGATTCTGTACTCATTTTTTTTTGGAAGCCAAACTGATTGGGCGAGAGAATCTTCTGGGTTTCCAAATGTGAGATAAGTCTACTTTTAACAACTTTTTCAATGATTTTTGATAGGACACTTAGCAAAGAAATGGGTCTGTAGTTTTCGATATTTGTTTTGTCGCCACTCTTATAGATTGGAATCACCGTTGCATGTTTTAGTTGATTAGGGAAGGAACCGCTTTTGAAACTTAGATTTACAATATGTTTTAACGGTGTGGAAATAAAGTGAGCTATGTGTTTTAGTATGTAAGGTGAGATTTTATCAATACCTGCAGCACTATTTGTTTTTATGGAGAGTATTGTGTCAACAATTTCTTTAGTGGATGTGGGGGCTAGGATAAGGGTGGGATGAAGAGAGTTCTGCTGCTTTACCTGTGAAGTTAGAAGATTTTCGGTTTTATTTGTGGTTTTAAGAATTTTTTTGGCTAAGTTCATGCCGATGTTACTGAAGTAATGGTTGGCGTGATCGGCTAAGGTTTTTGGGTCTTCGTGGACTTGGATATTTTTACCATTAATGAGTAGTGATTGAATGTTGAGTGAGGTTTTTTTATTTTCTGAGATGTCGTTGACTACGTTCCAGATTACTTTACTGTCATATCCTGAATCTTCAATTTTTTTTTTATAGTATTTTTGTTTGGTTATTATTATCAGGTTATTGCAGATGTTACGATACTTTTTATAGAAACGTAAGACTTGGGGGTCTGGATTATTAAGTGCTTGTTTATGTAGTCTGTCTCTTTTACGTATGCAGAAGATAAGGCCATTCGTAATCCAAGGTTTCAGTTTCTTTTTTTTATTGGAGGCTGTTTTGGTGGGGAAAGACGCTTGGTTAATGTGGGCAGTTAGTGATGCAGAAAAAATTTCAAGAGCTGTGTTGACATTTTCAGAAAGCAGGGTAGACTCCCATTTTTCTTGTTCTACAGACTTTATCAGATAATCCATGTTTACAATGTTATGAGAGGGATTGCTGGACTTAGGGGGAGTAGATTTTGAGTTGTGTAATTCTAGGATGGTTGAGTAGTGGTCTGTTACGGTAGATTCAAATACAATTGATTTAGCGGTTCGCTTAGTTCTGACCATGATGTGATCTATGCATGTCTTAGTAGTGAGTGTAACTCGGGTAGGTATGTTGATGTATGGTATAAGGCCATGCAGACCCATGAGGTTTAGGTATTTTGTAGTATGAGGGCTGGCTTCGTTTAGGATGTCTATGTTGATGTCACCGATTATGATAAGATCCTTAGTGGTGTCATCGATTTTTTTTTCGAGCGAGTAGAGAAAAGGGGAGACGTTATTGGACTTAGGGGAGCGATATATGGCGAAGATATTTAAGTTGTCAATAGAGACTTTGAGGCAATTTGCATGGTCAACTGAAGTTTCAGACACTATATGATTTAAGTGAGATTTTACATAAACTATGACCCCGTCGGATTGGGACCAGTGCCGAGTTGTATTATACACAGAGTAGTTGTTAATTATTTTCGGGATATAATTTGCATTAATCCAGCACTCTGACAGAACAATTATATCAAATTCATTTCCTAAGTCAGTTAGGAGTACAAGTAAATTGTCGAAGTTTTTATTGAGGCTACGGATGTTCATGGCAAACATTTTTAGTGCTTTAGGTTTGGAGATAATTTTTTTATACGCATTTGTATCATTTGTCGTTTGAACAGTGATGTTAAGAAAATTATCGATAGAGTTAGTTGGATCCATTATGAGCGTCTGTGTTTGGTGGGGGTTCGAATTTAGCAGAGATTTTATTAGTTGTGTGGATGTATAAGTAGTAGCAATTAATATTTAATGAATTTTTTTGCAGATGTTTAGTTACTCCAGAGCTTAGGAGAGTCACAGATATAAAGCGAGTACGTACACTTAAAGGAACTACGATCATTGGGTTAATTAAATGTATTGAAAGTATGAGATTAAGGAGTTTTGTAAGGATGGAATGAATAATAGGAAGAACAATAGGAAGAATGTGATTAAGGATAAACATTGAGTAATTTAAAATCACCGAAATATAAAAAACTTTGAAAATAAAAGACATGAGGACAATTGGAAGAATGTGAGTAAAAATAGAAATAGAATAATTTAAAATCATTGAAAAATAAAAGACATTGAGAATAAAAGACATTGGAAGAATATAAGTAAAAATAAAAATAGAATAATTTAAAATCATTGAATAATAAAAAACATTGAGAATAAAAGACATTAGGACAATGGGGAGAATGTGAGTAGAAATAAAAATATAATAATTTAAAGTCATCAAAAAATAAAAGACATTGAAAATAAAAGTCATCAGAACAAAGGGAAGAATAAGAGTAAAAATAAAAGTAAAATAATTTAAAATCATTGAAAAATTAAAGACATTGAAAATAAAGGTCATTAGAACAAAGGGAAGAATGTGAGTAAAAATAAAAGTAAAATAATTTAAAATCATTGAAAAATTAAAGACATTGAAAATAAACGACGTTAGACCAATATTAAGAATGTGAGTATGAATGAAAATAGAATAAATTGAAGTTATCGAAAAATAAAAGACTTTGAAAATAAAAGAAATTACAACAACAGGAGGGATGTTAGTAAAAATGAAAATTGAATAATTTAAAATCATCGAAAAATAAAAGACATTGAAAATAAAATAAATTAGTACTATAGAAAGAATTGGAGTAAACATGGAATAATTTAAAATCATTGAAAAATAAAAGACATTGGGATAATCAAAATAATTACAACAGATTGTATGATTTAAGTTGTTAAAGTATTGGAAATGGTTCAAACCATTGTTATAATAATAGTTCAGGCGATTAAGATAGTAAAGTGAATTAGAGAAGAATTTAATTGTATGGAGAAGTAAAGGGATTAAAATTAAGTGTATAATAATTACTGAGCGACGTAAGAGAATTAATAAAATTACCATGTTTAGGAGATTTAACAAAATTAAACTTATTAAGATTAGTAAAAAAAGTGCAAGAATAATAACAATCAAAACAAAACAACCAAATACAATATCTACAATCAATGAGATAGAGGGAATCAAGTGGTTAGATATTAAGAAATGTGATAAAATATATGGATTTAATTTTTGAATATCATTATTTAGAGATGATAAGTGAGGTAATTGATTAAAAATTAATAATTTTATTTGATGACTTGTAAGTTTTGTTGAGATGCTTACATACTTTGAAACAATCGAATGTATAACACATATCAAATTAGTAAAGATAGTTAAGCAATTAAATATAATTAAGTCAATTGAGTTAATTAAGATAATTTGATATATTAAAATTGTGGAAATATATGAATAAATGGTAACAGTTATGTATGATGGAGCATTTGGATAATTTAAAATAATTAGATAAATGGGAATTATGAAGTAGGTTAAGATAAATATTTGAGGTAGGTCGATATAGTTAATAATAATAATAATAAGTTGATTTATAATGTGAGCAAAAGTGTCTGTAGAAAAAATAAAAATGAAAATTAGTAAATTAATATAGGTAAGCATAAATGAAAAGCAGTATAAGCGGAGAGCGGTATAAATGAAAATTAGTAAATTAATATAGGTAAGTAGATTTAGTGATGGAATTTTTTTATTGACCTCAAGTCACATTTTTTTGATGTCCGATTCATATGAGATTCTAAGGATTTTAGAGTCCTCAGACTGGCGTACATAAACCTGACCTTCTTTCGACCACGTGTATTTGTATTTTTTATTTTCGCCTGTTGTTTGGTTTGGGCCAGGAGAAATTTTTTTCTTGGTGTCAGGTGGTCGGAAACATAAATAGGAGAACCATGAGCCATCTGAGCGTGTTGTAGTCCTAGTGAAGAAGTTGTTATTCGGCCTTTGATTCTAATATGTTCTTTTAGTTTGGCCAAGAACAGATCACGCATTAGTTTTGAGCCGAGGGTGACTATTATATCTCTTGGTTTAGAGCGGGTATCATCTGAGCGGCTCCTACCTCCCACCCGTACAATAGAGGTCACGTCTTCGTTATTAATTTATATGCTCTGAAGCGATATTATGTTTAAAATTAACGATTTACGAAACGTGAAAATTTTATTTGAATTCTTTCAACATTATGAATATGAATTTTGTAGAATGGCGACCAGACTATGAAGTTATGTTCCATTAGGCTTCTAACAAGGGATATGTATAACAGTTTCATGATTTATAACGACATCTATGTATTTACTATGTGCTGACGTATTTACTGCTAGTTACTGTCGCTACAGAACTTCACTGTATAACATTCTAGGTGCGAATAACACATATTCATGAATATTAATTAATTGTATCTAATATTTTTATATTACTTGCGTGGCAACTTTCCCTTATCCCTCTCCTCCCCTTACCCTTTCCAAACCAAATACCTAATGTTTTAGTTATAATCACACTTATTTTATTGTTGTGTATTGGTTAATCATTTGTTGAATTCAGATTTGTACTATTATTATTATCTTTTTTAATTGCTGCTTATTTCTGTTTTTTTTTCTTAAATATTCTAGTTTACATTTAGTAAGTCTTGTTTCTAAATACCTATCTGTGAACATTAATAATTGGTCTGTTTTTTTTATCATCCTTTCATGTTTATTATATTACTAAGACTGTTTATGTTCCTTAAATAAATAAATAAATATGTTTACTAGCGGACCCGACAGACGTTGTCCTGTACACACGTCTTTAATTCGAAAATTTCAAACTTTTTTTAATAAGCTGTAACAATAATAACACAAAACCACAAAATATTTTTCTCAATTTGATCGCAGCACCAACTGTCGGGACAAACTGAAATTAAAATAAAATAATATTGAATATTCGATACTGCGATGGTAGCGCAGTCTGCCGGATCCAATGTAAAACATTCCAAAATCAACAACTCCTTAGAAATAAAAAATAATTAAAAGAACATTTTCCAGTGGACCAAATTGTGAATCTAAACCATTCTCGAATCCCCTTGAACCCACACAAAAAAATGTCATCAAAATCGGTCCAGCCGTTTAGGAGGAGTTCAGTGACATACACACGGACAGAAGAAACATATATATTAAGATATACCTAACACGTTTCATATAAAAATGTAAAAAAATTTCAAATATAAAGTTATTAAAAAAGTAAATGTACATTCGTACTTGCCTAAAGTTCAACAAGTCCCAATTGCTCACGGTCCGCCCTACTAGGAAAACCTTACCTTTGTAAATGAAGAACGGCTTCGCTGGCAAAAGATTGAACCCGCAGTATTTGGGTGAGAAATAGCTCAATACCTTGAAACTACATCCTGTGTGTATATTATGCAGTGAACATAGTGCCCACACCAACTGGTTACAAGTAACAACTAACAAGCAGCTAATTATTAGGCAGGTGCTGGTAACGATAACATTTACATGATAATCCGCCGTCTGTGGGAGAGACACATCTCCATTATTACGTTTCGACTAAAGAATACTAAATTCTCGGACTAAACACATATATGGACGGCCTAACCAACGGTGTCGGAAAATCAAGTCTATTGAAATTACAAGTTTTGCTTCAGAGCGATGGCATTCTTAATCAATACTCAAAATATAATTGAATTACAACCATGGATCAACTTTTTGTGATTTTTGGAGGTATCGGGTATGCATAGCTCCCAGTAAGACGGGGATCAACTTTTTGTGATTTTTGGAGGTATCGGGTATGCATAGCTCCCAGTAAGACGGGGATCAACTTTTTGTGATTTTTGGAGGTATCGGGTATGCATAGCTCCCAGTAAGACGGGGATCAACTTTTTGTGATTTTTGGAGGTATCGGGTATGCATAGCTCCCAGTAAGACGGGGATCAACATTATGTGATTTTTGGGAGGTATCGGGTATGTATACCCCCAATAAGATGGGAGTCAACATTATGTGATTTTTGGGAGGTATCGGGTATGTATAACTCCCAGTAAGACGGGGATCAACTTTTTGTGATTTTTGGAGGTATCGGGTATGCATAGCTCCCAGTAAGACGGGGATCAACTTTTTGTGATTTTTGGAGGTATCGGGTATGCATAGCTCCCAGTAAGACGGGGATCAACTTTTTGTGATTTTTGGAGGTATCGGGTATGCATAGCTCCCAGTAAGACGGGGATCAACATTATGTGATTTTTGGGAGGTATCGGGTATGTATACCCCCAATAAGATGGGAGTCAACATTATGTGATTTTTGGGAGGTATCGGGTATGTATAACTCCCAGTAAGACGGGGATCAACTTTTTGTGAGTTTTGGAAGGTATCGGGTATGTATAATCCCCCAGTAAGACGGGGATCAACTTTTTGTGATTTTTGGGAGGTATCCGGTATGTATTACCCCTAATAAGACGGGAATCAACATTTTGTGATACTTGGGAGGTATCGGATATGCATAAACCCCAGTAAGACGGAGATCAACTTTTTGTGATTTTTGGGAGGTATCCGGTATGTATACCCCCAATAAGATGGGAGTCAACATTATGTGATACTTGGAAGGTATCGGGTATGTATAATCCCCCAGTAAGACGGGGATCAACTTTTTGTGATTTTTGGGAGGTATCCGGTATGTATTACCCCTAATAAGACGGGAATCAACATTTTGTGATACTTGGAAGGTATCGGGTATGTATAATCCCCCAGTAAGACGGGGATCAACTTTTTGTGATTTTTGGGAGGTATCCGGTATGTATTACCCCTAATAAGACGGGAATCAACATTTTGTGATACTTGGAAGGTATCGGGTATGTATAATCCCCCAGTAAGACGGGGATCAACTTTTTGTGATTTTTGGGAGGTATCGGTTATTCATTACCCCCAGTAAGACGGGGATCAACTTTTTATGACTTTTGAGAGGTATCGGGAATGCATAACCCTCCAGTAAGACGGGGATCAATTTATTTTTATTTTTGGGAAGATCGGGTATGCGTAACCCTCACGCACTGTTATTAATAATAATTCCGAGGAATTTTTCTGAGGTTTTTTAAATGTCCTATATATTTCTTATTTTTGAAGATGCAAAAACTAATACCATCTTAGAAACTAGATTAAATTTTCTTTTAGATTTTTGTGTTTAAAACATTTTTTAGTATAAAAAAAAATCAAATTCCTATCCATCCTCATACATATTTCCTCCTCGGAACTTCCTCTCCTTCCTTTCCTTAAAAAAACCCTCCACACAGCATCCCCTATCTATGACATAGGCCCTGAGAAAAATTATTTTCCTCAGTGGTAGTCACCATCGGCGACCACCGTGATGTTAGCAACTCTGTGTACTTGCCAGAATGATAGCGTTGCCTAATGTGTGTGTGTACGGTATGTACTGTATGTGTATACTTTATTCTGTCACATACCGACATGCAGATGTCTCGCAGGGGTATACAGTAAGCTGTCACTCACCTTGTTACAGTTAGGATGATCGCTCTCCTTCTGACCCTGAGATTACGGTCCATTTTTGGTCAATAATTAATTCACCCCAGTTACGTGAAACTTCGAAATGTTAAAATTAATAAAGTTTCGAAAGACTGGCCTTAAACTTTGTCCTACTGGACATCGTCATCGAATCGAATAGTATTAATATGTCTGCGTCTGCGTGGTTGGATTTCAGAACCAGTTTCGAGTGCATGTTGACGCCACGCCGTACGCGTCGCAAATAACATCTGTATACGCGGAATTTCAAACAAAGCTACCGTTGTAATTCGGTTTTGAATTCAATAATTCGTCACAAGATGTCGCCACTTTCGTCAGCAGGTCGTTTGGGAACGTGTCCCCTTACTCCCCTAGATATAACTGCTACAAATTTGTTAATATGTAGAATTTCTCCGGATATGGAAAGATTGACGGTAATACATAGTTGTATACCCAGTTTCGAGTGCATTTTGACGCCACGCCGTACGCGTCGCGCCACAAATAACATCTGTGTACGCGGAATTTCAAACAAAGCTACCGTTGTAATTCGGTTTTGAATTCAAGAATTCGTCACAAAATGTCGCCACTTTCGTCAGCAGGTCGTTTGGGAACGTGTCCCCCTACTCCCCCTAAGTATAACTGCTACGAATTTGTTAATATGTAGAATCTCTCCGGATATGGGAAGATTGACGGTAATACATAGTTGTATTTAGCGGCTATATATTACATATGACGTCATTGCCTGTCTCGGTTATTTTGTACCGGTGACTATTACTCGATGACAGTGGATTCGAGGAACATGATAATTTTGAAACCAGTTCTTATTGGATTTGTTAAATGTTCATCAACACTAACTGGGCGAAGCCGAACCAAAAGCCGTCCGCAGGGCCTAGCAGTAAAAACCTGCGGAGCGGGTTATTATTATTAATGTCCCAGAGTGATATTTGGCCTTCTCCAACAAACTTGCTCATGCAGTGACGCGTGATGTCGGCGCCCTAACATCTAGGAATTTGCAGCCAATCGCAGTCTTTGGGACCTATTTTTTTAAATATTTTTTCACATTGTCTCCACACAGGACGCTCTGAGATCAAAAATACTTCAGAGCGTATTGCATCTTTGGGGATCCTGTGTGGGTGGGTTTTTTTTTAGTGAAAGAAAAGTGAGGAATTTCTGGAAAGAAAACAGATATGAGGGGTGAGTAAGAAATTGAGGGTAAATATGTTCAGAAGTGGTGAACGTATAAATCCATCTCTCCCACCGCGGTGCAATGAATGGGTCGTAGAGTCCGGCTGGATAGCTCTAGGTTAGGTCTCCCTTAAAGGTCTACTATTCGAATTTCGATCGATTTCTTACATATCTCCCTTAAACATTTGAAGTTTTTAGCTCTTAAAAAAAATATGTTATTTTTGAAGCTAATATCTAGATACGTTCCACGCCGAAACGCAAATTATATGAAATTCTCTCGATAGAAAAAAATTGCAAAGTATGCTCCGAAAATTATTTAAAACAAGTCTATTTCTATTATTTTACGAGTTATATTTGTGAAAAAATTCACAATGTTTCTTTAAATGCTTCTTAAGATACGTTCCACGAGATTTTTGCTCTATTTTAAACGAGTCATGTTTTATTAAGCTTTTTCGCCATTTTCGCTGCGATTTCATCACTTAAAATATTAGCGCGCTCTGTCCAACATTCGTAATTACACATCTCTCCATCTTCTTGTTCAGCCTATAGCGCCGCCTTAACCAGACTCCCGATCCGGTTCTCCACGCAATAAATAGGCAAAAATATCCGCCGCCAAGACCTAGAAAAATCTCACCGCACGATACCGGGCACTTCTGCTAAACGTAACAAACTACATAGGGTGACCTAAGGCAGGGGTGTGGGTTATCCAATAAATGGTTCCCGGGGCGGCGACACCCATACCCGCCTCCCAAATTGAGACCGTCTAGACTTTTACAAGGGTATTAGGTACGCTTTAATAATTTCTATTTCATTTTCTTCGTCTTCCTTCGGAGGTCCAAATGTTTTTAGTATTACAATTAAAAGACTTCTAATTTAGTTTCAGCATCTTCCGTTAGGCCCCATGCCTCTCAACCGTAGGTATAGTACACGCCAAACTTTGATGCCGGCCTGAACATTGTACGATCCATTCTAGCGCAGTTACTGACTTTACCATGAACGAAAGCGAAAGAGAAAGATGCTTAAAACATACGTGCGACAGAGAAAGGCGTGGAGGGAGGCATGCCACTTTTTAAAATCTTAAACTCGCCTATTTTGAAGATATCTGTATTAACGTCAGGCCGGCATTAAAGATTGACGCGTACAGTAACAACTGTTCTTATTTGTTGTGCAATGAATTCATTTTTTGTTTGTTTGCCCTCAGATGGGCCGCCCCCGTGAGTCTGGCCATCCATGCGCCCGGCAGCGACCTGGCTCTCACCGTGGACACCATCCGCTACCTGCGGGACTGCTCTCCGGGCGGGGACCTGGTCAGGAGGTGGACCAGCTTCCACGTCTTCTTCAGCGCCAAGCACATACCCAAACAGGTAACCCTCACCACCACGGTGACCGGACGACTCGAATAAAATCAACTCAACACCTCTTTGAAAAGTCATTAAAAGTGATGAAAAAAAATTTAAAAATTGGTTAAATATTGGTTACGTTAGGTTAGTGTTAAGGGCTATTTTTATTTTTTTCATAGCTTTTGATAACTTTTCAAAGAGGTGTTGAGTTTAGTTTATTCTGAGTTGGCATGGAACCACACCATACAGCCTCTTGTCATCCTTAAGATGTTGCACTACTAAGCAATGTAAAATCATGTTTTTTGAGGGAAATAATTCCCCTCAGGGCGTATGACAAGAAGTTCTGGGAAGGATAAAGGCAGGGTAGGAATCTGGGGGTCAGTGTCCCCAAGAGTAACGGACATACGAATACATCCCTCCCACTGCGACGCAAGGAGATATTCCGAGAGACTACGACTGGAGAAGTCGTAGGGACTCCCTCAACCGTTCTCTTCCCATTCGTCCGCCCCGGGCGGCAGTTTTAGGGGACGCCAAAATCGTAATTTATATATTTGATTGAAAAAAAAACTTGATTGTGGCGCCTAACTTGAAACTTGATTGTGGCGCCTAACTTGAAACTTGATCGTGGCGCCTAACTTGAAACTTGATTGTGGCGCCTAACTTGAAACTTGATTGGAAGCGCCTGGCATCCAGCGCACGTTGTTCTAGTAATTTGATTTTAAAACGCCCAGTTGGTTTTTGAACACATCCTAAGTTGATTTATGAACGTGATGTCTCTGCCAGGGGAATCCCGAGCGGTTTGATTACGATTTAATGTATTTTTTAGACATAATTTAAAAAAAAAAATTGCATTCTGCATTCCTTCTCTATATAAACTACTAGTGTGCGAAATTTCATACTCCTCCGTCCGCGCAATTTTCGTAAAAAGGGGTACAAAGTTTTTTCTTCACGTATTAATATACTGATATGACAAGTGGTCGCCCAAGGTCGAAATTCGACCATAATTGTAATGTTTTTTTTTATTGATGTAATGTATTTTTTATGCATAATTTAAAAAAATATTAGCATTCTGCACTCCTTCTCTATATACACTATAAGTGTGCGAAATTTCATACTTCTCCGTCCGCGCAATTTTCGTAAAAAGGGGTACAAAGTATTTCTTCACGTATTAATATACTGAAGATGATGATTCTAGTCTCATGTATCCCTTGCTTATTGTAATTGTCATATCGTGATGTCTAGACTTTCCAATCGATTCTTTTTATTGTTTGTTTGGATGTTTGTGCAATCCCTATTACCTCTGTTTGTTCTGCTTTAGCGTTGTTTGCTCTGGTCAATTCCAACTTTTGTAAAATCAACATTTGCAATGAAATCTGAATAACTAGGTCAGCTAGATAGATATTAAACACTCTTTCTCTTTCATATCGTCTTGATTACTTCAACATTAATACACTTACAATTAGAATCCAATTCATTGGTTTAATGTGTTTATCAATTATATTATAAAAGAAAGTGTACAATGTGCGTGCCGCTAAAACTCAGAAACGAGTTCCGGTACAATCAAGGGAGTTATATGGTGTAGCCCTCTATCACCCATCCATGAAGAAGGTTCCCTTTTTTTACCTGAAAGGCGTGCTTTGGAAGATTTAAGGGCTGGATTTAAGGGCTCAGCACTACTACGCGTACAATGGAGTGGTGTGGTTTAATAAACTAGAAAGAGAGCTGAGATTAGAACCGAACTATAATAAATTTAAAAATAAATTGAATAGTAATGTCTTAAATAGTTTAGCCACCTAAAATCATATTAATAGTAAATTAACAACTCTAAATAAACAATTTTTAAATTTTTTTATTTTTATTTTATATATCTTTTTTTGTTTTATGTATCTGATTTATGTATTTACATATATGTATAAATCGTAAATTTTAATTCTATTTTTTTCTCCCTTACACACGAGTGGTCACACTCTAGTAAAGGTTATGTATTATATATATAATAATAAAAAAATAAAAAAAGTTTCGTCCTCTATAAACTTCTAGAACAGTCTAGAGAGTATTTGAGAGCATTCCAAAGCATTCCAGTACATCCCGAAACATTCTGGAATTTGGTGGAATGTTCGGAAATAGTCTGGAACGTTTGGGAACATCCCAGATCATTTTGAAACATTCCAGAACATTTTCAAATGCTGTGGAATGTTCTGGAACATTGTGGATCATTCGAAACCTTTTTTGTATGGGTGGGGCTACCTATTGGTAGGGGTACATAAAGCAAGATCCGTCGTGGGTTCGAACGTCAGTTCAATCTCATATCAACTCGGATGAAGCCGGGTACTACGGCTGGTATAAAATAATTGGTGACCGGCCAACTCGGAATGAAACCAACTCAGAACCATCTCAGATAAGTCATTTAGAGTGATAAAAAAATATATTTAAAAAATCGGTTAAATAGGTTATGTTAGGTTAGGGTTATCGGCTAATTTATTATTATTTTTTTCATAGATTTAAATGACTTTTCAAGGAGGTGTTGAGTTGACATTATTCCCAGTTGGCATGGAACCAAAATAATTCACGGCCATCTTGATACTACATTATGTCTTACCAATATTAACATGAATGTTCCCAATTCCCACTGTTAAGACGCCATAGCATATTTCACCTGAATAATTTTAAAAATACCATTGCCTATTTGAGCCCTCTCATTCAAATGTGTCGACTAGTACGATGAGTGTGCTGAAGTAGGCATTTTCATTTTGATTCAAAACATGTGTAAGCTGTTTATTGTCTTTTCAATTGTTTCGAAGCCTAAACCCGTCTAGAAAAGTTATTTTAACCCTTTAGTTACCGAAAAAATGGAACAAAGTAAAAAAAAAAGTAAAATGTTAGGTCGATTTTTTTCGGGTTTTCTGTGCGATGTAGATGTACCAGATTCGCGCATATACCATTAGTTTCCGGACACCGTGGTTAATTATAGTTTTATTTTCAATATTTTGAAATTAAAAATTACTCCGCTCAAACCCCTACAATATTAATTATTAATATTATTTGTAAAGATAACAAAATTGACTTAAAAAAAATACATGGTCTAGTTTGTATACTGAACGTCTGTTGATGGCGTTCAAACCAGACAATTTCAACAATTTTTGGAGGGTCCTAACTCCTATAAAAAGTAACTTTTCAAAAAAAGAAAAACGCACAGAAAACTAGTGGTTGATGCCTGTATTATAAAATAAAAAAATATTTGCACTGGTCAAAATCCAGAAAGGAAATTGGGGAATACGTTTGTTTTGACAAAACGCCGCCTAGTTTCCTCTTAAGAAGCACCTTAATAAATTTTTATTGTAAACGCACTTCCTTCGTACAATGTTAGTAATTTCCGTCCAATAAGGCTTTGATTTCATTCAAAGATATTCCAATTAATTACATCTCAAAGTTGATTATACTCGTTTTATAAAATATGTACATATTATATTATAACGTTCATGTATATATTGCGTCGTCACTTTACGATTGTTTGAGGCGTGCGAATGGCGTTTTCCTAACATACTGCTTTATGGAGATCGCGAGTCTTGCTCAAAATATTTTAAACCTTACTCTACCCATCTCCTTCTTTTTTTGATACAATAAGTTTACAAATTTATATCATGACTAGCTTTTCCCCGCGGCTTCGCTCGCATGGCGGAATTAAATGCGCTTGCACTTATCAATTATCCCCCTCTCCCCCTACCCCCTCCCGCATTCCATGTATTCATTCCCGGTACATTCAGTTTTAAAACAGCTCGCGTGCCACCTAAATTTCATAATGCTAGAGCTCAAAGAAAAAAAAGAATTATCCAATTTGGTGCAGTCGTTCGGAATTTATGCGCTTACAAACATTTCGGAGATTTATTTTTATTTAAATATGTAGTTTGTAAATATAATAAAAAATAACACTGTTTATTATACAGTCTTTATAATCGTTACGAGTTATATTTTTAATGTAGGAAATCTCATCTGACATTTATTCCAAAACATAAGCTTGTCCAAAAAAAAAACAAAACATTCTAATTTTTGAATTTTTAGGAGCAGTAGCCGACCAGTCGGTAGGGGGCTGGGTACCTACCAGCATAGAGCCCGCAAATATATCAACATCGTTTCCATGGCAACGATTTGTTTTCAGACGTTAGCAATAACTCGCTTTTGTTAGCGACAGAAAACATATAACAAATATAATATATTAATATTTATAATTTCATAACGCCATAGCTTACCATTATATGCAGCCTGTAGTTCTCGCATATAATTTAGCTTTCTATTGGGGAAAGAATTTTTAAAATCGTTTTATTGTTTTATGCGTGAAAGCGTAACAAACAAACTCGAGCAGTTTCGCATTTATAATATTAGTAAAGATTTGAAAATGTTGGCCTCACAGGGTGCTTTACCGTGCTGAGGCTCCCATTTTACAATTTAACCCATCAGGTTTATTCGTTCGCTTTTGAAAACAGCTGAAATAAATCGTTCTGTCTCCGTTACCTTCTCCAGATGGAGATGTTAGAAAGAAAAAAAAAAACACAAAATTTTAAGAAAAAAAAAAACACCATGCTTTATATTCAAATTTATTTATTTATTAACGCCCTTTTTCGGGGCTTTTACATATTTGAATGGTAAGAAATGTACAATATTTATTGTACATAATTGAATTGCTTCAGTAACAATATTTTATATTTTTTTAAAGATAAATTGAAAATGTCCACCGATTTGTTATAATTATTTCCTTTCATTAGTATTCTGGGCAAAGAGTACATACGGTAATTAGAATTTTAATTAGTCCCAGAATTTCTGCACTGAAATAAATAATATTGTTATTAAATTCGCTCAGTGTCATCATTCTTGCTAACTATCAGAATAAAAGTTGAAAGGTGGTCAACTTTACTCGCTACTAGGGTTGCCATCCGTCCGGGTTTCTCCGGATTTGTCCTAGTTTAGAGGGCGTCCGGTGAGCGTCCGGGCGGGACTTCATTTGTAGTCCGGGTTTAAAAATTTAAAACTGATTATTAAAACAATTCATCGATCACGTCTAAAAGGGATCGAAATGATAATCTAGTCTCCTTCAACGGAAGCAATCTCCCGAACAGGCCTTCCATTGATATGCTTGGTGTAACTCTAAGTGACCAGCTCAGGTACGGGGGCTCCATCGAGGCCAGAGTTAAGTTAGCCTCTCAGAAACTGGGCGTACTGTACAGGGCACGCAGATACTTTAATAGTACACAACTGCTAGCCCTGTACAAATCGCAAGTGCGCCCCACGGTTGAATTTGGCAGCCACCTCTGGTCTGGAGCCCCAAAATACCTGAAAAAAACCCTTGACTCTGTGCAGAAACGGGCGGTCCGTTTGATAGATTCCCCTAATTTAACTAACGGATTGCAATCTTTAGAGCACAGGCGCCAGGTGGGAATGCTGTCCTTGTTCTACCGGTATTACAATGGAAGATGCTCCGAGGAACTAGCGTCATTGATCCCCTCGGCACCGGTGCATAGTCGGGAAACACGCCAAACGCACGCTCAACATTTGTACACGGTTGACATTAGTCACATGAGAACCGGTCGTTTCTACGACTCGTTCTTGAGTTCAACAGCTCGGCTGTGGAACGATTTGCCGGCCTCTGTGTTTCCTCCTTCCTACAATATGGGTCTCTTCAAGACCCATGTTCACTCCTTCCTCTCCTCAAAAACACCCTCCACACAGCATCCTCAAAGATGACATAGGCCCTGAGGGAAATTATTTTTTCCTCAGGGCCTCCTGAGTGGAGTTAATGTAAAAAAAAAAAAAAATTTGTAACAAATTGTAAAAAGATTCTGTTTTTGTAAGGTACATTTAAAATGATGATAAAAGATGACTAAATTCAATTTTAAGGTCTGAAAATAAATAAAAAGGTGATTTACGAAATTTTCAACTGTTTTTTTATTACATTGACTTTGTTTAAAAAATCCTGTTGACATGTCCGGGTTCTGGGCTCTAAGATCCGGGGTTTTCACGCGTCTTGTCCTGGTTGCCAAATTTTAGAGATGGCAACCCTACTCGCTACTCGCTAGTGTTTGCCTAAAGATGGCGGCCCACCAACAGTTGATTTCGTCTGTCAGAATTAGTTCGGGCGGGAACCGTTATTGGCTAGCATATCTAAGTAAGCAAGTTTTTTACAAAGTGTCGACCGAAGTGGTTCGCGCGAGAGTCGTTATTTTAGCTGCTATAATAGAAATACACTTGATATAAATAATATATATACATATAAATAATCTCATACACGCAATTGCGTCTCTGTATGAGGGAAGCGTTGCATGTATTAGGGTGAACGGCGATTTTACGTGGTGGTTTGACATCACAAAAGGTGTTAAGCAAGGCTGCGTAATGTCACCGTGGTTATTCAATCTATATACATCGATAATTGTATGCAAGAATTGAAAAAGATGGGATTGGGCGCGAAATTGAGTGATCTAGAAGTATGTTGCCTGTTGTATGCTGATGATGCGGTGCTGATTTCTAACAGTATGGAAGATCTACAGTCGCTCGTGTCTAGGATGAACGAAGTATGTATGAAGAATGAGTTAATGATGAATGTAAGTAAGTCTAAAGTAATGGTATTTGAAAGAGAGAGTACGAAAACAATGTGCAACATAGTTGTGAATGACGAATACTTGGAGCAGGTGGATGAGTTTGTGTATTTGGGAAGTATGTTTACGAGAGATGGGAAGACTGATAGACATATCGAAAGAAGGGTAAATGCCGGTAACTCCATTAATGGAGGACTGAACTGAAAACTGTCAAAAGAAGCGAAGCTAGCCGTCCATAATGGAGTGCTGGTACCTACCCTGATGTATGGCAGTGAGCCATGGAATTGGCAGAGAAAGGATGAAAGTAGACTGAATGCTGTAGAAATGAGATCCCTGAGACGTATGTGTGGTAAAACCATGTATGATCGTGTGAGAAATGTGGAGATCCGCAAATAATGCAAGGCTGATGTAAGCGTAATGAATAAGATTAAGAAAGGGACGCTTAGATGGTTTGGGCATGTAGAGCGAATGAATGAGGAAAGGAGTGTAAAGAGGATATGGATATATGACGCAATAGCCGCCGCTACCCGAATTCGACCGATTTCTTACATATCTCCCTTAAACATTTGAAGTTTTTAAGCTCTTAAAAAAATATATGTTATTTTTGAAGATAATATCTAGATACGTTCCACGCCGAAACGCAAATTATATGAAATTCCCTCGATAGAAAAAAATCGCATAGTATGCTCCGAAAATTATTTATATCAAATCTATTTCTATTATTTTACAAGTTATATTTGTGAAAAAAATCACAATGCTTCTTTAAATGATACTTAAGATACGTTCCACGAGATTTTTGCTCTATTTTAAACGAGTCATGTTTTATTAAGCATTTTCACAATTTTCGCTTCAATTTTATCATTGAAAATATTAGCGCGCTCTATCCAACATTCGTAATTACATATCTCTCCATCTTCTTATTTTTAAGCCGGGAAGCGTCGCCTTAGGACGAGAGGTCCTGGATTCATGTCCCAGTTGCGACCGTTATCTATTTATTTTTCTGTGTCTTGTCCTCTTTCATGTTTTCGTTAAGATTTTTTATTTATTTTTTTTTTATTTAGTAAAATATTTACACATTTATGTACATTATTTATAAAATGTTTTGACTGTCCAACTAAGATGATTCCCGTTTTAGGACAGTCAAATTAGGATAAGTGTGAATATATATGGACCATGATTTATACAAAAAGAGGAAAAATTGAAGAAATGAAAAGAAGAGAAAGAATAAACATAAAATTGGAAAGTTAAAAGCATATAAGTGGAGAATATCTTCAAGAAAAATGCAATTATCCAAATTTACAAAGATAATATCATCAAAAAATTTGAAACCCACCAATCAAAAAGATATCAAGACAACATCAAAATACCAAACTAATGCAAAACAATTACATCTATTTAGGAATAAAGTATTTCAACAATCTTCCGATTGAAATAAAAAAAATCAAAGACATCAATAAACTGAAACTCAAACTGAAGCAACACTTCATCAGGAATAATTAATTAAATAATTACATTTATTTCTATTTAATTTAGATTTTTCTAATTTCTCTAAAGTGCACAATATTTTAGTATGTAACTATATCCCATTGTATGTACATCTTCACATATAGATGATCCAGAAGTTTCAATTGTTCCCTTATATACTTACCTATTGCATAATGTCATTCTATTTCTGTCATAATTAGTGTAACTCGCTCATCAAGCACAAGAACTAGCTTCTTCTTTGGTGAGACTGCAATTTTAAAGAATTTCTGAACCAATATGTAATTTATATTAACCCACTGTAAACTTATATATCTAAATTAAATAAAAAAAAAAAAAAAAAATATTAACATATTACTTTAAAAAAAGGTTTATATGTATAGGTTCTTGAAAAAAAAAGGGTTTAAACATATAGTTCACTTGCGTATGCATTATTATTTGATTATTAGTGTTATCTCCTTCTTCAATGGTAAAATTATTTAATAAGCAATTTTTTAAATGCTTTCAGGGCATCCAATGTCTTTCTAAGCTTCTTAGCTCGGTCATGGCAATTAAATAAATAAGTTAGTAGCGGTGTTCTGGTCAGTGGTCAGTGAATAATGGACAAAAACGTGTTTTTGAAATATTTTATAGAATTGTGTGCTTTGTGCTGCGTAATCTGTTGTTTCCTCCGCTTTATCTTTTATAAACTCACGCATAAGATGTCATGACCTAGCTGCCACGTCCACACAATCGTGCGTCATATTAAATAGCTAGGGCTTCCACAAGACACGATCTTTTTCTACTTTGTATATTTAAACTTCGACACATTTAAAGCCATCACTTTTTGACGTGATAACGTCTTATAAATCGATGAACACCGGCGGCATGTTCGAAAAAGCATGACTCATTGTCACGTTCCGCCTGAGCCTAGCGTGTGAGCGAGAGGGTGGAACAAGCGATATTTTGGTCTCAGCGCTCATGACCTGTCTAGGGAAACGCTACAAGCAGCACATAATATAATCTACGGTGCAATATATTTATTTATAGACTTCCTTCCTTAGCACGGTAGGTACTCTCTTAATCTTTCGTTATACAGATTGATACGTATTTATTGCTATCAAGTTAAATTCGTAGAACTACTTACATAGATATAAAGATTTTAATTTGTAAATTCATAAAAATTCAATTTGGAAAGCGGGAATGGGTACCGCCACTCGGGAACCATACAATGGATAACCAATACCCCTATCGCAGGTCTCCCTAAACGGTTCGTCATGTTTGGTAACTTAGGAGGAATGTCCGGATTCATGTGGTTTGGTTTGTCTAGGTCTTGGCGGCGGATGACCTGTATAGATTTTAATTTGTATATTCAATAATAATTCAATTTGGAAGGCGGGAATGGGTACCGCTACCCGGGAACCATTCTACGGATAACCAACACCCCTGTAGTAGATTCCCCAAACGGTTCGTTACGTTTGGTAACTTAGCAGGGGTGCCCGTGTTCTTGGAGTAAGGTTCAGCTGCGTGGCAGACTGGGTCGGGGGAGAGTTGTTGAGGGAGACCTTTTGACCTCTACAGCAGGACTCTCTCGGAACATCCACTTGCATTGCAATGTGAGGGATGGATTCATAAATCCGTCACTCCTAGAGGCCCTAACCCCCAGATTCCTGCCCACCCCTCATACCTTTTTTCTTCCCAGAACATCCTCTCTTTTCTTTGCTCAAAAGACCCAGCCGCGTGGCAGGCCGGATTGGGAGAGTTTGGAGAAAGAGGTAGACCTTTTTTCTACTGCAGGACTCTCGGTTACATCCATATGCATTGAAGTGGGAGGGATGGATTCATACGTCCGTCACTCCTGGAGACACTAACCCCTCAATTCATTTCCACCCCTCATACCCTTTTCCTTCCCACTTCTTTCTCTCCTCCTGTTCCTCAAAAGACTCTTCACACAGCATTCCCAACGGTGACATAGGTTTTTTTTTATTGGAGTGTATTTAAAATAATTAAACCCTGATGAAGTAAGCAATGCTTTAGAAACATGTTGGTTACATATTTTATTAATTTTGAATGATTTATTGTTTGTTTCAGATCCCGAACATGAAGAAGCTCCTGAACGAGGCGTACAACTGCTCGCTGGCAGTGCCCTACACGGTCAACTCCTCCACACTGTACAAGGCGCAGCGCAAGCTGCTGTACCCTGTGAACGTGGGCCGCAACGTGGCACGGGACGCCGCGCTGTCCCACTTCGTGCTGGCCTCCGACATCGAGCTGTACCCCAGTCCCGGGCTGGCGGGCCGCTTCCTCAACATGGTGGCGCGCGGCCCGCCAGCCCTGCGCTCCAAGAGCCCGCGCGTCTTCCCCATCACCATCTTCGAGGTGGACAGCCAGCAGCAGGTAACTAGACTCTCTCTGTCCGGCTGATCCTCAGCCACCATCCCACCCAGTCTATAATGGGGCTCCGTCCCACTTCGCGCTGGCCTCCAACGTCAAGCTGTACCCCAGTCGGGGTCTGGCAAAAAACACCGTGTATATTGTGCAATAACTTTACTGAGCCGTTAACCAATGAATAAAAGTACCAGATCGCTGTTGGTTCTTCTACAAGATAAGTCCGTTAAATTATGTACTTCCATTAAGTTATCATAATTAATTTGTTCAATGAGTATGGAGAACTTGAAATTAAAGAACCTTAAAGATTTATGACGAACTCTTTCAATTTTTAATTGATGTGCTTTTTTGTAGTATGTGGGACCAAATAGTGGAATTGTATTCTTAATTGCTTCTTACAAAGAGAATTTTAAATGAATAAAGTGACGTAAAATCTTTTACTGTTCTTAAAGTTATCGATTTCACGGTGCTATAGTCCAGGTATAAAAGACGACATTAATCGACTTACGTTTTGTTATATTAAAGTTATCTAGTTTCTATTATTTCTACCATTGTTTACGTTTGCATAATGGCGCAGAGCTATTTCAAACCAGTTTTATTCTTAAGGAATGTCGTATTATTTGTATTGTATTTATGTGGGTAGAAAATAATTATTTTATGATGTCATATTATAACAACTATAGTCGAACAGATACTTTTGGGAGTGCACTTGGTATCTGTTCGACTATAGTTACCTAAATTAATCACAGGAACTTAATTATAACATTGAATATGCCTAAGCACCGCCCAAGTGAACGCGACATGACAATTAAGAAGAAATGACAATTAATGTGATTTGGTGGTGTCTTTCGGTTCAATGACATCTAGAACTGGAATTAATTTTTATTTTCAAAATCGGAACTCATAAGTACAAATGTCATTTCAGATAAGTTGGTATCAAAATTATTTTATTAACCCTTAAGTACCGACGTGTGGTCTGACAGACACCTCGGGCTTTCGAAAAGTTTAGTTACCTATGTTAGCGTAGTAGTATTACCCTATACTTCTATTTACCCCTCGAGTAGTTGCCCAACAGCGTTCGTGGAGAATGGCAGTATCGGAGCGTGCAATTTCGGTAAGTTATGCCTGTTGTAAGATCGCGAGTGGTCTGTCAGACCACACGTCGGTACTTATGTAACTTTTTTTGGCTACGACTTTTTTCAGATTATATGGGTCTCCTCTTTTATTTTTAGTCAAATGTTACAAAGAATCAGCCAGGATCTTCGGGCATGAAACGACCAACCTCAATTGAAAACAGTGTTCCTGTCACTAGGAAGAAATAAGAAACACGGCCTCATTCCAAGGGAATTGCGATAATCGATAAAAAGAGTTCTTGGATCAGATGCGCCGGAAAACGTAAGGGAAGAAAATGAATTAGAGGGTTACCAACCTAGAAAACTCTTGCAAATCTGTCCCTCAAAAATGAAAGAATGCTTACAAATGTGACACTTACACGAATCATGCGTGTCTTCAATGCAGCGAGCCTGTGTGCAAAAACTGTTTGTAATATTTGATAGTTCCTACAACTTGATGCCTTGTGATTTTTCATAAAACTGCTAATTATTTATGTTTTCATAGTTTACCTAGTTATTTAACTTTAAGAATAATTTGTTTTTGAGAAAAAAAAAATAGTTTAATTAATATTTATAGAGATTAAGGTAAAAGTCAATTTTTTATTCCAAAAATTCGACATCCGTGATTTAATAATAATTGGATAATTTGTAGAGCGCCGTTTTTGTGAAAAATCACCTCAAGGGCGCTGTACAGCTTATTATTAATTCCTAGGTTCTATCTAATTTAACTATTTACAAACAGATACAGAAACATACTTACCTGGCAGGTCACTTCCGAGAAATTAGAAAGTTAATAGATACGTTAAGATAGTTGCAAAAGATACGGTCTTGCACGCGGAGGGCATTATATTTAAAACACTGGACTTTGCATGAATTTACATTAAAAGATTAGTGGCAAAAGTATAGTTGTATTTATTTTGAGAGACTGGAAAATTTAGGAGTCTTTAGGGAATCTTCATGAAATGACCCTTACATAAAGCTTATAACTGATTTTTTTATTTTTAATTTTTTTATTTTTTTTTATTTATTTATTTATTTTTTTTTTTTTTTTTAACAAATGAGTTATTTTTACAATGTCGCGGGCATTGAAGGTTAAGGTGAAAGGTTTTTGAATTTAAGGGTACAACTGTCTGAAAAGGTGGGTTTTAAGTTTAGTTCTAAATTCCGCTGAATTTGTGATCATCCTTAAGTAGTGTGGCAGTCCATTCCAGGCTTTGGGTCCTGACACTCCGAAAGCGCGCTCACCGAACTTAGTATCTGGTGCACGCTTTGGTTCCTTTAACCTTCCGAAAGCTGATGACGCTGCTGATCTCAGGGTTAACTGTCGAGAATTGGAATTTTCTGGAATACACAATTCCGATAAGTAAGTCGGGGCCATTCCGTTGAGGGACTTAAATACCATCCAACAGAGCTTAAACTGGATTCTTTCAGGACATTTGAGCCAATGAAGATTTTTGAGATGCTCTGAAATGTGGGGATATTTAGATACGCCGGTGATAAGTCTTGCCGCAGCGTTGAAAACGGATTGTAGTTTATTGATTTGATATTTCGGAAGACTGGCATATATTCCGTTGCAATAATCTAGACGTGAAATGACATACGAATTGACTAGTAATTTAGTCGCCTCCGTTGGTAGGTTTCGCTTTACTGCTTTAATTTGCCTTAATTGAAAGAAGCCCGTGCTTACGGTTCTGTTCACTTGAGTTTTAAGGGAAAAATCAGCGTCCAGATTGACACCCAGTAGTTTTATACACTTCTTTGGAGTGATGTCGCTTCCTGAAATGGTTATTGGGGAGTTATCAATGTTATGCTGACGTCTGCTTGTGGCGGTCCAGAGAAACTCAGTCTTCGACGGATTCAGTTTCAATCTATTTGAGGTCATCCAGCGGGTGATTGCCTCTAGACACTCAATTATGCGACTTTTTAGACTATCTACTTCCTCTGGTAAGCAGTAAAAGTAAACTTGTTGATCATCAGCGTAGCAGTGAGCTAGTAGGCCAAATGATTCGATTATTTTAGCGACATCATTTGTGAAGAGGATGAAGAGAAGTGGGCCCAGAACAGACCCCTGGGGTACTCCAGATGAAAGGGTTGCATATTTTGATTGGTTTTTCCCCACCTTTACGGCTTAAATTTAAATGCTTATAATAATTAATAAATGCGTGAATCTTTATATATTATTTTACCTAAGCAATTAAAGATACGTAAACAATATTTAGAAGGAAAGCTTTTAGAAAAATACAAAAAAAAATCATTTTTTTATACATATTAAAACGATGGTGGTCTGGCAGACCTCATGTCGGTACTTATGTAACTAAAACGGCACCTCGGTACTTAAAGGTTAAGTGATAATTCTTCTATATTTGAAATCTACGACAATTGTTGTTACACCAAATCAATGGATTTTAAAATATCTATGTATTTCTTGTTAGATTCCTAGGAATCTACTGGTGAGCATAACTGACAAAACTGTTTCTGTCTCAGGTGCCGCAGAACAAGACACACCTGGTGGCCATGTTGAAGAAAGGGACAGCCATCCCATTCCACAAGAAGGTGTGCGCTGGCTGTCACAATGTACCAAGAAGCAAGGAGTGGATCCTAGCCAACGAAACTCAATGTAAGCAAAACTTTACTTGGTCTCTTCCTATAATTCTGTATTCCTAAAGCAATTATTTTGTGCCAGGGCAGTTAGGCTCCTGTCATTCTTTCAACATGCCCAGTCCATCGCAGTCTTTGGACCTTAAAGAATCTCAAAATGGTCTCATGATCTATAAATCTAAAATTGCATGCATTAATAATAATAATAATAATAATTTGATGATTTATATAGCGCCGTTTTTGTGAAAAATTACCTCAAGGGCGCTGTACAAACTTACAATATATTTCTGAAATCTAGAAAACCTACAAACTAGACAAACAATTAAAAACAACTTACGGCCAAAAATTGCATCCACCGGTTCATACGAAAATATATGTACAATGTGTCGACCAGTGAACGCGATGCTTCCTAAAAATGTATACAGGACCATACTTACCTGGGAGGTCGCTTGAAATTAACACTGTTTATTGTCTGTTGAAAAATTTAGATAAAGTTCGCACGCAGAGGACATTATTGTGCACACTTATTACATGTGTTTAATCCTGAAATATATTTTAATATTTTTATATAAAACATTCTTTAATGAGTGTATTTTGGAAATCAAAAGCAACATTTTATAGTAGGTAGTACAGTAGTACAAGGATTTGATCTTCCTAAATGTGATTCGTAAAGAGACAGAGTGATGTGCAAAGATTAAAGTAATTTTAATTCAATGAGAAAAGTGCGATTAAGACATATCATATCAAGTGTGAGACTCTCAGATAGGTATATTTAAATTAAGGATATGAGAGCCCAAAAAGGTAGGTTTTTAATTTGGCATTATATTATACATCATGCTTGGGGTAATGGGGTAAGGCGGGATGTTATGTGCTACACCAAGGCAAACAAAACGTTTTATTATAACTACAAAATGTCTTATTCATCTCTTCAGCACATTATTGTTTCGAGAGATTTGGGAATCACATTTGATACGCACCTAACATTTCACGTCCACATAGAAACGATATGCAGCAAAGCTTTAAGAATGCTAGGATTTGTGCTAAGCAACTCCAGACATTTTTACTCCCAAATGATAGAGAAAGTACCAAAGAAGTTTCTGAGATATTTATATCTTAGAAACTTCGGATATTATCCCTGGTTATATCCATCAGCCTTTTTGTCCAGCATGCTGGGTATTAATAGCCTCGCCGATAGAAGGAAAAACTGCTTTGCTGACAACAGCATATAAACTTCTAAACGGTAACATCTGTATTCCCAATATAATACAAAAATTTGAGTTTTATGTCCCCGACAACTTCACAAGAGCGCGCAGACACAGAACTTTTGTTGTTCCGAGACAGAACTAACTTATCATTAGTAATGCCGCTCGGAAAAATGATTCTGTTACTAAACTACCTGTCCCCTGATATAGATATTTTTCAACTAAATATTCAACAATTCAAAAACGCTATTATTACTTAATAAAATAATATGTGTTTATTATTGGTTATGTATAACAGTAAATGCGCATTTAAAATAAAATAAATAAATAAATGTTGAATTAAACTTTATTCAACACACTGATGAAGCCATCAACAAATCCAACCAAATAATGGGATTTGTTTATCAAATCCTTTCTTCGATATAGAGACTATATTCCCTTTACACAACGTAAATCTATCCCCACTTAGAACACTGCAATAGATCAGGGCAGCTATTTTACAAGCCAATCGCAATCGCCGTCGAAAGTATGTGCATTGGTCGACTTGGTTACTCTTGAGTCTCTTCGAAGGTACATACTTAGACGCCAAATAGCGTAGGGAGTGTGGCGAACCCATCGCTCAGGGAGTGGAAACACAAACCTGCAGTAGCCATCCCAAGCCAAGGTGTGAGCTACCGTGCTCAGGCTGAATGTCCTGGGGAACAGTGTCAAGAACGGTGCCTCCGAGAAACAAGGTCGCATCTTGGAGTATTTAGACCTTACTCCAACATTCGGGGCTCTGCTGGAGTGGACCTTCTATTTCCCTGGTCACTTGTGGGAAAAAAAATTGGACCATTCGAAAACTAGGGGCCTTTTGGGAACCTAGGAGTGCTGAGGCCACCTCTGTGGACTTTCTTCCTGGAGCCCTTAGGAGGAACCAAGAGAAGCCGTGGAGAGGAGAGCTGATGCCACCTCCATGAACCCTTCCCTTGTGGGGCCTTTACGGAACCAAGGGGAAGGGCACTCCTCCGGCACGGGGCCTTTGGGGAACCAAGGAGGAGTGAAGTGGAGAGATGATGTCCTCTTCCCATGTGGGGCCTTCAGGGAACCATGTAGGAGTGAAGAGGAGAAACGAGGCCATCTCCGTGAACTCTTTCTTATGGGGCCTTTAGGGAACCAAGGAGGAGTGATGAGGAGAGATAAGTCCTCTTCCCTCCTGGGGCCCTCGGGGAGCCAAGGTGGAGTGGGCTCTTCTCTTGTGGGGCCTTTAGGGAACCAAAGAGAGGTGGACTCTCCGTCGTGGAGCCTTCGGGGAACTAAGGAGTGGAGAAGAGAGATTAAGCCCTCTTCCCTCGTGGGGCCTTCAGGGAACCGCGGAGGAGTGAAGAGGAGAAATGAGACCTGGGAAGACACATTGTCGAACCAGAAGATATAGCTTCATTTCCAATGACAATCCTGGTGAACTTTGTAAAAGGGACTGGATTACTGTCAAAGAAATGAGGTTAAATGGGAGATAGCACAATGGGCCTACAGCCTAAGTGCTCACGGGAACTTTATTTATGTAAACCGTCTCCGCTCTTGAAAAAAAAATAGACGCCAAACGTCATTCCACACGAAAAACGTAGTCTGTAGAAGTTCTGATGGGGACTCTAAGTATAATTTTCAAAATTGCCCTTTGTGCTATGAGGACTGGTTTTACAGTGGAATCGTACGACCTTCCCCATCCGATAAGACCATATTGTAGATGAGATTGGGATTGTAGATGGCGCACAACGAGTAACGATTGATCGTTGCTGGGGAATCGCAGCCCTGGACTCCTTTCTACCATCGAAAGAATTAAAAAAAAATTAAACACAAATATTATAAACCAAACTTACATTTTTCAAATTACACTGAATCTATTAATTTTCACGACTTCACGTTGTGTATGAAGAGAGTTCTCTTCATACACGACGTTTAATTTTTGACCAAATCTTGTTATTTAAAATTATGAACAATGGCCTGGACTCGCCAGAGCTTACTAATTTAATACAAATTTATCCGTCAAGATCAACTCTACAATCCAGTTTATTTCATTTGCCTACATGTAGAACTAAAATTAGAAAAAAATCCCCAATTCCCCGTTTATGTGCGCAATATAACACAAAATTTCACGATATAAACATTTATAACAACATCCTTAGAAATATCGAATAGAAGTAATGTGCACAATCGAAAATTAATATGAGAGTGTGAAATGTATCGAGAGCATCTCCTATCCTCATCCTATATTCCTCTTTCTCCCCCCACCTCATCTAAAATTAATTTTAAGACATAATAAAACTTACAAGCAACATTAGCATTATTTAATTATAAGGCCCATTCAATGAAAAGCACTCCAGTTCAAAATAAGTATTTGCCATTTATTTACATGGTTCTTTTCAACATGACTTGGACTTTTTTTCTAATGGTTTGCGGAATATTAATTACGTGGCGCGGTCCCTGATGGTCTATGGTCGAAGACAATTCTTAGTTCATTGGCTGAATTATGGGCAAAGAGAAAGATTAAGTAATCCCATTGTATTTAGAAAAATGGTAAAATACAATGAAACACAAACAAAAAACACAACTGTCAAGTGGATATGACCAAATGGGTTAGAAATCTGTTTTACCATATGATAATTGGTTCCTAAAACCATTACCCGGGGGGTCAGCTAAGTGCCGAACCAGTCTATTATACATTTTATGCCACAGAGGGCAATGATAGTTTGTTATTGATTTTAACAAGCAGAAGCGACTTTTTTGGCCAGACTTTAGTTGACTTAAGGGGTTAGGCCACCCTAGATGCCGAAAAAATAGGCTATTTTAGGATTTTTTTTTCCAGAAATACTACACAATAAATCGAGATTCCAATATAAAGTAATTATTATACATATCAGTGACTGTACACAAAAATTTTTTTGAAGCGATTAATTTCAAAATGGCGGCTGTACAGCGTTTTTTCCGATGACGTCTCCGTTTTTTTAGGGTCCACGGCCGGACACACAACTCCTGTAATTTTGGAATTATAAAAATTATTTTTTTATTTTAAATAGTAACTGCTATGGAAGTACGTAGGAGTTTTTCGATATATTAATTTTTGGCCAAATGCGCACTTCCAAAGTGGAAAGTTAAAAATTTGCCTAAAAAATCATCAGGTAATTGTTAATAACAAATGGACTATGCAATATAAAAAAAAATCCTACGTATTTCTATAGACAATGTATTTTTGAAGAGATATTCAAAATTTCAAGGAAATCGGTTGAAAATTGTCTGATTTATGTTTCCGGCAAACTTAAAAAATGCTGTTTTGAGATACACGCGTTTGAAGTTTTGAATAGTAGTAATAATTTTGCAATACCTTCAATCAATTTGGTAGGCGGGTATGGGTACCGCCGCCCTGGGAACCATTTATTGGATGACCAACACCTCTGCCACAGGTCACCCCAAGTGGTTCGCTACGTTTGGTGACTTAGCAGGGGTGCCCGGGTTCATGGGGTGATGTTTGGTTGGGTCTTGATGGCGGGTGCGTCGGCCCACCTTCTGCGTGGCGGGCCGGATTGGGAGATGCTAGTTGAGGGAGACCCTTTACAACCGGTTACCGTTGTCCGGGCCGCTCGGTAGTACAGGGGCCCGACCCTCAGGCTCACGACTGAGGGTGGGCTGCCCCATCAACGAGTGAAAAAACCCCGCCGCTGCTGTTGTGCCGGTTCGTGACCGGAGGGGACCCAGCAGCAGCGTTTGGGGCGCATTGGGCGACCTCTCCAGCCGGACTCTCCCTGCCCATCGCCTTGCACCGCAGTGGGTGGGTTGGATTCATACGTCCATCATTCCTGGAAATTCTGATCCCCAGCATCCTACCCACCCCTCATACCCTTTCCTTCCCGACCTTCCACTCCACACACACAAAATAAAAACAAAAATAAAAATGAACTTACAAACTTTCAAAAATAACTTTTCAACAACGGCGAGAAACAGGAGTCCCCGGTGCAGGCCAAAACTGTTGGTGAATTTCACCAACATTCGCGGCCTGCACAAAAACTTAAACTCTGTCCACCACCATCTTCTCTCCCAACGTCCTAACCTTCTCTTCCTCTCCGAAACGCAGATAGCCGAGCCTCCAGACGCCTCCTATCTGGACTGCCCGGGCTTCATCCTCGTAGGCAAATTTAGACCCAAGGGAGGTGTGTGTCTCTACAGTCGAGCTGACGTCAACTGTGTGCGTCTGTTGAATCTGGAAATCTCCAGATTCGACGTAATGTGGGTGCGCGTCAATCTTGCCAGTACGGTAAGGTTTTATGCGTGTTTATACCGCTCACCTAACCTTAGCGAATCAGACACGTCCGAGCTCTTCAAACATTTAAGCAACACTATTGATGACCTCTTGCCCCGCTTCCCTACGGCAGAGTTTGTGGTCCTGGGGGACTTCAATGTTCATAACGAACCTTGGTTGAAGTTCTCGGGATCAACAGACTCGGCTGGACGACAAGCGGAGTCCTTTGCCCTTTGCCACGGACTGGAGCAAATGGTTCAGGAGCCTACAAGGGTTCCTGATGTCCAGTCTCACCGCTCTAATCTGTTAGACCTGTTTTTAACCACTGTGCCACACGGTTACAAGATTGACGTCACAGCGCCTTTAGGATCGTCGGACCACTGCCTGGTGACGTCATCAATCCCCGTAACCTTCAGACCGCCAAACGAGAGGCTGAAAAGAAAAGTGTGGCACTATAGGTCTGCAGATTGGTTCGGTCTGCGGGCACATTTTAATGCTTTCCCGTGGTCAGCTGTCTGTTTTCGGACTTCGGATCCCTCAAGATGTGCCCAGGAAATTGGTGAAGTCATCACGTCCGCGATGGATGGCTTCATCCAATCCACTATTAAGGAAACTGGTATGGGCTCAAAGCCGTGGTTCAGTCGACAATGCTCTGAAGCAGTGCGACGAAAAAACGCGGCTTACCGAGCCTACAACACATCTCGAACGTCCGAAAACAGAATATTATACAACCAAATTGCAAAGGAAAGTAAGAGAATCATCAATAGGTCGAAATTCGAGCACGACCTGCAGGTCAGCAGAAAGCTGGCTGCCTGCCCGCATGGTAGCAGAGCGTTCTGGTCGCTTGCGGGCTCTATAGGTCGCAATTTCTGCAAACCCAGTCTGCCACCTCTTACCAGACCTGACGGCTCTCTAGCAAATACCGCCGCCGAAAAGGCTAACTTATTAGGCAAAATGTTCGCGGAAAACTCGACCCTCGATGACCAAGGTGCTATCCCGCCGTCGGTTCCTCACTGCGGTTTTCGTATGAAAAAGCTGAGGATTCGGCATCGGGATGTACTCCAAGTCTTACGAGGGCTTGATGTTAATAAAGCTAGTGGGCCTGACGGAATACCTGCCCTGGTATTGAAGAGGTGCGCTGCAGAAATAGCTCCAATTTTGACGAAGCTTTTCAAAATGTCCCTGAAGTCTGGGTCTGTGCCCTCTGGTTGGAAAAAAGCGATCATTCACCCTATTCCAAAGAAAGGTGACCGCTCTAACCCGGCCAACTACCGCCCCATAGCGATCACATCTGTTCTGTCAAAAGTGATGGAACGTGTGGTCAACGACAAACTACTCACATACCTCGAGAAGAACAAAATTATTAACGACCGTCAATACGGATTCCGGCGGAACCGCTCGTGCGGTGATCTTCTCGCGTATGTGACACATGTTTGGGGGCGGTGCCTGGAACGCTTTGGTGAGACCCAAACCGTTGCACTGGATATTTCCAAGGCCTTTGACCGGGTTTGGCACCGAGGGCTTGTCAACAAACTGCCTTCTTACGGACTTCCCGCTTCCTTGTGTACGTGGATTGCCGACTTTTTGAGGGAGAGGTCGATTCAGGCGGTTGCTGATGGTTTCACCTCTTCCTCGCATTCGATAAATGCTGGCGTCCCACAGGGATCGGTTCTGTCTCCGACTTTGTTTCTGTTGCACATCAATGACCTCTTGACATGTGCACCGATTCATTGTTACGCGGATGACAGTACAGTCCATGATAGCTTTTTGTTTGACAAGCCCCCAAAGGGCTCACAAATCCCAATGGCTCGGAGGGCTTTGAAACAAAGAATGGACGGTTACCTCGAGAGTGTTTTCTCTTGGGGTAAGAATAACCTCGTCGAATTTAATGTTTCAAAGACCCAATCATGTCTGATTACGTCTAAAAGGGATCGGAATGATAATCTAGTCTCCTTCAACGGAAGCAATCTCCCGAACAGGCCTTCCATTGATATGCTTGGTGTAACTCTAAGTGACCAGCTCAGGTACGGGGGCTCCATCGAGGCCAGAGTTAAGTTAGCCTCTCAGAAACTGAGCGTACTGTACAGGGCCCGCAGATACTTTAATAGTACACAACTGCTAACCCTGTACAAATCGCAAGTGCGCCCCACGGTTGAATTTGGCAGCCACCTCTGGTCTGGAGTCCCAAAATACCTGAAAAAAACCCTCGACTCTGTGCAGAAACGGGCGGTCCGTTTGATAGATTCTCCTAACTTAACAAATGGACTGCAATCTTTAGAGCACAGGCGTCAGGTGGGAATGCTGTCCTTGTTCTACCGGTATTACAATGGAAGATGCTCCGAGGAACTAGCGTCACTGATCCCCCCGGCACCGGTGCATAGTCGGGAAACACGCCAAACACGCGCTCAACATTTGTACACGGTTGACATTAGTCACATGAGAACGGGTCGTTTCTACGACTCGTTCTTGAGTTCAACAGCCCGGCTGTGGAACGATTTGCCGGCTTCTGTGTTTCCTCCCTCCTACAATATGGGTCTCTTCAAGACCCATGTTCACTCCTTCCTCTCCTCAACAGCACCCTCCACACAGCATCTCCAAAGATGACATAGGCCCTGAGGGAAATTATTTCCCTCAGGGCCTCCTGTGTGGAGTTAATATAAAAAAAAAAAAAAATCTGCGATGCCCGCACCATACAATTGGCTTTCTAGATTATCGTCCTGCTCTTGCTTTTCTTTTTGCTTGATATTAAAGCGATCCTTGTGTCTTTTACCCGTTCAGACAGCGATCTCTCTGAATGCTGTCGATTACTTATGTACTAAGTACTAAACTAAGTACTATGTACTAAAATTCGAAAATCGAGTACTTAGAGATTTTTTCCGACCATAATCTTTTGGGACATCATCATTTTTGAGGTCTTAGGGGACAATTTAAAAAAAAAAAAAAAACGATTTTTCGAAAATAAATCCTAGGGTGACCTAACCCCTTAATTTAAAACTAACTAACTAACTTACCATCACGCCGTTTCCCCGCAGGGGTAGGCAGAGAGGACAGACCGCCAAACAACTCGATCTTGGCACACACTCCTTGCTTCGTTCACATTCATACATCGTCTCATACATGCTCTTCTATTATTCTGACTCTTGACATCGCCCGACTCAAGTATCTGATTCACTTGGTCGTGCCATGTCTTCCTCGGGCGTCCCCGACTTCGTCTACCATTCACATTTGCGTCATATATTCTCCTTACACTCCTTTCCTCATTCATTCGCTCTACATGCCCAAACCATCTGAGAGTCCCTTTCTTAATCTTACTCATAACGCTTACATCAGCCTTGCATTCTTTGCGGATCTCCACATTTCTCACACGATCATACATGGTTTTATCACACATAGGTCTCAGGGATCTCATTATTAATTTATGTATTTATATTTGTATAATCTGTTTGTTTCTCACAAAAATATATTATATTCCAGTATTGGACGTGTTTCACACGGGCAAGCGAGTCGGCCCTTTCATCCACTGGGAGCCCATCTTCATTGGCACACACGCGGACCCTCTGTACGATGAGCGTCTCAGCTGGGAGGGGAAGAGCGACAAGATGACGCAGGTACCGTACTGTCACTGCCATACTACGCAATCAGAATTGACCCAACCATTCATTCCAAGCATTCTGTCCCCTTTTCAAAGATGTATTTCCCAGTGCCCTTACTCGGAGAAAACTCTTTCGCCTTTTGATTGATTATAATTTAAGATTGTTTTAAATATTTGGAATTGATATTTTAACCTGATCTAGATGCAGCTGTTGCATATAAGATCTATTGACAACATAGACATATGAATATACCTAGACGAGAACAGACAGGTGAGGGGTACAAACCAAATACAGCGGGATGCGAAGGGGGGAAGATGACTGTGAGATATGTGATTCGTCAATAAATCAATCTGACAGTATATAGGCCTCTCGCATTACAATATCACCATTTAGTTCTTAAAAGTAAAATCTGCTTTTGAAAGAATAGACCTTTATACATGGGAACACGAATTGCTCGCCACGTTAGGGGCCATCCATAAATTACGTCGCACGAATTTCATGATTTTTAGATCCCCCCCCGTCCCTGTCACACATCGTCACATTTGTGAGACCCCCTCCCCCCTAGTGTGACGTAACATATTTTGAAATTTTATGTCTAAATGTAATCTAAATTCAGATTTTTACATGTGACGTCACAGACCTGATGACCCCCCCCACATCCCTTGTCACACTTCTCTACTACCCCCCCCCCCTTTTAAGGTGTGACGTAATTTATGGATGGCCCCTTATGAACAAATTTGCGAAGTCCAAATACAGCCAAGTAAAGTTCACTTGTTTTCAGAGTCGAATATTTTGTTGCCGTGTTTAGTTAAGACACTTTTACAAATGTTTCATAATTTACTTACCCCAGTAAACAGCGACGAGCACACTTGAGAAACGCGTACATTTGTTATGGTGGATAGATGGTTATTAAAAAGGATCAAATTATACGATCTGAATAAGCTTAAAATAAAGTAAAATAATGCTTTCCTATGGAATGTAATACGACAATTGGGTTTATTCTCTTTTCATTTCCATTTTTACACGTTTTCATAGATCAAGCCACCATTTTTGCTGTGTTATTTCGTAAAATGTTCCGATGAAAGCTCGACGCTGGTTCGCACAAGAATGGTGACGTCACATTTTTTAGATTCGCTCGAGGCCATTCGTGAGCCCAGCCGGTTCCAAATTCCAAATGGAAACGGTATGGGGAGGGGGAAATAATACGCTTTTTATCACTAAGGGCAGGTCTAGGCATATTCATATGTCCATGATTGGCATCCATTTCCGTGAGTGGATGTCACATAATATGTGATCCACAAAGATGCAGATGGATGATAGCTGATATACAGCTAAATTTATTCAAAGGATATGACCAATACAAAACAAACTGTAAGAATTGATAATAAAACTAGCCAGCCACTTGACGTATGATTTGGTGTACCCCAAGGTAGTGTTTTGGGTCTTATCATGTTTCCCATTTTCGTTAATGACATGTGTAATATAGAAACGGATGGCAAAATCATGAATTTTGCAGACGATACCATTCTATTCACAAATGGAAACAAAAATCTAAAATCGGTAGAAGACAATATAAACTCTACTAATAAGTTTTTAAAAACTTACATCAATTTTAAAACAATAAGAAACGTTCTTGGCAAAAAAGAACTACATAATTAGAATATGGCCTTATGTCAATCATTATTAGAATATGAAATAATAGGATGGGGCAGTACAAATGCCGCTCCGTTACTATTCTTCAATACTCCCTGAACCCTTCTAATCACCGTTCCACCTTTGGATCTAAAAAAACTATCAACATCATCATCACAGCGCTATATCCTATGGTGGGATTTGACCTCTCCAAAAATGCTCCAGTCTTCCCTCCTTCCCGTTCTGCACCAATCCAGCTGTCACTACTGTGTAATAATTGATGAATTTATGTTTTCCAGGCTTATGCGATGTGCGTTCTTGACTACGACTTCATGATCCTCAATAACGCCTTCCTCGTTCATCGGCCCGGCATCAAGACTCTCACCAAGGACGTGAAGAGGGCGCAGCTGGCCGGCAAAACCAACCAACTCATCAGAAGAATCATCTTCCCCGAACTGAAGGTGCTCTACGGCACCAAAAAGGGATGTGCCGTATGATGAAGCATCCCCAGTCCGACCAGAGTGGGATTTATCTTCTTGCTAAAGTGAAAAATGCTGATTAATTTGAACCAGCGTGGAGTTTATCTTCTTTCTAAAGTGAAAAATTCTCATGAATGTGAACCAGAGTGAGATTTATCTTCTTTTTAAAGTGAAAAATGCTGATAAATATGAACCAGAGTGGCATTTATCATATAATGATAATAGCCAGGTTGCCTTTCGTCATATTTCTTGTGATGGTGTCACGAAACTGTTACTACATTGGGTGTTGGACCAGAGTGAAATTTATCATTGTTAGATAGCATTATGTTTGGTGTCTTGTTAATCACCAGAAATGATTTTATCATTATAAGGATAACTAAAGATTATTTGATGTTGTGATGTAGTTTCAGAGTGAAATTTATCATCATGATAAAATATTTTTTCAGGTTAAGCATAGAGTTATATTGCCATTACCAGATCGTACTGACCAGAGTGAATTTTATCTTTTAAAATCATTTATGAAGTGGAGGCTAGTATGCTTTTTTTATTTAATAATTTCGGTGATGAACCAGAGTTGTATTAATAATTATTTTAGGTGGAAAGGAGTGAATCTCTTACAATTTTAACAGTCAGACCAGAGTGGAAATTATCATTTGCTTCAATCTCTGACCAGTATTTTTTGCTGCATTGACAGCAGGCAGAACAGAGTACTTGCAATGTTTATTTTGTGACCATCATTATGTTTTTATTGTATTTTCTATTACGTACATTCCTTCTGGTTTTCTACAAATGATTTTTGTAAACAGGGAACTGGGAACTTTGTCCCAAAAACTCACAAATATATTCTCTTTTGCTATAAGTTTGTAAAAAATACTCATTTTACAATTGTTTTTACAACATAAACTGATTGGAATCTCATTTTTTCTATTATATTATTTATCCACTCTGGTTAAAGAATTTACAATTCCTAATTATTAAGAATATCGTTAACTTTGCTTGAGTTGTGTAAATATTAATTTAATTGAGTTCTCAGTAGCATAGTTATAAAAAATATTTAAATGTAATATTTTAAATTTGAAGTTGTATTTTTGTATGCATTATTCCTGTAAATAGTTCCTTCAATAGTAATACAGGGCAGCACTATAGTATGGCACAATGTCAAAGCAATTGTATGAAGAACTGTTGCAATAATTCTTTGTTCTTTGCCAGATGGCTTGCAAACTGAGGTTTAACTTAGCTAATCTATTATTCAAATGAATAATAATAGTCTGGGAAATGTTTGGATGCTCCAACAGTACTTTTTAGGAAATAATATTCTTAATCAGACAATATTCTTATAAAGTACTCTCTCAGTAATCCACTGCTCCGTTTTCTGACAATTCGCTTTTATTTTTTACTACTTTTATTTCGCTTTTATTTTTTACTTCTTTTATTTTTTTACATTATCTCCACACAAGATGACTTATTTGGGGATGCTGTCTGTCTTTTTAGGGGAAGGAGGAAGAGGAAATTCTGGAAAGGAAAAGGGTATTTTTTTAAAATACATATATTTTTTTTATGAGAATACCGCACAAGAGTCCCAACTGCTCCCGTCTGGAGCCATTGGGACTATGACATCCCCAATTGGGGTATGTTGTGAGGCCGAAGGTAGTGGGAGGGGAAGGAGATGGGGAAGAGGAAGGTGAGAAGTACCTGGCTATTCAGATCTGCTCACTAAACACGGCTAAAGCCATTTCAAGCGACGTTTCAATTCTGAATGGTGTTCTTACACCAGGGCGATACTAATAGTATCTTCCACTCTGGAACGTGCCGCAAATAAACTATATATTATTTTAAATGAACAAATTGTGAAATATCACAATTTAATCAAATAAATTTTTTTTGACACCCCGGGATTCGATCCCGCGACCTTCGAAGTGACCCATGGCAGGGGTGTTGGCTAACCAATAAATGGTTCCCGGACAGGCCATATTCATCGCCTCCTAATCCACCGCTTTTGCATAATTGGACACTTACCCAGTTTTTTGGAGTTTGGATTAGTAAGAGAGTACAATATTTGTATATAAACCTTCTGGAATTCACGACTCCCTCAAATGCGTCTGGTTTTGCCAATTCTTTGTACCCCATCCAACGAAAGCCATTGCCACATCTCATTATAAGCTTACATGCTTTTATCTTTGAGCCGTCTTGTGCATGCCCTGCCCGTATGGATGATTTTGATGTTTTGAGCTGGACACTAGTTTTGTATGAATATTATCAAAAGAAAAAAAATTGCCTTAAATCTTATGAAAAAATGTAAAGGCTATTTATTATTTTTGTAAGCATATTTTAGATGAATACATATGTAAATGTAGATGTCTATTATAATAATGCAATGAAACTGTTTGTTAGCCGCTAAGTCCTTATGTTGCATTTATGGTTGTTGCAACGGATGATTTATTAATATGTATATAAATTATTGTAAAACTGTCACAAAAGACAGAAGATCGTGCATTTGTTTTAAAGTAATCCTATTTATCGGTATTAATCTAACATACTGCTATTTTCTCTGTTACGATCCGTATTAAACCTCTTAGGCCTAGTTGTTTGAACTCCGTCACAATTGACATCCCTGTTAACTGCCGACTCTTGGCTGGTCTGCGTTTAACCGCTAGATTGCCGCTCGTGCGCCGGCGCACCATCGGCGCAGGCCAAAATAATCACTAAAAAATAATTTTGTCATGCGATTTTAACCCTTATGTATAAAGAAAACGTATGAAGAAGAAGGTCAGAATCGCTTGGGGCATTCTTGTTCATAAGGTATAAGATACGGTGAACCCACCTAGAGCAGCAATATTTTTTCTTCGAAATTGTTTATGACACGGGCCTAGATTTTTCCTGTCAGATTGGCGTCTGTCAAGTCTCGCGCCGCGATCGATGAAAAGATTGTAAAACGTATAAATTCATTGAATAAACGCAAGTAATGTTGTTTTTATGCACAGTTTAGTATTCAATGAATGTGTTTCAGTAAATATTACATAAGATAGCATAAAATTAACCTGGAAAATATTACGTAAAGTCAAAACATTGCGAAATTTTTTCGTTTTTTCCCGTGGCATGTGACATGTCAAATGTGACAATTTCAAATGTGACAATGTTGAATGTTACAGTGTCAAATGTGACAATGTCAATTGTGACAATTTTGAATGAGACAATGTCAAATGTGAAAATGTCAAATGAGACATTGTCAAATGTGACAATGTCAAATGTGACAGGAGTTTAAACACCTGCGCCTAAGTTAGAAAAGGTAACCTGAGATACAACTTTTGAATTGTATGTGTTAAAACATTAGAGCATTAATTAAATATAAAGTTGCTCTCAGCCAGTACCCGCTGCGGTCCGAACCCGGCTTGCAATGCAATGACAGTCTTAACACCAATTTATTCCCTTCTATTCCAAATATATTTTATTTTTCATAGTATGTATATTTTTATTGTTAGATTACCACTGCGTGATTATTCTTAAAAAATACAATTAATTGTTGAATTTGTTATTCTGCAAATGTAAGCTTTTGTCAGGAGATGGTTGATTTGGCTTGTGTAATAGAAGATATGTACTATAAGTTACATTTTGATGTGATTATTTATTTTGTCTTGTCCTTAAATTATTTTTGTCATTTGATAGCACATCATACTATTTGTACAATCAATTTTTGGTGATGCAGCGATTAGATTTTGAAGAAATGTGATGCAAATGGTATAATGTTTTTTTTGGATAAGTTTTTAGATTTTAACGGCCAAAAGTATTTTCGTTATTTGTTTTTGGGGTGTTATGCCGTGTTGCGCTACCTCCTTCTTTAGCCAACGTTTCGGACAGCGTTACAGTGTCCATCATCAGGGCAGATGTGTAATTGTGTACTTGTTAGTGGTGAAATGTCTGCTTATGTACTTGAAGTGGAGTGGAGCTGGCAACACGGTTTTGCTTCCAAGTACATAAGCAGACATTTCACCACTAACAAGTACACAATTACATCTGCCCTGATGATGGACACTGTAACGCTGTCCGAAACGTTGTCTAAAGAAGGAGGTAGCGCAACACGGCATAACACCCCAAAAAAAAATGTTTTTTACAGTAACTCCACACACGAGGCCCTGAGAAAAATAATTTCCCTCATGGTTTATGTAATCTGAGATACTGTTTGGGGAGTGTTTTTGAGGAGAGGAAGGAATGAACATTGGTCTTGAAGAGACTCACGTTACAGGAAAGAGGAAACACGGCAAATCGTTCCACAGCCGAGCTGTTGAACTCAAGAATGAGTCGTAGAAGCGACTCATTCTCGTGTGACAAATTTCAACCGTGTACATATGTTGAGCGCGCGTTTGGCATGTTTCCTGACTATGCACTGGTGCCGAAGGGATCAATGACGCTAGTTCCTCGGAGCATCTTCCATTGAAATACCGGTAGAACAAGGATAGCATTCCCACCCGACGTCTGTGCTCTAAAGATTGCAATCCTTTCGTTTAGATAGGATAATCTATCAAAGTGACCGCCTGTTTCTGCACAGAGTCGAGGGTTTTTTTCAGCTCCACCAGAGGTGGCTTAATATGGTGAGATCAATGTAATGAAACCTTCCTCTCCCGATTTCCTTACCTTACCAGTTCCTTCAGTATCACAAGTCAAAAGAACAATTTGCAAAAAAAAATGAGGCAGATAGGTAAAATTTTGGGGCAGATATATGGATTTTTTTTTGTAATCGTATATGTAATCACCAAAGTTGTAATTGCTACATTGCTTGCTGCAAGTTATATACCTACTTCATCATTTAAAAAATATTTGATTGAAAAGTTAGTTGATTTTACATGATAATTTCTACAATTTTACCTCATTTCTATCAAAATATTGCCAATTTCAAAGACAATTTTTCTTTACAATTTGTTTGTTTGTTTTTTTAAAGTACAAGGTGGTGCAAAAGCCACCGCCCTATCGGAAGATGCTATAATTTTTGCAAATGGCAGCAATTGTCAGTTCTGCTTTGACATTTCTGAAGTAAACAGATACAAAATACACGTCAACAAGACATGATTCGCTATACTCCTCAAGAAAGCGTAAATTTTTTGAAAAAACGCATTTCCGGGTCGCCTTATCTCTTGTTTTGGTGATTTGCACTGGTAAGAAGTCTTCTTCTTCTTCGTGTGCCCTATCATGTCCCCCCAACGTTTGCGACCACTCTGGAAAATGTCTCTCTATCTTGTGCTGCCCGGAATAGCTCCTCCGCACTTCTAATGCCGGTCCACTCTCGTATATTTCGCAGCCAAGACATTTGTCTCCTCCCAGGCCCTCGGCGACCGTCTATTTCTCCTTTCAATATTAATTGGAGCAAGTGATACTTTTCCCCTCGAAGTATGTGACCCAGATATGAAATTTTCCTGACTTTTATTAATGTGAGCAGTTCTCTATCTGCTCTAGCCCGCCTGAGAATTTCTATGTTGGTGATCATGTCGGTCCATGGAACCTTGAGCATTCTCCGGTGAAGCCACATTTCAAAAGCCTCTAACCTGTTCATGGTATTTACATAAGAAGTCTGGAACGGTTAAATTGGGCAAGATTGCCCGATTTAACCGTTCCAGACTTCTTTTTGTGCGGTTTCTTGAAGTCACGAGTCTATGTCAACAAGCCTCAGACTCTTGAAGCCCTCATGAGAATATCCGTCAAGAATGCGAGAAGCTATCGCCGGAAGTTCTGGAAAGAGTGATGGAAAATGCCATGAATCAGGCGCGTGGTCATCAATTCTGGCGCCGATATCATTTTCTCGACTTAATGGAAAAAAAATTAAGATATCAAATTCATTTCATCATTTTCATTTATAAAAAAAATTATAGCCAAAGAACATCCGGTGACAACTTTTGCGAAAACTTGTATACGCTCACTGCTTTCATTTAATTCTTTCTTTTATAAATCTAATAATTTATTTATTTGTTTATTTCACTTAACGCATAGAGGGCTTTTACATAAAATGCAGAACAACTTTTTAGAAAAATTACAATGTAAAAATTTATTATTTAATTAATTTATAATTCAAATTATAATGTTATTGAATAAATAAAATAAAATAAAATTGAGTTCTACATGTTAAACTCGGTAACATTAAATGCTCATTTCTTTATTTTTGTGAAATCAGAATCTCACTAAATCTCTTATTAAGTGTCTTTTTACCGGTAACAAAATATTCTCGACAAAATATCCTCCGACAAAATATCCTACGGACAAAACATCCCCCAACAAAAATCTACTAAAACTTACCCTAACCTAACCTAACAAAAAATGGGACAGAAATAATACAGACATCCTGTAAAGATAATAAATTATTGTTCAAAAATAGTAAAATGTGACAAAAATAATACAGATAAAAATAATTTATTAGTTTTTACAGGATGTCTGTATTAGGGGCCATCCATATACTACGTCACACGAATTTCATGATTTTTTTGACCCCGTCCCCCGTCCCTGTCACACGTCGTCACATTTGTGAGACCCCCTCCCCCCTAGTGTGACGTCACATATTTTGCAATTTAACATCTAAAATTTTTTGCGTTTTAGAGTAGCGAGCGTAGAGCTGATTACCCCCCCATACCCCTTGTCACACAATGTCATACTTCTCTACCTCCCCCCCCCTTAAGGTGTGACGTAATTTATGGATGGACCTTTATTTTTTTGTTAGCTTAGGTTACGTCAGGGGTCGGCAGTATGTCAAGTTAGAAGAGCCAATATGTCAAAGAAACAGGATAACCAATATATCATAGATCCATATTATAACGGGGAGGGGGGGGGTTGTAATCGTATTGTAATAAAAATGTGGTGGAACGATAATTACGAATTGCTTTGTGTTATCTACATTCTTACTGTAATATCACACTTCTGCTCGTTTAAATGTTTCTATAAACAGACTCGCGCATAGATTGAAGGGCTGCAGACGCCTATGCAAACAGTCGTATGGGGCTCGCGAGACACAAATTCCGACCCCTGGTTTAGGCTTTAGTAGATATTTAGTTGAGGGATGTTTTGTCCGTAGGATATTTTGTCGGAGGACATTTTGTCTGCGATATTTTGTCGCAGGATGAAAAGTCGCGGAATCATTTTTAGCACTGTATTGTTTGGTATTATTTATTTTTATTAATTTTATTAACACAATGATTTTTTTGTCTACCTTAGAACAAGTTACCTGCTAAAACTTAGGTATTAAATCCTGCAAAAATTACTCATTTTTTAGGGAAATTATTCCATTCCTACACCGATAACTGAACAAAAGTTAACCCCTCAGGCCTCTCGGGCCTATTTGCAAAATATTTCAGCTCTGCAATAAAATCCAAACAAATGTAATATTCCTGAACACATCCAAAATCTAAAAACTCTTGGTAATGAAATTCTCTTTCAAATCTTATAATTCAAAATAAACACATAATTTTTTTAAATATAATTTTTTTTAATGCAAACATAAAATGAATCAATTTATGTTTTTCTAACTAAAATCACTAATAACGAAAAAAAAAAACATTGGTTTTTTAGGCAAATATATTATAAACATAAAATATTCTCAATTTTTTTTCCGATTGTGTTCTGAAATTTTGGTTTCATAAAGGTGTTCATTTTAATTATTTTGTGATTAACTTTTAGATTAGAATATAAAGCGTGGAGTTTTCTCTTTCTAACACCGTTTAGATCATATTTCTAACCGTGTAGTAGAGACCTACATGAGCTGTTCCGAAAACCGAACAAATTAATCTGAGGGGTTAAAACTACTGGGGTTGTTTTTTTAATTTCTGTTCTTATATTATACTATGTATTGTATTCCGTTAGCTATTGAAATTCTGTAACTAAATGTGCCTTAAATGTATCTGTAAGATATAGATTGTGTGGGGAAGATTTAGAAGGCGTTGTGTGTGAAAAGTGGTTATTTTGGAAATATCCATGTTTGTATCAGAGCCCCATGCACAGTGTATTCTATACACTAAATATACATATATTCTCTCAAATTATTTGTTTTATTTATACTATACTTGATGAACTAGCAAGGAAAGGGGCGAAAGCACCACTTGTGGGATCCGAGCCGGCTGTAGGAGTAGCAGCTTGCCACACAAAACTACATATTGATAGGTGGGTCGAATCCCAGCACTGCAAAGAATGGGAGAGGGCACCTGGAATGAGACAATCTAAAGTACTCATAAAAGGACCAGACCCTAGACGAACCAGGAAACTACTCAATATGGACAGAAACTCGCTGAGGGAACTGGTAGGACTACTAACGGGACACTGCCATCTCAGGAGACACATGCAGATATTGGGAGTGGAAAACACCAATAGATGCAGGAAATGTGAAGAGGACGAAGAAACTCCAATTCACTTATGGTGCCAATGTCCTGCCTTGGTGGGAACTAGGCTCAGATACCTGGGGAGACACACAGTAGAACCAGAAGACATAGCCACATATCCGGTGACAACCCTGGTGAACTTTATTAAAGGGACTGGGTTGTTACTAAATGATTGAGGTAAAATGGGAGATAGCACAATGGGCCTATGGCCTAAGTGCTCACGGGAACATATACTTGTAAACCGTCTCCGCCTTTTATAAAAAAAAAAAATATATACTATACTAGCTTTTCCCCGCGGCTTCGCTCGCATTTTCGCCCGATTTTGTTAATCTCAAATGATGTTAATTTTGTTAATGAGGAAAATAATTTCCTTCAGGGCCTATGTCATCTTTGGGGATGGTGTGTGGAGGGTTTTTTAAGGAAATTCCTTTCCTTAGGAGAGGAGAGTTCTGGGAAGGAAAGGGGTTCAAGGGGTGGGTAAGAATCTGGGGTTCAGTGTCCTGGACATCCATCTCTAAGACCTGGACAAACCTTTCCCCATGAATCCAGGCACCCCTGCTAAATTACCAAAAGTAGCGAACCACTTGGGGTGACCTATAGCAGAGGAGTTGGTTATCCAATAAAGGTTCCCAGGGCGGCGGTACCCTTTCCCGCCTCCCAAATTGCAGATGGGAGGAGGGAAGGCGAGAGAGGGACGTGGGAGGGGAACGAGAGGTGGAAGAGAACCGGCAACGAATGGGAAAGGACACCCAGGGAGAAACATTATCTATTTAAGTGGCAGTGCAACGCTTGCCAGGAACTCACTAGTTTTATAAAAAAAAATCATGAATAACAGGTTTACAAAAATGGGAGATATATCGGTTGGCTCCTCCTGTGCATAGAAAATAATAATATTATTAACTCCAGGCGTTGAGTCCGATTCGAGCCGCGGTCAACAGTGGTTGTGTGTACCTTACCTATTGCTTAGTGCCGTTCGCCCGTTCCCGTGCCTCATACAGATAAGAGATTATTGTTACATTTTATTTAATTCTGTTTATCGTATACTTGTTTGTTTGCATTCCTACTTACGGCTAATCCGTTTTTGTTTGTACAGTCAATGAAATAGACTGCGTATTATTTTTTCAGTTTAATTTTTAAAAGTTAAGTTTTTTTTTTATATAATGGAGGAAGACGAAGATAGACCTCCCGACCCAGGATCGATATTAGATTTTTCTGATTTGGAATCTAACACTAGCCAGGCTTCTATTACGCTTCCATCTCGTAAACGACGACCATCGCAAAGCCTTCACATCCCATCGAAAGTTAAATCTATACCGCCGATTCAACAAACCTCGACCTCTAACGACCTTAACCCCAATAGTAACACCCAGACAAGTACTTTAGCTAGCGATAATACAAAAAGTACTGACTTACTTTATCCTGCTTCCGCTTCCGGTCCTTTTATCGTAATTGTTCAGAGAACTGAACAAGGAAAACTTATTCATCCTTTAGATTTTGGAAAATTCTTATTTGACTCAAAAAATAATAACCTTGGTATTGTTAATGGTTCAATTAAACCGGAAGGGCGATATAAATTATCTATCGAGTTTAATACTGCCGCTTCCGCAAATGGATTTGTAAAAAAAATTGACTCGCTCTCAAAACATAAATATAAATCGTTCATCCCGTCATTTAACCTTACGAGAATGGGTCTTGTTCGAGGAATCCCCACGGATATCCCAGAGGCTGAAATTGTTGATGCTTTGAATAATTCCCAAGGAACCCCGAAAGTAATAAAAGCACGTCGACTGAACTACAAGGATTCTACTGATGGAAACACGATCTGGAAACCTTCCCAATCTGTTGTTGTTACATTTGAGGGACAATCCCTTCCGTCTCGTGTGTTTATTTATTATACCTCGCTTCCCGTCGAAGTTTATAAATTTCCAACTGTTCAATGCTTCAATTGCTGCCGGTTTGGACATACAAAATCCGTATGCCGCTCCCCTCCACGTTGTTACTTTTGCGGAGAAGGTCACCCATTTGATCAATGTCCAAAATCTTCCAATAATCCCATTTGCATTAACTGTTCGGGTGCACATACCGCGGTCAGTCTAGCCTGTCCGGAATTGACAAGACAGAGGAACATAAAACATAAAATGGCTACCGACAACATTTCGTACTTCCAGGCCTCAAAGTTATTCTCTCCTGCGAAAAAATCTTTCGCAGAGATGACATCGTCCTCAGCTCCTTTCCAATCAACCACCTTTTTAAATTCAACGTCATCTTCTCACAGAGAAACCATTCTCAAGCCAGTCAAACCCAACCCAAAATATACTCCTTACCTTGATAAAAAACAATTGAATAATATTTTGACCAGCCCGAATGGGAATGCCAAATCTCGGACCCCCAATGGGTGTGCCATTAATAGTAATACATCCCCTCCTGCTCTCCCCGAAATATTGAATAATAATTCTTTTATACAAACTTTAATTACCCTTTTAATTTCTATCCTTACAAACAACAATACTGTACCGTCCAACGCTGCCGATTACATTAAATCTTTATTATCTTGCCTCCCCAATGACTTCGAAACTGAACAAAATTCTTCAGTGGAACAGTAGAAGCCTCTTCGCTAACAAATCTGACCTAATTCAATTACTCGACGAACACGACGTTTCAGTGGCCGCCATTTCTGAAACGTGGTTAAAACCCTCCTTTCACTTAAGAATTCCGGGTTATTATTGTCTCAGACACGACAGACCGGATGGTAAAGGCGGCACGGCTCTGATAATCCATAATTCTATCCCGTTTAAACAAATTAATATACATACTCCCTCCGACGATATCCAGATAATAGCAGCTGTCTTATCTGATATCACAATATTATCAATATATATTCCTCCCTCTACCACTTTTATTGAAAATGAATGGGCACCAATCTTAACCCAGATTTGTTCCCCTTTTATGATCCTAGGAGATTTTAATGCACATTCCCCTTCTTGGGGTAGCAAAATAACAAATCGTTCTGGCCGCAATCTTTTAGATTTTATTGATACCCATAACCTATGTTTTTTAAATGACGGATCTCCAACCAGATTCACCCCCCCTCATCAACGGAAAAGTGCTGTTGATTTATCTCTTTGTTCATATTCGTTAGCATCTAAATGCTCTTGGGACATCCTAAACGATCCCCTCTCTAGTGATCATTTTCCAATTATAATCCGATTCCAACATCAATCTAACACTTATCCTCCACCAGTTAAAAATAATCTCAAATTTAGAATAAATGATGCGAATTGGAGCACTTTCTCTTCTGAACTAGATAACCTTATTAATTTAAAAAAAAAATCGTCCCCGGGAGACATCAGATTGCAATGTGAGACGTTTCCCTCTATGGTTATAAATGCAGCAGAAAAATCCATCCCGAAACGCAATGCGAACATTAAAATAAAACACTCTAATCCGTGGTGGGACGAGGAATGCACTCGCTCCGTCAACTCTCGTAAAAAAGCAATTTCCTCTTTTCGTAAGTGTATGACACTAGAAAATTTTTTATCAGTTAAAAAAGCCCAGGCAGAAACCAAACGAATTTTGAAAAATAAAAAACGCGCTGGATGGCGGAAGTTCTGTGAGAACCTGTCTCCGGAAACTCCCCAATCTTCAGTTTGGTCTAGCTTAAAAAAATTCGGATCATCGTATTCTCCGCCGAGTACCAAGCATATATCAGAAGAAATTCTTATAGGATTTGCGGATAAAATAGCCCCCCCATCAGTGGCCGGATGTGAAGAAATGCCTTCTATTAATCCATATCCATCTCACTCTAACTGGCTAGATGCTCCTTTCTCCATTGATGAGATGAAACTAGTAATAAGAACCCTTTCTGACTCTGCTCCGGGTCCCGATGGAATACTTAATAGTTTCATTAAATCATTTTCTGATATGGCGGTTGAATATTTCTTATCTCTTATTAATAATATGTTTGAAACAGGACTAATTCCGGATGATTGGAAAACTCAAAAAATCATTCCCATTTTAAAACCTGGAAAAAATCCATCTGAAATTTCGTCTTATCGGCCTATTGCTCTTTCATCATGTTTGATGAAAGTAGCGGAGCGTTTGATGAAGAACAGATTAGAGTGGTTTGTTGAAAGTCAAGATATTATCTCACCAAATCAGTATGGTTTTCGGAAAAAGAAATCTACAATGGATAATTTAAGTTTGTTCACAACTGATATCCGAGTTTCCCAATCCCTAAATTCTTATACATTGGCCACATTCCTTGACCTTTCATCAGCTTACGATGATGTTTTACTGAATGTTTTGAAAGAAAAGCTAATTAAAAAACAAATCCCCCCGAAATTAGTCCAATTTATTATTAATTTGCTCTCAGATAGGTCCATTATTATTGAGTCTTCCTCTAAATGCTTAAGGCGCAAACTATGGAGAGGTTTGCCCCAGGGTTCTGTTATTAGTCCTCTGTTGTTTAATATTTATATAAGCGACCTAGACTCAGCAATTCCTTTTTCTATCAAGCGTCTTTACTTTGCGGATGATATCCTTATATATTTGTTACATAAAAATATTATTCTTGCAGCTAAGGAAATGAATTTGGCTTTACAATATATTAAAAGCTGGTTGTCAATAAATGGGATGAATCTGGCGGCATCTAAAACAAGGGTCGTGGCTTTCACGCGCAAAAGAAAAATTCCCCAATTCTCAATTTCTTTTGATAATGTGCCTCTACAAACCGCTACTCAAATCAAATTCCTTGGTCTTCTTTTGAACCATAAACTTTCCTGGCTTCCACACATTCAGATAATTTCTACAAAGTGTGAAAAGGGACTTAATATGATGCGAGCAGTTTCCAGAGTATGGTGGGGATCTCACCCTACCACTCTTAAATTAATGTATAATTCCCTAGTTCGGAGCCACTTGGATTATGGCTCATTCCTTTTTGACCCACTCCCTAAATATCTAGATAAGAAAATGGAAAGAATTCAATCAAAAGCCCTCAGAATGATTATTGGAGCTATGAAGTCTTCTCCAATTAATGCTCTTCAGGTGGAATGTGTGGAGCCTCCATTATATTTCAGAAGGCAATTCCTTGCCAATAAATATATTTTCAAGGCTTTATCGTTATCACATCATCCTATTAAACAAAGTCTTAATAGGTTAAGTGTTAATTTGAATTCTAACAAAAGATTGAGAGAAAAACAATGTTTTCCTCTCTTAATTAAAAGTTTTCATCTCTATAATTCTCTATCATCTTCCCTCCAATATCTTCAAGAAGTTCCCAATCTTCCTATATACAATATTCCATTTAAGGCAATCACTTTTATGCCGAACACAATAACATCAGTCTTTCGGAAGAATATTTTATCTTCCCCAAATAAATTTCAAAATGTGGATGATTGTTTTAAAAGCATAGTGGCTTCGAAATTCCCTGGATTTTCCATCCTTTTCACGGATGGTTCCAAATTTGAAAATAAAAGATGTGGAGCATCTATATATAGTCCAGAATTCAACATCAATCTCACTTATAAATTACCGAAAGAAGCTTCCATATTTACAGCCGAATGCTTTGCAATTGAACAAGCGCTAAATCAAATCCAGGTTCTCAACATTCATCGAGCCTTATTATGTACTGATTCGCTAAGTGCTCTAACTAAAATTAGGTCAAATATTTTACGTTATCCGGAAGACAATATTATATGTAAAATAAAAAATCTTCTCAATTCTCTTAGTGAATCTGGGTTTGAGACGATATTGGCCTGGGTCCCTGCCCATTTGGGTATCGAGGGTAATGAGATGGCCGATTTTCTCGCCAAATCTGGTTCAGATTCCGGAACTATCCCACTAAATTTTAGAATTCCTATATCCGATGTCTTTCCGATTCTTAAATCTAATATGACTCGTGCCTGGGAAGAAAATTGGGCAGTCTCCAAAATAAGAACTGGATCTTTCTATGCGGGAATTCAAAACCATATCCCTGCTAAGCCATGGTTTCACGGTAAAAAACTTTCAAAACGATTCATTTCATGTATCTCGAGAATGAGAATTGGCCACTGTTCAATTGCATCTCACTTGTCTAGAATTAGAGTTTTAGATGATCCGTTCTGCCAGTGCGGTGTGGAAGAGGAAACCCTCGACCACGTCTTCTTTAACTGTAAAAACCATTCATCTTTCAAGAACATATACCGCCGGCTTATTAAAATCACACACCAGTCCCCCCTTAACATTTCATACCTTTTATCTCTTAACAATTCTCGTGTTCATACAGCTTTATGTAAGTTTATTAACCTGAATGAATTCAATATTTAATTTGTTTTAGTGATCTAAATGAGTCCAATATTTAATTTGTTTTATTATTTTCCCATTAGATTAACCGAAATTTCTTATCCATTTTAAATATTACCGGCACAAAGCACTCTCTCCAGGGTGAATTGCCTTAAACCAAAAAAAAAAAAAAAACTCCAGGCGTTTTTATTTGCAATGTTATTATCTCCAAAGATGTGAAGATTGCATCAATAATTTTCTAGGCGCATGTTAAAAAGTGTTTCATCTACATTAATATTTTTTAAATATTTAATGATATATTTTTTATAAATGTGAAGAAACGGTTTTTTTAATTATGTTGTGTTATTATTATTATATAACAGCTATTTCTTTTAAGCTCTAGCACAAAGTATTGCGGTATCGGACGCTTTTACATTCACGTTAGCGGTACCGTGACGGCATGAAAAAGGCAATAAACATGTTACTTAATACAATAATGCTGCAGCTCTTTCAAAATGTGAGATACGATGGCCGGCGTAGTCCAGCGGTAAGGCTCTTGACTAGCATTCCAAAGGTCGCGTGATCGAATCCCGGCGTGGCAAACAAATTTTATTTGATTAATTTGTGTTATTTCACAATTTATTCATTTAAAATAATGTATAGTATATTTGCGGCATGTTCCAGAGTGGAAGATACTCTTAGTATCGCCCTGGTGTAAGACCACCATTCAGAATTGAAAGGTTGCTCGAAATGGCTTTGGCCGTGTTTGGTGACCAGATCTGAATAGCCAGGTACTTCCCACCTTCCTCTTCCCCATCTCCTTCCCCTCCCCACTACCTTCAGCCTCACAACATACTCCAATTGGGGATGCCATAGTCTCACTGGCTCCAGACGGGAGCAGTTGGGACTCTTGTGCGGTATTCATATAAAAAGATACACAATGTTCTCTCCAAAGAAAAAAGTCATCATTTCCTGCATCTCTCTCACACACTGCACCGAAGACCCCTACCCCTAGCCGTGACGATATTTTGAAAGTATGGAATATGGTTACAAGGATAATATTTAAGTCCGAGTGAATTCCAAAAATTCGAAAAACGTCAAATGTCAAGAGTCCTAGACTTTTTAAAAAGTACTACTAGGGTCAGTCAAAAAGTAATGCCTCCTATTTTTTCTCCTTTAAGAGGAACGTTTCATACAGATCTTAAATTTGGATTTGAGATCAAAATACCCACTAAAACTGAAAAATTATTTTTGTAATCAGAAGGTACATCAAATATCTAATAAGGATGAGAGCTATTTTTATTTATTTTTGCTTAAAATTATAAGATATAGGCCATTAAATATTTTAGTGTTTCATGATTTTAGAGGCAACTTGGGCAATTATTTGCAAGTAAATGAAAAACATTAAAAAAATCATTTAACTTTATTTATTTTACAAATACAATGATAAATAAAATAAAAATAAAACATCGTTGAAAATGCATTTTTTTTGTGTAGTAATTTTAATGTTTGTATAAACGACAAATTTTTGTTCCGCCGTAAATAGGTAATTTGTATTTTAAATTTACACCTATCAAAATGAATTTTTTTCTTAATTTTAATTTTTAATTTTATATTTCTATGACCTATATCTTTTAATTTAAAGCAAAAATAAATAAAGTAGATCACTTCCGTTTTAGATATTTGATTTACCTTTTGATTACAAAAATAATTTTTCAGTTTGGTTGGGTATTTTGATCTCAAATCCAAATTTAAGATTTGTATGAAACGGGCCGAAAAGGATCACGCAAACGTTCCACTTAATTGTCAAGAAATAAAAAATGCAATTACATGGGTTGAAAACCACACCATTGACGATTAATTTGTTATTTTCAATAAAATATCCGTCCATTTCCACAGCTTTGGTCCATCTTTTAACAAGAGTATGCATCACAGTGTTGTAAAAAGCACAATCACATCCAGAACACCATCGCCATAACTTTCCCTGCCGATCTGACAGTTTTGATTTTTTTGTCCTTGGTGAGTTTGTGTGATTGTGTCATTCCATTGACTGCCTCTTTGATTCAGGTTAAGATGAAGCTATACGTGAGAGTCCGATTCGAGCCGCGGTCAACAGTGGTTGTGTGTACCTTACCTATTGCTTAGTGCCGTTCGCCCGTTCCCGTGCCTCATACAGATAAGAGATTATTGTTACATTTTATTTAATTCTGTTTATCGTATACTTATTTGTTTGCATTCCTACTTACGGCTAATCCGTTTTTGTTTGTACAGTCAATGAAATAGACTGCGTATTATTTTTTCAGTTTAATTTTTAAAATTTAAGTTTTTTTTTATATAATGGAGGAAGACGAAGATAGACCTCCCGACCCAGGATCGATATTAGATTTTTCTGATTCGGAATCTAACACTAGCCAGGCTTCTATTACGCTTCCATCTCGTAAACGACGACCATCGCATAGCCTTCACATCCCATCGAAAGTTAAATCTATACCGCCGATTCAACAAACCTCGACCTCTAACGACCTTAACCCCAATAGTAACACCCAGACAAGTACTTTAGCTAGCGATAATACAAAAAGTACTGACTTACTTTATCCTGCTTCCGCTTCCGGTCCTTTTATCGTAATTGTTCAGAGAACTGAACAAGGAAAACTTATTCATCCTTTAGATTTTGGAAAATTCTTATTTGACTCAAAAAATAATAACCTTGGTATTGTTAATGGTTCAATTAAACCGGAAGGGCGATATAAATTATCTATCGAGTTTAATACTGCCGCTTCCGCAAATGGATTTGTAAAAAAAATTGACTCGCTCTCAAAACATAAATATAAATCGTTCATCCCGTCATTTAACCTTACGAGAATGGGTCTTGTTCGAGGAATCCCCACGGATATCCCAGAGGCTGAAATTGTTGATGCTTTGAATAATTCCCAAGGAACCCCAAAAGTAATAAAAGCACGTCGACTGAACTACAAGGATTCTACTGATGGAAACAAGATCTGGAAACCTTCCCAATCTGTTGTTGTTACATTTGAGGGACAATCCCTTCCATCTCGTGTGTTTATTTATTATACCTCGCTTCCCGTCGAAGTTTATAAATTTCCAACTGTTCAATGCTTCAATTGCTGCCGGTTTGGACATACAAAATCCGTATGCCGCTCCCCTCCACGTTGTTACTTTTGCGGAGAAAATCACCCATTTGATCAATGTCCAAAATCTTCCAATAATCCCATTTGCATTAACTGTTCGGGTGCACATACCGCGGTCAGTCTAGCCTGTCCGGAATTGACAAGACAGAGGAACATAAAACATAAAATGGCTACCGACAACATTTCGTACTTCCAGGCCTCAAAGTTATTCTCTCCTGCGAAAAAATCTTTCGCAGAGATGACATCGTCCTCAGCTCCTTTCCAATCAACCACCTTTTTAAATTCAACGTCATCTTCTCACAGAGAAACCATTCTCAAGCCAGTCAAACCCAACCCAAAATATACTCCTTACCTTGATAAAAAACAATTGAATAATATTTTGACCAGCCCGAATGGGAATGCCAAATCTCGGACCCCCAATGGGTGTGCCATTAATAGTAATACATCCCCTCCTGCTCTCCCCGAAATATTGAATAATAATTCTTTTATACAAACTTTAATTACCCTTTTAATTTCTATCCTTACAAACAACAATACTGTACCGTCCAACGCTGCCGATTACATTAAATCTTTATTATCTTGCCTCCCCAATGACTTCGAAACTGAACAAAATTCTTCAGTGGAACAGTAGAAGCCTCTTCGCTAACAAATCTGACCTAATTCAATTACTCGACGAACACGACGTTTCAGTGGCCGCCATTTCTGAAACGTGGTTAAAACCCTCCTTTCACTTAAGAATTCCGGGTTATTATTGTCTCAGACACGACAGACCGGATGGTAAAGGCGGCACGGCTCTGATAATCCATAATTCTATCCCGTTTAAACAAATTAATATACATACTCCCTCCGACGATATCCAGATAATAGCAGCTGTCTTATCTGATATCACAATATTATCAATATATATTCCTCCCTCTACCACTTTTATTGAAAATGAATGGGCACCAATCTTAACCCAGATTTGTTCCCCTTTTATGATCCTAGGAGATTTTAATGCACATTCCCATTCTTGGGGTAGCAAAATAACAAATCGTTCTGGCCGCAATCTTTTAGATTTTATTGATTCCCATAACCTATGTTTTTTAAATGACGGATCTCCAACCAGATTCACCCCCCCTCATCAACGGAAAAGTGCTGTTGATTTATCTCTTTGTTCATATTCGTTAGCATCTAAATGCTCTTGGGACATCCTAAACGATCCCCTCTCTAGTGATCATTTTCCAATTATAATCCGATTCCAACATCAATCTAACACTTATCCTCCACCAGTTAAAAATAATCTCAAATTTAGAATAAATGATGCGAATTGGAGCACTTTCTCTTCTGAACTAGATAACCTTATTAATTTAAAAAAAAAATCGTCCCCGGGAGACATCAGATTGCAATGTGAGACGTTTCCCTCTATGGTTATAAATGCAGCAGAAAAATCCATCCCGAAACGCAATGCGAACATTAAAATAAAACACTCTAATCCGTGGTGGGACGAGGAATGCACTCGCTCCGTCAACTCTCGTAAAAAAGCAATTTCCTCTTTTCGTAAGTGTATGACACTAGAAAATTTTTTATCAGTTAAAAAAGCCCAGGCAGAAACCAAACGAATTTTGAAAAATAAAAAACGCGCTGGATGGCGGAAGTTCTGTGAGAACCTGTCTCCGGAAACTCCCCAATCTTCAGTTTGGTCTAGCTTAAAAAAATTCGGATCATCGTATTCTCCGCCGAGTACCAAGCATATATCAGAAGAAATTCTTATAGGATTTGCGGATAAAATAGCCCCCCCATCAGTGGCCGGATGTGAAGAAATGCCTTCTATTAAGCCATATCCATCTCACTCTAACTGGCTAGATGCTCCTTTCTCCATTGATGAGATGAAACTAGTAATAAGAACCCTTTCTGACTCTGCTCCGGGTCCCGATGGAATACTTAATAGTTTCATTAAATCATTTTCTGATATGGCGGTTGAATATTTCTTATCTCTTATTAATAATATGTTTGAAACAGGACTAATTCCGGATGATTGGAAAACTCAAAAAATCATTCCCATTTTAAAACCTGGAAAAAATCCATCTGAAATTTCGTCTTATCGGCCTATTGCTCTTTCATCATGTTTGATGAAAGTAGCGGAGCGTTTGATGAAGAACAGATTAGAGTGGTTTGTTGAAAGTCAAGATATTATCTCACCAAATCAGTATGGTTTTCGGAAAAAGAAATCTACAATGGATAATTTAAGTTTGTTCACAACTGATATCCGAGTTTCCCAATCCCTAAATTCTTATACATTGGCCACATTCCTTGACCTTTCATCAGCTTACGATGATGTTTTACTGAATGTTTTGAAAGAAAAGCTAATTAAAAAACAAATCCCCCCGAAATTAGTCCAATTTATTATTAATTTACTCTCAGATAGGTCCATTATTATTGAGTCTTCCTCTAAATGCTTAAGGCGCAAACTATGGAGAGGTTTGCCCCAGGGTTCTGTTATTAGTCCTCTGTTGTTTAATATTTATATAAGCGACCTAGACTCAGTAATTCCTTTTTCTATCAAGCGTCTTTACTTTGCGGATGATATCCTTATATATTTGTTACATAAAAATATTATTCTTGCAGCTAAGGAAATGAATTTGGCTTTACAATATATTAAAAGCTGGTTGTCAATAAATGGGATGAAGCTGGCGGCATCTAAAACAAGGGTCGTGGCTTTCACGCGCAAAAGAAAAATTCCCCAATTCTCAATTTCTTTTGATAATGTGCCTCTACAAACCGCTACTCAAATCAAATTCCTTGGTCTTCTTTTGAACCATAAACTTTCCTGGCTTCCACACATTCAGATAATTTCTACAAAGTGTGAAAAGGGACTTAATATGATGCGAGCAGTTTCCAGAGTATGGTGGGGATCTCACCCTACCACTCTTAAATTAATGTATAATTCCCTAGTTCGGAGCCACTTGGATTATGGCTCATTCCTTTTTGACCCACTCCCTAAATATCTAGATAAGAAAATGGAAAGAATTCAATCAAAAGCCCTCAGAATGATTATTGGAGCTATGAAGTCTTCTCCAATTAATGCTCTTCAGGTGGAATGTGTGGAGCCTCCATTATATTTCAGAAGGCAATTCCTTGCCAATAAATATATTTTCAAGGCTTTATCGTTATCACATCATCCTATCAAACAAAGTCTTAATAGGTTAAGTGTTAATTTGAATTCTAACAAAAGATTGAGAGAAAAACAATGTTTTCCTCTCTTAATTAAAAGTTTTCATCTCTATAATTCTCTATCATCTTCCCTCCAATATCTTCAAGAAGTTCCCAATCTTCCTATATACAATATTCCATTTAAGGCAATCACTTTTATGCCAAACACAATAACATCAGTCTTTCAGAAGAATATTTTATCTTCCCCAAATAAATTTCAAAATGTGGATGATTGTTTTAAAAGCATAGTGGCTTCGAAATTCCCTGGATTTTCCATCCTTTTCACGGATGGTTCCAAATTTGAAAATAAAAGATGTGGAGCATCTATATATAGTCCAGAATTCAACATCAATCTCACTTATAAATTACCGAAAGAAGCTTCCATATTTACAGCCGAATGCTTTGCAATTGAACAAGCGCTAAATCAAATCCAGGTTCTCAACATTCATCGAGCCTTACTATGTACTGATTCGCTAAGTGCTCTAACTAAAATTAGGTCAAATATTTTACGTTATCCGGAAGACAATATTATATGTAAAATAAAAAATCTTCTCAATTCTCTTAGTGAATCTGGGTTTGAGACGATATTGGCCTGGGTCCCTGCCCATTTGGGTATCGAGGGTAATGAGATGGCCGATTTTCTCGCCAAATCTGGTTCAGATTCCGGAACTATCCCACTAAATTTTAGAATTCCTATATCCGATGTCTTTCCGATTCTTAAATCTAATATGACTCGTACCTGGGAAGAAAATTGGGCAGTCTCCAAAATAAGAACTGGATCTTTCTATGCGGGAATTCAAAACCATATCCCTGCTAAGCCATGGTTCCACGGTAAAAAACTTTCAAAACGATTCATTTCATGTATCTCGAGAATGAGAATTGGCCACTGTTCAATTGCATCTCACTTGTCTAGAATTAGAGTTTTAGATGATCCGTTCTGCCAGTGCGGTGTGGAAGAGGAAACCCTCGACCACGTTTTCTTTAACTGTAAAAACCATTCATCTTTCAAGAACATATACCGCCGGCTTATTAAAATCACACACCAGTCCCCGCTTAACATTTCATATCTTTTATCTCTTAACAATTCTTGTGTTCATACAGCTTTATGTAAGTTTATTAACCTGAATGAATTCAATATTTAATTTGTTTTAGTGATCTAAATGAGTCCAATATTTAATTTGTTTTATTTTTTTCCCATTAGATTAACCGAAATTTCTTATCCATTTTAAATATTACCGGCACAAAGCACTCTCTCCAGGGTGAATTGCCTTAAACCAAAAAAAAAAAAAAAAAAGCTATACGTGAAATCCTATTTAGATTCATCTTTACGACGAATCGGTTTACATTACGAACATCAAAACATAGGTTACGGAAAAATTGAAGCTTTTACTAGCTTTTCTGTGTATTGGAATTACAATAAAATTATTATTTACGTAACAAAAAATATAAGCGTAAACCACAAAAAAAAATGTTTTTTCATAACTTTACTATGAAGTAAGATAAGAAACAATTTTAAAAAAATACCCCTTTATGGCTAAGACTATTTGTGAGGTTTTGTTTGTTCTAACTTTTTTTCATTCTTATAAAATTATGCACAAAATAAATAAAAACCACTTTTCAGCTTACTTACCTCGTGCAAATACGACGCGCGATTTTAAATTTTGTATGGCATGAGAATCGAAACATTTCTAGCGTTTATATTCCTCTTAAAAACAATTAACCCACATTTCGTCTCCGGTCACAATTTTTTCCAGAAATCAAGCGCTGCAAGTGTTGTGAGGCTATTTTTTTTTTCTTGTTTCTGCATTCTGGCCGGACCCACCTTGCAAAAAACTTTTGTTGAATAATCGTCATCACACTGACTTTACTGATGGAGAGAATGCGACATCTGTAGTTATCAAGGGTCACCACGAATGATGTCATCAACTCGCGTGCAGTCACTGCAGTCAATGACCTCAATGACCTGCGCCGTTCCGCTTTTTGTCAGCCAGCTGTGTTTGTCTTTCAGCTTCGTTACAGCGACGAACCCATCGTCAAGCAGTGCTTACACACTCATTTTTCAGTCTTTCATGAATTCGAATGGGCGTTTTACCTTCTACAGTCAAGAATCAATCACAAAACGCTGTCTATTACGAACACCGATGTCGGCCATTTTGCAAGCTGCAGTGCTGCCACCTTTTGACGCAAAAATTAAGCATTGCAGTAGATTGTAGAAGATGGTTTGAGGAATAGCACCGAATTCAAAATTTTCACTTAACTAACTTTATTTAAGCAGAAAAAATATGAAGCATTAATTTTTGACTGACCCTCGTATATATGTCCATGACAATAAAAGTCGTGAGAAGTAAAGATCGTTATTTAAATTTAGCTATTGTAATAATTGAATATAACAATGTACTCAGCTAAAACAACTGGATCAAAGTTAGAGCGCTGGTTCTGATAACATCCCACACGATAGAAAGAATTCAAAATAAATTCTTAAGATTTACTAATTTCAGAATGGGCATTACAAGGGAATGTGTCAACTATGATTATCAACTATGTCAACTTAATTTATTAAAATTATCCGAACGTAGAACAGTTAATGACCTAACATGTTTACATATTCATAAATTCAATAATTGACAACCCTGAATTATTGTAGTTGATTTCTTTCCATATACCTCGCATATCAACATCCAGGCAATAGTACCTTTTACACCCAGAGTTCGGAGCGGGACGTGCCCCGCGCCACTTCAGAAAAGTAAAGACCGAAAGTAAGGTAACGGTTTACAGCGCAGTTCACTGTGAGACTTTCTGCGCGGCGGCCTGAAGTGGCGCGGGGCACGTCCCGCTTCGAACTCTGTGTGTAAAGGGTACTATTAAGCGGCGACTCCTGCGCCAGAATACACATGAACACTAGCTTGAACTGCACCCTAAACATTGGGTATTTGAACACTTCGTGTTCAAAAACCCTGTGTTCAAGCTTTACCAGAGGCGACGGAAAACATTCATCTCCAGGGCGAAGGGGGAAGGCTGGCGGGGCCGGCGGGGGGAAATTTGTTCATATTTTTACAAGAGCCGCGCGATGCGGTTATTTACGGAGAATCAAACCGAACAAGTTTTTGAGTTATGCGCAATGAGCGAGTTTAATAATCACTAGTTTAAAATATTATGATACCTAAATACAATATAATAAATATATTTGATAATAAAATTATAATATAATAACGAATATTATTATAATTGAAGTGGGTGAAGCGGGAAGCGGGAAGGCAGGCGGGGCCGGCGGGGGGGAAATAAGTTCATATTTTTATAGGAGCCGTACGGAGCGGTTGGTACCGGAGATAAATCAAATGACGTTTGGGGTTATGTCAACCGCGCGAGCCTTATACCTAATTATGACTTTAAATTGTAAATAAATACTGTTGTAATGGATGATTATACTTTCGTGAACTCACTTGTAAATAAAGTCTATTAATTTATAAATCGGTTTCAGAGACACGGAAGAAATTGGCCAATTAAAATAGGTATTCTATTCTTTTCCTGATAAATAAATACCTAATAAAAATCTAGGTAGGTGGGTAGGTTAGGTCTAAGTTGAAATTTGCGTGTTCCCCTTTTAATTTCGTCTACAATATCACCGCTAAATTTCTTATTATTAATTTCGCTAATTCAAATACTAACTTTAGGTCATAATAATCGATATTAGTCGGAAATCTTTCCTGGTAAATAAACATCTATTTAAATATCTCTGTTTTCTCCCTGATGTAGCATCTCTTCTTCATCGGAACATATTTTAACATTTATTTAAACGCTAAACGTCAAGTGTTCAGTGCGTACACGTGGACAGGCTACTAGCAAAATTGTGTGTGACCGCGCGAACTTCACACCAATCTTTCAAACCATGTTTCAAAAAACGCAGGAGACGGAAAACAAAGAACGTTTATAGTGTGGTTCAAGCTAGTGTTCATGTTTTTTCTGGCGCAGGAGTTCCGCCTTTATCTATCTTTCTATTGTGACAACTCCCACACAGAATCACAACAATTGTATGTATATACGCCCGTTCACCGTATACAAAATTTGGGTAATGACTACAAAGATGTTGTTGACATACTCGACACATTATTCAGTAAATAAAACCAATTATTATCATTACCCAATTTTAATTAAATTTAATTATAACCAACTACGTAGCTCTGCTTCGACTAATCTTACCAATTTATTGTACATTTCCTAGTAGACTATTTTTCCATTTTGCATGGTGGAGTATTTTGTTTTTATTTTATTTCATTTTCGACTTTGTTTTTGTTTTAGATTTTGTTCTTTGTAATTTTGGCTTTAAATTGCGAGTCAGCATTTATCTCAATTTGAATATAATAAACTAGTGGTTCAGATACCTAAATAAACACGGTCGAAGAACTCTAGAATACCTTGTTCCAATAATTTACAACTCAATAAAAAGCTGTGAATTGAGTTTCAGAAGGAAATGAGTGCTAATAAAATCAAAAAAGTGAAAGAACTTTTTTTTACTAATCTCTGTTTTTACGTTTTTCGTTTTAAAGTTTTTCCAGAATTATTTTCTGCTTTCTTTCATTTTCTGTGTTCTTTATTTCTTATAAATTTTATTAACAATACTTTTTTCCAAAAATGTTGTTCCTATGTATGTATCTAATAATGTGTATATTTTAAGTACCTGTCTCAATTTAAAAAAGAATGTTAAAATAACCTGTTGACAAACTGATATCAATCGGTTGAACGGCATTAAAAAATTTAAAAAAAAATTAAATAAATAAAAAAGCAATTTATTATAAAAAAAATAACAATAATAATAAAAAATAATACGTAAAAGCCGCCGGGCCCCAGCCGGGCCCCAGCCGGGCCCCAGCCGGGCCCCAGCCGGCCGCGAAATTCAATAATAAATACTTAATTCAATAATTCAATAATTAACTAATGAACTTGAAATATGAGATTGACAAATGTGACGGTTTGACAGAAGGTGGCAAGAGCAAAGGTCTGGATTCGAGTCCCAGTTGCGACCATTGTCTTTTTCTGTGTCTTGTTCTCTTTCATATTTTCGTTTAGATTATAATTGTCATCTTTTTCTTCAATGATTTATTACATTGATGGGAATAACGTTCAACAGTTATAAAAAGAGAGATTTTCTTATAAAAAAAATAACTAATTAACGTAGTGATAGTGTCAAAAAGTAAATGCGGACATTTTTACGCAATTGCTTGGCGTTTGACATTTCGTAGTGTGAATTTATAGAAAATATCAATATCGCCTCGGCTGTGAACGGTGAAACCTGGTTACGGACATCGATATAAAACCGTCGGAAGTTACGCCTGTCGATCCAATATTGTAAAATTATCGATTTCACCGCGCTAGACTCCAGAAAGGCTATTCCCTAAAAGTTGTGATAAGAGATCGTTCTCCCGCAAGAAGTGCTGTCAGATTTGTGTGATTTTCTACGGCTGTTATTTGCTTTTTCTATCGGCCGATGTCAAAAATTCAGCTGTGAGCTGTCACGTATTTTAGTTTGGGTCGTTTTAAACACGAATTCCTCCAAGTATGATTATTTATTCATTTAACAGCTGTAGAAAATCACACAAATCTGGCAGGACATCTAACGGGAGAACGATCTCTTAGGGAGTAGCTCTTCTGGTGGCATAAAAACCGACGGTTCCATGCCAAATGAGAATTAAGTCAACTCAAAACCTCCTTGAAAAGTCATTTAAAGCTATTAAAAAAATAATTTAAAATTAGCCGATAATTTAACATAACCTATGTAACTTAACATAACCTATGTAACCTCTCCACGGGTATGGACGAAACGGTTCGTCGAAGCGAAAAAATGCTCAGAATATGGACGAAACAAATACCGTCATATTTAAAGGCGGAACTCCTGCGCCAGAATACACATGAAAACTAGCTTGAACCCCACTATAAACGTTCTTTGTTTTCCGTCTCCTGCGTTTTTTTAAACATGGTTTGAAAGATTGGTGTGAAGTTCGCGCGGTCACACACTTTGCTAGTGGCCTGTCCACGAGTCCACGCGTCCACGCGTACGCAACTGACTTGACGTTTGACATTTAGCGTTTAAATAAATGTTAAAATATGTTCCGATGAAGAAGAGATGCTACATCAGGGAGAAAACAGAGATATTTTAATAGATGTTTATTTACCAGGAAAGATTTCCGACTAATATCAATTATTATGACCTAAGGTCTCGAGTTCTGTTAAGAAATTTAGCGATGATATTGTAAACGAAATATAAAGGAGAACACGCAGATTTCAACTTAGACCTAACCTACCTAACTAGATTTTTATTAGGTATTTATTTATCAGGGAAAGAATAGAATACCTATTTTAATTGGTCATTTCTTCCGTGTCTCTGAAACCGATTTATAAATTAATAGACTTTATTTACAAGTGAGATCACGAAAGATATAATCATCATTACGACAGTATTTATTTGGAATTTAAAGTCATAATTAGGTATTAGGCTCGCGCGGTTGACATAACCCCAAACGTCATTCGATTTACCTCCGGTACCAACCAACCGCTTCGTACGGCTCCTGTAAAAATATGAACTTATTTCCCCCCCCGCCGGCCCCGCCGGCCCCGCCTGCCTTCCCGCTCCCGCTTCACCCACTTCAAAAATAATATTAATATTAATATTGTTAATATTCGTTATTATGTTAAAATTTTATTATCAAATATATTTATTATATTGTATTTAGGTATCATAATATTTTAAACTAGTGATTATTAAGCTTGCTCATTGCGCATAACCTCAAAAACTTGTTCGGTTTGATTCTCCATACATGACCGCATCGCGCGGCTCTTGTAAAAATATGGACACATTTCCCCCCGCCAGCCTTCCCTCTTCGCCCGGGAGATGAATGTTTTCCGTCGGCTGTGGTAAAGCTTGAACACAGGGTTTTTGAACACGAAGTGTTCAAATTTTCAATGTTTTGGGTGCTGTTCAAGCTAGTGTTCATGTGTATTGTGGCGCAGGATACGGGCCTTAATGAAACTATTCGACCTGAAGTGGCTTCTATTGACATCTGCGCGTAGTTTGTTGAAGTTTTGGAAGACAAACCTCCAATACCAACTTCACAGTTTAAGTTTAAAAATTATTTTTTCGTCATTTAGCCGTCGTCAGAGGAAGGAAGCAGTTTTTTTGTATGGACATGTTTTTGACGTGATAACGTCTTATAAATCGACGAGCGCCGGCTGCATGCACGAAAAAGCATGACTCATTGTCACGTTTCGCCTGAGCCGAGCGTACAAGCGAGAACGCGGAACAAGCGTTCGGATTTTGACGCATCTATCTCTCTTCCACTCCATCGTTATTGTATGTAAACCGACTTTACGGACAACCAAATTTTTTTTCGATGTTGGTTTATTTTTGTGGATTGATGTCGACGAAGTTTTTATTCAAAATATAATATTATTTTTAGTTAATCTATGATAATTTATAAAAAAATATTTAAAAAATGAAAAAAAAAACTCACTCCTCACGTACAGTTTTGTTCGCCAAAACTCACTCGCGGAGAGGTTGACCAATTTTTTATATGTCACTCTAAACGACTTATCTGAGATGGTTCTGAGTTGGTTTCATTCCGAGTTGTCCGGCCACCAAAATCGACACCGCCGGCAAGGAAAGGCTCTATTCTGCCTCTAGTGATATCGGCGTATCAGTTTGTAGGACAGGTGTTATCAGTAAGTTTGAATTAAATAGATTACACAATAATGCGTGAATCACAATGGTTTACAAACTCAACGCTTTTCCCCCACTCTTGTCAGTAGATACAGGCCGTATTGTCAGTGTCACTTGTGTCGCGTAACGGACAACTTAATAGTTTAATCACATTTTTGTGCCAAATCAAAATAATGATATAACTTCAGAAGGTTTGTATGAAAACATTTCCTCCCTTTTTCATTGAACAATGTAATTTTTTAAAAATTTGTTATTATTTATTTAAAAAAAAAAACTGCCGTTCTGCTAAGTAATTATTATTATTTGACGTGACAGCTGTGTCGCCTTCAGAAGGGGAAATTATCAAATTCTGATTAGGCCACTTATAGACGATATAATTTATATTATTTCTAGATAGGTACTATTATTCTGAAAAGCTTACTTATTTTATTTTTATTACTTATGCTATTTTTGATTTCCGAGTAATTTCGGAAATTATTAAAGATTATTAATATTACCCTTTTAAAGTTTCCCCAATTACTGCATTGTTTAAATTTGACTAACGTTCGTCAAGTGAGTTATTTATTTCCAAATGATGAATCAGGGACTTCTTTAATTAAGTATTTTTATGGTCTCTAATCTCTCTAATATTTGAATTTTGCTTAAACATAACTAAAAGTGGCGAGCGAGTTAAAAAATAATATTATTGAGTATATTAAAGAAATTAAAATTGAAATGGTAATTAAACATAATAACAATCAATAAAAAAACTAAAATATAACTTCAAGAAAGTTTAGTTTAAGTTTATGTATATGTAAGTGAGTAAATAGTGTTAGTTTTGTTAAGTGAAAAGTGAAACATGAAAGTTTACAAATAGTTTATAAGGAAAAGCGTTCTATTCCGTTCGATTTCTACAAGACTTACAACTCATGTAAGTCTTGTAGAAATCGTTGTGACTCCCTTACCATCATGGTGAGAAATATGATTTAAACATCATTGGAAAGAGAAAACACCACGTTAAACATTCAAATCTAAAAATCACAAAAGAATTTAAATGTGCACCTTTATGAAACCAAAGTTTCCGATCACATTTTGAAAAATCATCGATTTTGAAAATAAAAAAATAAATTTGTTTTTTTCAAAAATCATCGATTTTGAAAAAAAAAATAAATTTGTGAATTATTTTTACATAAATTTTTACATCTCGCAACAAAACATCCCCGACAAAATATACTACGGACAAAACATCCCCGACAAAATATCCTACGGACAAAACATCCCCGACAAAATATACTACGGACAAAACATCCCCGACAAAATATCCTACCAACAAAACATCCCCGACAAAATATCCTACGAACAAAACATCCCCGACAAAATATCCTACCAACAAAACATCCCCGACAAAATATCCTACGGACAAAACATCCCCGACAAAATATCCTACGGACAAAACATCCCCGACAAAATATCCCCGACAAAATATCCCCGACAAAATATCCTACGAAAAAAACATCCCCCCACAAAATATCCCCTACAAAATATCCTACGAACAAAACATCCCCCGAAAAAATATCCCCGACAAAATATCCTACGGTTTTCTACCTGCCGATGTCAAAATTTCAGCTGTGAGCTGTCATGTATTTTAGTTTGGGTCGTTTTAAACACCAATTCCTGCAAGTATGCATGATTATTTATTAATTTAACAGCTGTAGAAAATCACACAAATCTGACAGCACTTCTCGCGGGAGAAGGATCTCTTATCACAAATTTTAGGGAATAGCCTTTCTGGTGGAGACAACTTTATGTAGGTTAAAAAGAAGAACGACCCATTTAGTTTCGCTAGCTTGAGAATGATGGACATTCAAAAGTTTCATACAGCGTTTTATAAATCGAAACAAAAACTTGTCCAAGATGCTGTTTTTATTTACAAAAAAATATTTGAAACTTTCAAAATACCTTCCTTCCATCCTCGTGAAGGTTTATGGATTATTACAACCACATGACAATTAATCTGAAAAGTTTTTTAATCATTACAAAAACTCTTACGAAACTGTTCAAATTGTCACAATTCGAGAATAACATTTTGCAAAACAATGATTGTTGAATCAAAATTCAATTTTCGAAACTCTTTAAATTAATGAATTTATTCATACATTCATCACCTTTGGTAGTAACCAAAATCGTACACTTTGAATCTAATATGACGGCCTCCGTGGTCCCGAGGCAAGACTCTCGACTCACAATCCGAAGGTCGCGGGTTCGAACCCGGCGTGCGCAAATAAATTTTATTTGATTAATTTGTGTTATTTCACAATTTATTCATTTAAAATAATATATAGTATATTTGCGGCACGTTCCAGAGTGGAAGATACTATCAGTATCGCCCTGGTGTAAGACCACCATTCAGAATTGAAACGTTGCTCGAAATGGCTTTAGCCGTGTTTAGTGACCAGATCTGAATAGCCAGGTACTTCCCCACCTTCCTCTTCCTTATCTCCTTCCCCTCCCCACTACCTACAGCCTCACAACATACCCCAATTGGGGATGCCATAGTCTCACTGGCTCCAGACGGGAGCAGTTGGGACTTTTGTGCGGTATTTCATATAAAAAAAAAAAAATCAAAAATTATATTTATTTTAAATTGATCAAAAAATCAATCAAATTTGGTATCTGTGCTAGGTATCAAATTTGATTGACTGATTTTATTATACAAAAATGAATGTTTGTTAAAGAAAATTTAAAAAAAAAAATTGCAAAAGGTGGCACGCAAGCTGTTTGAAAATCTGAATGCACCGGAACTGCTTATAATGAACGCAGGAGTGGGGAAAGGATCGCGGAAGGGGGTTTTGGGGGAGAGGGGAGAGGGAAGGCGGGGAAGGTGAACGCGTGAGGGAGGGGGACATGGGAGGGGAAGGGGAGGTGGGAGAAAACGGGACGAATGGGAAAAGAGACCCAGGGAGAAACAATTTCTTTAGTAGTCCCACTGCAACGCACGCTGGGAACTCGCCAGTAAATAATATAGTTGTACCAATAAAAAACTAGTACAATTTAGAAAATATGACTCAACATAAAACAACGTGTAATGTACTCATATTAAAACTAGTTTGTAGTTAAATGGATACAATTTTTTGTACATTACAACCAATAAAATAAAGATACGATATACTCGTAAGGTTTTGAATAGAATTAAATTTGAATTCAACGATTTGCAAATAAAAATGCCAATGTATGAATAGATATAATATTATTTGATGTTGACAATTTCGCACGATTTTACTTGCTGTCAAGTTACCCTTTTTATGCATTTTTATTCTGTTTAAATAAAATGTTTTCTGTTATTATAACATCTATATTAATATTATAAATGCGAAACTGTGTGGGTTTGTTTGTTATGTTTTCACGCGTAAAACAACGAAACGATTTTTAAAATTCTTTTACCAATAGAAAGCTATATTATATGCGAGTAATATAGGCTGTATATAATAGTAACCTCTGGCGTTATGAAATTATAAATATTAATATATTGTATTTTTATGCGTTCTCTGTCGCTAACAAAAGCGAGTTATTGCTAACGTCATAAAACTAATCATTGCCGTGGAAACGTTGTTGACTTATTTGCGGAAAAACGTAGTTAAAATCTATCTATCGATCTGTATTAAATCTACGAAATGTTTGTACGCGCATAACTTCCGAACCGTAACAGATTGGATAATTCTTTTTTTTACTACTGGTGAGCTCTGGCGTTATGAAATTTAGGTGGCACGCGAGCTGTTTGAAAACTGAATGTACCGGGAATGAATGCATGGAATGCGGGAGGGGGAAGGGGGATAATTGAAAAGTGCAAGCGCTACAGTAATTTCCTCCTAATACCATGTGACCGAAGCCGCGGGTAAAAGCTTTAAAAGTTTTATAATATTGCCAAGAGTGCCTACTTCTTATTATTTTTTTTGGGTTTTTTTTTTTTTCAATTATTTCTGGCTTTCACCCAGCAAGGGTGTTCTAGGCCATCATTTCAAATTGTAGAGAAAGGAAAGGTAAATTTATATATAAATGAAGAAGTAAATTTATATATTAATATTATTTAAATGTGCAAATTTCAGAATTAAATGGAAGATTGGAGTCGAGTTTAGACTTAGAAGAGATGAGATGTTGTATGGAGGGGAAGTAATTTTAGATAACGCTTGATAAAAGAGAGGATATTTATTTAGAGAGGGACAACCAAAAAATATGTGATCTAAAGTTCCCACATCTAGACCACAGAAGGTACAATCTGGGGAGTCAAGGACGTGAATTTTAAACAAGTGAGAAGGAACGGAACAATGTCCGATTCTCATTCGAATAAGAGAGGAAATTTCTTTTTTGGAAAAATGGGGGAATTTTTGAAACCATGGTTTTGATGGGATAGTCCTTTTATTGAGGCGTAGCAAGCACCCTTGGATTGACTAGCAGTGTTCCAATACACTGCCCAAGCATCGGGGATGTACATAAGAGATGTTTATGTATTGCTATATTAAGCGTAGGAAATGTTTGAAACTTTCAAAATACCTTCTTTAACCCCCCGCTAAGGTTTTTGGATAATTACAACCATATGACAATACATCTGAAAAGATTTTTTAATCATTACAAAACCTCTTCCCAAACTGTAAAAAATGTCAAACTTTGAGAATGACATTTTGCAAAACAATGATTGTTAAATCAAAATTTAATTTTAATCAATGAATTTATTTAAAGTACTCGCCTAGTGCAGCCGGCGTTCATTGATTTATATGACGTTATCACGTCAAAAAAATTGGTTGTCTGTAAAGTCGGTTTCCGGACGATAATTTTACGTGATAACGTCATATAATAACGATGGAGTGGAAGAGAGATGGATGCGTCATAAGCCGAACGCTTGTTCCGTTTTCCCGCTTGTACGCTCAGCTCAGGCGAAACGTGACAATGAGTCATGCTTTTTCGTGCATGCAGCCGGCGCTCATCGATTTATAAGACGTTATCACGTCAAAAACCGTCAGAAAAAGTCACCGGAGACAAAAAATTTCATTAACATTTTTTGACGTGATAACGTCTTATAAATCGATGAACGCCGGCTGCACTCACGAAAAAGCATGACTCATTGTCACGTTCCGCCTGAGCCGAGCGTGCAAGCGAGAGCGCGGAACAAGCGTGCGGCTAAGCGTTCGGCTTGTGACGCATCTATCTCTTTTCCACGCATCTATCGTTATTAACCTCGAAAAAAAAATGTTATCGGAGACCAAAATTTTATTGTTTTTGTGTTTAATTCGTAGAACTCCATTTATTTTTTTTATATTTAATTTTAATTAATTTATATTTAATTTTAATTAAATTAAAAAAAAAAATTATTTCATACACTTTCTTGCTCCAAACAATGTCGTCAACAACGTCAGAGATGTACTCTAAGCCGGGTTCTTATATTTGAACCGTACAGTCGCTAGGCTATGAATACTGTCAGATTAATAACGAATTAACCTAGCCCATTTTAATAATACTAGTGTTAATGTAAAATAATTAATTTTATTTATTACACTTAAAAAAGACCCAGTTCTCGTGGTCTAACGTAAACAGAGGTAATATCTATAATCGTTTTGCAGTTATCGAAACCACTTGAGTGAAGAAATACTGATTTTATAACCCATTTACGTTCTTACCTGATACCGTAAAACTCTTATCAGTTCTTGAGAACGCAAATACTTGAAATTTATTAAAATCTTTTATTAGATTACCACGTCCAAAATATTTGCCAGATATTCATTTTTATTTTTTTAAAGTGAAACTTCTTTAGCACCGTTGTGATTTGAAACTCAGATGAAACGGAAATGGCACTAAAAAGAGGATATAGGATTACATGATTACATTACTTTACAAACCAACTTCTATAGGATTTAGCCTGCGAGAGAATGAGATAGAATGTAACCTCACTTACTTGCAGTACCTACGAAGTGTCGAGCTGCGCTCATTGGCTGCTTTGATTTTGATCTCGCTTTTCAAAGCTCCTATTGGTTGAGATTGTGTGTGTGAAGTTTTGCTTCTATAGCGTGTGAACTGCACTCGATTTTTTTTTACTTTAGCTCCACACAGGACGCCCTGAAGAAAATAGTCCATCTCAAGGCCTATGTTATTTTGGGGATGCTGTGTGGAGGGTCCTTTTAGGAAAATAGATGAAGTTCTAGGAAGGAAAAGGGTATGAGGGGTGAGTAGGAAACTGGGGGTTAGTGTTTCCAGGAGTGACGGACGTATGAATCCATCCTTCCCACGATGTTCCGTGAGAGTACGGCTGGAGAAGTCGATTGGACTTCCTCAACCACTCTCTCCTGATCCGGCCCGCCATGCAGCTGGTGGGCAGATGCATCCGCCGCCAAAACCCGGACAAACCTAACCCCATGAAACCGGGCACAACTGCGTACCAAACGTAGCGAACCACTTAGGGTGACCTAAGGCAGAGGTTTTGGTTATTATCCAATAAATGGTTCGCCTTCCAAACGCCTCCCAAATTGATTGAATTTTTGAGATGTTTGCCAAAAAGCTGTCTCATTCCTGGACATAAAACAAATTTTATTAGTATATTTTTATTTTCAGTTAAAATGCTGCCGAGAAAAAGATTTGACTGGAGGATAGTGGCAGCCTTAATAGTTTCCCTTTTGATTTTCGTCTCGATTCATCTGTCAGTTCATCCGTTAGAACAACAAGGTCACTCAATACACAGGTTTGTCGCAAACAACACCAATACACAGCCCGGCGAAGGTGAAGAAATCAGCGCTAGTATCATCGAAATAGAAACCCGGAATTCTGACAATGGTGGAGCCAAAACTGTTATATCTGTTGTAGGAAAAGCATATAATATCCATCGAATAACTGACCAGATAATTGACAAAGTAAGAGAAATAATGAGCGATGATGCTAATGACCAAGCAGAAGAAATAATAGATGATATCAAACTAAACACAACAGAACAAAATACCAACGAAACGCAACCAACTAAGACAATAGAACAAAATGTTGGAATAACGAATACAGTAGATCAAATACTTGCTGGACTGGAATCATCTGATGAAACAGTAGTTCTACCGGAGACTCTTAAGAAGCTCAGAGAAAAACTAAAATGCTTCGATAAAAGTTTTGAAAGTAGGGTGAGTCAAAGAGGAGATTATTGGGTTTTTACCAATTACATTCGTGCAGAACATGGACCCTTGGCTTGTTACGAAGATTTGACACTGACGATTCATTCCGATTTCACATTTTTGGACAATTTGGATCCTCTGATTGAAAGGTTTGTTCTTTTTTTATTTTGTTAAATAGTTTTGGCAATCATTTGTGTATTAGATTGAATATAGTTATCTATTTTTAACGGTTTTATTTAATTGCTTTGTTATGTTATAATTTTATTGTGAAACGTCGATTCGTGATTAAATCGGTTATTCTTAGAAGTGTGATCCGCATCGATTTTAAAGAGAGTTGGTGACGCCTTTATACGTCCAAAATTGACCATCTACTGTAAGTACAAAATCAATAGCTGAACCAAAGCTTACTTCATTCAGACTAGACCACACTTCACTTAAATTTATCCATTTCAAACAGGATTTCAATGTCGGGGCTCAACTATCACGGAATCAATAATTCGATTAAAAATATATTAAATTACTACCGGCATGCGGTGCTATGCCAGTAAATAAAGAAATTGTTTCTCCCTGCGTGTCATTTCCCATTCGTCGCGTTCCCCTCCCGCCTCCCTTCCCTCTCCCAGGTCCCCTTCCCCTCTCGCGTTATCACTCCGCCTCCGCCACCTTCGCTCTCCTCACTCCACTCCTCCCCTTCCCCCGTCCCCCAAACCCCCCTCCCTCGTTCCCCTCACTCCCTCCCGCGAATCCCCTCCCCAAGTTCCTTATTCTAACTATATTTCTAATTGTTACGAATGTAAATATGAATCAGAGTACCCCTGACGCGACTCGGCTAAGTAAATAGTAAAATAATCACAATCAGAATTGATAATTTTTTATCTAAGCACCTTCAAATGTTATTCCACGTTTTATCTTTCTACAGCACTTGGCCTTTTGAGATTTATGAGTGATAAAAATATTTCTGGTGGGGATTAGCAGAAAGAAATAATCCTGCACGTGTTAACAAAGTGAACGAAATATTGTTATAATTATGCGAAACACCGTGGTTGACTATTTACTTTAAAGTTAGTGCAAATTTTGGTTCGGAATGTCACGGATACAGTGTTTTTGGAGACTGCTAGCCACTGCAGGAGTGATCGTTCTTCTGTCTCTTCTAAGTTTTCACGAAAATGACGATGAAACTACACAATTCTCAAAATACTCCCAAAACATGGCCGACAATACAAGTGTTTTACAAAAAGAGACCTTTAAAATCAAATACACGGAAAGATCGAAAGAATGGACTACCAAAATTGTTAATGATACTGTCGGAGTTGTAATACAAGTTGTAAGAGATTTCGAAAAAGTTAAAAGAGCCTCTAGTGAAATTGTTAAAAATTAACAGAGAGAATTAAAAGTTAAAAGAGCCTCTAGTGAAATTGTTAAAAATTAACAGAGAGAATTAAAAGAAATTGAAGAATTCAAACAAAACGATAATGAAATAATCAAACTATCAGAAGAAGAAATGGATACAAGTTCTTTGAAGAACAAGAAACAAATTTTATTAAAGGAAGCAAATATTTAATACGCCACTCTTTTATCAATAATATTTAACAGCCGACCGGGTTTCGCTTAGCTCAATAAGCTTCTTCAAGCTTATTGAATTAACTAATGCTAATTACATACACAAGAAAATAAAACAATGAGTGAATGAGATGGTTATAGAAAAGAAGACATCTTATTGGTGACAGGCAGGCTACAGTTTCAGCTGAGATTAAAAGAATACATTTTAAATATTAATAATAAAAAGAGTGATGTATTATTACAAAGTGTCTTGTTTCATTTAATATTTATTTATTTATTTATTTAAAATTTACGGCACAAAGTGCCATTTACAAGCTTGTGTATATTTAATTACAGTCATAGTACATTATACAGGCATTAAAAATAAACAATAATATCAAAAAATCATTATGTAGTGACCTCGTTAACGTATAATTGGCTGAAATATTCGATCAGTACAACCTTATATTTCAGTATGGAAATATTAAAAATATCAGCCACATTGGCATAAAAATTTCCAGTGGTGTGTAATCTATTTACAACAGAATTGGAGCCTGATACCGACATATAGTTGTCACAATAAAACAAACTAGGGAACCTTGATCTTATTGTAGGTATATGAAAGTGAATCAGTTTTAATATATCAGGGCGATTAACGATTTTATACAAAAATATCAGATCAAAAATTTTTCTTCTGTCACTTAATTTCAACAATTTTAATGAGTGCAACAAAAAATCATAATTTATTGATTCTAAGGGAATTACAAGTCTAAAATTAATACACCTCAATTAATATGAAACAAATTTGTTGACCGTCCCCCGTGTAGTCTTGGCTCCATCTGATTTCCATCTGTTCCCTTGAAGAAGTGGCTTGGGGCCCAGCGCTTCGATGACGATGTAGATCTTCAAAAGACTGACAGTTTGGCTACAATTTCAGGCGGCCGAGTTTTATGTAAAAGGAATTTGAAATTTGTTAAATTGATATGGAAAAGGCTTGAATTTAAATGTCGACTTTGTAGAAAAATAGTGGAAAACTGTAATTTTATGAGGCACCTAATAAAATTTTGTATTAACTTTGTGTTTTTTTTAAATTTTATAGCTTAACGATGATTATTTTCAGAACAGACCTCATATAATATAATATTGTTTCACAAAATATATATTTTTTAACGTATTTCTGAATTAATATTAGTAGTACTGACGGCCTCTGTGGTCCCGAGGCAAGACTCTCGACTCACAATCCGAAGGTCGCGGGTTCGAACCCGGCGTGCGCAAATAAATTTTATTTGATTAATTTGTGTTATTTCACAATTTATTCATTTAAAATAATATATAGTATATTTGCGGCACGTTCCAGAGTGGAAGATACTATCAGTATCGCCCTGGTGTAAGACCACCATTCAGAATTGAAACGTTGCTTAAAATGGCTTTAGCCGTGTTTAGTGACCAGATCTGAATAGCCAGGTACTTCCCAACCTTCCTCTTCCCTATCTCCTTCCCATCCCCACTACCTTCAGCCTCACAACATACCCCGATTGGGTATGCCACAGTCTCACTGGCTCCAGACGGGAGCAGTAGGGACTCTTGTGCGGTATTAACTGTAAAAAAAAAAAAAGTAATAATTATCAATCTTATATATAAAAATCAAAATATATTTGCTTGGGTGTATATATGGGCATATATGTATATATAGTTGTCTAAATATTGCTAAATTAAGCATAGGAAATGTTTGAAACATTCAAAATACCTACTTTCCACCCTCGCGAAGGTTTCTGGATTATTACAACCACATGACAATACATCTGAAAGGTTTTTTAATCATTACAAAAACCCTCACAAAACTGTCAAAAATGTCATAATTTGAGAATGACATTGTTGAATAATATTGTCAATTCTAAAATTTGAAATATGAGATTGACTAATATGACGGTTTGACAGAAGGTGGCAATGGCAGAATTGGTAATCGCGCCCACCCCGGTTGGACGCGAGGCTCTGGGTTCGAGTCCCAGTTGCGACCATTATCTTTTTCTGTTTTTCTGTCATCTTCTTCTTCAATGATACATTTATTATGTTCGATATTTGTTTTGATTTTCTTCCGGTAGTCGATTGAAAAAAAAATCGAGTGCACTTCGCACTTCACAGCAGAAGTGAGACCTTCACCCACGCAATCCAATAGGAGCCTTGAAAAGTGAGATCATAATCAAAGCGGCTTCGTAGGTACTGTTCGTAGGTAAGATTTCATTCCATCTCATTCTCTCGCAGGCTAAATCCCATCGATGTATGTATTTGTCTATTTTTAGTGTCGTTTCCATTTCGCCGAGTTTAAAATCAAAACGGTGCCAAAGAAGTTTCACTTCAAAAATATCTTCATTTGTGCGAGCGTATTTGTGTGAGCGAAACCTTCAATAAATTTCAGAGATTAATATGGTGACCGGAAAACTCGGAATGAAACCAACTCAGAACCATCTCAGATAAGTCATTTAGAGTGATAAAAAAATATTCATAATATCAATAATGGGTTCGAGTCCCAGAGGTGTAAATATCTTTTTCTGATTTTTCTGTTTCCAGATTTCGATTGAGTTTCGCTCATAATGTCTTCATTTAATTAAATATTACAGTTTGAGGTTTACTCATAAAAAGTTAAAATAAAAAAAAAGATATTTATTTACTAGGAAAGATTTCTGGGTGTCACGGCCGATGCCACGACACGAGAATGTATGAACTGTAAATCCTTTTTGTTGATGAATAAAGACCATGGATTGTGTTTTGAAATTTGATCGTAGGAAAATAGGTTTTGATCGATGTTGTGCCGATATATTGGGAACCCAGGATCGATCCTGGGTTCCCAATATATCGGCACAACACCAGGTTTTAAGCAACGACACTTTTCTTTGATAAAAAATGAAACTTTGCGATTATTTGCGATATTTCGAACGAGCGAGTTGTGACCCATGTCACTATCAAATTGCAACTGTTCAAGTAGGTAATGTAAACTTGGGTGGCAATATTGTTCAATTTTTCCACATGTAGGTAGGAACATCTTCTTCTTTTCCTGGTAGAGGCTTTGAGGAAAGGAGGAAGAGAAAGGAATACATGATTGAAGGACTTGGGGAATATGGAATAAGTTTTTTTTTTAAAACTGTTTCAGAACCAAACACTGGGTAATACCGATTTTACAAGACCTTAACTTACCATTTAAGAATTTCGTCTACGTTAATAATTACGCAGATGTCAAAAAAACGTGAGGTTCTGATGCGAAAAAGATTATTACGGTTTTAGCGACAAGATCGTAGTTGCTATATGGCTGCTGTAAGAAAATAAACTTATCCCCCCCGCCTGCTTTCCCCGTTTCACCCGGGAGGAGAATGTTTTCCACCGGCCGCGAAAAGCACGAACATTGCACCTGCGAACAAGAGTTGTTCTAAGCCACGTTCAAGCGAATGTTCAAGCAAATGTTCAAGTCGGAGGTCGCAGGTGAAAAATTTGTGTTTTTTTATGGACAAACTTTTTATTCATATTCATATTGAAACTTTCAGAAAAAAGAATTAACATAGATTTAATATTATTACATACAATACTGGATTACAAAATTGACTGTCCTGAATTACTTCAATTAATCAACATCCACATTCCCAAAAGATCTTGCCGACACTTACTACTCCTTTACTTTAACAACACCAGGACACTCTCTTATCAGAATTCCCCGATTCCGAGACTTCACAATCTCGGAAATAAATATTTTGATCTAGGAGATATATTTTACCCAAGTATTAACATTGTTTATTCCAATTCTTTTATAAATCTAGACACAAATAGTCGTGAATATTTTCTGCAATTTTTGTTAATTTTGAATATCTTTTTATGTGTGACTTCTTATCATTTTTACCAATGTATTTTATTTTGTATTTTATGGCTACTGTTGTTACATTTTTTTAAAAATATTTTGTATTTTTTTTTGTTTTAGTTTTAAAGTAATTAAAAGAACTGTGATACTTAACTTTTAAACAAAAAATGTAAAAGCCCATTAGGGCGTGTAATAAAGAATTGCATAAATAAATAAAATATTGTGTATGTACGGGCGTAAACAATTGATTCATCTTAAAATTAAAGCACAACTTGTAAAAACTGTTTTTTCCTGAAATGATACTCGCGCCATCTATGAAAGAGCAGATTACAAATTATTTTTAATATCACCTTAATGGCCATTTGATGACAATGTTACATTTGATTTTCTGTGAAAGAACCGTCCTAAGCTCTAGGCACACTGTCACTTTTTTAATAAACTGATACTTAAAGTTATCAAGATAAGATATCGAATGAGAAATGTCGAGATAAAAAGTGAAATGCAGTGATTTATGTAGATAATAAATACTGATTATGCATTTGAGAGAGAGAGCTATAATTGACTGAATGTAACAAATTCCGGTTTTAATCCGACCATTTGGCATTTCATCTGCTTGTAAATTTGTTTTTTTAGATTCGGTTCCGGTTCCGGTTTAAGATGGTGGCCGTGTTGGATACAAACTTTTTATCCCGTCAGAGTTTAGTCAGAGCATTATCGTTGCTCCTTCTACTATAATAACACACATAAGATGATAATAACAAATGTGATCGGCGTGTTTTTTTGTCTTTTTTAGACGATTTTTTTTATCTGCCCACGCCCTTACTGCCTAATTTTCTCTGGGTCTTCTACTGCCCTCCTAAGAGTTTCAAACGCCCACAAGGGGGCGTTATCGCCCACGTTGAAAACCTATGCTATAGATGTATGTGTTCGTCTCTTCTTAGTGTCATTTCCGTTTCATCGTGTTTTAAATCACAACTGTGCTAAAGAAGTTTCACTTCAAAAAATGTTACGTAAAATATTAAATGTTTATAATAAAGTAGGTATTTATTAATTTAAAGTAATATATAGTCTACTAGCTGGGTTACCCGGCTTCGCTCAGGACAACATTCGAGAGTGTTCTGGAATGTTCCACAATTTATTTTATTTATTTATAGCGGACCCGACAGACGTTGTCCTGTACACAACTTTCGGGACAAACTAAAATTAAAATAGAATAATATTGAATATTCGATACTGCGATCGTAGCGCAGTCTGCCGGATCCAATGTAAAACATTCCAAAATCAACAACTCCTTAGAAATATATAACTGGCTATATCCATCAGCCTTTTTGTCCGGCATGCTGGGTATTAATAGCCTCGCCGATAGAAGGAAAACTGCTTTGCTGACAACAGCATATAAACTTTTAAACGGTAATATTTGTATTCCCGATATAATACAAAAAATTGAGTTTTATGTCCCCGACAACTTCACAAGAGCGCGCAGACACAGAACTTTTGTTGTTCCGAGATGCAGAACTAACTTACCATTAGTAATGCCGCTCGGAAAAATGATTCTTTTACTTAATTCCCTGTCCCCTGAAATCGATATTTTTCAACTAAATATTAAAAAATTTCAAAACGCCATTATTACTTTATAATAAAATGTATGTTTGTAATTGGTTTTGAACTGTAAATGTACACTTAAAATAAAATAAATAAAAAAATAAAAAATAAAAATAAAAAAAATTTAAAAATTTTTCCGGTGGACCAAATTGTGAATCTAAACCATTCTCGAATCCCCTTGAACCCACACAAAAAAATTCATCAAAATCGGTCCAGCCGTTTAGGAGGAGTCCAGTGACATACACACGGACAGAAGAAATATATATATTAAGATTATAGACGAGTCATTGCCACACACTTAGGATATTGAGTTGGCGTTGCATGGTTTTTATCTTAGTGGAGAGGTTCCCAAACTTTTTTTTCTCGTGGACCACTTTCACAATTTTACTGGTTTCGGTGGACCCCCCGCTGCAACATTTTTACCATATTCCCAAAACTCGACACGCGTTGTACTAAAAATTGAATATAACGCTGGAGTTGTGGTCTGTCACAACGGGAGGGGGGGGGGGGGGGAGGGTAGTAATGTGATTTGAGACAGGGGGCGGGATGGGATATGGGCGTGGGATGGGGTCTTAATATGACAATTTTTCACCGAAATACAAGCAGATGTAGGCAGATAGTACCTGCCAACATTGACAGGTGAAGCCAAGCCTGTACTGAATATCGAATGTGCAAGTTTTTACAAATAACAGTCGCCGACCTTCTTAAAATACACTACTCAAAAAAATTAAGGGAAGGTTTAAAAAAAGGAATTAAAAAAGATATTAATGCTAAATAAACAAGCTATCTGAACCATATGCCGACCTTAACAAAAGCCGAATTTTAAAGCTTTAAAATCCTTTTTTCAAAGTCTCATTTTCACCAAAATACAGCCTGTCAAAAATCATCAAAAAATTTGGAATTTTTTTCTTCCCTTAATTTTTTTTAAGTAGTGTATTATCTGTCTTTATTAGAGCCAAGCCAACATTTTTGTTCTTTACTATCGAAACCAGATTTTTTTTCGTGGACCCCCACTTGCAACTTGTGGACCCCCATTTTTCTCTCATGCCTTCGTGGACCCCCGTGGAGTCTCCCGTGGACCCCTAGGGGTCCACCTGGACCACTTTGGGAATACTGTCTTAGTGTATCCGCTAATCAGGCAATTATTTTAGGTCTACTAATAGAATGAGTCGGGTTAAGGAGTTATTTTTTCTAAGTAATCAAAGTCAATGTTTTTGTCTTTATTTGCGTATGTCTGGAAGATATTATTTTCGATTTGAAACTAATTTATTGGCCGACAACCATATTATTACTTAATCTCATGTCTCAAGAGACTTATTTTTTTCTAGACGGGTATTAAAAATTATCTTAATCCAAAATCTGTATTGAAATGACGAGGAAAGACGTGTATCTCTGTCTCTATTACATACTCATAGATAAATTTTATTATATGGGTACGTATTATTTAGGCTTATTAAGAAAAATAATTACTTTTAAATGGGCTAAAATTGGATTATGAGATTAAACAGACATATCTGATAACTGACGTATTTACTGAAAACTTATATGGGTAATATTTTCGTAAAGCTAAGTCTTAGGCTTAAAATGTAGAATTTGTGATAGGCAAATAATCATAGAATAAAAAATAACACAAATTTTATATACATGTTTATTTATTAATTTAAAATTCCCTTCATTGATTTAGTAAGAAGTAATATAATATATAATTCCACTATTTGGTCTCCATACTATAAAGGCCGATCAATTAAAAATTGAGAGAGTTCAACATACATTTTAAATGTTCATTAATTTCCTCTCCATACTCGTTGAACAAATTAATTATGATAACTTAGTGAAAGTACTTAATTTAACCGACTTATTTTAACGCAGACGACAATATACCCTAAAATATATTCAGAATCTTAACGACGTAAGTAAAAAAGGCGTGTATACAAATTGCGACTCGCGACCCGTGTATTGGACGGACCTGTCGAATTTGAGTCAAATAAAAGAATTTTGAGTCAATGAATCAAATAAAAGAAGAAGAAGACAAATATGTGGGAATCTTAACGACGTAAGTGAAGAAAGTGTGTAAACAAATGTACGCCCGCGGCACGGCGCATTAGCCGAACGTACGGTCGAATTCACCCTTCACGTACGGAGATTCGACCTTTCCGCCGGGTTCATTTTAATTAATTCTGAAGAACGTGTTACAAATATTTAAGATGTTTCTAAATGAATACCCCCCGAAGTTATTAATTCATAGTCCAGAAAAATAAAATCTGGTGCTAACCGCTAACTTTATAGTTGAAAAATTGGTTATAAAGTTTTAAAATAGTTTTACGTAAAATATATTAATGGTAAGTTATTGTTTTTATTAATTTTAAATATAAAGAACTTACTTCCTCAGGGGTCTGTTGGAGTAGAAAAGTTATTTTAGTTACGAATTCGCCGAAAATGATTAAAATTTGAGTTTTCAAACTAACTATTTTATTAACTACCCAATTCAAAGACTATTAGGTATATAGGCTTGGAAATAAATTCAGTTCCGTTGATATTTTCTTCAGATTTTATTCTTTAACCGAAAAAATATTCATTAGCATTCCGAGATATATATATACCTCAATGGTGGTATCACACAAAAAACTTAAACTCGAAATAAGCTGAAACATAAGGAAATAAAATTGCAAAGCTGTTCAAACAAAATTAAAATGCATAACATCTTCTATGCTCATTTCCTTGTTGTAAACTCAGAGCAGTGTAAAAAGGAATATATTTTTTTTGTTTGGGGAATTAACTATGTAACAATTTCTAGATATTTTGTTTTGAAGATTTTATTTCACGGTGACCTGACGATTGATCCGGTGACAATTAGCCCGCCGACAGTTGATCCCCCGACAGTTGATACCCCCGACAGTGGATCCCGCTGACAATTGATCCCTCGGACAGTTGTTCGTATTTTTACAGTGATCTGACAATTGATCCGGCGACAATTAGCCCGCCGATAGTTTGCCCGCCGACAGTTGACCCCCCCGACAGTTTATCCACCCTACATATGATCCCTCTGACCATTGATCCCTCGGACAATTGTTTGCATTTTCACGGTGACCTGACAATTATGATCCGGTGACAATCGGCCCACCGACAGTTTGCCCGCCGACAGTTGACCCCCCGACAGTTTATCCACCCTACACATGATCCCTCTGACCATTGATCCCTCGGACAGTTGTTTGCATTTTCACATTTTCACGATTTTGACAATTGTGATCCGGCGACAATCAGCCCGCCGACAGTTGGCCCGCCGACAGTTGATCCCCCGACAGTTGACCCTTCTGACAGTTGACCCCCCGAAAGTTGATCCCTCTGACTATTGATCCCTCGGACAGTTGTCTGTATTTTTTTACGCTAGTCTATAGTGTTTATAGTTATTAGACAAATAATATTGCTATACCCTTGATGCTTTTGGATTAGAGCACTATTTCAGAGTAGGAGACACTTTCAGTAACGCCCTGGTGTAATACCATCATTCAGAATTGAAACGATACTTGAAATGGCTTTAGCCGCCGTGTTTGGTGACTAGATCTGAATTTTATTTTATTTTTTTAAACATTAACTCCACACAGGAGGCTCTGAGGAAAATAATTTCCCTCAGGGCCTACGTCAACTGGTATGCTGTGTGGAGGGTCTTTTTGAGGAGAGGAAGGAATGAACATTGGTTTTGAAGAGACCCATGTTGTAGGAGGGAGGAAACACAGAAGCCGGCAAATTGTTCCATAGCCGAGCTGTTGAACTTAAGAATGAGTCGAAAAAACGACCCGTTTTCATGTGACAAATGTCAACCGTGTACATATGTTGGGCGCGCGTTTGGCGTGTCTCCCGACTATGCAACGGTGCCGAAGGGATTAATGACGCTAGTTCCTCAGAGCATCTTCCATTGAAATACCGGTAGAACATGGATAGCATTCCCACCCGACGCCTGTGCTCTAAAGATTGCAATCCGTTCGTTAAGTTGGGAAAATCTATCAAACGGACCGCCCGTTTGTGCACAGAGTCGTGGGTATTTTTCAAGTATTTTGGAGCTCCAGACCAGAGATGGCTGGCAAATTCAACCGTGGGTCGCACTTGCGATTTGTACAGGGTTAGTAGTTGTGTACTATTAAAGTATCTGCGGGCCCTGTACAGTACGCCCAGTTTTTGAGAGGCTAACTTTACTCTGAATAGCCTCCTTCCTCTCCCCCCTACCTTCAGCCTCACAATTGAGTCAATCACCAAAATTGAGGATACCATAGACTCACTGGCTTCAGATGGTTGGGAGTAGTTGAGACTCTTCATACACACCCCTCATAACTTTTTTTTTATCTCAGAATTTCCTATCTTTCCTTTCATAAAAACACCTTCCTCACAATCCCCAAATGGAATCCCCGTACGGGATTATCATTTTGTGACACGCTTAATTTGGGATCTGATTTGTACGGTATCAGTCTGCCTTCGTCCTTCATCTGCCAGTTCCATGCCTCACTGACTGATTAACACATTAGTGATGATATCAACATCCCATTATGACTTGTGATTAAACAACAGTAAGTAAAATAGCATATACTGCCCAGAGAAAATTACCTCGACTATTTTTATCTGCAATAATTACGGATATGCTGTGAGGCGCATGCTGATTATAGTCAAGCTAGGCTTGTAAATGCGTCCCGTCTGCGTCTGTTTGTATCGTCTTTTATTTTATTACAGGGTTGTCAAAATATGATCATAGTACAGATATGGTTTTAAAAAATGAGTACAAAAAAACCTCAATAATTCAGCAACACTTGTATTCGCAAATTTTATTATCACTCATCACTTTGTTGGAAAAAAATTTGGTTGTCTTCAAGCTGATTTTTCAATTCGTGGCAGGCTTGAAGGCGAAGGCTCTCTTTGATCCTCAGAGAGAAGATTTTCGCCGAATGAAAAAAATTATGATTTACTTAAAATTAAATTTTGGACGAACGCGTGGGCCCACAGGACGCGGCTTCGCACACTGATCGAGAAAGAGTTTCAGTACAACAGCCGACCACACAAAACCCGTTCCCCCTCCACTTTTCCCCTCTACCGCCCGATTCTCATTACTTTTGGGTCCCCCAACGTACTACTTGTAAAATACTGAAAAAACGTGTTTATAATAATTTTCGGAGCATATTTTGCGATTTTTTTCTATCGAAGGAATTTCATATAATTGCAGTTTCGGCAAAAGGAATGTATAGATATTATCTTCAAGAATGGCGTATATTTGAAAACATGCAATAAATCGGTAGAAATGCGGGAAGCTGGGCCTCAAGCTGCGTATACACATGCGAGTCGAACCACGAATCATGAGAAAGGAACAAAGCAACCGATAACGGCGGTTACTTCCCATAATTCGAGTTTGTTTATTTATTTTCATTTAGTACAAAATTACACATTTAAAAAACATTATTTTTAAAATGTTTTGACTCCTAAACCAGATGGATTACCGTTTTAGGACAGTCAAATTATAATGATTATGAACTAAAATAAAGAACTAACTAACTTTATATTTTTTACGGTTTCGTTTCTAATGTTTTTCATGCTTATGAGTTTTAATTTTATTTATGTGTTGTTATTTACTTTTTACCTCATCTTATTATTTGTCTTTCTTTTGATACTTTGTAATATATAAATATATTAATATATAGAATGTATTGCATTGCACTACCCCTGCATACATTTCGGAAAAAAACTATTATTATACATTCATTAAAGTGGATTCCCCGGTTTTGTCACAGAAAAAATAATGAAAAATTCCTGCTCATTTCAATCGGTCCAAATCGTCGGCGCAAAAAATATGAAATGAGATGGTTCAAATTTTTACAAGATATTATTTTTTTTTTACATTAGCTCCACACAGGAGGCCCTGAGGAAAATTATTTCCCTCAGGGCCTGTGTCATCTTTGGGGATGCTGTGTGGAAGTTTTTTTTCAAGGAAAGGAAGGGGAGGAGAGTTCTGGGAAGGAAAAGGGTTTAGGGGTGGGTAGGAATCTGGGGTTCAGTGTGTCTCGGTCATACGCCTCCAAGACCTAGACAAACCTCATCCCATGAACCCGGGCACCCCTGCCAAATCACCAAACGTAGCGAACCACTTGGGGTGACCTATGACAGAGGTGTTGGTTATCCAATAAAGGTTCCCGGGGCGGAGGTACCCATTCCCGCCTCCCAAATTATAATTATTATTATTTATTATGAAATTTTGCCGCCCCTTAAAAGTGCCGCCCGTGGAGGGCCTCCCCTGCTGCTTCCCCACGCCACTGAGATACGTAATAACGCTATGGTAACCCTATCTTTAGAAAACAATGCATTCGCCGCAGGTGGATTTAGTAAAATGTAGATATGAATGCTATTGAGAACAGTCAAGTATGTCAAGTCAACACTTCATTCTAGTACCAGCTGTCTGCATTATCCGCATTATCCGCACTATCTACGTCATAATATAGAATACCTGGACTTAGGGCCAGTTGTTTCACAGAAATTCAAATTTAATATTTTATACTTTCACTAAATTGTAATTTAAAAACAAAAATAGGTTCTCGAAAGAAGAAGCTATGTCGGTATGTTTTTATAATTTTGTAATTCCTTATGTTGTCAAACTACTCGAGGAGCAAACTATAAAAATTGAGTTAGCAGCATTTTTCTTTAAATTTTCCGATAAATTATACATGCTTGACAGTAAATGTTTACGTTAACACGAAATGCATCGAAAATTTAAAAACATACCAACATAGCTTTTACCTTCTAGAAAGCAATATAAAAAAATATTAATTTCGTGCAATTTTCGGTGTAGAAAAGTGTTTTTTCGTGGGCTTCCTTTTTTATGGGCCGAAAAGCTAAGATGTATAGATATTATCTTAAAAAATAATTAGTAATTTTTTAAGAACTTAAAAACATAACGTTTAAAGTGTAAAAATTAAAATCTATACTAGTATTATAAAAATGCGAAACTGCGTGTGTTTGTTTGTTACGCTTTCACGCATAAACCACTAAACCGATTTTTTTTTTTTTCACCAATAGATAGCTACATTATATACAAGTAATATACGCTGTATGTAATGGTAAGCTCTGGCGTTATAAAATAATAAAAAATAATATATTATATTTATTATACGTTTTCTGTCCCCAACAAAAGAAAGTTAATGCTAAGCAAAACAAATCGTTGCCGTGGAAACGATGTTGATATATTTGCGGGAAATTTTATTTCAGGCGTCGTAGTTAATATCTATCTCTAAAAATGAATAGCCGAAATGTATGTACGCGCATAACTTCCGAACGATTGCACCAAATTGGATGATTATTTTTTGTGTTCGTTATTTTTTATAAAACTGCTGGTGAGCTCTGGCATTATGAAATTTGCAATAGGTGGCATGCGAGCTGTTTGAAAATTGTATGTACTGGGAATGAATGCATGGAATGCGGGAGGGGGGAGAGGAACTCAGGTAGGGGGTTCGAGTGAGGGAAGGGGTGGGTAGAGGAACCTGGGAGGGGGGAGGGGAACTCGGGAGGGGGGTTCGCGGGACAGGGGAAGGGGGGGAGTGGAGTGGGAGAGGAAAGGTGGAGGAGGCGGAATGGGAACGCGAGAGGGGCAGGGGATGCGGGAGAGGAAGGAGAGGCGGAAGGGGAACGGTACGAATGGGAAAGGACACGCAGAGAGAAACAATTTCTTTATTACATGTACCAGCTTGTACGTTATAAATCGGAATAAAATCGGAATGTCGGGACTTGATGATATTGTTATGTTTGAATTTCTGTGAAACAAGCCGTCCTTAGCGTACTGTTAGCTATGTGTTTGTAGAACTGAACTGTCATGTACATACTGATACTAACGTTAATTTCTGCCTTGATAATAGAAAAGGTTATCTTATACACATTAAATTTCTTGAAAAACTCCCAGCAGTTGGTACTTGAATTGGGTTAGTGAAATTATTAGTTAGGACGTAGGTGACTGTAATATCAATAATATATTCAACAAGGCCCTTAACCCCTCAGGCCTAGGGTCTATTTTGTCGGAACGTCAAAACATTTTCGCTTTTAATAAAATCCAAATAAATGGAATATTATTCTAAACGCATCCGAAAATTAAAAATTGTTTTTGAAAGTTTTAAAAATGGCTAACCTTTGTTTTTTCTATTATAACAAAACTAAAATTACTGTAACAAAAAACTTATTTTTTAAGCATTTGTAGGGTTTTAAGCTTAAGCAATACTTTTCTTAACTTTCCTTCAATATTCTGTTTTGTTTTGTCGTGGAACAGTCATGATTGGATATTATACTTGATTGTAGATGGAACGGCCCCGTGTCAGTCGCTATGCACACGCCGGGAACCGACCTGACTCCCACCATCGACACAATGCGCTACACGAGGGACTGCAGCCACAATGCCAACCTGGTCAGGAAGTGGGTCACCTTCCACGTCTACTTCCACAAGGACCACATGCCTGAGCAGGTTTGTTGATGTCCTCATCTTCATGTTGATGTCCTTATCTTCAAGTTTGTTCATGTCATTTTCATGTTTGTTGATTTCAATTCAATTCAATTCAATTCAATTTATTAATTCAATTCAATTAAATTTATTATTATTTCAAAAACATTACAAAATATTACATTTTAATGCGTTTTCAAAACACACTTGTACGAGTATTACAATGAACACTTAGGCATACATCAGCCTACTATCAAACATGATTCCAAGATCTTTCATGGTGGAGACACGTTTTAAACTTCGGACGTCCATCGTATACCGGTAATACCGGATCTCCTTATATTCATGTTTGTTCATGTTCTCAACTTCATGTTTGTTCATGTCCTCATCTTCATGTTTGTTGATGTTTGTTGATATCCTCATCTTCATGTTTGTTGATTTCCTCATCTTCACGTTTTTTATGTCCACATCTTTATATTTGTTGATATCTTATATTTGTTTGTTGATTTCCCCATCTTCATGTTCGTTGACGTCCTCATCTTCATGTTTGTTGACGTCATCATCATCATGCTTTTTAAATTTGTTTTCCCATCTTCAAATTTATGACCTTTATTTTCCTTATTTTAAGTCTGTAGACTTCATCTTCACTTAGCCACACTGTTTGAATTTCAGTTCCCTCGCATAGACGAATTACTGGCCAACCAGTTCAACTGCTCGCTACCAGAGCCCTACTTCGTTAACGCCAGCTCTCTGTACAGCGCCAATAAGTCCCTCCTGTATCCAGTGAACGTTGGGAGGAACATCGCCAGAGAAGCCGCCCTGACCCATTTCGTGTTCCCAGTAGACATAGAACTGTACCCCAGTCCACGCCTGGGCGCTCGCTTCCTCAACATGATAGCGAGGGACCCGCCAGAAATAACTGGAACCAATCCAAGAGTCTTTCCTCTAGCACTCTTTGAAGTCGAGGAAGACCAGAAGGTTAGTAATACGTTTGTAAGGCCCGGTATGTCAGTCCGTATCCTCACTATGTACGATATTTGTCGCTCAAATTTAAGCGGGTTAAATTGGCCCTTTAAGCTTTGATAAGAGGCAGAATAGTTTATTTTAACCACTCCGGTCTTTCGCCTTTGTGCAAGTTTTTTCGTCTTAAACGAACTGTCAGATTTATAAAAATTTTGTGTTTTTTTCGCTTCGCAATTAAAGCTCAATAAATTAAATATTTCTGAACGTAGCCAAATACTAAAAACTGTTTTTGAAAGGTTATGAAATAAGCTTTCAAATTGTAATATTATAAATAAATATCAATATTTTCAAATATTAAAATTTAGAATGCAAACAAACAAAAAAACGACTAAAAACGACTCATGTGATTTTGTAAAAACGACTCATGTGATTTTGTAAAAACGACTCATGTGATTTTGTAAAAACGACTCATGTGATTTTGTAAAAACGACTCATGTGATTTTGTAAAAACGACTCATGTGATTTTGTAAAAACGACTCACGTGATTTTTTTATGTTAAAACTAAAATAACGGATTATGTAAAAAAAATACTAATTTTACCATTTATTTATTTAAATTTATTTATTTTATTTATTATATTACATTATATACAATTAAATAGCAAAATAACATAATAACATGATAATATATTTAAAGATAACTGTAAATATTAAAAATGTGTACAAGTGTTATTATGTCTTGTAGAAAATGTACAAATGTTAATAAATAGCTGTTTGAAAACTGAATGTGCCGGGACTGATTCCAGGAGGGGGGAGGGGAAATCGGGAGGGGGGTTCGCGGGACGATGGAAGTGGAGAAGGGAGTAGGGAGGTGGAAACGCGGGAGAGGAAGGGGAACGGGATGAATGTGAAAGGACACGCAGGGAGTAACAATTTCTTATTAAGTGGCATAGCAACGAACGCCGCGAACTCGCTAGTAATAAATAAATAAAACAATTATAGATATGGTTTATGTTTCTGATTGTCGCACAAACTAAAATATATTTTTATATTTTATGGTGCTCTCATCCCAATGCGATCTCACAGCGCAAGACAACGCCAAAGAATATATTGAAACAATACACGAGTAAATAATATGTTGTAACAAGATAAACATATTCACAAACAATAATATTTACACTTTTAAAGATTATCAAAGGGACTCATTTAAAGTCGTTGACTCCTTAGAATACGATTTAAACCGCGATGTCATAAATATAAAATATTTACATAAAATAAAAATTATAAAATATTTAATATAACCACAGGTTATCCCAAAATTACGCTAGGTTTTTTTTTAAATTTTTAGAGGTTGAAGGAGACCATTTGGCATCTCCGGCCGGACTCTTTTGACTAGTGGTATTGATAATATTAATACCATTACCTTGTTAGTTTTAGAAATTGTTTTTTCTTAATGTACTTTGCAAGTTGAAACAATCCATATACGTAATTTCTTTAGGATTATTATTCAATTAGGATGATTTTTTTTTTTAACAACTCTTCACAGGAGGCCTTGAGGAAAATAAATTTCCCACAGGGTCCATGTCATCTTAAGGTATGCTGTGTGAAGGGTCTTTTAAAGGAAAGGAAGGGCAGGAAATTCTGGGAAGGAAAAGGTTATGAGCGGTCGATAGTAATCTAGTGCTCAGTGTGTCCAGGAGTGACGGTCTTATGAATCTATCCGTCCCACTGCGGTGCAAGGCGATGAGTCTATTTAGAAACATTAATCGTCAGATTTGATGTTTCTATTTAGAAACATTCGAAATTAGTGCAAAACGTCTTTCTGACGAGACGAGAATGTTTTTTTTCCTGAATTTGCTAAGGACCTTGTATTCTCTATCTCTGGGATACCAGTCAGTGCAAAAATGTCACTGACTGGTAATTATGCATTAGCCCAATCTCATCGACAATATGGTCTTATCGGATGGGGAAGCTCGTGCGATTCCACTGTAAAACCAGTCCTCGTAGCACAAAGGGCAATTTTGAAAATATACCCATCAGAACTCCTACAGACTACATTTTTAAGGCACTGAATTTAATGTCACTAAAACAATTATATGCAAAAGATATCCTAATATACGCATTCAAAAACCAGGAAAAATTTGCACTGACAAACTCGGGCCGATTCACAAGATCCACATAACAACATCTATTCCACCAACCAACAACTAAAACGACTTTTGGACAAAGAAATATGCTATACTTCTCTATAAAATTATTTAATGTACTCCCACTTGCAATAAAAACCGTTAAAAAAATAAATGACTTCAAAAGAAGAATTAAGATATGGATTATGGACATGGGAAGGAAGAACATAGATTCAATTTTGCAACCAAATAAATAATATTTTAGTATTGTTGATTTTAGTATTAATGAAGATTAATGCTTTAAGTATTGTTCTTTCAAATATAACTTTATGATTTTCCTCTTGCAATATTTAAAACTAGGTATTAACTTATAATTCAAAGACAAAAACATGTAAGTACAATGTGACCTTAGAACGGGGTACCCCAAGTAAGGACACATTTTTTTTTATCTAAAAGAATGAAAAAAAAAAAAAAAAAAATTTTTTTTTTTTTCATTATACAGTGTGTTAAGGGTCGTACTTGACTTACTTTTTTAACCAATGATTTCTGATATTGTTTGGAGTAAAACATGTCAATTAAATTTGGTCTCAGGTCACTTTTTTGAAGTTTTTTTTTTTAGTGGAAATGTTGATGGTATTTCCAGGTGCCCATGAACAAGAACGAGCTGCTGGTCATGCTGAGCACGAAGAAGGCGATCCCTTTCCACAAGTTCGTCTGCCCCCAGTGCCACAACGTGCCCAAGGCCAAAGAATGGATGAGTCACAATGACACTGGCCGTAAGTAACTACTTCCAAAATCTATAATCAAATTGTTTTACATTTACTCACAAATAATAAAATCATGAAATACCAAAATCTTTAATGGCCCATCTTAATATATTTATATATTTCTTCTGTCCGAGTGTATGAACTCCTCCTAAACGGCTGGACCGATTTTGATGAAATTTTTTGTGAGGGTTCAAGGGGATTTGAGAATGGTTTAGATTCGCAATTTGGTCCACTGGAAAATGTTCTTTTAATTATTTTTTTTTATTTCTAAGGAGTTGTTGATTTTGGAATGTTTTACATTGGATCCGGCAGACTGCGCTAACATCGCAGTATCGAATATTCAATATATAATAATATTTTAATTTTAGTTTGTCCCGACAGTTGTGTACAGGACAACGTCTATCGGGTCCGCTATAATTAAATAAAATAAAATGTGGAACATTACAGAACACTCTCGAATGTTGTCCTGAGCGAAGCCGGGTAACCCAGCTAGTATCTTATAATTAATAAATAAAGTAGCTCACATCCGTACTAGATATTTGATATACCTGTTGATTACAAAAATAATTTTTCAGTTTGGTTGGGTATTTTAATCTTAAATCCAGAATTAAGATTTGTATGAAACGGGCCAAAATGGGCCGCGCATACGTTCCTCTTAAGACTGGGCGCATACATCCGATTTCTCCATCCGTCTGATCAGACAACCTGAAGGCCTTCGCGCGATACATTTCTTATGAAAGCCCGCATACATCCGATTCGAGAATCTGATCGGTAATAAAAATAGGCTAGGCCCTTCCACGCCGGACGTTCAATCCGGCCTTCCGAAGGGCGTTGCCCCGGTCGTATTACCCATCCGATCTTCGAATCGGATGTGTGCAGTGTTATTGTCTGATCAGACAATCGGAAAGCCGAATCGGATGTATGCGCCCAGCCTAAGGATCTGTATTCACCTTACTCAACTATCGATTATTGTTGTTTTCAGAACTAAACGTGTTCACGGTGGGCAAGCGCACAGGCGCATTCCGCTCTTGGGAACCCATCTTTATTGGCACAAACCAGGAGCCCATGTACGAGGAGAGGCTCTCGTGGCAGGGGAAGAGCGACAAAATGACCCAGGTCCTAAACATTTTATTATTAGAGTACTATCCGTCAGAGCAGTCACGCTGTCAAGACCTTTTTATTTTTGCAGCACAAACGTCAAAAAAATGTGTTCTGCACACACTGCAGAATTCATGTCAGAACTGTGGGTAGATTAAATTTCATTCGAGTCGCTTAAGCTAAAAGTCAACTACAATGTCGCCAACTATTCCGCCTACCAAGACACTGCAGCGCTCCGGAAATGTTCCTGGAGGGACGGGTGCACACTTCTCCGCCACCAGATGGGAGGTTTACGACGCACACTTTGCTAATATAAGTGCCACCTCTCAAATGCCAGCCGTATTTCAAAAAACCGCGCGGAAATTAACTTTTTTATTTTTGCCAAATATCCATATAAAACCAAGGAATTGTCGTTTGGGGGGCAATTATATTAAGTTTCCCCCCTCGTAACCAATGGATTTTTTACCATAGATAATGTGGATGGTATTTATCGTGTAAGGTGGTTGTGTACTTGGGATGTTTTAATGAATTCTGTGTTTGTATGTATGAGTTTATTGTTTATTTTGTATTTAAGGAGACATGTATTGTATTCATATACTTTTCGTAATGTTAATAGTTGTTGTTTCTTTATATACTCTTTTTCCCTTTATATACCATGACAATACTTCTGGTACAAAACATGGTGAAAGATTCCTATTTTATCAGTATTTTTCTCATATCTGAGGTAAAACCTCCTCATTGCTTTTTTAGGGAATTCCAATTCAAAGCTAACCGAAAAACTCTTCCATTCTCTGAAAACCACTGATAAATGTTTTTTTTTAGTCACAAAACTTCCTACGCCATTTCATCCATATTTTCAATCATTTCCTGAAACGGATTTGAGCATGAAATACATCAGGTTATATTTTATTGTTCTTTCGAAGGATATTCATCTTCTAGTAAGTTATATTTCTAAAACCTTAATCTTCTTTCTTTCAGAGCTACATAATGTGCGTCCAGGACTACGACTATATGATGCTGAACGACGCATTCCTAGTCCATCGACCAGGCATCAAGCACTACAAACCAGACAAGAAAAGAGACGCCGTAGTTTCCAAAACGCACTCCCTGCTTCACAATACCATTGCCAAGGAGTTAAAGACGGTGTACGGTGCCAGGGAGGGGTGTAATGTATAATGAACGAGTCAATTTGCGCTCTCTGAAATTATTGGGGTAATGTGATGACAACATCTGAACATTACACCAAACAGAAGAACAACTGCAGCAGACAAGGAGTCGTGGTACAGGACTTCTTACCTACTGTATGATGTTGTAGACACTTAGGAAAGGGTGCAATGCATAAGGAGTGTTGGGCGAGAGATTACAAAAGCATTTTTATATAAGGTTCCTTGCAATCTTCCCAACATGCCTTCCGATGTTTTGCTTGATGTAACTGTAAGTGGCCAGCTCAAGCACAGGGGCTCCATCGAAGCCAGAGTTAAGTTAGCCTCTCAGAAACTGTGCGTACTGTGTATAGAATCCGCAGTTAGTTGAGATAGTATATGAGTACAACTGCTGACCCTGCGCAAAATGGAAGTGCGTTGAATTTGGGAGCCACATAAATACATAAAAAAACCATTGTCTCTGCAGATACGAGTGGTCATTTTGATGAATTCCCCTATCTTACAAAGCGGATTGCAATCTTTAGAGCACAGGGGTCAGTTAGCTATGCTGTCAATGTTCTACACGTATTACAATGAAAGATGCTCCAAGGAACTAGCGTCATTCGGCAGCGGCGCATAGTCAGGAATCACACCTTACGCGCGTCCAACATATCAAAAGGGTTGAAATTTGTCATATGAGGACGGGATGCATCTAAGAATCGTTCTCGAGTTCGACAGCGCTTGACTGTGGAATGATTTGTCGACGTTTGTTTCTTGCCTCATACAACATAGGTCTCTTCAAAACTGGTGTTCACTCCCTCCTCTCCTCAACGAGACCTTCCACACAGAATCTTCACAGATGACTTAGAGCTTGAGAGAAATACTTTTCCTCAGGGCCTCCTGTGTGGAGTTAAGGTTAAAAAACGCCTTGGCTTATTCCATTGCTGAATATTTTCCTCCGGTGCAGACCAGATCACACGCACGTACAAGTCGATGTGCTACTAAATGTGACTAAGCGAACCGAGAATGGAATTCTTTCCTTAGTTTCGTTACCATGACTCTCTGACCGTTGGACCCCATCCAGGCACCTCACCCCAGAAAGTCTTCTGTCGGAGTGTTCTCCTGAAGAGTGGTGAACCCTGTGGCAGAGAATCCAAGATCAAATAATCTGGATTCATCTATAGATCCCTTAATAATAATCATAATTTAGTTTTGAATAGTTTTATTTTCCATGTACTTTTGCTACTTAAATTTTAATTTTATTGCTATCGGTTTCGACACATCCATGTCATTCACTAGCAAACTTAAAACGGAAGTACCGTCAGGCAGGCTGATGAACATTGTTGACGCGCTGCTATACTTCTGTATCCACTGGAGCGCTTTTTGCCACAATATAGCGCCATTTGAAAACCCACAGATGGCTTTGTTGCCTATTTTAAGCAAATTTTCCCTAGATGCATTACATTTTTTTTTGTAATGTTTTCAAACACGCCCGCGGTTCAATTTTGCCGTCTTATAGAAAGATGAAAGATGCAACTCATATTCATATTCAACAGATGACAGTGTACTCTAGTTATTTACGAATTATCTCAATTTTAAAAATCTATTGTGTAGATTTGTAAAGTTTGTTCAAAGGAAACATTAAACTCTTCACAACTTATCAAAATTCAGTTTTGATATTTGTAGGTTGTGATAATCAATTAGTCCATTAAAAAAAAACTCCACAGTAAATATTTAATGTGAACGAATAATTGAACTTCCTACGAGAGTTTATAGGTAAAAAATCCTGAGAATATTTCTGTTTCAAATGTTTACGATTTTATAATATTTTTTTTATAAATTCTACGAATATGTAATAATTTATAAATGATAGATGAATTCATTAGCTATATATAACTCTAATCAGTTTGTATGTCTCCATATTCAAATTCGGAGGTATGATTTTTTTTAAGATGGGCGGAAATTAATCAAAACGGTCACAAAAATTTCGAAAATCCGAGGAAAAAGTTTCAATTTCGACTGTCGCTCCAGTATCCTTATGTAATTTTGCGTGGATCAATATATTGGATCCGGAGTCGTTCCATCGAGCTGATTCTGCAGTGAAATGCATTGAACAATGTTTTTTTTACATTATTGCTGCATTGAAGAATCTTCGAGCAATCATAGACGGACACTTATTAGACAGTATGCTGATACTTCTCCTCTGTTGTTCAGTATTACCGTTATCCAAGGGGTCATCAGTAACGATGTGCCCAAGTGTTTTACATTCTTAGTTATATTTATGTTTTTCTCGTTAAGTTGTACGGGGAGCATCTTCTCGGGATTTTTTCTGTGGCGGAATGTGATTAGTTCTGCCTTCTTGGGGTTGTATATCATGTTGTTATCATTTGTGTGTTATAAAAAGCAAGGGTTTTCTCCCTCGGAAAGCGTGGACTATATTATACCGAACCAGGTATCATTTAGAGACACACGGGTTCTCATAATTTTATTCAATTCCTTAGTAAGGAGTAGACTTGAAAGTGGGTCGGTAATTTGGAATCCACACCAAGTAAAATATTCCCTCACGTTGGAGAGAGTTCAGTTCATCCGTGGCTCTATCCTACCGACTTTCTTTGGATAAGCTCGGATTGAACCATCTACGGGTCAGAAGGGATGTACACATTGCTACGCATTTCTTCAGATTGATCCGCGGATGGTTTGAAAATTCAGCTTCATTTCTATGTTTCCGATGGGTATCTTTGCCACCAGCATAGACTGTTCTATCTTCCGGCCTGCAGAACTAACTTGCCAATGGTCATGACGGTCGGGAGAGCAATTTTGCTGTTAAACAGAATTAATTCGAATATCGACATATTTAGCGTTAGTGAAGCTGCCTTTAAAAGGCAAGCTCTATTAATGCTTGTATAGTTCGTATCCCTAAGTGTTTATTGTAATACTCTTACAAATGTATTTTAAAAATGCATTAAAAAGTAAAATTTTGTAATGTTTTTGAAATAATAAATTGAATTGTATTGCATTGAATTGAATCGAAAAATATTTGCTTACACATATGTACATGATTACGTACATGATTACTGCGATGTGTGAATTTGAGCATGTTCATCATTCCCACACAAATCAATACTGCACGATACTATGTCAGATTTTGTCAAATGGCCAAAGAATCTCAGCAGCCCTATGTAACCCCAACAAATTTTCAACCACACAGCCAAAGATAAAAAGTATTTTTTCTATTTATTAATTGTTGTTGCTTTTAATTCGTTTAATTTTTTGAAAAACATAATATAAATCATATTATTAAGCTGTCCAAGTATTGTAGCTTTATTTTTTTATTGTGACAGCTGTTTCGGCTTTCAAGGCCATTATCAAACTGCGGTTAGGCCTAGCCACTTTGAGACAACTTAGTTATATGATTCTATTTACACAATTTCAATTTTTATTGTGCCTAAAATTATTTATTACCTGTTTAACCGATTTACTGGGAAAATAATAGTGACAATAGATTTTCTATTTTGTGGGGCACTTTGAAATCTACGTTTTTCTATCTCTATGTTTTTACCACTTTAAAAGCTTGCGCGTTCTTAATTGCTTAAGAGCCATTAATCAGAGGCCGAGAATTTAAATTTCGACGAACGATGATCGTGCGATAGTACCCTTGCATCGGTACAGGGCAGTTCCGATGAGAAAGATTAATTATTCTCCATACCAGCATTTTAACAATAACTCAATATCGATTTTATTTCATTCCAAATTTGCTTAGATAAATACCCACATTCAAAAATGCTCAAACTCGTGATGATAAAACAATTAAAATTATGTAAGTTTTGTAATTATTTTTTGATCATAAGTATTTATAATTTTTCAATAATATCTAAGCAAAATAAAAATATATATAATTTTATAATATGTTAGTTTGTAAGACCGTAAATAAATAGACAAACTGAAGTATTTTCGTCACAAAACGTAAAATGAAAATTCTGAAAAGTAGCTTTCCCAAAAAATAATTTATTGATTTATTTTACTACATGATTATATTTATTATGATTTGAAATGTATGTTTTATAAAACAAAATTTTGTTTGAAAATTTAACAAATCTGCCAACGATCTACGGTAAAATCTTATTCTACAGTATCTACATATTAAAAATAAACATATTTTCTCAAAATTTAAAAAATCGCCGTACTAGATAAAAGAACATCCTTTGAAATCAAATTATAATTTTGACGTGACAACGTCTTATAAATCGATGAACGCTGGCTGCACTCACGAAAAAACGTGACTCATTGTCACGTTCCGCCTGAGCCGAGCGTGCAAACGAGAGCGCGGAACAAGCGTTCGGCCTAAGTTTTTGGCTTGTGACGCATCTATCTCTCTTCCACTCCATCGTTATCATATGACGTTATCACGTTAAATTATCGTCCGTAAACCGACTTAACAGAAAACCAATTTTTTTATTATTATTAAAATATACATGCAATATATTCATGAGTAATAACAAATTACTTATGAATGCATTGCATTAGTTAAGAGTTTTCAGGTTACAATCGGATTAAACACAAGTCATTAAATACTAACCTGCATCATTGATCAGAAACAGCATAAACATATATATGTGTGCATATATATGTATGTATATAATATATAACCTTTACGAGAGTGTAACTACCCGCGTGTAAAGGGAAAAAATTAAAAATAAAAATTATAATTTATACATATATGTACATTAAGGTGGTCCAGGCCCTCATAGCAATTTTTTTTTTCAAATATAGGTGTCGCCACCTCCTTGATTTGTTACACGTACCATTTCTATTATGTGTAATAAATTTCAGCCTCCTATCTTATATACAAGGGGGTGCTCATCGAATTAGAAGTTTCTGACAAAAGTTCATGATTTTAAGTAAAACACGTAATTTAAGGTTTATTAATATTGCAAGTATTTTAATCAAATACGTATACTAAGTATTTAAATGTGAACCAAATTTGGAAACAAAGCAATAATTTACATAATATTAATTCGTTGGATGTTTCAGTGGAAACGATTTTTCTATTTTGTTCAACGATGTGAAGTAAAAATTGCTTTTCTTCCTCATTCTATAACGTGTTGTTATCTTCTAATAGTTTATTTATTTATTTATTTATTTATTTATTAGCAAAAACAGCTGTTTCGATAGCTGATTGGAAGCCTGTTACTTTCTACCGCGGAGTTCGGAATCTCCACCTATCACTGTTGGAATGGAAAAAGGGATGAAGGGGAAAAAATGGGATGTCCACCGAAAACAAGATGAAACCCTACCTTGTTGGTGACGTTCTGGGTCCCACACTTCATGCACTCAAGATAACTCGCGGTGGAAAGCACGTATTTTGCGCGGATCCGGGTTTTGACTATAAGCGACGAGACCAAGTATTTGGGCTGCCAGTCCGCGCGGTGTTGAAATTGTACTGATTTCACGGTTAGGAGTCAAACTTGAACCGGTGACAATAGCAAGATGGATGTAACAGGATAGGTAGGTAAGACGTGAGGGATAGATGGGAGTAGGTACAGATTTGCCCGAACAACAGCATTACACCAATATATTGCAAAAACTTTTTTTTTTTTTTTTTACATTAACTCCACACAGGAGGCCCTGAGGAAAAAATAATTTTCCTCAGGGCCTATGTCATCTTTGAGGATGCTGTGTGGAGGGTGTTTTTGAGGAGAGGAAGGAGTGAACATGGGTCTTGAAGAGACCCATATTGTAGGAGGGAGGAAACACAGAGGCCGGCAAATCGTTCCACAGCCGAGCTGTTGAACTCAAGAACGAGTCGTAGAAACGACCCGTTCTCATGTGACTAATGTCAACCGTGTACAAATGTTGAGCGCGCGTTTGGCGTGTTTCCCGACTATGCACCGGTGCCGAGGGGATCAATGACGCTAGTTCCTCGGAGCATCTTCCATTGTAATACCGGTAGAACAAGGACAGCATTCCCACTTGGCGCCTGTGCTCTAAAGATTGCAATCCGTTAGTTAAATTAGGAGAATCTATCAAACGGACCGCCCGTTTCTGCACAGAGTCAAGAGTTTTTTTCAGGTATTTTGGGGCTCCAGACCAGAGGTGGCTGCCAAATTCAACCGTGGGGCGCACTTGCGATTTGTACAGGGCTAGCAGTTGTGTACTATTAAAGTATCAAAGTATACTATTAAAGTAGGTTGTACAAGATACATAATCATTATGTTTACAGTTAAAACATTTATTTAATAAGTGCTATTTCACGCTTAAAATCATTGCAGGAAATGTGGAAAATATCCACATTTCCTGCAAGGCAGTTAATTAACCTAGTAAGTCTTCCCAGGGGCATCACCATTGGCAAGTTAGTTCTGCACCTGCGAAGAATCAAAAGCCTTTGATGGCGACCTCGCGTGAAATTATCCGGGACATAGAATCCTATTTCAGCCAGAATATCTGGTACCGATATAAAACCATTTAGAAGCTTATATGCCATCAGCAGTAATGCGACATCTCTTCTGGAACTAAGGCTGCAGATACCCAGCATTCCCGAGATAAATGCTGTTGGAAACAGCCATGGGTAAAAACCGAACTCTCTCATATAGAGGTATCGTAAATTTTTTTTTTGTATTTTCTCAACCATTAGTAATGTCCTCAGGTCCCCATATCTGAGATCCACTCTCGAGAATGCTACGCACTAAGCTGAAGTAAAGCAGCCTTATTACTGTAAGGTTGGTCAAATCCTTAGAATTGTGTATGACAAAACCCAGCATCTTTGTCGCTGATTTACAGATCTTAACACCTCTCTTTAACACCTCTCTCCACTGTATCATTAACAACACGCAAATTTTTGAGGCAGCTTTTGCCTTGAAGGTAATTAACATTGTCATTCCAACTCTCAGGAGATAATCGCAAGAAAGAGTCCTTGATATCGAGAACTAAGAGCATTTTCAACGTTATTTGTGTTGCAAAAGCTTCTAATGTAACCTCTGCAAGCTAAGCAGAATCACCTCGTACCGAACGATTACCGCCAACAGAACTTATTTTTTGAACAATGGCTTATTTCTCAGCATCAGACAGCTTGTCAGAAAGTAAGGCAAATACAACTAGTTCATCTGACGAATATCATAAGTGACGCTCTAAGATACCCCTAGCTGCTATACTGATTTCGGAATCAATGGCTTCGTACAATTTTAAGCTTTTCCAAAATAGTAAGTCATTTACTAGCTTTATTAGCTCTTCGTAATCATCACGAACTTGATTCCCCCCAGATAGAGCGGTTGTAAGACTTTTAAGAGTATTTTCAGCAAACTGTTCTGCGTTCTTATTGAGATCAAGACAATCGTAGAGCTTCTTCGATAATGTTTCCCAAATATCGCTGAATCTTTTGAAAAGTGGGATTTGAGGAGAGCTTGATGGCCCAAAACACAGAATAAATATTTTTGAAAGCATTATTTGAAATACGCGATGACGACAAGCAAGCCACAAAAGATCACGTCCTGTCTTTTCTTCTAAATGAGTGCAAGCTCCTTTTTTGGCAACGATGTTAGAAGCAGTAGTGTCAAAACTCATAGCCCGGACTTTATTTGTGACATTCCACTGTTGCATTGTGTCAAAAACAGAATCAGATATTTGTTCCCCCGTTCCCGCAGTAAGTTTAGGTACTCCTAATAGTTTTTCACAACCATTACCGTCTTCTGCAATTTTTATCAAATTCAAAGCGCTTGCCTGGGCTATATAAAAAAGTTTGTCTCGTTCTTTTGTAAACAAATACTCTCTTTTTCTTTGTGCTTCAGAAATTTTTCCTCTAATTTTCTTCAATAGCAGCCAGTTCTTATGAAACTGAATCAGTTTTTCCATTGCAATTATTTTGTTGTCTGGTCGGAATACTAGATTTACTCCATACTTCTATACATTCTTGAATAAGTGCATGCGCGGAATCTTTCACATTTTTGGATTTATTTAGTATGTGGTGATAACGAAGTAAAACTTGCCCAAGAGTAGGAAGTTGGTTAAGCCTCATCAATGGCTCAATATCTCGAACCCAAGTAGACAAATTTCCTATTTTTTTTTCGATTAGATTAACACATTTTATTACACTGATTCACTTCACAGTCTACTAAATAAGTATCGAAACTGTTTAAATTTGTCTATAAAACTGTTCATTGGTTTATTTAAATATATATATTTAAAAGTTTAACACGCGAAACTGTCATGTAACAAAAAGTAAAAATTAAGCATTTTACAAAAAAAAATCAAAAACAACACTCGATTGAGCACCCATTTCTGCTTGTGTTATCTCGCTGAAATTTTACTATGTTATTACAACGAATGCATGTAACAAATTCACGGGGTGGCCAAATGAAAAATATAAAAAAAATTTTTGGACCACCTTAATTTACATACATAAATCAAACATAAAAAAAAATATAAAACAAAAATATTACAAAATTGTTGTAAGTGTTGTTAATTAATTGTTAATGTGATTCTAAGTAGCTAAATTATTTAAGATATTATTGTTTAATTTATTTTTGTATTTATTGTAGTTAGGTTCTAATCTCAGCTCTATTGCTAGTTGATTAAACCACACCACTCCATTGTACGTGTTGTAAAAAACTGGTATGGATTAATGTACATAAGCGACCCACTGTGTTTTGCCTATTGTTCTCTACGCGTACCATGGCGTGGTGCGACTACTTAGAACGATCTTTGTGTATTTAAAGGCGGAACTCCTGCGCCAGAATACACATGAAAACTAGCTTGAACCCCACTATAAACGTTCTTTGTTTTCCGTCTCCTGCGTTTTTTTAAACATGGTTTGAAAGATTGGTGTGAACAGGTGTGAAGTTCGCGCGGTCACACACTTTGCTAGTGGCCTGTCCACGAGTCCACGCGTACGCAACTGACTTGACGTTTGACGTTTAGCGTTTAAATAAATGTTAAAATATGTTCCGATGAAGAAGAGATGCTACATCAGGGAGAAAACAGAGATATTTTAATAGATGTTTATTTACCAGGAAAGATTTCCGACTAATATCAATTATTATGACCTAAAGTCAGTATTTGAATTTCGAATGCGTAATTAATTACGCATTCGAAATTCAAACGTCAAAAGTCGAGTTCTGTTAAGAAATTTAGCGATGATATTGTAAACGAAATATAAAGGAGAACACGCAGATTTCAACTTAGACCTAACCTACCTAACTAGATTTTTATTAGGTATTTATTTATCAGGGAAAGAATAGAATACCTATTTTAATTGGTCATTTCTTCCGTGTCTCTGAAACCCATTTATAAATTAATAGACTTTATTTACAAGTGAGATCACGAAAGATATAATCATCATTACGACAGTATTTATTTGGAATTTAAAGTCATAATTAGGTATTAGGCTCGCGCGGTTGACATAACCCCAAACGTCATTCGATTTACCTCCGGTACCAACCAACCGCTTCGTACGGCTCCTGTAAAAATATGAACTTATTTCCCCCCCGCCGGCCCCGCCTGCCTTCCCGCTCCCGCTTCACCCACTTCAAAAATAATATTAATATTAATATTGTTAATATTCGTTATTAGGTTATAATTTTATTATCAAATATATTTATTATATTGTATTTAGGTATCATAATATTTTAAACTAGTGATTATTAAGCTTGCTCATTGCGCATAACCTCAAAAACTTGTTCGGTTTGATTCTCCATACATGACCGCATCGCGCGGCTCTTGTAAAAATATGAACACATTTCCCCCCGCCAGCCTTCCCCCTTCGCCCGGGAGATGAATGTTTTCCGTCGGCTGTGGTAAAGCTTGAACACAGGGTTTTTGAACACGAAGTGTTCAAATTTTCAATGTTTTGGGTGCTGTTCAAGCTAGTGTTCATGTGTATTGTGTCGCAGGATACGGGCCTTAAAGCAGCGTATTTTTTATGTATGTATTTTTTAGAAGTGGGAATTGAAAGTCTTGAAAAAGTTGAAAAATAAGTTGTTCTAAAAGTAAAACAACTTTATAAGATTTTTCCTACTCCAATATAAAACATGTTTCCCTTTAAAAATCAATCAAAATCCCATATCATCATAAATATAATAACAATTTGACAACAATAAAATTGGGTCATTAATAATTAATATTACTTGTAAAGTATTCCCCGAACAATATTGAAGTAGCTACAAACCCGAGGGATTTAAGCCTTCTGGGATAACAAAAATAATTAGAAATTCGACAATCAAAGACGACTTAGTAATAAATGTAATTAATATGATTGATTAAAATCCTTGTAGACCACCCCTCTCCCCCTTCCCTTATGTTATGTACATAAACACTAGGTTAAGAATAATTTGTACCAGTCTGAAGATAGCTTTAACGAGCTTAAAACGGTTACGGTTAAATAAGTTTAAGTGGAAAAAAGTTTTATATTTGTTTTATTATAATATAGGTTGCGGCAGCATAACTTCCCTTTTTCAAAACTTAATAAAACTCATTGTATGAATCAAAAATTTTCATTTGTTTTTTATAATGAGGGCACATACCTAATATTTTGTTTAACTTAGTTTTTGAAGATCAAATCAGGTAGGTGACGTCCCCCATTTCCATACACTGAGTAAACCGATTTCTGGCGTTTGTCATGTGACTCTTGCCAGCATATCAGGCGTTATCCTTGCAATTTCTTCCTGAATGTTGGTCTTCAAATCTTGCAGGGTCCGGGACGGTTTATATAAACACGGGATTTAAAAAAAAACTATATAAAACAATCACAAATCGGGAGAGCAGGCCGGCCACACCAAATCGCTTATTGAGATGAGGCGCTCTGGGAACAAAACATGATCACAGAACATTCGTTCAAAAAGTAGGCCTCAACGGCAAATGGGCGCTCCTCACTGTCCAATGCATGATGGCGACTAAACTGTATCGGGACAAAACTTTATAGTTCCGCCTCTTGAAAGAGATCACTAGCGCTCCGCTACGACATCAACCGACTGAATGGCGCCCATTTTAAAAAAAGGAAGTTTAATTTGTGTGTTTTAATTTGTAATTTAAATTTTTTGAACATTCCTGAAGTAGGAATGGTTGGGATCTAACGAAGAGAAATTTTTTAAAGGTTTGTTTAGTTTTTCTACTATTTTTCTATGGCTGGCAATATTGGCCTATAATTTTGTATAATACCTGTATGTTTGCCACCTTTGTAAATTGGTCTAGTGATGCTGGTTTTAAGTTTATCTGGTGTAACTGCTTGGGCTAAAATTGTATTATATTAAAAAACCACATAAATTAAAGATCACTTAAATTTTACATTTATTAAAAAAACACATCAATTTGTTGTTGAACTACTTAATTTCATTTTTTATTTAATAAACGCATAAATTTATTGTAGACCTCTTTAATTTTATTTTCATTTATATTTTATTTTACATATTCTTGTAAGAGGCCTTTAATTTTATTTTTATTCCAAAACATTTTCAATTTGGGAGGCGGGAATGGGTACCGCCGCCCCGGGAACCTTTATTGGATAACCAACACCTCTGCCATAGGTCACCCCAAGTGGTTTGCTACGTTTGGTGATTTAGCGGGGGTGCCCGGGTTCATGGAGTGAGGTTTGTCTAGGTCTTTGAGGCGGATGACAAGACAAACTGAACCCCAGATTTATATCCACTCCCAAGCCAACGTAATATATCATTGAAGAAGAAGATAACACTTTAAATCTAATCACGGTTAGACGAGAGGTCTGGGTTCGAGTCCCAGTTGCGACCATTGTGTTTTTCTATTTTTCTGTGTCTTGTTTTCTTTCATATTTGCATTTAGATTATAAGTGTTATCTTCTTCAATGATATATCACGTTTATGGGAATAACCTTAAAAAATTATAAAAAAGAGAGTTTTTCTTATAAAAAAAAAATTAATAAACCAAATACTCAGAGGAGGAGGAAGAGCAACAAATCTTTACAAGTGCGGTAAAATCAAGACTGTTGGTTGTCTACACAAGGTATAACGTTCACCAAGGAATCCTCTGGAAAAGAGAAGAAGGAAAGATTGACCGGCTGTTCGTCCCTCGAAATACCACCAACTCATACACCACAAATCATCCGGGAGCAGCAGAAACAACGAGAGCAATATTAGCACACTACTTCTGGCCAGGAATTAACGAAGAGATCCGCAGACTGGTACGCCAGTGCATGACATGTGCCACATCAAAACGTGGTCCAAATAGACCCGCGGCTCCCCAAGGAGGCACAGAACCAAATAAACCATTTGAAGTGGTCGCCGCCGACATCATGGTACCGTACCCAAGAACCCTGTATGGAAAAAAAAATCTTGTGGTAAAAGACTTATTCACGAGATTAGTAGAAGCATTTACTATTAAGTCTAGTATAGCAAAGACCACAATCCACCAGTTTGAAACGAAAGTGTTTCCAAGTTACGGCTATCCGAAACGCATTCTCACGGATAACGGGCGACAGTTCAACCACCGCCAATGGTTAGCTGCAATAGAAAGATGGCAATGTAATCACTGGACAACAGCTATATACCACCCACGCTCAAACCCCACGGAAAAGAGAAACCAGGAAATCAAAAAAGGCTTGAGAATTCTCCTCAGAGATTCGCCTTACATCGAATGGGACGACAAACTGCCGGAAGTAATAATGACGACCCGCAATGGAAATAACAAAGCAACAGGCGTATCACCCAGTCGAGCACTACTGGGATACGATATACCGCGACCAGGAGATTGGCAAGCTTTCCCAGAAAACGCAAAAGAGGCAATCGTCATACCCCATCAGCGAGAACCAGCAGATGAGGAAATAAGAAGGAATCAATCAGCGTACCAAGAGAGGTACGCACCAGCGGTAGAAGCGGTAGAAGCCTTGCTTAAATACCAACAAGAAGAAGAGGTGTTAGTAAAACATCAATTATCTGGATCTCCAGATGGAAATTTCTCAGGGTTTGCTCCTAAATGGAGTGCACCTCACAAAATCCCCATGAAAAGTGGAAGAGGAAATGTACACTGGGTAGACAAAAGAGGTAAGCCCACTAAAATCCACACAGATGAAATTAGAAGGGCACCCACAATCCAAAAAGCCCGGGTGAAGGATCAAGATAACGAGGTTTTGACTCAAGAAAAACGGGTGGATTGATACGAGCATGAAGAATGAATTCATCGAGCGCGAAGAATGAATTCTTCACGCTCGATGAAGAATGACCTAAAACCCCGTCACTGGAAAAACGCCGACGGCACTCGTCACGGCTCGAGCCGAGCTACGCATTGTATTTTGTAGCTTGCAAACTTTGTTACAGGTACTTAACAGGTTCCTTCGTCCGGTGGTTACACGAATCCATTTTTTTAAAAATAACTAAATGCACCAGAATTCGAATTGAATTATTTTGTTTGATTTTCTTTTTTTTGACACATAGCAGCTTGGGAGCGTAATGTGAGACTGCATAAACTTTAACTAATATTTTGTGTAACTTGTAAAATTAACTATCGCACCGAGAGAATTGTATTTTGTTATTGAGCCCACGTTGATACCCGACCCTATCAATAGATTGAGTTTTTTTTTGTGGGAACGTGACTGTAGTTGATCGCACTAATAAGATATAACTCTGTTGTGTCTGTGACTATCAGAATTTTAAGATTTCAGAATTTTAAACATAGATCTATCTACATGTCTTACTACAATGCTTAATGCCAACTATTCTGCCTACCGAGATATTGCAGCGCTACGGAAATGTTCCTGGAGGGTCGAGTGCACTCTTTCATCCTCCATAAACGGCTACTTTCATAGATTTTTTTTCACTTCATTTCTATTTTTATTCTTAGTATTTATTGTAATTTTGTACCCTGCAAACATTCTGAAACTATTATTATTATTATATGTTAATATTTTTTTCCAAAAGGCATGATGTTGCAAAGATTTCGGGACTGGCGGTTTGTGGGTGCTGTTTCAATTACACTTTTAATTGTGATAACGACTTTTGCACCGAAAACAAAAAATCGTTCTGTTCATCTAGGATACAAGTATGCAAATGTTAACACAGATGATTATGAAATTGAAGTCAATAAAGAAGTAACTATTAACATAGAAGACGAAACTCTTGATATAGAAGAAGATAAAGCTCTTATAGAAGTTAAAACAAAGCTATTAACTAGCGAAACAGCTAAGGCAATCCTCACAGTAATAGGGAAATTGGATATGGTACAATCGGTAACCAACCAAGTCAAGCAAATAGTTAGTCTAACTGAACGATTGGAATATGAAGATAACTTTGCAACAGAAAATGAGGATGAATTGTCTCATTTAGATGAAACTGTGCTTCTGCCATCAACTCTTAAAAAACTCAGAGAAAAGCTGCAATGCCACGATAGAAGTTTTGAGAGCAAGGTTACCCAACGAGGTGATTTTTGGGTTTATATTAATTACATTCGTGCAGAGCATGGGCCCATAGCTTGTCACGAAAAACTCACACTGACTTCTCATTCCGATTTTACATTTTTGGACAATTTGGGTCCATCGATCAGAAGGTTTGTTTGTTCTTGAAATAGTTCCATATAATATCTTTATATATAAAATGAATGCTTCTTTGTTTGTCCCGTACGCGTTCCTCCACCATTAATCCGATTGCAATGAAACTTGGTGAGTTTTTATGCTCACGCCCGTGAAGTTTCAGGCTTTCATTATACATAAATGGTGAGCTCTGTCCAAATATAATGGTGAAATTTGTATAAAAATGTGCGTATTTCATGGTAGAAAGGGAAGGGGGACGTAGGAGGTGGGAATCGCGGGAGGTGTGACGTGGGAGGGGGACTGCCCTGGGTGACGGCTGACGTGGGAGGGGTGGAAGGCGGGGAAGGCAGGAAGGGAACGCGGGAGGGAAATGGGAACGCATGGGGAAGGACACGAAGGGGAAAGGCAACGGACGGTGACGAAGCTTTGTGTATGGTTGTTTTAAGGAAGTGATGGAGCGGACCTAAATCTTAAATACACCTATTTTGTGGGAGAAAGGGAGTGGCCACATACCCTTTAATATGATCACGAAAAGATCTAAGTTTCTTCGTTGCGTCAACCACCAAATAATTTAAAAAAAACTTTTGCTTCTAGTTGGAACGGCCCCATGTCGTTCGCAATACACGCTCCTGGAGATGATTTGTATCCCGCTTTAGACTCGCTACGATATGTGAGAGATTGCTCAGAATCAAGTCTCCTCATTAAACAATGGGTCAGCTTCCATATATTCTTCCACAAAAATCATATGCCTAAAATGGTAAGTCACACATTATTATGTAACCATTTTATTATCTTTCGTGTTTCTGTAAAAAATTAGGAGTTTCACTGCCAATATAACATAATTTTTTCTGTGAATCATCGCTTTTGCTTTGAATCCATAGAACAAACAAAGCATTGCTACCTGGCATATTAAGATTATTCATTCGCCAATAAAGTCCGATAAATTTATCAAAATCATTACCGATTATGTGCAGAAGTACAGAATTTTACTTTTACTTTGAATTTTAATTATATTTTCACTTTTTTGTGCTCCCTTTTTACAGATAATTTTATTTTAGTAATCGTTCTTCATCACTTACATTCATTTTTACGTGTGGCATCACCGCCAATATCTCGGCACCGCTCCGAGAATGACCGTGCAGATTATTCCGTTCCTAGCACTCGATTCAACCGCCCGTTCGCGTTTTGTACCTCTCTACCCGTTTCATACGTGAACACTAATTGTGTAAATTATTAAAATCTTAAATAAATGTTAAATCACTCAAATAAGAGTACAGTGTTATCAATCATCATCCAGTATAATCTTTGAACACAGGATCGCGGCCTGAAAGTACCGTGACCCCCAGGAGCCTGACTATTCCTCATGGTTAAGTATTAATATACACTCGTCTGATGAGAAGACGGAGCACAGGTCAAACATCCTTCACCAGCTCCTCAGCCTCTGGAACCAATTCTTTCAACATTGGTAATCCCGACGCTCAAAAACTACTTTCAACAGTAGTAATTATAGATCTATATTATACCATTTATGTGGTTCACCTTTCGGAGAGATAATTTTTTTCTCATAGGATTTTTCTTCTATTTTGTTCTTACGTGGAGGCCGGTAGTACCTTAAAGCCGAAAAGTTGGCAAAAAAACTATCGCTCGAAGGGATGCAGTATCTACGTTTTCAAATCTCTCCTTTATAATTAATCTTGTTTGATATTTTAGGTTCCTCACATTGATGATTTGCTGACTACTCCTTACAACTGTTTGTTTCCCGAGCCCTATATCGTGAACGCCAGTACAACATACGCTGCCCTGGAGTCAGTCTTCTACCCTGTGAATGTTGGGAGGAACATCGCGAGGGCTGCGGCCCTTACACACTTCATATTTCCATTAGACATAGAGCTATATCCAAGTCCTCACCTGGCAGCAAGGTTCCTTAATATGATAGCGAGAGCGCCACCAGAATTAGCAGGAACTAATCCCAGGGTCTTTCCTCTTGCAATTTTTGAAGTTCAAAAAGACCAGCAGGTAAGATCAGAAAATCATGCAACCACCATCCAAAAGAGGAACGTTATTTGAAAGTGACTGACGTGTGATAAAATCTAACTATTCCACATCCCGCCATCAAATCTAACTCCACACAACATTAATTACTCAGAAGGACGTGCACAAAATACAATAATATCTTTTCAGACGATGATATTTTCCATTTGTCCTCCATTTACTAGCTACTTCTTTTTCAAATGACAACAGACCCCCATTTTCCGTGCATACATTGTTAGTCGTCAGCATGCGAGTGCGTACATGGTGTTAGATATTTGTAAAACTTGAATCACTTTTGATGACAGCTATTGGTGTCTTCTGAAAGTAAATAAAGGTTTTAGTTTGATGAAGGAATTAATTTAGAGAGATGGTAATCCGAGTAGCTCGGAACGTGGGAAGGCGGAAGGCGGGGAAGGTGGAAGGGAACGTGGTAGGGGTACGGGGCCGGGTACCATGACGCTTGGAAATGAACACGTGGGGGAGGGGTTGAGAACGAGGGAGGGGCAGAGAGAGGAATTGCAAAGGAGACACAGTGACAAACAAACATAGAGACAAACATCTGTCCGTGTGAAAAGCAAGAATTTGCCAAATTCACCTTTGCTATCCCCTACCCCCGGTTTGTGGTATTGGGTATTGCGAAAGCACTTCAATAAACAGAATTGAACCACAAACACATTTTTCCTTTAAGTGGCATGGCAACGCATGCCGGGAACTCGCTAGATTTTTAAAATATAAAATATGTATAATTGTATTGTTTGTTTCCCCAAAACAAAATAAAAATTTCGTAGTCTGGTTGAACGAGCATCTTAAATAATATGAACGAATATTTGTGATCCCTGCAGGTCCCTCAGAAGAAAAACGACTTATTGGCTATGCTGAAGACGGGCGAGGCCATAGCCTTTCAAAAATACGTGTGCGCCCTATGTCACGATCTGCCCAAAGCCACGGAATGGAAGAACCAGAACGATACGGGACGTAAGTAAAACAAAAAAAACAACATAACAAAACTATAAAAAGTATAAAATTAAATAAACCTAAAAATTAAGTAGTTTTTCAAGTATCCAATAACTATACATACACTTACAATTTATATATGTGTGTACATATATATATGTGTATGTGAATGTGTATGCGGATGTATACGTATGTATATATATATTCATATGCATGTGTGCAGGTACATGTATTTATATGGATGTGTATGTATGTATGTGTATGTTTATATATATATAATTTTTTTTTATATTCCTCTAATATATTTAAATACTTTTTTTTTCTCTTCTATATAACCAATGTACAATAACTGTTAAAATTTGAAAAAAAATACATATAAAACTTTATATTACAACACATAAATACTTGTCACACATAAACATAAATAAACACGTAAACACCTCAGCACAGGTTCTCCTAGTGAGGTGTTCACGAAACATACAACAATACCTATCCACAGTTTCACCTTCACAAACCTACCTTACACCCAACATAATAAAATTATAAAGGTAAATACTGTAATGTATAGAAATAAATAAAATAAAAATAAAATAAACATTAACCTTTCCCGAGCTGACGACAATACCAGCGAGCAATGTGACAATAATAATTTATGTCAGTCTATTTAGATACGCGCCATCTATGTTGGTTGTATTATATTGAATTCACCTATGTGATATTGAGATACAGTGTATTCATGCATTTTCCTACCTCTGTGAAGCAGGCAATTACTTCCGACGTGAGCGTTAGTGAAAGCCAAGATATGTCACTCCTAGTCAAATCATATTAAAATAATTCACATAACTGAATTATTGTCTTATCTAAGATTTGATTCTGGCACGTATTAGTAATTTGCAAATTTATATTCATTGTTTGAACTTCCTTCCTGTGATACACATGTTGACATTGTGCACTTACCGCCTTGGCAAAGAATCATTAGTTTGAATGAAAACTAGTGTCGTTTTGTGCTGGACTTCGGGCAAGAGCTGCATTCTCTGAGTGAGTATTGTTATGTATTCACTTAGGATTTTGGAATTGCTGTGTAAACTGTTTTTGTGTCACATAGGGAAGAATTCAACCTTCCTTAATTTACATAGGGTAATGTTCCATCGTGTCTGGGGCTATTTACACGCCCCGACACTATTGTTAATTGCTGTGTGTTACCTTGTTTCCTCAGTTCTTTATCACATCGACCGACATAGGGATGTGCATGAATTTTCTTGTTTTCTTTAGTGCTTGTGCAGTGATAACCGCTAGTGGTGTCCCTCAGGACCGTGAGATAGACCAAGACGAAGGATTTATCATCCCAGCCGAACAACGTTGGATCAGTCGGATCCTGTCCAATTCCACCTTACTATCCCGTATTTGTGTCAACATCAAAGTCCACAAAAGAAATTTAAATACAATCCGCACTTTGAATCGCAGTAAATCTAGATTACATTATTTATTTGCAATTAAAGGCCTTGAGGGAAATTATTTTCCTATGGGCCTTCTGTGTGGAACTAAGAGATGTGTTTTTTAATTTCATGTGGTCGGACTCTTGAAGGACTGTTGCGCCTATGGCGACACGCGACGGTGAGGATCGTGACTTTTCATCAATGTTTATTTTGTTATTATAGAGTTGGGTGTGTTTACCGTCGGTAAAAGGACTGGTCCCTACGCTTTTTGGGAACCCTTCTTCATAGGAACCCTGGCCGAACCCGTGTTTGACGAGAGACTCACTTGGCAAGGCAAGAGCGACAAGATGCCTCAGGTAACTTTAACACTATTTTGTTATTTCATCCGTCTTTAATCTGCCTTGCATGTCTTCAATCTTTCTTTAATACGTCTTTCATTTGTCTTTCATCTGCCTTTTACATGTTTAGGATTTTTCTTCAATATGTCTTTCACTGTGCTTCGTCTGCCGTTTGCATGTATTTAATCTTTATTGAATATGTTTTTCATCTGTCTCGTTCATCATCATGCTTTTCCTCTGCTGTTCTTTGCCTCACTGCCATACATCAAGGTTGTTATGAGCACTCCATTGTGCACTGCTATTGCTGATAAAGATGTCCCAAACGTGAATGAATTGTTGTTGCAGAACTACATAATGTGCGTGCAGGATTACGATTTCATGGTGCTGAACAACGCGTTCCTCGTGCACCGGCCCGGGGTGAAGGTGTACAAGCCTGAACGCGTCAGAGACGCAGCGACCGCCAAGACAAACGCCCTCATCCGGGAAACCATCGTCCCCGAATACAATATCATCTACGGCACTAGAAAAGGCTGCAAACTCTGAACACTTCCAATAATCAATCGTACTGGACCTTGCAAACATTGTTCTAATCCTGAAGCAATGATGGCTGTATAAAATTATATTCTAAGGTCTCAAATTTAATACGCCTCTGTTGTATGGGCCCCACACCAAAAAAAAACTTTGAGCTGTCTTGAAGATCTGCTCGCCGAAATGCGCTACCAAAGTCTCCAGTGGAGGAGCTTATCATTCACTTCGTTATGTATTATTCTATATTATGCACTTCGTTGTGTGTTATTCCGTATCATGCACTTCATTATGTATTATTATATATATCATGCGTTTTGTTATGCTGCAGGTCTCTAGGTACCGCGAGTTTCCGAACACCGTGCAAATGATTATATTTCCAGTTACTGCTAACAATAATGATTATTATCAGAAGCCTATTAAGGGGTTTTCCGCAATTGGAATTTTCAAAAAATCGATTTTTTCTTGCATTTCCGGAATGTATATTTAACTGAAAATATTGTCTGAAAATTTCAAATCGATCGGATAAGTATTTTCCGAGATAAACGCATATTAGTAAAGACCTCGTGGACTGTTAGAAAGTAGGCGGAGTGCAGACCGGAGTAGCAGCTGCTCTTTTCTTTCTTTGTATTCCTAGGTATGTATGACCTTATGAAGGATTAATTTTACACCTGAAGACTAAATCGAGTTTTTACTTGTACGAAATAAGTAAACATCATTTTAAATATCTATATGTTAACATCTTCCGAAACTTTAAACGCATATTTCTGAAAACTATGTTTTCCAAGACGGTGACCAAGATTTCTAAAAAATGGCTCAACCGATCGGTTTAAAATTTTAACACGACCTTCTCAGATATATTCCTCAGGTATTAATCGAAGGATGAAGTTTTCGAATAATTATTTCTATTTTTTTTTTTTTAATTTTTCGTGACAATTTTGGACGAAAATTCGATTTCTTTTACGAAGCCGCCATTTTGTCAAAAATCTAAATTTCGATTATTGCTTCTATCAATACCTAGTTTTATCTATTCACTAAAGGAATCTTTTTGGTTTTTTTACTTCAAATGAACTGTACCGACGAAAACGTGGTCACCGCCGAACACCTTTTTTTGGAAGACCTTCAGGAGATCGTCTGCAGGAGCACACCAGATCAATAATTTTTCAAATCATTAGTGCCATTATAATCTTAGATGTTGCCACTAAATGTATCAATACTTTTGGTTTTTGTAAAATAAAACACCTTTTCACAAAAAAAATATAAAAAACGTATTTTTTCGGCCTTCCTTTAAGGCGTATAACCCCTTAAAATATTGTACTGAAATCTATTTAAATTTGCAAATTTGTCCAAGTTAAATCGAGACTTGTCACACTGTGCAATATTTAACAGCCGAGTGTTAGTCGACGCCTTTGTGTTCGTTCGTAGCCACGCCCGTAGTGGCGGCAGCTCCTCCCGAATCTGAATTTTTATTTGAGTAGGTACCATACCATTTTAAGAAAATGAAGATAATGTCAATAGTTGGTCGAAGTAATAGTTAAAAATGACAGAATCGGATAGGGACACATTCGATCAGTGGTCAGAGCTGCGGCCCGGAAAGCTGAAGGTCGTGGTGATCTGAACTGTGATCCTGTGACCTAGTCACCGGGACAAAGTAACCCCGACACTCGATGACGTCATATGCAATATATAGCCGCGTGATACTATTATTCACAACCGTATTAATAAGTATTTCCGTCAATCTTTCCATGTCCGGAGAGCTTTTCAAATTCACAAATACGTAGTAGGTAATTACACCTGCCAGGGGCACGTCCTTATGCGATCTGCTAATGTAAGTGGCGCCATCCTTTGACGAATTCTTGAATTCTGAACCGAATTACAACGGTACCCATGTTTGAAATTTCACGTACCCAGATGTTATCACAGATGTTTCAGATGTCACAGATGTACCCGAAGTCGGGTTCTTAAATTTCGACCGCGCAGACGCAAGGCTATTAATACTATGTGATGATGATGATGACGATATCGACATGTTTGTTCAATGTAGCTGCCTTCAAAAGGCAAGATCTATTAATTCTAGTATAGTTTCTTTTTACATTAGCTCCATAAGAGGAAAATAATTTCCTTCAGGACCCAGGACGCTATGTGGAAGGTCTTTTTATGGAAAGGAAGGAGGGGAAGTTCTGGGAAGGAAAAGGTATGAGGGATGGTTAGGAATCTGGAGGTTAGTGTATCCAGGAGTGACGGACGTATAAATTCTCCAACTGCGATGCAAAAGGCGATGTGTTAAGAAGTTCTGCTGAAAACGTCAAAAGGTCCTTCAACTAGCCTTTCTGGATCCGGCCCGCCACGCAGTAGTTTGGCAGATGAACCCAGGCACCCTTGCTAAGACTCCAAACGTAGCGAACCAATTGGGGTGACTTATAGCAGAGATGTTGTATAAAACAATAAATGGTTCCAATGATAGTTGACGCACTTTTTTATTTATGTAATTCTCATTTAAAACACATTAAAATGAACAATACCGTAATGTTTTCGAAATAATAAATTGAAATTCTGAAGACGACATAAGTCCTGAGGGAGATTATTTTCCACAGGACCTCCTGTGTGGAGTAGAGGAAACCGGGCGGCGTTTTGTCCATACAAACGTATTCCCCAATTTCCTCTCTGGATTTTAACTCTATTGCAAATATTTTTTAATATAATATTATAGATATCGTCCACCAGCATGTGTCGGTAGATTATAGTTATAGTTGTAGTTATAAGATATAGTAAGTTTTAAGCAAGTTACTTCTTATAGGAGTTAGGACACTTCAAAAATCGTTAAAATTACCTAGTTTGAACGCCATCAACAGACGTTCAGTATACAAACTAGACAATGTATTTAAAAAGAAGCAAAAAAAAATACAGACGTAGAGCACTTTCTTCTAATGCAGTTATTAAAAAAATTAAAATCGGTCCAGTTTTGGAAGAGATATTATATATATATAAGAGATATATAGAAATTGGGGAATACAAAATCTCTATTTTGATGATTTTATTTAGGTATTTTCATCCTGAGGTGCAATAGGAACTCCAGTGAAAAATATTATGGCTTTAAAAAAATATGTTCATATAGACCAATAAACGCTGATTCTGAATATATAAGTTTTATGAAATAATATTTTACGTAGAGTTTTAAAAAAAATATTAAAAAGTCCATTTTAAAACAGTTCATTAAAACACCCTGTCAAGTTGGTATTATTGAATTTGTGGGGCGTGACGTCACCGCTTCCATAAAACGCTCCAATGCTGAAATTCAAAATGGCGGCGGTCGAACAGCTGATTCCAGTTCCCTACGAAATTCATGCTTCGGTTTCCTTAATATTGATTTCGATTCGTAAAGCTAAAAAAATAACAATTTCAAACAATTTTTATACCAATCTCCCGTAATAATATTGAAAAATATAATAATATAATAAATAAATAATTACACCTAAATAACGTTTTACTTTTTGAATAGTTTCATCACTTCTTCCATACAAAATGACAACATCTGTTGAAAATAACTAAAACTTTTGGCCGGATGACGTCACAGGGCCAGATGACGTCACGGTGGTTTTCGGGGGATCTTGAAAAATTAAAACTTTGACATTTATTTTAACTATTAAAACTAACTATAAAAATAAAAATAAATATGCAGTTATTTAAGTTAGAAGGTCATTATTCATAAAAAAATAATTAAAAAAATGGACTGGAGTTCTCTATTGTCCCTTTTGCTCAGTATTCGGGGGGAGTAATAGCAACAAGTTGGTAAAATACCTATTGTTTATTGTCGGCGACCGGGTTCATCTTAAAGTTAAAAAAAGTCGAGCTGCGAGCGCAAGATGCTAATCTTCTGTCCATTAATAGAAGATTCCCAGGAAATGAAGATATCTAAGTAGATAGATGATACATGGAGGATGCTGCAAATCAACTATCGTTTGTCTCCCCAGGGTCATCCAGTGCGGCTATCGGCTTGACTACGGACAGAAAGGTCACAGAATGGTATTTGGGAGATTCCGCGCAGTTCTGACTGTATTTTGAATAACTAACAACGATAACCTTTACCTTTATAAAAATAGCCGGAATTTCGGCAACAAGGTAAAATTCTTCCGGAGCCAATAAAAAAAGACTTTATTTAAAATACCCTACGTCGAAATTCTGCTAATGGAATGCGTCATCGGTAAAATTTTCATGAGCGCTTTTATGATTCACAATTACGGTACCGTGACGGCACAAAAAAAGCATTAAAAGTACGTTATTTCTCCTAATAATGCAGCAGCTCTTTCTCACACAAATAATGACGAGACAAAAGATAAGACATCCATCCATACTAATATTATAAATGCGAAACTGCTCGAGTTTGTTTATGATGCTTTCACGCATTAACCAATAAAAAGACTTTAAAAATTCATTCACTAATCGAAAGTTAAATTATATGCGAAGACTATAGTCTGTATATGATGGCAAGCTCTGGCGTTATGAAATTATAAATATTAATATATTATATTTGTTATATGTTTTCTGTCGCTAACAAAAACGAGTTTTTGCTAACGTCAGAAAAAAATCGTTTCCATGGAAACGATGTTGATATATTTGTGGACTCGAAGCTGGTAGGTACTCAGCCCCCTGGTCAGCTACTGCCCCAAAAAATTCAAATATTAGAATATGTTTTGTTTTTTTGGACAAGCTTCTGTTTTGGAATTCTTCTTCTTCTTTCGTATGGTGGGGGGGTCAGAGGGGGACATCTAAGTCTGCGAGCCAGTCTAGGGCCCCAGGCGTTGCCCTGTGGACCTCATCAATCCCGCCGGGGAATGAATGGAGCAGGCATTCGTTGACCACATGTTCAGTGGTCTGCACTTCACCGCATTCACACATCTCCGACTCTTTAAGGCCCCATTTATACATCATATGGGCACAACGGCTATGGGAGCACCTTATTCTATTGATGGCGGACCAGAGTTTGCGAGGCAATGAGAACCCAGGCTGTCTCTCAGTGGGGTCTTTTACGAGATGAGCATTTTTCACCTTGGCCGATTGCCACTCAAGCTTCCACCTATCTTCTGGGGTGAGAGGTGAATGGAGGAGTCTTTCTCCTTCTGTCCAGAAGGGTTTTTGGGACTCTAAGCGGCATGCCGGGTGAGAGACGACATCATCGTGCAAAGGTATTGCGCTTTTTTGCAGCGCCTTCTTGTACTCCCTTAGTGTTGCAATCTCTCGCCTGATATTTGGCGGGGTTATATTTGCAAGTACGGGGAGCCAAGGCAGAGGCGTAGATTTTAAAGTTCCGCTGTTTTGGAATAAATGTCAGATAAGAGTTCCTACATTAAAAATATGTGGGTAAGGGAATGAATGTATGGAATGCGGGAGGGAGTGGGGGTGGGGAGGAGAGGGGATAATTGATAAGTTCAATCGCTACAGTAATTTCCCGTAATACCATGCGAGCGAAGCCGCGGGGAAAAGCTAGTACAATATAAGTGTGTCTGTTTCCTTCAAAGTACTACTTTTTTCCTTTGGGGGAAATAGATATACCTATCTTATTAAGGCTCAGCTACGGCGACAGGAATTGCGTTTCATATGTTTTGTTTATACCTGTGAGGGAGATTTATTTATTGTTTGAAACATTAACAGATGTTAAAGATATTAACACTCCAATTAGAAATGTTACAGTATGAGTAATCAATGTTTAGTTGTTACTAGACGGAAATGCTTGTAGTGATAACAGAAATAATGATAATCAAAATGAAATATAAAACAGAGTAGTGTCACAAATAATACATAACCTGCAGAGAAAAAGAAAAAAGAAAGAAAGAAAGGGTATGGCAATAAAGCAGCTACATAACAGTTCTCCACGAAGTGTCGTGGTGGGAGTTTGATAATTTGTATGTACGATAATGATTGTATGTTTCTTGTGGGGGTGGGGGGGGGGTGCAGCATTTTCAACTAGTGTTCTTATTGTAGTGCATAAGAAAGAACTGCAGCATTATGTTTAAGAACAAAATCAAAACCATTAGCGCATTGACGTTTTTTTGATTTTTGGAATTCATTCAAACTTCAATATTATCCTTGTAACTATATTCCATACTTAAAAATTATATTCAAACTATAACTATATTCAAAATTATCGTCACGACTAGTAGTATTGGTAGGGGTCTACGGAGACGTCACGATGCTGTGTGTGAGAGAGATGTAAGAAAATGAGACTTTTTTCCTTTGGAGGAAACAGACCTTCGTACTCATGTGTATCTCATCTTTTGAAAGAGCTGCAGCAATATTGTGATAAGGAACGTATGTTTATTGCCTTTTTATGCCGCCATGATGCCGTTACCGTGAATCGTCACGGTAAATACAAAAGCGTTCAATTCCTACCTTAAGCCTCAATTACATTAAGCTAGTTTACAAGCTACTATCCGGTAAGTTTAAAAGCGGGTGAATCGGCGAGTGAGATTGTCATGATGACACACAAAACTGTCTACTCGCTCAGTAGCAACAGTAGCAGCTAAAATAACGGCTCCCGGGCCATGCAACTCTGTCGATATTTTGTAGAAAACTTGTATTCGCAGCGCTAATCAGTAGCAAGAATAACGGCTGCCGCCCGAACTAATTCTGACAGACAAAATCAGCTGTTGGTGGGCCGCCATTTTTAGGCAAACATCAGCGAGTAGAGAGTAAAGTTGACCACCTTTCAACTTTTTTCGTAGATTGTCCATATTTTGCTAGTTAGCAAGTTCGACGGCCGGCGTAGTCCAGCAGTAAGGCTCTTGACTCGCAATCCGAAGGTCGCGGGATCGAATCCCGGCGTGACAAATATATTTAATTTGATTAAATTGTGTTATTTCACAATTTATTCTTTTAAAATAATATATAGTATATTTACCGCACGTTCCAGACTGGAAGATACTCTCAGTATCGCCTTGGTGTAAGACCACCATTCAGAATTGAAACGTTGCTTGAAATGGCTTTAGCCGTGTTTGGTGACCAGATCTGAATATCCAGATACTTCCAACCTTCCTCTTTCCCCGTCTCCTTCACTTCCCACTACCTTCAGCCTCACAACTGGGGATGCCATAGTCTCACTGGCTCTAGACGGGAGCAGTTGGGACTCTTGTGCGGTATTCAAAAAAAAATTAGAGTGTCCAATTCACACGCGGTAGAAGCGAAACTTTAACAAAACAATCTCAACCAATAGGGCAAAAGTGAGGTCATTTCCGCTTCACATCTCAACCAATTGCCTAGCCTTGCAAAATGACGTCATAATCAAGGCGGCCAATGAGCTCACAGGCTTGATGCGTTGCAGGTGCAGTAATCGTTATGTCCGTTTCATCCTAAATCCAAATCACAGCCGTGCTATAAAAATTTCACTTAAAAAAAAAAATACGATGACCTGAGCGAGTTTTTTAACAGATAGTGTATTTCCCAGATAGTAGCTTGTAAACTCGCTCTATGTAATTGAGGCTTTACCCACGTTAACAATGAGAGCCCGTGCGAATCTGAAAACACATTCGTCAATGATTACACTTAACGTGTAAGAACCCATGACCTAACAAGGACAAATGTTCACATTCGCTTTCCACGGAATAGAAGTAGAATAGATGTAGGTATAATTGTAGGAACGAGAAGAGATGTATGTATTAGGAACAGGTATTGACCTTTCAGGCAACGTAACTATGGACGGGTCATGTTGGTTGCCAAACGCTTTTGGACATTGCAAAAGGCTGGCCGAGTGGTAGCCTCATAGCAAAGGTAGGAGGAAATGTGTTATGCGATGTATGTGACCTCTGTCCCAACAACTTTGCTTCTAGAAAAACACACATAACTGACCTTTACTGATCACTACGCCATTTATACATTTAAATAAAAATATTTAATTATGATGTGTTGGAAAAAATGGGTTTAAATAAGTAAACTCAGGTTAGGTAATTTTTTCATCATTTTTGCTGTGTGGGGGAATATTTAAGGAAATTAATGAGGGGAAAAAAATTCCATCAGGGCCTGTGTCATCTTTGGGGACACTTAGTGGAGGGTCTTTTTAGGGAAAGGAAGTTCTCGTAAGGAAAAAGGGTATCAGGGGTGAGTAGAAATCCGGGGTCAGTACATCCGGGAGTGACGTGCGTATGAATCCATCCCTCCCACTGCGGTGCTGGCCGTTGGTTTGAAATAATCCGGCTGTAGAGAGTTAGGTTAGGTCTCCCTCAAAGTGATGTGCTATCCGCAGTTTTTACTTGGTGGGACTGTGTTTCCTGGTGTTGCCGATATGGTTAGCCCAATACTACTGTACACCTTCAAAAAATCAACTTAATGAACGAATTCTTTCCGTATTCAAACTATAATGTTAACCAATACTACTGTACACCTTAAAAAATTTAACTATTTTCCGTATTCAAACTACTCCATTCGGAAGTAATCTCACCGACATGCGACAGTCGGGCGGACACCATAGCATATCTCTTGTATTTGAATATCTTTGGTCTCCATCAACCGGTCTCTCCTGATCCGACCCGCCACACATTTGGTGGGCAGACCGCCGTGAGATCCGGACAAACCGTGCCCCACGAACCCGGGCACCTCTGCTAAATTATCAAACGTAGTGAACCACTAGGGGTGACTTATGTCAGCGGTGACGCATCCCAAATTGGGGGAAAAAAATTTCAGATTATTCGTAACCCGGCAATTTTTGTATTAATTTTTAAATAAATATAAATTTCGTGATCCTTTTTCCAGTGGACTGCCGGTCCTTCCATACGTACAATTGTATCTTGCAGCATCTCGTCTGCCGCTCATCTCAAACGCGACATCTCCCAACACAGTACGTCTTCGACAGCCGCCCCAGTAGGTCATACCGTACATGTACATTAGCACCTCGGTGAAATAACCCCCTATTGCCCAAGTGAACTAATTGCTAAATAGCAACCATGAAGAGAATTTTGTGCGCGATCGCTGCGATCGTCCTGGTCTGTGCTGTTAATGGTGAGTACCTATCAATAATTAAAATTGTTGTTTTTTGTTTGTGTTATATTTAACCCTCATTTTGTCAGAAGATCAAAAGATCTTTGCAAAAAAATTTAAATAAATGGAATATTTCGGAACGCAATCAAGAGGAATATAAACGCTAGAAATATTTCGATTCTCATGCCTTAAAAATTTTAAATTGAGCGTCTTATTTGCACGAGGCAAGTAAGCGAAAAAGTGTTTTTTATTTATTTTTTGCATAATTTTTAAGAATGAAAAAAAGTTAGAACATACAAAACCTCAAAAATACCTAGTCTTAGCCGTAAAGGGGTATTTTTGAAAAAATGTTTCTTACATTTACTTCATAGTTAAGTCATGCAAAAACATTTTTTTAAGTGGTTTACGCTTTTATTTTTTGTTACGAAAATAATAATTTTATTGTAAATCCAATACATAGAAAAGCTAGTACAAGCTTCAATTTATCCGTAGCATATTTTTTGGTGTTCATAATGTAAACCGATTCGTCGTAAAGATTAATCTAAATTGGATCTCACGTATAGCTTCATCTAAAAACTGGTTTTGAAAGCTGATTTATAATTCGAAAAAAAGACAAATTTTTTTCTGCAAACAAAAAGAAAGTTTTAAAAATGACTCACCTACCTTTTTTTCTAAGTAAAATTACTTAAGTATAACGAAAAAAAATACACAAACATTTTATTTGACAATAATTATTTCTATCTTCAAATTCAAACTCCAGTGGGAAACGTTGGTTTTACAGAAGAGTTAATTTTAATTCTTATGTGGTTAACTTGTAGATTTGAATACAAAACGTGGTGTTTTCTCTTTCTAACAGAGTTTAAAAATAGATCATATTTCTCACCATGATAGTGTAAGGGAGACACAACGATTTCTATGAGACCTATATGAGCCGTTCTTAAAGGCCAGCAAATTAGCCTTAGAGAGGTTAAGATTTCGTTTGTATAATTACTATTTCATCTCGTCTAAATTATAAAAATAACTGCATTTGTGTTGAATTACCTGTTGTTTAACAGAGTAGGCAAATATTTAAATAAAAATTTCGAAAATATACGAATGTACAACAATTAATAATACATCTCAACTCATGAAAAATTGTAATTAGATCGTTTCCCAATATCTATTTGACTGATACATTAATGAGGGAAAAATCACTAAATTTCTTTCAAACAAAGATATCGGAATCAAAGAAACGTATTGAATTTTCTTTTATATTGATTTCTTGAGACGCTGAGGAAAATAGGGTATCTTTGTGGAAAAAATGAAGTGTTGTAAGGCCCATATTGTAGGAGGGAGGAAACACAAAGGCCGGCAAATCACAGACGAGTAGTTGAACTCAAGAACGAGTCGTAGCAACAACACGTTCTCGCGTGACAAATGTTAACTGTGTATAAATGTTGGGCGCGCTTTTGGCGTGTTTCCCGACTGTGCACCGGTATAAAGGAATCAATGACGCTTGTTCCTCGAAGCATCTTCCATTGAAGTATCGGTAATACAAGGCAGCATTGCATATCAATCAAACAGACGACTTCTTTCTGCACAGAGTCGAGTCGAGTCCATTAAAAATAAATTTTAATTAATTAAAGATTTTCTCCTAGAAATCTAAACTAAAATCCTTGTAAACAAAAATAAGGTATTTAAATTATATGTTTATTAACTAGAAGGCAACAGTCCGGTTCAGCTAAGGTCAAAAACTGGTTAAGATTTTGTGGCCACAAAACCTTGTAGTTATTTTCTACATAAATAATATTATAAAAATTATTAAGTTGTTGTATCGAAAATGGGAAGAGTTCGTGGTTTAACGTTATTTATTTTTGAGGTGTTATGCCGTGTTACGCTACCTCATTTTTAGCCAACGTTTTGGGACAGCGTTACAGCATCCGTCATTGGGGCAGATGTGACATGAGGGGCCATCCATAAATACTAATTTTCACCGTGAAAACATAAAATCATATCAGATTGTGGTACAGTTTTTACAATCTTTAAATCTGCGGTTTTTAGAGGAAACAGGACGGTGTTTTGTCCACACAAACGTTGTCACGGCCGATGCCGCAACACGAGAATGTATGAACTGTAAATCCTTTTGTTGATGAATAGACCATGTATTGTGTTTTGAAGTTCGATCGTAGGAAAATAGGTTTTGAGAGGAAGTCTCTTACCCTTTGACGGCTTCTTATGGCGCTTCAGGATCGATCCTGGCTTCCCAATATATCGGCACAACATCAGGTTTTAAGCAACGACACTTTGATTTAATAAAAAATGAAATTTTCTATTATTTGCGATATTTCGAAAGAGCGAGTTGTGAGCCATGTCACTATCAAATTGCAACTGTACAAGTAGGTAATGTAAACTTGGGTGGCAATATCGTTCAAATTTTCCACATGTAGGTAGGAACATCTTCTTCTTTTCCTGGTAGAGACTTTGAGTAAAGGAGGAAGAGAAAGGAATACATGATTGAAGGTCTTGGGGAATATGGATTAAGTTTTTTTTTTAAAACTGTTTCAGAACCAAACAAACGTACTATCCATTTTGTAAACGTACTATCTCTCTGGATTTTGACACTAGTGCAAATATGTTTTAATATAATATAGATATGGACCAGATTCTTTGTTTATAAGTTAAGTCTCACAATTATTTTAAATACTTTAAAACTAAAACAATAAAGCAAATATAATATAATGAAAAAAATGTAACAACAAAAGCATATAATATAAAATAAAATATACTGGTAAAAATGAAAAGAAGTCTCACATAAAAGGATTACAAAACAAAATTTCAGAATTTATCCACGACTATTTAGATTTATAAAAGAATTGGAATAAACAATGTTTATACTGGTGAAATATATCTCTTAGATCAGAATATTATTTCCGAGGCTGTGAAGTCTCGGAATCGGGGAATTTTGATAAGAGAGTGTCCTGGTGTTGTTAAAGTAAAGGGAAGTAAATGTCGGCAAGATCGTTTGGGAACGTGAATTGAAGTAATTCAGGACAGTCAATTTTGTAATAATATTAAATGTGTGTTAATTCTTCTTTCTGAAAGTTTTAATAGGTACATTTTATCCAGTAGGTAATTACAATCAATATTTCGTACAGGAATATGCAATTTATAGTTTATAAACCTCAGAAACTTATGTTGAATCTTTTCAATGCTGTCGGAATGAATATTGTAAAATGGAGACCACAACGTAGAGTTATACTCTAGGTGGCATCTGACAAGCTGACTTAATAATGCCTCTTTCACGATTTTTTTTTTATCTGTCATATTTTTTCCAATTTTAGAATTATTGTGAAACCTGTATGTTCAAGGCGGTTCGTTTACCTTGACACAAGTGTATCTTCTGTCATTATTGCTTCGAGTGAGATTGAATCAAATGGATGCTTATTAATAAATAGCGAATTCATTATGCAAACTATGGTGAAGTTACATTGAAATGCAAGCAAATACGGCCTACTAGAAAAATTATAATTTTATTCATAAGCTAGCGAGTTCCTGGCATGCGTTGCAATGCCACTTAAATAAAGAAATTGTTTCTCCCTGCGTGTCCTTTCTCGATCGTCCCCGTTCCCCTACCTCCTTCCCTTCACCATCCTCTCCTGCGTTCTCTCTCCACCTTCCACGCGTTCTCCATTCCGCCCATCTCGGATTCCCCTTCCCCTCCTGCCTTCCCTCCCTGCCAAACTAAGCTTTTTTTTTTACATGAGCTCCACACAGGAGGCCCTGAGGAAAATAATTTCCCTCAGGCTCTATGTCATCTTTGGGGATGCTGTGTGGAGGGTTTTTTAAGGAAAGGAAGGGAAGGAGAGTTCTGGGAAGAAAAAGGGGGTGGGCAGGAAACTGGGGTTCAGTGTGTCCTGGCCATCCGCCTCCAAGGTCTAGACAAACCTCACCCCATGAACCCGGGCACCCCCTGCTAAATCACCAAACGTAGCGAACCATTTGGGGTGACCTATGGCAGAGGTGTTGGTTATCCAATGAAGGTTCCCGGGGCGGCGGTACCCATTCTCGCCTCCCAAATTGCTATAAAAAAACTACATGAAATAAGCACATTCTTCAAACTATTTTTATACAAATTTTATAACACTAGAATCACCATTATGTACAGAAGAATACGTGGACGTGTGAACAACAACTCACCAAAGTTTCATCGCAATCGGATGAATAGAGTAGGAAATAATTTAAGCTTAAATTGTGAAAATATTTAATAAAACACGACTCGTTTAAAATAGAGCAAAAATCTCACGGGGTTTGTCTAAAAGAGCATTTAAAAAAACACTGTAAATTTTTTCATACATATAACTTGTAAAATAACTGAAACAAACGGGTTTATAATAATTTTCGGAGCGCACTTTACGATTTTTTTCTATCGAGGGAATTTCATAAAATTGCAGTTTCGGCACGGGGAATGTATAGATATTATCTTCAAGAATAAACATACATTTTTTAAGAATTTAAGTTAGTAAACTTTTAAAGTGTTTAAGCCGCCGCTATCCGAATTTCTACCGATTTCTTGCATATCTCCCTTGAACATTTGAAGTTTTTAAGCTCAAAAAATATATGTTATTTTTGAAGATAATATATATACATTCCCCGTGCCGAAACGCAAATTTTATGAAATTCTCTCTGATAGAAAAAAAACAGCAAAGTATGCTCCGATTTTTTTTTATTTTCATGCCTGTCTCTATTATTTAACAAGTTATATGTATGAAAAAATTCACAGTGTTTCTTTGAACGTTGTTTTAGACAACCCCCACGAGATTTTTGCTCTATTTTAAACGAGTTATGTTTTATTAAGCATATTCACAATTTTCGCTTCAATTGTATCATTGAAAATATTAGCGCGCTCTGTCCAACATTCGAAATTACATATCTCTACATCTTCTTCTTTTTGAGCCGGGAAGCGCCGCCTTAAAGTGTTCTGACAACCATAACACCATGAATCATGACAAATTGCAACGATTATTTAAAAAAAATCATTTACATATTATATAATAACGTGTTCTGTAGTCATGTTCCGCCCAATACTGCAAATGTTTTACTAAAATTAGCATACAATAAAAATGCCCACTTAAAATAAAACAGAAACTTTCACTTCTTTATTCATTCTCAAATACATATTATGAAGTAACGTTGCAAGTATATGTATTTCCTTGGAAATGTCAAGTCTCATTCATAACATATTCATGAGGAAGATCTCAGTGTGATGTGCAATGAAATTTGTATTGCATATTGCACATTGATTTATATAATACGATATCGTTAAGTGTATTTTTAGGTGTTAGGTGTACGCGCCAAACTTAAATGCCGACCTGAAAGGCTATTCCCTAAAATTTGTGATAAGAGATCGTTCTCCCGCGAGAAGTGCTGTCAGATTTGTGTGATTTTCTAATTGTTGTTGCAGAACTACATAATGTGCGTGCAGGATTACGATTTCATGGTGCTGAACAACGCGTTCCTCGTGCACCGGCCCGGGGTGAAGGTGTACAAGCCTGAACGCGTCAGAGACGCAGCGACCGCCAAGACAAACGCCCTCATCCGGGAAACCATCGTCCCCGAATACAATATCATCTACGGCACTAGAAAAGGCTGCAAACTCTGAACACTTCCAATAATCAATCGTACTGGACCTTGCAAACATTGTTCTAATCCTGAAGCAATGATGGCTGTATAAAATTATATTCTAAGGTCTCAAATTTAATACGCCTCTGTTGTATGGGCCCCACACCAAAAAAAAACTTTGAGCTGTCTTGAAGATCTGCTCGCCGAAATGCGCTACCAAAGTCTCCAGTGGAGGAGCTTATCATTCACTTCGTTATGTATTATTCTATATTATGCACTTCGTTGTGTGTTATTCCGTATCATGCACTTCATTATGTATTATTATATATATCATGCGTTTTGTTATGCTGCAGGTCTCTAGGTACCGCGAGTTTCCGAACACCGTGCAAATGATTATATTTCCAGTTACTGCTAACAATAATGATTATTATCAGAAGCCTATTAAGGGGTTTTCCGCAATTGGAATTTTCAAAAAATCGATTTTTTCTTGCATTTCCGGAATGTATATTTAACTGAAAATATTGTCTGAAAATTTCAAATCGATCGGATAAGTATTTTCCGAGATAAACGCATATTAGTAAAGACCTCGTGGACTGTTAGAAAGTAGGCGGAGTGCAGACCGGAGTAGCAGCTGCTCTTTTCTTTCTTTGTATTCCTAGGTATGTATGACCTTATGAAGGATTAATTTTACACCTGAAGACTAAATCGAGTTTTTACTTGTACGAAATAAGTAAACATCATTTTAAATATCTATATGTTAACATCTTCCGAAACTTTAAACGCATATTTCTGAAAACTATGTTTTCCAAGACGGTGACCAAGATTTCTAAAAAATGGCTCAACCGATCGGTTTAAAATTTTAACACGACCTTCTCAGATATATTCCTCAGGTATTAATCGAAGGATGAAGTTTTCGAATAATTATTTCTATTTTTTTTTTTTTAATTTTTCGTGACAATTTTGGACGAAAATTCGATTTCTTTTACGAAGCCGCCATTTTGTCAAAAATCTAAATTTCGATTATTGCTTCTATCAATACCTAGTTTTATCTATTCACTAAAGGAATCTTTTTGGTTTTTTTACTTCAAATGAACTGTACCGACGAAAACGTGGTCACCGCCGAACACCTTTTTTTGGAAGACCTTCAGGAGATCGTCTGCGGGAGCACACCAGATCAATAATTTTTCAAATCATTAGTGCCATTATAATCTTAGATGTTGCCACTAAATGTATCAATACTTTTGGTTTTTGTAAAATAAAACACCTTTTCACAAAAAAAATATAAAAAACGTATTTTTTCGGCCTTCCTTTAAGGCGTATAACCCCTTAAAATATTGTACTGAAATCTATTTAAATTTGCAAATTTGTCCAAGTTAAATCGAGACTTGTCACACTGTGCAATATTTGACAGCCGAGTGTTAGTCGACGCCTTTGTGTTCGTTCGTAGCCACGCCCGTAGTGGCGGCAGCTCCTCCCGAATCTGAATTTTTATTTGAGTAGGTACCATACCATTTTAAGAAAATGAAGATAATGTCAATAGTTGGTCAAAGTAATAGTTAAAAATGACAGAATCGGATAGGGACACATTAGATCAGTGGTCAGAGCTGCGGCCCGGAAAGCTGAAGGTCGTGGTGATCTGAACTGTGATCCTGTGACCTAGTCACCGGGACAAAGTAACCCCGACACTCGATGACGTCATATGCAATATATAGCCGCGTGATACTATTATTCACAACCGTATTAATAAGTATTTCCGTCAATCTTTCCATGTCCGGAGAGCTTTTCAAATTCACAAATACGTAGTAGATAATTACACCTGCCAGGGGCACGTCCTTATGCGATCTGCTAATGTAAGTGGCGCCATCCTTTGACGAATTCTTGAATTCTGAACCGAATTACAACGGTACCCATGTTTGAAATTTCACGTACCCAGATGTTTCAGATGTCACAGATGTACCCGAAGTCGGGTTCTTAAATTTCGACCGCGCAGACGCAAGGCTATTAATACTATGTGATGATGATGATGACGATATCGACATGTTTGTTCAATGTAGCTGCCTTCAAAAGGCAAGATCTATTAATTCTAGTATAGTTTCTTTTTACATTAGCTCCATAAGAGGAAAATAATTTCCTTCAGGACCCAGGACGCTATGTGGAAGGTCTTTTTATGGAAAGGAAGGAGGGGAAGTTCTGGGAAGGAAAAGGTATGAGGGATGGTTAGGAATCTGGAGGTTAGTGTATCCAGGAGTGACGGACGTATAAATTCTCCAACTGCGATGCAAAAGGCGATGTGTTAAGAAGTTCTGCTGAAAACGTCAAAAGGTCCTTCAACTAACCTTTCTGGATCCGGCCCGCCACGCAGTAGTTTGGCAGATGAACCCAGGCACCCTTGCTAAGACTCCAAACGTAGCGAACCAATTGGGGTGACTTATAGCAGAGATGTTGTATAAAACAATAAATGGTTCCAATGATAGTTGACGCACTTTTTTATTTATGTAATTCTCATTTAAAACACATTAAAATGAACAATACCGTAATGTTTTCGAAATAATAAATTGAAATTCTGAAGACGACATAAGTCCTGAGGGAGATTATTTTCCACAGGACCTCCTGTGTGGAGTAGAGGAAACCGGGCGGCGTTTTGTCCATACAAACGTATTCCCCAATTTCCTCTCTGGATTTTAACTCTATTGCAAATATTTTTTAATATAATATTATAGATATCGTCCACCAGCATGTGTCGGTAGATTATAGTTATAGTTGTAGTTATAAGATATAGTAAGTTTTAAGCAAGTTACTTCTTATAGGAGTTAGGACACTTCAAAAATCGTTAAAATTACCTAGTTTGAACGCCATCAACAGACGTTCAGTATACAAACTGGACAATGTATTTAAAAAGAAGCAAAAAAAAATACAGACGTAGAGCACTTTCTTCTAATGCAGTTATTAAAAAAATTAAAATCGGTCCAGTTTTGGAAGAGATATTATATATATATAAGAGATATATAGAAATTGGGGAATACAAAATCTCTATTTTGATGATTTTATTTAGGTATTTTCATCCTGAGGTGCAATAGGAACTCCAGTGAAAAATATTATGGCTTTAAAAAAATATGTTCATATAGACCAATAAACGCTGATTCTGAATATATAAGTTTTATGAAATAATATTTTACGTAGAGTTTTAAAAAAAATATTAAAAAGTCCATTTTAAAACAGTTCATTAAAACACCCTGTCAAGTTGGTATTATTGAATTTGTGGGGCGTGACGTCACCGCTTCCATAAAACGCTCCAATGCTGAAATTCAAAATGGCGGCGGTCGAACAGCTGATTCCAGTTCCCTACGAAATTCATGCTTCGGTTTCCTTAATATTGATTTCGATTCGTAAAGCTAAAAAAATAACAATTTCAAACAATTTTTATACCAATCTCCCGTAATAATATTGAAAAATATAATAATATAATAAATAAATAATTACACCTAAATAACGTTTTACTTTTTGAATAGTTTCATCACTTCTTCCATACAAAATGACAACATCTGTTGAAAATAACTAAAACTTTTGGCCGGATGACGTCACAGGGCCAGATGACGTCACGGTGGTTTTCGGGGGATCTTGAAAAATTAAAACTTTGACATTTATTTTAACTATTAAAACTAACTATAAAAATAAAAATAAATATGCAGTTATTTAAGTTAGAAGGTCATTATTCATAAAAAAAAATAAAAAAAATGGACTGGAGTTCTCTATTGTCCCTTTTGCTCAGTATTCGGGGGGAGTAATAGCAACAAGTTGGTAAAATACCTATTGTTTATTGTCGGCGACCGGGTTCATCTTAAAGTTAAAAAAAAGTCGAGCTGCGAGCGCAAGATGCTAATCTTCTGTCCATTAATAGAAGATTCCCAGGAAATGAAGATATCTAAGTAGATAGATGATACATGGAGGATGCTGCAAATCAACTATCGTTTGTCTCCCCAGGGTCATCCAGTGCGGCTATCGGCTTGACTACGGACAGAAAGGTCACAGAATGGTATTTGGGAGATTCCGCGCAGTTCTGACTGTATTTTGAATAACTAACAACGATAACCTTTACCTTTATAAAAATAGCCGGAATTTCGGCAACAAGGTAAAATTCTTCCGGAGCCAATAAAAAAAGACTTTATTTAAAATACCCTACGTCGAAATTCTGCTAATGGAATGCGTCATCGGTAAAATTTTCATGAGCGCTTTTATGATTCACAATTACGGTACCGTGACGGCACAAAAAAAGCATTAAAAGTACGTTATTTCTCCTAATAATACAGCAGCTCTTTCTCACACAAATAATGACGAGACAAAAGATAAGACATCCATCCATACTAATATTATAAATGCGAAACTGCTCGAGTTTGTTTATGATGCTTTCACGCATTAACCAATAAAAAGACTTTAAAAATTCATTCACTAATCGAAAGCTAAATTATATGCGAAGACTATAGTCTGTATATGATGGCAAGCTCTGGCGTTATGAAATTATAAATATTAATATATTATATTTGTTGTATGTTTTCTGTCGCTAACAAAAACGAGTTTTTGCTAACGTCAGAAAAAAATCGTTTCCATGGAAACGATGTTGATATATTTGTGGACTCGAAGCTGGTAGGTACTCAGCCCCCTGGTCAGCTACTGCCCCAAAAAATTCAAATATTAGAATATGTTTTGTTTTTTTGGACAAGCTTCTGTTTTGGAATTCTTCTTCTTCTTTCGTATGGTGGGGGGGTCAGAGGGGGACATCTAACTCTGCGAGCCAGTCTAGGGCCCCAGGCGTTGCCCTGTGGACCTCATCAATCCCGCCGGGGAATGAATGGAGCAGGCATTCGTTGACCACATGTTCAGTGGTCTGCACTTCACCGCATTCACACATCTCCGACTCTTTAAGGCCCCATTTATACATCATATGGGCACAACGGCTATGGGAGCACCTTATTCTATTGATGGCGGACCAGAGTTTGCGAGGCAATGAGAACCCAGGCTGTCTCTCAGTGGGGTCTTTTACGAGATGAGCATTTTTCACCTTGGCCGATTGCCACTCAAGCTTCCACCTATCTTCTGGGGTGAGAGGTGAATGGAGGAGTCTTTCTCCTTCTGTCCAGAAGGGTTTTTGGGACTTTAAGCGGCATGCCGGGTGAGAGACGACATCATCGTGCAAAGGTATTGCGCTTTTTTGCAGCGCCTTCTTGTACTCCCTTAGTGTTGCAATCTCTCGCCTGATATTTGGCGGGGTTATATTTGCAAGTACGGGGAGCCAAGGCAGAGGCGTAGATTTTAAAGTTCCGCTGTTTTGGAATAAATGTCAGATAAGAGTTCCTACATTAAAAATATAATTCGTAACAATTATAAAGACTGAATAATAAATAGTGTAATTTTTTATTATATTAACAAACTTCCTTTACATCCGAAATGTTTGTAAGCGCATAAATTCCGAACGAATGAACAAAATTGGATAATTCTTTTTTTATTTGAGCTATATGAAATTTAGGTGGCAGGCGAGATGTTTGAAAACTGGATGTAAGGGAATGAATGTATGGAATGCGGGAGGGAGTGGGGGTGGGGAGGAGAGGGGATAATTGATAAGTTCAATCGCTACAGTAATTTCCCGTAATACCATGCGAGCGAAGCCGCGGGGAAAAGCTAGTACAATATAAGTGTGTCTGTTTCCTTCAAAGTACTACTTTTTTCCTTTGGGGGAAATAGATATACCTATCTTATTAAGGCTCAGCTACGGCGACAGGAATTGCGTTTCATATGTTTTGTTTATACCTGTGAGGGAGATTTATTTATTGTTTGAAACATTAACAGATGTTAAAGATATTAACACTCCAATTAGAAATGTTACAGTATGAGTAATCAATGTTTAGTTGTTACTAGACGGAAATGCTTGTAGTGATAACAGAAATAATGATAATCAAAATGAAATATAAAACAGAGTAGTGTCACAAATAATACATAACCTGCAGAGAAAAAGAAAAAAGAAAGAAAGAAAGGGTATGGCAATAAAGCAGCTACATAACAGTTCTCCACGAAGTGTCGTGGTGGGAGTTTGATAATTTGTATGTACGATAATGATTGTATGTTTCTTGTGGGGGAGGGGGGGGGTGCAGCATTTTCAACTAGTGTTCTTATTGTAGTGCATAAGAAAGAACTGCAGCATTATGTTTAAGAACAAAATCAAAACCATAAGCGCATTGACGTTTTTTTGATTTTTGGAAATTCATTCAAACTTCAATATTATCCTTGTAACTATATTCCATACTTTCAAAATTATCGTCACGACTAGTAGTATTGGTAGGGGTCTACGGAGACGTCACGATGCTGTGTGTGAGAGAGATGTAAGAAAATGAGACTTTTTTCCTTTGGAGGAAACAGACCTACGTACTCATGTGTATCTCATCTTTTGAAAGAGCTGTTGCAATATTGTGATAAGGAACGTATGTTTATTGCATTTTTATGCCGCCATGATGCCGTTACCGTGAATCGTCATGTTAAATACAAAAGCGTGCAATTACTACCTTAAGCCTCAATTACATTAAGCTAGTTTACAAGCTACTAGCCGGTATGTTTAAAAGGGGGTGAATCGGCGAGTGAGATTGTCATGATGACACACAAAACTGTCTACTCGCTCAGTAGCAACAGTAGCAGCTAAAATAACGGCTCCCGGGCCATGCAACTCTGTCGATATTTTGTAGAAAACTTGTATTCGCAGCGCTAATCAGTAGCAAGAATAACGGCTGCCGCCCGAACTAATTCTGACAGACAAAATCAGCTGTTGGTGGGCCGCCATTTTTAGGCAAACATCAGCGAGTAGAGAGTAAAGTTGACCACCTTTCAACTTTTTTCGTAGATTGTCCATATTTTGCTAGTTAGCAAGTTCGACGGCCGGCGTAGTCCAGCAGTAAGGCTCTTGACTCGCAATCCGAAGGTCGCGGGATCGAATCCCGGCGTGACAAATATATTTAATTTGATTAAATTGTGTTATTTCACAATTTATTCATTTAAAATAATATATAGTATATTTACCGCACGTTCCAGACTGGAAGATACTCTCAGTATCGCCTTGGTGTAAGACCACCATTCAGAATTGAAACGTTGCTTGAAATGGCTTTAGCCGTGTTTGGTGACCAGATCTGAATATCCAGATACTTCCAACCTTCCTCTTTCCCCGTCTCCTTCACTTCCCACTACCTTCAGCCTCACAACTGGGGATGCCATAGTCTCACTGGCTCTAGACGGGAGCAGTTGGGACTCTTGTGCGGTATTCAAAAAAAAATTAGAGTGTCCAATTCACACGCGGTAGAAGCGAAACTTTATCAAAACAATCTCAACCAATAGGGCAAAAGTGAGGTCATTTCCGCTTCACATCTCAACCAATTGCCTAGCCTTGCAAAATGACGTCATAATCAAGGCGGCCAATGAGCTCACAGGCTTGATGCGTTGCAGGTGCAGTAATCGTTATGTCCGTTTCATCCTAAATCCAAATCACAGCCGTGCTATAAAAATTTCACTTAAAAAAAAAAATACGATGACCTGAGCGAGTTTTTTAACAGATAGTGTATTTCCCAGATAGTAGCTTGTAAACTCGCTCTATGTAATTGAGGCTTTACCCACGTTAACAATGAGAGCCCGTGCGAATCTGAAAACACATTCGTCAATGATTACACTGAATGTGTAAGAACCCATGACCTAACAAGGACAAATGTTCACATTCGCTTTCCACGGAATAGAAGTAGAATAGATGTAGGTATAATTGTAGGAACGAGAAGAGATGTATGTATTAGGAACAGGTATTGACCTTTCAGGCAACGTAACTATGGACGGGTCATGTTGGTTGCCAAACGCTTTTGGACATTGCAAAAGGCTGGCCGAGTGGTAGCCTCATAGCAAAGGTAGGAGGAAATGTGTTATGCGATGTATGTGACCTCTGTCCCAACAACTTTGCTTCTAGAAAAACACACATAACTGACCTTTACTGATCACTACGCCATTTATACATTTAAATAAAAATATTTAATTATGATGTGTTGGAAAAAATGGGTTTAAATAAGTAAACTCAGGTTAGGTAATTTTTTCATCATTTTTGCTGTGTGGGGGAATATTTAAGGAAATTAATGAGGGGAAAAAAATTCCTTCAGGGCCTGTGTCATCTTTGGGGACACTTAGTGGAGGGTCTTTTTAGGGAAAGGAAGTTCTCGTAAGGAAAAAGGGTATCAGGGGTGAGTAGAAATCCGGGGTCAGTACATCCGGGAGTGACGTGCGTATGAATCCATCCCTCCCACTGCGGTGCTGGCCGTTGGTTTGAAATAATCCGGCTGTAGAGAGTTAGGTTAGGTCTCCCTCAAAGTGATGTGCTATCCGCAGTTTTTACTTGGTGGGACTGTGTTTCCTGGTGTTGCCGATATGGTTAGCCCAATACTACTGTACACCTTCAAAAAATCAACTTAATGAACGAATTCTTTCCGTATTCAAACTATAATGTTAACCAATACTACTGTACACCTTAAAAAATTTAACTATTTTCCGTATTCAAACTACTCCATTCGGAAGTAATCTCACCGACATGCGACAGTCGGGCGGACACCATAGCATATCTCTTGTATTTGAATATCTTTGGTCTCCATCAACCGGTCTCTCCTGATCCGACCCGCCACACATTTGGTGGGCAGACCGCCGTGAGATCCGGACAAACCGTGCCCCACGAACCCGGGCACCTCTGCTAAATTATCAAACGTAGTGAACCACTAGGGGTGACTTATGTCAGCGGTGACGCATCCCAAATTGGGGGAAAAAAATTTCAGATTATTCGTAACCCGGCAATTTTTGTATTAATTTTTAAATAAATATAAATTTCGTGATCCTTTTTCCAGTGGACTGCCGGTCCTTCCATACGTACAATTGTATCTTGCAGCATCTCGTCTGCCGCTCATCTCAAACGCGACATCTCCCAACACAGTACGTCTTCGACAGCCGCCCCAGTAGGTCATACCGTACATGTACATTAGCACCTCGGTGAAATAACCCCCTATTGCCCAAGTGAACTAATTGCTAAATAGCAACCATGAAGAGAATTTTGTGCGCGATCGCTGCGATCGTCCTGGTCTGTGCTGTTAATGGTGAGTACCTATCAATAATTAAAATTGTTGTTTTTTGTTTGTGTTATATTTAACCCTCATTTTGTCAGAAGATCAAAAGATCTTTGCAAAAAAATTTAAATAAATGGAATATTTCGGAACGCAATCAAGAGGAATATAAACGCTAGAAATATTTCGATTCTCATGCCTTAAAAATTTTAAATTGAGCGTCTTATTTGCACGAGGCAAGTAAGCGAAAAAGTGTTTTTTATTTATTTTTTGCATAATTTTTAAGAATGAAAAAAAGTTAGAACATACAAAACCTCAAAAATACCTAGTCTTAGCCGTAAAGGGGTATTTTTGAAAAAATGTTTCTTACATTTACTTCATAGTTAAGTCATGCAAAAACATTTTTTTAAGTGGTTTACGCTTTTATTTTTTGTTACGAAAATAATAATTTTATTGTAAATCCAATACATAGAAAAGCTAGTACAAGCTTCAATTTATCCGTAGCATATTTTTTGGTGTTCATAATGTAAACCGATTCGTCGTAAAGATTAATCTAAATTGGATCTCACGTATAGCTTCATCTAAAAACTGGTTTTGAAAGCTGATTTATAATTCGAAAAAAAGACAAATTTTTTTCTGCAAACAAAAAGAAAGTTTTAAAAATGACTCACCTACCTTTTTTTCTAAGTAAAATTACTTAAGTATAACGAAAAAAAATACACAAACATTTTATTTGACAATAATTATTTCTATCTTCAAATTCAAACTCCAGTGGGAAACGTTGGTTTTACAGAAGAGTTAATTTTAATTCTTATGTGGTTAACTTGTAGATTTGAATACAAAACGTGGTGTTTTCTCTTTCTAACAGAGTTTAAAAATAGATCATATTTCTCACCATGATAGTGTAAGGGAGACACAACGATTTCTATGAGACCTATATGAGCCGTTCTTAAAGGCCAGCAAATTAGCCTTAGAGAGGTTAAGATTTCGTTTGTATAATTACTATTTCATCTCGTCTAAATTATAAAAATAACTGCATTTGTGTTGAATTACCTGTTGTTTAACAGAGTAGGCAAATATTTAAATAAAAATTTCGAAAATATACGAATGTACAACAATTAATAATACATCTCAACTCATGAAAAATTGTAATTAGATCGTTTCCCAATATCTATTTGACTGATACATTAATGAGGGAAAAACCACTAAATTTCTTTCAAACAAAGATATCGGAATCAAAGAAACGTATTGAATTTTCTTTTATATTGATTTCTTGAGACGCTGAGGAAAATAGGGTATCTTTGTGGAAAAAATGAAGTGTTGTAAGGCCCATATTGTAGGAGGGAGGAAACACAAAGGCCGGCAAATCACAGACGAGTAGTTGAACTCAAGAACGAGTCGTAGCAACAACACGTTCTCGCGTGACAAATGTTAACTGTGTATAAATGTTGGGCGCGCTTTTGGCGTGTTTCCCGACTGTGCACCGGTATAAAGGAATCAATGACGCTTGTTCCTCGAAGCATCTTCCATTGAAGTATCGGTAATACAAGGCAGCATTGCATATCAATCAAACAGACGACTTCTTTCTGCACAGAGTCGAGTCGAGTCCATTAAAAATAAATTTTAATTAATTAAAGATTTTCTCCTAGAAATCTAAACTAAAATCCTTGTAAACAAAAATAAGGTATTTAAATTATATGTTTATTAACTAGAAGGCAACAGTCCGGTTCAGCTAAGGTCAAAAACTGGTTAAGATTTTGTGGCCACAAAACCTTGTAGTTATTTTCTACATAAATAATATTATAAAAATTATTAAGTTGTTGTATCGAAAATGGGAAGAGTTCGTGGTTTAACGTTATTTATTTTTGAGGTGTTATGCCGTGTTACGCTACCTCATTTTTAGCCAACGTTTTGGGACAGCGTTACAGCATCCGTCATTGGGGCAGATGTGACATGAGGGGCCATCCATAAATACTAATTTTCACCGTGAAAACATAAAATCATATCAGATTGTGGTACAGTTTTTACAATCTTTAAATCTGCGGTTTTTAGAGGAAACAGGACGGTGTTTTGTCCACACAAACGTTGTCACGGCCGATGCCGCAACACGAGAATGTATGAACTGTAAATCCTTTTGTTGATGAATAGACCATGTATTGTGTTTTGAAGTTCGATCGTAGGAAAATAGGTTTTGAGAGGAAGTCTCTTACCCTTTGACGGCTTCTTATGGCGCTTCAGGATCGATCCTGGCTTCCCAATATATCGGCACAACATCAGGTTTTAAGCAACGACACTTTGATTTAATAAAAAATGAAATTTTCTATTATTTGCGATATTTCGAAAGAGCGAGTTGTGAGCCATGTCACTATCAAATTGCAACTGTACAAGTAGGTAATGTAAACTTGGGTGGCAATATCGTTCAAATTTTCCACATGTAGGTAGGAACATCTTCTTCTTTTCCTGGTAGAGACTTAGGAATACATGATTGAAGGTCTTGGGGAATATGGATTAAGTTTTTTTTTTAAAACTGTTTCAGAACCAAACAAACGTACTATCCATTTTGTAAACGTACTATCTCTCTGGATTTTGACACTAGTGCAAATATGTTTTAATATAATATAGATATGGACCAGATTCTTTGTTTATAAGTTAAGTCTCACAATTATTTTAAATACTTTAAAACTAAAACAATAAAGCAAATATAATATAATGAAAAAAATGTAACAACAAAAGCATATAATATAAAATAAAATATACTGGTAAAAATGAAAAGAAGTCTCACATAAAAGGATTACAAAACAAAATTTCAGAATTTATCCACGACTATTTAGATTTATAAAAGAATTGGAATAAACAATGTTTATACTGGTGAAATATATCTCTTAGATCAGAATATTATTTCCGAGGCTGTGAAGTCTCGGAATCGGGGAATTTTGATAAGAGAGTGTCCTGGTGTTGTTAAAGTAAAGGGAAGTAAATGTCGGCAAGATCGTTTGGGAACGTGAATTGAAGTAATTCAGGACAGTCAATTTTGTAATAATATTAAATGTGTGTTAATTCTTCTTTCTGAAAGTTTTAATAGGTACATTTTATCCAGTAGGTAATTACAATCAATATTTCGTACAGGAATATGCAATTTATAGTTTATAAACCTCAAAAACTTATGTTGAATCTTTTCAATGCTGTCGGAATGAATATTGTAAAATGGAGACCACAACGTAGAGTTATACTCTAGGTGGCATCTGACAAGCTGACTTAATAATGCCTCTTTCACGATTTTTTTTTTATCTGTCATATTTTTTCCAATTTTAGAATTATTGTGAAACCTGTATGTTCAAGGCGGTTCGTTTACCTTGACACAAGTGTATCTTCTGTCATTATTGCTTCGAGTGAGATTGAATCAAATGGATGCTTATTAATAAATAGCGAATTCATTATGCAAACTATGGTGAAGTTACATTGAAATGCAAGCAAATACGGCCTACTAGAAAAATTATAATTTTATTCATAAGCTAGCGAGTTCCTGGCATGCGTTGCAATGCCACTTAAATAAAGAAATTGTTTCTCCCTGCGTGTCCTTTCTCGATCGTCCCCGTTCCCCTACCTCCTTCCCTTCACCATCCTCTCCTGCGTTCTCTCTCCACCTTCCACGCGTTCTCCATTCCGCCCATCTCGGATTCCCCTTCCCCTCCTGCCTTCCCTCCCTGCCAAACTAAGCTTTTTTTTTTACATGAGCTCCACACAGGAGGCCCTGAGGAAAATAATTTCCCTCAGGCTCTATGTCATCTTTGGGGATGCTGTGTGGAGGGTTTTTTAAGGAAAGGAAGGGAAGGAGAGTTCTGGGAAGAAAAAGGGGGTGGGCAGGAAACTGGGGTTCAGTGTGTCCTGGCCATCCGCCTCCAAGGTCTAGACAAACCTCACCCCATGAACCCGGGCACCCCTGCTAAATCACCAAACGTAGCGAACCATTTGGGGTGACCTATGGCAGAGGTGTTGGTTATCCAATGAAGGTTCCCGGGGCGGCGGTACCCATTCTCGCCTCCCAAATTGCTATAAAAAAACTACATGAAATAAGCACATTCTTCAAACTATTTTTATACAAATTTTATAACACTAGAATCACCATTATGTACAGAAGAATACGTGGACGTGTGAACAACAACTCACCAAAGTTTCATCGCAATCGGATGAATAGAGTAGGAAATAATTTAAGCTTAAATTGTGAAAATATTTAATAAAACACGACTCGTTTAAAATAGAGCAAAAATCTCACGGGGTTTGTCTAAAAGAGCATTTAAAAAAACACTGTAAATTTTTTCATACATATAACTTGTAAAATAACTGAAACAAACGGGTTTATAATAATTTTCGGAGCGCACTTTACGATTTTTTTCTATCGAGGGAATTTCATAAAATTGCAGTTTCGGCACGGGGAATGTATAGATATTATCTTCAAGAATAAACATACATTTTTTAAGAATTTAAGTTAGTAAACTTTTAAAGTGTTTAAGCCGCCGCTATCCGAATTTCTACCGATTTCTTGCATATCTCCCTTGAACATTTGAAGTTTTTAAGCTCAAAAAATATATGTTATTTTTGAAGATAATATCTATACATTCCCCGTGCCGAAACGCAAATTTTATGAAATTCTCTCTGATAGAAAAAAAACAGCAAAGTATTCTCCGATTTTTTTTTATTTTCATGCCTGTCTCTATTATTTAACAAGTTATATGTATGAAAAAATTCACAGTGTTTCTTTGAACGTTGTTTTAGACAACCCCCACGAGATTTTTGCTCTATTTTAAACGAGTTATGTTTTATTAAGCATATTCACAATTTTCGCTTCAATTGTATCATTGAAAATATTAGCGCGCTCTGTCCAACATTCGAAATTACATATCTCTACATCTTCTTCTTTTTGAGCCGGGAAGCGCCGCCTTAAAGTGTTCTGACAACCATAACACCCATGAATCATGACAAATTGCAACGATTATTTAAAAAAAATCATTTACATATTATATAATAACGTGTTCTGTAGTCATGTTCCGCCCAATACTGCAAATGTTTTACTAAAATTAGCATACAATAAAAATGCCCACTTAAAATAAAACAGAAACTTTCACTTCTTTATTCATTCTCAAATACATATTATGAAGTAACGTTGCAAGTATATGTATTTCCTTGGAAATGTCAAGTCTCATTCATAACATATTCATGAGGAAGATCTCAGTGTGATGTGCAATGAAATTTGTATTGCACATTGCACATTGATTTATATAATACGATATCGTTAAGTGTATTTTTTAGGTGTTAGGTGTACGCGCCAAACTTAAATGCCGACCTGAAAGGCTATTCCCTAAAATTTGTGATAAGAGATCGTTCTCCCGCGAGAAGTGCTGTCAGATTTGTGTGATTTTCTACGGCTGTTATTTGCTTTTTCTATCGGCCGATGTCAAAATTTCAGCTGTGAGCTGTCACGTATTTTAGTTTGGGTCGTTTTAAACACGAATTCCTGCAAGTATGCATGATTATTTATTCATTTAACAGCTGTAGAAAATCACACAAATCTGACAGCACTTCTCGCGGGAGAACGATCTCTTATCACAAATTTTAGGGAATAGCCTTTCTGGGGCTGTAGCATGGTGAAATCGATAACTTTACAATATCGGATCGTTAGGAGTAACTTCCGAACAGGCCCTCCATTGATATGCTTGGTGTAACTTTAAGTGACCAGCTCAGGTACGGGGGCTCCATCGAAGCCAGAGTTAAGTTAGCCTCTCAAAAACTGGGCGTACTATACAGGGCCCGCAGATACTTTAAATAGTACACAACTGCTAAGCCTGTACAAATCGCAAGTGCGCTCCAAGGTTGAATTTGGCAGCCTCCTCTGTTCTGGAGCTCCAAAATACTTGAACAATACCCTCGACTCTGTGCAGAAACGGGCGGTCCGTTTGATAGATTCTCCCACCTTAACGAACGGATTGCAATCTTTAGAGCACAGGCGTCGGGTGGGAATGCTATCCATGTTCTACCGGTATTTCAATGGAAGATGCTCTGAGGAACTAGCGTCATTGATCCCTTCGGCACCGGTGCATAGTCGGGAGACACGCCAAACGCGTACCCAACATATGTACATGGTTGACATTGTCACATGTCGGTTGACACTGTAACGCTGTCCGAAACGTTGGCTAAAGAAGGAGGTAACGAAACACGGCATAACACCCCAAAAATAAATAGCAAAAAAAGTTTATGATTTCTTTAGTCATATTTCCGCCACTTAAGTTTATCAAAATTCGAATGGAATAATTTGGTCGCGTCTTAGTTGAATTATAAAGTCTATGGATCGTGTATAGGACTTCTTTCAATACAAAAATCTTCGTTAGTTCAATACGTTCATTAAATAAGCCAGTAATGTTGATTAACGAACGACATAATTCAAATAAACGCATATATTGACAGCTAATCGAAACTTATCTGATACTTTGGGATCCGGGCTAAAATTTGTCAATCGTCGGTTGGAATTTCTCTTACCAATTGTTGACCGTGATCGCAAATATTGCTAACTGACCATAGATGACGGATTTGGGCAATATCGTATTGATATAGGGTTATATCGATCGACCATGCTAGGAACTTGAGATCCAGATGAGACTTGGGTACTAACTAAGGGGAATGATCGAGCACTGGACGTTTTTGAAAGGAAAATTTTGAAGCGTGTCTTCGGACCGATTCTAGAAAATGGATTTTGTCGCAGACGTTACAACAATGAGCTATATACTCTGTTTAAGGAGCTAAACGTCACAAAATTTATAAAACTGGGAAGACTTCGGTGGTTGGGTCATGTGGAGAGAATGACCGAGCATCAAGCACCAAAGTCCCTGCTGAACTCAAGACTGATAGGGCGAAGGAGCCTGGGAGGGCCAAGATTAAGATGGAGCGACAACGTCCTCAAAGACATATCTATCTTGGAGCTTCTAAACTGGAGAGAGCTGGCACAAAACCGAAATGAGTGGTGGAAGACTTTTGAGGAGGTCAAGACCCACCAGGGGTTGTAGAGCCAAGAGGATGATACAGTCATTTTACTGACTTTACAATGACCGTAAGCGAAAGACAAAGATGCATAAAAACATACGTGCGACAGAGAAAGGTGAGGGCGGAAAGGCATGCTGCTTTCTGGGCCCTTGCGATTTCTGTATCAAGTCAAGACGGTATCAAAGTTTGGCGTGAATTATTAGTCCTTTGTGTCAAGTTAAAATTTGAAATTCTCGCAAAATATTGTCTAACTATGATCAACTCGTTTGTAGTTTTGAATTTTGGAAGTGTAGTATGCATTACGGGGCCAGTGCATTAATATATTAATATTTATTTGGTTTAAATTTTGCATACTCCATTTTCTTTTTAATAATATTTAATTTTTTTGTTTCATAACCGGTCTCAGAACAGACAAGGTCTAGCGAGGCAGATAATTTACTAGCATTATCAGAATAATTTATCTCAATAAACGCTTGGATTGCCGGCAATTAAATTAAATTAAAAATTAATTAAATCAAAATTAAATTAACAATATTTTCTATTCATTTTTGCGACCAACTGTTTTTCCTCGTGTAATTTAGTTATAAATTATAGTAAATATGTGCCGTCTGCTATGAGTGTTTATTTCTAAGAAATGTCTCAATGCTAGACTTTAGTACAATGATGCGAATTATGCATGTATTACCTATTCAAGACGGAGTCATCAGACGAAAAAAGGATGTAGGATGTTTCCTTTTGAAGGTTGTCATATTATTATACTCATATCTATTTACATATTCTGTGCTTCGCATAGCAACAGATTGCTACATTACTCTGAACTTTCCAGTACTCCGGCGAAGAACAATATTATAGTATTGTAAGTAATCATCCAACAATATTATAATATTAAAATTTATCATTCAACAATATTATAATATTGTAAGTTATCATTCAACAATATTATAATATTGTAAGTAATCATCCAACAATATTATAATATTGTAATTTATCATTCAACAATATTATAACATTGTAAATTATCATTAAACAATATTATAATATTGTAAGTTATGAAACAACAATTTTATAATATTGTCAATTATGATACAACAATATTATAATATTGACAGTTATGATACAACAATACAACAATATTATATTATAATATTGTCAGTTATGATACAACAATATTATAATATTGTAAGTTATCAATCGACAATTTTATAATATTGTAATTTATCTTTCAACAGTATTATAATATTGAAATTTATCATTCAAAATTATAATATTGTTGAAATTTGTCATTCAACAATATTATAATATTGTAATTTATCATTCAACAATATTATAATATTGTAATTTATCATTCAACAATATTATAATATTGTAATTTATCATTCAAAAATATTATAATGTTGAAATTTATCATTCAACAATATTATAATATTGTAATTTATCATTCAACAATATTATAATATTGTAATTTATCATTCAACAATATTATAATGTTGAAATTTATCATTCAACAATATTATAATGTTGTAATTTATCATTCAACAATATTATAATGTTGAAATTTATCATTCAACAATATTATAATATTGTAATTTATCATTCAACAATATTAAATTATTGAAATTTATCATTCAAGAATATTATAATATTGTAAGTAATTATCCAACAATATTATAATTTTGTAAGTTATCATTCAATTAATAGTATAATATTTTTTATAGTTATCATTCAACAATTTTTTTTAGTTTTCTTTATTCATTGAATTGTTTGTTACATGAATTTTAGGATTTTTCGACCACCATTCTAGGCACATGCCCGCGTTATAGCAATATTATAATATTGTAAGTAAACATTCAACAATATTATAATAATGTAAGTATAGATATTATACAACAATACCTATCCACAGTTTCACGTTCACAAACCTACCTTACACCCAACATAATAAAATTACAATATATATTATGTAAAAATGTTTTTCAAAATTGATCTATAGGTAAATACTGTAATGCATAGAAATAAATAAATAAATATAATAATGTAAGTATCGATATTATAATATTGTAATTTATCATTCAACAATATTATAAAATTGTAAGTTATCATTCAACAATATTATAAAATTGTAAGTTATCATTCAACAATATTATAATACTAGCAGTTAAAATCCCGCTCCGCAGGTTTTTGTTGCTAGGCCCTGCGGGCGGCTTTTGCTTCGGCTTCGCCAGTTAGTGTTGTTATAAATCCAATAGGAACCGGTTCCAAAAATAGCCCGTTCCTCGGATCCACTGTCATCCAGTGTAGCTAGTCACCGGGACAAAGTAACGTAGACAGGCAATGACGTCATATGTAATATATAGTCGCTTAATACTATTATTCACAACTGAGTATAACTTGTCAATCTTTTCATATCCGGAGAGATACTACAATTCACAAATTCGTAGCACTTATACCTGTCGGGGATCAATCAATTAATTAATTTATTTATTAGTTTTATTTTAGTATATTGTACATTTAAGTTTACAATTTCCTAATTAATTATATCATTTCATATTTCAAACTATATTTTTTCTTGCTTTATGTATCTCCTACAATACATTTTGAACTTTCCAATTGGTGCGGCCTTTAACGTTTCTGGTAGAGTGTTGTATAACTTCATCCCTTTGTATAGTAAACTGTTCTGCGTATTCGTTTTGTCCTTTTTTGTAGTCTGATTTTCTTGCAAGTCCTTGTGTTGTGTCTGTGAATGGTCCTTGTTTGAGAAGTATTTTGGTAACATGTTGTTCACTATTTTATGGATAAATATCATCTGTTTCGCGGTTAGCCAATTTAGTTCCTTTAACATTTTATTTACTTTTGAGAATCTATTTCGCCGAAGTATTATTCTCATTGCCCTGTTTTGGAGAATTTGAAACTTATTTTGATCGTTCCAATAACTAATACATATATTATGTACGTATAGATCTTATATAATGAGTATTTCTTGTGCGATGTTATCTTAGAAGATCGTTTATTAACGTCAACATCTGCAATCGAAAGTGCCGGAGTTAATAATATGCAAATGACAGCATCCTTGAATGATCACAGTCCGTATGAATGGATTGGCATACGTAATGCATACTTTACTTTCTTACTGAATGACCCAGAAGACGTTTATTTATCTACTTACTAGCTGGTGCCCGGCATGCGTTGCTATGCCTTTTAAGGCGGCACTCTTGAAACACACGGCGCTGAAAAAGAAGATGGAGAGATATGTAATTACGAATGTTGGACAGAGCGCGCTAATATTTTAAGTCGTATAATAGCAGCGAAAATTGCGAAAAAGTTTAATAAAACATGACTCGTTCAAAATAGAGCAAAAATCTCGTGGAACGTATCTTAAGTATCATTTAAAGAAACATTGTGAATTTTTTCATATATATAACTTGTAAAATAAAATAAATAGACTTGTTTTAAATAATTTTCGGAGCAATTTAACATAATTTGCGTTTCGGCGTGGAACGTATCTAGATATTATCTTAAAAAATAACATATATTTAATAATAATTAATTAATATTAATAAGAGCTTAAAAACTTCAAATGTTTAAGGGAGATATGTAAGAAATCGGTCGAAATTCGAATAGTGGAAATTGGAAATTGTTTCTCTCTGCGTGTCCTTTCCCATTCGTCCCGTTCCCTTTCCTCTCCCGCGTCCCCTTCCTCTCTCGCGTTCCCACTCTGCATTCTCCACCTTCCTTCTCCCCACTCCACTCTCCCCCTTCCCCCGTCACTCCCAGGTTACCCTCCCGAGTTCCCCTCCTCCCTTCCATACATTCAGTCCCGGTACATTCAGTTTTCAAACAGCTCGCGTGCCACCTATTGCAAATTTCATAATGCCAGAGCTCACCAGTAGTTTTATACAAAATAACGAACACAAAAAAAAAAAAATATCCAATTTGGTGCAGTCGTTCGGAAGTTATGCGCGTACATACATTTCGACGATTCATTTTTAGAGATAGATATTAACTACGACGCCTGAAATAAAATTTCCATCAACATCGTTTCCACGGCAACGATTTGTTTTGCTTAGCAATAACTCGCTTTTATTAGGGTCAGAAAACGTATAATAAATATAATGTTTTATATTTACAATTTCATAACGTCAGAGCTTACCATTATATACAGCTTATATTACTCGCATATAATGTAGCTTTCTATTTAAAATTTTATTTAAAATTAAAATCGGTTTAATGGTTTATGCGAGAAAGCGTAACAAACAAACACACGCAGTTTCGCATTTATAATATTAGTTTATATAGTATAGATGGAGCGATTACAAATTTAAAAAAGTGCATGGGGGCAGTTTTACTATGTTGTGATACGTATCAAAAGATAGCTGCTGAACTCTCTGTAAGTGATATTGAAAATGTCGATGGTCAATGCAGAATCGTTAAGCAGTTGAGTCGCTCTGTTTAATGGCGGATTCTGGTACGCAGAAGTTCTCGCTTTCGGAGAATAAAAAAGTGTATGGGATCGCCCACGTGTATTCTTGTTAAGGGAATATAAGACAATCTCTGTTAACATGCGGATTTAGTGTACCAGAGATTAGTTTAAAAAAATATTTTTCGGCGGGCTCCAAAGGTATTGAAATCGAGCAATCCTGTTAAGAACAATACAGGAATGGGTTTTATGTATATTCTCTCATATGGGTCAGGGTTTTATTTATTTCGCCGAGCCTCCCCGAACCAAAAAAAAAATATTTTCATGCCCCGCTTAATTAAGTTTCAACAAAAATAAGAAACACATTTTTTTTACATTAATTAAATTATTTATTTGAATTTCAAATCGGTACAATATATTAATTTACTATGGATCTTTAAAGAGTAGGTAAACAAACAAAAAATCTCTGAAAGTGTTTCATTATTCGAGGAGCGATGTCGAAAGAAATATCGGCCTTTTTTCATTTTATGTCTCGTAATATTAAAAATAAGAGTTTATTGTTATATGAAAACGAATAGTTAGATACTTTGCAACCACTCTATACCCAAAGCTAAAGTCTACGTAAAGATATTATTTTTATTCGAGACATTTCCATTAGCAAGTCGACAGAAGTGTTTGAGGCATCTTTTATGTAAACAACGTTCAGATTGTTCAAGGATTGTCCAGTGCCGGATTGACATAAGGCAGAGTAGGCAACGGCCCATGGGCCGCCTCTTTTAGGGGGATCAAGAGAACTGATAAAATTTACATAAAATTGTGTTTTCTTTATTCCATATTATTATAAAGTAATAAAGCTGTCTTGAAATGTTTTCAAAATGTTAAAAACAGCATAATTGGGTAAAGAAAGAGGTGGCGCAACACGGCATAACACCCCAAAAATAAATAACGAAAAAACCTTGAATTTGGTAGAAATTTAAGATGTAAGTAGTCAAATCCGTTATGCTTCGAGCTTATATTGTCGGACGGTCAAAATATTTCCAATTTGCAATATGGTTCATATAAATGGATTATTTGTTAAAGCATCCGAAAACTAAAAACTGTTTTTGAAAGGTGTTAAAATATGCTTTCAAATTTTTTAATTCGAAATAAACATGAAATTTATTAAATACCAAATTTTTCAATGTATCTAAATATATACAAGTTTTGAAAATGGCTCACCTTGGGATTTTTTCTAACTAAATTTACGGATACCGAAAAAAAACACATATTTTATTACGCTTAAATATTTTAAACGTTGTCGTCAAGTCTCTTTTTTGTCATTTCATGAAAAAATTAACAAAATATTCAGAGTAAGGCTCTTGACTAGCAATCCGAAGGTCGCAAGTTCAAATACTGGCGTGCGCAAATAAATTGCATTTGATTAATTTGTGTTATTTCATTTAATCAATTAAAAATAATTTATGGTATATTTGCGGCACGTTCATATAACTTCGTGGAAGACACTCTCAATACCGCCTGTAAGACCACCATTCAGAGTTGAAACGTTGCTTGAAATGGCTTTAGCTGTGTTTGGTCTGAATAGCAAGGAACTTCGTACTTCTTTCGGCCTCACAACTCATCCCAATTGGGGGTGCCATAGACTCACTTGCTGAAGACAAGAGCAGTTAAGACTCTTGTGCAGTATTCACATAAAAAGATCGAGACAGAGTTGTATCGTTGTGCGGCAGTCTATCATTCCTGTGGGAAACGACTCGCTCGCTGGTTAATTAGTTATAAGGTTAATTAGTTATAACTCAGTGTAATAGTATTCATAATATTGGTGGTCGTACATTGGATTTGGCATTGTCAAATGTGTCTGATATCTGTGTTGCGAGAAGTACCGAAATACTATTACCTGTTGATGTTTACCATCCACCACTAGAAATATGCATGTCTAACCTCAAACCAATTCCTATTGAAAATAGGGTAGTAAAAACTAGAAATTTCAAAAAAGCAGACTATGTACAAATTTCCAACTATCTCAAACAGATCGACTGGTCATTCTTGGATAGCGAGGCTGATATCAATGCACACCTTAACTTTTTTTACTCCATCATTAATTCTGCAATTGAAAAATTTGTACCTTTTACGGCTTACAGGGAAACTCAATCCCCAAATTGGTTCTCAAAAGACCTGATAGACTTAATATACCTCAAAAAAATATCTCATAAGAAATTCAAACAAAGTCGCCTGGCTATCGATTATCCCGTGTTTCAAAAATTGAGGGGAGACTGCAATAAGCTCTCTGCAGAATGTTACAAAACTTACATACGTGATGTTGAAGGCTCTATCATGAACGACTCAAATTTCTTTTGGAAATATGTTAAATCCCAAAAAGAAAACGGTACTTGTATACCTAGTATTATGTCATTCGATTCTAAACTATCCCAAAATCTTCAGGAAACTGTTAATCTGTTCGCCGATTTTTTTAGCGGTGTATATGTTAACGCAAATGTAGATAGCAATATCTCTTGCTCTAATTTAGTTGAGACTCTTGATATATCTGATTGTACTCTAACCATAGATGATATTATATCCAAGCTGAAGAGTCTCGATTCCCGCAAATCCGCAGGACCTGACAAAGTTCCACCCAGATTCTTAGTTAATTGTATGCATACATTATCGTATCCCATACATAAGTTATTTACAAAGTCACTCTCATCAGGTGTGTTCCCTGACCTTTGGAAGTTTAGTCTTTTGACACCCATTTTTAAAAAAGGAAATAAGAGCGACGTAACAAACTATAGGCCAATATGCACCATGTCTACATTACCCAAACTCTTTGAAAGCCTGGTACTAGACAAATTGACATCCCAAATCAATCGCACCATCTCACCGCTTCAACATGGATTTATCAAAGGAAGATCAACCCTGTCCAATTTAATATTATACACGAATGACATTGTTAATGCCCTGACTTCATCACATCAAACTGATTCCATATATACTGATTTCAGTAAGGCATTTGATAAGGTTAACCACAGACTCTTATTACGAAAACTGAAGTTGTTGGGAATGAGAGGGAGTATTTTGGAATGGTTTAAGAGTTATCTATTGGGAAGGTACTTAGCGGTCAAAGTTGATTCGTTTACTTCTTATACATTTGCAGCCTCGAGTGGGGTACCACAGGGATCTCATTTGGGCCCGATATTATTTTGTTTATTCATAAATGATATAGTTAATATTTTTAGTAATGTTAAAGTCCTATTATTTGCTGATGATCTGAAGATTTACAGAACAATTAGAAACGATGACGATCGCGCCATTCTGCAGTTAAACCTGAACAAATTATGCGCGTGGTGTTCTGTCAATGATTTACAACTAAATATTGGTAAATGCCAGATTATTAGTTTTTACAAAGGTAAAAATCCTTTTAACTTTTCTTATGATTTGAATGGTGTAAATCTTCTTCGTGTATCGCAGATTCGTGATCTTGGTGTTATATTCCACGAGAGTCTACAGTTCAATGTACACATCGATGAAATAACAAGCGATGCAATGAGAATACTAGGTTTTATCTTGAGAATGGGGGCAAATTTTAAAAGTATGTTAACATTAAAACATTTGTATTGCTCACTAGTACGAAGCAGATTAGAATACAATTCCTCTGTTTGGTCACCATACTACAATGTTCATTCTCAATCATTGGAAAAGGTACAAAACAAATTTCTTCGGTACATCAATTTTAAAATGAAAATTCCAATCGAATTTATAAATTATAATTACTTACGCGCTGAAACCAGACTTCTTAAATTATCAGATAGAAGAGTGTTAATTGATTTATTATTTTTATACAAAACTATAAAATCTTTAATTGACAGCCCTAATTTGTTGGAACTAATTTGCATTAGCATACCCGCTAGACAAACTCGTAGTAAAGATATTTTTAAATGCAACAATAAACACAACACTAATTACTCTATATACTCACCAATTCCAAGAATCCATAACCTTGCGAATAAATACTGCGAATCTATAGATATATTTAGTGTTGACAGTTTTGAATGTTTCAAAAATCAATTAATCTCGATTCTATCTGCTAATAATTAACTTTTATTATTTTTTTGTTTTTCTCATAATATATTTTCTCATCTAAACCTCACCAGTAAAATGTATACTTACTTTATAATATTTTTGCGGTTCTATTTACACTTTGTTCTATGCCAGGTCTTATTATTAATAATATGTACAAATATTTAAAGCTGAATTGTTTTAGTTTTTTGTAAGTACAACTTGTACTATTTCATTTCTTTTCTTTTTTATGTTGTAATATTCTTTACATAACGAGTCGATTGCATTCATATTCATTCTGTTTTTTGATTATGTAATACATGTAATTAATATTGTTAATTATATATTTGCTTCTTTTCTTGTAAAAGCCCACTAGGGCGTTAATAAATATAAAATAAATAAAATAAGAGATTTATATATTACTAGCTTTTCCCCGCGGCTTCGCTCGCATGGTATCAGGGGAAATTACTGTAGCGCTTGGACTTATCAATTATCCCCCCCTACCCCACCCCTCCTGCTTTCCGTAGATTCATTCACGATATATTCAGTTTTCAAACAGCTCGCGTGCCACCTAAATTTCATAATGCTAGAGCTCAAAGAAAAAAATAATTATCCAATTTGGTGCAGTCGTTCGGAATCTATGCGCTTTTTTTTTTACAGTTAATACCGCACAAGAGTCCCAACTGCTCCCGTCTGGAGCCAGTGAGACTATGGCATCCCCAATCGGGGTATGTTGTGAGGCTGAAGGTAGTGGGGAGGGGAAGGAGATAGGGAAGAGGAAGGTGGAGAAGTACCTGGCTATTCAGATCTGGTCACTAAACACGGCTAAAGCCATTTTCAAGCAACGTTTCAATTCTGAATGGTGGTCTTACACCAGGGCGATACTGATAGTATCTTCCACTCTGGAACGTGCCGCAAATATACTATTTATTATTTTGAATGAATAAATTGTGAAATAACACAAATATCAAATAAAATTTATTTGCGCACGCCGGGTTCGAACCCGCGACCTTCGGATTGTGAGTCCAGAGTCTCACCTCGGGACTACGGAGGCGCTTACAAACATTTTAGAGATTTATTTTTATTTAAATATTTGGAAGTTTGTAAATATAATAAAAAAGAACACTATTTATTATGCAATCTTTTTAATCGTTACGAATTATATTTTTAATGTAGGAACTCTCATTTGACATTTATTCCAAAACATAAGCTTGTCCAAAAAAAAAACAAAACATATTCTAATATTTGAATTTCCTGGAGCAGCAGCCGACCAGTAGGTAGGGGGCTGAGTACATACCAGCATAGAACCCACAAATATATAAACATCGTTTCCATGGCAACGATTTGTTTTCTGACGTTAGCAATAACTCGCCTTTGTTAGCGACCGGAAACGTATAACAAATATAATATTAATATTTCATGACGCCAGAGCTTACCATTATTTACAGCTTATAGTCTTCGCATATAATTTAGCTTTCTATTGGCGAAATAATTTTTAAAATCGTTTTATAGTTTTATGCGTGAAAGCGTAACAAACTATCACACGCAGTTTCGAATTTATAAAATTAGTATAGAGTATAGATACAGTTTGAAAATCCGGCACTGACGCTCAGTAATCTCTGAGCACGCGAATACAGATATCATGACATAATGACTGTACGCCTGCCACAAGAATCCCGCATGTGTGTAGGTGTGTATAGCCTGTCGTTTATCGTGTGGGTGTGAGTACATCGCCACTGGATGCATCTCGCAGTTTCCCAATAATATCACATTATTAACCAATACGGAATGTGTGTCTGGGGAATGTGTACAGCCTGACACGGAAAACTGTTGTAATTTTAAATGAATTGGCGTAGGTGGACCTTTGTTACAACAATGAACCTTGGATGGTGATTTTTTTTCCTAGATTTAGGAAGAATTTTAAAGGCATTAATTATTCCAATTTGGCAGGCGGATATGGGTACTGCCGCTCCGGGAACAATTTATTGGATAACCAACACCCTTGCAATAGATCATCCCAAGTGGTTTGCTATATTTGGTGTCTTAGCAGAGGGGTGAGGTTTATATATATCTTGGAGGCGAATGCGATTGTCCACCTACTGCGGGAGAGACTAGTTGAGGGAAACATAACCAAGACCTCTCCTCTCTCGACCCATCGCCTCGCAATGCAGTAGGAGGGATGGATTAATACTTCCGTCACTCTTGGACCCACCGACTCCCAGATTGCTTCCCACCCCTCTACCTATTTCCTTACCAGAACTTCTTTTCCTTGCTTTCCTTTAAAAGACCCCCACACAGCATCTCCAAAGATGACATAGGTTTAATAAGAAAATTAGAAATTTTATTAAATTATTATTGGAATGATTATCATGAGTGGAAGATACTCTCAGTATCGCCCTGGTGTAAGACCAACATTCATAATTGATACGTTGCTTGAAATGGCTTTAGCCGTGTTTGGTGACCAGATCTAAATAGCCAAGTACTTCCCCACCTTCCTCTTCTCCATCTCCTTTCTCTCCCCACTACCTTCAGCCTCACAACAAATCCCAATTGAGGATGCCATAGTCAAACTGGCTCCAGACAGGACCAGTTGGGACTTTAGTGCGGTATTCATGTAAAAAAAAGGCAGCGGCGCTCTTGTGAGGTATCACACATAAAATCTTATAATTAATAATAAAACAGATTTTGGGCTACTCACTTTATCAGATTTCAGGTTCTTAGTTAAGAGGAGTAGGCACCAAAATTATGTCTATTCTTAGTGTGCACTGTATCGTCACGAATATACGTACGTAATAGAAATAACAACCGATTATCAAACGGAGTCTAGAAACGGAGGAAAAAAAGGATTTTATTTATTTTGTGAATAATTTCGTATGAAAGAAAAAAATATCAACCAATGGAACTGTCACAAATAATCTTTGCCATAAAAACTTATTTTTTAAAAGTTTTTTCTTATACGCGTTCATAATTTTCTAATTCTCTCGCAATGTGTTCGTCCCTTTTTACTGTCGCTACTTTTTGCTCTATCGACTTTTAAATCACAACGGTGCCAGTTTTCACTTCAATAAAAATAAACCTCATGATAACCTTAAAATTAGAATCCACAATACAAGTTGCAATCAAGAAACATGTTCACTGTGCAATGAACTCGTCAAAGTAGAAAATATCAAATATTTAGGAGTATCTAACTTGAAAATCACAAATTGATAAAATCATCTCGAAATTAAGATACCTTACAAACACATTTTATGGACTTAAGGAAGTACTAAATTGAGAATGATATATTTTTCCCTAATACTACATAATCTACGGCATTATAGGATGGGGTGGTGCGCTTGATGCATTTATTAAGCCTTTACAAAACACTCAAAAGCGCATCATTAAAATTATGTACAATAGAAATAAAACATTCTCGACCGAGTTATTATTCAAAGAGACTAAAATATTTAACATCCGCAAATTATTTATATTGCAGACCATGAAATATGTATTTAAAATCAAAAATTGTTCCGAAAAAATGAAAATAGAATTAGCAAAAGGACATAATATCTTTTACACCCCTCAAATCAATACCAAATTAATGCAAACACATAGCAGTTTTATTGGTCCTCGGACATTTAATCTCATACCAAAACACATTCAAACGACAGATAAAATATCACTACATAAAAGAATTAAAATTATGGCTTTATGATGCAGATGTTAAAACACTTGTGCTATAAATTTTATGTAAACCTTAATGCATCATTTTTCATTACAATTCTACGGTAACTTCAAGTCTAACATTATTTACTTTCTTGAAACCATAACAAAAAATCAACAGAATCTTAGTTTCTCTTTTTTACTATAACATTTTTCACAGATACCTATACTTATAAATCTTCATTTTAAAACTTACCTTTTTAATTGTACTTACTAGCAATATAGCAAATTTGTTTATTTTACCCATGCACAGGCAGTGCCTTAGTGGGTTCGCATTACCTACTTTTATCTTATATAGATTACTTATTCCTAACATTATTTGTTTCTTATATTTGTATATTACTGTGTTATGAAATATATGTAAAAATTAATTTTGAAATGTTTATATACATAATGGGAAAAAATAAAGATTAAAAAAAAAAATAAGCAAGAATAAAACTCGCAAATGCTGAGAACCTTCGCAGTTGTTTTATTCCGATCCCAACTGGTTTAAACAACAAGTCTGTTGTTTTATATTAATCCTCTTCACTTCTATATGAGGGAATGACGAAACCGATTATGTAGGTATCTTTGTAGATATTTCAAGGACTTTTGAGAACCGAGTAAATGTTTACGAAACACGTAACACTTTTACCTCTTTAATTTATGTAAAAACCACCAAGAGAAATAATACTATATGGACCCCAAGTTAATAAGCTTGTAAGTAAACGAATTATTTAGGAACCGTGGGGTAATTAGAACAACTAGGTAATTCCGAAATCAGCGTTTTTGAGTTACACACTACAACTACATTTACTAATGGAATTGCAATACGGAGAACATATGAAGCAGCAGCATTTTGGAATATAGCTCCATTATTTGGGCTCCCTCTGAACAAAACCATATCCTAGAAATAGAAAGAGTTCAAAAAAGGTTTATGCGTTACCTGTATATGAGGGAATATTCATACTACCCATTCCTGTATCCATCGTTGTTTTTTATCAGGAATGCTCGATATTAACACATTAGAAGCCCGCCGAAAAATATTTTTGGGTAAGCACTTTTTTAAGCTAATCTTTTTTTTTTTTTTTTTTTACAGTTAATACCGCACAAGAGTCCCAACTGCTCCCGTCTGGAGCCAGTGAGACTGTGGCATCCCCAATCGGGGTATGTTGTGAGGCTGAAGGTAGTGGGGAGGGGAAGGAGATAGGGAAGAGGAAAGTGGGGAAGTACCTGGCTATTCAGATCTAGTCACTAAACACGGCTAAAGCCATTTCAAGCAACGTTTCAATTCTGAATGGTGGTCTTACACCAGGGCGATACTGATAGTATCTTCCACTCTGGAACGTGCCGCAAATATACTATTTATTATTTTAAATGAATAAATTGTGAAATAACACAAATTAATCAAATAAAATTTATTTGCGCACGCCGGGTTCGAACCCGCGACCTTCGGATTGTGAGTCGAGAGTCTTGCCTCGGGACCACGGAGGCCGTCAATCTCCGGCATTATACTGAATCCGCCCATGTTGAAGGAGATTAACTTATATGTCCTCAACGCGTACACTCGTGGGAGATCCCACGCATTTTTTATGCTCCGAAAGCGAGAACTTCTTCCTATCAAAATGCGCCATTAAACAGAGCAATTCAACTGCTAAATGAATCTGTATTGAGCATCGACATCTTCAATGTCACCTACAGAGAGTTCTGTAACTATCTTCTGACATACGTCACAAGATAGTGAAACTGTCCCCATACACGTTTTTTCTTTAAATTTTGTAATCTCCCCATAATATTCTGGTGTATGACTGTTTTATGGAGATTCTGATAAAATAAATAAAACAAGCATAGCTTTGTTTCCTCGTCCACGAATGCTACAAACAGAAAAGTCGTAGCGCATTGGAATCATCAAGTTATATGAATACGTTTTTTGTATGTGGGTTGTTCTTTTTTTTAACCTAAATAAAGTTGTCTCTACCAGTTAGTGAAAAATTCAACAGAATAACCAATATTATTATTTTACAATTACTTTAAAATCTACTGTACTAAAGACGTAACTGAACGTAACGTAACTAAAGACTGTGTGTGTTTAAAAAAATATGCGTTTATATTTTTGTAGTAAGAATTACGTTGCAGAATTGTAAATCCTCGTGATAGAAGTGTATTTCAAACAAATTACAGTTGTCTCCCGCCACCTCGACTTGCGTATATTCTACAATGTTACAAAAAATGATATTACGACATAAAAAAACAGCGATTATTATTTTTTAGTCCGTTTGGTAGATTTCCCTACCTTAACAAGCGGATTGCAATATTTAGAGCACAGGCGTCAGGTAGGTATGCTGTCCTTGTTCTACCAGTATTACAATGGAAGACGCTTTGAGGAACTAGCGTCATCTCTTCATAGTCGGGAAGCCAAATCCTCGCCCAACACAAAAAATGTCAACCGATGTACACGGTTGACATTTTTTGTCACATGAAAACGGGTCGCTTTTACGACTCTTTCTTGGGTCGAACAGCTCGGAATGATTTTCTTCACACATTGAACGAATGCAACATGAAATGACAGTCGAAAACGAGAAATTACATAAAATTTTTTATGAAATGTAAATTTAAATGCATTTTTTTCCATCTATCCCGACTGAAACCGATGTTTCTTGTGGTAACTAAGTTTAAAAGTAGTGTATTTTCCATAATCTGTGCGACTGCTTGTGGAATGATTAATAAAGGTTGTAAGCAAGGTGTATCTTTAAATAAATCGTAATCAATCAGTAAATTAATTAGAATGTTTTTTTGTTTCAGCGCAAAGGTTCCAGGGCCCTCCTCCGTCCAGGAACAGCTTCAACCAGCAGCAGCAGGGCAGCCCCCAGAGCGCCGGAAGTTGCAGGGAGAACAATGCGCGCTATCCAGTCAGCGGTCAGTGCGACGCCTATTTGGAATGCAGGGTAATTCATCATTTTATTATTATTATGTTCAGAAGTGCAGTGTAGCTTCATTGCATTATATTCAGAATTGCAGGGTAACTTGATGACATCATTGAATATGAAAATAACGCCTGCTTTTCCGCCAGTGCTGCGCCTATCAAGAGTGCAGGGTAACTTCATAACTTTATTAGATATATTCAGGATTTTAGAGTAGCTTCATGATTGTATTAAGTATATTCAGGTGTGCAGATTAACTTCATCACTATATTTAAATATGTTCAGATTGGAGAGCGACTTCATCACTATAATGAATTCAGGATTGCAGGGTAATTTCATCACTACGTTGGGCATATTTAGGATTACAGGGCAACTTTATCACTATTTTAGGTATATTCAGCCGAGTAATTTCATCACTATGTTACATAGCTTTATTCAGGATTGTAGGATAACTTCATCAAAATCAAAATCAAAATCATTTATTGTACAAAATTTTCATTTAGTACAAAAGGTATAACTTATAGGTACCTACATCCTATTTCTTCCAGTTAACCTAACATGTTATACAGAAATGAACACAAATGAAGTATAAATATAAAAGTGGTGTAATACAAATTGAGTTTGTTTTAATTTATTATATAAACATAAATATAAAAACAGTTGTACCTATGTGAGGTATTCACTTAATGTGTAATGAGACCTGTTCAGAAGGAATGTTTTTAGTGATGACTTAAATCTGAGTGTATCTGGTATTTGTTTAATATCATGTGGAAGGTTGTTATATACTTTAATGGCCATGTAAAAGGGTCCTTTTTGGAAAATTGTTTTGTTTGCTTTTGGTATTAATAAATTTTCTGTAAACCTTGTATATAATTATATTCAGGAGTGCTGGATATGGCGAAGACTACATTATCTTCAGGCCAGCACGATAAGTTACATTTTGTCGCTGACATGATACACTTTAACAAATAATTAATTCTCGCCAAAAACAGGTTTCGTTCTTGCTCACTCGTTGAAACTTTATGATTGATACTGCTGACGTCACGATGCATTGGCTGAAATTTGTCAAATATAGGCACCTACGTAGGTATTTTATTTTATTATCAAAATTTCAACTTTGTATGAAGATTTTCAGGATTCTTTCAGTTTGTGACTGCGGTTCATTTCAGCCACAACAAAATCAAAAATGTCGTATTTTTAAAACTTACACTCTACTGAAAACTCACAGACTGCACTGCTGGGTACTTGTGTACTTTTAGAAATAAACCCAGTAATTTAAAACTCACGGACTTTATTATTTACATACATCAGAGCAATTTGAGAGGCGATTATGGGTACCGCGGCCCCGGGAACCATTTATTGAAGGGGCCCTTCAAGGATTACGTAACGCAATTAGGGGCGATGGGGTCTTGTAAAACGTTACGGGGCGAGAGGGGGTTCGAACAACGTGTTACGTAATATTACGTAATGTTAGGTTTATTTTAATGAAAAACTAGGGAAGTAAAATCTTCTAAGTTGGCAACCCTTTTCGTTTGTGTTTTACGGGGAATCCTTCGATTGTACTGTGTGTCATTTTTATTCTGTTCTCCCAAGTTGACAACCCTTTTCGTTTATGTTTTACGGGGAATCCTTCGATTGTACTGTGCGTCATTTTTATTTTATTTTCGTTGTCAAAATCAAATCAAATTGGTAAAAATAGTCACTTGGGTGTTACGTAACGTTTAGGGAGGGGGGTGGGGTACAGAAAAGCGTTACGGCGCGTTACATGGGGGAGGGGGGGGGGGGTCAAAAATCATCACAACTTGCGTTACGTCATACTTGAACGCCCCCGAATAACCAACAACAATAGGTCACCCCAAGTGATTCGCTACTTTTAGTGACTTAAATTTAATGTTTAAAAAATTTGGTTGTCTGTAAAGTCGGTTTACAGACGATAATCTTACGTGATTACGTCATATAATAACGATGGAGCGGAAGAGAGATAGATGCGTCACAAGCCGAACGCTTGTTCCGCGCTCTCGCTTGCACGCTCGGCTCAGACGGAATGTGACAATGAGACATGATTTTTCGTGAGTGCAGCCGGATTCATCGATTTATAAGACGTTATCACGTCAAAAATCATAGATTAAAAAATCTTGATAAAAATCTTATTGGCACTTTCAAAAATATTTTTATTTTTATTAGTTTGTGTTTTATTAACTGCTAACAATACTAATATAATGTGTTTCCAGGATGGAATAGCAGAGCAAAAGATGTGTCCCGATGGTCTCCTGTTCAATGCCAACGCCTCCGTGTTCTCCTACCCCTGCCAGTACCCCATCGATGTCGACTGCGTGGGAAGGGAGGGCAAACGTAAGTACCGTTCCTTGTGGGGGGGGGGGGGGGGGGGGGGGGGGGGGGCAGAGCCGGGTTAATTAGCATGCTTTCTGCAAACATCAACATTTAATTATTTATTTTTATTGGGAACAAATCAAACAGGTCTCATAGAAATCGTTGTGTCTCCCTTACTATCATGGCGAGAAATAATATAATCTAAACTTTGTTAGATAGAGAAAACACCAAGCTTTATATTCAAATCTTAAAAGTCGCCACAAAATAATGAAAATGTTAACTTTTACTTAATAACAATTTCTAAACGCGTTTTGAAAATAAATTACGAAAGTTTGGAAATTTTTTAATGATTATTTTAAGTGGGACGTTTGCGCAGTCCATTTCGGCCAGTTTCATACAAATCTTAAATTTGGATTTGAGTTCAAAATACCCAACCAAACTGAAAAGTTATTTTTGTTATCAAAAGGTATATCAAATATCTAGTACAGATGTGAGCTACTTTATTTATTTTTGCTTTAAAATTATAAGATACAGGCCATTAAAGATTTTAGTATTTCATGATTTTAGAGGCAATTTGGGCAATTATTTGTGAGTAAATCAAAACATTAAAAAAAAAACATTTTACTATATTCAATCAGAAGGGAGTTCTTCGGAGCATTTTTCATTGTTATACCGGTAGAAAAAGGCAAGTGTACCTCTACTTATTATGACGCCTGTGCTCTAAATATTGTAGCCTGTTTGTTAAGATAGGGGAATCTATCAAACGAACCGCCCAATTCCACAGAGTGAAGGATTTTTCCAGGTATTTTGGGGCTCCAGACCAGAGGTGGCTGCCAAATTCAACATTGGGGCGCACTTGCGATTTGTACAGGATCATGTATCAGTAAACGTACTATTAAAATATCTGAGGGCCCTGTATAAATAATACTTATAGCCTTGGTGCGATCCTAGAAATCCCAAAAAACTTTCTAAAATATACTCTCTCCCCTACTCCACTCCACTCCATTCCCCAATCAGAGGACGGAACCTCCCCATGTGAATGCTATAGCTACGCCATCCTTCTTTGTACGTTGATGTGTGTACTGTGACTGTGATTGCAGAGGCGCCCAACCCGACCGAGGACTGCCCGCACCAGTACGGCTACTTCAGGCGCGGCGAGACGCCGGCCGAGTGCGGCCAGTTCACCAACTGCGTGGATGGCCGCAGCTTCACGTTCGACTGCCCCGAGGGACTGGCCTTCAGCGTGGACACCTACAGGTGCGATTGGCCCGATATGGTGCCCGACTGTGATGCCGAAGGTAAATACCTGTTAAATACAATTCTTTTGCTTCCTCTCCAAGGACCAAACATTTGGATAGCCTTACGGCTTACATTAAAGTTGTAGGGATAAGGAAATAGACGCTTTTATAATTGAATCGCTGATTATTAAAATATCCTTAAAACTTGTCAAGTGCCAAGGAAGACATAATCGTAAAATCGCGATGTTTTGACTTTGACGTAATATTTTGTGGGTTTATTTTACGCTATCGTGTATTATAATATTTACCGAAACACATTCCTTGAATAATAAACTATGCCTAAAAACAACATTACTTGCGTTTATTTGATGAATTTATATGTTTTACGATCTTTTTCACGAGAAAGCGACGCCACCAAATTTGACAACTCAAATGCCGCGAAACATCTAGCCGGAGACCATAACGAATTCCATAGAAATTATTCCGCTTCCCTGGGTGTTCACGTGTATTTTATACCTTAAGAACGAATGCTCCAAGCGATTTTGACCTTCTTCTTCATACGTTTTCTTTAAACATAAGGATTAAAATCGCATTCCAATTTTTTTTTTTTACATTTTGGCGTGTGCGCCGGCGCATGAGCGGCAATCCAGCGGGTCCATAAAAGCACATTCCAAGATAATCAAAGAAAATTGACTATTTTCTGTCAGAAAATAATAAAAAAATATGTGAAAATTGAAATCAATGCTTTAAAATAAAATACATTAGATATTTTAGTAATTTTTTAATAAAATTTTTTTTTCAACAAGTGAGTGCTGTTTAAAAATGTTGGACCGAGGATGTTTTAATAAACAAGCAAAAAAAAAAACATTTTTATTCTTAAATTATTTAATCCAAAACATCAATTTCATTAATGTTTTCGCCTTCTGTTGTTTTGCAGTTGATCACTTCATTGTAAAAATTAAGAGTTTAATTTATTATTTTTTAAATTGACGTCATTTATCTTTTATTGGTACGTATTCTTGTGGAAAGGTTTTAAAAGAAGGCATTAATTGGAATCCTACTATCTCGCAGCACAAAAGTATGCTCTAACCAATGAATGGTTGAGTGATGCCACATCAAATGAAATTAAAATATAGCTTAAGCCGCCGCTACCCGAATTTCTACCGATTTCTTGCATATCTCCCTTGAACATTTGAAGTTTTTAAGCTCTTAAAAAAATGTTATCTATAACTATATAATATATATTTTGAAAACAATATCTATACAATCCCCACGCCAAAACACAAATTATATGAAATTCCCTCGATAAAAAATATCGCAAAGTATGCTCCGAAAATTTTTATTTTTATTTTTTATTTTTATCTATAATTATTTAACAAGTTATATGTATGAAAAAATTCGCAGTGTTTCTTCGAAGATTTTTGCTCTATTCTAAACGAGTCGTGTTTTATTAAACATTTTCAAAATTTTTGCTTCAATTTTATCGTTTTAAATATTAGCGCGCTCTCTCCAACACTCGTAATTACATATCTCTCCATCTTCTTCTTTTCGCGCTCGGATACGGCGCCTTAATAAAATAATTTTGGTCCAGGATTGGTTGGTTTTAAAAATCACCCGATTTTTCATAATTTTTTTTGTACGGCAGCGATGTGTATGGCAGAATTTTTTTTTATGGCAAATGGTAGATCTGAGTGAAAAATATAAAAAAATAAAACGAAAATTCTCATTTGTGTACTTAAGCATCTTTTAATAATCAGTGATTCAATTACCGTGACGGTAATTATAAAATTTATCATCATCTTCTTCCCCTTATCCTATTCGGGTCGGGGATCCATTGCATCGACAAGGCGCCTCCATACGTCCCTGTCTTGCGCTGAACATTTAATTTTTAACATTTAATTGGACGCTGAAACTCTATGTGCACAACATCGAGCATTTTCTCGATGTTCGATTTCACCTGACTTTTTTCTGAAGAGGGGAGAGAGCACTCTTCCATTGGCTTGACTGTTGCTTAGTTTCGGGATCGTACCCATTACACCATGAATCATCACTCATCACCAATCACTACTGCCTTGGAAAAAAATCTGGGTCCTCCTCCGGCTGATTTTTCAGTTCGTGGCAGGCTTTAAGGCCAAGGCTCTCTTTGATCCTCAGAAAGGAGACTTTGGAGTTCTCGCCGAAAGAAGAAATCTTGATTTAGGTACTTAAAATTAAACTTTGGACGAGCGCGTGCACCTACAGCGACGCGGCTTCGCACTCTGACCGAGAAAGAGTTTCCTTACAACAGCCGACCACACAAAACCCGTTCCCCCCTACATTTCTCCCCTCTACCCCCCCGAGTCCCGTTACTTTTGGGTCCCCCTACATAATGGGACGTATGGGATTGCACTATCCTCCCAACATCCTGGAATAAAACATTATTATTACTAATAAAAAATATTATTATTTTCAGCTTTCCTTGGTTTCCGATGCCCTCAAGAGACAGTTGATCCTTTCTTCGGACAACAGGAATACACATATTTCAGGTACCTACCTAAAAAAACTTATTTTCTGTTCAATTATCTATATTTCTTTCGCACCATACTTATCCACATTTTGAAATTGTATTTTTTCTTTTCTTTATTCATTTGTAATGTAAAAATAATTAATATGGTAATGCTGCGTGGAGGGTCTTTTTAGAAAAGGAAGGAGAGGAACTTCTGGGAAGGAAAAGGTAAGAGGGGTGGGTAGGAAACTAGGGTCAGTGTGTCCAGAAGTAACGGACGTATGAATCCAACCCCCTCACTGCGGTGCAATGCAATGGTCTGAAAGAGTCCTGCTGGAGAGATCAAAAGATCTCTCCCCATCTGGCCTGCCACGCAGCCAACCCGGGCACCCCTGCCAAGCAAACGTAGCAAACTACTCAGGGTAACCTGTGGCAGAGGTGATGGCTAACCAAAAAATGGTTTCCCGGACATACCCGTCTTCCAAATTGATAACCTTTCTTTAAAAAAATAATTAATAATAAAAATTTGCAGGTCCCCGGTTGACTGCCAGAGATACTACATGTGCATCAACAACAAACCTCGTCTGTTCAACTGCGGCGTCGGAAATGCCTACAACGACCTGACGTCCACTTGTGACGGCATCGAGAACGTGACCTATTGCACTCCCGACGTGATACAGCGCTCTGCATTCAAGGCCGAACCCATCCAGGGGTACCAGGACAACCAACTCACCAGCAGTTACAAGCAGAAAAAATATTGAAAAGTCCAAAACTCGACATAAATTAAAATATATCTAATATAAACTTATAAAATACATGATCTGCTCTCGTCTGGATGAGTTTGAGTTTTGCAAATGAAGAGTTTCCCTGGCCATCATATTACACCCGCTAAATACAATACAGCTGTATTCAATTCCCTTTTTTGTATTGCCATATATTTTAATGAAACATATATTTTCACAAGTAGTGAAAGACCAAAAAATTATTATTTTTTCAATAAGGAACTCCAGTGAAAAATATTATGGCTTTAAAAAAATATGTTCATATAGACCAATATACGCTGATTCTGAATATATAAGTTGTATTAAATAATATTTAACGTAGAGTTGTAAAAAAAATATTAAAAAGTCCATTTTAAAACAGTTCATTAAAACACCCTGTCAAGTTGGTATTATTGAATTTGTGAGGCGTGACGTCACCTCGTCCATAAAACGCTCCAATGCTGAAATTCAAAATGGCCGAAGATGATCAGCTGATTCCAGTTGCCTAGAAAATTCATACTTCGGTTGGTCATGATGACGTCACACTAGATTCGGTGGTTTTCGGGGGATCTTGAAAAATTAAAACTTTGACATTTATTTTAACTATTAAAACTAACAATAAAAATTAAAATGCGGTTATTTAAGTTAGAAGGTCGTTATTCATTTAAAAAAAATAAAAAAATTGGACTGGAGTTCCTTATTGAGAAAAACTGTAAATAGTGGATATAATTTAAATCGTGGTACATTGTAATGTAATATTGTGCTGTTTTTACACTGTGTGTAAGTGATCTATGATATGTAATAGAGGAATTAAATGTAATGCAGTGTGAAATTTGTGCTTTATTTACATTCAAATCCTATCGCTGATGAGGGGGGGGGGGGGGGGATTTTTTTTTAGAAGTCCCCATTTATTATCTTTTTAGATACATAATATCGTTTTGAGTTGTCAGTGTTAAAAACAACATTGCTTGATTTATGTAAGTACATCTATACTAATATTATAAATGCGAAACTGCGTGTGTTTGTTTGTCACGCTTTCACGCATAAGCCAATAAACCGATTTTAAAAATTCTTTCACCAATAGAAAGCTACATTATATGCGAGTAATATAAGCTATATATAATGGTAAGTTTTGGCGTTATGAAATTATAAATATTGATATATTATATTTATTATACGTTTTCTGTCGCTAACAAAAGCGAGTTATTGCTAACGTCAGAAAACAAATCGTTGCCGTGGAAACGATGTTGATATTTTTTTTATTTCAGTCGTCGTAGTTAATATCTATCTTTATATGTAAAGAAAAATGAATCTTCGAAATGTTGCTACGTGCATAACTTCTGAACGACTGAACCAACTTGGATAATTTTTTTTTTACTACTGGTGAGCTCTGGCATTACGAAATTCAGGTGGCATGCGAGCTGTTTGAAAACTGAATGTACCGGGAATGAATGTATGGAATGCGGGAGGGGGGAAGGGGGTGGGATAATTGATAAGTGCAAGCGCTACAGTACTTTCCCCCTAATACCATGCGAGCGAAACCGCGGGTAAAAAGCTAGTCATCAATATTTAAGATTCATGGGAATTCCAAAAAAAAATAGCGACCAGTAATATTGTCATTTGTAAAATATTTTTCCCCTAAATCTAGGGAAATTTCCCCGGATGTACCATCAATGCGTGTAGGTAATAGAAACATTTTGTCATCATCACACAAGAAGGCATTTTGGCACTTTTTGATTGCAATTTACTTACTAGTAGGACACAACTTACGCGATACGAAGCAGTTAAGTACTAAAACTATGAAATAGAAGACAAATACAATTGTCTTGGTTTTTACTTACCACTTTTGAGATTTCTAACGCCTAAAGATTATAATGTCATTGGAAAGAACAAAGTAATTAACGGAGCAATAATTATTGAAGAAAATAACAAAGATACTAAGAAATCCTTAGTTGCATCGTTTTATTGGCGAAACTGGTTTTAAAGTTCTTAACCCAAAAAGTCTACTTGTTCGGTTTTCAGAACAACTCATATAGGTCATAGAAATCGTTGTATCTCCCCTACTATCACAGTGAGAAATATGATATAAACGGTGTTAGAAAGAGAAAAGACCACGTTTTATAAGCAAATACAAAAATTAATCACAAGATTTAAATGTACATATTTGGGAATTTTTATATTAATTATTTTTACATGATAAAAATGTTTATTATACATTTGTAGTCCAGGCAACGAAGGAAAAATAGAGGAAATAATTCGTGTAGAAGCCAATTTTGACAAAGTTGTAGGTGTCCTTAACAACGTACTAAAAGTATCAGGGGGTGGGGTGGAGCTAAGGGTAAGGGGGGGGGTCTCTAAAGGTCCCTTTTTTCAGTTTTTTGTTAATAACCCGAAAACTACTGCCTCTAGCGAAAAAATGTCCACATACTGAATTATCTACAAAAAAGGTTCCCTAATTTTTTTTGCTAGGATCAATGTTTAAGGAGATATGGAGGGAATTATTTATAAAAAACAGGTTTTATTGTTAAAAATGAAATGTTTGTTGTTAAAAAGGAATGTTTATTGATAATAAAATTGGAATGTTTATTATTAAAAATAAAATGGAAGAGAAGGAGAGATCTTGACCATGCTGACCAACATGGAGGAACTTACTTCAGACAAAGTTGAAGAGAGCGCTTCCTTGGTGTCAGCTTTGACGAAATTTTAGAATCATCTGGAATCCCTCAAGGATACTGAGCCTATCGCTGCTTTGTAGGTTCAGTACTTCCACAAATCTTTGAGAAATCATATTTGCCCTAATGCACAGTGATCTTCTCTGTCGCTCAATATCCGAATCATAGTTGAGGTCCGCTATTACCATCATTATTTTTAGTTTGTAAAAACATAAGGTGAACCATTTCAAAACTTTTTTTTAACACAAAAATGTGTTAGCGTACAAAATTTTTATATTTCAAAAATTATGTGTTTATTTCGATTTATAAAATTTGAGAGCGTATTTCATCGCATTTCAAAAAGAGTTTTTAGTTAATATTTTGAAACCCTGAAATAATACTGTCGAAGCCTGAGGGGTTAAGAAAGGTAAAACCGAAGATGGAAAATATATAGAATAATATTTATGGATTTTTCAGGTTATTCTAGTCTGTGGCAACACTATTCAAAGACAACAAGAAGAAAAACAACATTTGTTTATTTTAAAAACCTTTATTCGAAGATATAAAAAAATATGTGGGTCAATCTTTTCACAAGTAACAAATTCAAAAAAACATTATTCGTAATATACAAATCAGTCAATAATTGCACTACCTAAATATAATATAACTTTAATTCATAAAAAAAAATGTTTACATTATTATGACACATAGAGGACATGCTAGAACTTTTAGAGGGGAGGTTGTGTGTTGTGATGTTTGTGAATACTTAAAAAAATAATTAATTAAAGTACATAATTTACATAAATTAAGAAAACTTAGCAGTTATGAGAAAACTATTAAAAAAAAGGGTAAATATACTTATTACATACAGTCTGTCAATTAAGAGTAGAAAATATTAAGGAACTACAAAATTTGTAGGCCGGCAACACCAATTTAACTATCAAATATTATTTTAAAGCACAATGACACTGAAAATATAGAACACTGTAATTCACATTTTTTTGTTCTTAAAGAAAAAAATTTAAATCGAAGAAGCACTGTTGTTAAGATATCTACTTAATGACATAAATTTGATTAAATGGTGTTTTATTTTTTATTTTTTTTTTAATCATTTATTCCAGATCTCGGGGAGGGTGGTGCAATCCCACGAGTTATGAAGTGATTTGCTTTCATTTCATTTAACAGTAGGGCAGAAAGGAAGAATCACTAATGGTGAGTTTAGTTACACTACTTTTAGATCTGAACGAGTTAAATATATGCATATCTAAAATTAGAGACGTGATCTAAAGCCCGGGCTAAGCTAGATACTTAAGCTAGTATTAAATAAAAGTGAGCAATTTCTAAACCGCGCTTTATATTTTATTACAATATCATTATTCTTCATTATGTTAACACAAAATTGCAAAGGTATAATATACCCATATGCAATACTAATTTTAAGATAAATGGGTATCTATATTGCAGTGAAAAAATATTTTTTTCACTTTAATGCCTTTTTCATTTTTTACAAAAATTGGTTACACAGCTTTACATTTTCACCACGAGTTATATTTTTGGTATTGCCATTTGAACAACGTTGGCGCCCTCCTATATTTTCTACTCTTATTTGACAAACTGTATGTTATTAATTAATTCACAAGTGTAATTCCATTATAAATGATCAGTTCATTTGAACCTCAAACATGGCAAATATATTAATTAATATGTACACTTTGCTGTAACACCATGCTCCAAGAGTCTCAGCTGAGGTATGCAGAGAGGAGAAAATGCTACTACGACATCGCGGTCGGGACAAAATGTTATCTTACATTCTTCTAAAACTAGCATAATATGCGAGGGTTGATCAACAAGTATCCGTTTGAAGACAGGTGGCAAGTGTTGTTAAGGGGCAGGTAAGATTTTAAAACTCATTTTTGAAATTATTTATTTTTTTCTAAATGTACAATATGTTTAGAGTATTGTGTCAAAATTTCAAGTAAATCGAAGCAAAACTAACGAAGATACAGCATTTCAAGCGACCAGCCCTCTTGCTCTATTCAAGTATATTTCGAGAATAAAAAAACTTTACATCGATTTTCTCGCAAATAAATTTTTAAAGTTCGTGAACATCATAACTCAAAATTTACTTGACCGATCTTTTTGAAATTTTGTACACTATTTATACACATAAATCAACAGGTAGTGACAGAGTTTTTTTTTTCTATTTCATAATAACAAATACACTGAAAATTTTAGCAAAATTCGCATTTTTTACTTCAACATGCTGCAAAAAAAAAAACGCCTCCGTCACTATCTGAAAAAACATATCACCTTTTAAACCCATTTCGATTTTTATTTCAAAGGATTCGTTAACGAGTTATGATGTTCACCGCATAACACCTTTTTTTCGAGGAGCCTCCAGAGATTCGCTCTCACGGACTTATTTATTGATATTTTAAGTTAAAAAAATTTTCAAAGATACTTCAGATGTCATACTAACGTGTATGTAAAAGAAATAATCCAACATTATTCATATCTTCGAAAAAAAATCATGAAAACATGCCTTTTTTTCGCCTTTAAAACCTTACCCCCCCCCTTAAGGAAAGTTGACATTACCGTTTTGTGTACTGAGATCTATCTGTCAAATGACACCACTTTTTTTTGGATGGAAATAAAAGCAAAGTTGGTTGCCAGCTCAGCTCTGGGGACCCTTCACCATCTATGACAACCGTAAGATATTGATATTTAAATATGGTCATACATCTTTTTTGATGAGTTGCCGAAGAAATCGTTGAAAAGATCCATGACATGATTCTTGCTGATCGCCAAACTAAAGTGTGCGAGGTAGCAGAGGCCGTAAGCGTGACGTACGGAACCTCAATTAATTAACGCGGGTACTTATTGATAGATCTTCGCACATTTTTGAACGAAAGCATTATTAAAAATTAGATTACCGTGGAAATCTACAAAACCTTATTATTAATAATATAAGTATTTTTGGTCACCATATTGCTACCAATAATTTAAGAAATCAGTTTTTTATATGTATAACATTATTTTTACACAATTTGTACATGCTAAGTAGCTTAGTTAAACAATATTATATAATACAACAGTAATTTTAAATAAACATTAAAAAACAATGCATAAACCACTCGAGGGACAGGGAATTTCCGGGTGTTCAATTTCCGATTCGGCCATTTAATATAAAACCTCCAAATATTAATACGGAAACATATTACGGAACCGTTTACTGCAGTTTGAAGCCAATGAATCTACACAGTTCTCACTGTTTATCAAATATTTTTAGATTTTATAATTAATTTATTTTTAATCCTGAATTTATAATTCATTTTAATTTTGAAAAATCACCTGCCCAAATTTGGATAGTTATCGCTTGAGTGGATAAAATAACATTTTTTTATGAGAAAAACTCTCTTTTTATAACTTTTGAAGGTTATTCCCATCAACGTAATATATCATTGAAGAAGAAGATAACACTTATCTAAATGAAAATATGAAAGAAAACAAGACACAGAAAAATAGAAAAAGACAATGGTCGCAACTGGGACTCGAACCCAGACCTCTCGTCTAACCGGGACGTGCGCGTTATCCAATTTCGCTATTGCCACCTTCTGTCAAACCGTCATATTTGTCAATTAGAAATAAGAATATATTGTAGTAAAGACGGCAGTATTGTATTCCAAATTTTTAAGTACAATACATGTCCAATTTATTATACAAAAATTGATTCAAATACACAACCACTGGAGCGACCACACGAAATAAATAAATTTGCCTCGATTGCTCGAGATTTCCAGAAGACCATTTATTTAATTTTTCGCCAACATTAAAAAAATCATACCTTCGAATTTTAACATAGAGACATGCTGTATAGCCAATGAATTAACCTGTATTTTACCGTTTATCTCATATTTGTAGGACTTAAAAAAAAACCTAAATTTTATAACCACGTGAATCCTGCGTGTTACTTTGAAGCTCCGTGAGAGGTACTTATTCGAGTCAAAATAACATATTTTCGATTTCTGTATATTGTTTGTGGTAAACTTGATAATGAAAAGTGCATATGTATGGAAAAAGGACTTAATTTTAACCATAAACAGCTGATCAGAAATTCTGCATGAAAAAATATATATTTTTTTTTTAACATCGTTCTAAAATAGTCTACGAAGTTCGTCGGATTTGCGACATCTGTGGTCGTAATAGACAAAGCATTTCAATAGCTTCGTTTTAAAATAAATGGCTGGCCATGGAAATGTTTTAAATAATTACAATAAATGTTTTACAAATGGTAGGAAATAGTGGTCCAATTTTGGACCGCTATCAATCGCAGAAAAATAAAAGTGGTCCATTTTTCGACCATAATCGCTCCAGTGAATAAAAGGTTTGTCTATTAATTGAAATACCTTAAAACATATAAATAAACTAGCTGGATTTTATTTTTTTGAAATAAACTGATTTGATCAACAAAGATATATTTTTGTAAATATCTCATCACAGACAATAGAAAATTTTATACACAACAATAATAACAATAATATTTGATGACAGTGATGTGATTATAATGTGATGATTAAAGATAGGTTCCTACCTACTCGCTGAACTTAAAGCATGGATCGCTTTAATCATTAGTATATATATATATATAGTGTCAAATCAATAAAAAAGAATGGCGGTATACAATGTCAGGCAGTGTACGAGAGACAGAGCACGCGCCAATTAGGGGATTTTCATTGGCTACCTCGGGGTAGCAGCTAAAATCTATTATATACATATCATTGTCAACAGTGGGTTTCTTCAAATCTTCAAATTGATACAGGAAGCATTTCCTTTAGATGCCATCAATAGAAATGGTTCCAGCACAATTTATAACTTCTCTACCTGTCTGACCGCTAGCTGAGCGCCTTTGCCATTGAGATGGACCAATTGAAATGAGAACAGATAAATAGAATCAATTATTCCTTTTCTTCCATGGCGTCAAGGTCTTCGCTGCTTTGAGAAGTATTGTCGCTGGTATCAGCTTCCACCGTGGGTTTGTTTTTGAATTTGATCAACGTCTCGTCTTCTTCTTCCTCCTCCTCCGTTTCGTTGCTGTATTTTGCATTTTGGGCGTCCTGGCTTGGCTCGGCGCTGCCTGCGATCGGCTTGCTGGCGGATGTCGGCGTGGCGGGGGCTCTGCTGACAGTGGCTGAAGCGGCGAGGGAATTTGCTTGCATCAGTTTGAGGGAACTGCTGGTCGGGAGTTTGACTCCGGGTTTTAATACCATGGCTCCATCCTACAACAAAAAACCATTCAACATATTGTAGTCTCAAATAGATTGCGAATCAATTGATTGTAATTTAATAATAAAAATTGGCATTTCAATTATGGGTATATGTGAACTGTAGATACTGGGAGGGAATCTGCCTCTCCTGAATTGTACACAGCATGTTCTTATTATGTTATTGCGTTATTGTTATTATGACTCTGATAAATCACTTGGCTGAGCACGTGCACTGTTTGAATCAATATTAAAGAACCGAGGTATCGGCGGCCGGCGTGGTCTAGCGGTAAGCGAACGAAATAAAATTTATTCGATTAATTTTTGTTATATTACAATTAAATCAATTAAAATAATATATAGTACATTTGCGACACGTTCCAGAGTGGAAGACGCTCTTAGTATCGCCCTGGTGTAAGACCACCATTCAGAATTGAAACGTTGCTTGAAATGGCTTAAGCCGTGTTTGGTGATTAGATCTGAACAGCCAGGTACTTCGCCACCTTCCTCTTCCCCTCCCCACTATCTTCAGCCTCACAACATACCCCAATCGGGGATGCCATAGTCTCACTGGCTCCAGACGGGAGCAGTTGGGACTCTTGTGCGGTATTCATATAAAAAAAAAATGAAGGAGGTTATGACTGCACTAGTTTTTTTTTTACATTAGCTCCACACAGGAGGCCCTGAGGAAAATAATTTCCCTCAGGGCGTATGTTATCTTAGGGGATGCTGTGTGGAGGGTTTTTTTAAGAAAGGGAAGGAAATTAAGTTCTGGAAAGGAAAAATATAGGAATCTGAGGTAGGAAGGATAGGAATCCGGGAGTCAGTGTGTCCAGGAGTGACGGACGTATGAATCCATCCCTCCAACTGCGGTGCAAGGTGATGGGTCAAGAGATTCCGACTGGTGAGGATGAAAGACCTCCGTCAATCAGTATCCTGCCCACCACACGGCAGGTGGGCAGACGCTCGGACAAGAACATCAGACCTGGACAGACCTCACCCGATGAACCCGAGCACCCCTGCTAAGTCACCAAAAGCAATCACTTGGGGTGAATCACAGCAGAGGTTTCGGTTATCCAATAAATGGTTCCCAGGGCGGCGGGATACCCGCCTTCCAAAGTGAGCTCCTTTAACAGACTCCAATTACAGAGACTGAGAAATCACTAGATTGGCAATCTCTGTACAGAGGCTTCTTTAGTATGGTCGATATTAAGAACTGAGAGATCACCTCCTATGAGTTGACCATTGCACTGGTTCCACATGGGGATTGGTATGGAAATAAATACCATCAGCTTTAGGTTAAAACAGAGGCAGTTGAGATGAATTGGATCGGTGAGTAAAATGAGAATCTGACCTTGATATGCACCAGTCCCTGCTTGGTCATGGCTTCCACCTCGGCCTTGGTCATCAGGATCTTCTGGACACGCACAGTGCGCGGGCCGATCTTCATCTCCGTCACCTGCGGCGCACGGGGCAGCTGCAGCGGACGCACTCCCGGGGGCAACGTCATGCTAGCGGGAACCTACAATCATGATAAAACTTATGTTGATGATGGCTAAATATGGAAGTGAATCTATAGGATCTTCTGGAACGATGATAACAGTTGGTGGTGGGAAGTGAATCTATACGATCTCCTGGAATTATAACAGTTGGTGGTAACTAACTAAGGAAATGAATCTATAGGGTTGAGGGAGCAGATTCCTGAATCGGCAGAGACGGGAGACGAATGAAAGGCGAGCAGGGTTTTTTGGCATGATAACAGTTATTGTTGGTGATGGTTAAATAGTGAAGTGAATCTGCAGGGTCTTTATCCACTTGAGCGACCACGCGAAATAAATAAATTTGCTTCGATTGCTCGAGATTTCCCAGAAGATCATTTTTAAAATTTTTCGCCAACATAAAAAAATCATACCTTCGAATTTTAAGATGGAAACATAAAAACATATTATAGTGCTATATAGGCAATGAATCAAGCTGTATTTGACTGTCTCATATTTGTAGGATTTATAAAAAAAATCGTAAAGTTTATAACCACGCGAATCCTGCGTGTTTGTTAATTTAAAACTGCCGCGAGGGGTACTTATTCGAGTCAACATAGAATATTTTCGATTTCTGTATGTTGTCTGTGGTATACTTGATAATGAAAGGAAAATCTATGGAAAAAGGACTGAATTTTATCCGTAAATAGCCGATCAAAAATAACGTTGTTCTAAAATAATCTACGAAGTTCGGATTTGCGACATCTATGGTCATAATAGATAAAGCATTTCAATAGTTTTAAAATTGCTGGCCATGAAAATGTTTTAACCGGTTGAATGCCTCGGTATTTACGGATGAAACTCGAAAATTTCGCAATGTTTTGACTTTTGACGTAAATTTTGTGGGTTAATTTTATGCTTTGGTATATAATATTTACCGAAATACGTTCCTTGAACAACAAACTACGCTTACAAACAACTTTACTTGCGTTTATTAGATAAATTGATAGGTTTATCGATCTTTTTATGATACGCGACGCTCAAAGTTTGACAGCTCGAATTGCGGCAGAAATGCCCATTTCCAAAGTCATAAAAATGTCCAAAGACAATTATTTGAGTGGCTAGGTGTGTTCCTTATATCTGTTACGTCAAGAACAAGAATGCACCAAGCGATTCTGACTTTGTTCTTCATGCATTTTCTTTATATATAAGGTTTAAAATCGCATATCAAAAATCATTTTTATTTTATTTTTTATTCGGCTATAGGGCGCGCACCGGCGCGCCAACGGCACGCGACCTGTTAAATAATTACAATAAATGTTTTACAAATGGAGGAAAATGTGGTCCAATTTTGAACCGCTAACAATCGCAGAAAAATAAAAGTGTTCCATTTTTCGACCATAATCGCTCCAGTGGTTAAAAATAGTGCAGTTGGTGGTGGCTAACTCAGGAAGTGAATTTATAGAATCTTCTGGAATGATAACAGTTGCTAGTGGCTAACTAGGGAAATGAATCTATTAGATCTTTTAGAATGATGACAACAGTTATTGTTGGTGGTATCTAAATAAAGAAATCAATAGAATCTTCTGGAATGGTAAGAGTTGATGGGGGTTAACTAGGGAAGTGAATATCTTCCAGACTGCCACTTGCAATGATAAAGTAAGTAGCAGAGTGATTTATGCTCCTCGCCATGAGGAAAGTTGGTTGCAGAAACTGTGACTAACCTTCTTGAGAGTCTGCCCGGTGGGTGACATGAGCACCGTCTGTCCCGAGTTGGTCACTGACTGCACCACGCCTTCTATTTTCTGTATCTTGATGGGTGCTTTGGAAGGGTCTTCTCTGGGGGCGTCCAGTTTGGGGGTGTCCGCCTTGGGCGGGGCTGCCGTGGGCGGGGTCGCTTTGGACGAGGCTGCATTGGGTGAGGCTGGCGGTTCTGCGATGGGCGACGTTGCCTTAGAGGGCTGGAAATACTGAAAATAAAAATTTATTTAGCAATTAACGCTTAACTTGCCGTTCGTCCGCCGGTGTACAATCGGCGCAAGCCAAAATAATCACTAAAAAATAATTTTGTTATGCGATTTTAACCCTTATGTATAAAGAAAACGTGTGAAGAAGAAGGTCAGAATCGCTTGGGGCATTCTTGTCATAAGGTATAAGATACCGTGAACCCACCTAGAGCAGCGATATAATTTCTTTGAAATTGTTTATGACACGGCCTGCGTGGCTGCGCGCCGCTCGGCTGGACAAAATGGCGGCTGTCAAGTCTCGCGTCGCGGGCGACGAAATGATCGTAAAACGTATAAATTCATCGAATAAACGCAAGTAATATTGTTCTTATGTATAGTTTAGTATTCAAGGAATGTGATTCAGTAAAGATTACATAAGATAGCATAAAATTAACCTGCAAAATATTACGTAAAAGTCAAAACATCGCGAAATTTTTTCGTTTTTTCCATGTTATTTGAAACGTAGTAAAAAGTATAAATTCATTGAATAAACGCAAGTAATATTGTTCTTATGTATAGTTTAGTATTCAAGGAATGTGTTTCAGTAAAAATTACATTAGATAGCATAAAATTAACCTGCAAAATATTACGTTAAAGTTGACGTTTTTTCGTTTTTTCCTGGCACGTCAGGGGTTAATTATAAATTCATATACTTCGCGTACAAACAAAGAGTCGCTTATGAGTATCTCTGTGTAAGAATGGCCTAAAAAATATATGAATAAAGCTTTGAGTAATAAATGAGAAAAATTCAACCCTTGGAATGAAAGCGAATCCGTAGCTCATTTGGTAGGAATTCACCACACTTGCCTCCATTTTATGGTACATATTTTGAAACTTAAAACATGCTCCTGATGTATTACGAAAATACAGTTAGGCAGCAATTAGCAAGAGAAACCCCTTGAATGCCTTGGAGCGAAAAATTGGGTAAATTTCGGTAATTGAGTAAATTTCGCTTGGGTAAAATTGGGTAAATTTCGCGATGTTTTGACTTTGAAGTAATATTTTGTGGGTTTAATTTATGCTATGGTATATAATATTTACCGAAACACGTTCATTGAACAATAAACTACGCCTAATAACAACATTACTTGCGTTTATTTGACAAATTGATAGGTTTATTGATCTTTTCATGACACACGACGCCCAAAGTGGACAGTTCAAATCGCGGGAGAAATGACATTTGCAAAGTCATAGAAACATCCAAATATAATTATTTGAGTGGCTAGGTGTGTTTCTTGTATCTGTTACATCAATAACAAGAATGCCCCAAGCGATTCTGACCTTGTCCTTCATAAATTTTCTTTATACATAAGGTTTAAAATCGCATATCAAAAAGTTTTTTTTTTTAAATTTTATTAGGCTATAGGGCGCACGCCGGCGCGTAATCGACAAGCAGCCGGTTAACCTACGTATTACGAAAATAGTGTTGCTAGCAATCAGCCTTGGTATTACGAAAACAGTGTCAGCCAGCGATTAGCCAGTGTATTACGAAAAGAGTGTCGCCAGCGATTAGCCTAGGTATTACAAAAACAGTGTATTACGAAAATAGTGTTAGTCAACGATTAGCCAGTGTGTTACAAAAATATTGTCGCCAGCGATTAGCCTAGGTATTACAAAAACAGTGTATTACGAAAATAGTGTTAGTCAGCGATTAGCCAGTGTATTACAAAAATAGTGTCGCCAGCGATTAGCCTAGGTATTACAAAAACAGTGTCAGCTAGTTATTACGAAAATAGTGTTAGTCAGCGATTAGCCAGTGTATTAAGAAAATAGTGTCAGCCAGCAAATTCTGAAAATACAGTTAGCCAGTGTATTAAGAAAATAGTGTTAGCCAGCAAATTCTGAAAATACAGTGTATTAAGAAAATAGTGACAGCCAGCGCATGGTGGCATTTTAACTGGCACACTATGTAATACCTAATTCTTCTGATCAACTGATAAATGCTTATTTGGTTATATTTAATTATTGTATCTCTTACATTTTGTATGGTAGATTTGGGTTTGGGTGTGATGGACTTGTCCTTGGTGGCAGGGGCGGGGACAGGGGCGGGAGCGGGAGTGCCCTCCTCTGGGTCCACTTCCTCCTTCACCTTCTTGGGCCGACCTCTGCCCCTCTTCACCGCCGGCTCGCCACCACTCGTGCTGCAACACACACACACATACAGGTTAAACAACACAGAATAAGTTTCAACAGGTTTATTAGGTACACACTTACAGAGTTGTTATCCATGTAACCCGTGTACTGTAAGGGTTATCAAATAAGACAAAAATAAAAATAGAAGGTGCTGCATTTATGGCAATGCCAAGATGGTTCAACCTTTTAAATGTCAGGGAGGAAACGACGTAAAATCGTGATGCTTTGACTTAATATTTTGTGCTATCGTATATTATATTTACAAACACATTCCTTGAACAATAAACTATGCATAAAAACAACATTACTTGTGTTTATTAGATGAATTTATGTGTTTTATGATCTTTTTCACGAGAACGACGCTAGCCAATTTGACAGCTCAAATACTGGGGAAAATGACAGCCGGACGCCATAGACAATTTAATTCAAATTATTCCGAGTGGCTAGATGTGTTCATGAAATTTTATACCTTAACCTCTTAAATGCCAGGGAAGAAACTCGAAAATTTCGCGATGTTTTGACTTTGACGTAATATTTTGCAGATTTATTTTATGCTAATGTATATAATATTTACCGAAACACGTTCCCTGAACAATAAACTATGCTTACAAATAATATTACTTGCGTTTATTTGACAAATTGATAGTTTTATCGATCTTTTCATGACATGCGACGCTCAAAGTTTGACAGCTCAAATCGCGGCAGAAATGTCATTTCGAAAGTCATAGATATGTGCAAAGATGATTACTTGAGAGGCTAGGTGTGTTCCTTATATCTGTTACGTCAAGAACAAGAATGCCCCAAGCGATTCTGACCTTGTCCTTCATACATTTTCTTTATACATAAGGTTTAAAATCGCATTTCAAAATTATTTTTTTTTATGGCGCGTCCTGGGCGCGCAATCGGCAAACCAGAGGTTAAGAACAAGATATGCCCCAAGCGATTCTGATCTTGTTCTTCATACGTTTTCTTTATATGTAAGGGTTAAAATCTCATTACAAAATAAAAAAAATTGAAAATTTGGCGCACACCCGGCATAGTAGGTGAGAAAAATAGATAAAACTTTAAAAAAGCATTATGGTTCAAATGAATATTTTTCATGTAATTATCAAACTAATCAGAAATTAGTGATTCTACGTCTTATTTTGAGGCAATTTAATATTCTAACTTATTTTTATTGTTTGTTGTTCACATCTTGCAAAACTTATTTTATTTTTACAATAGCTCCACCAGGAGGCCATTAGGAAAAAAATTCCTCAGGACCTACGTCATCTTTGGGGACGATGGGCGGAGGGTATTTTAAGGAAACAAAGGTTCTAGGAAGGAAAAGGGAACGAGAGGGTAGGAATCTGGGAGTCAATGTCTCCAGGAGTGACGAACGTATGAATCCATCCCTCCCACTGCGGAGCAAGGCGTTGGGTGAGAGAGCCTGGATTAGGTCTCCCTCAAACAGTGTCTCCCGATCTGGTTCACCAAGCGTTCGCCACAAGACCTAGACAAACCTCATCCCGTGAACCCGGGCACCCTTGCTCAGTCACTAAACGTGGCGAACCACATGGGGCGACCTACGGCAGGGGTGTTGACTATCCAATTATTGGTTCCCGGTGCGGCGGTACCCATACCCGCCTCGTAAATTGAAACACTCGGAAATACTATAATTTTTTGTACTTTTGAAATATAAAAAAATTATGTTTCCTGCCCACTATCAATATTTTAGATTCAGAAGTTAAACATAACTTCAAATTTGAATAAAAAATTAATTTTGTTCTAAAATCAATGTTTCCGTAGTAACGTTTTTTTTTTTCCATTGACAAAATTTTTAGATTATATTATTGACTGACAAAACTTCATTAATATTTGAGGGTTTTGAAATATTGTAGCTGATGAAGCAACATAATAATTACCTATTTTTAGATGATCCTGGAGTGCTGGTGTCCAGGGGCCTCTTGACCGTCTTGGGGGTGGCGGAGGGGGTCGCAGGGGGTGTGGCGGCGGGGGTGGCCGCAGCCCCCGGAGTGTCGGGGAGGGGGGTCTTGCGCGGCCGCCCGCGCTTCTTGGCCGTCAGGGGAGTGGAAGACGCAGACGGAGGCTGAAATGTCATTATTTTTAAAGGAATAGCTAATGGAGCCAATGGAGATCCGTGAATTTTCAGTGAGCTAGAGAACTAAGATTGAAAAATACGACATTATTGATGTTGTTAAAGCTGAAAATTAATTTTATTTTTCTTCAAAATTTCAATATTCCACATCCAATAAAAATTAATTTTCGCACTCTAGCTCAATGAAAACTCACGAACCGCCACTGCTGTTAAACCCTCCGGGTCCTGGGCATATTTTGTCAGAAGATCAAAATATTTCTGCTTTTCAATAAAATTCGAATGAATGGAATTCTTCAATGTAAACAGTATCCGAAAGTAAAAATATTTGAAAGAATATACGAAAAACTTTTTGAAAATTTTGCTAATCGAAATAAACACATAATTATTGATACACAAATTTTTTAAAGAAAACATAAAAAAAAAATAAAAATGGCTCCCCCTTACGTTTTTTTAAACTTAAACTTTAAACTTAACTCGTCATACGCCAAGGCAGGAAACACGTAAATTTCACAAAGTTTTGACTTTGACAAAATATTTTGTGGGTTTATTTTATGCTATCGTATATTATATTTACCGAAACACATTCCTTGAACAATAAACTATGCATAAAAACTACAAAACTTGCGTTTATTTGACAAATTGGTAGGTTTATCGATCTTTTCGTGACCTACGATGCTCACAGTTTGACAGCCCGAATAGCGGGAAAAATGAAGCCTGGAAGTCATGGATATATTTAATAAAATTTATTCAGAGTGGCTAGGTGTGTTTAGAATATGTTACGTCAAGAACAAGAATGCCCCAAGCGATTCTGAACTTGTTCTTCATACATCTTCTTTATACATAAGGATTAAAATTGTATTCTAATTTTTTTTTTTTTAATTTTGTTCAACGCGCCGGCGCGCCTGCAGCACAGGATGAGTTAAATTACTGATAATGAAAAAAATATAAACATACACATATTTTATTAGAGAAACGTTTTATAAATATTACCATCATCTCACTTTGTGTTTTATGTAAAAATAATTTCTTCTTGTTTTCTATTTCTGTACGTTTTAATATTTACAAATGTTATATTTACAAATGTAATATATTCAAAAACAGTTTTTAGTATTCGGCTACGTTTAGAAATGTTTCATTTATAGAGCTTTAATTGAAAAGCGGAAATAACACAAAATACCTGAGTGGTTAATATCATTATGATGTTATAGCGTGCAAATAGCGCGTTAATGGTTTAGGTTGGATAAAGAAGTGTGTAATTACGGCATGCGTCTTCTTCTCCTGTGCCTCAAAGTGGCGGCTGTCCTCGTCGGGGTCTTCATCTTGGCCCTCATCCTCGTCGTCGCTGTCCTCGTCCTCCGAGTCCAGGCCGGTGCGGTCGCGGATCATGGCGGCGTAGTCCTTGATCTTGGAGGGGCGTCTAGAACGGCGCGGCGGCGAGTTGGGCTCATTCACTTCCGCCGGACTGGGGGCCTCTTCTTTAACCTCTTTTGCCTTTGAGGAAGACTGGAATTACAAAAGAAAAATTATAAATTATATACAGCGAAAGTTTCATAAGAATTTTTTAAAGGATCGAGAAAAAAAAATTCTTAAGCGTGAAAACCTTATATGGGTCGTTCTTCTTTTTAACTCAACCTGTGCCGAATAAAATTTAAAAAAAAAAAATTTTGAAATGCGATTTTAAACCTTACACGTATAAAGAAAATGTATGAAGGACAAGGTCAGAATCGCTTGGGACATTCTTGTTCTTGATGTAACAGATATCAGAAACACACCTAGCCACTCGGAATAATTATTATTGAATTTATCCATGACTTCTTCATTTTTGCCGCAATTCGAGCTGTCAAACTGTGAGCGTCGTGGGCATGGAAAAGATCGATAAAACCTATCAATTTGTCAAATAAACGCAAGTAATGTTGTTTTTAGGCGTAGTTTATTGTTCAATGAATGTGTTTCGGTAAATATTATGTACGATAGCATAAAATAAAACCTCAAAATATTACGTAAAAGTCAAAACTTTGCAAAATTTACGAGTTTCCTCCCGTGGCGTTTGATGAGTTAACCTACATAAAGTTGTCTCCACCAGTTAGTGGAGAAAAATTCAACAGAATTACCAATATTATTATTTTATAATTACTTTAACCGTTTGAGTGCCAAAAAATGCATACAGTTTCTTGTAAAATGCCAAAAAAACATCATTTTTTATGAAACTATATATTTTTTTAAAACCCCATAAATTCTTTAAAAAAAATAATAAATGAATCCGAAATTTAAACGGTTTACTACGATCTTACAACTATTAAGATAATATTAGAATAATATTTACCATCGCCGCAGCACCACACCCGACGTACGCGCGAATCAGAGCACGACTGACGCAATCGACGGAAATCGACGATCGGCAATCTTCGTTAAAACACGAATCGACGAAAGTCGACGATCGGCAATCAAACGGTTAAAATCTACTGTACTAAAGACATAATAAATGTGTGCATTTAAAAAAAATGTGTTTAAAATTTTATAGTAAAAATCACATTACAGAGTTGTAACTCCTCGTGATAGAAGGGTATTTCATAGAAATCACAGTTGTCTCCCGCCACCTCGACTTGCATATATTCTATGTTATAAAAAAATGATATGACGACATAAAATATGAAACTATTTTTAAACTCCAAAAGGTATAACCTATCAAGTAACAGCGATTATTATTTAATGATGTTTAATAAAATATTTTTAAAAATCTCATAAACTTGTCTCCTACAACTTTTATGTCATACGTTAATTCTGTCACGTGGGTTGTCATTCGAAATAGGTACACACGCAGCTCGTTTTTGTCACCCCCAATAGGCATTTAGGCCTCCTTCCCCTCTGAGATGCAGAGAGAATTCGTTTATAGTAAAAACAAAATGTGACAGAGTGGTGGAAATGTGATAGAGTGGTAAAAGTTATGTAGGTTAAAAAGAAGAACAACCCATATATGATATAAATTGGGCCATTTCTAAATTTTGTCTTCAAGGAACTGAAAAAACTGAATTTATTAACTCGTTGCTTGTCAAGTACGCACCGGCGTGAGCCAAATTAAACTCTAAAAAATATTTTTTGAAATGCCATTTTAAACCTTAATTATAAAGAAAACGTATGAAGGATAAGGTCAGAATCGCTTGGGGCATTCTTGTTCGTAAGGTTTAGAATGCTTTGAACACATCTATGGAACCGGAATAATTTCTATGAATTCTTTCTTTATGGATCTCTGGATGACATTTTTTCGGAGCATCTGAGCTGTCAGTTCAGTTTTTTTTTTTTTTTTTTTTACATGAACTCCACACAGGAGGCCCTGAGGAAAATAATTTCCCACAGGGCCTATGTCATCTTTGGGGATGCTGTGTGGAGGGTTTTTTTAAGGAAGTTTAAGGGTTTTAAGGTTTAAGGAAAGGAGTTTAAGGGGTGGGTAGGAAGGAAAGGGGTTTAAGGGGCGGGTAGGAATCTGGGGTTCAGTGTGTCCTGGTCATCCACCTTCGAGACCTAGACAAACTTCACCCCATGAACCCGGGCACCCATGCTAAATCACCAAACGTAGCGAACCACTTGGGGTGACCTATGGCAGAGGTGTTGGTTATCCAATAAAGGTTCCCGGGGCGGCGGTACCCATTCCCGCCTCCCTAATTGTAAATGTCGGTTGTATCATTCTAGTAAAAAAGATCGTAAAACATATGAATTCGTCAAATAAACGCAAGTAATGTTGTTTATAGGCATAGTTTATTGTTCCAGGAATGTGTTTCGGTAAACATTACATACGATAGCATTAAATAAACCCACAAAATATTAAGTCAAAGTCAAAACATCGCGAAATTTACAAGTTTCCTCCCGTGGCACGGGACGAGTTAAGAACATTTACATTACCAATTATTTTTTGGTGTACCCGCATACCGCATGAGAGTTCAAATTGCTTGGGGCTATCTGGAGCCAGTCAGACTATAGCATCCCCAATTGAGGTATATTGTGTGACTGAAAGTAGTGAAGGTACTGAAGGCTATTCAGATCAGGTTGAAAAACATAAAGCCAGTTTGAATTCTGAATGGTGGTCTTCCACTAGGGCGATACAGAGAGTATTTTCATGTATGGTGGATGGGTATACTCACGGCCAGGGGTTTGACGGGGATGGGGAAGGGCCCCGTGACTCGGGCCATCTTTGTGGGCGTCCTCTCTTCGCTGGACTTCCTCTCCGTCTTCTCGGCTCTCTCCGGTTCCCTGAAAAAAAAAACTATTTTAGTAACTAAACTATGTAGCACAGAACGAGGGATTTGATTCAAGGAACAGTTATAAGAGTGATTATGATGGACGGCATGGCTTGTTTTTTTTATATAAATGTAGAGTTTTATTCCAATATTGATGTAATTTTGCACACTTGCAAAAAAAGAGGAAGGCGTCTACATAAGATTTTGAAAAACCTGCATCCGCCTGAAACCCGCATCCCCTTAAGGGGCAATCTATAAATTACGTCACACCTTAAGGGGGGGAGGGGAGTAGAGAAGTGTGACAAGGGGTAAGGGGATCATGAACTCTGTGACGTCACATGAAAAAATCTAAATTATCAAAATGCAAAACTTTTTAATTTTTTAAATTTTTCTTTATTCAATGCTTTGATGGTTATAATTTGTGGATTTTTCGACCAAACTGTTTATGTTATGTTATGTGACGTCACACTAGGGGGGAGGGGGTCTCACAAATGTGACGATGTTTGACAAGGACGGGGGGGAGGGGGGGGGGGGGTCAAAATTCATGAATTTATAGATGGCCCCTAAACAGAAATTCTTCTTGATGAAATTTTGCACACTTGGCATTTGCTGAAAAATCCGTTAGACCTGTCCATGAATACAAGCAAATGGCAGACATTACTGTTAATTTTTACTGTTTATTTGGTGTCCAAAAATGCAATAATTGTGAAACCGCAAGCAATTTTATTGCATTATCTTGCCCTTGGCAATATATTGCAATAAATTTTGGTTATAAATATTAAAAAATGGCACGTGTTCAACCGGCTTGCTCGCTCTCTCGCTCTCCACTATACACGAGCCTTCGTGTGTCCTTTGCGCTCACCCTTCGCTTATTAAAACCAGATCAGTTGCATTCATGATGACAAATTGTCAAATGATTGTGTTTAAAAGGCCAGGATTGTTGAGGTTTGCAGACTGACCTGATGGTAACTTTCTTGATGCTGGTTGGCGTCTTGAAGGAGAAGTTCTTGTTGGTGTCGCGCTTGGGCGGAGACAGCGAGGACTTGCGCTGCAGGAAGCGGTGCTGGTTGCCGGAGCTCGACTGCTTCTCGCGCTCGCGTTCGCGCTCTCTATCATTTCCGGATTTCGCCGCCTGTTGGATAATAAAACTTTACGCTTTGGACAAACGAACTTAACCTCTTAAATGCGAGGGCAGAAACTCGAAAATTTCGCGATGTTTTGACTTTGACGTAATATTTTGCGGATTTATTTTATGCTATTGTATATAATGTTTACCGAAACACGTTCCCTGAACAATAAACTATGCTTGCAAATAATATTACTTGCGTTTATTTGACAAATTGATAGTTTTATCGATCTTTTCATGACATGCGACGCTCAAAGTTTGACAGCTCAAATCGCGGCAGAAATGTCATTTCGAAAGTCATAGATATGTGCAAAGATGATTATTTGAGAGGCTAGGTGTGTTCCTTATATTTGTTACGTCAAGAACAAGAATGCCCCAAGCGATTCTGACCTTGTCCTTCATACATTTTCTTTATACATAAGGTTTAAAATCGCATCTCAAAATTTTTTTTTTTTTTTTTATGGCGCGTCCTGGGCGCGCAATCGGCAAACCAGAGGTTAAATCACAAAAACTAATCTAATGATCCTGAATAAACCGCACTATATATACAACTATAAATTGGGGGGCTCAGCAGTAGCCCAGGCCCAAATCTTTACTAACCCCTCAAGCTAATTTGTTTGCTTTTGGGAACAACTTGCATAGGTCTCATAGAAATCGTTGTCTCCCTTACTATCATGGTTATAAGTATGATCTAAACCAGGCATGCCCAACCTGCGGCCTAATTGAAGATTTTTGCGACCCAAAATTAAGTTTTCAGCTTTCTATTTTCGGATTTTGGTATTCATACAAAAAAAAAGAAAAATCGTTCTCGTGAATTTGTCAAACTTATATTATGCGAAATTAGAACTTTCTTATTAGGGGCCATCCATAAATTACGTCACACATTAAGAGGGGGGGGGGGGGGGGGGGGGGGGGGGTGGAGTATAGAAAAGTGTGACAAGGGGTATGGGGGGGGGTCATCAGTTATGTGACATCACATGTATCTGCCATAGGTCACCCGAAGTGGTTCGCTACGTTGGATGTTTAGCAGGGGTGCCAGGGTTCATGGGGTGAGGTTTGTCTAGGCGGATAACCAGGACACACTGAACCCCAGATTCCTACCCACCCCTTAAACCCTTTTCCTTCCCAGAACTCTCCTCCCCTTCCTTTCCTTATAAAAAAAACCCTCCACACAGCATTCCCAAAGATGACATAGGCCCTGAGGGAAATTGTTTTCCTCAGGGCATCCTGTGTGGAGCTCATGTAAAAAAAAAAAAATCTAAATTATTAAAACGCAAAAAAATTTTAGATGTAAAATTACAAAATATGTGACGTCACACTAGGGGGGAGGGGGTCTCACAAATGTGACGATGTGTGACAGGGATGGGGGGTGGGGTAAAAAAATCATGAAATTCATGACGTAATTTATGGATGGCCCCTTATTAGACCTCGGATGCTCGATGAGGGTTTTGATTTATTGCTTGAAAAGTGCACTAGAAATTTATTTTCAAAATTAATTTCAATCAGTATATTTATTCAACACATTTTAATAAGTGGAGGGTGAGTGCAAAGGACACACATAAGCACATACGTAGTCATTTTACGCCCTCTATCATAGAAGGTCGTGGTTTTACAATAATAGCATTTTCAGACATCGAATTGCCGGTATAATATAATGGATAAAAGTGAACTAAAAAATTTTAATGTGCACTTTTATGAAACCAAAGTTTCCGACCGCAATTTGAAAAAAAATTATGAAATTTTGTGAATTGAATTGTTTTTACATGAAACTACAAAAAGTGAGGTGACGATAACGTTTATAATACACATTTGTCAATAAAATGTGCGAGTTTTTGTTTTTTTTTCATTATTAGTAATTTTAGTCAGATAAAACATAAGTTGAGCCATTTTACAAAGTTTATTATGTTGGCATTCAAAATTTGTCAAAATTATTAAATCATATCGATCTTCCAGTTGGTTAGTCAGACATCTCCGAAAAATCGAAATTTGAGTTGAGTTAAGTTATCTATACTTTAAAAGTGAGTGTGTTTATTTATTACGCTTTCACCACTAAACTGATTTTAAAAATTCTTTCACCAATAGAAAGCTACATTATCAGCGAGTAATAAAGGCTGTATATAATGTTAAGCTCACTAAACCGATTTTAAAAATTCTTTCACCAATAGAAAGCTACATTATCAGCGAGTAATAAAGGCTGTATATAATGGTAAGCTCTGGCGTTATGAAAATTGTATAAATGAAAATGTGCGTATTTCATATATTTTAGCGGCAGGGAGGAAAGGCAGGGGGAAGGTGGGGTTCGCGGAGAGGGAAGACACGGGGGAGGGGGAAGGCAGAAGGGAACGGCGATGCACGGGAAAGGACATGCAGGGAGAATCAATTTATTTGTTTGAATGGCATTGCAACGCATACCAGCTATTATGTATTATGTAAAAGTGTACCCTCTATCTGGTACAATACTTAAGATTACTCATAAATACCACCAAATTAATTATAATGCACAAAAACTTGTAGTGAAATAATGATTTATAGTGAGCATTCAAACATTGCTTTCCTTATTAACTTAGTACTTGGAGATGTCTGGACTAATCAACCGGACGATCGATATATCAAAATTAGTTAACCTTCTTCAACTCCATGATGTCCCTCTCCAGGAGCTGCAGGGACTTCTCTCCGCTGCGGGGCACCGGCTTTTCCTTCTCCGGAGTCTTCGCCGCCTTCTTCTGGCTCTCCGAGCTCGTCTTCGGTGAACTTCCCATAGAGGATACCGCACCTGGTTTCTTCATAACCATCTTGAGGACGGAGGCTTTGGATAGATTTGGAGAGATGATTTCGATATTACTGGTGATGCTGGTGAGAGGGCTACTTCCGCCGTTGTTGGCAGTCGGTTGGCCGCCCTTGGAGGATTTCGTTGGAGTATCTGCTTTTACAGGGGACTTTTCTTTGACGGGAGTTTTGTCTTTGACGGGTGTCTTTTCTTTGACGGTCGTCTTTTCTTTAACGGGTGTTCTTTCTTTGATGGCTGGTGCCTTTTCGACTTTCTTTTCTGGAACCTCCGGAGTGACCGATTTTTTAGCTTCCACGTCATTGGGCTGAAAATTAATTATTTAATAAAAAATAAATTCAATGCTCAACGAATTTAAGGCAAATACAATCAAATCTCTACACATTTAAGGACACAACAAACTATTGACAATTTTTTTGAAGAGATGTGATGAAATACTTTACATAATATAAGTTCAATTTGGAAGGCGGGCATGGGTACCGCCACCCTGGGAACTTCATTTATTGGATAATCTCTGTGATTTGCTACAGTGAGGTTTGTCTAGGTCTTGGCAGGAATTGGGCTAAGACAAAGGGCTGGCAAGGGCTCAAGCCCGCCAGTTGGCCCTTTAAAATAGAGACCTACAAGCTCTAGACAGCAGATATCCAGCAACCGTCGCCATCTCAACGTCTCCGCCTGCTCTACTCTGCCTTCTCCAATCAAAATTGCAACTTCTTCTTTGCCCTGGCCGATCTGCTCACCCTGAAGACTCCGTACAATTGCCCCCCCCCCCCCCCCCCCCCTTCGACCTTTTGCCCACTTTTTCCTTTTTCCCCAATTCTCCCTTCCCCAATTTTCCCTATTTTTAACCCATTTTTCCCGAAGGGCGTCGAAGGGGCCAGCCGACTCCTTCCCATTACATCGTCTGTGCGGCTGGCGACTACAGTGCCCGTTATGTACACCTTCATCTGCCGGCAAGTACCCGCCAATGTGTTAACCCTTTGAGGAGTATCGCCGCACATATGCGGCAGCACTTGGACGATCCAGATAGAGTATCGCCGCATGCGTGCGGCCGGATGACTTTATAGAAATTTTTTATTTGTTAAATGTTGAGAACCACTGAATTTGTCCAACTATAATTTAAAATGCACTAAGAAAAGGTTGTAGTAATAAAAAAAGCTCCGAAATTAACTTGTGTAGTAAAAAAGGGTAAGAAGATAATTAATTAAATTGATTGCAAAATTAATGAACATTAATTTGCTGGCAAGGGTCTGCCAATGTATTAATTAATGAACCTTCATTTGCTGGCAAGGGTCTGCTAATGTATTAATGAACCTTCATTTGCTGGCAAGGGTCTGCCAATGTATTAATGAACCTTAATTTGCTGGCAAGTGTCTGTCAATGTATTAATGAACCTTCATTTGCCGGCAAGTGTCTGCCAATATTTTGATGAACCGTTGGAATCGGTAGAGAGTTTGTTGACAGAACTATTACCTTGGCATTGAGGACCACACAGTCCTGAATGATGATGGGCGACTTGATGGCCGTGTCCAAGGCCTTCATGGACACCCGGCGCTTCTCCTTCAGCTCCTCGGCCAGTCTCCGCTGCGCCTTCACCTCCTCCGCCTTCTGAAGGATGCCGCTGGACTTGGTGGTGGGGACCATGACCTCCAGAGGCTTCTTCATCACTTGCACGGCTATTGGCTGCACCGGCTGCACTGTCTTCAGTTCAATGTAGGTAGGTTTGCCTTCCTCGTCTGACAACAAAATCGAACAGTATTAATACCCTAACGTCGGCGTGGTTGAATTTCAGAACCCAGTTTCGAGTGCATGTTGACATCACGCCGTACGCATTGCGCCACAGATAACATCTGTGTACGTGGAATTTCAAACAAAACTACCGTTAAAATTCGGTTTTGAATTCAAGAATTCATCACAAGATGTCGCCACTTTCATCAGCAAGTCGGACGGGAACGTGTCCCCCTAAGTATAACTGCCAAGAACTTGTTAAAAAGTAGTATCTCTCCAGATACGGAAAGATTGACGGTAATACATAGTTGTATCGTGCGGCTATATATTACATATGACGTCATTGCCTCTCTCGGTTACCTTGTACCGGTGACTATCACTTGATGACAGTGGATCCGAGGAACAGGCTATTTTTTTGAACCAGTTTCTATTGGATTTATAAAATAGTCAAACACAAACACTAACTGGATGAAGCCAAACCAAAAGCCACCCGCAGGGCCTAGCAGCAAAAACCTGCAGAGCGGGTTAGTTATAATTATTACTTTCAAGTACAAATTTGACCCACATTTAGAGCTGGCGAAATGAAACGAATAGACACCATGAAAATGTGGTGCTGTAGAAAACTGCAAGCAGCGCAGAAGAGTCTCTTATCCACCAGGGAAATTGAAATAGGGGTCGCAATCCTCAGCAATAAGTAATTGGCTGAAGAAGAAGATGCCAGCGCACTGCTTTAACTACTAACATTATTTATTTATTTAATATCAACGGTATAAATATACCATAAGCAAACACGTCACAAAATCATAGGAAACATATTAGAAAAAGTAAAAAAACAGTAAACAACAGATAATTGTGGCGTTTGAAAGAGAAATGACGTCAGAGATGCGATAACATACAAAAATCTATAGTACAAATAAAACTAATATTGATTGAAAAGATTTGATAGTACAGCCTTCTTGTACCTACCTTCCGTGCAGTTAAATAGATCTACCACATCAGCATATCTATTAGTAACTTCATGTAATCTAGGTACAAGCGAGTGTTTTGTATACTCAGTCCGGTTATTGTAGCATTTAAACAGGATTTTAGAACGAGGGTATATGAAATTCAATGAGCTTAGTTAAATCAGGACTGTCTATTCTACCATTTACAATTTTGAACATAAATATTAAGTCGGATATGATTCTTCGATCCGAGTCTTAATAAATTGAATGTTTTCATCAAGTAATTATAGTTTATGTTTTCAATGGAAATGCCGAGTTTAAAATTAATGTGTCTTAGAAATTTATGTTGAATTTTATAATCACAAGATTGCTATAAATATTCTCACCTGGGATGGGCAGCGACACGGGGCTGTCCACAGGTACCGGCTGGGGGTCGTTGGCAATCAGAGGAATGTCCATTACAATCGGAGCCGGGGAACTTGATTGGACTGTTGATTCTTCCACAAACTTCACCTGCACAATATTGCAATACATAATAAATATATCATTGAAGAAGAAGTTAACAATAATAATCTAAACGAAAATATGAAACAGAACAAGACACAAAAAAAGATAATGGTCGCAACTAGGACTCGAACCCAGACCTCTCGCCTAATCGGGACGTGCGCGTTAATCAATTTCGCTATTGCCACCTTCTGTCAAACCGTCATATTTGTCAATCTCATATTTAAAATTTTAGAATTAACAATAACATCTGTAATATACTGTTTTAATATACTGTGGTAAAAATGTGGTGGAACGATAATTATCTTTGTGTTATCTACATTATTACTGTAATATCACACTTCTGCCCGTTTAAATGTTTCTATAAACAGACTCGCGCATAGATTCCTTATTAAATTAAAACCAGTTTTGTGTTCGGAACGCAAAAAAACAATCATTCGGCGGCTCCATCTCGTAAGGCTGGTTGAGTGGAGATGAAATATCAATTGATGTCTGAAAAGTCGAAGAGCCGCAGACGCCTATGCAAAGAGCCGCAAATTCTACCCCTGGTCATTGACAGGTTTCAGTAAGAAGCGTGTAAAGTAAATGTCGTGAATTTCCCAAAGAACATTTTGTTTAATCCACTACAAGTTTTTGTGCATGATAGTATAGTAATCTGAGTATTGTACCAGATAGAGGGTACACTTTAAGATATAACTGCATACTCAACTCAATTTTAGATTTTTCGGAGATGTCTGACTAATCAACTGTACGATAGATATATATGTATACGCACGTTTAGTTTGGATTCCATCAGATCTTCATCTTCTTCTTCCTCGTGAACAAATTCTTCATCTTCTTCTTCATCTGCCATATGTTCATTTTCTTCTCGGGATGGGTCTGAAAATTAAGCAAAATCAGCAAATGCTGTATTCATTTGTGTAATGTATCGAGAGAGCTTCTAAGTGATTCCAACAGATGCCAGCAGGGAAAGTGCTTCTCTCCAGCCTACCGCTCAAATTCAATTAGCCGCTAGTATGGACAGGTCATGTGCCTTGTAGTATGATTATTGAAAATAAACCAGTTTGTATCAATGGTCTATTTTTGTTGAGAAGTACCCCCACAGACACAACAACAAATCACCAAAGTTTCATCGCAATCGGACGAACGGTGTAGCAGCGCATAAAATACGAACAAACAAATATTGATTTTTATATAAAAGAAGATTTATCAATTATCAACCTTAATATATAATAACAATTTATCAACCTCCTGAACAAAATCAATATTTTCCTACTCTGACTTATCGCAAATTACTCGAAAACTTCAGGTCCGTAATACTATTAAAAGCTATAAAGAATTACATAAATTTGCAGGCAGAAACAGGAGAAATTCTGTCTAGAATCAAGAGGCTTAGCTTTTAAAGCTGTCCCCTCTAACATAATAATATAGGGAGATCTGAGTTCACAGATGCCAATTAGGATGACACAGAAAACTGATTAGAAAATGTCAGTAAATTTATCCACGTCTAGTTTGGTAGAGTATGATACGTAAAAGCATTTGTAACAAGGTGTGTGCACCCTTTTATCATTGATGATGTGTTAAGTTCTTACTCTCATAGAATTCATCATCTTCCTCATCCTCCCCTTCCCCCTCCCCTTCTCCCGTTCTGTCCTCTCCCTCAAAGGATTGGTTCATGTTCAGCAGCTCCGACTCGTCCACCTGGAAATAGTGGTAACTAGTAGTTAGTATGAGAGATAGATCAGTGGAAATAGAAATACCAGTGCTGGAACAGTCTTCCGTGTTTACACTCCTGGGATATCTCGGGCTATATTTTATGCTCCATACTTCTGATTATCAGAAAGGTTCAGCTGTTTAACCTGTGGAAAGCCAGGGGCAAAATGCCAATCGCCCAGGCGCGTACACTATTTTTGTAATAATTTGAGATATCTATAATGATGGTTTTTTTTTAAATTGTACCATCTTTATGTTTTTTTTTCCTATAGTGTTATAAAATACAGTAGAGCGTTGATTATCCGAACTAATTGAGGGACGTGGGTGTTCGGAAAACCGGTATTTTCGGATAATCAAACTGTATTGATTCAACCATACATATTAACGTACAGGTAAATGAAAACCACATTTACATTTATATCTTTAACCGGTTGAGTGCCTTGGGGTTTTACGGATGAAACTCGAAAATTTCGCAATGTTTTGACTTTTGACGTAAATTTTGTTGGTTAATTTTATGCTATGGTATATAATATTTATCGAAATACGTTCCTTGAACAACGAACTACACCTACAAACATTTTTACTTGCGTTTATTTGACAAATTGATAGGTTTATCGATCTTTTTATGTCACGCGACGCTTAAAGTTTGACAGTTCGAATCGCGGTAGAAATGCCCATTTCCAAAGTCATTAAAATGACCAAAGACAATTATTTGAGTGGCTAGAAGTGTTCCTTATATCTGTTACGTCAAGAACAAGAATGCCTCAAGCGATTCTGACCTTGTTCTTCATACATTTTCTTTATACATAAGGTTTAAAATTGTATATCAAAAAGTTTTTTTTTTAATTTTTTTATTCGGCTATAGGGCGCGCACCGGTGCGCGATCGGCACACGACTTGTTAATGACAAAAAGGAATTAAACAAAAAAAAAAGCAGACAATCTTGCAATAAAACATGTACTAGGTACAATTAACGCTTAAAAAAAATCTTCAGTGTTCATCTGCCGAAGCAAGCCTACCCGCTTACGAGCGGCTGGTCACGTACTTTTTTAAGGACAGATATTTGATAGTGGTCGCTTTCAGCTTGTGTTTCAAACCAACGCACGGCAATATCTAAGCAAGTAAACACTTCAGAAGCACCAATTATGTTTTCATCTTCATTATCTGAACTTGTAGTTGATGAGGTGCTAGCGGTGGCGTCAGCCTTATTAGTCATGAGGTCTAAAATCTCACTATCCTGCATAATTTGGTACCCGGGATCTTCATCGTCAATATCCATCCATTGTTGAACCTCTTCTTCATCACATTCGTGACAATTGAGCTTTTTTAGCATATCTATCATTTCAGACATATCTTCCTGTTTCTCATTTACACATACTTGAGAATTTTCCGCTATACACAAAACTTTATTCCACGCTTTTTTTAAAGGGTCGGGCGGGCGTAGTAGTTTGGAAAAGCAGTCGTTAGGTTGATCGACGTTCGGATAATCGACGCTCCACTGTGAACCTTATTAAGAAGATTGGTTTTTTGGTCCCTTGAAGACTAAACTACTTTTCCAGAAAAAAATAATCTTGTTTTTTAAATAAAAAGAAGGTATTTGACCATCTCGGAAGTCAATAATATCGTTTTGTACTTAAACATTTTGTTGTGGCAATAATTTCCTTGAGGAATCGCGGTGAAACTATATTGTGATTGTGTTGTGTCCCCCTTCGCAGAGATACAGTGGGAAGTGATTGGTCATCCCTTTTCCTTGCAAACCTTGTTTTTCGTATACATATCATCACCCAATTCCAGCAAACAATCCATTTTCAAGTGCGTCTGAAGTTGCAATACGTAAACAGTTTTGGATGCCGTCTTATGATAACTAAATGAATAAATTACCAGTCTCCCTTCCAGGTAGGAGATCTCCTTGAAGGGGTCCTCCTCAGCTGCCTCTCGGTGCTCCGCGTCAATGTGGAGGTCGAGCTTCTCCTCGCACATGAATACCAGGTCACACCACTCGCACATGTACTGCTCGCCTGCAAACAAAAAAACAGAGTTATCTATACTGGCAGCTCTCTGTTGAGTATTGTTTCGTCTTATTTGAAACATTTAACTTTATTTTCCACCTGTCATTTTATATTTGAATTCATCTTGATTCATTTCCATCTATGGACTCTTTTACTTTCAATTTAACCGCTAGATTGCCGCTCGTGCGCCGGCGCACCATCGGCACAGGCCAAAATAATCACTAAAAAATAATTTTGTCATGCGATTTTAACCCTTATGTATAAAGAAAACGTATGGAGAAGGTCAGAATCGCTTGGGGCATTCTTGTTCATAAGGTATAAGATAACGTGAACCCACCTAGCGCAGCGATATTTTTTCTTTGGAATTGTTTATGACACGGGCCTAGATTTTTCCCGCCTCTCGGCTGTCAGATTGGCGTCTGTCAAGTCTCGCGCCGCGATCGATGAAAAGGTCGTAAAACGTATAAATTCATCGAATAAACGCAAGTAATGTTGTTTTTATGCATAGTTTAGTATTCAAGGAATGTGTTTCAGTAAATATTACATAAGATAGCATAAAATTAACCTGCAAAATATTACGTAAAAGTCAAAACATCGCGAAATTTTTTCGTTTTTTCCCGTGGCATTTGACGAGTTAAAGTCTGCATCGCATTTTACGTTAATTTTTATAAAACAAATTTGTCTTTGCTATCACTGGAAGTTAAAGATTTCAAATCATTTGGAAACCTATTGTCATCAATTCCTTAAAAATTCAATCATTCTATTTCTAAAAGCCTTACAGCCAGTATCAAAAATCATTTCACTTTTATCGCAAGTTTATCTGAAATTTTTTATGTAATTAACCAATATACCAGTGATTTAACCTGTCAGGCTAACTTGTACGCTTTTAGGAACAGCTCATATAGGTCTCAAATAAATGGTTTTGTCTCCCTTGATATCATTGTGGTAAATACAATATAAACGGTGTTAGAAAGAGAAAACATCATGCTTTATATTCAAATAACAAAAGAAGTAAAATGTAGAACTTTATAAAACCAAAATTTCAGATCGCAAATTGAAGAACATTTATGAAACTTTGGGAATTTTTTATTAATTATTTTCTTACTGGAACAACAAAAAAATGAGATGACAATAACATTTACAATACTTTTATCTAATAAAATATGTAGGTTTTTTTTTCATTACCAGTCATTTTAATATTAAAAACCAGCCGTTTTTTATGTTTGCATGCAAAAGTTTAATTTTTCAAAAATTATGCATACATTTACATATTTATAAAATTTTAAAGCGTATTTTATCACCTTTCCAAATCAGTTTGTGGTTTTCGGATACATTCAGAAATATTCCATCTATTTAGATTTTATTGCAAAGCAGAAATATTTTGAGCCTCTTGACAAAATACGGTCGAGGCCTGAGGGATTAGCACAAGTGTTTTATTCCAAGTATAACCTCAATCATCACTGTGCGTTTTGGGAGACGAAATAAGTCATTCAAGGAGCTCGATTTACGACTGTCTCCAGACCTCCAGAGACATACTAAGGATCTTACACTCTCAATTAACTACATTTAGGAAGATATTTGGTTAGGATGGGAAGGTCCGAGGACTGGAGACAAATGGTTGACGTACCTTCAATGTGAGACTTAATATGGACAACCACATCATCCACATCTTGGAAGATCTCTTTGCAGAGGGGACAAGTCAGGTCCTGGGTGGCATGCACAGCCGAGTGGAATATCAGATCATCCTAAAACACAAAACATCATTTCAGGTAATTTGGTAGATAGCTATGTGTCGATCGTCCAGTTGATTAGTCAGACATCTCTGAAAAATCGAAATTTCAGTTGAGTATGCAAAAGTGTACTCCATTTGTTCGGGCAAAACTGATGAGCATTATCTTAATTAACCTCGAGAAAATTTTTTTTTAAATGCGATTTTAACCCTTATGTATAAAGAAACTGTATGAAGGACAAGGTCACTTGCACCAATACCGTTCTTGACGTAGCCAATGGTAACATTCATCTAGCAACACTAGAATATTTTTAAATGAATTATCTACGGCTTAGCATGTCGAATTTTGCAACTGTCAAAGTCGAAAAATCTAAGATTTACGTTTTGAAACGCTTATTTATTTGCAAACCCCTTTGAATTGTGTTTTTTCATGTTGGGTATGTATTCAGATTTGTGTAGAAATAATAAAATCAGTTTATATTTGTGTGATTATATTTTTTAACAAATATTTCCAAAATGGAAGATTTTTAAATATTTTTTTTAGTTACATAGTTAGCTATTCTGAAAAAAATATCTTACAATATTATCGAGTAATATACAACAATAATAAGATATATTATCTGGTTAACAGAAAACAATCGCAAAAATAGCAATTCCTTTGTTTTTATATCGATATTTGACCAGAAAGAAGGTGAAATTTGCGCAGTTTTTCGAAATACGCCTGAGGTTAAGACGAGAATTAGAATATTGCTTTCCTCTTTATCTCAAAACTTAGTATTTGGAGATGTCTGACTAATCAACTGTATGATGGATGTAGTAAGTATGTAAGGATTAGTGCATACCTGCTTCTGGAAGATGACATTGCACTGGGCACATTTATAATGCTCGGAGGTGGATTGTGAGGTGCGTTTCTTGCCTATTTCCGACCCGGGCATGTGCTTTGTCCTCAGATGTCTGGAAATATGTACATCCATTGATCATCACATTGCAATATACTTCTTTCTTTCATTCTTCAAACATTAAAGCTCGTTCACACACAGCTATAAAACTGCGAGCAGACATCAGTGGAACCGCGAGAGCTTATCTTTTGTACTTTCACACGACGCTATCAAATATTTCTTCCTGTGGTAGGCGACGGGGTCAGTTGAATTAGGGAGCGGCAACGGAATGCACACTTTTTGTACTGAAATCTGTCAACTTGACATTTGTCATCCACTGGTCTAGGCAGCTCCGTAATTATAATGACCCCCTCTCCTGTTTTCGTAGGAGAGGGGAGGCGCTATCTTCTAGTATTTCGCCTCTGGAGCGGTTCTGTCGTAAGATGTGTATTGTCTATGATTGATCTGCGCTAAAACCGCTTAACAGGTCGTGTGCCGATTGCGCGCCCTATAGCCGAATAAAAAAAATTAAAAAAAACTTTTTGATATGCGATTTTAAACCTTACGTACAAAGAAAATGTATGAAGGACAAGGTCAGAATCGCTTGGGGCATTCTTGTTCTTGATGTAACAGATATAAGAAACACACTTAGCCACTCAAATAATTATCTTTGGACATTTCTATGACTTTGGAAATGGCATTTCTCCCGCGATTCGAGCTGTCAAACTTTGAGCGTCGCGTGTCATGAAAAGATCGATAAACCTATCAATTTGTCAAATAAACGCAAGTAAAGTTGTTTGTAGGCGTAGTTTGTTGTTCAAGGAACGTATTTCGGTAAATATTATATACCATAGCATAAAATTAACCCACAAAATTTATGTCAAAAGTCAAAACATTGCGAAATTCTCGAGTTTCATCCGTAAAAACCGAGGCATTCAACTGGTTAAGTGTGAACGGTCTCAAGGGATTGTATGGAGAGCGTTATTTGGCGTGCGATGATCTTTTATATTTTATAGCGGTGTGTGAACGAGCTCTTAGAAGAACAATAAATGTACATTTGAAATGGTTATGTCTAGACGGTACAAACCTCGTGTAGTGGTGTGACAGGAGGAAGGCCTTGGGACAGAACTTGCAGATGTAGGGGCGGTTTCCGGCGTGGCTCTGGACGTGCTTCGTCAGGCGGATGGACGAGGTGAAGGCTGGAACAACAAAATGCGGTATTAACTTGCTGTACTTTCAGTTTGCGAAGCGGATATAGATACAGCCGCTGCACAAACTATTTATTCCTCCTCGGCACAGATTCCTACCCTCCCCTCATATCTTTTTCCTTCTCGGAACTTCATCGCCTTCCTTTCTTCAAAAGACCCTCCACACAGCATCCCCAAAGATAACGCGGATTGCAACTTTTAGAGCACAGGCATCGGTTAGGAACCCTGTCTATTTCAATGGAAGATGCTCCGAGGAACTAACGTCGTTGATCTCCTCGAACGGGTCGCTTCTACGACTCATGAGTTCAACAGCTCGGCTGTGGACCGATTTGCTGGCCTCTGTGTTTCCTTCCTCCTACAACAAGTAAGTCTCTTCAAGTCCCATGTTCACCCCTTCCTCTCCTCAAAAAGACCCTCCTCCTCACAGGACCTTTAAAGATGACCCGAGGGAAATTGTTTTCTTCAGGGCCTCCTGTGAGGAGCCAATATACAAAAAAAAAATTAAATTTTCCATATTAATATTCGGAGAAACGATTTTTGAAATTGCAGCGGCCAAATCCAACAATTAAAAAACCGAACGTCCAATGGTTATACTGTATATCGTTTTGTCAGATATCCTTACATTGGGGGCAGTAGTGGCATTTGTAGGGGCGCTGGTTGGAATGCGTGATGGCGTGGCGGTCAAGTCCCTGCTTGAAGGCGAAGCGCTTGGGGCAGTGGACGCAGCGGAAGGGCTTATCCACCGAGTGGCGCTTCTTGTGATGCGCGTCCAGCTCCTTGACAGATAGGAATACCATATCGCACTCGGTGCACAGCAGCTTGGGCACCGAGGTGTGCACCTTCTCGTGCCGGCGCAGCAGGGTGAGTCGCGCAAACGAGCGCTGGCAGATGATGCACTCAAACGGCTTCAGCCCGCTGTGAACCGACTCGTGCTTCTGCAGGTCGTACTTGGAGAAAAACGACCTAGACCAGATAAACAAACAATTAATCAATATATACATATTATAAAAGAATGTGTACAAAAGTGTGCAGAAACGAGTCTCGACACAATTAAGGGCGCTATATGGAGTGGTATCCCTCTATCCCCCCTCCATGAAGAAGGTTCCCGTTTTTACCTAAAGGATGTGCATTTAGAGATATAAGGGCTGAAAGTTTCACCCTCTAGAAATTTCTAGAACATTCCAGAACATTCGAGAGTATTCAAGAGCACTCCACAACTTTCTGGAATGTTGTGGATGTTCGGGAATAGGGAATCGGGAACATCATTGTAGAGTATTCCAGAACACTCTTGAATGTTGTGGAATATTCTGGAACATTGTGGACCATTCTAAGTCTTTTTTATATCGGTGGGTCTACCCTTTGGTAGGGGTATATAAAGCAAGATCCGTTGTGAGTTTGAACGTCAGTTCAATCTCATATCAACTCCCTGAGCGAAGCCGGGTATTCCATTTAGCTGAATACGAGGTTTGTTCAAAAGAAAAGGTGAATTTTGAATTTTCGCAGGCTGTGTACATTCGATTATCGATTTTTTTTTTGTTATGTTGGTACACATATGTTTATCATATTTTAGCATTATCAGCCATTTTGGATTAGTGGTTTGTTTTTGACAACTGGAAAGGTTAGCCACGTTTTTGTCTGTTCTTAGATTTTTCACGAAGTTTGTTCCGAAATTGCAAAATTTTGAGCAAAAGCAACTTCGCATTAGTATCGCTCAGGAGTTGTTGAATGACGTCAACGACGGTCCAGATTTGCTCAAAAGGGTCATAACTGGTGATGAAACGTGGGTATATGGTTATGACGTCGAAACCAAGGCCCAATCATCCCAATGGAAGCGGCCAGAAGAGCCAAGACCGAAAAAAGCACGCCAAGTTCGATCAAATGTGAAGGTTTTGCTCACTGTTTTCTTCGATTACAATGGCATGGTGCATCATGAGGTCTTGCCAACAAGTCGTAAGGTTAATAAGGAATACTACAAGGAAGTTATGCAACGTTTGCGTGAGGCAATATGGCTCAAACGATCGGAATTGTGGAAAAACAAATTATGGATTTTGCATCACGATAATGCACCAGCTCACACATCAATGCTTGTTCGTGATTATTTGGCCAAAAACAACACCGTAATCATGCCTCAACCACCGTATTCACTGGATTTGGCTCCCTGCAACTTTTTCCTTTTCTCAAAACTGAAGAGACCAATGAAAGGAAAGCGTTTTGCCACAATTGATGAGATAAAGTCAGAATCGAAGAACGAGCTGATGGCCATACCGAAAAGCGCATTCCAGAAGTGCTTCGAGGATCGAAAGAAGCGCTGGCATAAGTGCATTATATCTGAGGGGGATTACTTTGAAGGGGAGAAAATGGATATTGATAAATAAATATATACTTTTCGAAGAAATTCAAAATTCACCTTTTCTTTTGAACAAACCTCGTACATAAAAATTATGTTTCTTTGTTTGTTCCTTATGCATTCTTAACCGGTTGCTTGCCAAATACGCGCCGACGCGCGCCAAATTAAACTCTAAAAAATATTTTTTGAAATGCTATTTTAAACCTTAATTATAAAGAAAATGTATGAAGGATAAGGTCAGGATCGCTTGGGGCATTCTTGTTCATAAGGTATAAGATACCGTGTACCCAACTAGCGCAGCGGAATAATTTCTGTGGAATTGTTTATGCTCTCCGGCCGAGAATTTTTCCCGCCTTTGAGCCGTCATATTGGCTTGCGTCGCTGTCGCGCCGTTCTCGTGAAAAAGATCGCAAAACACATAAATTCATCGTATAAACGCAAGTAATGTTGTTTTTAGGCACAGTTTATTGTTCAAGGAATGTGTTTCGGTATATATTACATAAGATGCATAAAATAAACCCACAAAATATTAGTCAAAACGTCGCGAAATTTACCCGTTTGCTCCGTGGCACGTTACGAGTTAAACCATTCATCCGATTGCAATGAAACCTTGGTGATTTGTTATGCGCATGCCCGCAATGGTTTCTATATATAATGGTGATGGCGTTATTAAATTATTTGCTATACTTTGGTGATTTGTTGTGCGCATGTCTGCGAAAATACCATTCATCAGATTGCAATGAAACTCTGGTGATTTGTTGTGCGCACGCCCGCAAAGGTTTCTAGCTATGGCGATTTGAAAATTGTTTACAAAATTTACTAAAGGTGGCGCAATGCCACTCAAACACTTTCTTTCTTTGAGTGGCATTGCAACACGTGTCGGGAACCGCTAGTCATTTTTACATACGAGGACGTAAGGAGAAAAGTTAGGGGATGCTGTGTGGAGTCTTTTTAGGTAAAGGAAGAAGATGGGGTGATCTGGGGGGTGATGGGAAGGATCTGGCGAACAATGCGTCTAGGAGTGACGGATGAATAAATCCATCCCTCCCACAGCGGTGCAATGCGATGAGTTGAAAGAGTCCGGCTGGAGAGGTCTAGCTCAGGTCTCCCTCAACCAGTTTCTCCCGAAACGGCCCACCACGAAGTAGGTGGGTAAACGCATTCGCCGCCAAGTCCTAGACAAATCTCACCCCATGAACCCAGTCATAAGTCGGCAAATGTAACGAACCACTTGGGATGACTTATGGCAGGGATATTGGTTATCCGATAAATGGTTCAGTGGGACTGCGGGTGTACCTGTCGCACATTTGGCAGGGGTGCGTGCGCTCGCGCTTGTGGTTCTGCGAGTGTATCTCGAGCAGCTGCTTGAGTGGGAAGGAGCGCTCGCAGTCAGTGCAGGGGAACACGTTGGTGGGCACCTCTGCAGTGGGACTCGCCACGTCTCCGTCTGCCTCGAACAGGGTGGACTCCCCCTCGGTTTCTTCTTCTGCAACAACAAAATGATAATAAATCGTTAACAACTAACTTCAATTCATTCAGTTTTGAAAATTGTCCAGATTTAGTTTAACTCGTCCCGCGCCGAGTACGCGCCAAACAAAACCTTAAATTTTTTTTTTGAAATGCGATTTTAATCCTTAATTATAAAGAAAATGTATGAAGGATGAGGTCAGAATCGCTTGGGGCATTCTTGTTTTTAACGTATAGAATACCTTGAACACTTCTATGTAAACGGAATAATTTCTATGTAATTCTTTAAGGCCTCGTCGAACAGACGGCGTATTTTACGCGGCGTAAATTACGCCCTAGCGCCGCGTACTTTCTGTGACGGCTTCAGCGTACAGCACTATTTTTATGCACTGTTCCTCATTTCATACAAACAAGGATGTTTTCGGACACATTCAATTAATTTTTCAATAATCATTTTTATCACAGTCGAGCGAGAACACCCGGCGTAAAATAAAATCTTGTAAAAAAATACAACCCGACGTCCTAGCGCCGCGCTAGAGCGTAGCGTACTGCACGCGCTCGGCTCTGTTTGACCGGTTCAGACAAGTTCAGTACAATACAACACGGCGTAATTTACGCCGCGTATACGCGTTCTGTTTGACGAGGCCTTTATGGTCTCCGAACAGATGTTCCGCGCCATTTGAACTGTCAATTTGGTGGTGTCGCATTCTCATAAAAAAGATCGTAAAACATATGAATTTGTCAAATAAACGCAAGTAATGTTGTTTTTAGGCATAGTTTATTGTTCAAGGAATGTGTTAGTCAAAACATCGCGAAATTTACCCGTTTGCTCTGTGGCGTCTCTCGGGTTAACCACTGAAGGGCTTTTTGCCACAATATGGCACTATTTAAAATACCTCGGATTGCTTTGCTGACAATTTTAGCAAATTTTCCCTTATTTGTAAGTAATTAAGTAGAAGTTTACGATGTTATAATATTTTTTTATAAATCCTTTTTTTATAAATCCTACGAATATGTAATAATTGAAAAAAGATAGGTGAATTCATTGGCTATATAGATCTATAATCAGTTGGTAAATCTTCATATTAAAATTGGGAGGTATGATTTTTTTTTAATTTTGGCGGAAAATATTCAAAATGATCACCAAAAAATGTCGAGCAATCGGAGAAAAAAGTTTTAAATTGCGCTGTCGCCCCAGTGGTTAAATATACTATACAGTGGTAAAATTATTAGTTACACTGCACATTATTCTTATTATTTAACATGTCAAGTCTATTTGTTTGGTTTTCGGAACAACTCTTACAGGTCTCCTAGAAACCATTGTGTCTCCCTTACTATAATAGTGAGAAATGTGATATAAACGGTGTTAGAAAGAGAAAACACTAATATTCAAATATAAAAGTTAACCACAATGTAAGTAATATGTAGACCTTTATGAAACCAGTTTCCAAAAACCAAAGTTTCGGATCGCAATTTGAAATAAATTTATGAAATTTTTGGAATTTTTTTTTTATTATATTTAAATGGAATTACAAAAGAGTGAGGTGACAATAATGTTTGTAATACAAATTTGTCTAATAAAATAAGTATGTTTTTTTTTTGTAATCAGTAATTTTAATTAAATGAAGACAATATTAGCGAAACTCAATCGAAAATCTGGAAACAGAAAAATCAGAAAAAGATATTGGCACCTCTGGGACTCAAACCCAGGACCTTCGGCTTTCCGGGCCACTGCACTAACCATTGCGCTAAGGTGTCGATGAGTCAGTAATTTTAGTTGGGAAAAACGTAAGGTAAGCCATTTTTTAAATGCAAAATTTTTGTATTTCAAAAATTATATGTTTATTTCGATTTATAAAATTGTTGAAAAGCATTTATAAAATTATTGAAATTTGAAAGCATATTTTATCACCTATCATTCAAAAACAGTTTTCAAATATGTTCAGAAATATTGTTGCATTTATTTGGATTTTATTGTAAAGTGGAAATATTTTGACACCTGACAAAATATCGTCGAGGCCTGAGGGGTTAAACAGTATCACATAGCTGTCATATCATGAAAAAGATACCAACTACACCAGCGCCATCTGCTTCAAGCTTTCCAGATTACCTGCCATTCCAACATCTTTCATTGTTAACCAGTCCGACCCGTAAGCGGATATACACGTTAAAATAACGATAACAGTCAAGTACAATAAGCGTGTTTTCACGTCAACGCGTGTGTTCCCACAGAAATCGTTATAACTCCGTTATTGCTCTAGTTACAACCCTAAAACGAAAAATTGAAGGTCCATAATAAATCAAGCTTCACATCTCTATTCAAAGTTGTCCATAGAAATACATAAAAATACTTCTTCTGTAGATACAGATTTTACCCGCCAAATTGTAAAACGCAACTTTTTCGTACCGATTCGCCTCCTACATTTATCAGTTTTTTTCAAGAAATTTCTTCGAAAATGGCCAAGTAAGTATTTGTTTATTATAGTAATATATATTTGCTACGCTCTTGTGATATTTTTTCTTTGTTTGAAGTGTTTTTCTTGAATAATTAAGTGTTTTTAAACTGCGCGTCATGTTCACCGAATTCTTTTGTCATTTTAAAGAGACGCTTTGGAACTAATATGTCAGTTATTGGGGCATATTATGATGAAAATTCTTAAAAGCATACATTCTTTTGCTATATTTAGCAAAAACATGTAACAATTTCATGAAAAAATAGTGATTTTTTAACGTTTTTCCAACTTCTAGTCTTTTAGAACAGTTACGAGAATTTTGACAGTTTAAAATGGCTAGGGATGGGGTCGATCATTTTCGAAAATTCGACTCTGACTTTCGCTATTGAAATTATCATGTATTGTTTCGTAGTGATTTCACACAAACGAAGAATTGAATTTTATTAGTTAAAACTTTTTAGGGCGCACAGTTTACACTTGCACTGTGCAAGCTAAAATAATTCGTTTATATTGAGAATTCTTATACTTGAAAATCAAAAATATTTTGTTGTGAAGTGATGTACATTTGAGTAAACCTTTATTATTGTTCTACGTAAAGAAAATCATGCACCACGGAAGAAATCATAGCAGAGCTGGAGCAGAGCTTCACTGAATCTGATTACGGTAGCAGCGGTGGCAGCATTGCCGCAGATGACACCATCGAATCCGACATCGAAGAAGATACAACGGAGACGTTTCATGAGGTGAAGCCCATTTTATGTAATTAAAATCAATGTTTCGTTTACGTTAATTTTTTATGCCATCAATAAAAAAATGGATATCGATTTATTTTCAGGCTTCTTCGTTTTTTATGAGCGGAGAAAACCTCATGGACTCTGCGGAGTCGGATCCGGTGGTCGCTGATGCTACCGAAGGGGTCAGTGGAGAGACGATGATGAGAGGATCTTCCGAAACGAGCGGCAGAGCCGTAGAAGGTATATACCTTCATTATAATATATGTATATACATATAATTTTTTTTATATTTTTAAGCATTTTTCATATACCTTCATTATAATATATGTATATTTATATATATAAAAATTTTATATTTTCAAGCCTTTTTCATCATTTTATGTAGTTACTTTCGTCATATTATATAAGTAGGTAAGAGTTGTGTAATAGTTATTTATTTCCATTCTTATTATTTCGAATCTTATATTTTCAGAATCGATGGACTACAGTGCTGTTGAAACGGATAGCGCCAGTGTTGAAGAAACTGACCAAGCAAGCTTCAGCCGCGTAGAAGGTATATACATTATAATATATGTATGTATACATTTGTATACTTGTATAAATTTTTAATTATATTTTGCAGCCTTTTCGTCATATTGTGCAGCTATTTTTCATCATTTTATATACAACACAGTATTTGCCTTCAATTGCAAAGTTTTTACCTACATCATGTTGGCATAACATACAATATAAGTGTAAATTCAAATTTTTTCATAGTCCTCACTAGGGTTTCCTGTTCTTAAATTTGAATTTATTTTAATTTGTTATATTTTCAGATTCCCAGTTTCTGCAGCCGCTACCCGTTTCACTGGCCGTACGCGGGAGCCGACGCCGCGGAGGGCGACGCGGAGGGCGCATCGGAGTGAGGGGACGGCGTGCTGTCGGAGTGGGAGCGGCCTGGACTTTGGGACAGAACCTAACACTGGTGTTTGGCTCCGATGACCAGCTCCCTCCCCAGCTACTGGCTTTTCGGTCACAAGCCGCCCGTGCGGCTCGCGGTGGATGCTTATGCTGGATGCAATCACCCAGCGCTTGCCGCCTCGTGAACTGTCACCAACCTGTCCCATTGTCTTGTCTATATCTTATCATACTAACGCATATTGTATCTTGTTTTTCCCGCCAAGCACTTGCATACCGCTTACTAACAACGTATGCAGGGACACTGGAGGTCTAGATTCGTTCTAAACTAAATGTAGCTTCGTTCTTTAAAAAAAAATTAGAGTCCTTGCGAGAGCCCTGAAGGAGTTACCATCTGTTACTTATACCAGGGCGGGTATGTGGTGGATAACCTCCAATGTTACATTTATTATTTTTGTTTACTTTCGTTGTTCTTTCTAACATATAAATAAATATAGTATTTATAAAAAAAACTATCACGGGTTTTCATTTACACACAATGTATTACATATTATTATTTATTTCAACAAAATTTCGAACTTGGTATCTACTTATTCGAAAAAGTTTGCACGCACATCACTAATCAGTTCTAACAATGGCCGACTTGTCACTGATTCGCGCGCGATTCGTTGTTTATTTGTGTTTTTATATTCATTGTTTGTAGGTGTAATTATGCAAATATTGTCCGGATTTCATCAAATATAAACAATTTGAAATGTGCATGATAGTTACCGGTGGTTAAAACATCCGTATCTATTGTTTTTGTATTGTAACTTTATAAAACTAAACAAAGTGTGTTTTGAGGTTAAATTCGGTAATTTTAGAAAATAAATGTGTTTCAATCGTTTCAAACCAGATAAACTAAGTGCTTTGAATATATAAAACCATAATGGAGCTATTTATAACTATTCCCATAGTAGTTGCGGAATATAACAATGAAAAATAAGTTTGTAAAATATTTCACATGTTCAACAAATTTCAAAATGTGTGAAAATTTTATTGGAATTAATTAATTTTTAATAAAATATTTTTGTATGAAATGATAGAAAAGTGAGGTGACAAAAATGTTAATTATACATTTTTATGATAAAATAAGTGTTTTTTTTAACGTCATCTGTGATTTTAGTATAGTTTTTATATAAAAAAACACAGGTGAGTCATTTTTACAACTTTTTTTATGTTTGCATTCTAAATTGTAATATTTACAAATGTTTATATTAATTTTAAATAATATAATTAGAAAGCTAACTTCATAACCTTCCAAAAACAGTTTTTAGTGATCGGCTACGTTAAGAAATGTTTGTTTTATTGAGCTTTAATTGCGAAGTGGAAATTACACTAAATTTTTATAATTTTGACATTTCGTTTAAGACAATTAATGTGTCCGACCACGAAAGACCTGAGTGGTTAAGGGGGTATTCTAGTCTAGAAGCATGAATTGTGGGTGTTTTTCATGTGCAATAAAAAATTTTTAAAAAATATATTTTTAAAAGCCATTACTTTACAAAATATTTATTAAACATTAAAGAATACATAAAAAAAATCAAACGAAAAAATTCTAAATTCAAAAAGTTACAGGGTGTTGAAGTGGGGGGTCTCAAAAAAAATGGCGCGCCCTGGTTGACACAATTACAACCCTCCTAGTAATCAGAAGGAAAAAAAACAAATTAATTCTTAATCCAGACAAATGTTGCTATGGTCCGTACTACCTCGGAAAAGTAAATAAAAAAAAATTTTCGCAAAAGGGCGGCTGTCTGAAATAAAAAGACAATTTTTTAACCCCTTTTTTGACTTTAGGAATTTAAAAAAAAAATAGTAAAAATTGAAATTTTGTAATAATTTTGGTAGGGGCGATAGAGTAATGTGTAGAGAAAGCTCATACCAAATTTCAAGCAAATTGGTTCCTTAGAACTTGAGATATTGTGTCAACTGTCTCGAAAAACGTGGTTTCGAGAAACATGCGTTTAATGTTTTGCTCTATTTAGATTTTGGTTAGATTCCGTTTAAACCGTGACATTAAAATGGTTATTACTTTTAGAATAATGCGAATTTCGAAAAATACTTTTAAGGAGATATTTTTGAATATTTGAACATTGAATATATTGAACATATGAAGGAAAAAAAATTGTTTTTTTTTTCTAGACTAGAATACTGCCTAAAAACATTTCACAGATTGCCACCAAGAAGAGTGTATGTGGTGCACATTACTTCCAACTCGAAAATCTTATAGAGTACTAGAAGTCTTTTGCAATATTTTGTACGGTCAAAGACTGTCATGAGCTGGTTATGTGGAAATAAAGATCAAGGAAGAGATGGAGAGACTGCTTAGAGGAGGATTGGATCAGGATGGGAAGAATGTTGGAGCGGAGGCGACTGGGACTGTAGAAAGTGATGTAGCGCCGTGATGATGATGATGTGCATTTCTTACCTTGGTCATCCTGGGTGACAGAGTACAAAGTGCCATCCTCCTGGGCGGTGACCACCACGGTGGTGGTGGAGGATTTGGGTTCGGAGCTGGGCTTGGGCGTCTTGCGCGGCCGACCGCGGGACCGCGGGGTCATCTGCTCCTGGGGTTCCACCTAAGGAACAAGTCCACAGTAAATAATTGTTTTTCTATAATAATTACAATAAAATAACATTGTTGGAATACCATTTTGTTATATTTCTTTAAGTTTTGAAATTTAAAAAAAGATTTAAATACCATTTCTATTTAAGTAAACACAGTTTCAAATATGTGTGCTCACCTTTAATTGGAAATGTCACTGTAACCATATTCAATTTGTAAACTTAATACAATAATTATATGTGATGTATTCTGTTGGAGAATAATAATAATAGAAAACAAAATAAAATATTAATCAGCCAGTTTCGGTTCAACCTGAACCTTCATCAAAATAAACAATTTGATTTGTCAAAAAGCCCCATTTTAAACATATTTCCTTTCCACACACCTACTTGTACCCCCTCTCTCTTACGTACCTCCCCCTTCCCTCACCAAAGTTGATGTTCTCTCTTCCTCTTCTGTTTTACCTTTGCATACTCGGTAACTCTGTAATTTATTTAATGTTTTTATCCATCCCCCGTTCAGGTTGAACCGGAACCGTTAATATATTAAAGATATTTAATAAAAATATATTCAAAGTTATTTTATTGTAATTATCATAAATGTGTAGTACACAAATGTTTGCTAGATGTGAAAATCAAATTGTTATTCTCTTGGTCAATTTGTTTACCGAGCCATTAATTATTAAAGCGTAATATGGAAATAAGAGAGGAATTACAAGATGCATCACTGTTATCTTTTCTAGCTGATATCGTTCTTTAAATTGGCTGACCCCAAGCTTCGTAGAAAATGCATGTTAAAACATTTTCTACGAACCCTGGGCTCGAAAAATCGTGTGTTATGAGCGGCGAAATTCAAAAACTCATTAATCATTTCCACAATAATATCCATCTCCGTTGTTTTACGTCTTTAACAGCAATGATTGGGAACAAATCACCGACTTTGAAAAGCAAAGGTACCCTTCTGACCAACCTTGAGTTTTGACAGTTAAAAGTCAAGGTACGCAAGAATGCGCGTGCGCAGTGTCGTAGAGACTTTCGTAGAGCTGTCTCTGAATACAAATATTTTCGAAATCTTAAGGAAGCTACCTTATAAAGTGACGTCACACGGACCTTAGTAGCGTCTCTGAATACAAAACTATGTTTTTTAAAGGAAAGGAAGACTCCTTGAACTAAAGTATCGACTCTGAATACGGGTGTGTGACTCTGAATACGAGAGTTTGCAGAGTTGCATTTGTTTACCAATTTCTGATTTTGAGGATGAATCTTGTGTAAAGTATTTTAATTGAACATATTTTAAAGAAAAATATGTAAAAAGGATGTAAACTTACCACTTTATAACATACCTAAACATGCAAATAGAATCATATGCAACCAGCTAAGGCGTAATAATACATTGCATAATATTCTAATTAAATATCCCGAATGCAATTCCAAGCTAGGGCCACGTCCTATTTAAATATTTTTAATTAAAATTTGATAAAATAAAATACTTTACACAAGATAGAACCTCAAAATCAAAAATTGTTAATTAGATTACAAAAATTGTTAATTAGATTACGAAAATTGTTAATTAGATTACGAAAATTGTTAATTAGATTACAAAAATGGTTAATTAGATTACAAAAATTGTTAATTAGATTACAAAATTTTTTAATTAGATTACAAAAATTGTTAATTAGATTACAAAAATTGTTAATTAGATTACAAAAATTCGTCTTTGCAAACTTTGAAACCTCAGAAAATGATAAGGCGAAGTTAGAACCCTATCCAACCAAAGTGACACACCATAATGCGCCTCGTAACAACAATCAATTGTCGGATACAAACAAAATAGAGAGTGTAAGTGATGTTAGAACCTTGTAAAATAAATGATTATTTAAATTGCTTGATATTAGAACTTTGTCATAAACATTTCTAAGAAAATACGACACAGATAGTTTAGAAAATAATTTTGGGTGTAGAAATGAGCAAAAGAAATGATTTGGCATTCAAAGGTCATTTTTGAAAAGCCTTGTCCAAATGAGGTGACGATTAGTACTACAACTGCTTACAATGAATTCAAATATACTTTTGGATACGTTGCTCGCCACTGAGAAATCAAACCTGGTGAAACCAATGGCTTTTGGCAAAGTGTTTGGCAGGAGAAGCAGAGGAAAAACACTGATGCTTTGCAGTAATCAATTAACAACCGAGTCCAAAACCAGAGTGTCCCCAGTTCTCCATGTAACGCGGGACCGCGAGGAGTGACGGGGTCTTGTCCACCAGGGAAATTGGAGTGGGGTCACGATTCTCGGCAATGGGGAAACGACTCAAGAAGAAGCACTGTTTATTACCTTAATCATTTGCTTTGGTGGAACTTCAATCTCCATCTCTTCATCATCCTCCTCGTCAAAATCATCCCGGGCCGAGGTCACTTGAGGAAGCTTCCCGCCCAGCACGCTTTCGGGAACTTGCTGCAATTTTAAACAGAACTTAATAACTAACTAACTAACCATCACGCCGTTTTTCGCAGGGGTAGGCAGAGAGAACAGACCACCAAACAACTCGGCCTCATTCACATTCATGCATCGTCTCATGCATACTCTTCTATTATTCTGATTCTTGACATGGCCCGACTGATTTAACTAATTCACTTGATCGTGCCATGTCTTCCTCGGGCATCCACAACTTCTACCATTCACATTTGCGTCATGTATTCTCCTTACACTCTTTTCTTCGTTCATTCGCTCTACATGTCCAAATCATCTGAGGGTCAATTTCTTAATCTTACATAATACGCTTACATCAGCCTTGCATTTTTTGCAGATCTCCACATTTCCCACACAATCATACATGATTTAACTACACAAACACCTCAGGAAACTCATTAATACAGCATTTAGTCTACTTTCATCCTTCATTTGCCAGTTCTGTGCCTCTTTGCCATACATCAGGGTAGGTACCAGCACTCCATTATGGACTGCTAGCTTCGCTTCTTTGGACAGTTTTTTGTTACCGCCAACGGCATTCGGTCCTCCATTAATGGATTTACCTGCATTTACCCTTCTTTCAATATCTTTATTAGCCTATATTCTTACCATATACTTCCCAGACACAAACTCATCCACCTGCTCCAAGTATCCACCATTCACAACTGTATAGCACTTTTTTTTTTTTGCTATTGTTTTTGGGGTGTTATGCCGTGTTTCGCTACCTCCTTCTTTAGCCAACGTTTCGGACAGCGTTACAGTGTCCATCATCAGGGCAGATGAGTAAATTTACTCATCTGCCCTGATGATGGACACTGTAACGCTGTCCGAAACGTTGGCTAAAGGAGGTAGCGAAACACGGCATAACACCCCAAAAACAATAACAAAAATACTTTTTGGCCGTGAAAACCTAAAAACATACCTGTATAGCACATTGTTTTCGTACTCTCTCTTTCAAACACCGTGACTTTAGACTTATTCATCATTAACTCACTTTTCATATATACTTGGATCATCCTCGACACGAGAGACTGTAGATCTTCTATACTGTTAGAAATCAGCATACAACAGACAGCATACTTTCAGATTACTCAATTTTGCGCCCAATCCCATCTCTTTCAATTCTTGCATACAATTATCCAAGTATAGGTTGAATAACCACGGTAAGGACATCACAACGATGTTAAGTAGCCCTGCTTAACATCTTTGTGATGTCAAACCACCCCGTAAAATTGCCATTTACCCTAATACATGTAATGCTTCCTTCATACATAGACATTTTTTTTTCTTTTACATGAGCTCCACAGGAGGCCCTGAGGAAAATAATTTCCCTCAGGGCCTATGTTATATGTGGGGATGCTGCAATTGCCTATTGTATTGAGATTCTATATGAGATTCGTATTCACTCCATACTTGGACAACACCTTCCATAGCTTTTTCCTATCAACTCGGTCGTATGCTTTTTAGATTGCACACTGTTTTCGTACTCTCTCTTTCAAACACCACGACTTTAGACTTTTAATATTTTGAAATAGAAGATGTGGAAGCGATCCGGTAAACCGAGGGGAAGAGGTGGACAGATGAAGTGGAAGAGGATTGAAGGGAACTAATACCTGTATCATGTCCTTGGGCCAGGGGATGGGGGGGCGCAGGTCCCCCTGGGAGATGTAGTGGCGAAGGGCCTCGTCCCCCTGCTTGCAGATTTGCTTGAAGCGGTACGACTGGTCCATGAAGTAGCGACACATCTGGCAGATGGTTCCCGGCATGCCGTCCGATGGAAATACCTGAACATTAAAACATCATAAATAAACGTTCCATCATTCTCCACCTCCACACAGAATCATTCTTCACTTTATTATCTAACATACGGTGGCGGCCGGCGTAGTCCAGCGGTAAGGCTCTTGACTAGCATTCCGAAGGTCGCGGGATGCCAAATAAATTTTATTTGATTAATTTGTGTTATTTCACAATTTATTCATTAAAAATAATATATTGTAAATTTGCGGCACGTTCCAGAGTGGAAGATACTCTCAGTATCGCCCTGGTGTAAGACCACCATTCACAATTGAAAGGTTCTTGAAATGGCTTTAGCTGTGTTTGGTGACCAGATCTGAATAGCCAGGTACTTCCCACCTTCCTCTTCCCCACCTCCTTCACCTCCCCACTACCTTCAGCCTCACAACATACCCCAATTGGGGATGCCAAAGTCTCACTGGCTCCAGACGGGAGCAGTTGGGAAAAAAAAAATACACATTTTATTTCTTAACCCCTCAGGCCTCAATGATATTTTGTCAGAGGGTCAAAATATTTCCACTTTACAATAAAATCCATATAGGTGAAATTTTTCTAACTTATCCGAAAAATAAACACTGTTTTTGACAAGTGATAAAATACGCTTTCAAATTTTATAAATCGAAATAAACATAAAATTTTTCAAATAAAAAAGTTTTAAAAATGGCGCACCTTACGTTTTTTCTAATTAAAATTACTGGTAACGTAAAAAAATTAAAACACATACACATTTTATTAGACAAATGTCAGTGTTTTTTTTTTTATTGTTAAAATTGCATATGAACCGTGTCCCACTTTTCTATGCATTAAGTTGATAGTTAAAAGAATTCATAATTTGTTCTTTCATAGATGGCGTTAGTTTAATTATTTTAATTTAAAAAAAAACCTTTTTGCAAGTCATGCTTGAAAATATTACATACTAGGTATATGAATAAATAGGTATCGTACATACGAATATGAATAAATTCGATACTACGAAGATAATGTGGGTGGTTCTTAGTCGAAGTATGATACAGTTAAAAATGACCGAATCGGATATCGAAACCTCGGTGCAGTGGTAGTGCATTTGCCCGGAAAGCGAAAGGTCCTGGGTTCGAGTCCCAGAGGTGCAAATATCTATTTCTGATTTTTCTTTTTCCAGATTTTCGATTGAGTTTCGCTTATATTGTCTTTATTTAACCCATTGGCCACAAACCCCGGCAGCCTGCCGGGTGTATAATTCAGGTACTTAACCACAAATGCCGGCGGGCCGCCGGGCTAGAGAAGAGGTCCACTCAAAAACGGAAAACCAGCACAAGTGACTTTTTCGAAAAAAAATTTAAATGCCGATTGGTCCGTAGGTAGTCCGTAGTCCATCATTCATTTAGTAGAATTGGCAATAATATGTTTCTTATGTTTTTTCCCTGATATTTGTGTTCCAAGTTTAGTATGCAACCAGACGCCATTTAATTTCTTCAAAATTGCGAGTGGTTCTAGGCTTTTGGCAGTGACCCTGCCCGTCTCTGATTGCTTTGAGAACTATCATACCAAATTATTTTATTAGTTATTAATAACGTATGTAAAAAAACTAAAATAACTATTGTTCAATTTATGAATTTTACGTTTTTTTGTAACTTTATGAATAAAAATGTGAAAAAAAACTTGCGAACAAAAAAAGATTATATTTGTATCTTTATTTGCACATATTTTAATATTTTTTTAAATTTTTATTTTTATGTTTTTCTTTACCTTAAAATCTAATATGTAAACAAATTTGAAGAAATTAATTCATTTGAATATATGGTTCAAAAGTTACAATAGATTTATATCAATGCAGGTTTTCAATTTTTGGTATAAGATTAATTCAGTGGTGCAGGCCAAATTTTTAGCTCATTAATTCTGTGGCCAATGGGTTAATTAAACAAATAATTCATCTTAATATTTTCACACGCTACCTACCGCTTACCGCTTACCTTAATGTAAAACGCTTAGATAACTTGAAGCCTTAGAAATAAAAAAAATCCCAAATAATGAGTCCATTATCAATAAACAAAAAATATTATCTTATAGCCCTATTTTGGATATGTTCCCATTCAATGTTCATTCTGTTTCCCCCACACACTCCGAATTAATCCACCCACTGTTTTGCAATTGTCAAGTCATTACATATATGTTTGCCCTGAGGAAGGAACGGTCGTTCGGAAACCGGTTGGCGTTAATAAAATATATAAAAGTGGTTCTAACAAAGATATATTGTTTCATTTATTTATATTGGATAACCACAAAGTTATAGCTACATTCAAAAGTGTGATAATTTTTAAATCTATACAGAAAAAAAAGGAGAAAATGTTAAACTTTCGGGGTGTCCGGACAGGCTTGGTACAAACAATTTTTAGCAAAAAAACCTTCCGATTCATCATTTACTATGAAATACAACTATTTGCATTCGGGGCGATGGAAATACTGCATTCAAAATTTCAATTACGCAAAATGAAAATTTGCTTTCGTCACATGTGATGACAACCGACAGCCATTTACAATAATTCATGTCCGTACTCTGTGACATAATGTATTGAATTTTTTAATGCGGTGTTTTCCAGTCTTAAAAGACAATAAAATGTTTTAAATTTTAGTTATTTGCTTGCCAATAATATTTTCCAAAAATTTAAATGCCTGTTATTGTTAAGTAATTAACCCATTGGCCACAAACCCCGGCAGCCCGCCGGGTTAGAGTAGGTCCACCAAAAAAACGGAAAACGAGCATGACAGCGACATTTTTGAATAAAATTTTGAATGCCGAACGCTCTGTAGGTAATTAATCATTCATTTCGTAGAATTGGCAATAATATGTTTCTGATGTTTTTTCACTGATATTTGTGTTCCAAGATTTGCATGCAGCCAGCCGCCATTTAATTTCCTTCAAAATTGCGAGTGGTTCTAGGCTTTTGGCGGTGACCCTGCATGTCCCTGATCGCTTTGGGACTATCATACCAAGTTATTTCATTAGTTATTAGTATATATGTATGTAAAAAATAAAAATTATTAATGTTCGATTTATGAATATTATGTTTTTTCGTAACTTTATGAATAAAAATGTGAAAAAAAACTTACGAATAAAGAGAAGGCTATATTTGTATCCTTATTTACACATATTTTAATATTAGAAAATATATTTTTTTTGTTTTTCTTTACCATCCAATATGTGAACAAAGAAATTAATTCATTTGAATATATGGTTCAAAAGTTGCAATAGATTTAGTACACCAAAGCAGGTTTTTAATTTTTGGCACAAAATTAATTACGTGGCCGTTAAAAAAAAAGAATCTTAAATATTATTTTAACTCTCGACAGGCCAAGATGAAAAACTAACATCCGTAACCATGCGGGTCGGCTGAAAACCCCATGCATTGTTCAGTTTTTTTGTGGAGATCTTCCCCGCCTTCCCTCTCCACTCCTCCGACTAAAAATGTATTTTATGTATTTGAGTAGATATAAGGATAGTAATTTTGGGTACTACCTTCGGCCCCAGTTGACTGCGGGAGAGTTAATTAAAAAAATATCAAAAACAATTCAATTGTTAAATATAAAATTACTAAAACATAAACTATCATAATATAAGACTTTTTTTAAAATTCAAATCACTATAAAAATTTTAAAAAATATATTATTATTATAATTTTATTTATTTTATTATAATAAAATAATATAAATATTATAAATAAATATAAATCAATGTTATTAAAATATTAAATTATTAAATTAAAAAAATAAATAAAAGATAACACAATTATTTTTAAAAAATATGGACAAAAAATTTATTGAAATAATAAATTATTACATTTCATAAAAAATATCCATGGCGAAAATCTAAGGAAATAGAAAAGAAAAATAAGTTGACCTTTGTGATTTTTGGGTTAATAATTCGTTGATGATAATGTTTGTTCGCGGGAGGCCAAAATCGTCTTGTCCTGTTTCCCGCTCATAAATAAATAACACCAGATTATCTCCATTATTTGCTTTCAGCCAGTCCCGCCCAGTGAGCAGTGAGTGCCGAGTGGAAGCATTTTATCATTCCAATTGATAGCGACATCTTTTAAGCATTTCAGAAATTCATAAAAATCCCGATTTCGACTGGGAGAACGGCGGAGGAACAAAGATTTGATAATTTTGTCTCAAACCCAAACATTAAATAAACCGGTCCCGTATTCTAGAAACAAACCGATTCTAACATTACAAATCCAAAACACGGTGTAAATAAACCGCCAAAATCGTCAAAACTCACGAAATCAATGAAAATAGTGAGGATAATGGGATGTAAGCGTTTAAAAAGAGAAATTTACCTCAATGGCTACGCACGCCATTATTTGCAGCGCCAGGGGAACGGGATTCTTCCCACGAATCGAGCGGTCGAATATACTTGTCAGAGGCTCGTCGTCTGTCAGACAAAACCGACAGACGCGCTTCGACCGCAAGCTTTCTTTGCGTTTATCCATTTTTAGAGACAGTGAATCCTATTCAACACTCGACACAAATTTAATCACAACTGATGAACTGATAATACGAATACAAGTCACCGGACTAAAATGGTAAAATGGTGGACAGCTTGGCTTACTATAGCGCCACGCGGCCGCGGCGGGCACTAATCAAACCAGTACACAAAAATCAAAATAACATTCTTTACTAAACATTATTTAATTAAGCGAAGCAGAGTTTTAAAAAATCTCAAATAAATCATTTTAATTTGTTTAGTACAAATATTGTGATAATATATTTTTTTAGTTGCAATATCTTAAAAGTTAGAAAGCAATCGATGCATTGAGGTTAGAGGGCGCTGGACGGAAATACAATATGGCGCTAGTGTCGCGGTCGAAATTGATTTACCAAAAAATGATAATGGTGTAAAACATTGCCGACGACTCGCATAACTAGGCCGTTACATCGAAAACAATTTTCAAAATAGACATTATTTGTTATGACAAATGCTATTGTAAAATCTAACTGCAACATTTTTCACATCTTATAATTTTTCAGCACTTCAACGACAGTGTAGTTAGCGGTGATAAGATTTTTTTCATGCTTTGTTATTGTTTCACAGATTAATCGTAATTATCATTCATTGTACTTTTAACATTGATCCAGTTATAACATGAGAAATCACGCTAGAGTAATAAATTGTGAAGCATTTAAATGATAATGCACTTCATTTTTCGACTAAACTTATCAGATTATCACGTTTTTACATTATCAAGCGATATCTTTAGGAGTACCTACGCACTACAAAAAGGTTCAAATCTTAACGAATTAATTAAATGTCGATTTATTATTATTATCGTTGTTTCAAATGTTTATGTGATATGAATATCATTAAAAATTCCAATCATAATAAATAAACAGCGTAATTAACGGTACTAGGGATGTACCGCGTTAAATAAAATAAAATTATGAATAAAAATATTGTACGCTACTGAAATCGACTCGTGAAGGATTGGTGTAAAGGTGTATCCACTTTGTAAAATTAATGTCAAAAGTACCTACACAATATTCCATTAATTATTTTTTCTTTCTAATCAAATGAGGTTCTTACAATTTATTGATTACAATATAAGTACGGAAAATTGGTTATAGAAAAAAATAATCCATTTACAGGGCACACTGCAAATACAGCAAAAAGGGGTTTTCACGACGTACTTACTCGTCAAGAGAATTCTGAGCATAAATAAACCAGTCATATTCTGAGGTTTTCCGACCATAGAATTCAACTTGTAGGAAGGATTCGAACGCAATTTATTTTCGATACAAAAAAACTTTTTTTTTTCATATTTCCAAAGTTTAAATGTTCAAAAATATCTCCTTAAAAGGATTTTTCGAAATTCGCATTATTTCAAAAGTAATAACCATTTTAATGTCGCGGTTTAGATGGAATCTAACCAGAATCTAAATAGAACAACATTTTAAACGCACTTTTCTCAAAACTACTTCTTTCGAGACGGTTGACACAATATCTCAAGTTATACTGAACCAATTTGCTTGAAATTTGGTGTGAGCTTTCTCTACACATTACTCTATCGCCCCAACAGAATTATAACAGATTTTCAATTTTTACTATTTTGTAAAAATTCCGAAAAGTCAAAAACTGGTAAAAAAATGTCTTTTTATTTCAGACAGCCTCCATTTTGCGAAAAAAAAATTTTTTACTTTTTCGAGGTACGGGGATAGCAGCATTTGTCTGGATTAAGAATTACTTTTTTGGTAAAATTGTATAAGCTCACCTCACGGATAATATGGAACGTTCGTGTTGTTCAAATTCGATACATGGATAATACGGAATATTCCTTTTTTCTAATAGACAATCAAATATGACGTTTGTCGGAAGTACCAATCTTATAAAATTCTCATCAAAATAAAAACAGAAAAGTACCTACTTCGATTTATTCCTGGGTTGAGATTTAAACTGTGAAAGCTGGACGTCATCATAATTTAGATATACATCCCAGGTTTTGAATGGTTTGTTTGGCAAAGCAGGGTTTGTCTAACGGGTATGTGTAATTATTCTAATACCTTTGTTTCCATGTTCTTCTGTTGAAAATACGGGTTCAAGCTTGTCAATAATGCATTCACTTCATAACCCGAATAAAGTATTGTTTTATATGGCAATAATAATTTTTCTATGATTGGCAGCATTGGTTTTATGATTGATTGTCTATGAAATGTAAACCGAAAAATGATGAAAATACTAATGGAGTATGCCGCGCGAGTGAAATAATTTTAACAAAATTTAAATGTGACACGCATAATTTATGCAAAGTTTTTCGTCTCCCCCGACGGATATACTCACTTTTTGTGATAATAAAGCTAAATCTAATTATTTGAATAAGAAATATTGCGTATTAACCAGTAAGCGGAGTAAGACATAAATAATAAAAAAAAATTCTGACAACTGGGAGGGTTGCAATCGTGTCAACCAGGGCGCGCCATTTTTTCAAGACCCCCCACTCATTTAGCATAAATCTCATAGTTATAATAATAATAATAATAATTTTTGGATGATTTCTATAGCGCCATTTTTGTGAGAAAATCACCTCAAGGGCGCTTTATATATAAATATATGCCCCCACTTCACCACCCTGTAACTTTTTGAATTTTGAATTTTTTCGTTTGATTTTTTTTTTATGTAAGTATTCTTTAATGTTTAATAAATATTTTGTAAATTAAAGGCTGGTAAAAATATTATTGTTTTTTTTATTACACCTGAAAAACACCTACAAATCATGCTTCTAAACTAGAATCCCCCTTGAGGCAGGTGCTATTTTGGTCTCCCGTGAAATTCTTTAGTTTTTTAAATCGTTTTTAAATTCAGGCAAAAAACCTTTCACAATACAAAATATGTTGTCACTGGTCACGCAGCCGAGAACATAAATAAACCAAACCACACACGCCGAGAAACTGCCCAAAATCCGACACTACCAATATTTACATAAAATAAAATGTCTTTAGATGAAATTAGACCAAAACGAAGACTATAACGCCATCTATACTTTTTTCAAAATAATAGCGTGAATCGCAAGAACTCATAATCATCTCTTTCAAAGATGGCGCGAGTTTAACTATTTTAGGAAAACCAATATTACGATAAACGATTTTTTTGCGCCTGTACATACGGGGCCATCCATAAATTACGTCACACCTTACGGCCCAAAAAGAAGAAGATGGCGAGATATGTAATTACGAATGTTGGACAGAGCGCGCTAATATTTTACGTGATAAAAATGAAGCGAAAATGCTTAATAAAACAAGACTCGTTTAAAATAGAGCAAAAATCTCGTGGAAGGTATCTTAAGGTGATTGTCAAAAGAATTCATATTCCACTCTTTCATAGATGGCGCGCGTATAATTATTTTACGAAACAATGCTTTTTACAAGTTATGCTTTAAAATATCAAGAATAATTAATTGTTTGCGCCCGTATATACGCTATATGAATATGAATAAATAGTCTTGTCAATAAAAAAACTCAAATCTTTCAAGAAAGGCTGACAAATAGAATATTGCATCCGTGATTCAATCCAATATTGTATTTGTCAGCCTTTCTTCAGCCCTCCAAGTGCAAGTGCTACAGTAATTTCCCGTAATACCATGCGAGCGAAGCCGCGGGGAAATGCTAGTTTAAAATAAATAAAAAAAAAGGCTTTTTATAATTCAAAAGTCACGAGCTGTTAGTCCGGCCGTGGACCCTGATAAAACGGAGAAGTCATCGGAAAAACGCTGCACATCCGCCATTTTGAAATTAATCAATTAAAAAAAAATTGTTTACAGTCACTGATGTGTATAATAAATACTTTTTATTGGAATCTTGATTTATTTTGTAGTATTTCTGAAAAAAAAAATCCTAAAAAAAAACATTTTTTTGGCCTCTAGAGTGGCCTAACCCCTTAAAGAATAATACTTTCAGATTACAAATTGATTTTAATTTAATTTAATACTATATTCATGACATTTTCAATTTGGGAGGCAGGTGTGTGTACCGCCGCCCCGCGAATCATTTATTGGATAACCAACACTTTTGCCATGGGTTACCCCATGTAGTTCGATATGTTTGGTGACTTAGTAGGGGTGCCAGGGTTCATGGGATGAGGACTGTCCAGGTCTTGGCAACGGATGCGTTTGCCCATCTACGGTGTGGCGGGCCGGATTAGGAGAATCTGGTTGAGGGGGACGCTTTTACCTCTACAGTAGGTTTCTCGAATGGTTGCTGACTGTTGATTATATTTTTTATTTTATTTTGATTGTATTTTATTTTTTTTATTATTTAGAATACATACATATAACAGATTTAAAGGTAAACAATATGGTTCTTAAAACTAATTACAATATATTAATTTCTTGTTAACAAGCTACCCAACTCAATAGAGAAAGAATTTCTCGTGTTTGAATTTTGGAGTAGTGCCATTGTAAAAAAATAGGTACAGAAATTATGTTATTTTAAGTCATTAAATTACAAAGAAAAAATAAATAAACCTTTATACATGATAACCGGTCTATATAATGAACAAGAATACAATAAGAGTTAAAATTTGACATACAATGTAGATAAAACAGGTATAGATATGTAGCAGAAATAAAAGTATTATTATTGCATTTGATTATTAGGTAGGTGGTAAGTACATAGAGTTGGTTTAAAAACTTGGTTTACTAAACTTGGGTTGGTTTTTACACTTGAATTGATTTTATTTTGTAATTGAGTTGATTATGTTTTAAATTTTTATTGATTTTATTTAATACTAGCTGGTCCCGGCATGTGTTTCAATGCAAAGAAATAAATTGTCACTCCCTGTAATTTCCTTTTCCATTCATCCCCGTTTCCCTTCCACCTTTCACGCCTTCTCCCTCCCTCGTCATTACTCCTGCTAACCCCACCTCCTTCATTACCCTTCCCCTCCTGCCTTCCCTCCCTTCCGCTAAAAAATATGAAATACACTCATTTTCATTTGTACAAAATTTCAAAACGGCAGAACTTACCATTATGCCTATAACCTTTGTGGGCGTGCGCAAAACAATTCACCCAAGTTTCATCGCAATCGGATAAACGGTATGGCAGCGCATAAAATACGAACAAACAAACAAATATTGATTTTTATATATTATATATATAAGATTTGAATTCTAATTTTAAAATTATTTGCTTTAATTTGATTTCTGATTTACATTATTTAATTTATTTTTAATTTTTATTATTTATATTGTATTACGTTGTGTGCATTGAATTGGGGATTTAATTAATTTTTTTTTGCAAATTAATTGATTGTTCTCTAGACTTTATGTCCGGGTTAAATCTTCCCCACAGGAAAAATTTAACCCTTCTACACACTTTTCCACAAATGATCATCTAGTCAATCCACGCTATGTAATTGCATTGTATAAGTATAATAAATTCAAAACTATACAAGAACGACACGTCAACCTACCAGAGACCATATGGGAAAATACTTCACCGACTCCAGATATTTTCATATCAGAGGGTTCGGCTCGATAGAACTCCTAACTGAACCGATAAATCCTACTGATCCCTCAATATAAATATTTAAAAAATCTTTCGTAATCCTACATGTGTTTAATATGACTGATTTTTGCATCTTTATATAAAGATTCTTTGATAAATCTAATAAGCCTAAATTTTATAGTATTTTGATTTAAATATTTATTTTGCGTATTATATTAGAGGCATTGCTGAAAACCAGCTACATTCTAGAAGAAATCCTGAATGTATAGCTGAGCAGTGACCTTTTAGACCAGGGGTTCCCAACCTTTTTGTACTCTAGAGCACATTCTAAAATATCGGTAGGGTGGCGGGCACCACCTTTTTTTAATGGACAAAATCCTTCCATAACTTCTCACTCTCATAGTTTATTTTCTTAAATTCTTAATTTATTAATAAATAATAAACAAAAATGTTTCAAAATACTACTACGTGACTACTGTCAATTTGGCTGTCGGGGCCATGCTTATTGCTTTCACCGACAGACAGAGTTGTCAGAGTGTCAGAGTTGTCAGAGTTGTCAGAGTTGTCAGAGTTGTCAGAGTTGTCAGAGTGCCATATGTTTTGGCGCCTTCGGCGTTCATCGGCTCAGTTCGTGGCATTCGTTCACTTTGGGTTTTCTGCGTGTACAAGGAGTGATGTTTTTATTTATTTTATTTTTATTTATTTTGGAAAATCAACAGATATTTTACACTTATAATAATAATATATCCAATGACAGATTTTCACATAATTAAAAAGTAAAACAAAAAAGTAAGGGTCCTGAACCCGTAAGAACTTAACAAAAATATAAAAATTATTAAAAAAAGATTTAAAAACACAATATAAACTATAATAACCTGCTTACTAAATTTCAACATGAAGTATTCAGAGTCAGAAATCTATTCTCACTCCACAACAGCAATAATAATAATATGTACATTGTACATACCTACAACTCAAGAGTGAATACAATAGTAAGTCGAATGACAAGTATGCAACTGGAAAGGATTCACAGCAATAACATGGTAACTTGCAACACGGTCAAAAAATTATTTAATGTTGGCTATGACATACTTTTTTAAGGTACTTAAATTACATGAGAATATGTCTATATTATTAAAATTCTTATCAAATACATTGCATGCTCTGAATATAAAAGCATTTTGTCTGAGATTAGTAGAACATTTTTGAAGATTAAAAAGTGATTTTTCTCTGGTTCTAACACCTGGGACTCTAAAATTAATCTCAGCCAAAAGGGGCGAACAATCAATAAAACCATTAATAATTTTATGAAGATATATTATATCTGCAGAGTCTCTTCTAATTTTTAATGGTTTAAGTCCATAAAGGTCCAACGAGCTGTTTATGTCACGATAACCAATATTAAACTTGAAATTCAAATGATAAACAAATTTTCTTTGTATGGCTTCAATGCGTTTAATATAAATATTATATTGAGGATTCCATATCTGAGAAGCAAATTCAAGATGACTGCGAACATATGAAAAATACAATATTTTAAGTGTTTGAATGTTCTTGAATTCTTTTCCAATACGGATTAAGAATCCTAACATTCTAAGGGCTTTCTTCACAATCATGTTAATATGTGCCTCGAATGTGAGTTTACTATCAAGTAGAACACCTAGATCACGAATTTGAGTAACCCTTTTGAGTGATTGGTTCGCTATAAGGTAGTTATGGTCAAATTTAAATTTATTTCTAGTGAAGGTAATCACATAACATTTAGAAGTGTTCATGTTGAGATGATTAATTATACAGTAGTCATTAAGTCTATGAAGATCTTCCTGTAATTTAATGCAGTCGATGATAGAGTTAATCGGAAGATATATTTTCATATCATCAGCGAAGAGTAGAACTTTTGCATAATTAAAGCATTTTATAATGTCGTTGATGAAAATTGTAAATAGCAACGGTCCCAGGTGAGATCCTTGGGGGACACCGGAAGGTATATTTACGAACTCAGAGATGAAAACATTAATTGTTACTCCTTGAGTGCGCCCATCAAGATAAGAGACTAACCATCGATACAAATCCCCGTGAATTCCCAAAGCCAGTAATTTGGATAAAAGAAGATTTTGATCAATTTTATCAAACGCTTTCGAGAAGTCTGTATAGATTACGTTAACTTGGATTTGATCATCCATTGATTTCGTAATATTTTCAATGAATATGGCAAGATTAGAGACAACCGATCTTTTTTTCATGAAGCCATGTTGGTTTATGAGTATTACAGACTGGACGCAGTTATAAAGGTGTTCGTGAACAATTTTTTCAAAAATTTTACTGAAAATTGGTAACTTAGATATAGGACGATAGTTCTGGACATTATTTTTAGCCCCAGACTTAAATACTGGTGTGACAAGCGCACACTTCCAACGATCCGGAAAGATACCTTCTTTCAATGAGGATTGAAAGAGCAATAATAAGGGCTTCGAGATTACGTTGCTACACATTTTGATAAAGAATGCTGGAATTTTATCACTATCTGCACCCAATGAGTTAGAAATAGAATCAATTATTTTTTCTATTTTTTCTTTTGAAACTGATACCGAAGAGATGTTAACTTGATTATTTTATGATGGTTGGTAGAGTGTACATCGGAGGTAGTGTTATAATTAAAGGTGGAGACGAAGTGCTGTGAGAACAGGTTGCATATTGCAAAAGGATTCACAGCAGTAACGTCGCCCAGTTTCATTACATGAGGTAAACTAGAATTATTTCTTTTTCCTTTAATGTAAGACCAGAATTTTTTGGGGTCACGGGATATGGTGTGCAAATAACACTCCCCGTTCCAGGCTAGCGTGAAGAGTGCAGTCTGGCTCGCCTCTAGACAAATTGCGACAAGTACTGTCAGCAAAAAAATCACTAATACATACAAAATCGCAAACATACGAACGTATTTATTAAACCTAGGCACTCAAAAAAAAATAAAATTCTAACAAATAAATAAAAAAAAATCACATTTTTAATTAATGTTTTTGAAGAATTTCTGTCTCTGTCAAATAGTGGCGGGCACGTCGTTCCGCGGGCGCGATGGTGCCCGCGGGCACGGGGTTGGGAACCTCTGTTTTAGACAATAGAATTAATGATTGTAAAAAATCTTTTGATGAATAAACGTTTTTATTATTTTTTTGACTTTATGTCCGGGTTAAATCTTCCCCACATGAAAAACTAAACCCTTCCACACATTTTTCCACAAATGATCATCCTAGTCAACCCACGCTAAGGTATAAGTATAATAAATACAAAACAATACAAGAACAACATGTCAACCTACCAGAGACCAAATGGGAAAATAATTCAACGACTCCAGATATTTTCATATCAGAGGGTTCGGTTCGGTACCTACTTTAATTATTGTCACTCGAATGATTTTTGGCCTACTATGGCAAGTTTGCAAAACGTGTTAGTAGTACCTACCACTAGATTACCTGGACCTAGAGTACTTATAGGACCTAAACATATGCTTGATAAACTTGTGCATATAAACTTCCACAGGGTCTTCGGATTGCTTCCAATTAGAGCGTGCATTCCCATCGGGAATATATGGCGAGTGATATGCTGAAATAGACCAAGCTACATCTTTTATAGCTGTGTGTGAACACGCTCTTATTCCCAACACTTCGAGGGCTTATCGAGAAGCCGGCTGGAGGCGCGACCATCGTGTCTCGACAGTGTACGATCCAAATGAAAGTGGTACCTCCAATGTGCATTTAAATTAATATGCACAAAGGTAATATTTAGCTACTCTCCCTAAACGTTCAAAAGGCTTTTGACAAAGTCTGGCACGAAGGCCTCATCTACAAAATGTTCCTCCTAGGGATTCCCCTCCCAATGATCCAACTCCTAGGTAATTTCCTCAAAAATCGTAAATTCCGAATCAAACTCGACGGTATTTTTTCAACCATCAGATCACTCACAGCAGGAGTCCCTCAGGGATCCATTCTCTTCACCAGCCCTCTTCAACATCTACCTAAGCGATATCCCCCGTCTCAGCATCCAAAATCATCGCACAAAAATAGGAAAATTCGCGGACGACACTGAAGTCATTTCCACTTCGGTAAGTCCACTCACCGCCACTCGTCGAGTTCAATCCCACGCCTCCGAATGCGAAATATTCTTCAAAGAATGGAGAATAACCATCAACCCCTCCAAGAGCGCAGCCTGCGTCTTTTCCCGGAAATATTCCATCCGAAGGCCACCCAACATCCAGCTGTTCGAACAAAACGTCCCCTGGGTAAAAAATATTAAATACCTCGGCGTTACCCTCGACAGTAGCCTCACCTGGAAAAAACACACCTCCGAAATCCTAGCCTCAGCTAACATAACATACGCAGCCCTCCATCCCATGCTATGTAAAAAAAAAAACAACTTTCTGTCAAAAATAAATCTACAAAACCACAATAAGGCCCAAATTAACCTATGCCAGCCCCATCTGGGGAAACTCCTCACATTGTCACATGAATAAACTCCAAAACTTCCAAAACAAAGTCATCCGCACAGTCCTGGGCGCCCCCAAGTGGTTGAGGGTTTCCCAACTCCACATCAACTCTGAAGTCCCATTATTGAAAGACCACATCGTAAGCCTCGCGGAAACATTTTATGCGGGAATCCCCACCCATGACAACGCGTCTATCAACTGCCTCACCCAGTACGACATTAACGAAAAAACAAAACATTGTAGGAGCGTGTAAATAGCCCCAGACACGTGGGAATACTACCCTATGTAAATTAAGGAAGGTTGAACTCTTCCCTATGTGACACAAAACAGTTTACACAGCAATTCCAAAATCCTAAGTGAAAACAAAACAATACTCACTCAGAGAATGCAGCTCTTGCACTATGTCCAGCACAAAACGACACTAGTTTTCATTCAAAATATTGATTCTTTGCCAAGGCGGTAAGTGCACAATCTCAACATTTGTATCACAGGAAGGAAGTTCAAACAATGAATATAAATTTGCAAAGTAATAATTCGTGCCAAAATCAAATCTTAGATACAACAATAATTCAATTATGGGTGAATTATTTGAATATGATTTGACTAGGACTGACATCTCTTGGCTTTCACTAACACTCACGTCGGAAGTAATTGCCTGCTTCACAGAGGTAAGAAAATGCATGAATACACTGAATTTTAATGTCACATAGGTAAATTCAATATAATACAACCACCATAGATGGCGCGTATCCAAACATAAAAAAAGTCCCTCCCCCCATATTGCAGCCATGTTCCCCCTTGCAAATAACAATAAAAAAAAACAATAAATTCATTTTTTCTACAACCATTTAATTATAAACTCATGATGAAAGAGACAGGGGCCTTTTTTGGCCCGGAGCTCTGTATGCCAGTATTTCACAAGTCACAAGTCTCTTATATATTTATTATGGTCACACTTTATTTGTGGTCTCGATGTGTGGCACCTCAAGTACTTGCCCATTGACACTTGGGCATTGGTTATATTATTGCTAACCCTGCAATATTTTGGAATGCTTCAGTTGTTGATCCTGCACAGATTCAAATAAGCAGATTTGAAAAGAAAGCGGGACATTCTTTGTGGAGCAGCCGAGAGCTTTGGGCGGTCCTCTCGACCGCAACACGACGGATCATTTTTGAAGATCGCTACGATTATGATTTTGGGACGTTGGACATGAGTCTCTCCATCTTGGGGGCTCACTGGGAATCATCCTAGAGGATTGACATCGAGATAAATCCGCCTGCCCTGCTTCTGGAGGGTCCTTTTGGCTGGGAGCCAATTCCCTACAATCCTGCTATTCTGACGACGTGAGATTCGTTTCATCATGCTACACTTCAGCTTCAATTCAACTTACCACTGTATCAGAGAGCCTTAGTTTTTTAGGATGTCATTTTATTTTAATATATTTTTGTATTTATAATGCCTTCTTTTCTTTGAAAAACATTAACCTATTCCTTACTTCTGCCATGCGAATCAATCTTGCTTATATTATCTTACCTTGTATATTGTTACCACCTCATCCCTGGTATCATCAATTTGGGAGGCGGGAATGGATAAATGGGCGGGAACCTTTATTGGATAACCAACACTTCTGCCATAGATCATCCCAAGTGGTTCGCTACGTTTTATGATTTAGCAAGGATGCCCGGGTTCATGGGGTGAGGTTTGTCTAGTTCTTGGAGGTGGAAAACCAGGACACACTGAACCCCAGATTACTACCCACCCCTTAAACACTTTTCCTGCCCAGAACTCTCCTCTCCTTCCTTTCCTTAAAAAAACCCTCCACACATCATCCACAAAGATGACATAGGCCCTGAGAGAAATTATTTCCCTCAGGGCCTCCTGTGTGGAGCTCATTTAAAAAAAAAAAACAATTTTAAGCATTGTTTCGATTTCGAATGGTGTTTTTTCACCAGGGCGATTCTGAGAGTATCTTCCACTCACACATGTTTAAAAAAAATAATATTCAAGACATTTTGCTTAGACATTTATTTATTTTCAAAAGACACTTAAACATTGAATTGTTATAAATAATAATTAGGTTTACCTAAAACTTTTGTTTACAAATAATTTTGTTGGTGGGGAAATTGTTAAAACGAACTTAACCGATCAAATTGGTTATTTAAAAAAAAATAATACATTATACAATTTACTAAACAAAAACTTTATTCATGACATCTTATTAAGAGGAAACACAGACACCAAAGCCACGCTGTCACTGTCGTTGTTGCTTCCCGAATACTGAGTACTGAGCAAAAGAGACAACTAGATAATACCTAAATAAATCGAGAAAATCGCAGTTTTGTATTCCCCATTTATCTCTTCCAAGACTGAACCGATTTAAAAGATTTTTTTACCAACTGTTTTAGAAAGAAGTATTACATATCTGTACATTTTGCTTTTTTTTTAAATACGTTGTCTAGCTTGTTAGCTGAATTTCTATTGATGATGTTCAAACCAGGCAATTTTAACGATTTTAAAAGGATCTACTGAACTGCACCTAATGACCCGTTCGCATTGGTAGAGTATTTTAGTCGAGTGGAGAGTATAGTAGTAACTAAAAGCGTCCGGACACAATAATTTTAGTAGAGTGGGTTAGTCAGCTCTTTAGTCGAATCAATCCATTTCATTCTAATTTTTCGGCGAGTAGCGCACCCCTCCACGCGTCCCTGCGCACTAACATGCGCAAACCCGCCGTTTTAGCAGAGTTCATTTGTAGACGCGCGGAAATGTTGTGGCATTGGAGCGAAGATGCAACACTAAAATTATTTATCAATCCTGCTATTAATCTCTTTTCGTATCTATTGTTTATTTATTTTCATTTTACTAATTTATTCTTTCGCCTCTTCTAAAATTTCACCTCTTCTAAGCATTACAATATGCTTAATTAGCGTAGTTACTTTGCTTTGTAGCAGCCCGCCAAGCGCCGTCATCTTGCAACGGGCGGCGGGGATAAATGTACTATACTTGAAAGAAATTCGAACGATTTTCGGCGAGTCCAAGTGGCGAGTTACTCGCCACTCGACTAAACTACTGGCTTAGTCATAACAAGCCTTAAGGCTGATAACACCTAAATAAATGTCAAAAACGATGTTTTGAATTTCCCATTTTTTTCCTCCAAAACCGTACCGATTTTTAAGATTTCTTTTACTAACTGCACTAGAAGAAAACATTCTATATCTGTACATTTGCCTTTTTTTAAATATATTGTCTAGCTTGTATACTGAACTGAATTGTTGGCGTTTAAACCAGGTATTTTTAAAAGGGTTCTAACTCCTATAAGAAGTAACTTACCAAAAAAGCAAAACATATTAAATAATATTTGCATCACTGTAAAAATCCAGAGAAGAAATTGTAGAATACAATACAATTATATGGACGAAAAGCCACCATGTTTCCACTTAAACATTTAAACAATATTAATCATTTATATATTTTTTATTAAAGTATTGCAATTAGATATTTTGATAACATATTTATAGCATTTTATTAAAAAATATTGCAAAAAAATATTTTTCAAAGCCTTTTAACTCTTAACAAGCATTCAACATACAAAACGATTTAAAAATAATCATTCAAAAATATAAATAAATGTTTATGACTATTATTCATCTTAACTTCGATAAAATGATTACTTATTTGTTATACGAGTATATTTCTAAAAACGGCAGAGAAAAATATAACAATACGTAAAAAAAATGTAAGCAGGCAGGTTCAACAGTAAAATGTTTTTTATGTTTCTAAAATGTATTTGAAACCTGTTTTTATGTTACAAAATCGAATAAAATACATCGCTAAGCTCTCAATACAAAAATAAATTATTAATATGATATAAAACTATTGATAAAAGAAATTATATTATAATAATTTTAGACTTATCACAAAAAATAATGATTAAATTATTAGAAAAATCTACCTAAGAAGGAATTCCAGACAACTTTTTCATTTATTATTTTGTACTAAGGTTATGCAACGCATCTTAAAACATTCGAAATTACACTCGTTATGTATACGGTGATAAGTTTTAAGTTCGTAACAGTACCCCAAGTTTGTATGTATGCAAGAAAAAAAACATCGCAAAAATGCATGTTTTATTTTAATTTGCGAAGGTAAGGCACAAATATTCAAATGTTTTACAATCATTTTCCAAAGAATTTAATTTGCCGCATTAAACAGTAAAACTCTAACCGAAAAGGGGGTCGTGAGTAGGAGATTTTGAACTGCAAAGCAGTTTTTATGAGCTTTTTGTATTTTTTCTAGGCTTACAAAAAGACTCGATTATGTCAATGGAAAATGTATGTTGTACTTGAAGTATTAAATTAAAACATCTAAAATACTTGTAAGCAATCAAATTTTCCAAAAAACATGCATTTGCATTACTTCGCAATGCATCGCCTTAAACGCGTTTTATAGAATCTTTTTTAAAAATTAGGTTTTGCTATCCAAATACGAATAAATTTAAGGCGAATTCGCATCATATCGATCACGAAAATTTGAAAGGACAAAATGCTAATTGTTCAGGGTTTTTTTTTTATTTTTCAAAAAGTCATATCTCCTGTTTTTGTTGACCCATAATTCAAAATTTTTATTACAAAATAATATTATTTTCAGAAATATTTCGAAGAGCAGATCGAAAGAGAGAAAAAAACGGTGAAAAATGACATATTTAACTCATTTTTGGATGTATTGTCCTTTACAGCAATTCAAATTTCCGCTATCAATGTGACGTCACTAAGCCGAAGCGTTTCGATTAGTTGTTTTTTTTTGGAATTCCTCATTGGTAAAATTTCGCAAGTTTCCAACTCACAATTTGAGCTTATTTTCCGAATTTTAACAAAACGTCTTACTTAATACATGTTTATTATTCTTGAATAAGGCTTTGTTTGACAATTATTAAGACAATGTGGACAGTCCCTCTATCTTGTGAGTGCGGCGGCTTAATACACTAAAAGTAAACTATGTGTTTCTTTGTAACTTAATGACTTTGGAAGTAACTCGAAACAGAAGAAATGATGGCGGATTTTTAGGCCTCTTCATGTTTGTCCAACCTCTTCATCTGAAATGGGAAAAAATACAATATTATTAATTTATAATATTAAGTAATCAATCAATTTACGGGGAAAGATAACGCTAGTATAACACGTAGGTTGTTCTTCTTTTTAACCTAAATAACTTTTACCACTCTTACACATTTTGTTTTTACTATAAATTAATTCTCTCTGGATCTCAGAGGGGAATTTGTAGCAAGGGGGAAAGAGGCCTAAAATGCCTATTGGGGTGAAAAACACGAGCTGCGTGTATACCTATTTCGAATGATAACCCACTTGACAGAATTAACGTACGACATAAAAGTTGTAGGAGACAAATTTTGTAGATTTATAAAAATATTTTATTAAAGATCATTAAAAATAATAATCGCTGTTACTTGACAGGTTTCGGTAATTTTGGAGTTTAAAAATAGTTTTATATTTTATGTCGTCATATCATTTTTTTGTAACATTATAGAATACACGCAAGTCGAGGTGGCAGAAGACAACTGTGATTTGTATGAAATACACTTCTATCACGAGGAGTTACAATTTTGTATCGTAATTTTTACTACAAAAATATAAACACATATTTTTTTAAACACACACAGTCGTTAAGTCTTTAGTTCAGAAGATTTTAAAGTAATTATGAAATAATAATATTGGTAATTCTGTTCAATTTTTCTCCACTAACTGGTGGAGACCTTTATGTAGGTTAAAAAGAAGAACGACCCATGTACAGAAAGTGGCAAACTTTAATGCCGACCTGACTTTGATACAGAAATCGTCGCAATAGGCGAGTTTAAGGTCCGAAAAGCGGCATGCCTCCCCGTCCGCGACTATCTCTATCGCACGTATGTTTTACGCACCTTTCTCTTTCGCTTACGGTCATTGTTAAGTCAGTAAAGTGACTGTACCTGCGCGAGAATGGATCGTATCAAATTCAGGTCAGGTCTTTTAAGTATGGCACGTACTATTCATGTGATACTTAACTTATCATTAAATATCATTGAAGAATAGGGTAACGATAATAATCTAAGCGAAAATATGAAAGAGAACAAGACGCAGAAAAATAGAAAAAGATAATGGTCGCAACTGGGACTCGAGCCCAGAACCTCACGTCTAACCGGGACGTGCGCGTTTACCAATTCCGCCATTGCCACCCCCTGTCAAACCGTAATATTTCAATTTTTTAGAATTAACAATAGGGAATGGCGGAATTGGTAAACGCACACCTCCCGGTTAGGCGAGAGGTTCCGAGTTCGAGTCCCAGTTGCTACCATTATTTTTATTTATTTTTCTGTGTCTTGTTCTCTTTCATATTTTCGTTTTGATTATTATTGTTATCTTTTTCTTCAATGATTTATTACATTGATGGGAATAACCTTCAATAGTTATAAAAAGAGAGTTTTTTCTTTTAAAAATTGAATATCATTAAATCTATCCTCTTGGCACAATCCAAATCAACATCAACCACCGTCTACTACGAAACCCTGAAACTTTCCATGTTCCTTTCAAAACCTTCTCTCCACATTTCAATAATAGTTTGTTTGGTTTGAATCGCCGATACGAAATTATATTTTCTAATAATATTTGAGTTTGTTTATAGACAAAATTATTTATTCATATTACTTATAGTCTGCCAATTAAGAGTAGAAAATATTAAAAATGGAACGACAAAATTTGTAAGCTGGGAACACCAATTTAACTGTCAAATATTATTTTAAAACGTAATGACACTGAATATATAGAACACTGTAAATCACATTTTTTAAAATATATATATATTTTTTTTTACATGAGCTCCACACAGGAGGCCCTGAGGAAAATGATTTCCCTCAAGGCCTATGCCATCTTTGAGGATGCTGTGTGGAGGGTTTTTTAAGGAAAGGAAGGGAAGGAGAGTTCTGGGAAGGAAAAAGGTTTAAGGGATGGGTAGGAATCTGGGGGTCAGTGCGTCCCGGTCATCCGTCTCCAAGACCTAGACAAACTTCACCCCTTGAACCCGGGCACCCCTGCTAAATCACCAAACGTAGCGAACCACTTGGGGTGACCTATGGCAGAGGTGTTGGTTATCCAATAAAGGTTCCCGGGGCGGCGGTACCCATTCCCGCCTCCCAAATTGATATATGTTTTGTTCTTAAAGTAAAAATATTAAAATCGTAGAAGCACTGCTGTGAAGGTGCTTATGACATAAATTTGATTAAATTGTGTTTTAAAAAGTGGTTTGCTTTAATTTAATTTAACAGTAGGTAGAAAGGAAGAATAACCAATGGTGAGTTTAGTTACACGACTTTTAGAGCTGAATGAGTTAAATATAGTCAGATCTAAAATTAGAGATATGATCTAAAGCCCGGGCAACGCAGGTACTTAAGCTAGTGATAAATTTCTAAACTGTGCTTTATATTTTACTAGCTTTTCCTCGCGGCTTCGCTCGCATGGTATTACGGGAAATTACTATAGCGGTTGAACTTATCAATTATCCCCCCTCCTCCCCACCCCCACCCCGCAGTCCCTCCCCACCCCCACTCCCGCAGTCCCTTACATTCAGCTTTCAAACATCTCGCCTGCCACCTAAATTTCATAAAGCTATAGCTCAAAGAAAAAAAGAATTATCCAATTTTGTTCATTCGTTCGGAATTTATGCGCTTACAAACATTTCGGATGTTTATTTTTAATTAAATATTTGGAAGTTTGTTAATATAATAAAAAAATTACACTTTTTATTATTCAGTCTTTATAATAGTTACGAATTATATTTTTAATGTAGGAACTCTTATCTGACATTTATTCCAAAACAGAAGCTTGTCCAAAAAACAAAACATATTCTAATATTTGAATTTTCTGGAGCAGTAGCTGACCAGGGGCTGAGTACTTACCAGCTTAGAGCCCACAAATATATCAACATCGTTTCCATGGAAACGATTTTTTTCTGACGTTAGCAAAAACTCGCTTTTGTTAGCGACAGAAAACGTATAACAAATATAATATATTAATATTTATAATTTTATAACGCCAGAGCTTGCCATCATATACAGACTATAGTCTTCGCATATAATTTAGCTTTCTATTGGTGAATGAATTTTTAAAGTCTTTTTATTGGTTAATGCGTGAAAGCGTCATAAACAAACTCGAGCAGTTTCGCATTTATAATATTAGTATGGAAGTATGGATTACAATTTGGTTATTCTTCATTATGTTAACACAAAATTGCAAAGGTATAATATACCTATATGCAATTCTAATTTAGAGATCAGTGGGTATCTATTTTGCAATGAAAAAATATTTTTTTCACTTTTATACCTATTTGATTTTTTACAAAAATGTAGGTTACACAGCTGAGTTACCTGAGTTATATATTTTTAGTTTTGACATTTGGACAACAGTGGCGCCCTCCCATATTTTCTACTCTTATGTGACAAACTAACTATGTACGGGAACAAACAATTCATCTTAAGATGAAGCCATACGTAAAATCCTATTATTAAAATCCTATCTTTAGATTAATCTTTACGACGAATCGGTTTATATTATGAACATCAAAAAATATGATACGGATAATTTGAAGCTTTTACTAGCTTTTCTATGTATTGGAATTACAATAAAATTATTATTTACATAACAAAAAATATATGCGTAAACCGCTAAAAAAATGTTTTGCATGACTTAACTATGAAGTAATACAAGAAACAATTTTTTAAAAATACCCTTCCATGGCTGAGACTATTTTTGAGGTTTTGTATGTTCTAACTTTTTTTCGTTCTTATAAAATTATGCACAAAATAAATAAAAACCGCTTTTTCGCTTACTTGCCTCGTGCAAATAAGACGCTCGATTTTAAATTTTGAAGGAATGAGAATCGAAATATTTCTAGCGTTTGTATAACTCTTAATATTTTAAAGCATAACCTGTGAAAAGCTTTTTCCCGTAAAATAATTAAACGCCATCTTTGAAGAGAAGATTTTGAATTCTTTTAAGTGTCATCTTAATGGATGACTTGTATTAAGTATTTGTAATTTTTTAAATGTTAACTCCTGTCTGTTGTGAACATTAAACTGAAATAAAAAAGTTATTATAAAATGGATAAAATAATAATGAATTAAAACATATAAAAGAGTTATAGGTTAATGCATGTTTTGTTAATATTAATTTGTTAATGCTTGACCTTAATCTAGTTCCTCATTTGGCCACAAGTTATCACTTGCAAGCTCTGCTGTGGTTGACGTTGTTGTTATTGTATTTTTTATATTTTGTAAAACATATATTTAAAGTTTGTGGGCAGCAACCTACGCCGTAGACGTAAATAATTATTTTTATCAATCAACAAAAAAGTGTTTGTCCGTCCGAAACATTTCTTCAGAAATCGTGTGGCAAGAGCAATTAATTAAATTAGATATGCCATAGATGTCGCCAGTGTCTTTTGGTTCGGGGCCAAAAGAGTAACAAAGGGTCGGTTCTAGAATATTGTTGAAGAATCTCTCACCGTAGAATATGGTATAGATAAAAATATAAAGTGTTGGGACGTTGCGACGCTCCGTCGATTGTGCGTTAAATACATTTCCTAGCCCTTAGGCGTATTTTTCAGATGGTCAAAATATTTCCGCTTTACAATAAAATGCAAATAAATGTAATATTTCTGAACATTTCCGAAAACTAAAAACTGGTTTTGAAAGGTGATGAAATGCACTTTCAAATTTTATAATTCGAAATAAACATATAATTTTTTAAGTATAAAAAATTTGCAAGCAAACATAAAAATGTTTAAAAAAATGGCTCACCTTACTTTTTTTCTAACTAAAATTAGGGGCCATCCCTAAATTACATCACACGAATTTCATGATTTTTTTTTACCCCTCCCCCCCGTCCCTGTTACACTCCGTCACTTTTGTGGGACCCCCTCCCCCCTAGTGTGACGTCACATATTTTGCAATTTTACATCTAATAATAATCAAAACAGTATTCAATATTTTTTAATAAACTCGTTTTTACATGTGACATCACAGAGCTGATGACCCCCCCATACCCCTTGTCACACAGTGTCACACTTCTCTACTCCCCTTCCCCCCTCTTAGTAAGTAATTAACCAAAATAACGATAGGTTTAAAGTACCGAACCTAATGCATTTGAGTGTTTACTCCATAGAGGGCAATGATAGTTGTTTATAAGCAAATAGCTTTTCAAACACCAACATAAGTTAAATTGATTTTGTTTTACGTAGATACGAGTACCTTGCAAATTAACACTCTAATCTAATCCAACCCTGTCCAAATTAAAATGAACGTGGTTTTATTTAAATCTGGCGTTGTGAAATGATTTCCGTCCCAGAAAGTTAAACCCAGATAGTTCTAAATGTTATAAAGTGGAACATAACAGAACGATGCCTGATGATTTCAATTTCCCTCCCATGTCCCCTTCTCTTCAGGCGTCCCCCCTCCACCTTCCCCGCCTTCCCTCGCTCCTCTCCCGCTCCACCATTCCGCCAACCCCCCTCCGCTTACCCCACGTTCCATAATTACACACAATAAGTAACTCCACTCCATTTTTTTTAAATTTTTTAAATGAATAATGACCTTCTAACTTAAATAACTGCATATTTATTTTTATTTTTATAGTTAGTTTTAATAGTTAAAATAAATGTCAAAGTTTTAATTTTTCAAGATCCCCCGAAAACCACCGAATCTAGTGTGACGTCATCATGACCAACCGAAGTATGAATTTTGTAGGCAACTGGAATCAGCTGATAATCGCCGGCCATTTTGAATTTCAGCATTGGAGCGTTTTTAATATATTTTTTAAAACTCCACGTTAAATATTATTTAATACAACTTATATATTCAGAATCAGCGTTTATTGGTCTATATGAACATATTTTTTTAAAGCCATAATATTTTTCACTGGAGTTCCTTATTACACATCTGCCCTGATGATGGACACTAACGCTGTCCGAAACGTTGGCTAAAAAGGAGGTAGCGCAACACGGCATAACACCCCAAAAATAAATAACAAAAATGCTTATGGCCGTGAAAACCTAAAATCATACCTTTTTTGAATTGTTTTATTTTTTAATTAAATTTCTTCCCTTTTAATTCTTTGAATTTTTTCATGTCGGGTATGTTTGTATCCAGGTGTGTGTAGAAATAATAAAATCAGTTTACACTTGAATGAATATACCTATTGTTTTAACAATTGTTTCCAAAATGGGAATTTTTTGTTTTTTATTATTTATTTATTTATTTTATCAGGTTCTCCATAAAACAGTTATACACCAGAATATTATGGGGAAGATGACAAAATTTAGAGAAAAAAGTGTATGTGGGCAGTTTAGTTATCTTGTGACGTATGTCAGTAGATAGTTACAGAACTCTCTGTAGATGACATTGAAGATGTCGATGCTCAATACAGATTCATTTAGCAGTTGAATTGCCTGTTTAATGGCGCATTATGATGGGAAGAAGTTCAGGTTTTAATATAATATACATGAATATCTGGTAAACAAACACACAAACATTGATTTGTTTTCATAACGATCTTTTACTAGAACTCTTCAAGCCATTTCCAAAATGTCATCCCACATTCAACAGGTTGTACCTACCTAAATCTGAAATATAAACTTGTTCTGAATATTTATTTGAATTGGCAGGGATTCAAACCTTTCTCCGAATCCAGCTTCGGAATGTCATGCACAGATGTCAGCTAATCCAATTATTTTACGTAATCTTTAATTTAACGATTGTCAAAGGTGAATGTCTCGATGATAAATGTCTACATAAAAAAATAATCGCATACTAAAATGCTATAATTAATACTTACACCGTCCTCCTGAACTGTCCAAACTTTGGCTTCAGTTTGTTGCTTGAAAAAGAAAATGTTATTTAGCTAATTTTCACAGAAATATCTGAGCTATGGTGATTCCTACTCGGATAGATTGGAGTTAGTAACATAGGAAAAGGTAAAAAAAAAAACAGAATTTTGGGTATAGATTCACAAACTATCTAAGTAACGAAGTTACAGTCAACATTACAAATAATTTACACTCATAAGAAAACTCAACTCAATATCAAGTGACTGACAAGAAAATTAAATTTATTCAAAAAATTAAATTCAACAGGAGAGTGAATATAAATGGTGATTGATGAAACAAGCGGTCTCGTCGAAAAGAGACACTAGCGGCATCTCGCGGAGACAAGGTTATCTAATTTAATACGGTTTTGATGGTGCATAGATATTTATTATTCAGAGATAAAAATAAAATTTTATAAAATAAACTAGGAAGAAATTCGGAAAGCCAGGTCTTAAGAACCTATGTTGTACAGATCCAATATGACGAATATGAACACCATAAAAAGGAGACCAAACAACACAAGCATATTCAAGATGATTTCGAACCAAGGAGCAGCAAAGAGTTCTTAGGATATTTGTGTTTTTGAAATCAGAAGTAATTCTAGTGATGAAACCAAGTAGGTTCCCTCTCCCTCGTCCCACCAACCCCCCTCCCGCGTTCCGTATATTCATTTCCAGCACATTCAGTTTTCAAACAGTTTGCGTACCACTTATTACGATTCTTTTATTCAATCATTTTTCGTACATTACAAATATTGATTTTTGAATAATATTATAAGAACAGCCAATCAATTTTGTTACTTAACATAGGTACTTATTTAAAATATCTTTAATTCTTGATTTGTTTCAAAGTATTTAAGCAAGTGTTTCAAATAAATTAATTAATTTAAAGATTTTCGAAAACCTAATTTTGATTTAACAATTATTACTGTTATTCTCAAATTTTGACAGTTTTGCAAGAGTTTTGTAATGATTTAAAACCTTTTTCAGGTGTATTGTCGTGTGGTTGCAATAATCCAGAAACCTTCGGGGGTTTAAATAATGTATTCTGAAACGTTCAAATATTTCCTATGCTTAATATATAGACATCTAATATATACGTCCCCAAGCAAAAATATTTTGATTTTTATATATTTATAGTTTATTGCATATATAGGTAATTAAAGAATACAATTTTTCTTAATTTTAGAGGCAACTTTGGAATTTTTTTGTGAGTCAATTATATAACGAAAAATAAAATAAAAAATTAAACGTTGTTAAAAATGGTTTCACACCAACTCAGTATCAAGTCAACCTCTTTGAAAAGTCATTAAAAGCTACGAAAAAAATCATTTTAACCTCACCTAATGTATCCTGTTTAACCAATTTTTTATTTGTATTTTTTCATCAATTTTAATCACTTTTCAAAAGAGGTACTGAGTTGATTTCTGTAATTTAAATTTACATCCTTCAATATGATTTATTTTAATATTTTTTATTTCTTATTTTTAATGCTTGTAGTAAAATGCATTTTGATAGTACGTCATGTAGTAAAATTATATTTAATATTTATCGTTTACTCACAAACAATTACCTCTAAGATCATGAAACATTAACATCTTGAATGGGCTATATCTTATAATTTAAAGCAAAAATAAATAAAGTAGCTCACATACGTAATAGGTATTTGATATACCTTTTGATAACAAAAATAATTTTTCAGTTTGGTTGGGTATTTTGATCTCAAATCCAAAATTAAGATTTGTATGAAAGAGCCGAAACTGCCCGCGCAAACTTTCTTCTACCATATTTCTATTTTTCTCAAAGTTTGAATGTGAACAAACAAAATTTGATTAGACGTCCTGTCAGCTGTTTTAATTGTAATATTTATGTTCAAAATTGTAAATGGTTGAATAGACAGTCCTGATTTAACTAAGCTCATTGAATTTCATATACCCTCGTTCTAAAATCCTGTTTAAATGCTACAATAACCGGACTGAGTATACAAAACACTCGCTTGTACCTAGATTACATGAAGTTACTAATATATATGCAGATGTGGCAGATCTATTTAACTGCACGGAAGCTAGGTACAAGCAGGGCTGGGCAGTATTTGAATTACTTGTAATTGAAATACGTATTTGAAATACAAATACGTATTTTGTATTTGTATATCAATTAATTCCTAAAAATGTATTTTGTAATTGCTATTTCAATTACCAAATGCTAAGGTATTTTGTAATTTGTATTTCAAATACTTATGGCTTCAAAATACATTTAGCGATCTTAATAACGATAATGAAAAATGAACTGACATAGATAATACAAAGACTAAAAACGCTTGAATCTAGAGCTAAACATGTTAATATTTAGAGTTGGCATCACCGTACGTAAAAGCAAGTATCTTATCAATTGCCGTTTTCATCGTTTCGCGGTATTTATTCAAGAAGGCGTGAGTTAATTGATAATGGATGATCAAATTCCGTCAAAACCACAAAACTTTACAAGCGGAGCGGAGATGAGATGGTGTTTTCTGAGCAATATGATTGGTCAATTTTTGCACGTCCCTGTTTCACTCTTCTCAGCTTTGCTTCTGTGGAAACGCACCCTTAGATAAGTACACTTTTGACAATTTATTGCAACCAAAGATTCTACCAAAACCTAATTTATTTTGTATTTGAAATAAAAAAAAAATTTCAAATACTGTATTTTGTATTTCAAATACACGACTTGAAAGTATTTTGTAATTTGTATTTTAATTACAGCAAAGCATGTATTTTGCCCAGCCCTGGGTACAAGAAGGCTATACTATCAAATATTTTCGTATTAATTTTATTTGCACTATAGGATTATTAGTAATTGTATCTCTATTATCATTTCTTAATCAAAAGCCACAATTAACTGTTGTATTCTTTTTTATATTTTTTTTTATAGGTAATCCGTATTTATGGTATATGTATAACGTTTATATTAAATAAATAAATAACGTCAAAAGCTTTTTGAAGAAAAAACGTTGTTATCATTATTTGTTATGATTTTTAAAAGCTTAAAAATAAAAAAAAAGCTTGGGTTATATCAAATTAGTTTAGAAAATTAACCTTCTGTTTTCCAAATGAGGCGTAGATTCAATCCACTTCGGCGATTACCTCGAGTTTTCGTACAACCTGAACAACACAGATCATTTTTTTAGAAATGAATTGATATTTTTATTATTTCTAGACCTTATTTGAATATAACATACGAAATCTATTTTTCTGGCTGTATCAAAATATGTAGCAAGAAAATGAAGTAAGAATTAATATTATTTAGGTTGGAATGTTTCACGGAAAACACGCGTACGCCTCAGAGATCTCATTTCTACAGCATTCAGTCTACTTTCACCCTTCCTCTGCCATTCCCGCCCACTCTGCCCACTCTGCCTACTTGCTCCGAATATTTATCATTCATAACTATATTGCACACTGTTTTCGCACTCTTTCAAATACCAAGACTTAGACTTACTTACATTCATCATTAATTGATTCTTCATACATACTTCGTTCATCCTAGATGGTTTAACCACACAAACGCCTCAGGAAACTCATTAATATAGCTGTTTCTATTCAGTCTACTTTCATCCTTCATTTGCCAGATCCATGCCTCGCTGCCATACATCAGGTTAGTTACCAGCACTCCATTGTGGACTGCTAGCTTCGCTTCTTTGGACAGTTTTTTGTTACTGCCAATGGCATTTGGTCCTCCATTAATGGAGTTACCTCATGCATTTACCCTTCTTCCAGTATCTCTATTAGCCTATATACCAATAATTTACTTCCCAGATACACAAACTCATCCACCTGCTCCAAGTATTCATCATTCACAACTGTATAGCACATTGTTTTTGTACTCTCTATTTCAAACAACGTGACTTTAGACTTATTCATCATTAACTCACTTTTCATATATTCTTGGATCATCCTAGACACGAGAGACTGTAGATATTCCATAGTGTTAGGAATCAGCACCTTATCATCAGCGTACAGCAGGCAACATACTTTCAGATTACTCAATTTCGCGCCCAATCCCAGATCTTTCATTTCTAGGTACACTGTTATTCAAAATGTGAGCAAATCACTTGCAATGTTTGGCGGGCACGCAGACGGTGTTAACGAAATTCATATCTAGTATATCATACCTACTTACCAACACTTTTTAAAAAAATGATGGTCGGAATGTAGAACGGATTAACGAAGAAAGGAGTGCAATGATGAATTGGAGACGCGATCAAGTGAATTACTAACTTGAATGAGGTCACGTCAGAATAACAAAAATGTGCGTGTGAATGTGATTGAAGCAAGCATTGTTTCGTAATGTTTAGAAGCGGCTTGATGGTTAGTAGGTTAGTTTGTTTAGAAAGACGGTGTGGGTGGGACACTGACCTCCTTCTCGTCCAGCATGACCGTGGAGTACTTCTGATGGGTGGATGCCGGGGGCTCGGGGGCTGTGAAGGCCTGAGTGTAGATCAGGGCCGCGGCTACTCCTCCCAAGATGGGCCCCACCCAGTAAACCTGCAAGTAAATACATACAAATTAATATTAAAATTCATTCTATTCTAGTTAGATCTGCACATGGGAGAGTCAAAGATTTTCGTAAATAAAAATAAGTACAAGGATTGCTACACAAGCTCAGTTTTATCTTTACAATAATCCCCTCAAATATCGGACGTATCGATTTTGTAAGCCGGTAAAAATATTTCCGTTTTGAAATAAAATCCAAATAAATAAAATATTTCTGAGCGTATCCGAAAACGAAAATTGTGTTTGAAAGGTTATTAATACGTTTAGAAATTTTATTATCCATACTAATATTATAAATGCGAAACTGCTCGAGTTTGTGTATGACCTTTTCAGGCATTAACCAATAAAAAGACTTTAAAAATTCATTCACCAATAGAAAGCTAAATTATATGCGCTGACTATATGTTGTATATGATGGTAAGCTCTGGCGTTATGAAATTATAAATATTAATATATTTTATTTGTTATACGTTTTCTGTCGCTAACAAAAGCGAGTTTTTGCTAACTTCAGAAAAAAATCGTTTCCATGGAAACCATGTTGATATATTTGTGGGCTCTAAGCTGGTAGGTACTCAGCCCCCTGGTCAGCTACTGCTCCAGGAAATTCAAATATTAGAATATGTTTTGTTTTTTTTTTGGACAAGCTTCTGTTTTGGAACAAATGTCAGATAGAGTTCCTGCATTAAAAATATAATTCGTAACGATTAGGTATAAAGACTGAATAATAAATAGTGTAATTTTTTATTATATTAACAAACTTCCAAATATTTAATTAAAAATAAACATCCGAAATGTTTGTAAGCGCATAAATTCCGAACGAATGAACAAAATTGGATAACTATTTTTTTTCTTTGAGCTATAGCTTAATGAAATTTAGGTGGTAGGCGAGATGTTTGAAAACTGAATGTAAGGGAATGAATGTATGGAATGCTGGAGGGTGTGGGGGTGGGGAGGAGGGGGGATAATTGATAAGTTCAACCGCTACAGTTATTTCCCGTAATATCATGCGAGCGAAGCCGCGGGGAAAAGCTAGTTAGAAATAAAAATATATTTTTTTAATACAAACAAAAAAAATTAAAAAATGGCTAACATTAGGTTTTTTTTCTAACTAAAATTACTGGTTACAAAAAAAAATTTAAAAAACTCGTATTTTAAGATGCAAAATAATATCGTTCCTGTCAACTCACTTTTTTGTTGTTTCTTGTAAACATAATCAATTAAAAATTCCTAAAATTTTATACTTTTTTAAATTGCTGCCGGAAACTTTGATTTCATAAAGATGTTCAATTTAATTATTTTTTGGTTAACTTTTAGATTTGATTTAAATATACAGCGTGGTGTTTTCTCTTTCTAACACCGTTTAGATCATGTTTCTGACCTTGATAGTAAGGGAGATATACACACAATCTACGAGTCCTAGTTTTTCCAAAAACTAACAAATTTTTTGAACGCTCTTTTTTGCCAGACTTTTTTCAAATTTTTAACATGAGCTCCAACAGGCGGCCCTGAGAAAAATAATTTCCCTCGGGGCCTATGTCATCTTTAGGAATGCTGTGTGTTGGTTTTTTTTAAGGAAAAGAAGGAGAGGAGTGTTGTGGGAAGGAAAAAGGTTTGAGGGGTGTGTATCAGGGGTTCAGTGTGTCATCCGCCACCAAGGCCTAGACAAACCTCATCACAAGAACCCGGGCACCCCTGCTAAATCACAAAATGTAGCGAACCACTTGGGGTGACCTGTAGCAGAGGTGTTGGCTATCCGTTAAATGATTCCCGAGGCGGCAGTACCCATTCTTTCCTACCAAATTGTAAATTGTACAGACTTATAAAAAATGTATTAATATTTGTAGAGAGTAAAGTTTTTATTTTAGATTTTATGTCCGGGTTAAATCTTCCGACAGAAAAAAAACTACACACTTTTCCACAAATGATCATCTAGTCAATTCGTGCTATGCAACTGCTAACCCTGTACAAATCGCAAGTGCGCCCCACGGTTGAATTTGGCAGCCACCTCGGGTCTGGAGCCCCAAAATAACTGAAAAGAACCCTTGACTCTCTGCAAAAACGGGCGGTCCGTTTGATAGATTCTCCTAATTTAACAAACGGATTGCAATCTTTAGAGCACAGGCGCCAGGTGGGAATGATGTCCTTGTTCTACCGGTATTACAATGGAAGATGCTCCGAAGAACTAGCGTAATTGATCCCCTCGGCACCGGTGCATAGTCGGGAAACACGCCAAACGCGCGCTCAACATTTGTACACGGTTGACATTAGTCACATGAGAACGGGTCGTTTCTACGAATCGTTCTTGAGTTCAACAGCTCGGCTGTGGAACGATTTGCCGGCCTCTGTGTTTCCTCCCTCCTACAATATGGGTCTCTTCAAGACCCATATTCACTCCTTCCTCTCCTCAAAAACACCCTCCACACAGCATCCTCAAAGACGACATAGGCCCTGAGGGAAATTATTTTCCTCAGGGCCTCCTGTGTGGAGTTAATGTAAAAAAAAAAAATTGCACTGCATAAGTATAATAAATACAAAACAATACAAGAACAACATGTCAACCTACCAGAGACCATATGGGAAAATAATTCACCGACTCCAGATATTTTCATATCAGAGGGTTCGGCTCAATAGAACTCCTAACTGGATCGATAAATCCTACTGACCCCTCAATATAAATACTTAAAAAATCTTTATATATTAACTATTTAGGCGCTCGTACTATTTTTAGGTTATATAGTTCCATTAAATCGTTGTACTGACACAGATAGCAAACTTAATAGCCGTTGCAATGTTTACCGAGCAAGGCCTTCTTGTACACACAATATTTACTGCTGTAAACACTAAACACGGATTTCAGAATGAATTCGCCTTACAGATAGTACAGTAGGCAACACTGACTGCCCGAGCGATATGCTATACGACATAAACCAGTGGTTCTCCACTTGTAACTTGTGATTGTAACACATACTACCAACTAATAAATACTAATCGGACAAAAGGTTTTGATCTGGACCAAAATAACATGTACACAATTTAGTAAAATTCTAGAGTTTCAATCACACTTTTCGTTTCAACTAAACTAAGATGACTAAAATTTGTAATTTGGGAGGCGGGTATGGGTACCGCCGCCCCGGGAACCATTTATTGAATAACTAACACCCCTGCCATAGGTCACCCCAAGTGGTTCGCTACGTTAGGTGAGCTAGCAGGGGCGCCCGGGTTCATGGGATAAGGTATATCTAGTTTTTTTTTGACGTGATAACGTCTTATAAATCGATGAACGCCGGCTGCATGAACGAAAAGCATGACTCATTGTCACGTTCCGCCTGAGCCGAGCGTTCAAGCGAGAGGGTGGAACAAGCGGTAGAGAGGCACGATCGGCCTGAGCGTTCGGCTTATGACGCATCAATGCAATTTTTCATCAATGTTTTCTTATGACGGTATCACGTAAAATTATCGTCCGTAAACCGACTTTACAAAAACCAAATTTTTTAAATTTTTTTATGAACACCGCACAAGAGTCCCAACTTCTCCCGTCTGGAGCCAATGAGACTATGGCATCCCCAATTGAGGTATGTTGTGAGGCTGAAGATAGTGGGGAGAGGAAGAAGATGGGGAAGAGGAAGGTGGGGTAGTATCTGGCTATTCAGATCTGGTAACCAAACACGGCTAAAGCCATTTCAAGCAACGTTTCAATTCTGAATGGTGGTCTTACACCAGGGCGATACTGAGAGTATCTTCCACTCTGGAACGTGCCGCAAATGTACTATATATTCATTTTAATTAATTAATTATGAAATAACACAAATTAATCAAATAAAATTTATTTGCCACGCCGGGATTCGATCCCGCGACCTTCGGATTGCAAGTCAAGAGCCTTACCGCTCGACTGCGCGTCTGCCACCGGTATTGGCGGCGGATGCGTTTGCCCGCCTATTTCCATGCAGGCCCGCCTGTTTAAATATAAATTTTTCCAGATTTTTCAAATTAGACTTTAATTCTTGGACAACCTTCGGAAATGTTAAATATGAGTGTTCTTTATCATTCTCATTTATACATCCTTAGTACGTAGTCAAGTCGAATACAACTCATCGATCTGGTCCCCCCATTTAAAAATATATTCAGATTCAATCGAGAAAATTCAACACAAGTTTCTAAGACACTTAATTTTAAACTCGGCATTCCCATTGAAAACATAAACTTGATGAAATAATTTAATTTTTTAAGACTCTCAGATCGAAGAATTATATCGACTCATTATTTATATTCAAAATTGTAAATGGTAGAATAGACAGTCCTGATTTAACTAAGTTCATTGAAGTTCATACATCCTCGTTCTAAAATCCTGTTTAAATGCTACAATAACCGGACTGAGTATACGAAACACTCGCTTATACCTAGATTACATGAAGTTACTAATAGATATGCTGATGTGGCAGATCTATTTAACTGCACGAAGCTAAGTACAAGAAGCTATACTATCAAATATTTTCAATCAGTATTAACTTTATTTGCACTATAGAATTGCATATGTAATTGTATCTCTGGTGTCATTTCTTAACCAAAAGCCACAATTAACTGTTGTACTCTTTTTTATAATTTCTTATTTAACTGTGATTTTGTGAAAGGTAATCCGTGTTTATGGTTTATGTATACCGTTTATATTAAATAAAAAAATAATTTTCGCTGACAATCTAAATTACCTTTTGAATTAAGGGATTGACGTTAAAACTTAGCAGCGTTACATCAATTTTTTTTTTAAATTTTAAGCGAAAAAGAAATTCGCCGATCACCAGTTGAGAATCACTGCAGTACATAGCGTATTGTTGGCAAAGTAAATATTGAGAAACGTGAATTTTCCGAGCAAGACGATTTTCTCGTTAAAATTTCATACAAATTTATTTAGTTCGAAGCTTAAAATAATTATTACTGCGCTGCTGCAAATGGAACGGATGGACGCAAATACTAAAATAACACGAGTCGTACGACTAAATAATTAAATTACAATGAATTTAAATTGCGCTGTTGGCGAAAAAAAAGCAAAATTCTTCTTTACTTCTGTTTAAAATTGATAAAACATTTTTAATAAAGAACTCCAATGAAAAATATAATGGCTTAATAATACATTCATATTCAAATAGATCATAGGTTCTCAACCTTATTTTGTCCACCGTCCAAAAATTGTCCAATTTTTTTCCTAGAGCCACCCAATTTTTAAAACTTTTATTATACCTTTTTTTTAGCAGGTCAAAAGAGCAATTCTTTTGTTTTTCAAGTACCTGGATTTTACCTCCTTCCTTCTTTTATTCATGATATAGTGTCAATTTTTAATATTTAATTAAATGAAGACACTATGAGCGAAATTCAATCGAAAATCTGGAAACAGAAAAATCAGAAAAAAATATTGGCACCTCTGGGACTCGAACCCAGGACCTCTCTACTTTCCGGGCGAGTTTAATTTTTAATATTAATAATTCAATTTTTAATATTAATAATTCGCGTAAGATGATAAAATTATAAACTTAATAAAAAAAAAATTTACGGCATCCAATTTAGCGCAGATCTGAATGTAATGGAATCTTTAAGTTCAATTTAGCGCAGATCTGAATGTAATGGAATCTTTAAGTTCAATTTAGCGCAGATCTGAATGTAATGGAATCTTTAAGTTCAATTTAGCGCAGATCTGAATGTAATGGAATCTTTAAGTTCAATTTAGCGCAGATCTGAATGTAATGGAATATTTAAGTTCAATTTAGCGCAGATCTGAATGTAATGGAATCTTTAAGTTCAATTTAGCGCAGATCTGAATGTAATGGAATCTTTATGTTCAATTTTCCTCCACTTCTTTAACCAACATTAAAGTTGTTATTTAACTTTTCTTTATTAGTACGTGATTAGCGTGTTTTTTTGTCTTTTTTAGACCATATTTTTACCTGCTCAAGCTCTTACCGTACCTAATGCCTCCTAATTTTCTCTGGGTCTTCTACTAAAATCGGTTTTGCACTTTCTCAATCCTTTCTAAGTGAGACATATACTTGGGATTCCAGATTTGAGAGGCGTACTCCAAAGAACTACGTACATACGCAAAGTAAAGAGTTTTCATCGTATTTTTTTTTTAAATCTTTGCATGTTCTATGTACAAAGCCTAGTAGTACCTTGGAAGCCTTTGACACCATGTAGATAGTTAGGTATATTAACGCATTAAGCCACCGCTATCCGAATTCGACCGATTTCTTACATATCTCACTTAAACATTTGAAGTTTTTAAGCTCTTAAAAAATTATGTTATTTTTTAACATAATATCTAGATACGTTTCACGCCGAAACGCAAATTATATGAAATTCCCTCGATAGAAAAAAATCGCAAAGTATGCTTCGAAAATTATTAAAAACAAGTCTATTTCTATTATTTTACAAGTTATATTTGTGAAAAAATTCATAATGTTTCTTTAAATGATACTTAAGATACGTTCCACGAGATTTTTGCTCTATTTTAAACGAGTCATTTTTATTAAGGTTTTTTGCAATTTCCGCTGCAATTTTATCACTTAAAATGTTAGCGCGCTCTGTCCAACATTCGTAATTACAAATTATCTCTCCATCTTCTTCTTTCTGAGCCGGGAAGCGCCGCCTTAACGCATTAAGGTATCAATATTAATAACGGTAGATGTTAATCTTAATAACATATTTGGCTGACACTTGTCACAAGATAAAATTTAAACCAGCATAAGATTAGTACAGGCGCAAAGCCGATATACAATGCGCGTAATTACAAGATGAATGCAGACCTTGCGCTTACTGACGTTACAAGTTACAACGTGCAGTAAAAGACGGTTTACGATGCAGTGCTTTATTGCCGTATGATTACCCAGTGTTTATCATCTGATCTCTAGCTTCTACTTGTAATAGATATCAACTAAATCCTCAAACAGCCAGTGTGTGCTCTTCACGGTTCACGCGGTTTGCGCACTTGAAGTGAGGTGACACAAAACTGCGCTATAAAAAATGTAATGTTATTATTATTATTATTCACGTTTACGATACTCTGACGGCAAAAAAGGCAACACACATCGTTGCCTTAGTTCGTATTTGTCCAACAAACCATTAGAGAATTTTACAGGGCGAGAATGTTTTCTTTCATTATTTCGATAAAACATTATGAAAGCTGTTTAAGATAAAGCTATTTCCGTAAAGGTAAAGGTTTCATTAGTATAAATATTTCTTAGTTAAGTAATTAACTATACTTTTTTGTACTCTATTTTTCGTTTTAAAGTGGAGTTTGAACAAAAACTAAAATGATCTGTTGGACAAATAAGAACTGAGGCGACGACATACTAACTTAACAAAATAATGCTGCAGCTCTTTCAAAAGATGAAATACACAATGTACGTAGGTCTGTTTCCTCCAAAGGAAAAAAGTCATCATTTTCCTGTATCTCCCTCGCACTGCAACGTTTCCGTAGACCCCTACCAATACTACTTTTCCATGATGGTAATTTTGAAGGTATGGAATATAGGGTGACCGGAAAACTCGGAATGAAACCAACTCAGAACCATCTCATATAAGTCATTTAGAGTGGTAAAAAAATTTATATAAAAAATTGGTTAAATAGGTTACGTTAGGTTAGGGTTATCGGCTAATTTAAAATAATTTTTTTCAAAGCTTTTAATGTCTTTTCAAGGAGGTGTTGAGTTGACTTTATTCTCAGTTGGCATGGAACCGGAATATAGTTACAAGGATAATATTGAAGTGTGAGTGAATTCCAAAAATTTAAAAACGTCAAATGTCAATGCACTGATGGTTTTGCTTTCGTTCTTAAGTGGATCGTTCGCGCGGCCCTTTTCGGCCCGTTTCATACAAATCCTAAATTTGGATTTGAGATCAAAATACTCAACCAAACTGAAAAATTATTTTTGTAATCAAAAGGTTTATCAAATATCTAGTACGGATGTAAGCTACTTTATTTATTTCTTCGAAATTCGCAAATTCACTTAGTGGCGTCATTATTAATTTAATGAAAACAAATAAATTTGTGTACACCACTATTTAATTAACAATATCAACATGTTTCGAAAACTATGTTTTCTTCGTCAGGATAATAAGTTAATAAAAAATAACAAAAGACAAACAAGTTTAGACAAATTAGAACATAGACAAAATATTAGAAAGGAGAGGTGATTAATTACCTAAAATATCATTAAAAAAACAATTATATAAAATAAAATATAAAAATTATTTTAGGATGGGTAAAAAATTACATTAACATAAAAAAAATCAATCAAAACAAAATAGGAAGTCTAAATAACAAAATAAATTATTATAAATATAAGTATTAATTCGAAAGTAAATTTAAAAGATGGCTATTTTTAAAAAACGTTCGGTTATTTATAATATTTAATTTACTATTAGCACTTTCCCTAATTTCTAAAATTTCTAAATTATCTAATTGTATTTATTTAATTATTTGTGAATAAATGAAAAACATTAAAAAATAATTTGTAAAATAAACATAGCAAGATTATTTTTAATTGCGCAAGTTGTCTCGAAAATCATGAAACGCTAAAATCTTTGATGACCTATATCTTATAATTTAAAGCAAAAAAAATATAAAGTAGCTCACATCCGTACTAAATATTTGATGTACGTTCTGATAACAAAATTAATTTTTCAGTTTGGTTGGGTATTTTGATCTCAAATCCAAATTAAAGATTTGTATGAAACTGGCCGAAATGGGCCGCGCATACGTTCCTCTTAAACATATAATGCTGCCGCTCTTTCTTACACACTAAATAATAACAGTCGAAAATGTGACAAACGGTGAACCCAAAAGAAACATACAATCAATCAATATTGTGAAATAACACAAATTACTCAAATAAATTTGTGAAATAACACAAATTTTATTTGAGTAATTTGTGTTATTTCACAATTTATTCATTTAAAAATGATATATAGTATATTTGCGACACGTTCCAGAGTGGAAGATACTATCAGTATCGCTCTGGTGTAAGACCACCATTCAGAATTGAAACGTTGCTTGAAATGGCTTTAGCCGTGTTTAGTGACCAGATCTGAATAGCCAGGTACCCCCACCTTCCTCTTCCCTATCTCCTTCCCCTCCCCACTACCTTCAGCCTCACAACATACCCCGATTGGGGATGCCATAGTCTCACTGGCTCCAGACGGGAGCAGTTGGGACTGTTGTGCGGTATTAACTGTAGAAAAAAAAAATCATTTTTAAACATCTCCCTCGCACGTATAAAGAAGATGCAACGCAATTCCCGTCGCAAAAAGTAGTTCTTTGGAGTAAACAGTCACACGTATTCTGTGTGTCTCACCATTATTTAATGCGTAAGAAAGAGCGGCTGTATTATAGCGATAAGGAACGTGTGTTTATTGCCGTTACGGTACCGTTATCGTGAATCGTCACGGTAATTATAAAAGTGTCCGTTGTGTCGATCACAATTGTATTACTTATAGATTTTTACAACTTTTTGTTGTGCAGCAATTTTGAAGGCATCCCTCTAACAGACACGTGCTTAGCAACAGAAACAAAAGTCCAATTCATTTTTGGAATTTTCCGGTCTTGAGTCATGACGAATTCATAGAAAAATATTTACTCATCTTATCAAAGACAGATATTGTGTTGATTGGAGAAATAAACAAACCTTTGTATTGTGTACGATTTTAGGTACAGCATCCGATTGGTGTTAATTTTTGACAAGACAGGTTTTAAAAACATCAAAAATTTAATTGTTATTTATTCTTTATGTGAATGCTGCACAAGATTCCCAACTGCCCCAACCGCCTGGAACCAGAGACACTATGGCATCGCCAATAGCGGCGAGATTTGGTAGACGAAGGTTTGAAAGGACATGGCTATTCAGACCTGCTTACCAATCTCAACAGTCATTTCAAGCAACGTTTCTATTCTGATTGTTAGTCTTTCACTAGGGCAATACTAAATGTCTTTTCATTAGCCTGTTTGGTGCCAGGAATCCGATGTAAATTTTTGCTATCTCTCTCTGAACAAATCTCCTCTCTTCTATCAAGCCTCATCTAAAATTGCTTCCCTTCCATTCAACATCTTATCTCTTCAAAGACTGTTTTCTTTTTTTACATTAACTCCACCCAGGAGGCCCTGAGGAAAATATTTTCCCTCAGGTCCTGTGTCATCTGAGATGCTGTGTGAAGGGTCTTTTTGAGGAGAGGAAGGAGTGAACATGGGTCTTAAAGAGACCCATCTTGTAGGAAGTATGAAACAAAGAGGTCGGCAGTTCGTTCCACAGACAAACTGTTGAGGCAACTCGTTTTCTTGTGACAAATAAATGTCAAGCGTATACATAATTTTGGCGTATTTCCCGACTATGCACCGGTGCCGAGGGGATCAATAACGCTAGTTCCTCTGAGCATCTTCCATTGAAATACCGGTAAAACAATAGCTTTAAATAGCTTTCCCACCCGTGTTCTAAAGATTGCAAAACTGCAAAAATTGCACACTCGACTCCAATCTTCTATATAATTATGAAATTTGCCCATTAAAATAAAAATAATACATAAATTCACTTTCCCTCTCTTCATAAATTAAATGATGGCCTAGAACAAACACCCTTGAAGGGTGAAAGCCAGAAAATTTGGGAAAAAAATCAAAAAAATTTCTCTCGGTATAAGTGAAACCTTCAGAGAAAAAAATAAGAATTCAGAAAACTAAATAAGACAAGAGTGGGGAGGCTACGAAGCACCGCGAGAGAATACCGATAGGCTACAAAGCACCGCACAAAGAGGAGACCGATAGTCTATCTCATTCTCCCGTAGGCTAAATCCTATAGATGTATATATGTTTGTTTATTTTTAGTAACTTTATTTTTTAAATGAAAACTTCTTTAGCACCGTTGTGATTTGAAACTCGATGAAACGGAAACGAGCGACACTGAAAAGAAACAAACACATAGATCTTTAAGATTTAGTCTTCGAGAGAATTAGATAGACTAATCGGTGTCCTCTTTGAGCGGTACTTCGTAGAATAAAATGTAAAATAATTTTTAAAGTTGGTAACAATATTGTTATAAATTTTTTTTTTACATGAGCTCCACACAGGAGGCCCTGAGGAAAATAATTTCCCTCAGGGCCTATGTCATCCTTGGGGATGCTGTGTGGAGTTTTTTAAGGAAAAGGGGGAAAGGAGAGTTCTGGGAAGGAAAAGGGTTTAAGGGGTGGATAGGTATCTGGGGTTCAGTGAGTCCTGGTCATCCGCCTCCAAGACCTTGACAAACCTCACCCCATGAACCCGGGCACCCCTGCTAAATCAACAAACGTAGCGAACCACTTGGGGTGACCTATGGCAGAGGTGTTGGTTATCCAATAAAGGTTCCCGGGGCGGCGGTACCCATTCCCGCCTCCCAAATAAACTCCTACTCCTGTTGCTTTGCATTCGTCTCATTCTCTCTAAGTTTAGTTTTCTGAAAGTTTCACTTCTACCGCGTGTGAACGGCACACATGTTTTTTAAAAATTGATTACTATCTATAATATCCCCCGATAAAACTGTTTTTAAGTTTCCAATATTTTCTTACACGTTCCTACCATTAGAACAAGTATATGTTTTATTGTAATGATGCTACAATCTCAGATTACAATTCTGTTATAAATAGATTACACACAAATGCTGACATTTTTAATATGCCTACACTTCCTCTACTCTAATTAAACACTTTAGCGGTACATATTTTAACGAGGTCACAGAGCAACAGGCTTTTAGTTTTTGTTTTAGTTTGTACTTCACAGCTTTTATTAACTTTGTAAAATAACACAGTTGAATAAGGCAGGCGCGCTGATGGCACCACCTTATTAGGGTTAGAGTGAAGCTGATGTTCACTCTAAGCAAGAGCTATACCTGTGAATCTCGATATGGTATATCTTCGGAATCAAATAGCAAAGGTAGGTTCACAAGGGTACTCACGATAAGTTGGCGATCTTGCCCGGATTGAGGTCCCTCGTGGTCGATTCGGCTATTCTGCGTCTAGATGAACCACAGGTAATTACGATGGTCAGTTTTGTAGCGATTAAGGGAAATACGGCGGTATTTTCACCTTGCGAGTCTCGATTTATGTCACGATAAAAACGTTACGATGTTGACAGTAGCGATACGATATGAAGACTCCCAAACAACACATTACGTCTCCTTGACGACGGCTGTCAGCGGGCAGTCGTCAGCCAGTGAAGGCACCAAGTGAGCACCCAGTGTGCGAATTTAACCAACAGGTTTAAATTCTGGCCTTTGCCAAGTAAAACAGAACAAAACTATCGAGATTCAATGTAGCGTTATGAAACAACAGTTCTAATTTATATTATTTTTCTTTTGTTTTGTTTTCTTCCGTCATCTTAGATTTTTTCTTTCTTCTTTCTGTACTAGCGAGTTCCCAGCAACCGTTGAGATGCCACAAAGAAATTGATGAAGAAATTGTTTATCTCTGCGTGTCCTTTCCCATTCGTTCCCCTTCCGCCTCCCCTTCCTCTCCCGCGTCCCCTTCGTTCCACCGCCTTCCCTCTCCCCACTCCCTCTCTCCCGCTTCCACCGTCCCGCGAATCCCCCTCCCGAGTTCCCCTTCCCCCTCCCGCGTTCCATACATTCACTCCGCATTCATTTTGTACGAATTTCATTACGTCAGAGCTCACCAGTATATACAGAAACCTTCCCGGGCGTGCTCACAACAACTCACCAAAGTTCATCGCAATCGGATGAACGGTTTAGCAACGCATAAAATCATGACGCCAGAGCTCACTTATGTATAGAAACGTCGCGGGCATGCGCACATCAAATCCTCAAAGTTTCATCGCAATCGGATGAATGGCTTAGCAACGCATAGACATCTCACATATCCACAAGCATATTTTCATTTATATGCATATAAATAAAATTTAAATAAAAAACGGTACTACTGCCGTGAATTCTTAAAAAACACATACATGAAGGCGGTTCTTCTTGAATAAAAACGAAATCAAGTTAATTATACAAATTACAGTTTACCTTGATTTTGTTGTCGATTTGCTTTAAAGAGAAGAGAAAGGTGCTTTCGTTATGATTATTATTTTAATCATTATTTAAACAATTAAAATGTATTCATCAATAATTTAACTGACTTTTACTTTATTCATAAACAATGCAATAATTCTGTTAGCTACACCGAGTGAAGGCAGGCGAATGGTTTTTACCATGATTCCAAATGACGGCCTCCGTGGTCGAGGGTGACGAGGGGAAAAATAGGGTTTTGACTTACTTTTTGGTCCTTCAAAACATTTATTTTTTATGTGAATACCGCACAAGAGTTCCAACTGCCTGCAACTGAGACTACTGCATCCCTAATTGGGGTGTGTTGCGAGGTTGAAGGTAAGTGGGGAAGGGAAGGAGACGGGGTATAGGAACTACCTAGCTTTTCAGAACTAGTCACCAAACACGGCTAAAGCCATTTTAAGCAACGTTACAATTCTGAATAGTGGTTTTACGACTGTATAGTATCTTCCACACTGGAATGTGCTGCAAATATTCCTTGTATGATTTTAATTGATTAAGTTATGAAAACACAAATCAATCAAATAAAATTTGATCTTCTGATCGTAAGCGAAGCCCCTCGACCACGTAGGCCTATAATCTGTTGTTTTTTTTACCCCTCAAATATGTTTACATTTTCGGGAAATGGCATCACTGGCATTACCGAATAGATAAACGCAAAGATAATAGAAATCGAGGGAAATATGGCATGGGATTGTGCCGACGATGCCGAAGCAGCGATGCAATGAAAAATTGAATAAGGGAATACAAGAAGGCGCTACAAAAAAGCGCAATATCTTTGCACGATGATGTCGTCTCTCACCCGGCGCCGCTTGAAGTCCCGAAAACCTGGACAGAAGGAGAAAGACTCCTCCATTCACCTCTCACCCCAGAAGATAGGTGGAAGCTTGAGTGGCAAGCGTGAAAAATGCCCATCTCGTACAAGACCCCACTGAGAGACAGCCTGGGTTCTCATTGCCTCGCAAACTCTGGTCCGCCATCAATAGGATAAGGTGCTCCCACAGCCGTTGTGCCCGTATGATGTATAGATGGGGCCTTAAAGAGTCGGAGATGTGTGAATGCGGTGAGGTGCAGACCAACGAACATGTGGTCAACGAAAGCCCGCTCCATTCATCCCCGGCGGGATTGATGAGGTCCACAGGGCAACGCCTGAGGCCCTAGACTGGCTCGCAGACCAAGATGTCCCCCTCTGACCCCCCACCCCCCTAAGGGGAAACAAAGTTAGAAACAAAGGTAGAAACAAAGTTAGGGCACTGCTGTGCGCCCAGTTTCAAATACTAATAAAAATTAGTGGCCCCATCTCCCTTGCTTCTATTATTTATGTTATGTTAGATTTAAAGGCAACCATAATCGGAAAAAACATGGAGGAAAGAAGGGAGTCTTTCCTTCCCGTTCGTTAAAAAACTTAAACGAACGTTCAAGAATGTCAAAAATTCAAAATGCGCCGATCGTTGATTTGTACGTCATCATCGGCTTGATGAATAATTCAAATCAAATACCTTAGAAATTGCGACAATTTATTTATATATTATTTTTGCATAGCCGACAAAGACATATTTTGTATTTTAAAAAACAAACACGTAAAGTATGCACTTGAATATTCATGTAAAAAAGTTCACGAAAAACCGACAGTTAATGCGAAACCCGGTCGCCGAGAAATTTAAAAAATAGGTATTTTAACAAACTGTTGCTGTCACTGATGCTCTTACTCCCCCGAATACTGAGCGAAAGGTACAACTGCACCTCAGACTCAATACCTTGTTATGTAAAAAAATCAATTTTTGTTTGTTTGTTTGTTCGTATTTTATGCGCTGCCATACCGTTCATCCGATCGCTTTAAAACTTTAGTGATTTGTTGTGCGCACGCTCGCGAAGGCTATAGGCTGTATATAATGGTAAGCTCCGGCGTTATGAAATTTTTATAAATGAAAAAGAGTGTATTTTATATTATATTTAAGCGGCAGGGAGGGAAGGCACGAGGGGAAGGGTAATTAAAGAGGTGGGGTTAGCAGGAGGGATGACGAGGGAGGGGAAGGTGAATGGCGGGAGGGAAACGGGGACGCATGGGAAAGGAAATGCGCAGAGATACAATTTATTTCTTTGCATTGCAACGCATGCCAGGTACCAGCTAGTGTATTATAAAAGAAAGTGTACAATGTGCGTGCCGCTAAAACTCAGAAAGTCCTAGTCCTCTATCCCCCATCCACGAAGAAGGTTCACATTTTTACCTGAAGGGTAAAGAAAAATATACGGGCTGGAAGTTTCGCCCTCTAAAGCTTTTTAGAACAGTCCATTCTGGAATGTTGTGGAATGTTTGGGAATTGTCTGGAGCGTTTGAGAATACCCCGGAACATCCCAGATCATTGTGGAACATTCAAGAACACTCTCGAATGTTGTGGAAGGTTCTGAATCATTGCGGACCATTCGAAGCCTTATTTGTATGGGTGGGGCTACCCATTAGTAGGGGTATGTAAAGCAAGATACGTGATGGATTCGAACGTCAGTTCAATCTCACATCAACTCCCTGAGCGAAGCCGGATACCCCAGATAGTACCTAAATAAAATGATCAAAATCCAGGTTTTGCTTTCCCCATTTTTCTCTTTCAAAATTATAGACCGATTTTTAAGATTTTTACTAACTATATTAGAAGAAAATACTCTGTCTAGTTTGCATACTGAGCGTCTGTGATGGCGTTCAAACCAGGCAATTTTAACGATTATTATTAGAGGGTCCTAACTCCTTTAAAAAGTAATAAAAAAAAACAAAAAGAACCGACACGCTAGTGGTCGATATCTAAATTATAAATAAAAAAATTTACAGTAGTGTCAAAATCCAGAAAGGAAATTAGGGAATACGTTTGTATGGACGAAACGCCGCAAGGTTTCCTCTTAAAAACCGCAAAAATGCTTCTTAATCGAAAACAGATGACGTTGTTATGACCGTTTTATGACAGAAATATCAAACGAATGACATAATTGCCACAAAGCTATAGTGATCCCATCTTTCTGGGAAGCGTATTAATGTTATGTTTCAATTCACATGTATTATGATTTTCAATAAATAAATGACACCAATAAAGTTTATTAAATTAATCCATAATTTAAAAACCGTTACTCTGATTTGGATTCCTGGACATGGTGGCATAGTAGGTAACGTTATTGCGGATTCCTTGGCAAAACAAGGAGCGTCCAACCCTATTGTTACTCTCGTAAACCATATTCTTCTATCTGACATTTTTTCCGACCTCAAACATAGATCTTGCAAGGTTTGGGTAGACTATTTATTTATGTATTTATTAACGCCCTTTTCCGGGGCTTTTACACGTGAATACTAAGAAATACAGTAGTATTTGTTTAAAGACAAATTGAAGATGTCCACTGACTCGGTATAATTATTTCCCTCCATTAGTATTCTGGGCGAAGAGGAATAAATACGGTAGTTAGTCCCAGAATTTCTGCACGGAAATAAATCCTGACTTCTGGTATTACATTGTGGTATCAGGTAGCTTCACAGTTCAAGCAATACCAGACTATCAACTAAATCATTTAGAATTTTATATAAAAATACCAATTCAGTGAAAATTCTTCTGTCCGACAATTTGAGCATTTTCATATCATTTTATTTTAGTTTTTGATTTATAACTATGCTAACTAGAAATTTTAACGATATAAAGTGTATTAAGCTGTTATATTTTGCTTATGTTAGAAGTCAGCTGGAGTACAATTCTCCCGTCTGGAATCCACATTATAATACTCATGTACAAGCTGTTGAAAGAATACAAAACAAATTCTTACGTTTTCTAAATTTTAAAATGGGTATTCCAGCAATTATGTTGAACTACAACACTCTGTTAAATGATATGAATACGCTCAAATTGTCAGACAGAAGAATTTTTACTAAATTGGTATTTTTTTTTATATAAAATTCTAAATGATTTAGTTGACAGTCCGGTATTGCTTGAACTGGTAAGATTCCAGATATCACAACCTAATACCAGAAGTCAGGATTTATTTCAGTGCAGAAATTCTGGGACTAACTACCGTATGTCCAGAATGCTAATGGAGGTAAATAATTATATCAAGTCAGTGGACATCTTCAATTTATCTTTAAGCAAATATAAAATATTGTTACTGAGACAATTCAATTATTCTTATTACGCATGTGTAAAAGCCCCCAAAAAGGGCGTTAATAAATAAATAAATAATCTTTAACGTAGGTCATCTTAAGATTATCTTTCAGTATTATACTGTTGGTATCCCAAAAGAAATAAAATAAAATACTCCCATAAGAAAGCACCCAAAATAGTTAAATTTATCGTGGAGATATTATTATCTCATAGCAAGACGCGTGACATAACCGTGACTGTGTCCTTGTTAGACTGCTCAAAAACACTCTATTAAAATTGCGTTTTACTGAATTGGCAATTGCTCGCAATCCTGACGCCTTAACAAATCACCAGGAAGTATGATGTTCTCCGGAGCAGGTGGGAGGCAGGAGACAGGAGGCGGGAAATATCTTCAAATCTCTCCAGACACTATGTCAGTCTCCGAGTTCATCGGTCGGAGAGCGGTTCATCCTCATCGGTAATCAGATAATCTGCGTAATCACGGTAATGTGTCCGCCCACAGCCAACAGTCCACACGATGCAGGACTCGCGACAGGATAACGTCATCTTGACTTTAGTCCGTAGACGAATACACCAGGATCATCCGACACTTGCTGAACTGCAATGTTGTAATATGCTCTCGGGTGTGGCTTTGCTGAGAACTTGATAGCCAACAAGGGAGTACTCTAGTCTAAAAAATAAATAATAAATAATAATAAAAATTTCTTCATATTTCGATGGTCTATATATTCAAGAATATCTCCTTAAAAGGATTTTTCAAAATTCGAATTATTTCACAAGTTAGAGCCATTTTAGTTCGACCGGTTTAGACGGAATCTAAATAGAGCAAAACTTTAAACGCGTGTTTCTCAAAATCACTTTTTTCGAGACGATTGACACGATATCTCAAGTTCTACGGAACCAATTTACTTGAAATGTCAGCCTTCTCTATACATTGCTCTATCGCGCTAACTAAAATTATAACAAAATTTAAATTTTTACTATTTTTTTAAAATTTGGAAAGTCATAAAAACTGGTAAAAAATTATTTTTGTTATTGTTTTTGGGGTGTTATGCCGTGTTTCGCTACCTCCTTCTTTAGCCAACGTTTCGGACAGCGTTACAGTGTCCATCATCAGGGCAGATGAGTCTGCCCTGATGATGGACAAGATGAGTCTGCCCTGATGATGGACACTGTAACGCTGTCCGAAACGTTGGCTAAAGAAGGAGGTAGCGAAACACGGCATAACACCCCAAAAACAATAACAAAAATACTTTTTGGCCGTGAAAACCATAAAACATACCTGGTAAAAAATTGTCTTTTTTATTTTAGACAGCAGCCATTTTGCGAAAAAAATTGTTTTTGATTTTTCCCTTTTTGGCGCACCATTTTTTTGAGATCCCCCACTTTAACACCCTGTAACTTTTTGAATTTTTTCATTTGTTTTTTTCATGTATTCTTTAATGTTTAATCAATATTTGGTAAAATAATTGTTTGTAAAAATATTATTGTTTTTTTTATTGCACCTGTAAAAATACCTACAATTCATGCTTCTAGACTAGAATACTCCCTTATTAGACGGTTTAATTATTACCGTAACCATTCACGTTTACGGTACCGCGTCGGTCAAAAAAGGCAATAATTAAACGTTCAACATCGCTGTAATGCTGCACCTCTTTCTTACACCTTGAATAATGGTGAGACAAAAGATGAGACACACAAAATACGTGTGACTGTTTACTCCAAAGTATTACTTTTTGCGACGGGGATTGCGTTTCATTTTCTTTATATGTGTGAGGAAGATGTATGATAATGTTTTTTTATTTGCTTTCTTTGGGGGGGGGGGAGTGCAAACATACGTTCACAGTTTGTCTCATTTATGTTATTTAGTGTGTAAGAAAGAGCTACAACATTATATGTTTAAGAAGCATTGACATTTGACGTTTTTGAATTTTTGGAATTCACTCACTTCAATATTATCCTTGTAACTATATACCATACTTTCAAAATATCGTCACGGTCAGTAGTATTGTTTATAACATCACTTATTTGAAATCGAAGTCGGTTGCTGTCAGGTAGCTGTCCTTCGGATAACATTAAAGAACTCAGTTTGAAGAACATAGAACAAGTTTGAAAATACCTTCAGAAGGCGAAAAAGCTGTCACGCGTAATACAAACTACATAGCAGAACTTGTTTATAAATAAACTGCTTTTATTAATGGAATAATAATAATATTGAATATATGAAAGAAATTAAAATTATAAAGTCTAGAGAACTACAATAAAAAAAGGAATTCTACAAATTAAACTTAATAACAATAAAAAGTTTAATTAACGCCATTAATTTCCGCCTTCAACGGCACAAAAGCCCGTGGAGAATTGTTTATTTTAAATCAAATTCTATTTCATGATTGTATTTGGGGCCTTACGTCTTTATTGCCGAAATCACGTAAATTTGACAGAAGCAGATCGTTCTAACAAGAAGCCATCTTACCACAAATAAATTCACAGATGTAAACGGTCACTATCGTCGCTGTGAGCACTTACATAAATTGAACTTCCGTGAGCATTAATTACCATAAGTCGGATGCGTTAGGCTAGGTTTACACTCGAAAGTAAAATTTACGACTTAAAGGAAGTTTTTGACAAGTTACTCACAGGAGCGTTTACAAAGTTTTCTTATAATGTGTATGTATTTTTGTTCAAATAAATAAATAAATAAATAAAATAAATAAATAAATAAATATGTATCAAACTTGTGGTAATTAATGCTCACGGAAGTTGTTCGGAAGTTCGACCTGTGTAAATGCTCACGCGACCGTTTACATTTGTAAATTTATTTGCATTAAGATGGATTCCTGTCAACAACGATCTGCAACTATCAAATTTACGCGATTTTTTCAATAAAGACTAAAAGGTCCAAATAAAGTGTTGAAATGGAATTTGGCTTTGATTAAACAATTATCCACGTGCTTTTGTGCCATCAAAGGCAGAAATAAATGGAATTCTTTCGTTTATCCGAATGACAGCTACCTGACAGCAATCTAATTCGAATTCAAACACGTAATGTTAAAAATTAGAAACATCGAGAATAGAAAGGATTGGACCGATAATTGAATAGAATGACGCTCATGTTCAGAAAACTTAAATAAGTGTAAATAAATACTAGTTTTATACGAAAAAGATCCAACGAAAACAACTGTCTTTAAATTTTTGACATCTAGCAAATAGCGAATTTAGGTACCATTTCTTGCGGGAAGTCTCTCAGCTTATCAAACTGATTTTATAAGCTGTAAGAAGGCTGGAATTATTAGACGGACGGCGGACGCGATTAGACCTGTCAAAAAACTTCCGAAAGAAGAAGTTCTGTAAATTGCTCTAAATTACGTTAAGTGACTTTTGGGTCGTTGACATTGGTAATTTCGCCATAAATCGCTTACACGAGCGAATTACGGGAAAAACTTACGAGTGTAAACCTAGCCTTATGTAAACTCTCCTGTGAGTAACTTGTCAAAGCACGTTAAGTCGTAAATTTTACTTACGGGTGGAAAGCTGTATTTACGATTATCTGCATTATTTACGATTTTTCGGAAGAATTGCACGGGTAACCGGTTGTCAGATGACAGGGGTTCATAATACATGTTCTCTGCACAATCAGCCCAGTAGGTTGAATCTGTGTTCACCGCCAGGATTAAGCGGTGATGTCACGAGATTAAAAGGAGACCATAATAAATGAACTACCGAGAATGGCGGCTGTGAAGTAATAATCATTTAAATAAACCGCATAACATTTCTAAGTCATTATTTTATCATAGTATTATGTCACGCCCGAGTAAATATTACGATTCAGAAATTAATGTAATAACTTAATAACATTTCTTAGACAAAGCCGGCAACAAAATGTACAAATTAAATCCTCAGACTAATTTGTTCGCTTTTCGGAAGAACTCATACAGGTCTCATAGAAATCGTTGTATCTTCCTTACTATCATAGTGAGAGATGTGATATAAACGGTACTAGAAAGAGAAAACACAACGCTTTATATTCAAATTTAAAAAATAACTATAAAAAGGGGAAACTAAATCATCAAAATTGAGGTTTGTAACTATTCCCTTTTTTTCTCCTTCAAAAGTGGATCGATTTTATTTTTTTTACTAACTATATTAGAAGAAAATACTCTATCTGTACGATTTGCTTTTTTATCTTTAGAGCACAGGCGGTCGGGTGGGAATGCTATCCCTGTTCTACCGATATTTCAATGGAAGATGCTGAGGAACTAGCGTCGTCGATGCCTTCGGCACCGGTGCATAGTTGGGAGACACGCCAAACGCGCGCCCAACATATGTACACGGTTGACATTTGTTACATGAGAACGGGTCGTTTTTTCGACTCGTTCTTGAGTTCAACAGCTCGGCTATGGAACGATTTGCCGGCCTCTGAACTTCAAGACCAATGTTCATTCCTTCCTCTCCTCAAAAAGACCCTCCACACAGCATCTCAGGTGACATAGGCCCTGAGGGAAATTATTTTCCTCAGAGCCTCCTGTGTGGAGTTAATGTAAAAAAAAATCATAACGCTGCTAAAGAAGTTTTCACTTCAAAAATTATAAGTGATTCCCATCTCCCTTTACGATTTTGTGCATTCTGTCCGAATGCAATGTAATTTGCAACACGGTCAAAGTTCAAAGTGTGACAACAATCGCAATACGGCAATCGTCTCAACAAGGACAGTGTCACAGGATTCAGCGTCTCGCTGAATCCTTATTCTTATGCAAATACTCAATTGCAATCTTGCCCGCCATTTTGTATCGGCGCGATGGAGTGTACAGTGTACAGTGTTGCCAGCACGCGAGCCAAGAGGAAGTGACCAATTAACCGCCCAATCTGGCAGCATCACTTGCAGGAGTAGGTACCTACCCACCAAAACTATTATTGGAGAGATTATGATATGATTGTGGAACGAACAGAGGTTCGAAAATCCAAATTACGACTAAATCATGCGAAATAATACAAAATCACACGAAATCATATATATTTTTTTTACATGAGCTCCACACAGGAGGCCCCGAGAAAAATAATTTCTCTCAGGGCCTATTCATTTAAAATAATATATAGTTTATTTGCGGCACGTTCCAGAGTGGAAGATACTCTCAGTATCGCCCTGGTGTAAGACCACCATTCAGAATTGAAACGTCGCTTGAAATGGCTTTAGCCGTGTTTAGTGACCAGATCTGAATAGCCAGGTACTTCCCACCTTCCTCTTCCCCATCTCCTTCCTCTCCCCACTACCTTCAGCCTCACAACATACCCCGATTGGGATGTCATAGTCCCACTGGCTCCAGACGGGAGCAGTTGAAACTCTTGTGCGGTATTCATATAAAAAATGTCATCTTTGGGGATGCTGTGTGGAGGGTTTTTTAAGGAGAGGAAGGAGTTCTGGGAAGGAAAAGGGTATAAGGAGGGGGGTAGGAATCTGGGGTTCAGTGTGTCCTGGTCATCCACCTCCAAGACCTAGACAAAACTCACCCCATGAACCCGGGCACCCCTGCTAAATCACCAAACGTAGCGAACCACTTGGGGTTTGTGTTTTTGTTTTCAAAATTTGATCGCTTAGAAGTATTATAGATACTTCAATTAAATACTGCGAGTAGGAAACATCTTGACTAGAAAATATCGATATTTTTTTATGTCTATTTATAAGCCTAGAAAATAATAAAGTATTATTATTATTAATAAACACTTTCAAGTTCAAATTCTCCTACTTATAAACCTCTTTTTGGATATGATTTTATTGTATAATGGGGCAAATTCAGTTTTTTAGTAATAATTGCAAAAAATTTGATATTTATGCCTGAACTTAAATTAAATTTAATAAAATATGCATTTTCGCGTTGTTATTTTTAACATCTATCAAGACGGCCAGCACTCGACGAATATGGATTTTTAAAGTGAACCTTATGCCATCGACCTAAGCAATATGCACTTGTCACACCCATTTTGTATCTGCGGTGGAGAATAGACGTCACTAGACTCTGCGTCGCTTGGTTATGTGAAGTCAATTTTAAATTTAATTGTTATAAACAATGCGAAAGAAAGGAGTTAATGTTTTTTACGGGCAAATCAATCTGTAAAAAACAACTCTCAATACCTTTTCCAACCTTTCCAAAAGCTTTTTCTCAAGTCTTGTCAAGTATTTTTAAAAACAGGAGAGGGGGTCATTGTAGTTACGGAGCTGCCTAGACCGGTGGATGACAGATGTCAAGTTGACAGATTTCAGTACAAAAAATGCGCATTCTGTTGCCGCTCTCTAATTCAACTGACCCCCTCTCCTACTTCAGGAAGAAATATTTGATAGCGTCGTGTGAAAGTACAAAAGATAAGCGCTCGCGGTTCAACAGATATCTGCTCGCAGTTTTATAGCTGTGTGTGAACGAGCTAAGCAGACTGATGCAAATGCTGATGCATTTGACTGAAAATATATTTTATACTTTTGTTATTCGGCGGTACATCCTCTCCGCCCACTCCTTCGGGGACACTTAGTTATATATTTTTTAAGTTGGTATATCGTTTTGTCACTAACTTCTGGACACGGTTTTTATTTATTTTTTTTTTTTTTAAAGAAAGACAAACATTCCCGGGTAACGAATAACCCAACAATGTTTGAAAATCTCCTACTACCACCACAGAAAGCCGAAAATGTTGCTTGTGTTGTGGAGGACTTAGCCAGTCGAGGAATCGAACACGGGACGCCCGGGTGGAACCACTGACCAGTCATTTATAGAGGTAGGTACCTTATATCATTTTATCTGAGAACCATCTCGGCGTTGTTGCTATTTACGCCATTTTAAACGATTGCAGTACCCTCGATTATTTTCGGTTTGTATTGGTAATACTGATTTTAATATTTAGTTCTATTTTGGAACAAAACACGGGGACAGGTGATCATAATTTATGTTTGTCGCAAGTCACAAGTGTGGAAGAATCGTCGGTTAATATCAATCGGAACAATAGTCACTTTGCATTCCCGGCGAGTGACACTAAATTGCTTATTAGCGAGAACAAGGGGTTCCAATGCGTAGAATAACTGAACAATATGCAGAACGTACAAAGAATAATTTAGTCACTTCGAGAAATCAGTTTCATATTGGCTTGTATGGTTCAGGTGTCGGCAAGCTGGGATTTTCATCCACGGTGTAAAACCTCGATAACATTGAGCGAGTTTATAAGCTACTATCTGGGAGATTCACTATCTGTTAAGTTAGTGTCATCGTATTACTTGCTAACTAGCAGATTGTGGACAATCTACGAAAAAAGTTGAAAGGTCTTTAGGTGGAACTTTACTCGCTATTCGCTCAAGATGGCGGCCTACCAACAGCTGATTTCGTAACTGTCAGAATTAGTTCGCGCTAGAGCCGTAATTTTCGCTACTGGCTAGCGTGTGGCGCTAGCTGCGAGCTCAAGTTTTTTACAAAATGTTGACCGAATTGGTTCGGGCGAGAGTTGTTACTTTAGCTGCTACTGTCGCTATTTTGCGTGTCATCATAACAATCTCACTCGCTGATTCACTGGCTTTTAACTTTACCGGCTAGTAGCTTCTAAACTCGCTCGCTTGTAAACGTAATCGAGGCTTAACAGTATGTACCCGAGGGATTTTAACTAGCGATTCCTGAGCGTATTTGGAGTAAAAAATGTTGATGTCATTTTGTAGTCCTTTAAAAGCATTAAAAATATTTTTACTTAACACGTCGCAATTGAGTAGTTAGGAGAGTAGCGCGTTTATAGCCTAGCGTGTCACTTGATAAGCGTTGTGTCTCGTTCTAACAGCAGAGCAACACGCGAAACAGCGTGCGTATCGCTTAAACCCGTCGCGATGTACAGGGATGAGATCAGTAGCAACGTAAGTGATTTAATTTTTTTTTTCATAATCAATATATTGAAACAATTTTTTAAAATTTCCACATTCACTGGACACACATCTTTAGACTGGTAGACTAAAGCCGGTAATGGTCAGAAAAAAGTTTGAAAAATTTCAAATTGTTTAAAAATAATATCATTATTCCCTTGTAGATGAAAACAACATATTTATCCAATAAACTTAGTCCGGTCAATATGAACATTTCAAATAACCAAAATTCGCACAGAGCTGAAATTTGGAAGAAATCTTGGTTACATTATTACAAATAAAAAACCAAAAGTGCCCACCGATTCCACGTCCGCTAAAAAATTTATTCATTAAAGGTCAACATTTTAAGTTTTTTGGATTTCCTCGTAAACGGTAAGTTATATAAAAAATGGTTATATCAAATAAATATAATAACTGGTAGATAAGAAAATAGAGATGAAAATAGCGATCGTGCAAACAGCTATCTGTCAAAGATATTTAGTGGTGGTTTTCCGATCCCTGCCTGTTCACTTGTTTACAAATACCTGATTGATTACGTTTATTACAATTAACACTCGTTCATCTACTCGGACGACTGCATTCCTTCACAATTCGTCCTCAATCACCTCAATGCTCTTGTCTTCTGGGAAACAATGCCGCGGATTTCTTTCGCGGAAAACACCGAAGGGCAACGTTGCGAATTGCGCAATATAAGATTCAATTCTGTTATTAATATGATTTGAGCTATAAACTACTGAGTTTGCTCGCAATTGCTGAATGTTTTTAGACAAATTAATTTGAAGCCTGTTATCCCGACTAGCGTTTGAATAGCCCTTAATATCCTAAATAATTCAGGGGAGGGTATGATTTGACAATGTATTTAAGTAGAACATCCCAAAATAAGACGAATAAAATTTTTTGATATCTCGCTTTGTTTTTCGAGATATCGATACTTAATTTTTTTTTATTCTATATAGACTAATACCATAGATTGCGCTCAATGTTACGTCTCTAAAAGGTTAGGTTAGGTTATAAATAAAAAAGGTAATTTTTAACATAAAACAGTACTTTTTATAAAATTAATCAATTTGAAACTGAAATTTTAAGTATCGATATTTCGAAAACTAAGCAAGGTATCGAAAAAATTTATTCTTCATTTTCGTCTTATTTTGGGCTGTTTTACCTGAATACATCATTAAATCGCGGCGCCACGAAAATCGTACTCTTGTCATAATGCTACATTTCTGTTTTACAAAATTTAAAAAAAAAATGTCTCAGTTCATTAAAATTAGCCAATTATTCGAAATCGAACGAAATTTGTAAAAACAATGTTTATCGAAGTGTAGAGAACTTTAATCAGGGAGGTAACGGGCTCGACAAGTTAGCAATGCCTTAGTCGATTAGATCTGTCAAACACCATAAGGATTTGCGGACGTACTAGCAAAGGTCATCCAATCATTCAAATGTTAATAAAAAATCCTTATCGGTCGTTTTAATTCGTCATTCTAGTCCTTCAAATAATGCAATATTTTTATTTACTTGTGTAATATTGACAATAATATTTAAAATTGCTAATATTTTTAATTTTACGGTACAGTTTTAGATCATCAGCAACAAATATATAAAAATGATGATAACCTTTTATGACAGCTGACATTAAGCTAATTTTTTTTAAACTTAATTACCATAAAATTTAACTATTTACGATGGGGGGTAAAAGATGCATTAAAATTCCAATTTTATCAGACAAAGTTTCAAAACTTAAAGCGTTTTGACAGGTCGGCCATGTTTTTACTTGTTATTCGTATTAGACGTGTCTATTTACTCTTAAACTTTACAAAAAGAATTAGTGATGATTGAGCTGACGTGGATTGAAAAAAAAACAAAAGCGGGCCCAAAATAGGACCTTGTGGTACTCCAAAATAACAGAGAATTGAGCATTAAAAGAACCCTTATATAACCCTCTTATATAGTACACATTGTTTGCGATATGTTTAAAGTTCGAGACAAAAAAACAAAAGCGGACCCAAAATAGGACCTTGTGGGACACCAGATTAACAGAGAATTGAGCATTAAAAGAACCCTAATAATAATCCTCTTATATAAAACACATTGTTTGCAATTTGTGTAAAGTTCGAGACAAAAAAAAAACTTGTGGAAAACAGTCCATAATTGGAGTGAGGTTTACGATCCTCATTAATGAGGCGACGACTAAAGAAGAGGAAGTACTTACCCAGTGGTTCTCCCAGTTCCCGGCGATGACGGCAGATCCGAAGGAGCGCGCGGGGTTCATGGAAGAGCCGGTGTAGTCGATGGCCATCAGGTGACCCAGGGTGATGGTGAGGCCGATGGCAAGGGGGGCCATGAACTTGGAGTCGGGCTTGTGCTCATCGCACACCTGGACAAAAACATGTATCGGTAAAAACATGATAACGACAAACAAAACAGAAATTGTTGGCCCATCTCCCATCGTCTCGGGTAAGGTTTATATTTGGTATTGAATTTCAAAGAGTTGATTGACTGGAAGGGGGACGGGTTCGATCACGGGATTGAAAAATAGGCTAAGCAATAATAACAAATGATTAAATTGAGGTTCCGTCTCATTTTGATGAATCAGGGATAAATTAGTGATAAAAAATACAGATTAGTAATCCAACATACAATGCACTTTATTTGTAAACCAGAAAATCTCTGTTATGTTTTTAGGTTTTCACGGCCAAAAAGTATTTTTGTTATTATTTTTGGGGTGTTATGCCGTGTTTCGCTATCTCCTTCTTTAGCCAACGTTTCACTTTTTCACTCATCTGCCCTGATGATGGACACTGTAACGCTGTCCGAAACGTTGGCTAAAGAAGGAGATAGCGAAACACGGCATAACACCCCAAAAATAATAACAAAAAAAAACAGAAAATCTCTTATGAAGCTGTATGTGAAATCCTATTTAGATTAATCTTTACGACAAATTGGTTTACATTATGAACATCAAAAATATGCTACGGATAAACTGAAGCTTTTACTAGCTTTTCTATGTTTTGAAATTACAATAAAATTATAAATTACGTAACAAAAAAGATAAGCGTAAATCACAAACAAAAAAGTTTTTGCATTACTTGTTTATGAAGCAATGTAAGAAACAATTTTTTAAAAATACCCCTTAATGGCTAAGACTATTTTTGAGGTTTTGTATGTTCTAACTTTTTTCATTCTTATAAAATTATAAACAAAATAAAAATAAAACACCTTTTCGCTTACTTGCCTCGTGCACATAAGATGCTCGATTTTAAATTTTGAAGGCATGAGAATCGAAATATTTCTAGCGTTTATATTCCTCTTAAATGATGAGCTCGGTCCTTGTGGAGTTTCTAAATCAAGGAAACTGAAGGAAAAATCAAGGAAACTCACTGAAGTGAGCTACAAACCCAAGGTAATTAGCCCACTGGAATTACCAAAATATTTAGAAATTCGACAGTCTTTGTAACAAATGTAATTAATATAATTGATTGAAATCCTTAAGACCACCCCGCTTCCCCTCCCTCATATGTTGTGAATATAAACCGTAGACTAAGAATAATTTGTACGAGTCTGAAGATGGCTCTAGCGAGCTGAAACCGGTTACGGTCAATAAACTTAAAGTGGAAAAAAGTTTTATATTTGTTTTTATTGTAATATATTCAAGGAAACTCTTTTCTACCTAATTTCCATCGTGAGCATTTTATCATGTGTATCTTCAATAACCAGTTTCACTACTTCCTTTCCTCAAAAAGACTCCACAAAGAATCGCCAAAGATGACGTAGGCCCAGAGGGAAATGAAAATAATTAAAGTAATGAAAAATGTTGCTTGCTATGTTAGGCACACAAACACACCCGAAATACACTTCTATCAGGTTTATTCAGTGTAAATATACAAATAATATCAGGCAGTACTTACAGCTTTACGAGAGGAATTTATTCGAAGAAATTCTCACGTAATTATATACTAATTTGGGTCTTTCCTGTACCTGAGAATTCGTGCTTTAGGATTTTGATTTGTAAATCTGTACCAATGTTCTTAATTGGCATAGGTATATCCATATACCTATAAACGATTCTACAGAAATTCACTAAAGGCCAGATTTTTCACAGAATTTGAACAATAGAGAACTCCAGTCCAATTTTTTTTTTTTTTTTATGAATAATGACCATGAATAATTTTATGAATAATTCTAACTTAAATAACTGCATATTTATTTTTATTTTTATAGTTATTTTTAATAGTTAAAATAAATGTCAAAGTTTTAATTTTTCAAGATCCCCCGAAAACCACCGAATCTAGTGTGACGTCATCATGACCAACCGAAGAATGAATTTTGTAGGGAACTGGAATCAGCTGTTTGACTCCCGCCATTTTGAATTTCAGCATTGGAGCGTTTTACTGGGCAGTAAGATCGTTTTTTGTACAGTTAGAGTTTTTGAATATTTTAAATAATACAGATAAACTAATAGATATACTTTATTTTCAATACTGAATTATTTAGGCCTAAATAATGTTTCAATGAACACAAAAACTATCATATGTCCAAATCTCTATAAACCAATAACACAGAATGTCGAACGGCTTGCGCCTTACATTCTATTGATTTCTATACAACTTTGACCCAGGTGACGCGGCGCGGTGACGTCACGCCGCCAAAATCCAGCAATAGGGTGTTTTAATGACACGTTTTAAAATGGACTTTTTAATATTTTTTTTAAAACTCTACGTTAAATATTATGTAATAAAACTTATATATTCAGAATCAGCGTATATTGGTCTATATGAACATATTTTTTTAAAGCCATAATATTGTTCCTTATTATTCATCCAATTTTAAAGATAACATGTTCCGCGAAAGTTCTATTCAAGTTATGATATTATTTCATCATGGGTCGGTTGTTTCACAATAGAAATTTAATAGGACTTTCACAAAACGTGGATACGTTTTTAGATTTTCACGGCCAAAAGTATTTTCGTTATTTGTTTTTGGGGTGTTATGCAGTGTCTCGCTACCTCCTTCTTTAGCCAACGTTTCGGACACTGTAACGCTATCCGAAACGTTGGCTAAAGAAGGAGGTAGCGCAACACGGCATAAAACCTCAAAAATTCACAAAACTTGACTAAAAACTTAGAATTTTGACGAATTATTCAAATTCTGTGAATACCTCGTCCTAACACTGTTTCAATTTTTTATTGATGTTTACAAACGACATTTTGACAGATCATTTTGCTGGATATGTTTGGTGTTTTCTTTTGAGTTCAGCCTAGCGAGTCACGTGATACGTACTCCGTCTCGTTCCAGCAGCATCGGACACAAATGAAACAGTATACAGTCGATTACGGCTGATTCAATAACTGACCATAGATGACGTTTTTGGTCAATATAGTAGTATTGATATAGGGTTTTATTGAATGAGGTTAGTAAATCCGTTAGTAAGTGTTATTAATGTCACTCAAAGCAAAAGAAAATTCAGCTAACTTTGGACACACCAAACACGCCCATCATATCAGATATACAAGAGAAACAGATCAACAAGTCTGCATCTTCATGAACATGCCAGTTAAGATGAATTCCCTCACGCGATATATTAAGTATCTTCACATAATAGAATATGCGGCCATCTTCTAAAAAAGGGCTTCATGATTTCACTGTTGGTAATGTCCATTTGTTTTGTAAGGTTGCACTTATCTCTGTAATCATCCACTTTTGTGTAAATTCGAGGCTTCTCTGCTTTATTTAAAGCTGTTTTTGATGGTCGTATACTGAAGACACAAACCTATAGAGTGGTGTTGTATGTGCACCCGGTGAGTCAGAAGTTAGGTCAATTTGTCCTTACTCTGGTGAAATTGATCACACCTTTTAAATATCGAAATTATTCCTTTCAGAGATTTTATTCTTTTACACTAACTACATAGCCAGCTTCGGGGAATCTGTGTGGTGGGTATTTATAGGAAGAGGATGGAGTTGTAGGAGAGAGGAGACACTGTTGAACTCAATAACGAATCTTGGAAACGATCCATTCTTATGTGACAAATGTCAACCATGTGCACATGTTGGGCGCGCATTTGGCATGTTTCCCGACTATATACCGGTGACGAAGGGATCAATGAGGTTGATTACTCGGAAAATCTTCCATTGAAATACCAGTAAAACAAGGACAGCATTCCCAGTGCTCTAGATTGCAATCCTTTTATTAAGATAGGCGAATCTCCTCCCTCGACTCTGTGCGGAAACGGGCGGTCCGTTTGATAGATTCTCCTAACTAAACAAACGGATTGCAATCTTTGGAGCACAGGCGTCGGGTGGGAATGCTATCCTTGTTCTACCGATATTTCAATGGAAGATGCTCTGAGGAACTAGCATCATTGATCCCTACGGCACCGTTGCATAGTCGGGAGACACGCCAAACGCGCGCCCAACATATGTACACGGTTGACAGTTGTCACGCGAGAACGGGTCGTTTTGTCGACTCGTTCTTATGTTCAACAGCTCGGCTGTGGAACGATTTGCCGGCCTGTGTTTCCTCCTTCCTACAACACGGAACTCTTCAAGACCAATTTTCATTCCTTCCTGTCCTCAAAAAGACCCTCCACACAGCATCACCACAGCAGATGACACAAAAAACGACCCGTTCTCATGTGACAAATGTCAACCGTGTACATATGTTGAGCGCGCGTTCGCCGACTATGCACCGGTGCCGAAGGGATCAATGACGCTAGTTCCTCAGAGCATCTTCCATTGAAATACCGGTAGAATATGGATAGCATTCCCACCCGACGCCTGTGCTCTAAAGATTGCAATCCGTTCGTTAAGGCGGGAGAATCTATCGAAAGGACCGCCCGTTGTTGCACAGAGTCGAGGGTATTTTTCAAATATTTTGGAGCTCCAAACCTGAGGTGGCTGCCAAATTCAACCGTGGGGCGCACTTGCGATTTGTACAGGGTTAGCAGTAGTGTACTATTAAAGTATCTGCGGGCCCTGTACAGTACGCCCAGTTTTTGAGAGGCTAACTTTACTCTGGCTTCGATGGAGCCCCCATACTTGAGCTGGTCACTTAGAGTTACACCAAGCATATCAATGGAGGGTCTGTTCGGAAGATTGCTTCCGTTGAAGGAGACTAGATTAGGGTTGCGGCAGCTACCAGGAATGTGTGGACAAGAGAGCTCACCGAAGTATCAGTACCTGATACCTACCATATTGCAACACGTGGAACTCCTCGTGGAATTGTCTACAGAGTGGAATGGTCGATTAGCTTGGCGGCTTGTGCAACGGAAGGGAAAATTTGGAACGCTGACATTAAGACGACAATATACCCTAAAATATATTCAGAATCTTAATGACGTAAGTAAAGGAGCCGTGTACACAAATTGCGACTCGCGACCCGTGTATTGGACGGACCTACTGTCGAATTTGCCCTATCAAAGAAAAGAAGAAGAAGACAAATAATGTGGGAATCTTAACGACGTGTGAAGTAAGCGTGTAAACAAATATAGGCCCGCGGCACGGCGTATTAGACGAACGTACGGTCGAATTCGCCCTAGCGGTCCTGGAAATTCGACCTTTCCGCCGCGTTCATTTTAATTAATACTGAAGAACGTGTTACAAATATTTAGATGTTTTTTATGAATACCTCACGAAGTTATTAATTCATCGTCTAGAAAAATAAAATCTGGTGCTTACCGCTAACTTTGTAGTTGAAAAACTTGTTATAATACTTCAAAATACTTCACTCTATGTTTTTAATTTACCTCATATTGTATTCTTTACCTTACTTGATATTGTCGTTAAATAAAATAAAAAAATTAAAAAAAAAAAAAAATGTTTTAAAATAGTTGTACGTAAAATATATTAATCGTAATGTACTGTTTTTATTAATTTTAAATATAAAGAACTTACATTCCCAGGGATCTGTTGGAATAAAAAAGTTATTTTAGTTACGAATTCGCCGGAAATGATTAACATGTGATTTTTGAGCAAACAAAAATTATTAGGGTTTTGTACCACCTTAAAGTGCATTGCAACGCACGCCGGATACTCGCTAGTATTGAAATATAAAATTAACGATAATAGCTCGATAGTGAATCTCATAGCATAAGCCCATCAATCACATAATGTAACAATAATTCAAGTAGTTGGGAACCGTTGGACAGTTCAAGTGCCTTCCTCTGGTGAACATCATAAAACAGCTTGGTCAATAGTCCTAATGGCGTGTTACAGGGTATAATTAGTCCAAATGCTTAGAAGTCGTTGAGGATGATATTTATGGGCTGATAAGAGCTGCGTTATTGGCATCTCCCATAACCCAATGCTCCATTAGCCTCTGCTTTGATGGATATGACTTCTGCCATGTGCCCCCCTAACACTCAGTTGTTGAACAATCCAGTACTGTAAAATGGGGTAACTTTACCTTACTTTACTTTTTCTTTTTTTTTTCCTTTATTTTTCCCAAATTTTACATTCGATGTATACAATATCATGAAATAATAAGAATAATGGGAACCCACTAAGGCGCATCCTGTGCGTGGGTAAAATAGTTTAATACCAATTTGGGAGGAGGGATTGGGTACCACCGCCCCGGGAACCTTTATTGGATAACCAACACCTCTGCCATAGGTCACCCCAAGTGGTTCGCTACGTTTGGTGATTTAGCAGGGGTGCCCGGGTTCATGGGGTGAGGTTTGTCAAGGTCTTGGAGGCGAATGACCAGGACACACTGAACCCCAGATTCCTACCCACCCCTTAAACACTTTTCCTTCCCAGAACTCTCCTCTCCTCCAATTCCTTAAAAAAACCCTCCACACAGCATCCCCGAAGATGATATAGGCCCCGAGGGAAATTATTTTTCTCAGGGCCTCCTGCGTGGAGCTCATATAAAAAACCCCGGCATATTTAAATGTTATGTATATCGCACCCGGGGATAACAATGGCACAATTCAAAAAACTACTTTTTTCAGGAGAGCAGTTTGAATATTTAGTTTGAGCGTATTGAATCAGTTTTTTAACCAATAAAAATACATTATTTCACAAAAGTTGAAAAGCAGTATATTAAAATTTATCAGGTTTAATATTATAATAGTGTTACAATGATCATTGTTCCACTATTTTTGCTTGAATTCGAGTAAAACGTTATGAAATAAAAACGGCATACTCGCTTTTAAGGTGACAAAAACATTTTTTTAAATTGTGCATTTTTTATCGAAGATAGAAAAGATATTCAGGATCATTTCTGCATACTTAACTCAAAAATGCATTTTTTAGACTTGTGCCACTGTTATCCCTCGGATATATGCAGCCGGTTTAGGAAAAATACGGTGCACTTTTTTTTTAAAGTGAAAATCTCTTTAGGACCATTGTGATTTGATTGAACGTCATTATTCGATGAAACGAAAAACAGCACACTAAAAAGAGGCAAACACGTACATCTATAGGAATTAGCCTACGAGAGAATGAGATAGTATAATCGGTCTCCCCTTCGTTCGGTGCTTCGTAGCGTCCCCACTCTAGTCTACTTCAGTTTTCTGAAGGTTTCACTTCTACTGCGTACGAATTGGACACTCTGTATTTTTTTATGTGGATTCCTCATAAGAGTCCAAGCTGCTCCCGTCTTGAACCAGTAAGATTGGCGTCCCCAATTGGGGCATGTTGTGGGGTTGAAGGTAGTGGGGAAGGAAAGGATATGGGGAACCTGACTATCTTGATCTAGTTACCAAACACGGCTTAAGCCATTTCAAGCAAGGTTTCAATTCTGAATGGTGGTCTTGCACCAGGGCGATACAGAGAGTATCTTCAACTCTGGAACGTGCCGCAAATATACTACATATTATTTTAAATGAATTAATCGTGAAATAACACAAATTAATCAAATAAAATTTATTTGCCCGCGCCGAGAACCGATCCCGCGGCGTTCGGTTGCGAGTCTAGAGCCTTACCCCTCGACCAAGCCGGCCGTCAAATACCTACATTTACAAAAAATATAACAAAGTGTCCTACGCCGAATTACAAATGTGTAAATTCATATTTAATTCAAATTTCGATTTTTTATTTTCGATGTCTGACTGGACGATCGATATCCGCAATGATCGAAGTCACCCCCAATCCAAAAGCCGCCCCGTATTATGGTATGCAATATGCAATATTCTAGCTAAACCACAAGCAAAACTTTATTTGCTTGTGCTTCGTTTGTAGACGAACGTTTCTTGCCTTCATATGTTATGCAGATGCGTATGCTATGCAGATGCTTAGTATTATTTATTAGTTAAAGTATAGCAGATTAAAGTGCAAAAACTTACCCCAAATACAACGAGGACCAACACGAATCCGAGGAAGAATTCGACTCCAAAACCTTGCAGAGCAGTCAGTTTGGTGGCCACGGTGGTCAGGCCCAGGTTTCCGGCCACATCATCGGGGGTCAGGGACTGTAAACACAAACACATTAGCATATACATATTTCTACGTACTGCGAGAAATTTCATAGACACACGGGTTCTCACAGTACTATACAATGCTTTGGTTAGAAGTAGGCTTGAGAGTCGTTCGGCGGTTTGGAGCCCACACCAAGTGAAGTATTCCCTCATGTTGGAGAAGGTTCAGAAGAAATTTCTGAGATTTCTTTACCTGGGGGAGTACGGCTATTACCCGTGGCTCTACCCTACCGACTTTTTCTTGGGCATGCTCGGTACGAACCTTCTAGGGGTCAGAAGGGATGTGCTCATTTTAACACATTTTTTCAGACTGATTCGTGGACGGTTCGAAAACTCGGCCATCATTTATTTGTTTATCTTAAAAAATGGTACGTGTTATAGTATTACTGATCTTCCATTAAAAGCATTTGCTTGTGGATGGAAAAATAGTTTACATTTTATGTATACATTTAAACAGTCACGTGTTTCACATATATAATTAGTACAGTTAATAGAAACACCCCGTAATCAAGACCTTTTAACTAAAAGACATCCATGTATTCCGTAAGAGTAAAAACAAGTATAATTTTTAGTGTTACATTCATGTGGAAATAGGGGAAGCAGTCTTCCCGTTGACGATTTCTTTAAAATGATTTTTGATAGAGTTCGATAATTGTATTTTGTCATTAATGATTCTGATTTCTATGGGTAGGTTGTTAAAGAAATATTTTCCTTGGTATTTAAAATGATATTGGGCAAAAGAAGTGTTTAGTTTCGGGCATACAAATACATGTTTGAGTCTGGTACGATTTTCAGTTATGAATGAGTATTTTTTTTCTTTTACAATTTGAAAGATTGAATTTTTCATAAATAGGTTTTTGAATTCCAGTGGGCCGCCCCAGACACAGTTGGGCGAGGCAACTCCAGAAACTGTGTGAGGAGAGGATGGGACTGCCATGGACGGAGGCCGAACAGTCAGCTCAAGACAGGGACGTATGGAGGAGCCTTGTCGATGCAATGGGTCCCCGACCCCAATAGGATAAGGGGACGAAGATGATAACGATGATGAGGTTTTTGAATGTTGGGACTTTAAATTCTTCAAATATGCGTTCAGTAGGGAAGTCTGGAGGTTTTTTTAGAGTAATTTTTATTTAAGTTTTTGAACAATTTCTATGGGGGTCAGATCATGCTTAAATTGCTTAAATATGCTTTAATCTTAGTATTACCTCTACTTTAAAAACGATTTGAAATTTTAATTTTGTTATGTTTTTAAGGTGAATAAATTGAATTGAATTGAATATTGTAATTCGAACAATTTTATCACGCGTATTACAGGCTCATTCCGAAAGGAGTATTTAACCCTTTCAAAGGGAATTATTTTCCCCAGGACCTCCTGTAAGGAGCTAATTAAAAAAAAGTAAATTACTCCAAATAATAATTAATGAACTTGTGTTCAACAAATATTTCAAAGCTTTAGCCTCCGTTAGAAAAAGAAGTAGAACCAAAACTATTGTGAAATATTTTTACGTTATTTTAGGTAGGCGAATGTTCAACTTTAATTATCCCTGACTTATCAAATTTAAAAACAAAAACTTTGACGATCCAGCCTAACGTACACCTCAATTTGAAGATTGAAGACAATCCTATAATTTCTATAATTACAAGTCTGGAAAGCGTATCATTAAAGATCTTTTTCAACCTTTTCTAAGAAAGGGTTTATTGTTATCACTTGTATTATAAGGTAATTTATCTCAGGTAACTTTGGACGTCATAAGGTTTGAACAAAAAATATTCTGAGACCTTCGAAATAAAGCATTTCGTTTTGTGTTATAAATCCACTGGAGCGACCACGCGAAATAAATAAATTTATCTCCATAAATATAATAAATCATTTTTAAAATTTTTCGCCAATAATCATATCTTCGAATTTTAACACAGACTTAATAAAAACTCATTAAATTTATGTATAGCCAATGAATTAACCTATATTTGACCGTTTATTTCATATTTGTAGGATTTATAAAAAAATATTAAAAAATCGTAATGTTTATAACCGCACGAATCCTGCGTGTTTGTTACTTTGAAGCTCTATAAGAGATACTTATTCGTGCCAACATAGAATATTTTTGATTTCTGTATGTTGTCTGTGGTATATTTGATAATAAAAAGGTGCATATATATGGAAAAATTACTTAATTTTAACAGTAAACAGTTGATCAAAAATTCTGCGTGAAAAAAATATTTAAAATTTTTTTTGTAATATCGTTCTAAAATAGTATACGAAGTTCAGATTTGCGACATCTATGGTCATAATAGATAAAGCATTTCAATAGATTCGTTTTAAAATAAATGGCTGGTCATGGAAATGTTGAAAAATGTGGTCCAATTTTGGACCGCTATCAATCGCAGAAAAATAAAAGTGGTCCATTTTTCAACCATAATCGCTCCAGTGGTTAATAAACTTTAGATGCTAAACATAAGGCGTATCCGTATTATAAAGTATAAATTTTTAATATATGTATGCCCGGGGTCAGGTCTGTCCCTAAGTTGCTCTAATGGGATGAGTGGCTAGTAATGTCCTTCCGATGCTTGAAGAGTTAATGTTTGTTTACCATGAGGAGAGCTGATCCAGCGAGAGCTCCCAGGCACTGCACGATGACATAGAGCACAGCCTTGACGATGGTGATCTTTCCAGCGGCCAGCAGTCCCAGAGTCACGGCCGGGTTCACGTGTCCTCCGCTCACGTGGCCAATGGTCTGGGGAACAAACACCACACGATTATCTTCACAACTTTATATTTAATTACAACATTGATAACAATGATCTTGAGACATTAAAACAAATTAAAGACCTAGGCATCACTTTTCAATCAAATCTTTCATTTGTTAACTACGTAACAGAAATCTGTAATAAAGGCTTAAAAATGTTGGGATTTATAACTAAACTAGGATAACTAGAAATTTTAAAGATATAAAGTGTATTAAGCTGTTATATTTCGATTTTGTTAGAAGTCAGCTGGAGTACAATTCTCCCATCTGGAATCCACATTATAATACTTATGTACAAGCTGTTGAAAGAATACAAAACAAATTCTTACGTTTTCTAAATTTTAAAATGGGTATTCCAGCAATTATGTTGAACTATAACACTCTGTTAAATGATATGAATATGCTCAAATTGTCAGACAGAAGAATTTTCACTGACTTAGAAGACTTAAATGATTTAATTGATAGTCCGGTATTGCTTGAACTGATAAGCTTCCGGATACCACAACGTAATACCCGAAGTCAGGATTATTTCAATGCAGGAATTCTTGAACTAACTACCATATGTGTTCCTCTTTGCCCAGAATACTAATGGAGGGAAATAACTATACCAAGTCAGTGGACATCTTCAATGTATCTTTAAACAAATATAAAATATTGTTAATGGGGCTCTTCAATTATGTATAATAAATACTGTATATATCTTATTATTCATAAAATATGTAAAAGCCCCCAAAAAGGGCGTTAATAAATAAATATTTAAAAAAAAACATTACAATCAACAGCTATCGGCAGTTAGACAAGCGTTGCCTGAGGAATAAACAGGATAATTTTAGGTGACCAAAGTAAAAACACAGGTTCAAAGTTAGACATGGCAGTCAGAAATGACTAGACGTTGGTTTAGTTGAGAAAGGGGGAAAACAATATTATTCGGAGAGTGAAACGGCGTATCGATGAAGCACTTATCACACTGACGAGGAAAATCAATCAAACGGTTACCTTAAAAAATTACGAAAGCTAAATTTTACCAATTGGTATCCCTGAGAGAAGCTCTCCGGCCCAGTGCATGATATTGCAAATTTATTCCGGTTCTCGCGTCCGCCTAGTTCAGCTGCTTTACATTTCCTCTTGTATCATTCTAGTTAGGATTTTAATTTTGTATCAAGTTTATTATAAAATATAACGTTGACAGCATAATCAAGAGTTCTTATTGGCAAATTTTCCTTACACACGCATCTCACTTTACAATGCTCGGAAAGGCTGTAGCTGCAAAATTCTTATCAGAATAAATCATAATTCACCACCTTTCCGAACGATGTTGAAAAGACATTGTTAGGTTGAAAATAAAGACATCGATAGCAATCGAGAGATTGACAAGTCGTTCCTTACGACGAGAAATTATATACATCATTTTATATACATAAAAGATATCGCTACAACTCGGAGAATGGAATGGACTATCGATGAATCACTCACTGTACTGATGAGGCAAATAAAACAAACGGTATGTTATAATCGTGGAAGTTAGGTTAGCAGTGAAGGACATACTGAACAGCAAGGATAAATTGAATGTCATCATCAACATCACTCTTGGCTCTACAACTCCTGGCGGGTGTTGGCCTCCTCAAGAGTCTTCCTCCACTCATCTCGGTTTTGGGCCAGTTCTCTCCAGTTTAGAAGCTCCAAGGTGAGGACGTTATCTTTGAGGACGTTGTCGCTCCAGAAAACTGAATGTACCGGGACTGAATGTATAGAATGCGGGGGTGGGGGAATTCGGGAGGGGGGTTCGCGGGACGGGGGAAGCGGGAAAGGGGAGTGGGGAGAGGGAAGGCGGAGAAGGCAGAGTGGGAAAGCGTGAGGGGAAGGGGACGCGAGAGTGGAAGGGGGGCGGAAGTGAACGGTACAAATGGGAAAGGACACGCAAGGAGAAACAATTTCTTTATTACTAGCATGGCGTGTGTTGCTATGCATGCCACGCTAGTAATAATAATAAAAACATTTATTTGTCAATGGATTTTGACAATTTTATACATTTCGTTTAGTTATCATCGATTCTATTGACAAAATGGTCACTGCTCAGCTATACATTCAGGATTTCTCCCAGAATGCAGCTGGTTACGTAATGATGTGATGATGATGACGAATTTGAGCAACCGCCCAACATGTCTTCCGTAAATAAAGATTGACTGTAATGAAGTCAAAATTCAGCATTCAGACCACAATCCTATCTTGTTAGACATCTATAAATCTTCACACATGTTCATTTCGGCTTCCGACTCCCACTTCCGTAATTCGTTCCTCAACGAAACCAGTGATTCTCAAACTAGGTATTTAAAGTATTAGAAGGAGTTTTAATTTTATTTTTAATCAACATTATTTGTCTTTCATTTAATTTATTTGATTTCGGCAAAACTCACAACTGCCCGCGGAGCCATTAGTTATATATGGCGTTAAAATTTTTTTTTTTTTTACATTTACATTTTTTACACAGGAGGCCTTGAGGAAAATAATTTCCCTCAGGGCCTATGTCATCTTTGAGGATGCTGGAGGGTTTTTTTAGGAAAGGAAGGGAAGGAGTGTTCTGGGAAGGAAAAGGGTTGAAGGGGTGGGTAGGAATCTGGGGTTCAGTGTGTCCTGGTCATCCGCCTCCAAGACCTAGACAAACCTCACCCCATGAACCCGGGCACCCCTGCTAAATCACCAAACGTAGCGAACCACTTGGGATGGCCTATGGCAGAGGTGTTGGTTATCCAATAAAGGTTCCCGGGGCGGCGGTACCCATTCCCGCCTCCCAAATTGGAGTAAGTTGTGAGAAGAGAAAGGAAACGGGGAAGAGGAAAGTTGGTTCAATTCTAAAACCATTTCAAGCAACTTTTCGCTATTTTTTGGTGCTCCTTAACATTTTTTTACATTAATGCCACACTGGAGGGCTTGAAGAAGAAATTCCCTTATGGCCTGTGTCATCTTTGGGGATGCAGTGTGGATGATCTTTTTAGGGGTAGGAAGGAGAGGAAGTTCTGGAAAGGAAAAATATGAGGGGTGGGTAGAAACCTGAGGGTTGATGTATTCAGGGGAAATTCGATTCATATTATTATTGTAAGCATTTCAAATTAATTCATTAATTTAAAGAGTTTTGAAAATTGAATTCTGATTTAACAATCATTGTTTTGTGAAATGTCATTCTCAAATTTTTTACAGTTTCGCAAGAATTTTTGTGATGATTCAAAAACTTTTCAGATATATTGTCATGTGATTGAAATAATCGAAAAACCTTCGCGGAGGTTTTAAGAAGGTATTTTGAAAGTTTCAAACATTTCCTGTGCTTAATATAGCAATACACTAATAACTTATCCCCAAACAAATTTAGATTTTATATATCTATGTATTCAGTATACGTTAATTTTTTTAAATTTTTCACAATGGTATAGTATAGACCGCCCTTGTGGGCGTTTGGAGATCTGGAGGGGGGCGTTTCTGAATTTTTGGCATTTAGAGGGCGCTGCAGAAATTCGAGTGGGCATTGTGTTAATATAGAAAATAAGCTCATTCATGAGTCATGCATTTGACAAGTTCTGTTAAATAAACAATGAAATAATAATGTGTTTAATTTATACTTCTCATCATTTTTTATTTGGGGGGAAGGGGAGGGGCGCAGGATAATTTAACTGTGGTAAAGGGGGCGATTCTTTCAATACGGTTAAGAAACACTGGTATAGAAATGTCAATTTTTTAAGATTATTACAAAAAAGTTTGGGAAACTCTGACCTGTTATTTTAGTAGGTATGTATGTATATATTTCGGAAATTAAAAAAAGAAATTTGAAAATTCAGTCAAAATATTAACATACAAATATACACTTTCCAAATATTATATTTATGTAAATATTGAATTTGTGCCAAAAATTTTAAAAGCAAATCGAATTTCTCGATTTAACGATGTGACTTAGTTGATGTTAGCAAAAGAAAACATACACTGTTTTAGAACACAGAAAATATTTTACAAAAATATTCTTGGATCTTTAAACTAACAAACATTAACAAAATTTGGAAGGCGGGTGTGGGTACCGCCGCCCCCGGTAACCATTTATTGCAAAACCAACACCTCTGCCATCGGTCATCCCAGGTGGCTCGCTGCGTTTGGTGACTTAGAAGGGGTGAGATTTGACTTTGTCTGCTGCGTGGCGGGCCGGATCCAGAGAGACTAGTTAAGGGAGGCTTTTGACCTCTCCAGCCGGACTCTTTTGACCCATCGTAGTTGTAGGATGAACTCATACGTCCGTCATTCTTGGACGCATTGACCCCCAAATTCCTTCCCACTCTTCATTCCTTCCCAGAACTTCGTTCCCTTCATTTCTTAAAAAGACCCTCCACACAGCGTTCCCCAAGATGATATAGGCCCTGACGTAAATTATTTTTCTCAGGAGGATTCTCTATGTGGAGCTAACATGTAAAAAAATTGTATTTTATACGTAACGCAAGCGAACATAGGGTGGAACCGGCAGATGAAGTTAATATGTGTCTGTTCAAATGGAAGATAAGGCTGATAATATCTAAATAAAATCATCAAAATTGAAGTATTGTATTTCCCATTTTTCTCCTCCAAAACTGTACTGATTTTAAAGATTTTTTTTCTAACTGCATTGAAGAAAATACTCTAATAAAAAATACGTTGTCTAAAACTGAACGTCTGTTGATGGGGCAATTTTGGAAATTTTTGGAGAGTAGCTTATCAAAAAAAGCAAAACGTACCGACATATTAGTGGTATTATCCATACTAATACTAGTATACTAATATTACTTTACTAATATTACTAATTTACTAATCCATACTAATATTATAAATGCGAAACTGCTCGAGTTTGTTTATGACCTTTTCACGCATAACACAATATAAAGACTTTAAAAATTCATTCACCAATAGAAAGCTAAATTATATGCGCAGACTATATTTTGTATATGATGGTAAGCTCTGGCGTAATGAAATTATAAATATTAATATATTATATTTGTTATACGTTTTCTGTCGCTAACTAAAGCAAATTTTTGCTAACGTCAGAAAAAAATCGTTTCCATGGAAACGATTGCTACTGCTTCAGAAAATTCAAATATTAGAATATGTTTTATTTTTTTGGACAAGCTTCTGTTTTGGAATAAATGTCAGTTCCTACATTAAAAATATAATTCGTAACGATTATAAAGACTGAATAAATGAACTGAATAAATACTGTAATTTTTTATTATATTCACAAACTTTCAAATATTTAATTAAAAATAAACATCCGAAATGTTTGTAAGCGCATAAATTCCGAACGAATGAACAAAATTGGATAATTCTTTTTTTCTTTGAGCTATAGCTTTATGAAATTTAGGTGGCAGGCGAGATGTTTGAAAACTGAATGTAAGGGAATGAATGTATGGAATTCGGGAGGGGGTGGGGGTGGGGAGGAGGGGGGATAATTGATAAGTTCAACCGCTACAGTAATTTCCCGTAATACCATGCGAGCGAAGCCGCGGGGAAAAGCTAGTAATATTATAAATGCGAAACTGCTCGAGTTTGTTTATGACCTTTTCACGCATAACACAATATAAAGACTTTAATAATTCTTTCACCAATATAAAGCTAAATTATATGCGCAGACTACAGGTTGTATATGATGGTAAGCTCTGTCGTTATGAAATTATAAATATTATATTTGTTATACGTTTTCTCTCGCTAACAAAAGCGAGTTTTTGCTAACGTCAGAAAAAAAATCTTTTCCATGGAAACAAGGTTGATATATTTTTGGGCTCTATGCTGGTAGGTACTCAGTCTACTGGTCAGCTACTACTGCAGAAAATTCAAATATTAGAATTAGTTTTTTTTTTTTTGGACAAGCTTGGAATAAATGTCAGATGAGAGTTCCTATATTAAAAATATAATTCGTAACGATTATAAAGACTGAATGATAAATAGAGTATTTTTTTATTATATTAACGAACTTCCAAATATTTAAATAAAAATAAACATCCGAAATGTTTGTAAGCGCATAAATTCCGAACGAATGAACAAAATTGGATATGTAATTCTTTTTTTCTTTGAGCTATAGCATTATGAAATTTAGGTGGTAGGCGAGATGTTTGAAAACTGAATATAAGGGAATGAATATATGGAATGCGGGAGGGGATGGGGGTAATACCATGCGAGCGAAGCCGCGGGGAAAAGCTAGTCTATAATAAATTAAAAAATATTTTCATTAGTGTCAAAAATCCATATAGGAAATTGGCGAATACGTTTGTAATATCTAACGTCTACACGCCCTGTCTAGGCCTTGTCGGTCGATGGGTTATTCAGATATATTTTTTTTACATTAACTCCACACATTATTACATTACACATTAACAACTCCTCAGGAAAATAATTTCCCTCAGGGCCTAGTCACCTGGGATGCTGTGAGGAGGGTCTTTTTGAGGAGAGAAAGGAATGAATGGTCTTGAAGAAACCCATGTTATACGAGGGAGGAAACACAGAAGCCGGCAAATCGTTCCATAGCCGAGCTGTTGAACTCAAGAACGAGTCGGAAAAACGACCCGTTCTTAGGTGACAAATGTCAACCGTGTACATATGACTATGCACCGGTGCCGAAGTGATCAATGACGCTAGTTCCTCAGAGCATCTTCCATTGAAATACCGGTAGAACATGGATAGCATTCCCACCCGACGCCTGTGTTCTAAAGATTGCAATCCGTTCGTTAAGGTGGGAGAATCTATCAAACGGACCGCCCGTTTCTGCACAGAGCCGAGGGTATTTTTCAGGGATTTTGGAGCTCCACACCAGAGGTGGCTGCCAAATTCAACCGTGGGGCGCACTTGCGATTTGTACAGGGTTAGCAGTTGTGTACTATTAAAGTATCTGCGGGCCTTGTACAGTGCGCCCAGTTTTTGAGAGGCGAACTTAACTCTGGCTTCGATGCAGCCCCCATACCTGAGCTGGTCACTTATAGTTACACCAAGCATATCAATGGAGGGTCTGTTCGGAAGATTCTTCCGTTGAAGGAGACTAGATTTTCATTTTGATCCCTTTTAGACGTAATCAGACATGATTGGGTCTTTGAAACATTAAATTCGACGAGGTTATTCTTACCCCAAGAGAAAACACTCTCGAGGTAACCGTCCATTCTTTGTTTCAAAGCCCTCCGAGCCATTGGGATTTGTGAGCCCTTTGGGGGCTTGTCAAACAAAAAGCTATCATGGACTGTACTGTCATCCGCGTAACAATGAATCGGTGCACATGTCAAGAGGTCATTGATGTGCAACAGAAACAAAGTCGGAGACAGAACCGATCCCTGTGGGACGCCAGCATTTATCGAATGCGAGGAAGAGGTGAAACCATCAGCAACCGCCTGAATCGACCTCTCCCTCAAAAAGTCGGCAATCCACGTACACAAGGAAGCGGGAAGTCCGTAAGAAGGCAGTTTGTTGACAAGCAATTAATGGTAAGGTATTGTTTTTATTCATTTTAAATATAAAGAACTTACATCCCCAAGTATCGGTTGGAGTAAAAAAAGTTATTATAGTTACGAATTCACCGGAAATTATTAAAATGTGAGTTTTGAGCAAACGAAAATTATTAGGGTTGTGTACCGCTTGTCAGCTTATTACAATTGATAGAAAGCTGAAATGCACATACAATTGGCGTTTAACGGGGACCTTTCAAATGTCAAAAAAACAAAATAGCGGTGAAGAACCATTTGACGACAGTGTTACTTTGAATTTTTGTGTAATAACTGGCCCTAAGAGTTTTCCATTAATAACAAGAAGTGTAGTAATTAAAGCACAGCAGGTAATACCTTCATGTTCTCGTATATGTATCATTTATGTACCTAAATAGGAATACAATTTAAATTAATTGATTTGAAAATCAATTCCATGTAAACATTAACCATTCCAGATTTGCAAGTCAATGTAAATACGTCATCAATATAACTTGCTTATTCTTTGTACAGACTCCTAAGTCAGCCATCTTGTTTATTTCGCAAGATGGCAGGTCTGGATAAAAACTCTAAACGCCACTAATCAGCTTTCAAAAGTACCCACGCCGTATTGTTTATTTCTGCATTTAAAAGGTAATGGCAGTCTAGGTTTCAATATTAAAATAATATGAGTTAATAACTTTGTTACAACTATAAAAATTCTTCATAAATCAGCTGTTGAAATCGGAAAAAGTCGGCCATCTTGTTTAGTTATGCATACACAAGATGGCTGTTTTACAAGTTTTGTGATTGTGCGGCATTTTAGTTAGGACGGGTTGTTTCAAAAAGTTTGATGGATTCATCAAATATTTGAAGTTAATTTTCACATTTTGTGTAAGCTCTACGCATGTTCTGTGATTATTTCAGTTTTGTGAAGCAACTGTCCTATAACGATGTAATAGCAGAACTTGAATAGAACTTACACAGAACATGAAAATCAACTTCAAATATTTGATGAATCAATCAAATTTTTTGAAACAACCCATCCTTAGTGATTAGATTTTTTAAAATTACTAGCCATCTTACTATTTCTACGCATTTCACAAGATGGCTGTTCTCGAAGTATTTGCGTGTATTTTGTTAATTACTGGGATGAAACTAAAACACAAAACAGTATTCCACACGATAACTGATGTATGATTGTTTATAAATTTCATTTTTCTTATTGGTACTTATAACTAAGTTAAACCTCAAAACGTTACAAATCAGCGGTTGTAAGTCTGACATTTTTATTATTTCTGCTGTTCTAGATTGAGTAGATATTTTATTAATTAATGGGATAAAATTAAAACTACAAACGTCAAATATCAGCTGTGGGAAGTCGGCCATCTTATCTATTACAGCATTTCACAAGATGGTGGTATTAGGAACAATGATTGTTGATAATTTGCTTACTCTTGTTGGTAATTTTTAATTTCTGAGCTCAATCTCAAAAAAGGTACAAATCGGCAGTCAAATGTCAGACATTTTTAATATTTCTGCGTTTTTCTGCACTTTTAGATTTAGTGGATATTTATTAGATATTTTATTAATTAATGGGATAAAATTAAAACTCCAAACGTCAAACATCAGCTGTGGAAAGTCGGCCATCTTGACTATTACAGCATTTTATAAGATGGCCGTAATAGGAACAGTGATTGTTGATAATTTGATTATTCTTGTTGGTAATTATTAATTTCTGAGTTAAATCTCAAAAAGGTACAAATCGGTGATTATGAGTCAGGCATTTCTGTTATTTATGGGTTTTTCTGTACGTCTAGATGTAGTGGATATTTATTAAATATTTTATTAATTAATGGGTTAAAACCAAAGCTCCAAACGTTAAATATCAGCTGTTGAAAGTCAGCCATCTTGTCTACTACAGCATTTCACAAGATGACGGTACTAGGAATAGTGATTGTTGATAATTTGTTTATGACTAGGTAACTGGTTGCACACACAACAACGAATTAGCACAATTATGGGAATGTTGACGAGATGAGATGAGATGATAAGAGTAACACGACGGAGGCTGCAGATATCATTAAACCATGTTTGCGGACTGGTTTGCGTGTATTGAGTTAATTATGTCAATAGATACTGCACGCAAATATGAAACAGTCAATTAATTATAAATAAATAATGCAACTATATAAACATTACATTAAAAGGCTTAATGTATTTTTCTTAATGATTATAAATAATTTATTGTTCGCCTTCGTGAGGACAGCTAAACTTACAAAACTGGTCGGTAATGAAATCGGTTGGATTTAGCTCAATATTAAATTGTGTGCCTACACAAATTTAAATTCCGCCATTGATCCGATTTTTGAAGCGCAGAATCTAATTTTAAAGATCATTCTGAAACTATCGATCACAAGCAGTTCGAAAGAAATCTTTAGGAGAATCTGTCTTTTGGACATTAGCAACTTTATGACAAAAACATACTGGTGTACCTCTCCAAATACAGAACTGGTTTTGACAATTTCCAAACGGCTCGATACACTAGAACCAAAAAGCGTCATAATCACTTACTTCCCTTTTGCTAAAACAACTGTCGGCCAAAGAAATTTTAGATTCTTTGCAACAAAGCTACACAATACACTTCCACTGGCTGTTGGACAAATCACAACTTATTTAAAATATACGTAAATGAAACACGCAGGGAGAAACAATTCCGTTCTTAAGGCCGCACTCTTGGAATTTCTCCATCTTCTTCTTTTTCAGCACGGCGCGGAAAAAGAAGAAGATGGAGAGATATGTACTTACGAGTGTTGGACAGAGCGCGCTAATATGTTGAGTCGTAGAATAGCAGCGAACATTGCGAAAAAGCTTAATAAAACTTGACTCGTTTCAAATAGAGCAAAAATCTCGTGGAACGTATCTTAAGTATCATTTAAAGAATCATTGTGAATTTTTTCACAAATATAACTTGTAAAATAAAAGAAATAGACTTGTTTAAAATAATTTTCGGAGCATACTTCGCGATTTTTTTCTATCGAGGGAATTTCATATAATTTGCGTTTCGGCGTGGAACGTATCTAGATATTATCTTAAAAAATAACATATATTTATTTAAGAGCTTGAAAACTTCAAATGTTTAAGGGAGATATGTAAGAAATCGGTCGAAATACGAATAGTAGACCCTTAAGTGGCACAGCAACGCATGCCAGGAACTCGCTAGTGTATTATAAAAGAAAGTGTACAAACGTGTGCGTCCCGCTAAAACTCAGAAACGAGTCCCGGTACGATCAAGGAAGTTATATGGTGTGGTAGCCCTCTATCCCCTATCCATGAAGAAGGTTCCCGTTTTTACCTGAAGGGAGTGCTTTTGAAGATATAAGGGCTGGAAGTTTTGCCCTCTAGAATTTTCTAGAACAGTCCAGAATATTCGAAAGCATTTCACAATATTCCAGAACATCCAGGAACATTCTGGAATTTTCGGGAATAGGAAATCGGGGCCATCATTGTGAACATTCCAAAAAACTCTCGAATGTTGTGGAAGCCTTTTTAGTATGGGTGGGGCTACCCATTGGTATATAAAGCAAGATCCGTCGTGAGTTCGAACTTCAGTTCAATCTCATATCCACTCCCTGAGCGAAGCCGGGTATCCCAGGTAGTATTTGATAATTAGAAGGTTGCTGCCATAGAATCCGAGTACAATTATCACGAGGTTTTAACAAGATAAGAGGCAAATATACCCACTTTTCCTTTCGCCTTAAATATTTGTAAAACAAACAGACGTCTTCCTAATCTTATCGCGTACAAATATTGCCGAGTTGGAAGTCGCGAAGTAGCTGGCACTTAATTAGTATTAGTAAACGACTCTGGTTTTAATTGCTTCCTTAAAACACTAAAACGAACTAACGAATATTTATCTTTTTTACAAAATATACATTTATTGTCTACATACGAAGTAACTCAAACACTTTTAATGCATATTAAGAAGATACCCGTCATTAAAAGTATAAGCAGGTATGGTAAGTAACTATTAAGTTCATTTTGTTATATTTTATAGGTCTTCGTTTATTGCATATTTGTGCTCTTCAAACGAAAAATAGATTAATGTATCGCCTTCTACTAGTAAAATTTTGGAATGTATTATAGTTTTAACTTGACCTGGGCATCAATACTTGACCTGGGCATCATTTTTGATTAGAAACTCTGCTTTGCATCTCATGTAACTTCTATAGCTAACAGGGCTATGAAAATGTTAGGTTTTATATTAAGGATTTCCAAGGATTTTAAAAATATTTACACATTAAAAATTCTGTTCACATCTCTTGTTAGAAGCATTCTTGAATATAATTCAACAATTTGGTCACCTGTCTTCAACAATCACATCAATACCATTGAAAGAGTCCAACACAAATTTTTGAGGTGTATTAATTTTAGACTTGGAATTCCCTTAGAATCAATAAATTATGATTTTTTGTTGCACTCATTAAAATTGTTGAAATTAAGTGACAGAAGAAAAATTTTTGATCTGATATTTTTGTATAAAATCGTTAACTATCAGTTGGATAGCCCTGATATATTAAAACTGATTCACTTTCATATACCTACAATAAGATCAAGGTTCCCTAGTTTGTTTTATTGTGACAACTTTATGTCGGTATCAGGCTCCAATTCAGTTGTAAATAGATTACACACCACTGGAAATTTTTATGCCAATGTGGCTGATATTTTTAATATTTCCATACTGAAATATAAGGTTGTACTGATCGAATATTTCAGCCAATTATACGTTAACGAGGTCACTACATAATGATTTTTTGATATTATTGTTTATTTTTAATGCCTGTATAATGTACTATGACTGTAATTAAATATACACAAGCTTGTAAATGGCACCTGTGCCGTAAATTTTAAATAAATAAATAAATTATATAATTTTATAAGCACATCAACGAATGTAAAATACTTGGGTCACATCATCACTGAAGACCTCTCGGATGATGGTGATATTGAACGACAGAGGAGAAGTATCAGTGTACTGTCCAATATGATTGCCCGAAGATTTTCCAATGCAGTAACCATGTAAAAAAACATTGTTCAACGCATTTTGCACTAATCTATATACATGCGAAACATGGTGTAACTACCGAACTACCTTGATGGAACGACTCCTGATCCAATATAATGATGCATGTGGAATTATATTTGAATTCAGAAGATATAGCAGTGCATCGACAATGTTCACTGAACTAGGATTGCACGGATTCGGCGGTCTGTTGAGACATCGGGTCACTGGAGCCAGGATGCGGCTAATGGCTTCCGACAATGCAGTGGTGACCGCAGCGTTCCAGCACCAAACCCCACTCCTGAGTGAGCGCTGGGCCCGAGCTCACCCCAGACCACGCTCTACACAAAATTGATTATTTTTTTGTTATTATTTTGTTTTTTTTTTTCCCTATTCTATGTTTTAAAAAAATCTATTGTATTAAAATATGTATAATTATATAAATATGAACAATTATATGGGACGTGTGGGATTGCACTATCCTCCCCACATCCTGGAATAAAACTTTATTATTATTAATTAATAATGTAAATTGTGAATAGAATTGGACCTAAGACGGACCCTTGCGGAACACCTTTTATTGGTTCTGATACAAAATTTACAACTTTTGTTACCTGTTTTCTTTCCTGGAGGTATTCTTTAAATAGGTTTTGAACTAAGCCAGAAAGATCTATACACTCTAATTTTTCTAATAGGTATTTTTTTTCCTTTTCTGCCGTTTAAAATGCTGTTCCGACACCTAAGAATGCTGCAATGGTAATTTTTTGGCTGTTTCTTTCTTCCAAATAGCAATCACATGTTTATCGTCGCTTCGCAAGAGATATTATTCCCCACAAAAGTTCACATAAGAAATTATCTTGCATGTTTTTTGTTAAATTCGTAAGCGCTATTTCTTAGGACTGTTTCATAGAATTTGAATAATTCATCAAATATGAAAGTTATTTTCAAGTTCTGTGATTCTGTGAGAGTTTTGTTACTATTTCAGTTGTGTGAAAAATCTGGCAAGTAATGATATAAAATAACTTGAAAGTTGGCTTTCAAATTTGACGAATTATTCAAATTCCACTAAATAACCCGTCTTTTTCTATCTACAAAGAGTTGTTTTTTATTGTATAATCTGCATTACTTGATAAATTGATTTGTAATACGTTTGTACTTGGTGTGGATTGACCTCACAGCTGACAACAATGTTGCAAAACATGCCTAACCCCGGTCAATGAGACAATCACCTTAGATCCAATCAATACGCACTTAATTTACATTCTTCTCATTGGCAGACAGAGGCACGTTTTCAGTATGCTAAGTGACATGGGACAAAGAAATATTGCTAATAAATTCGGCTAACAAGGTGCCAATCAAAAAGCGATGCAAATTTCTGATAAACGCATCGGCAAACCAAAACCATTACAGTAATTGGTATTCATCTAATAAATGTCAATACGCCAACACTGAACAGAAATTTCCAAGAAAGTTCTGTGAAGATAATGCTATTCAATGCATTCTGGACAAAACTCTACACGACATAATGGACAGACCTTTGGATTCACTATTGTACCCAAGCACAAAGGAATGCGAAAAGGTGTTTTTATAAATAACTAGCTTTTACCCACAGCTTCGCTCGCATGGTATTAGGGGGTAATTACTGTAGCGCTTGCACTAATTAATTACCCTCCCTCAGTTCTTAAGAAAATGTTGGACGTCGGACCTCCCCGTCAGTTCTTTAGAAAATGATGGCAAAAAAATTAATAATTATTACACTTAACCACTCCGACCCCTATAATAATAGCAGTCAAGTACAACAACAACTCCGTTTTTGTTCTAGTTTCCCTAAAACAAAAGGGATAATATCTATAATAAAACACGCTACACATTTCTATTCAACGTTGTCCATAGCTATGGGAATAAAATATTTATTTTGTAGAAACAGTTTTCACCCGCCAAATCGCACACGCGCCGTTATAAAGTATAAATTTTTTATTAAATATTTTTTTATGCATTGATAAAAAAGTGAGGTGACAAAATTGTTTATTATACATTTGTACGATAAAATAAGCGTTTTTTTTACATAATCCGTGATTTTAGCACTGTTTTCACATAAAAACACCACGTGAGTCATTTTTCCAATTTTTTTATGATTGCTTATTTCATAACCTTTCAAAAACAGTTTTTAGTATTCAGCTACGTTCAGAAACATTTAATTTATTGAGCTTTAATTGCAAAGCGGAAATAACACAAAATTTTAATAAATCTGACAGTTCGTTTAACACAAAAACGATAGACCGGAGTAGTTAATAAAATAAAACAAACCATTTGGCAATATTTTTTCTTGCTAAATCAAAACAGGCGGCATGGGTACAATTTGGGAGGCGGGAATGGTTACCGCCACCCTGGGAACCTTTATTGGATAACCAACAACACTGCCATGGGTCACCCCAAGTGGTTCGCTACGTTTAGTGATTTAGCAGGGGTGCCCGGGTTTCGAGGTGACGTATGTCTAGATCTTGGAGGCGGATGACCAGGACAGACTGAACCCAGATTCCTACCCACTCCCTGTCCTTCCCAGAACTCCCCTTTCCTTCTTTTCTTTAAAAAAAAACCCTCCATGTAGCATCCCCAAGGATGACATAGGCCCTGAGGGAAATTATTTTCCTCCGAGCCTCCTGTGTGGAACTCATGTAAAAAAAATGTGTTGAGGGGGAATTTAAGCCGCCGCTATCCGAATTCGACCGATTTCTTACATATCTCCCTAAACATTTGAAGTTTTTAAGCTCTTAAAAAAATATACGTTATTTTTGAAGATAATATCTAGATACGTTCCACGCCGAAACGCAAATTATATGAAATTCCCTCGATAGAAAAAAATCGCAAAGTATGCTCCTAAAATTATTTAAAACAAGTTTATTTCTATTATTTTACAAGTTGTATTTGTGAAAAAATTCACAATGTTTCTCTAAATGATACTTAAGATACGTTCCACGAGATTTTTGCTTTATTTTAAACGAGTCGTGTTTTATTAAGCTTTTTCGCAATTTTCGCTGCAATTTCATCACTTAAAATATTAGCGCGCTCTGTCCAACATTCGTAATTACATATCTCTCCATCTTCTTCTTTTTCAGCCGAGAAGCCCCGCCTTAAGTAAGAATAGTTCGGGCGTTTGGATGAATGTTTAACTATTGCTTGATACTTGCTCGCACTCGTCTAGGCCATGCGCCGCATGCTTCGCGGAGTCAGTCCGCAGCCAAGCAACGCATAACTAATTTCTAGTCGATGATGTGTCAATCAATCAATCATCGTTGAGATATTCGACCAGTAATTAGCCAGTAAAAAACTGTCATTCATTTTTATCTGGACAGTTTCGTTCCTACGGAGATTTATGTCACGAATTAATGATGCTTGTTTGTTGGATGAATGTTAATTTTATACGGTTCGTTCATTCGTGACTAACATACCTACGAAATTTGTAAAAAAAAACAACACAACGTCACCTCATTTGGATACGGTTTTTTCAAAAATGACCTTTGAATGCCAAAGCATCTCTTTTGTTCATTTCTGTACCCAAAATGATTTTCAGAACCATCTGCGATGTTATTTTCGCAGATATGTATGACAAAATTCTAACGTCAAGCATTTTTAATAATCATTTATTTTACAAGATTCTAAAATCACTTCCACTCCCTATTTTGATTATATCTGACAGTTGATCGTAATTATTACGAGTTGCATTACGGTTCGTCACTTTGGTTGGATACAGTGGCGGATTTGCCCTAAGGCCAAGTGGCCCAGGCCTAGGGCGGCCAGATATTAGGGGCGGCCAATCGTGACAAAAAAGTCACTGATGATAACAAGAAATAAACGGTCGTGAAATAATAACAAAAGAGCGGTCACGAAAATTTCAGAATCACTACTTTTTTGAATAATTGATACATTGTCAGAAGAACTCAAAAAACGACAGGATGCTTATAAATTACTTAACAATAAATTTAATTTTATTACTAACTTGACGAAACTAAGCGCGTATGAAGTCGAAGAAAAGGTCAAGGCAAAGCAAATGGTTTATTCTACTAACTTAGAAGACACTTTCAGAAGAATGTCTTCATTTTCGTGCTCACTGCAGTGTAAAAAAATGAGGATCGAAACAGTGCTGTCAGTTTGTTAAAATAGTTACGAACTGAAGGTCTTCAAACCATTTACCCAATCGTGGATATTGCTCTTCGTATGTGTGTGTGTACTCCCGCCAGTAACTGTTCTGGAGAACGATCGTTTTCTTGTTTGCGACGAGTTAAAAATTATTTACGCACATACATTTTAATATATTAAAAATTATTATGACGCAGCAAAAGTTATACGATCTTGCTTTGCTTGACGTAGAAGCAGATTTTTAAGAAAATTGGATTGCGAAGATTTAATTAATAATTTTGCTGCGCTCAAATGCAGACGAGTTTTTTTAACACATTGTGAAACACATTATATATTGTATGAGAATACACCTCTAGTTAAACTAGTTTAATAAATAAAACCTAAAACCGTTTTAAATGTGCACTATAAAAAAATTTAAACAAAAAATAAAATTAAAAAAATTATCCTTTAAACTTTAGAAAATATTACAAACTCATTCTCACTCAAAAGTAAATTCATTACATAATCTATAGGTATGATGGGTACTGAGAAAGGGCGGCTGATACTTACTACATGGCCTGCGCCTAGGGCGGCCAAGGCTGCAAATCTGCCACTGGTTGGATAGGGTTCTAACCTCGCCTTGCATTTTTAAGGTTTCAAAGTTTGCGAAGACGAATTTTCGTAATCTATTTAACAGTTTTAGTTAAAGTATTTTAGTTTATCATGTTTCAATGGAAAATATTTAAATATAACGTGGCTCTAGTTTGGATTTGCAATAGGGAAATGTTATTATAACCTTATGCAATGATTTATTATACCCTAGCTGATTGCATATGGTTCTATTTGCATGTTTAGGTGTGTTCTAAAATGGTCAGTTTACGTCCTATTTAAATATTTTCCTTTAAAATATGTTCAATTAAAACTTTACTCAAGATTCAACCTCAGAATCAGAAATTGTTTTATTTATTTAAATGAAGACACTATGAGCGAAATTCAATCGAAAATCTGGAAACAGAAAAATCAGAAAAAGATATTTGCACCTCTGGGACTCGAACCCAGGACCTCTCTACTTTCCGGGCGAGTGCTCTTGACCACTGAGCTAAGGTGTCGACATCCAATTTGGTCACTTTTAACTGTACCATACTTCGACTGAGAACCACCCATATTATCTTCGTTTTCTTAACGCCTTCGACCAAGTATATCAAGACATGCCCTGTGAAATTAAAAATGACGCCAGAAACCAATAAAATTGGCTCAAGGCCCATTTATGAAAAAGTGCGAGCATTGTTTCGTACTATTTGGATCGCACAGTGCTTTGTGTTTTACCTTTTATCGGTCCACACTGAAACTAATTGTTGTCCCAGCCGTCCTGACGGAATTAATTTTTTCAAACACAAACATATCCTACTTCCGAATATTGTACAAGGTACAGTCCGCGGACTTTATTTTCGATAATGTAACCAGCTATCTGAATACATAAAAAAAATTATGCCTTACCGATAGCTTTAAGGCAGCGTTTTAATAAATGTAATAATATTGACGTATTATTTTTTTGGCAAGCAAAGTTTCTGACGTCACTTAATCACCCAAATGCTTGTGACGTCACCACACACCGATACTAACACATAGACGAAAGGCTGGCATCACGAAATGGCAGTGGTTTTTAAACTTTTTAAAAACGCGACCCGGTTTGTATAAAACGGAAAACTTTAAAATACATTAAACGCAGATCTTAACAAAAAACCGCTGCACTATTCTTCAATTAAGGTCGAAAGTTAACCTATCTTAAGCCATAGCATTCCGAATTTCTACCGTTTTACAACATATTTCTCTAAAACACTTTAAGTTTTTAAGTTTCTAAAAAAATATATGTTGTTTTTGACGATAATATCTATACATTTGCCACGCCGAAACGGTAACTGAATGAAATTCTTCCGATAGAAGAAAATCGTATATTTCGAAAATTATTATAAGCACTTTATTTTTGTTACATTACAAGTTATATATATATGAAAAAAATCATAATTAATTTTTTTCTTTAAAGCTATGACATTTCACGCGAGATTTTGGTTCTATTTTAAAATAGTTTAAACGAGTCATGTTTTATTAAACACTTTCACAATTTTCGCTTAAATATTATCGTTTTCGCGCTCCCTCTAACATTCGTATTTACATATCTCACCTTCCTCTTCTTTTTGAGCGCTTACTAACGGGCTTTAATTAACTACGAATTTCTGTCATTTTTTAATTATTACTTATACACAAAAAAAACTTAATGATTGAGCAGCTGATTCAAAACTTTTAAGAAAGATTATAGTTTTCGGCTAAGACATTTTGCAAAACAGAACAGAAGCCTTTGAATATTTTTTAGCGCAATTTTTTTGATATTTTTTGTAGTCAAAAGTCCGGAAAGCAGTAAAAGGGCTTGCGGGCTGCTGGTTGCTCATCACTGTGTTAATGATAAGCGACCAACCTGGGCAGCCCACGGTGCGTGGGCGGTAAAAGGGTCAATTTTTCGTAATTATTTTCAAGCAAACGATGAATGGATTTTTTTTTATTTAAAACTCATGATCAATATATACATATACGGGACTGTGTACAAGTTTTTGTACACGAATCTAAAGTATGGTTAATCTAAAGAGTGTACACCGCTTTCAACAGGACACTTCGACGTAATTGCTGCTTGGTGGTTGACAACGAGCCATACGGTTCATCAGAAAAATAAAATTAAAAAATTATCAGACGCATCCGCCGCCAAGACCCGGACAAACCTCAATTCATGAACCCGGGCACCCCTGCATAGTCACCAAACGTAGCGAACCACTTGGGGTGACCTATGGCAGACGTTGGTTATCCAATAAATGGTTCCCGAGGCGGCGGTACCCATACTCGCCTCCGAAATTGAATCGCTTGTCATAATAAAGTAAAAAAATATTTTTGTCTAATTAAATTTATGAATGTCTCGCGATCCCCACTTTGAAAACCATTTATATACAACACAGCTTGTCGAAACATCACGCATGCAACACGTGTTCACCTTTTGAAGTGTTAGTTCGACAAATCACACAACGGAATTAGACGGTGCTCAGTTTTATATTGCCGAGAATTCGCATGCAAGACGGCGGAATTCGAAGGAGAGTTGTATTGCGAAATTACTGATACTTGGGGTTATTTTTTTCTGATTTTTACTATGAGACGGCTTGTCTAGGGTATACTAGGTCAATGGTTAACGCATATTATAGTTTCGCTCATATTTTCTTCATTTAATTAAACATTACAATTTGAGGTTTTACTGATAAACGTTGAAATAAAAAATAATAACAGAAATTGTTAATTTGATTATGAAAAATCGTCTTCGACAACTCAGAATTAAATTAACTCAGAACCTGTTTTGAAAAGTCAAAGTGATGAATTTTTTTTGTTTAAATAGATTACGTTAGGTTAGAGTTAGGGGCTATTTTAAATCTATTTTTTTCATAGCTTTTGATGACTTTTCAAAGAGGTGTTGAGTTGACTTGATTCTGAATGTCATGGATCCCTCAGAAAGTGTAGTTATAACCGTATCCAAATGAATGCTAATTGTTGGATGTTCATATCGAGAGCGATGTGGAAGAGAGTAATGAGTGTGGACTTACCGAGATGACCATGAAGACGCACAGACCGAAGCTGAGGGCGATGAGGACCAGATTAGGTCCTCCAGGAATAGCGCCAACATTCACCACGGCTCCACATCCAAAGAAATTCAGAAGGAGGTTGCCTGCAACAAAATTATGAAAATGACGAATATCATTAAAATCATTAAAATGGTAAAATCATAAAAATCATGGTAATCATAAAAATCATGAAAATCGTGGAAATGTTGAAAATCATGATAATCATGAAAATCATGAAAATCATGAAAATCACAAAAATCATAAAAATCACGAAAATCGTGAAAATCATTGGTATTGTGAAAATTGTGAAAATCGTTAAAATATTGTTTTGGTTTAAATATTTACAAACTTTGGCTTCAATTAAGCCGGTAATTTTCTCAGTATTTTAATTAAACCCAGAAAATTATGTAGCGAAGTGTCGAAAGAGCCTTTAAGATTTGGTTATAGTGGGCTTGGTTTGGTGTTTAATTTTCCACATCGTATAGAAAATAAATAAAAAATATTACAATGACCTAACGACCCCATACTTCTCGAGATGAATTCGATTTTTCGGCAAACAAATCAGTTCAAATAACTAAATATGTAAAAGTGTCCCTAATATGGAATACCGTTAATTCTCGTAAACAAATACTCCTAGAGGCAATAAACACTGATCGTTTATCTCTTTCAATTACTATACGCTAGTACAGGTTTCAACTTGTCAGTCGAGCGAGTGCTGTGTCCGCGGTGCGACGGTTTTGTTTTCTGAAGATATTCGAGGAGAATCCTGGATTAAATGCCTCATGTAAGGACTCTTGGCACATAATGATTTCGCTGGTGTAGAGATCAACACTTGAAGTTGTGATTATTGCAAAAGTTCCTTTTTATATTTGACCAGAGTTCCTAAAGTATCTCGAAGAAGTTAATGTTCCTTTTGGTTTTGTAGTGTTCCATATTTGGGTACCTATTCCATAATTAGACACCTTTAAGTTGATTTTGTTTTTCAGAAATTATAGTACTTAAAATAAGGACTTAAAATAATTAACTTTTTCAAGATCTGGTGTATAGTGTGAATCATTTGACGTCGTCACTCTCCAAAAGTTTTTTTTTTTTAATATTCAACAGGTGTTGTCATTTTGTATGGAAGAATCAATGGAGGTGTCAGAAGTCGAGGCATTTTTTATTCAAGATTAACTGCTTTTAATATAGAAAAACAGTATTTAAAATGTCAACATCTTACATTTATTAGAAAACAGTTTATTAGAGTTCCATGATCTGCATAATTAATATTATACGCAGGCAACTGAAAAGATAAAGCGCCGAATCAGCTGTTCAGAGCTGAAGAACAGTAAATGTTTTGAAAATTATGGAGAGCAGTGACGTCAGCTCTAACAATTCAATAACACCAACTTGACAGAGTGTTTTAATGACACGATTAAAAATGGACTTTAATATTTTTCTTAAAACTCTGTGTTTAATATTATTTAATAAAAAATAAATATTCAGAATAATAATATTTTTCACTGGAGTTCCTTAATTATAATTAAAAAATGTTACTACATACGTACTTAAGCCATAAAACTAATATACGTATCTCTAGTTAGAAGCCTAATCGAATTTAACTCAGTAGTTTGGTCCCCAACTTACAAAATACACATTAATAACATTTAAGACTTAAAATACGATTAATTATTAAATACTTTAAAAATAAATACATTAGAAGACAGGCGTAAAATAAACGACTTAACATTTTTATTCAAAATACTTAACTCTAAATTCGACTGTTGTGAACTCTTGCAACTCATTAACTTACGAATACCCACAGTAACAACACGACAAAATACAATATTCTATAAAATAGCTGTATTTTTCTGTTTATGTTTATGTGTTTGTATGACTTGTTGAATGACTTTTATCTAATGTAGTTTTATTTTTATTATTTCCTAAGTTTCAAAGTACCTGTCAAATTAAAATTACACTGCAATTCATGTAAAAGCCCTCTGGGCGTTAAATAAATAAACGAATAAAATAAATACTTTCAGTTCATGTGGATGACTGATTAAAAGTTTTTGATTTTTAATATTTGTTTTTAAATATAAACAACAAAATGGTATTCCATTTTTGATTCCTTTTCTCTACGTGTGACTGCTCCAAAAATTGGCAGAAATTAGAATCAATTGTACCAAATATCTTACTACAATTATTACATCTAATCCAGTAATTACAATGTCTTTGTAATTATACGAAATTGATGCAATGTTTTGATAACAAAAGCTTTTGAATCTGGAAAGTCATTAATTTCTCCCAAATTAACATTCTTCACTAAAAAACACACTCGCGGTCATTCCTCTCTATTCTAATTTCATTCTGAAAAGCAATTCATTTTACGTGAATTAACAGAGTAATAAATATTCACATTTATAAAATGCCGGTGGAGAATTATGTTGGTCGAGTTGTCAAACTGCGCGTCATTTTTGAAGTTTATGTATTTACGGATTTGTCAGCTTATTTATGGTTATTGTGCCGTACATATAGTTTGTATATTGCAAACATTGTTTATACTCATACTTGTCTTTATTGTACACTAACGAGTACCCGGCATTCGTTGCAATGCCACTTAAGGAGTTATATGGGTCGTTCTTCTTTTTAACCTACATAAAGTTGTCTCCACCAGTTAGTGGAGAAAAATTCAACAGAATTACCATATATTATTATTTTATATTTACTTTAAAAGCTACTAAAGACGTAACGACTTTGTGCGTTTTAAAAAAATGTGTGTTTATATTGTTGTAGTAAAAATTACGTGACAGAGTTGTAACTCCTCGTGATAGAAGTGTATTTCATACAAATCACATCTGTCTTCTGCCACCTCGACTTGCGTATATTCTACAATGTTACAAAAAAATGATACGACGACATAAAATATAAAACTAATTTTAAACTCCAAAAGGTATAAACCTATCAAGTAACAGCGATTATTATTTTTAATGACGTTAAATAAAATATTTTTAAAAAATTGCAAAAACTTGTCTCCTACAATTTTTATGTCGTACGACAATTCTGTCACATGAGTTTTCATTCGAAATAGGCATACACGCAGCTCGTGTTTGTCACCCCCAATAGGCATTTTAAGCCTCCTCCCCCCTTTGCTACAATTTCCTCTCCGAGATCTAAAGAGATTCATTTATAGTAAAAACAAAATGTGACGGAGTGGTGGAAATGTGACAGAGTGGTAAAATTTGTGTAGGTTAAAAAGAAGAACAACCCTTATATATAGTTAGGATTCCCAAAAATGCGATTTTTAAGATTTTTTTCTGAGAATACATTTATATTTTTAATGTAAAAATTTGTACATCTATTACAGTAACTTTTAACTATATTTAAACATTTTTGTATTTGTAAAAATAATCATTTTGAAAGTTGCTATAGCTGATCTCCAGAAGCCCCTTTCAAAAAAGGCATCTTGCGGTGACCACCATATCTCTAAACTGGATAATTTAAAATGAAAAAAATTCCGGAAAAAAGGATTTCTTTAAGTATTGTATAATCTTCTTATTAATCGAAGGACGAAGCAAAACAATTTTTTTGACAAAATGGCGACCAAAACTTTGGCCTTAAATTGTTTATTGATAACTGTTTATTTTAAATTGTTTGGGCACCAAGACAAATTCACAACAAATTTCTATCTTCTAACACTTAAATTACATCAATCCATCAATCCATTCAACTTCCAAGAAACACTCGTAAACACTAAACCGATTCAGAAATTGTTGGCACATCAGAGTCCGAAAACTAGCTGTAAAACAAACCATTAAATTGTCTAAAATTCCACCGAAAGAATGAATTAATTATACAAGAACCGTCACGCCTCATACCCAGGGCCTTCTTCTATAAATCAGATGGTTCCTATCTTCGCAATCGCTCAAGAGTGCCTGAAGCAATACCACTTTTATCACAATGTGTGTCTTCAGACATGATAATATACCTAGATTTCCCACGCAAACGTTAACTCGCAGAAAGGGCAGGAATGGATTATGGGTCATAGGAGCTGTTCCAAATGTATTTCAAAAATTGATAGTGAATTGGAAATGGGCATCATAAAAGAACTCAGAAAACCGTGACAAAATGAGTACCCCATGGAAGACATCAGAAGTCAGACCGACGAGGAGAGGTGGAAGGAAATAAGATGAACCGTCTAATTGAGCACAAAACAATTATATTGGGTTTTGTCATAAAGAATTCAAAGGAGTTGACCAACCTTGCAGTTTTAATGCTGCTTTATTTTAGCTTAGTGCGTAGCATTCTCGAGTGTGGATCTACAGTATGAGGGCCAAAGTACCCCTGTATTTACTAATTGGTCGAGAAAATAAAAAAGAAATTTTTAAGATACATCTATAATAGTGAATTAAGTTTTTACCCATGGCTGTTTCCAAGAGCATTTATCTCGGGAATGCTGGGTGTCTAGAGTCTTAGTTCCAGTAGAGATGTCGCATTACTGCTGATGGCTTAAAATCTTCTGAATGGTTTATTGTCAATACTGAACATTCTCGCGAGAGAGTACGGCTGGAGAAGTCAAAGGGACTTCCTCAACCATTCTTTCCCGGTCTGGCCTGCCGTGCAGACGCTCCGCCGCCAAGCCCCGGACGAAGTCACCAAACGTAGCGAACCACTTTGGGTGACCTATGGCAGAGATGTTGGTTATCCAATAAATTGTTCCCGGATCGGCGGTACCCGTATCCCAAATTGTGTTAAACCGTGATTATTCAACAATCAACCACATCAAACCTCTCTTATTACTTACCAACTCTCGTATAAAAAATTGTAACCTTAAATATTTACCCAATGCAAAAACCCTATGGGCAAGAAGACCAAGAAATAAAGAGGAAGACAAGAAATAAATAAACAGGTGATTCTCCTGCAGCAAGAAAATACTGAGCTGTTTTGTTGACATTATTTTCCCAGAACATTTGTTGGATCCCCAGTTTGCCCCTGGTCCAAATCCCAGCCGTTTGAGCCACTGCCAAGAACTCGGACATTCTAGTGTTGGGTTATTTCAAGTTAGTGTTGTGATCGAGTTTTAGAATAATTATTGACAGACGGTCTATTATCTGCATTACTTCACAACATATTATTATCTTCCTTGATGTTGCAAAAGTCATATAAGTGCAGAACATTGAAATGGACCAAGCAATATCATTGTCATCTTAAATATTTGAAAACAATGTACGTCACTATTGTGCAAGTGGATTTTTTAAGTGAAAACTTCTTTAGCACCGTTGTGATTAGAAAACTCGATGAAAGGAAAAATAGCGACACTAAAAAGATAACAACACACACATGCCTGCGAGAGAATGAGATACCTAGTATAATCGGTCTCCTGTCTCTCAAACTCGCTCGTCCCGCCTCGCAAACCCTGGTCCGCCATCAATAGGATAAGGTACTCCCATAGCCATATACAGATGGGGCCTTGAAGAGTCGGTGATGTGTGAAAGCGGTGCGGTGCAGACCACCGAACATGTGGTCAACGAATGCCAGCTCCATTCGTTGAACAGTGGTCAACGAATGCTAGCTGGCGTTACCCTGTGGACCTCATCACCCCACTTCCCCACAGGGATTGATGAGGTCCACAGGGTAACGCCAGAGGCCCTAGCTAGGCTCGCAGACCTAGACCTTGATGTCGCCCTCTGACCCCCCACCATACGAAAGAAGAAGAATCGATCTCCTCTTTGTGGTGCTTCGTAGTCTCTCCACTCTTGTCTTCGTAAGTTTTTTGGAGGTTTCACTTCTGCCGCGTGTGAATTGCACCGCGTATGATTTTTTTTTGCCCTGATGAAAATAATTTCCCTTATCTAAGACGCTGTGTCGAGGGTCTTTTTCAGGAGAGGAAGGAGTAAACATTGGTCTTGAAGAGACCCATGTTGTAAAAGAGAGCAAACACAGAGGTCGGCAAATCATTCCACAGCCGAGCTGTTGACCCGTTCTCATGTGACAAATGTCAACCGTGTACACATGTTGGGCGCGTATTTGGCGTGTTTTCCGAATATGCACCGGAACCAAGGGGATCAGTAACGCTAGTTCCTCGGAGTATCTTCCATTGAAATACCGGTAGAACAAGCATTCCCACCCGATGCCTGTGCTCTAGAATGTTGGGAATGTCTATGTAATTTGGGAATTGTCATTCTTATCTCATTTTGTACTCAAATTGTTCGAAATTCTGTTATGTGCTTTCAAATAAAGCCTTTTATTTTGAAATTCGTTCAAAAATAGCTAATTTAGTTAACAAGTAATAGAGGCAAATTGAAGTCTCGGAGACTGCGCCTCAGAAATATGCTGGCATTTCACGTCAGCACTTAAAGTATATAACACCACAAGTAAGTGACTGCCCACTCATTTGAGGTGGTACTTAAACCATTATTAGATCATCATCAATACACAATATTCAAGTTTTATGCGTCATCATCGCGAAGGCTATATATAAGGCTGTGGGGTGAAGGTATTGAACTCACCGATGAACTCGGCGAGTAGCGCTCTCCACATGTTGTTGTTTTTGGCTGTCAGCTCGTTAATTCCCAAAGTCTCCTTGAAATTCCCCATCCTTACGCCTCACACAGATTATCCTGGAATAAAGGAGAATTAATTTATTATAACAGTCGTTACAGAAAATGCAATAGTTTTCATGATTTTCCCAGACAGTGGAAGAGAATTGGTGGTATTAAAAGAGAGATGACGGCATTTTTTTAAAATAGCTCCTTATTATTTTTGTCCTATTTTTTTGTTAGGTTAGGTTGGGTTAGGTTAGGTTAGGTTAGGGTAGGATAGATAAGGTTAGGTTAAGTTAGGTTTTAGTAGATATTTTGTTGAGGGATGTTTTTCCGTAGGATATTTTGTTGGAGTATATTTTGTCGGAGGATACTTCGTCTGAAGATCTTTTGTCGGAGGATCTTTTGTCACGGAACCACAATAGTGACGAGGAAAACGGAAGATGGAAAATGCAGAAACATTCGCTTCTTATTTCGTTCTTCTTTTTAACCTACATAAAGTTGTCTTCACCAGTTAGTGGAGAAAAATTCAGCAGAATTACCAAAATCTACTCTACTAAAGATGTAACGACTGTGTGCGTTTTAAAAAAATATGTATTTATATTTTTCTAGTAAAAATTACGTTACAGAGTTGTAACTCCTCGTGATAGAAGTGTATTTCATACAAATTACAGTTGTCTTCTGCCACCTCAACTTTCGTATATTCTATAATGTTACCAAAAATGATATGACGACATAAAATATGAAACTATTTTTAAACTCCAAAAGGTATAACCTATCAAGTAACAGCGATTATCATTTTTAATGATGTTTAGTAAAATATTTTTAAAAATCTCAAAAACTTGTCTCCTACAATTTTTATGTCGTACGGCAATCTGTCACGTGGGTTTTCATTCGAAATAGGTATACACGCAGCTCGTGCTTGTCACCCCCAATAGCCATTTTAGGCCTCCTTCCCCCTTGCTACAATATCCCCTCTGAGATCCAAAGAGATTAATTTATAGTAAAAACAAAATGTGACAGAGTGGTAGAACTGTGACAGAGTGGTGAAAATGTGACAGAGTGATAAAAGTTATGTAGGTTAAAAAGAAGAACAACCCACTAGGTATATCACTTCACATTCTTAGGAAATGGTTGCATTTTGTGGCACGCGTTGCCAAAACAGCTTATTTACAATGAAAGCAAATCTAGAACACTATTTTGACTGGCTGATAAACATGTTGATAATAATGGCATGTTTTTTTAGCATTTCCATTGTTCACAAAACAAAATAAAAACCTCAAGAAAAACATATTTAAAGTCCAAAGATTTCTTGATTTTTTTCAAGAATATTTTTGCAGAAATTCTTATTTCACTGCTTGCCACCAATATAATATAATTTTATCTTTATTTTCAATTTGGGGGGCGGATGTGGCTACCGCCACCCCGGGAATCATTTATTGGATAACCAACACCTCTGCCATAGGTCACCCCAAGTGGTTCGCTACGTTTGGTGACTTATCAGGGTTGCCCGGGCTCATGGGGCGCGGTTTGTCCAGGTCTTGGTGGCGGATGCGTCTTCCCACCTGCTGTGTGGCGGGCCGGATCGAGAGAGACTGGTCGAGGGAGGCTTTGGATCTTGCCAGCCGGGCTCTCTTGATCCATCGCCCCGCACCGCAGTTGGAGGGATGGATTCATCCGTCCGTCACTCTTTGACATACTGACTCCCAGACCCAACCCTCATAACCCCTTTTTCCTTCCCAGAACTTCCTATCCTTCCGTTCCTTAAAAAGACCATACACGCAACATCCCCTAAGATAATGTGGCCTCTGTGTGGAGCTTATTGTTAAAAAAATGTTTTCTTATTTTTATATATTATGACGGCCTCCGTGGTCCCGAGGCAAGACTCTCGACTCACAATCCGAAGGTCGCGGGTTCGAACCCGGCGTGCGCAAATAAATTTTATTTGATTAATTTGTGTTATTTCACAATTTATTCATTTAAAATAATACACAGTATATTTGCGGCACGTTCCAGAGTGGAAGATACTATCAGTATCGCCCTGGTGTAAGACCACCATTCAGAATTGAAACGTTGCTTGAAATGGCTTTAGCCGTGTTTAGTGACCAGATCTGAATAGCCAGGTACTTCCCTACCTTCCTCTTCCCTATCTCCTTCCCCTCTCCACTACCTTCAGCCTCACAACATACCCCAATTGGGGATGCCATAGTCTCACTGGCTCCAGACGGGAGCAGTTGGGACTCTTGTGCGGTATTTCATATAAAAAAAAAAAAAAATATATCTTTTTAGATGTAAATAATGAATGAGAAATCATTTTATTTTATTTCGATGTTCTTTTGTTTATTTTTTATTCTAGATGCAAATAACGAATTGTACCCACGAGTTATCCACGTGGATTTAGCATTAGTTTTATTCTTATTAATTAAATCGAGTTTATGCTTTATTTATGTTTTGTAAACTTTTTTATTTGTGTTATACTGTTGTTATAAAAGAAATTTGGATTTGATATGTAAAAGCCTAATAGGACGTCAATAAATAAATAAATCTCACAACAGTCCCCAACTGCTCCCGTCTGGAGCCAAAGAAACTATGGTATCCCCAATTGGTATGTTATTTTTTTTATTTATTTATTTTATATTTATTAGCGCCCTAGTGGGCTTTTACAAGAAAAGAAGCAAATATATAATTAACAATATTAATTACATGTATTACATAATCAATAAAACAGAATGAATATGAATGCAATCGACTCGTTAGGTAAAGAATATTACAACATAAAAAAGAAGTGAAATGAAATAGTACAAGTTGTACTTACAAAAAACTAAAACAATTCAGCTTTAAATATTTAAACATACTAGTGGTCGCCCAATGGTCGAAATTCGACCATAATTGTAATGTTTTTTTATGTTTGACATTCAGTAAGACCATAGACAAATAATATTAAAGACAAACAATATTAATCTATTCGCAATTTGACCATAGACTTTAACAATAAACAATAGAGTAAAGACGCGTGTGTTTGTGTCAAATACATGGTAGCGTGTGTAATGTTTTTATTATTGATTTAATGTATTTTTATGCATAATTTTAAAAAAATATTAGCATTCTGCACTCCTCCTCTATATAAACTATAAGTGTGCAAAATTTCATACTCCTCCGTCCGCGCAATTTTCGTAAAAAGGGGTACAAAGTTTTGGCTTCACGTATTAATATATGGTCGCCCAATGGTCGAAAATCGACCATAATTGTAATGTTTTTTTTTATATTTGACATTCAGTAAGACCATAGACAAATAATATTAAAGACAAACAATATTAATCTATTCTCAATTTGACCATAGACTTTAACAATAAACAATAGAGTAAAGACGCGTTTGTGTGTGTGTCAAATACATGGTAGTGTGTGTAATGTTTTTATTATTGATTTAATCTATTTTTATGCATAATTTTAAAAAAATATTAGCATTCTGCACTCCTCATCTATATAAACTATAAGTGTGCAAAATTTCATACTCCTCCGTCCGCGCAATTTTCGTAAAAAGGGGTACAAAGTTTTGGCTTCACGTATTAATATATTGATTATTAATAATAAGACCTGACATAGAACAAAGTGTAAATAGAACCGCAAAAATATTATAAAGTAAGTATACATTTTACTGGTGAGGTTTAGATGAGAAAATATTTTATGAGAAAAACAAAAAAAATAATAAAAGTTAATTATTAGCAGATAGAATCGAGATTAATTGATTTTTGAAACATTCAAAACTGTCAATACTAAATATATCTATAGATTCGCAGTATTTATTCGCAAGGTTATGGATTCTTGGAATTGGTGAGTATATAGAGTAATTAGTGTTTTTTTTTTTTTTTTTTTTTTTTTATTCTTCATTTTAATCACCCGCTAAACTGCCAAGGCAGTTTGTCAGCAGGTCAATTTGACAATATTAATAAAACACTAAAACATAAAATATTATAAGAAAATACAATAGCAAAATAGTTCCAGAAGAATAACTTTTAAGTACCTACAATACAAAAGCATAAAATATACAGACAGACAGATATAACACAGGTAAATTACTGATAGATTAAATTAATTATAGATAGTATTTATACATAAGATTACAAACAATATCAGTACAAAAAGTTTTGACCCATTAGCCATTTTTTAATTTTTCTTTTGAGATCAGTGGGGCAATTGGATTCGATTTTGAAATTCATCGGCATCTTATTAAATATGGTGGGGACAAGATAAGTGAATGTCCGTTGGCCGTATTTATTTATAATTTTCGGAACGGACAAACCCTCATTTTTACTAAATCTAGTGCCATGTTCATGATCTACTTTTTCTTTGTAAATTGAGTCCGACAATAGGTTTTGGCATACAATTTTAAACCATAATATTCCTCGCACAGGTAATATGTTAACTGATTCATATAGTAATTTTATGTCCCTTCTTTGTGCATAAACACTTTTGCTTACCAAGAGCTTAGTCAAAGAGTTTTGAATCGTTTGAATATAGCCTATATTTGTCTTGCACGAGTTTCCCCAAGATGTTATTCCGTATCTGATAGTGGATTCCGCTAGTGACAAATAAATTATTTTTAGCGTACTAATGGGCATAAAATATTTTATTTTGTAAATTCGCCCCGCAATAGCTCTTAGGCGTTTGCAGATGTTGCTTATGTGGGTATCCCATTTCATGTGCATATCTACAGTTATCCCCAAATATACATATGTTTGTACAAGTTCAATGGTTCCGCATTTGCAGGACTGTGACGAATTGTGTATGCACTCAAATGTATGCGACTTTATTACAGGTGTGATGGTATATTTGGCATGTGGAGATCGTATATGCATTAATTTTGTTTTTTTTGAATTTATTATAAGACCCGCATCATGTGACCATTTCTGTAAGGATAAGAAATCGTGCTGCATGAGTTTTATTGCAATTTCTAATTCTTCATGCGAAATAACTAGTGCCGTATCATCAGCATAAACGTAATGTTTAACAAATGTGAAGATTTTATTCATGAGTGAAACAAATATTATGTATAATGTTGGACCGAGGATTGACCCTTGCGGGACTCCTGTTGACATAAATTTAGCTTTGCTGTAAGTTTGAAAGAGTTTCACTTTAATTTGTCGATTGTTTAAATAGTTTTTGAGTAGTTCTAGTAATTTTCCCCTGATTCCAATCGCCTCCAATATCTGTAATAGTTTTGTCGGATCAATAGTATCAAACGCTTTAGAGTTGTCTATGAATAAAACCAGAATATGTTTTTTATCATTGAGTTCTTGATTTGTGTAATTCGAAAAGTCCTGCAGTAACATTTCTGTACTTTTCTTTTTTTGAAATCCGTATTGGTTGGGATCAATAATGGAGAAACTTTCTAGGTATTTTATTAAATTTACGGAGATGTATTTTTCTAGAATTTTTTCAATAGCTGGCAGTATACTTATTGGTCTGTAATTTTCTATCTCGGAATGTTTTCCCCCTTTGTATATTGGCCTAATAATACTACATTTGAGCTCATCCGGTATAACTGTCTGAGACAAGATTTTATTAATTAGATGGGTAATTACCGGACATAGAATGGTTAAATGTTTTTTAATATCGAACATTCGAATATTGTCAATCCCCGGTGACTTGGAATTATTCAGTTGACTGATAATCTTTCGTATATCTTCACAAGTAGCTCTGGGCAGGTACATACTCTGCGGCAGCTCAACGGGAGCTGTATTAGACGCTTTGTAGTCGCATTTGTGTAACATCGAGCTAATACTGTTTGAAAAGTACTCTGCGAATCTATTTGCAATTATTTCCTCTGTTTGCCCATTATTATTTAGCATATACTTTGAAATAGTTTCATCGCAGTTTGTTTTTGTTTTACGTCCCAATAATTTGTTAATTTGATCCCATGTTTTTTTGGAATTGCTGAAATAGTTTTTAAATGTTTCATTAAAATATGTTGTTTTACTTTTTACGATTAATTTGGAAACAGTATTTCTGAATGATTTGTATTTTTTTTCGAATGTTTTATTGGTGGGTGAATTTTTCCATCTTCTGTATAGGGAGTCTCTTATTTTAATTTTTTCTAAAATGTCATCCGTTATCCACAATTTTGTTGCAAATGGTCTTTTTTTTGGTTTTGGACAGAAAGTGATTTTACTTTTTTCATATAGGTCATTAAAAACGTTTTTGAGTTTATTGTATACGTCAGCGCAATCTTGTTCCGCAAGCAGGGCATTCCAATTATAACTACGTATGTATTTATCAATTCGTTTTTGAGATAATATTGAAATATTTTCCCCGCAAAGTTTGATTTTTGTAATTGCACTACTGTATGTGATGTTGAGAGCTGTCGCGAAGTGATCAGCTATAGTAAAATCACAAATACAAGATGAAAGAGCGTCAGCTTGTTGCTGCCTGCTATTAAATCTAATAAAAATGTGATCTATGCATGTGCGTGTAACATTTCCGGCTACTAATGCTTCCCTTGTCACATCGTTGATACACTTTATTAAATAATGGCTAGATAATATGTTTTCGTATGTCATAATAATCGGGTTTTGAGTGTTTAATAAATCTAAATTAACATCTCCAAAAAATAAAATATTTTCCAGGGGGTTAATAACATTTGATAAGATGGATGAGATTTCATTCTTGCATGTTGAGTTTATTGTTGCATTTAAAAATATCTTTACTACGAGTTTGTCTAGCGGGTATGCTAATGCAAATTAGTTTCAACAAATTAGGGCTGTCAATTAAAGATTTTATAATTTTGTATAAAAATAATAAATCAATTGACACTCTTCTATCTGATAATTTAAGAAGTCTGGTTTCAGCGCGTAAGTAATTATAATTTATAAATACGATTGGAGTTTTCATTTTAAAATTGATGTACCGAAGAAATTTGTTTTGTACCTTTTCCAATGATTGAGAATGAACATTGTAGTATGGTGACCATACAGAGGAATTTTATTCTAATCTGCTTCGTACTAGTGAGCAATACAGATGTTTTAATGTTAACATACTTTTAAAATTTGCCCCCATTCTCAAGATAAAACCTAGTATTCTCATTGCATCACTTGTTATTTCATCGATGTGTACATTGAACTGTAGACTCTCGTGGAATATAACACCAAGATCACGAATCTGCGATACACGAAGAAGATTAACACCATTCATATCATAAGAAAAGTTAAAAGGATTTTTACCTTTGTAAAAACTAATAATATGAGGATGAAGTTGAGTGGGAGCGGAAGGAGATGGGGAGGAGGAAGGTGGGGAAGTGCCTGGCTATTCAGATCTGGTCATCAAACACGGGTTGAGATGGTTTAGCCTAAGCAAGGATATTTTACATCGATTTATGTCTTTCTCGGATGTCCTCGACCCGAGGCATTTTCCCAATGCATATCGATGCGTGTTTATATTAAAATTCCCACAGCAAAGTATGTCGGCGCTGCCGATGACGTTACCATTATAAATAATTAAAATTCAGCCAATGAGGTTGCCATCACTAACTAAGTTATTGCGGAGGGTAGCCCTGCAGAACAGAACAGAGACAAAACAGAACACAATCAAATGACAGGCTATGTTAGGTTAGAACAACACAGAACATTGACAAAATAGAACATACTAAAACAATATAGTATTCAATACTGTATTAAAAAAAAAAATTAAGCCGCCGCTACCCGAATTTCTACCGATTTCTTACATATCTCCCTTAAACATGTTAATTTTTTAAGCTCTTAAAAAAATATATTTTATTTTTGAAGATAATACCTGGACGCGTTTCATGCCGAAACGCTAATTATATGAAATTCCCTCAATAGAAAAAAATCGCAAAGTATGGTCCGAAAATTATTATAAACACGTCTGTTTCTATTATTTTACAAGTTATAGGTGTGAAAAAATTCACAATGTTTCTTTAAATGGTACTTAAGATGCCTTCCACGAGATTTCTTTAGAGATTGCACTATTTTAAACGAGTCATGTTTTATTAAACATTTTCACAATTTTCGCTTCAATTTTATCATTTAAAATATTAGCGCGCTCTGCCCAACATTCGTAATTACAAATCTCTCCATCTTCTTATTTTTTTAGGGGAAGCGGCGCCTTAAGGCGTACCCGTTCAAAAAGAAGAAGAAGGAGAGATATGTAAATACGAAAGTTAGAGGGAGCGCTCTTATAAAGGGTCTCCCAATAGAGACTTCCAAACTTTGACAGTTGATAGCCGCCATGTTGTTGAACATCTGTCAAATTGGCTGTCATTTATTCAGTCTGTTTTGCCAAATCACCATGGACGGATGTAGCGTTCATCAACACATTCAAATGATAAAATTGTTTAAAATTTAATTGAGATCGTGCGATTTGACCACGTTAGACTTTTTCTTGTGGGGTTTTCTTAAGTCACTGGAATATGCGAATAAAGCACAAACCACAGCGGCCCTCAAAACCAAAATAACTTATGCCATCGGTCAAATTCAGCCTGATTTATGCGCCAGAGTCATGGAAAATTGGACATTTCGGATGCGCCCCACCCAGAGATGCCGCGGCGGACACCTGAACGATGTTATATTCCATACATAATGGCATCGATAGGCCTTTCAAACTAATAAAAAATTTCGATAATGTCTCACACACAAACTTTTTTTATTTAAATTTAATGAAAGGAAGCGCTCAATGAAAGACCCTTTATTAAAAACGATAATATTTAAGCAAAAATTGTGAAAATGTTTAATAAAACACTATTCGTTTATAAAAAGAGCAAAAATCTCGTGAACATTCCGTATTATCCACGAGAGGGGCTTATACATTTTTACCCAAAATAAAATATATCCGATAGCTTGTAGTATTCCAAATAAAAATAGACTCAGTATCCTAATCAAATGCTTTGAAGAAAGATCATCACGTTATGAAAATTAATGGAGGGTGACAGTTCAAGAAATTAAACAACATATTAAATGGTTAATCAAATATTAAAATACGAAAGTAAAATTTAAACGAAGTATTCGCTCACAGCTCGTCGGAGATCCGCAGAAGTAACTTCCTGTCAAAACACAATCCAACCTCCGAGACTCATCCTTTGGAACCATCAATAAACCAGTCGTAAAGTGCTCTCAAAGAAAAATTAGTTCGCAGAAAATATATTTTGGTCAACGGAAGAATGCAGGATTCTTTTCAAATTTTGGCTTTTCAAATAGGAATCAAAAATCAATTTTTCGAAGAAAACTTCTTCATTAAGGTTTTCAATTTGTGATGGCATTATTTATCTGATGAGGTGAACATCGTTCACGAAACGAAACATGTTGAGTGTGTATTAAATAAAAGTGATGTGTACAAAGATATTTGTCTTTTAATAAAACAAAAATCAATTCAAATTAATAAGTAGCGACCGTCTTTATGAATGGGTGCTTACTTCACATTATAACTTCAAACTGTTGCAATGTGTCCCAGGAGTAACCAATGAATCCATCCCTCCCACTGCGTTGTAAGGCGATGTCCCGAAAGAGTTTTTATTATTTATTGAGTTACTTTATACTAAATGAATATAAATTAACGGGCACAATGTAACATTTCATTTGAAAAATTTAAATATTTTTACAAGCATAACATTTAATTTTAAATACATTCTTTCTTTCTTTCAATCATTGCATCATATATCTTTAGTCCTTTGTGCATTAGACAGTTCAGTGATTTTGATTTTTTATTTATATTTCTTGTTTCGTAATTACGTCCATCTTTATTAAAAACATTTTCACCTTTAAAGTATATTGACATTTGGTTTTTCAAAACTTTAGTACAAAAATTAACACATTAAACAGCAGTCTCTTTTTTATAGGAATCCAATTTAGCTCCTCTCTCATTTGATTAACCCTTGCGAATTTGCCTTTCCCCAGTATACATCTCATAACTGTGTTCTGTATTACTTCTAGCTTATTCAAATTTCCTTAATTGGCCAACAATAACATCGTAGAGCAGTAATCAAAATGTGGAGCAACTATAGTTTTATAAATGAGCTCTGTAGTGTTTCTTTTTAATTTATTTCCTGTTCTTCTAAGAACATTTACTTTTTTGATACCTTCTTTTTCACATATTCAAAATTTGCCTCCTCTTCCTATTACGTCCTTTTAAATATTAATAGTCCTTGCAGCCCGGTCGTAGTTTGGCGACAGTTGACACTTGTTGGGACTGTTGTTGGGACTCTTTTCGCGATACTTACAGTGTTTTAAAAAGTTTAAGCGAATAAATATTGCGAAAAGTCTACGTTTGTTTTCGGAATTCAAAAAAATATTATAAATGCATAGCTTGCACTGCCTGCTGCACTCAAATCACCGTTTCACTGCGTGACCTCGGATGCGCACAAACAAAGTAAAACAACTTTGGTTATTGGGAATAGCGGTCAGATGACCAAAGGCAAAGCCCACATGACCATTGCTAAATCCAAGCAGCCTAGTTCGACACCATCCAAGGCCCATCTCCGTAAAGGTTGCATGATACTCGGAAAAACAGAAGACTGACAAAACAGAACACTTTTGAAGAGTATTCAATACATATTATAAAAGAAAGTGTACAACAATGTGTGTGCCGCTAAAACTCAGAGGCGAGTTCCAGTACGATCAAGGGGGTTATATTGTGTGGTAGCCCTCTGTCCCCCATCCATGAAGAAGGTTCCCGTTTTTACCTGAAGGGCGTGCTTTTGAAGATATAAGGGTTGGAAAATTCACCGTCTAGAAATTTCTAGAACAGTCCAGAACATTCGCGAGTATTCGAGAGCATTCCACAATATTCCAGAACATCCTAGAATATATATATTTTTTAATTCTTTTTATCAGCGACTATATAAAATAATTGTACATACAAAATATAACGATGAATTAAATGTAAAAATATTGTATTTCTTAGACCTTGTGACTAGGGGGACTAAAATTATTTAAATATATTTTATCTGTCATCTATGTCGTTTTTAGTTTCTCCATTAGGGTTTTTTCATTGACCTCTTTCAGCTATATTTTTATTCTTGATTTGTATTCATTAGAATTTTTTATTAGTTTTATGTCTTGGGGAAAAATGTTAGGGGCCATCCATAAATTACGTCACACCTTAAGGGGGGGGGGGGCGAGTAGAGAAGTGTGACATTGTGTGACAAGGGGTGTGAGGGGTCATCAGCTCTGTGACGTCACATGTAAAAATCTAAATCATTAAAAGGCAAATTTTTTTTAGATATAAAATTGCAAAATATGTGACGTCACACTAGGGGGGAGGGGGTCTCACAAATGTTACGATGTGTGGCAAGGACGGGGGGGGTGGGGGAAATCATGAAATTTGAGTGACGTAATTTATGGATGGCCCCTTACGAAGTTTTGTATGTGTAGTGTATATGTTTTGTATAAGTATATGTAGTTTCTTTGTTCGAGTGTGGTTTTGTAACTTGGAATGTTTTTTATATCATTTTTATTTGACCTAGTGTTATGCATACACGGTCTGGTATAGAATTCAGTATTTTTGAAAAGCGTTAATAATATATTTTTGGCATATATTTGTTGCACATTTGGTACGTCAAAGCTATTGAAAATTTCAATTGAAGGCGTTCCAATGGGTACTTTCAATATATTCTGGAATATCGTGGAATATTCTGGAATAGTCTGGAATGTTCGAAAACATCCCAGATCATTGTGGAACATTCCAGAACACTCTCGAATGTTTTGGAATGTTCTGGAATAAAGTGGACCATTCGGAGCCTATTTTGTATGGGTGGGTCTACCGGTTGGTAGGGGTTTTTAAAGCAAGATCCGTCGTGGGTCCGAACATCAGTTCAATCTCATATCAACTCCCTGAGCGAAGCCGGGTACCCCATCTAGTAAATACAATAAATATAAGGGCAATGACACTATTTTATATTGTAAAAATAATTATTTCTGATTTGTCATTTGCCAAGTCAGTTTTCCTGTTGCGAAGTGTTTGTTCCCAGAATGTTAGGGATTTGGCAAGTTACCAGGACAATCGTTTAATTAATACACGGTCTAGTAGACACATGTGTGGCCGGCACACGGATGTCTGACAAACTTAACTCCTCAGGCTGATTTGGCTTTTGGAACAACTCGCATAGGTCTTATGGACATCGTTGTATCTCCATTCATACTATCGTGGTCAGAAATATGATCTAAACAGTGTTAGAAAGAGAAAACACCACGATTTATATCTAAAATTAAACAACGGGAGAATGCACACATAAATGAAACCAAAGTTTTCGACCGTAATTTGAAAATAAATTGAGAAATTGTGAATTTTTTATAAATTATTTTTTTTTACATTTTTTTAAACAGGAGACCGTGAGGAAAAATTATCCACAGTGCCTATGTCATCTTTGGGGATGCTTTGTAGTGGTTTTTTTTTAGGGAAAGAAAGGAGAGAAAGTTCTGGGAAAAAGGCGATGGGTCGACGCCACGAACTAGACAATCCTTATCCCATGAACCCGGGCGCCCTGCTAAGTCACCAAATGTAGCGCACAACTTGGGATAACCTATGACTGGGGTGTTAAAAATCCGATAATTGGTTCAGGGCGGTACCCATACCCATTGCCTCCCAAATTTTTACATGAAACGACAACAAAGTGAGGTTATGATAACGTTTATAATACATTTGTCTAAAAAATATTTAAGTATCTGATTTTATTTTTTTTTAGATTTTAAATTTCATTTCAAAAAACGTAAGGTTAGCCATTTTCAATACTTTTTTATTTTGCATTCAAAATAAATTTTATTATTATTTCTAGCGTACTTCATCACAATCATCACCTTTCAAAAACATTTTTTAGTTTTGGAATACGTTCAGAAATATTCAATTTATTTGGATTTTATTGCGAAGCGCAAATATTTTGACATTCTGACAGATTATGCTCGGGGTCTAAGGGGTTAAGAAATGAACAGGTAACATCTAGTATATCGCGATAATAATAAAGAAATTAAAATTAATTCTCGGGAAACAGACTTCGAGGTACATATATATCTAATGCGTAAAAGTTTATTCTAAAGTTTTCTGCGATGTTTTGAAATGTGATTAATTGCCAAGAAATATTATTAGCAAGGAAACTTTTAACATCTATATATACAAAAATCAAAATGTCTTTGGGGATTAGTGAGATGTCTTTGTATTGCTATATTAAGCATAGGAAATGTTTGAAACTTTCAAAATACCTTCTTTAAACCCCCGCGAAGGTTTCTGGATTATTACAACCACGTGACAATACATTTGAAAAGTTTTTAATCATTACAAAAATCTTGCGAAACTGTCAAAATTTGAGAATGACATTTTGCAAAACAATGATTGTTCTACCAAAATTCAATTTTCGAAACACTTTAAATTAATTAATTTGTTTTGAACTCGCCTAATATTTTGAATCGAATCAAGAAATATAGATATTTTAAATAGGTAACTATGTTAGTTACCAAATTTGATTAATTGTTCTTATAAATTTAGAATACAATTCAACCATCTGGGCTCCATTATATAAGACACACCAACTAAGAATTGAAAGAGTACAGCATAAGTTCTTAAGATTTATTAATTATAAACTCGGTATACCTGTCGAAGATCTAAATTATGTATATTTAATGGAATTACTTAATATAAGCGATTTAGCGTCAAGGCGCGTAGCGAGTGATTTGTTTTGTCTTTTTAATATTTCGAATGGCAGACTGGACGCCCTTGATTTAATCAGTAAAATTAATTTGAGAATACCCACGCGCGATACTCGCTCTAATGCGATTTACCTTGTAACTAATTCTGCTAGTAATTATTTTGTTAACTCTCCTCTGCAAAGACTCCATATACTCGGTAACAAATATTCCTCTATAGACGTTTACCGTCATCAATCGATGTCAAAATTTAAACTCAGTGTATTAGAACAATTAAAATAAATCTATTAATATCATGCACTATATAGCACCTTAATCGAAATATTATGGTAGCTATGTTTCGATAAACACGTAATAAATACTTTAAAAAAGTTTGCTAATTACAAACATAAGTATTGACAATCCTATCGTATTTCCCTCTTTAATTAAAATAACAATCTCACTTTAATTTACTTACCATATATTCTATGTTACCTGCTTTGTGTCAACTATTATACTTGGTGTTATCTATATTTTGTATATCTTATGTTATCTTTATTTTGTTTCTTATATTTATATTATGTTTATATTATATTATGTTATTTCTTATATTTTTCCAAACACATGTACTGCACTATATGTAAAAGCCCTATGGGCGTTTAAATAAATAAATAAATAAATAATATGCAAAAATGAATATTTGTAATGTATGAAAAATTCAAATTTTAATAGGTGGCACGAGAGCTGTTTGAAAACTGAATGTACTGGGGCTGAATATGTGGAACGCGGGAGAATACGTTTTGTTTATAAATTATATGGATAAAGCGCCGCCTGGTTAACTCTTAATAAACGGATTGCAATCTTTGGAGCACAAGCGTCGGGTGGGAATGCTGTTCTTGTTCTACCGGTATTATAATAGGAGATGCTCCGAGGAACTAGGGTGATTGATTTCTTCGGCACCGGTGCACATTCGGGAAAATTGCCGAACGCGCCCGTCATTTGTACACAATTTCTCACATGAGAACGGGTCATTTCACGAATCGTTCTTGAGTTCAACAGCTCGGCTATGGAACGATTTTCCGGCCTCCTCTGTTTTCTCCATCATACATCATGGTTCACTTCAAGACCCAGGTTCATTCCTTCCTTTCCACTAGAAGACCCTCCACACAGCATCCCCAAAGGTGACATAGGCCTTGAGGGAAATTATTTTCCTGTGCGGAGTCAATGTAAAAAAGCCCCTTGAAAAATCACGGGATATTATAATCGTAAGACTGGCAATTTATTTTTGCATTTTAGTTAAAAAGCGCTACTTAAAACAATTTCGAAATCCGACTTTACTTGTCAAGAGTCCAGATTAACCTAGTGTAAGAAATTTAAACAAAAGAAACACTCATTTCAATATAGAATTAAAATAATTTTCTTGTAACAAAATATTATGTTATATGTAGGTACTTCGCTTGTCTGAATTCTAAACACAATCAGTTCCAATGTTGAAAATGACACTTGAATTCAAAACGAACCAGAGTTACAATTACGTACAATATAAATTATAGAGGCAATATAAATTAGTATTTTTTAATTGTATTTAAGTAAGGGAATGGCAGGAGACGGAGAAAATGAAGATTGGGAAGTATCGGACTATTCAAATCTAGTCACCAAACACGGGTAAATGTTGAATGGTGGTCCTTCTGAAATATCTACCTTTATTCAGCGGTGATGTCACACCCCTTTGCATAAAAGCATAGAATACAAGACAAGTCTGCAACCTGTAGAACCCTTATCGACCCGTCACAACTCACAACACGAAGGTTGTGCCGGCTAAACACCCCTCGGAGAGGAGATGGGGAAGAGGAGGGCCGCTCCTTCAGACTGGCGCGGCCGTCGGAGGCTTTTAAAGGCATCTAGGAAATCAGCAGGGGTGCTCAACACACCAAACCTTTTTATCAGCAGTTCATCGTAGAAAAATGGCTTTTCAAAAGGATGTTAAAAAGGGGTTCCATGGCAGTTGGCCCCCCGGTGTCGGTATATATAATATGCAGTCGGTTTCGAGAAAAATACTACTACATATGCATGCAGAGAGGATGTAGGTATATGGGTAGGCAGAGAGGATGTACCGCCGAATAACAAAATTATAAAATATATTTTCATTCAAATGCATCAAGGATAAAACTACTTGTCTATATACTGTTTATACCAGCGTATAAGTGCAAAAAATCGACATCTGCCTATACACTTAGATAAAAATCATGTGTTTGGGCATACATGAGATGTCTATGCGTTGCTAAACCATTCATCCGATTGCGATGAAACTTTGGGGATTTGATGGGCGCATACTCGCGATGATTTCTATATAAAATAGTGAGCTCTGGCGTCATGAAATTATGCGTTGCTAAACCGTTCATCCGATTGCGATGAAACTTTTGCGAGTTGTTGTGAGCACGCCCGCGAAGGTTTCTATGTATACTGGTGCGCTTTGGCATTATGAAATTTGTATAAAAATTTGTAATAGGTGGCACGCGAGCTGTTTGAAAACTGAATGTACCGGGACTGAATGAATGGAATGTGAGTGGAGGAGGGGAACTCGGGAGGGGGATTCGCGTGACGGGGGAAGAGAAACAATTTCTATATTAAGTGGCATAGCAACGCAAGCCGGGAAATCGTTAGTTGTAAATAAATTCGTTTGATATCCATGCCAACTTATTATTAAAGGGATTTTAAAGTAGATTTTAGGTTTGAAACTAGAAAATAATGCACTAAATAATATAATCTATTAGTCCAGGCAACGAAGACCGAAAAAGACCGAATAGCGGAAATAATTCGTGTAGAAGCCAATTTTGGTTTAGTTGTAGGGGAAGGTGTCCTTAACAACATGCTAAAAGTACCGGGGGGTGGGGGTGGAGCTTCACGTCTCTAAAGGTCCCTTTTTTCAATTTTTCGTTAATAACTCGAAAACTACTGCCTCTAGCGAAAAAATGTCCACTAACTAAATTATCTACACAAAATTTTCTACAAAAAAGGTCCTTTAAATTTTTTTGCTAGGATCAATTTTTAAGGAGATGTGGAGGGGGAAATGTGAAATTATTTAAAAAATGGGTTTTATTGCTAAAAATGAATATATATTACTCGAATATAATGTAGCTTTCAAACAACAACAAACACGCGCAGTTTTGCATTTATAATATAAGTAAAGATATTGATTAATTTGAACACCCCTGTCACAAGGGTGTGCCAAAAGGCGTGACCGTAGAAAGAGAGGAAAAAACTTAGATTTCCGTATCAAAATGAGAATTAATGTGCCATTGTTACATCCTAAGTTATATTGTGTCCGAAATTACACAGTCCACACTAATTAATTCCATTATTTAGCAAAATTAAACCAAACATTTTCTTAGTCTATAGTCTATAAGGTAATCGAAATAACTTTTTTTTCCATTCTCTGCGTCATACAATAATCGCCTTACACTCCTTTCTTTGTACATCCGATTTATATACATACTTGTCTGTTTGCGTTACGTTGGGAGTGGGAAGGAGGCGGTCATATCATTTTTATTTGGAGTTCTTCCGCATTTGCCTTCGGGAATAAGAAAACCATGAAAAACCTTATTCAGGAAGATTCGGCCGGCAGTCAACATGAAACTGAGCGGCCTTCGGGGACATCAGTATTATGATGTCCTGCATTGTGTAGTGTGGGGTGTATGTCTGTTTTTATGTGAATAAATACTTTATGGGATTATAGAGAATAAACATTAGTGTGGGCGAAAAAAAAGGGTCTTATTTCCTTAAGCGCTAGTAATAAAAAGTTGTCTGTGCATCTAAAACATCAAAAGATTTTAGTTTAAAAAAAATCAAAAAATATCCTAGGGTTCCGCAAGTCCTTTGAAGTTTGAGAAAATAACGAAATATTTCCATTTTTTCAGCCTTTGCACAAAATATTCTGAAATAGTTAAAGGGTCTACTATTCGCATTTCGACCGATTACTTACATATCTCCATTAAACATTTGATGTTTTTAAGCTCTTAAAAAAATATATGTTATTTTTTAAGATAATATCTAGATAGGTTCTACGCCGAAACGCAAATTATATGAAATTCCCTCGATAGAAAAAAATCGCAAAGTATGCAATATTTTAGTATATAATTATTTTAAACAAGTCTGTTTCTTTTATTTTACAAGTTATATTTGTGAAAAAATTCACAATGTTTCTTTAAATGATACTTAAGATACGTTCCACGAGATTTTTGCTCTATTTTAAACGAGTCATGTTTTATTAAGCTTTTTCGCAATTTTCGCTGCTATTCTACGACTAAACATATTAGCGCGCTCTGTCCAACACTCGTAATTACATATCTCTCCATCTTCTTCTTTTTCAGCGCTGTGCGTTTCAAGATTGCGGCCTTAAAGATATTCATTTAATCATTTATGAGCTCTAGTTAAATAAAGTCTATAGCTTCGATGTATAAAACCACAATTTATTATTTTTGTAGTAGTATGGCACTAAACCACGTCCGCCCGCAGTCCCCAAACCCGCCCTCGCTTGACCAGCGCGCCATATTGGCCGTTCCTTAGTCGACCAAGGACCCTCCGTTTCGTGGTATTGTTGTGTAGGTAACTATAAGTATTTTGAAAATATGGGATAAAGCTTCTTTGCCAACCATTTCGAAAGAAAGAATTACAAAAATTATTAAGGCATATCAACATAAGTATATAAACTTGTTGAAGTCAGAAAAAGGTAGAAGAAATACAGTTTCCTTCCAGAGAAGAGTCTCTCCATTTAAAATCACAAGCTCCATACTGTTTGTTATTGATATTGTAAATGGAAAGACAATACATGCAATTTATTAATGCAAATTACAGACAATAAATGAAAGTTTCCCCTAAGGAAAAAGAGTTTTTGGAAGACCAAAGAAGTGAGAGAAAGATGTTCATCGGCATTGTTGATATACCGACTACGAAACAATTGCTAAAGCCTATGAAGAGAAAATGATAAGATCTTACAAAATTAAATGAACAGGTTTGAGAAAAAAAAGCTTTAGAATTTGTGGACACTTTGAATCATTGTTTAATAAACATACACAAAGTACATACTATAAAAAAGTATATAAATATATGTATAAACATACGTTTAGGAATATCTACTGCTGTCCATTTCGCTTAGTATTCAGGGAGTGGATCGTTCTTCTTCTTAACCTACATAAAGTTGGCTCCACCAGTTAGTGGAGAAAAATTCAATTACCAATTAAAAATTAAAAAACAGAATTACCAATATTATTATTTTATAATTACTTTCGTTACTAATAATAAATTTTGATAGCGTATTTCATCACCGCGCCCGACATTTGTACACGGTTGACATAAGTCACATGAAAACGGGTCGTTTCTACGACTCGTTCTTGAGTTCAACATCTCGGCTGTGAAACGATTTGCCGGCCTCTGTGTTTCCTCCCTTCTACAACATGGGTCTCTTCAAGACCATGTTCACTCCTTCCTCTCCTAAAAAACACCCTCCACAAAGGATGACATAGGCCCTGGAGGAAATTATTTTTCTCAGTTCCTCCTGTCTAAAAAAAAAAGTTCATAAATAATCCATTTATTTGGATTTTATTGTAAAGCGGAAATATTCTGACAGAATATGATCGAAGCCGGAGGGGTTAATAATAAATGATCAAATTACGTACGAACCTTCGACCAAGGGGTATACTAGGTCAATGGTACGAACACATAATGATACCATCAGTAGATTCTACAAATCAAATATTAACGTCACAAATAACTTGCCAACAGTGTTTTCTCTCATAACTAAAATTATATAGTTTTATGTATGTATTCGTAATGCAATTATTTACTGATTTTCCTTCCATAAATCAAAGACCACAAATACTTAGAGATAATGCAGACATCGTGGCCAACAATCCGTTTACATCCACCGCTAAATCATTTCAAAGAATTTTTATTCAGAAATAATTGTTTCGAGATATTTGACAAAGACAAGTGTTTGAATTCGTATCAGGAAAAGATATAAACGAGTTTTTCACTGTGTTCTTCTATCATAGTGAGAAGTATGATCTAAACAGTGTTGGAAAGAGAAAACAATACGCTTTATATTGAAATCTAAAAAAATAACCCTCAAAAGAGTAAAATGTACACCTTTATGAAACCAAAGTTTGAAAAAAAAATTGTCACTTTGGGAATTTTTTATTAATTATTTTTACATGGAACGAGAAAAAAGTGAGATTACAGTAATGTTTATAATACATTTGTCTAAAAAAATATGTATATGTTTTAAATTTATTTCGATATCAGTAATTTTAGTTGGAAAAAACGTGAGGTGAGCCATTTTTAAAACTTTTTTATGTTTGCATGCAAATTTCTTATATTTCAACAATTATTTGTTTATTTCGAATGATAAAATTTGAAAATGTATTTCATCACCTTACAAAAACAGTATTTAGTTTTCGGATATGTTAAGAAATATTTGATTTATTTTTATTTTATTGTGAAGCGGAAATATTTTGACCAATTGAAAAATACGCCAAATTTCTGAAGGGAAGAGACAATAAATTTAATATACTAGAGACACATCGAGTATTCTGTCCCGTGTTAAAGGGGATTATGACTGTAAATAATGATGTTTTATGTCCCGTGTAACGAGAAGAACAAACAGTAGTTAAACTAACCCACTGGTAACGATCTGCGTTAGTAATGGATTGTCAAGTCACGAACTGTGGGAAGGAGTTCCCGGCGAGAATAGGTCATACATATTTCACGCTAGTACTAGCTAGTTAATTAATTAATAGACTTAACTATTTACGAGTATAAGCAGAGACTCTATCGTGCACAAATATGACGTTATTTACGGGGAAAAGGGTGGATAATTACATTATATATTATTCAAATTAGTTAATTACGCAAACATGAACTATTTTTTTTTTTTAATTGAAAATTTCTTTAGCATCGTTGTGAATTGAAACTCGATGAAACGAAAAATAGCGGCACTAAAAAGAGACAAACACGTACGTCTGCAGGTTTTAGCCTAAGAGAATGTGATAGTATGATCGGTCACCTCGTTGTGCGGTGCTTCATAGCCTCCCCACTCTTTTCTACTTTAGTTTGCTGAAGGTTTCGCTTCTACCGCACGCGAATTGCACACTCTGTTTATTGAAGTGAAAACTTCTTAAGCACCGTTGTGATTTTAAACTCGACGAAATGGAAATGAGCGACTCTAAAAAGAGACAAACACATACCTACATCTATAGGATTTAGCCTGCGAGAGAATGAGATAGTATAATCGGTCTCCTCTTTGTGAGGTACTTCGTAGGTGCCCCATTCTTTTCTACTTTAGTTTTCTGAAGGTTTCACTTTTTTCGCGTGTGAATTGCACCCAACTTTTTAAGTGTAAACTTCTTTAGCACCGTTGTGATTTGAAACTCGATGAAACGAAAAATAGCGACCAGAAAAAAAACAGACATACATCTATACGATTTAGATTGCGAGAAAATGAGATAGCAATAAAATATTTATTTAATTGATGGGTTCTCGGTTCCAATATAATACGATAAATCCACGGTCCCACGCAAGCCTCCTTCAGTAGTGGTATAAAGCGCCTGACGAACCTTTGTAGACATTCAGCCGACCAAGGATCGAATCCTACGAAATCCAAAAATAAATTTGTTTATTTTTGTAAAATCAATATCCAATCTTCAAAATGAGCAGGCAAAAGAAAACACCAAAGAAAGCGACATCTAGCGACTCCGAAGAAGAAAGCATACTAATAAGATGACCAAATATGTAGGAAATGTGCACTGGAATTCGAAAATATAGAAAAAATCACCCTTCACATTTATAAAAAAAGTGCTTCGTAGTCTCCTCACTCTTGTCTACTATAGTTTTCTGAAACTACCTACCGCGTGTGAATTACGCACTGATTTTTTTTTATTTTCTTGTACTCTTTCAAGTTTCGTTTAGATATATCAGCGTTATCTTCCTTTCCAATGATTATAATTTTATTCAATTCCTTAGTAAGGAGTAGACTTGAAGGTGGGTCGGTAATTTGGAGTCCACACCAAGTAAAATATTCCCATACATGAGGGAGTACGGCTATTATCCGTGGCTCTATCCTACCGACTTTCTTTTGGGTGTGCTCGGAATGAACCATCTACAGGTCAGAAGGGATGTACACATTGCTACGCATTTCTTCAGATTCTTCGGACGGTTTGAAAACTCAGCTATCATGGAGAGCATTCATTTCTATGTTCCCGATGGGTATCTTCGCCACCGACAGCATAGACTCCTATCTTCCGGCCTACAGGACTAACTTGCCAATGGTCATGCCGGTCGGGAGAGCAATTTTTCTGTCAAACATAATTAATTCGGATATCGATACATTTCGCCTTAGTGAAGCTGCCTTTAAGCCGCCGCTACCAGAATTTCTACCGATTTCTTTCATATGTCCCTTAAAAATTTGAAGATTTTAAGCTCTTAAAAAGATATATGTTATTTTTGAAGATAGTATGTATACAATCCCCACGCCGAAACGCAAATTATATGAAATTCCCTCGATAGAAAAAAATCGCAAGTATTATTTAACAAGTTATAAGTATGAAAAAATCCACAGTGTTTCTTTGAACGTTGTTTTAGACAACCCCCACGTAGTTTTTGCTCTATTCTAAACGAGTCGTGTTTTATTACACACATTCACAATTTTCGCTTCAATTTTATCGTTTGAAATATTAGCGCGTTCTCTCCAATATTCGTAATTACATATCTCTCATCTTCTTCTTTTCGAGCTAGGATACGGCGCCTTAAAAGGCAAGCTCTATTGATTCTTATATAGTTCGTATGCCTAAGGGTTCATATTAAATAATTTTGAAAACGCATTAAAATGTAAATTTTGTAAAGTTTTTGAAATTATAAATTGAATTGAATTGAACTAATATAAAACCTGAAATAATTAACACCTGCCCTGTACGAAACATACAAAAGAACCCGCTCACTGATCTGCTAGTGATTCACCATCACGCTAATGATATAAAATATTATATAATGACTGGTAATGATTGTTGCCAACTGTTTGTCTGAACCTCAAGGACAAACGCCTGAGGAAAGGTACCGCAGCGAATATTTTGCCGTTTACAAATTTAATTGATTATGATAAATAATTTGCAAGATTACAATTTAATTTTTTTATCTTATCGATAAATATTTAAAGCCGATTTAATTGTTATCTAGTTGCTGTTATGAATGATATAAACAAATTGTCATGTGCAGTACAATAAATATTTATCATTATGTTAACTTGATTATAAAATGCACCTACGCTTTTTATGTACAACTTAATATGTGTTTCCGTATTTCTTTTTATTGTATCAATGTCTAAAACAATAATAGCACATGCTTTGAAGCACAAATACTTTTTAAAATACGGTTTTTTCTAACACGACCGTTGTTCCCAATCCAACTGATCACTTGTTGAGCCGAAAATTTGGCTCAAACAGATACGCTCTTCCCAACGCACCACAAAAAAATTCCCAAAATTCATAGAAGACTTATTGATACCAAAAGCAAACTATATTTCAAAAAGGACCCTACATCCATTAGAGTACATAACAATCTTCCGCGTAAAATTAAACAAATATAACACAATACTCATTTTCAGATCATCACTAAAAACATTTATTTTAAACAAATGTCATTCTTTACACTTTACACTGTAAATGAATACCTTATATAAATTAAATACCTCTTTTTAATTTGCATTTAATATAACATGTAATTGCTGGATTTTGTAATACAATATGTATTTGGGTTTAAAATATAACACTTATTTGTTGGGTTTGAAATATAACATCCATTTGTTGAGTTTAAAATATGATATGTGTTTGTTGGGTTTAAAATATAACATGTATTTGTTGGGTTTTAAATATGGCATGTATTTATTGGGTTTAAAATAAAGCATGTATTTGTTGGGTTTAAAATAAAACTTATATTTTTTGGGTTAACTGGAAAAAATCGGATGTACCTACGAGTTTAAGTTAAACCTTTTGTACTTTCTGTATTTTTGTGCAATAAATGTTTTTTGAATTTGAATTTGCAACTCCTCGACCAACAGGCGAAACGAGCGTTATAAAACAAACAAATCAGCTGATCCCGGAGGCTCGATCCATCGAAAAGTTGGGAACAACGGCTGTGAATGTACGTTATGCATATTTTAAATTTTACCGTCCACCTACCATTATAAAAATGAACATTGCTTTCGTTAATTCGTACAATTAATTGAGATATTTAGTTATTAAACGTTGTTGTTGAAACATTAATTGTTTCAAACAGTGTTATTTATAATTGGACCCCCGACAGTTGATCCCATGACAGTTGACCCGCCGGACTGCTGAATCCTTGGACAGTTGATCCCCTAAAAGATCATTTCTTCAAGTCAGTATGCGAAGAAGATATACGGTCGTACAACCAAAGTCGATATACTTATATCTGCAGGCGTCTTTAGTGAAAATCAAATATTTTTACTAACAATAATTCCGATTCCCCGAAGAAGCATGCGGTAATAACCAAATACGACATACCTATACGTGTAGTCGGCTTATCTGAATACCACACCAGCTCCCAACCATCTGGAGCCATGGAGACTATGGCATCCCCGATTTTGTTGTGCATGTTGTGAGGCCGAATGTAATGAGGAGGGGAAGAAGGTGTGGAAAATGTACCTGGCTATTCAGATCTAGTCACCAAACACAGCTAAAGCCAATTCAAGTAGTAATTCTAACACTATATACACTGTACACCAGCTTAAAAATACAAAAACTTACTCGAAAAAATAATCTTTTACTGGATCAATTGTCCAAGGGATCAACTGTCCTGTGGATCAACTGTCGGCGGATCAACTGTCGGGGTTATCAACTGTTGGCGGGCCAACTATCAGGGGGCCAATTGTCACCGGATCAATTGTCATGGAACCCTTATGATTATATATAATTGCTGTTATAACAAAGATAACTGTACCTGATTTCATTATTACAAGGTCAGATTGTTCGTACTCTGCACAATGAATGCATTTTACTAGCAACAATGTATATTACGTGGGTAATCAATTACTGAACCATGTCAAATGGAATTCGCTACTAGAAAATGCACTTGCGGTTAGGCAAAACCTTTTGTGTACTTTGGTGGACAAAGAATTCGAAGGTTACGAAGTTTTTTTTAGTGTACCTACCATACAAGAGTGGGACCACAGCATCCCTAATAGGAGGTAATTATCTATTATTTATTTATTTTATTTTAAAAATGCACATTTACAGTTTTTTTATAACAAACATACATTTTATTTTATTAAGTAATAATGTTATTGAATTGTTTAATATTTAGTTGAAAAATATCTATATATATATATAATGGACAGGTAATTTAGTAACAGAATCATTTTTCCGAACGGCATTACAAATGGTAAGTTAGTTCTGCATCTCAGAACAACAAAAGTTCTGTGTCTGCGCGCTCTTCTGAAGTTGTAGGGGACATAAAACTTCTAAGCCGACGGCGTTGGTATGGTTGGATACCATTTGCATGATATGACAGCTGTGTGTTATGGTTTAAAATTTTGATTTGTGGCCAAAATGGTTGAACAAATTGAAAAATTATTTTTTAATGTAAAGGCGTAGCAAATAACTAATAAGGGTGTATGTTATTTTATTTATTTGCTTATCAAACTATATCAAACGTGGGCTGTTCAAGAAACAGAATTTTCACGATTTTAGTGGCAACTTTGGCAATTATTTATGACTTAACGATAATTATTTAAAACACAATTTTAGCGTAGCTATAATGCCATCTATACTAATATTATAAACGCGAAACTGCGTGTGTTTGTTTGTTACGCTTTCACGCATAAAACAATAAACCGATTTTTTTAAATTCTTCACTAATAGAAAGCTACATTATATACGAGTAATTTAGGCTGTATATAATGGTTGTGATGAAATTATAAATATTGATATATTATATTTATCATACGTTTTCTGTCGCTAACAAGAGCGAGTTGTTGCTAACGTCAGAAAACAAATCGTTGCCGTGGAAACGATATTGATAATTTCAGGCGTCATAGTTTATATCTATCTATATAAATAAAAATCAATCTCCGAAATGTTTGTACGAGCATTATTTCCGAACGTTTGAACCACATTGGATAATTCTTTTTTTTTACTACTGGTGAGCTCTGGCATTGTGAAATTTAGCATTGTGGTACGCGAGCTGTTTGAAAACTGAATGTACCAGGAATGAATGAATGGAATGTGGGTGGGAGGAGAGGGGAGGGGAAGGGGGAGGGGGAGGGATAATTTATAAGTGCAAGCGCTACAGTAATTTCCCCTTAATACCATGCGAGCGAAGAAAAGCTGGTATAAAAATATACACACGATGGAAAAAGCATTTTCATAGGCGTAAATTTAAATTACAAATAACCGATTTACATCGGAACACACTTCGTATGTAAATTCCTCCTTATTCCCCCCCCCCCCCCCTCCCTCCCACTCTGCCGCTAAACTATATAAAATACACACATTTTTCAAACAACCCGCTCGCCACATTTTCAAAATTTGTATACATAATTCTTAACGTCAGAGCTCATCATGATGTGATCGGGCATACTCACCAAAGCAATTATTTAAACTTGGTTTCCAACCTTCACAGATTCAACAAATTTTATCAAACTCGCGAATTTTAACAGCACATCAGTCAAATTTGTCAACTCTTTAAAAAAAATCTAACAATGCATGTGTTCATGCCCACAGTTTAAATATACGTATAAATTATTTTCACATCAACAGCTGCTGCTACTGTAATAAAAACAAACAAAAAAGCAAATTGGCCTCCCACTATATTAACGATACCTAGAAAAAATGGATAGAATTCTACGAAAACTATTATGAAATCTGTTTTCGTTACCAAGATGGAAAAACCCACTTGTTTTTTTTTTTTTGCAAACTACGAACAACACATAGCTACGAACCTATTGAATTTATTTTTCCTTTTAACTGCGCGAAAGGACAGTGAGCCTTCAAAAAGAAAAAGAAGATGGTTCGAAAGGGTTATAATGTTAGTGGGAGCGCCTTAATATTAACAAAAGTTAATTAAGCCGTGGCATACCCCCATTTCTACCAATTTTATTTATTTATTTATTAAAAGAAGTTTATACAATGAACAAAAAAATTGTCTTAATTCATCCGCCATGCTAGAGATGTCCCTGTGTTATGGCGGATGAAGTTTACAGATTGGGTAGGTACAGTGTACAGTTATTAACTTATGCAATTCATTTAAGTAGTTTAAGTAACAAATTAAGTTAGTAATTTAAGTAACACATTCAATTAATTTAAGTAAATATTACAATTCAATTAAAATAGCAAGTTTTACACATCATCGTTACTGAATGTAAGGATCCATTTTGATAAAAAAAATTTTAAAGATATGGGGTTGGGTTTCGGATTTTAGGTTCTCGGGGAGAAGGTTAAACATTTTAGGAGCTAGGTACATGAAATGTCTTTGAGCTGATGTGGTGCGTAGTGTAGGAACATTGTAGTGTCGTTTGGTTATTGTTCTGGTGGTGTAACTGTGATGTAAAAGAGTTTTTTTCTTGTATTTGAACATGAAATGTGTTAGTGTAAGTTTTAGATGAAGTTGCCGTATGTTTAAGACATTATATTCTGTGAAGAGTCTATTGGAGGAATATCTTGTTGGTCGCTTGTTGATAGCACGTAAAATCGTTTTTTGGGCTTTTTGCAGAGGATCAATAAAATTAAGAGCACAGCCGCCCCAAATTATGATGCCATATGCTAACTGGGATTGGCAGAGAGCATAGTAAACCGTTTTTAGTGTTATAGGAGTAAGTATATTTCTTAGAGTTCGAAAAACATAAGAGAGCTTGCGAATTCGGGGAGTTAGACTGGCTAAGTGCTGATCCCAACGAAGATGGTGATCAATTAGGACCCCCAAGTATTTTATATGAGATACTTTTTCCAAATTTGGGCAAGTACAGGAAGAGTAGGGACTTGGACAGGAGTGAATTGTTATTTTCTGATTGATAGAAGGTTGGGTTGCAGCAGATAGACTGAAGGTTAAGAATTTAGTTTTACCAGCATTGAGGGTGAGGAGATTATCATCTAACCAATTCTTTACCAGACCTATGTCATATTGAGCTATGTCGAATGCTCCTTTCCAATTTTTATGTCGAGCTATAAGCACAGTGTCATCTGCAAAGGATATTATTTTTCCGGTTATGGGTAGGTTACAGAGTTTATTGATGTATATGAGGAACAAAATAGGGCCTAGAACACTTCCTTGTGGAACTCCGAATTGGATTGGTAAAGGGTTGCTTAAAGCTTTGTTGTTAATTTTCACGGTTTGTGATCTTCCAGTCAGGTATGAGGAGAACCAGTTAAGAGTTGAATCCCGGATGCCTATTTGAGATAGTCTTTCCAGAAGAATGGGGTGGGAAACCGTGTCGAATGCTTTGGCTAAGTCTAGGAATATGGCTAGGCAGGAATCGCCTTCATTCAGGCTGTTGGTGATGTTCTCAGTCAAGTCTAAGATTGCAGATTCTGTACTCATTTTTTTTTGGAAGCCAAACTGATTGGGCGAGAGAATCTTCTGGGTTTCCAAATGTGAGATAAGTCTACTTTTAACAACTTTTTCAATGATTTTTGATAGGACACTTAGCAAAGAAATGGGTCTGTAGTTTTCGATATTTGTTTTGTCGCCACTCTTATAGATTGGAATCACCGTTGCATGTTTTAGTTGATTAGGGAAGGAACCGCTTTTGAAACTTAGATTTACAATATGTTTTAACGGTGTGGAAATAAAGTGAGCTATGTGTTTTAGTATGTAAGGTGAGATTTTATCAATACCTGCAGCACTATTTGTTTTTATGGAGAGTATTGTGTCAACAATTTCTTTAGTGGATGTGGGGGCTAGGATAAGGGTGGGATGAAGAGAGTTCTGCTGCTTTACCTGTGAAGTTAGAAGATTTTCGGTTTTATTTGTGGTTTTAAGAATTTTTTTGGCTAAGTTCATGCCGATGTTACTGAAGTAATGGTTGGCGTGATCGGCTAAGGTTTTTGGGTCTTCGTGGACTTGGATATTTTTACCATTAATGAGTAGTGATTGAATGTTGAGTGAGGTTTTTTTATTTTCTGAGATGTCGTTGACTACGTTCCAGATTACTTTACTGTCATATCCTGAATCTTCAATTTTTTTTTTATAGTATTTTTGTTTGGTTATTATTATCAGGTTATTGCAGATGTTACGATACTTTTTATAGAAACGTAAGACTTGGGGGTCTGGATTATTAAGTGCTTGTTTATGTAGTCTGTCTCTTTTACGTATGCAGAAGATAAGGCCATTCGTAATCCAAGGTTTCAGTTTCTTTTTTTTATTGGAGGCTGTTTTGGTGGGGAAAGACGCTTGGTTAATGTGGGCAGTTAGTGATGCAGAAAAAATTTCAAGAGCTGTGTTGAATTAATTACGTATGTGTTTACACACTTTAAGTTTTAAAGCTCATAAAAAATATGTGTTATTCTTGAAGATAATATATATACGTTTCGCACGTCGAAATCGTAATTATATGAAATTCCCTCGAAAGACAAAAATCGCAAAGTATGCTCCGAAAAATATTTTCAGTAATTTTACAAGTAAAGAAATAAATTATCAGTTATTTTACAAGTTATATGTATGAAAAAAAAACACAGTTTTTCTTAAAATGTTGTTTTACACAACCCTAACGAGATTTTTGCTCTACAAGTCGAGTTTTATTAAACATTTTCACAATTTTCGCTTAAATATTATCGATTTTAACATTAGCGCGCTCTCTAACATTCGAATTTACATATCTCTCCATCTTTATAACTTACACCGTGGTCGAGGGGTAAGGCTCTCGTCTAGCAAGTAGTAATCAGAAGATCGCGGGTTCGAATGCCGGCGTACGCAAACAAATTGTATTTAAATAAATTGTGTTCCATCACAATTTAATCATTTAACCCTCCAGAATTTGGGCGTATTTTTCAGATGGTCAAAATATTTCCGCTTTACAATAAAATGCAAATAAATGGATTATTTCTGAACATTTCTCAAAATTAAAACTGTTTTTGAAAGGTGATAAAATACGCTTTCAAATTTTATAATTCAAAATAAACAAATAATTTTTGAAATACAAAATTTTTTAATGCAAACATAAAAAAGTTTTAAAAATGGCTCACCTCACATTTTTTCTAACTAAAATTACTGGTAACGAAAAAACATAGAAACACATACATATTTTATTAGATAAATGTATTACAAACGTTATCGTTACCTCCTTTACCTTTTTTGTCTTTTTTTATAAAAATAATTAATAAAAATTCTCACAGTTTTTTTGCGATTCAAAACTTTTTCATAAAGGTGTACATTTTACATTTTTGGTGGTTATTTTTTAGATTAGATTATAAAGCGTGGTGTTTTGCTTTTCTAACACCTTTTAGAAAATATTTCTCACTCCGATAGTAAGAAAGTTACAGCGATTTATGTGAGACGTATGTGAGCTGGGTCAAATATGGTCTCCTGCCATTATAACAATATAAGGTACTAGCTGAGTTACCCGGCTTCGCTTAGGACAACATTCGAGAGTGTTCTGGAATGTTCCACAATTTATTTTATTTATTTATAGCGGACCCGTCAGTCGTTGTCCTGTACACAACAGTCGGGACAAACTAAAATTAAAATAGAATAATATTGAATATGCGATACTGCGATGGTAGCGCAGTCTGCCGGATCCGATGTAAAACATTCCAAAATCAACAACTCTTTACAAATAAAAAAAATAATTAAAATAATATTTTCCAGTGGACCAAATTGTGAATCTAAAACATTCTCGAATCCCATTGACCCACACAAAAAAATTTCATCAAAATCGGTCCAGCCGTTTAGGAGGAGTTCAGTGACATATACACGGACAGAAGAAATATATATACTAAGATAATATTTGCTGCGCGTATCGAGTGTAAGATATAAGACCACCATTCAACCAGGAATTCATTATTAACAGGAGCGCTTTTTGCCACAATATGGCACTATTTAAAATACCTCGGATTGTTTTGCTGCCAATTTTGGCAAATTTTCCCTTATTTGTAAGTAATTAAGCAGAAGTTTACGATTTTATAATAGTTTTTTATAAATCCTGCGAACATGTGATAATCAACAAAAGAAAGGTGAATTCATTATTGGCTATAAAGAACTATAATCAGTTTGTATATCTCCATATTAAAATTCGGAGGTATGATTATTTTTTTAATTTGGGCGGAAAATATTCAAAATGATCGCCGAAAAATGTCGAGCAATCGGAGAAAAAAGTTTTAGGCCTTGAGGAAAATAATTCCCCTCTGGGCCTATGTCATCTGGGATGCTGTGTGGAGGATCTTTTTGAGGAGAGGAAGGAATGAACATTGGTCTTGAAGAGACCCATGTTGTAGGAGGGAGGAAACACAGATGCCGGCAAATCGTTCCATAGCCGAGCTGTTGAACTCAAGAACGAGTCGAAAAAACGACCCGTTCTCATGTGACATATGTCAACCGTGTACATATGTTGGGCGCGCGTTTGGCGTGTCTCCCGACTATGCACCGGTGCCGAAGGGATCAATGACGCTAGTTCCTCAGAGCATCTTCCACTGAAATACCGGTAGAACATGGATAGCATCCCCACCCGACGCCTGTGCTCTAAAGATTGCAACCCGTTCGTTAAGATGGGAGAATCTATCAAACGGACCGCCCGTTTCTGCACAGAGTCGAGGGTATTTTTCAAGTATTTTGGAGCTCCAGACCAGAGGTGGCTGCCAAATTCAACCGTGGGGCGCACTTGCGATTTGTACAGGATAAGCAGTTGTGTACTATTAAAGTATCTGCGGGCCCTGTACAGAACGCCCAGTTTTTGAGAAGCTAACTTTACTCTGGCTTCGATGGAGCCCCCATACCTGAGCTGGTCACTTATAGTTACACCAAGCATATCAATGGAAGGTCTGTTCGGAAGATTGCTTTATTGAAGATATACTTTAGGTACTAAAAAGTAGGTAGGTACTGAAGAAATTTGTGTAAAAGAAATCTGGTAAAAGAAAATATTACAGCTAGATTTGTACTTTACGGATTTATCGCTTTATTACAATCAGTTCCAATTTCGAAAACGACCCTCAAATTCTAGAGTTCACTGAACCCGAGTTACAGACTGATTTTGATGATTCAGTCATCTGTTCACCCGCTACCTGGACTGGGTAAGGCTTCACGAAGAAGAATAATAATAAATTTTGAAAGGTTCCTGACCGATCCCTTATCCTTTGATTCGTTTTGTTTATTTTCGACTCGAAATTTTCTGAAGCCCTCTTTAAAGGTTTAAGAATGTTTTTTGCGGCGTCATTTTGCAATTTAATTCAGAAACTTCGCATAAAAACAACACACACACTTCTAACCAATGGATGCTTAAATATGTACCGTGACGATTCACGTTTACGGTACCGTGATGGCAAAAAAGACAATAAACATACGTTCCTTATATATGCTATAATGCTGCAGCTCTTTCTTACACGTTAAATAATGGTGAGACACACAACATACGTGACTAATTCCTCTAAAGTACCACTTGTTTGCGACGGGAATTGTTTCATTTTTTTTGTACGTGTGAGGGAGATGTATGAAAATGATTGTATGTTTCCTTTCGGGGGGTGCGTTCACCATTCGTTGCCTCATTTTCGACTCTTGTCAAGTATTCGCCTAATATTTAGAATCGAATCAAGAATTATAGATATTTTAAATAGGTACCCAATTAGATTGATTGTTCTTATAATATAAAAAATGAATATTTTTAACTTACGAAAAATGAAACGAGCTGTTTGAAAACTGAATGTACTGGGAATGAATATATGGAACGCGAGAGGGGGTTGGCGCGATGAGGGAGCGGGAGAGGGGAGAGGAAAGTGACGCGGCAAGGAACGGGGACGCACAGGAAAGGACAAGCAGGAAGAAACAATTTATTTCTGTGAAAATGGCATTGCAATGCATGCCGCGAATCAGCTAGAATTACACTAAATATACACTATTTTCAATTCTCGAATGTTGTTGACTTCTTGTTTTTTGTTCCACCTCAAAATTTTCGAGAAACCAAACCTATTTTACAAAATTTAAATTTACGATAGGGTTCGAAGGACGACGCTATCTTCGAGTTCAACAAACTATGGTCACAAATTCAAGAAAAGGACTTTGATTTGACCTTTAAAAAATGTACAGTTCCAGCCAGGTGTCAAAAGTACGCAAGTCGATAAACTTGATTTTTTAAATTTCTTATCGCTATTAAAATATTGAATTTTAACAAATACCGCAATCAATCGATAAGAAATCAATGATTTAGATCGAATCAATCTTTTTATGTTTATCTTTGTCCTATATAATATGACAATTGTTTCATTGCAATGCAGGGTCTCTTGTGTCTTGAGTGGCAATTCTCGATCTATAATCTATTATCGATAAAATATAAATAGATTAATTTTGTTGATAAAATAAATATACCTGCTACAGTAAGTTGTTCATATGATAGCCATAAATACTGGTGACCGGACAACTCAACACATTGGCAAATCAACACACCTTAGAATGGTGAATACCCCACGATATAGCAATGTCACTTCATGAAATACTCTTTGCATTGCATTCTAGCGTTAGTTGTTACTCTGCATAACCTTGAGGCCGATGTGTTGAGGTTTGAATCAGTCAACCTTAAAGCTTATAAAGGTGATATAAACGCTGCCGCTGCGCTCGCAGTTAGAATAATACTCAGTAGTAGTTATTTTTGAGTTGAAAACATTTAGCACCTGTATAAAACTCGATGAAACAAGAAAAAACGACACTAAAAAGAGACAAACACATACGTCTATAGGATTTAGCCTGCAAGAGAGTGAGATTATAATCGCTTTCCTCTTTGTGCGGTGCTTCCTAGCCTCCCCACTCTTGTCTACTTTAGTTTTCTGAAGGTTTTACTTCTACTGCGCGTGCATAACTGCACACTTGTAATTTTTTTTTAGTCATCAGTAATTTTAAAACTTTTTTTATATTTGCATTAAAATTTTTTACATATCAAAATGTATGTGTTAATTTAAACTTTGAAAGCGTATTTCATCACCTTTCAAAAACAGTTTTTAGTTTTTGAATGCGTTCAGAAACATTATTTTTTTGGATTTTATTGCGAATCCGAAATATTTTGACCTTCCGACACAATAGACCAGAGGCCTCAGGGGTTAACACTGGCTTATATAAGCCTAACAGAGCGTTAATAGGAAAATAATGTATGTTTAATATTATTCTAAGTTATTACCACTAGATTGAAAATGCCTGTATTAAGTTACCAAGTACTTACCTTTTTGCAATTGATACACAGATATTATGTCATACGATAATATTTCTGCGTAAACTGCGGTCATGGGTCTGTGATAAAAAGTCCTTGTCATTACAAATATCTAAACGTGCTTTGTTTTTCCTTGTGACGCATACTTTGAATTTAATATTTAAGAAGAATTTGTTGTCGTCATTGTCGCTCTTACTCCCCCGAAAACTGAACGAAAGGGACAAAATCTCGCGTTACGATGTTTGTTCGAGATAAACTCCGAAACTGCTTAACCGATTTTTATGAAATTTGATTTTTGTGTGATTTGGTCCAACTTAAAGATAGAATAGTTTTTATCTCAATTATTGACCTCAATATTTATTATTGCTAATTAAATATTCATTAAATATTTGTTATATGACAGTGCTTTGTAATTATTTGTAAGTTCAATAAGTTTCTAACAAATGGCGGTGTGAGTTAATTTATCGACACAACACTTGGTTATCTAGGTTGGGTAACCATTCAGTAGATGGTGTTGTATTTTGATTTCAAGTCACAGCAACGCGTGGCCAGGTTAGCTTGTATATTATAAAAAAAATGTACAAAAGTACGATCAAGGGAGTGGGGGGGAGGGAGCCGGGAGGGGGGAGTGGAACTCGGGAGGGGGTTTCGTGGGACAGGGAAGGGGGGGGGCTAAAAGAAAAGACGCAACCAAATCTTCTATGTTGTGGTAGCCCTCTATCCCCCACACATGAAGAAGGTTCCTGTTTTTACCTGAAGGGCGTGCTTTTGAAAATATAAGAGCTAGAAGATTCGCCCTCTTGAAAATTTCTAAAACAGTCCAGAACATTCGAGAGAGTTCCACAACACTCCAGAACATCTTGGAACATTCTGGAATGTTGTGGAATGTTTGAGAATGGGGAATCGGGAACATCATTGCGGAACATTCTCAAATGTTGTGGAATTTTCTAGAACAAGGCTGCCCAACCTTTTTAACAGTTGGGCGAAATTGACGATTTGAAAATCACTGGCGGGCCACTCACGACGAACGCAGTCTTATTTGGGTACTTCAACCGCAGATTTTCAAGAACCGGTGGAGGGGGGGGGGGGGGGTAAGTGGGAGTCCTTTTTTTTATTACGACGTAGTCTGCAACTAGAATTTTATAACTGCATTTCGTATAAGGGAATGTTTTCCTTCGAAATGTGTCAGCAAATGAATCTACGACTAGAATTTTACATTCGGAACACAAAACGGGTTTAAGTTAAATCTGTATACGGTGAATCAAAACTACACTCAGAACATGAAAGTGGTTTCTCTTTGATTCTGGCTGCATATATGTACATAGTCTGCAACTAGATTTTTATAACTGCACTTCGAACCTGCCTCCGGTGATCCGAGGCTCACTTCGTTCCCCAGGGCCTTTGGCGTCCCCCCCTCCCTCCACAAACACTTCTTCAAGGGTACTCTTGGGAAACCGGCTAAGGGTCGCGGGTATTTGGGCACGTTGCGGCCAGGCTGCTCGCCCGCACATTCTCGCCGGGACTGCCCCGCGATAGTGGGGCAAACTGTCCTCGATATCTTTCTTTTATATAAATTCTTTGGTTTAAATCCTGTAAATATTTTTATTTTTCTTTATTATTTTACTCTAACTAGATGCTGAATCATCAGGCGAACACATCTATGGTGTGTCTTTATCTTGCTAATTACTGCAAATGTAAGCATGCACACATTTTTTTCTTACTAACAATCATGCGTGGAGGGACATTGGAGGATCTGGTTCCATGCCAACTCGGAATGAAACCAACTCAGAACCATCTCAGATAAGTCATTTAGAGTGATAAAAAAATAATTTTAAATTAGCCGATAACCCTAACCTAACTTAACCTATTTAACCAATTTTTTATTTATATTTTTTTATCACTCTAAATGACTTATCTGAGATGGTTCTGAGTTGGTTTCATTCCGAGTTGGCCGGTCACCGGAGGATCTAGATTAGTTTTAAAAATAAATGTATTAATATATATGTAATAAATGTATATTGTTACAACATTTTTCAAATTGGCGGTTAATTTTAAAATGGTTCACGCGGGCCACTCATAATTCGTTCACGGGCCACAATGTGGCTGGGGTTGGGCAGTAATGGGCAGTAATGGGCAGCCTTGGTCTAGAACATTGTGGACATTATGGATATATATAAAGTAGGAGTATATAAAGCAGGATCCGTCATGACGTTTACGTCAAAGGAATGTAAAAACTGTGGATAGCACTTCTCTTATAGGTATTTCAATATCTTTGGTTCAATCTCGTATCAACTTCCCGAGCGAAGCCGGGTACCCCAGTTAATGTGAAATAAAACGTAATCTCTGACTTACGCGGTGGCCATTTAGTCGACATAGGTAGGTACCTACCTAATCGAGTTAGAAAAAACTTTCATTATAAATGTAAATTATCATAATTAATAAATAATGATAATTTTATTTCTACTTAACGTGACCAAAAAGGATGTGGCTCCAAACCAAACTGGCACAGATAACATTGCAAACCGCACAGATAAAAACAATTTATAAAAATGTACCCAGTCTCAGCAAAAAATATAAGTAATTTGGCGAAATCCGTTACTTTGTTTGAATTTATTGTATTTACAAGGTCACGGTTTGCAGAATTTGGCGGGATGTTGATTAAAAGGCGGGAAATCAAAGCGTACACAAGATGGCGGCGTTTTAGTAGTGTGAATCAGAGGATTACGAGGAAATTAAGGGTCACACAAGATTTAAAAAAAAACAAATAACTTCGCTAAACACATTGTTTTCAATAATATTTTAATAATGACAGCATTGAAAAGATTCAACATAAGTTCCTGAGGATTACAAACTATAAATTGCACATTCCTTTACAAAATATTGATTATAATTACCTACTGGATAAAATGTCCCTATTAAAACTTTTAGAAAAAAAAATTAACACAGATTTAATATTATTACATAAAAACCGTGGCATACCCCCATTTCTACCAATTTTATTTATTTATTTATTAAAAGAAGTTTATACAATGAACAAAAAATTGTGTTAATTCATCCGCCATGCTAGGGATGTCCCTGTGTTATGGCGGATGAAGATTACAGATTGTGTAGGTACAGTGTACAGCTATTAACTTATGCAATTCATTTAAGTAGTTTAAATAACATATTTAGTAACAAATTAAGTTAGTAATTTAATTAACACATTAAATTAATTTATGTTACAAGTTTTATCAATTATATTACAATTCAATTAAAATAGCAAATTTTTACTCATCATCGTTACTGAATGTAAGGATCCATTTTGATAATTTTTTTTTAAAGATATGGGGTTGGGTTTCGGATTTTAGGTTCTCGGGGAGAAGGTTAAACATTTTAGGAGCTAGGTACATGAAATGTCTTTGAGCTGATGTGGTGCGTAGTGTAGGAACATTGTAGTGTCGTTTGGTTATTGTTCTGGTGGTGTAACTGTGATGTAAAAGAGTTTTTTTCTTGTATTTGAACATGAAATGTGTTAGTGTAAGTTTTAGATGAAGTTGCCGTATGTTTAAGACATTATATTCTGTGAAGAGTCTATTGGAGGAATATCTTGTTGGTCGCTTGTTGATAGCACGTAAAATCGTTTTTTGGGCTTTTTGCAGAGGATCAATAAAATTAAGAGCACAGCCGCCCCAAATTATGATGCCATATGCTAACTGGGATTGGCAGAGAGCATAGTAAACCGTTTTTAGTGTTATAGGAGTAAGTATATTTCTTAGAGTTCGAAAAACATAAGAGAGCTTGCGAATTCGGGGAGTTAGACTGGCTAAGTGCTGATCCCAACGAAGATGGTGATCAATTAGGACCCCCAAGTATTTTATATGAGATACTTTTTCCAAATTTGGGCAAGTACAGGAAGAGTAGGGACTTGGACAGGAGTGAATTGTTATTTTCTGATTGATAGAAGGTTGGGTTGCAGCAGATAGACTGAAGGTTAAGAATTTAGTTTTACCAGCATTGAGGGTGAGGAGATTATCATCTAACCAATTCTTTACCAGACCTATGTCATATTGAGCTATGTCGAATGCTCCTTTCCAATTTTTATGTCGAGCTATAAGCACAGTGTCATCTGCAAAGGATATTATTTTTCCGGTTATGGGTAGGTTACAGAGTTTATTGATGTATATGAGGAACAAAATAGGGCCTAGAACACTTCCTTGTGGAACTCCGAATTGGATTGGTAAAGGGTTGCTTAAAGCTTTGTTGTTAATTTTCACGGTTTGTGATCTTCCAGTCAGGTATGAGGAGAACCAGTTAAGAGTTGAATCCCGGATGCCTATTTGAGATAGTCTTTCCAGAAGAATGGGGTGGGAAACCGTGTCGAATGCTTTGGCTAAGTCTAGGAATATGGCTAGGCAGGAATCGCCTTCATTCAGGCTGTTGGTGATGTTCTCAGTCAAGTCTAAGATTGCAGATTCTGTACTCATTTTTTTTTGGAAGCCAAACTGATTGGGCGAGAGAATCTTCTGGGTTTCCAAATGTGAGATAAGTCTACTTTTAACAACTTTTTCAATGATTTTTGATAGGACACTTAGCAAAGAAATGGGTCTGTAGTTTTCGATATTTGTTTTGTCGCCACTCTTATAGATTGGAATCACCGTTGCATGTTTTAGTTGATTAGGGAAGGAACCGCTTTTGAAACTTAGATTTACAATATGTTTTAACGGTGTGGAAATAAAGTGAGCTATGTGTTTTAGTATGTAAGGTGAGATTTTATCAATACCTGCAGCACTATTTGTTTTTATGGAGAGTATTGTGTCAACAATTTCTTTAGTGGATGTGGGGGCTAGGATAAGGGTGGGATGAAGAGAGTTCTGCTGCTTTACCTGTGAAGTTAGAAGATTTTCGGTTTTATTTGTGGTTTTAAGAATTTTTTTGGCTAAGTTCATGCCGATGTTACTGAAGTAATGGTTGGCGTGATCGGCTAAGGTTTTTGGGTCTTCGTGGACTTGGATATTTTTACCATTAATGAGTAGTGATTGAATGTTGAGTGAGGTTTTTTTATTTTCTGAGATGTCGTTGACTACGTTCCAGATTACTTTACTGTCATATCCTGAATCTTCAATTTTTTTTTTATAGTATTTTTGTTTGGTTATTATTATCAGGTTATTGCAGATGTTACGATACTTTTTATAGAAACGTAAGACTTGGGGGTCTGGATTATTAAGTGCTTGTTTATGTAGTCTGTCTCTTTTACGTATGCAGAAGATAAGGCCATTCGTAATCCAAGGTTTCAGTTTCTTTTTTTTATTGGAGGCTGTTTTGGTGGGGAAAGACGCTTGGTTAATGTGGGCAGTTAGTGATGCAGAAAAAATTTCAAGAGCTGTGTTGAATTAATTACGTATGTGTTTACACACTTTAAGTTTTAAAGCTCATAAAAAATATGTGTTATTCTTGAAGATAATATATATACGTTTCGCACGTCGAAATCGTAATTATATGAAATTCCCTCGAAAGACAAAAATCGCAAAGTATGCTCCGAAAAATATTTTCAGTAATTTTACAAGTAAAGAAATAAATTATCAGTTATTTTACAAGTTATATGTATGAAAAAAAAACACAGTTTTTCTTAAAATGTTGTTTTACACAACCCTAACGAGATTTTTGCTCTACAAGTCGAGTTTTATTAAACATTTTCACAATTTTCGCTTAAATATTATCGATTTTAACATTAGCGCGCTCTCTAACATTCGAATTTACATATCTCTCCATCTTTATAACTTACACCGTGGTCGAGGGGTAAGGCTCTCGTCTAGCAAGTAGTAATCAGAAGATCGCGGGTTCGAATGCCGGCGTACGCAAACAAATTGTATTTAAATAAATTGTGTTCCATCACAATTTAATCATTTAACCCTCCAGAATTTGGGCGTATTTTTCAGATGGTCAAAATATTTCCGCTTTACAATAAAATGCAAATAAATGGATTATTTCTGAACATTTCTCAAAATTAAAACTGTTTTTGAAAGGTGATAAAATACGCTTTCAAATTTTATAATTCAAAATAAACAAATAATTTTTGAAATACAAAATTTTTTAATGCAAACATAAAAAAGTTTTAAAAATGGCTCACCTCACATTTTTTCTAACTAAAATTACTGGTAACGAAAAAACATAGAAACACATACATATTTTATTAGATAAATGTATTACAAACGTTATCGTTACCTCCTTTACCTTTTTTGTCTTTTTTTATAAAAATAATTAATAAAAATTCTCACAGTTTTTTTGCGATTCAAAACTTTTTCATAAAGGTGTACATTTTACATTTTTGGTGGTTATTTTTTAGATTAGATTATAAAGCGTGGTGTTTTGCTTTTCTAACACCTTTTAGAAAATATTTCTCACTCCGATAGTAAGAAAGTTACAGCGATTTATGTGAGACGTATGTGAGCTGGGTCAAATATGGTCTCCTGCCATTATAACAATATAAGGTACTAGCTGAGTTACCCGGCTTCGCTTAGGACAACATTCGAGAGTGTTCTGGAATGTTCCACAATTTATTTTATTTATTTATAGCGGACCCGTCAGTCGTTGTCCTGTACACAACAGTCGGGACAAACTAAAATTAAAATAGAATAATATTGAATATGCGATACTGCGATGGTAGCGCAGTCTGCCGGATCCGATGTAAAACATTCCAAAATCAACAACTCTTTACAAATAAAAAAAATAATTAAAATAATATTTTCCAGTGGACCAAATTGTGAATCTAAAACATTCTCGAATCCCATTGACCCACACAAAAAAATTTCATCAAAATCGGTCCAGCCGTTTAGGAGGAGTTCAGTGACATATACACGGACAGAAGAAATATATATACTAAGATAATATTTGCTGCGCGTATCGAGTGTAAGATATAAGACCACCATTCAACCAGGAATTCATTATTAACAGGAGCGCTTTTTGCCACAATATGGCACTATTTAAAATACCTCGGATTGTTTTGCTGCCAATTTTGGCAAATTTTCCCTTATTTGTAAGTAATTAAGCAGAAGTTTACGATTTTATAATAGTTTTTTATAAATCCTGCGAACATGTGATAATCAACAAAAGAAAGGTGAATTCATTATTGGCTATAAAGAACTATAATCAGTTTGTATATCTCCATATTAAAATTCGGAGGTATGATTATTTTTTTAATTTGGGCGGAAAATATTCAAAATGATCGCCGAAAAATGTCGAGCAATCGGAGAAAAAAGTTTTAGGCCTTGAGGAAAATAATTCCCCTCTGGGCCTATGTCATCTGGGATGCTGTGTGGAGGATCTTTTTGAGGAGAGGAAGGAATGAACATTGGTCTTGAAGAGACCCATGTTGTAGGAGGGAGGAAACACAGATGCCGGCAAATCGTTCCATAGCCGAGCTGTTGAACTCAAGAACGAGTCGAAAAAACGACCCGTTCTCATGTGACATATGTCAACCGTGTACATATGTTGGGCGCGCGTTTGGCGTGTCTCCCGACTATGCACCGGTGCCGAAGGGATCAATGACGCTAGTTCCTCAGAGCATCTTCCACTGAAATACCGGTAGAACATGGATAGCATCCCCACCCGACGCCTGTGCTCTAAAGATTGCAACCCGTTCGTTAAGATGGGAGAATCTATCAAACGGACCGCCCGTTTCTGCACAGAGTCGAGGGTATTTTTCAAGTATTTTGGAGCTCCAGACCAGAGGTGGCTGCCAAATTCAACCGTGGGGCGCACTTGCGATTTGTACAGGATAAGCAGTTGTGTACTATTAAAGTATCTGCGGGCCCTGTACAGAACGCCCAGTTTTTGAGAAGCTAACTTTACTCTGGCTTCGATGGAGCCCCCATACCTGAGCTGGTCACTTATAGTTACACCAAGCATATCAATGGAAGGTCTGTTCGGAAGATTGCTTTATTGAAGATATACTTTAGGTACTAAAAAGTAGGTAGGTACTGAAGAAATTTGTGTAAAAGAAATCTGGTAAAAGAAAATATTACAGCTAGATTTGTACTTTACGGATTTATCGCTTTATTACAATCAGTTCCAATTTCGAAAACGACCCTCAAATTCTAGAGTTCACTGAACCCGAGTTACAGACTGATTTTGATGATTCAGTCATCTGTTCACCCGCTACCTGGACTGGGTAAGGCTTCACGAAGAAGAATAATAATAAATTTTGAAAGGTTCCTGACCGATCCCTTATCCTTTGATTCGTTTTGTTTATTTTCGACTCGAAATTTTCTGAAGCCCTCTTTAAAGGTTTAAGAATGTTTTTTGCGGCGTCATTTTGCAATTTAATTCAGAAACTTCGCATAAAAACAACACACACACTTCTAACCAATGGATGCTTAAATATGTACCGTGACGATTCACGTTTACGGTACCGTGATGGCAAAAAAGACAATAAACATACGTTCCTTATATATGCTATAATGCTGCAGCTCTTTCTTACAAGTTAAATAATGGTGAGACACACAACATACGTGACTAATTCCTCTAAAGTACCACTTGTTTGCGACGGGAATTGTTTCATTTTTTTTGTACGTGTGAGGGAGATGTATGAAAATGATTGTATGTTTCCTTTCGGGGGGTGCGTTCACCATTCGTTGCCTCATTTTCGACTCTTGTCAAGTATTCGCCTAATATTTAGAATCGAATCAAGAATTATAGATATTTTAAATAGGTACCCAATTAGATTGATTGTTCTTATAATATAAAAAATGAATATTTTTAACTTACGAAAAATGAAACGAGCTGTTTGAAAACTGAATGTACTGGGAATGAATATATGGAACGCGAGAGGGGGTTGGCGCGATGAGGGAGCGGGAGAGGGGAGAGGAAAGTGACGCGGCAAGGAACGGGGACGCACAGGAAAGGACAAGCAGGAAGAAACAATTTATTTCTGTGAAAATGGCATTGCAATGCATGCCGCGAATCAGCTAGAATTACACTAAATATACACTATTTTCAATTCTCGAATGTTGTTGACTTCTTGTTTTTTGTTCCACCTCAAAATTTTCGAGAAACCAAACCTATTTTACAAAATTTAAATTTACGATAGGGTTCGAAGGACGACGCTATCTTCGAGTTCAACAAACTATGGTCACAAATTCAAGAAAAGGACTTTGATTTGACCTTTAAAAAATGTACAGTTCCAGCCAGGTGTCAAAAGTACGCAAGTCGATAAACTTGATTTTTTAAATTTCTTATCGCTATTAAAATATTGAATTTTAACAAATACCGCAATCAATCGATAAGAAATCAATGATTTAGATCGAATCAATCTTTTTATGTTTATCTTTGTCCTATATAATATGACAATTGTTTCATTGCAATGCAGGGTCTCTTGTGTCTTGAGTGGCAATTCTCGATCTATAATCTATTATCGATAAAATATAAATAGATTAATTTTGTTGATAAAATAAATATACCTGCTACAGTAAGTTGTTCATATGATAGCCATAAATACTGGTGACCGGACAACTCAACACATTGGCAAATCAACACACCTTAGAATGGTGAATACCCCACGATATAGCAATGTCACTTCATGAAATACTCTTTGCATTGCATTCTAGCGTTAGTTGTTACTCTGCATAACCTTGAGGCCGATGTGTTGAGGTTTGAATCAGTCAACCTTAAAGCTTATAAAGGTGATATAAACGCTGCCGCTGCGCTCGCAGTTAGAATAATACTCAGTAGTAGTTATTTTTGAGTTGAAAACATTTAGCACCTGTATAAAACTCGATGAAACAAGAAAAAACGACACTAAAAAGAGACAAACACATACGTCTATAGGATTTAGCCTGCAAGAGAGTGAGATTATAATCGCTTTCCTCTTTGTGCGGTGCTTCCTAGCCTCCCCACTCTTGTCTACTTTAGTTTTCTGAAGGTTTTACTTCTACTGCGCGTGCATAACTGCACACTTGTAATTTTTTTTTAGTCATCAGTAATTTTAAAACTTTTTTTATATTTGCATTAAAATTTTTTACATATCAAAATGTATGTGTTAATTTAAACTTTGAAAGCGTATTTCATCACCTTTCAAAAACAGTTTTTAGTTTTTGAATGCGTTCAGAAACATTATTTTTTTGGATTTTATTGCGAATCCGAAATATTTTGACCTTCCGACACAATAGACCAGAGGCCTCAGGGGTTAACACTGGCTTATATAAGCCTAACAGAGCGTTAATAGGAAAATAATGTATGTTTAATATTATTCTAAGTTATTACCACTAGATTGAAAATGCCTGTATTAAGTTACCAAGTACTTACCTTTTTGCAATTGATACACAGATATTATGTCATACGATAATATTTCTGCGTAAACTGCGGTCATGGGTCTGTGATAAAAAGTCCTTGTCATTACAAATATCTAAACGTGCTTTGTTTTTCCTTGTGACGCATACTTTGAATTTAATATTTAAGAAGAATTTGTTGTCGTCATTGTCGCTCTTACTCCCCCGAAAACTGAACGAAAGGGACAAAATCTCGCGTTACGATGTTTGTTCGAGATAAACTCCGAAACTGCTTAACCGATTTTTATGAAATTTGATTTTTGTGTGATTTGGTCCAACTTAAAGATAGAATAGTTTTTATCTCAATTATTGACCTCAATATTTATTATTGCTAATTAAATATTCATTAAATATTTGTTATATGACAGTGCTTTGTAATTATTTGTAAGTTCAATAAGTTTCTAACAAATGGCGGTGTGAGTTAATTTATCGACACAACACTTGGTTATCTAGGTTGGGTAACCATTCAGTAGATGGTGTTGTATTTTGATTTCAAGTCACAGCAACGCGTGGCCAGGTTAGCTTGTATATTATAAAAAAAATGTACAAAAGTACGATCAAGGGAGTGGGGGGGAGGGAGCCGGGAGGGGGGAGTGGAACTCGGGAGGGGGTTTCGTGGGACAGGGAAGGGGGGGGGCTAAAAGAAAAGACGCAACCAAATCTTCTATGTTGTGGTAGCCCTCTATCCCCCACACATGAAGAAGGTTCCTGTTTTTACCTGAAGGGCGTGCTTTTGAAAATATAAGAGCTAGAAGATTCGCCCTCTTGAAAATTTCTAAAACAGTCCAGAACATTCGAGAGAGTTCCACAACACTCCAGAACATCTTGGAACATTCTGGAATGTTGTGGAATGTTTGAGAATGGGGAATCGGGAACATCATTGCGGAACATTCTCAAATGTTGTGGAATTTTCTAGAACAAGGCTGCCCAACCTTTTTAACAGTTGGGCGAAATTGACGATTTGAAAATCACTGGCGGGCCACTCACGACGAACGCAGTCTTATTTGGGTACTTCAACCGCAGATTTTCAAGAACCGGTGGAGGGGGGGGGGGGGGTAAGTGGGAGTCCTTTTTTTTATTACGACGTAGTCTGCAACTAGAATTTTATAACTGCATTTCGTATAAGGGAATGTTTTCCTTCGAAATGTGTCAGCAAATGAATCTACGACTAGAATTTTACATTCGGAACACAAAACGGGTTTAAGTTAAATCTGTATACGGTGAATCAAAACTACACTCAGAACATGAAAGTGGTTTCTCTTTGATTCTGGCTGCATATATGTACATAGTCTGCAACTAGATTTTTATAACTGCACTTCGAACCTGCCTCCGGTGATCCGAGGCTCACTTCGTTCCCCAGGGCCTTTGGCGTCCCCCCCTCCCTCCACAAACACTTCTTCAAGGGTACTCTTGGGAAACCGGCTAAGGGTCGCGGGTATTTGGGCACGTTGCGGCCAGGCTGCTCGCCCGCACATTCTCGCCGGGACTGCCCCGCGATAGTGGGGCAAACTGTCCTCGATATCTTTCTTTTATATAAATTCTTTGGTTTAAATCCTGTAAATATTTTTATTTTTCTTTATTATTTTACTCTAACTAGATGCTGAATCATCAGGCGAACACATCTATGGTGTGTCTTTATCTTGCTAATTACTGCAAATGTAAGCATGCACACATTTTTTTCTTACTAACAATCATGCGTGGAGGGACATTGGAGGATCTGGTTCCATGCCAACTCGGAATGAAACCAACTCAGAACCATCTCAGATAAGTCATTTAGAGTGATAAAAAAATAATTTTAAATTAGCCGATAACCCTAACCTAACTTAACCTATTTAACCAATTTTTTATTTATATTTTTTTATCACTCTAAATGACTTATCTGAGATGGTTCTGAGTTGGTTTCATTCCGAGTTGGCCGGTCACCGGAGGATCTAGATTAGTTTTAAAAATAAATGTATTAATATATATGTAATAAATGTATATTGTTACAACATTTTTCAAATTGGCGGTTAATTTTAAAATGGTTCACGCGGGCCACTCATAATTCGTTCACGGGCCACAATGTGGCTGGGGTTGGGCAGTAATGGGCAGTAATGGGCAGCCTTGGTCTAGAACATTGTGGACATTATGGATATATATAAAGTAGGAGTATATAAAGCAGGATCCGTCATGACGTTTACGTCAAAGGAATGTAAAAACTGTGGATAGCACTTCTCTTATAGGTATTTCAATATCTTTGGTTCAATCTCGTATCAACTTCCCGAGCGAAGCCGGGTACCCCAGTTAATGTGAAATAAAACGTAATCTCTGACTTACGCGGTGGCCATTTAGTCGACATAGGTAGGTACCTACCTAATCGAGTTAGAAAAAACTTTCATTATAAATGTAAATTATCATAATTAATAAATAATGATAATTTTATTTCTACTTAACGTGACCAAAAAGGATGTGGCTCCAAACCAAACTGGCACAGATAACATTGCAAACCGCACAGATAAAAACAATTTATAAAAATGTACCCAGTCTCAGCAAAAAATATAAGTAATTTGGCGAAATCCGTTACTTTGTTTGAATTTATTGTATTTACAAGGTCACGGTTTGCAGAATTTGGCGGGATGTTGATTAAAAGGCGGGAAATCAAAGCGTACACAAGATGGCGGCGTTTTAGTAGTGTGAATCAGAGGATTACGAGGAAATTAAGGGTCACACAAGATTTAAAAAAAAACAAATAACTTCGCTAAACACATTGTTTTCAATAATATTTTAATAATGACAGCATTGAAAAGATTCAACATAAGTTCCTGAGGATTACAAACTATAAATTGCACATTCCTTTACAAAATATTGATTATAATTACCTACTGGATAAAATGTCCCTATTAAAACTTTTAGAAAAAAAAATTAACACAGATTTAATATTATTACATAAAATACTGCATTACAAAATTGACTGTCAATCAACATCCACATTCCCAAAAGATCTTGCCGACATTTACTACCCTTTTACTACCAGGACACTCTCTTACCAAAATCACCCGATTCCGAGACTTCACAATCTCGGAAATAAATATTCTGATCTAGGAGATATATTTCACCTCCAATTCTTTTATAAATCTAGACACAAATAGTCGTGGATAATTTCTGCAATTTTTGTTTATTTTGAATATCTTTTTATGTGTGACTTCTTTTCATTTTTACCAATGTATTTTATTTTGTGTTATATACTATTGTTGCTACATTTTTTCATTTTATTATTTTTATTGTTTTAGTTTTCAAGTATTTAAAAGTACTATGATACTTAACTTATAAACAATTAATGTTAAAGCCCATTAGGGACTGTAATAAATAAATAAATAAATATGTAATTAAATGAAGACATTATGAGCGAAACTCAATCGAAAATCTGGAAACAGAAAAATCAGAAAAAGATATTGGCACCTCTGGGACTCGAACCCAGGACCTCCCTACTTTCCGGGTTGGGCGCTCTTATCCACTGAGCTAAGGTGTCGATATCTAATTCGGTCACTTTAACAGTACCATACTTCGACTAAGAACCACCCATATTATCTTCATTTTTCTTAACGCATATTTATCTATATCTTAACGTATGGTACAGTTAAAAGTGACCGAATTAGATATCGACACCTTAGCTCAGTGGATAAGAGCGCCCAACCCGGAAAGTAGGGAGGTCCTGGGTTCGAGTCCCAGAGGTGCCAATATCTTTTTCTGATTTTTCTGTTTCCAGATTTTCGATTGAGTTTCGCTCATAATGTCTTCATTTAATTAAATATTACAGTTTGAGGTTTTACTCATAAAGTTAAAATAATAAATAATAAATAAATATGTCGTTATTCCAGGATTCCACAGTTTCGCGGGTGAAAACAAAGGTTCTTTATCTTTTGAAAAAGAACATTGATTTTTTTTACTCACCACAGCAATAAAGTTTTTTTTTTCAGAAACTAAAACATATGCTTTGTAATACGACTCCATATGCTGAAGTTGAAGTCGATTTAGATTTTTTTTACATTAACTCTACACATAGGAGGCCCTGAGGGAAATAATTTCCCTCAGGGCATATGTCATCTTTGAAGATGCTGTGTGGAGGGTGTGTTTGAGGAGAGGAAGGACTGAACATGGGTCTTGAAGAGATCCATGTTGTAGGAGGAAGGAAACACAGAGGCCGGCAAATTATTCCACAGCCGAGCTATTGAACTCAAGAACGAGTCGTAGAAACGACCCGTTCTCATGCGACTAATGTCAACCGTGCACAAATGTTGGGCGCGTGTTTGGCGTGTTTCCCGACTATGCACCGGTGCCGAAGGGATCAATGACGCTAGTTCCTCGAAGCATCTTCCATTGAAATACCGGTAGAACAAGGACAGCATTCCCACCTGATGCCTGTGCTCTAAAGATTGCAATCCGTTGCAAGGTGGGAGAATCTATCAAACGGACCGCCCGTTTCTGCACAGAGACGAGGCTATTTTTCAAGTATTTTGGAGCTTCAGACCAGAGGTGGCTGCCAAATTCAACCGTGGGGCGCACTTGCGATTTGTACAGGGTTAGCAGTTGTGTACTATTAAAGTATCTGCGAGATAACACATATTTTATATTTCAATATCTTCGGGTCCCACCCAGGCGTCGCGTGTTCGATTCCTCGGCTGACCAAGTCCCCAATCACGATACAAGCAACATTTTCCACTTACTGTGATGGTAGTAGGAAATTTTCAAATACTGTCAGGTTATTCGTAACCGGGAATGTTTCTCATTATTTTTAAGAAAAAAATACCATATTAAAATAATTGTTTTTTGCGTACTTTTAACCAAGTTTACAAAACCAATTTTAAAACAATGGATTATTCAACTCTCGAGCAAAATTCCTATAAAATGATTCGTAGAAAATATAAATCTATAAACATCTTCTTGGTCTAAAATTATGGCCCGTTAAGTACCGGTGTTTGGCAATGCATCGATACAAACATACTCTTAAATTCAAGTGATTAATTCCATAGAAAATCAAGATTTATTTGTGGGCGTGGATCTGTGGGTCAAAGACACGACTTGTTGGGAAAAAACGGACACTATATATGTATACTTGTAAAGAATATATACCTCCCAATTCGCCCAATAATTGACTTGAAGAAACTTACGTAATACTAGTTATAAAGATAAATCTTAAGAGGAATATAAACGCTAGAAATATTTCGATTCTCATACCTACAAAATTTTAAATCGAGCGTCTTATTTGCACGAGGCGAGTAAGCATAATTTTATAAGAATGAAAAAAGTTAGAACATACAAAACCTCAAAAATAGTCTTAGCCATAAAGGGGTATTTTTTTTAAATTGTTTCTTACATTACTTCACAGTTAAATCATTAAAAAACATTTGTTTTAGTGGTTTACGCTTATATTTTTTGTTATGTAAATAATAGATTTATTGTAATTCCAACACATGGAAAATCTAGTAAAAGCTTCAATTTATCCGTAGCATATTTTTTGATGGTCATAATGTAAACCGATTCGTCGTAAAGATTAATCTAAATAGGATTTCACGTAAAGCTTCATCTTAAGAGGAAAGCCGGTCGCCGAGAAATTTTAACAATAGGTATTTTACCAAACTCTTGCTGTCACTGTCGTCTTTAATCCCCCAAATACTGAGCGAAAGTGATAGTTGTTTCTCAGGCTGATATAAAAAAATATATACTTATATAAAAATCAGAATATGTTTGTATATGAAAAATTGAATATGTTTGTGGGATATCTATGCGTTGCTAAACCATTCATCCGATTGCGATGAAACTTTGAGGATTTAATGTTCACATACCCGCGATGGTTTCTATGTACAACAGTGAGCTCTGGTGTAATGAAATTATGCGTTGCTAACCATTCATCCGATTGCAAAACTTTGAAACTTTGGGGATTTGATGTGACCATGCCGCAGAGAGGGAAGGCAGGAGTGGGAGAGTAACGAGGAAGGTGGAAGGGTTGAAAAGGGAGGAGGAAGGCGGTGAAGCTGGAAGGGGAACGTGGGAAAGAAAGGGGACGCAGGAGGGGAACGGGGACGCATGGACATGCAGGGAGAAACAATTTATTTCTTTGAATATGGCATTGCAACGCATGCCGGGTACTAGCTAGTATAAAATAAAAGAAATAACACTTCCGTGAGGTGAAAAGCCAATTAAAAGATAATAATTTTTATTTTATCAAAATTTAATAGCGTTTAATTGGGGTTAAAATCTGCCAGTCAAGATTACAACTCAATTATTAAATAATGTGGTTTCTAACGGTAGATAACATTTTTTTACCGCCGAGTACTGCGAATTCGGGTCTAATTTATAGCTGTACAGATGAGGAAAACCCAGAAACAAAAAATGGGGGGGTAATTCTGCGCTTGGCTTTACTATCTGATACATCAGAATACCGATGAATGATAATGGGTGACTTGTTCTTGTAGGCGCAATTGTAACACGCTGCAATATGAGTGCCTACCAATTAAAACCTAAGTTTGTACTATTCAAAAAATATATATTACATTAGCTCCACATCCTTCCTGAGAAAAAAATCCCTCACGGCCTGTCTCACCTTTGGGGATGCTGTGTTAAAATAAATTGGTAATTACTTTATAAAATATACTAGCTTATCCCCGCGGCTTCGCTCGCATGGTATTACAGGAAATTACTGTAGCGCTTGCACTTATGAATTATCCCCCCTCCCCCCACCCCCACCCCCTCCCGCATTCCATACATTCATTCCCTTACATTCAGTTTTCAAACATCTCGCCTGCCACCTAAACTTCATAATGCCATTATAGCCCAAAGAAAAAAAGAATTATTCAATTTTGTTCATTCGTTCGGAATTTATGCGCTTACAAACATTTCGGATGTTTATCTTATTTAAATATTTGGAAGTTTGTAAATACAATAAAAAAATTACACTATTTATTATTCAGTTTTCATAATCGTTACGAATTATATTTTTAATGTAGGAACTCTCATCTGACATTTATTCCAAAACATAAGCTTATCCAAAAAAAACAAAACATATTCAAATATTTGAATTTTCTGGAGCAGTGGCCGATCAGTAGGTAGGGTGCTGAGTACCTACCAGCATAGAGCCTACAAATATATCAACATCGTTTCCATGGAAACGATTTTTTTTCTGACGTTAGCAAAAACTCGCTTTTGTTAGCGACAGAAAACGTTTAACAAATATAATATATCAATATTTATAGTTTCATAATGCCAGAGCTTACCATCACATACAGCCTATAGTCTTCGCATATAATTTAGCTTTCTATTGGTGAAAGAATTTTTAAAGTCTTTTTATTGGTTAATGCGTGAAAGCGTAGCAAACAAACTCGAGCAGTTTCGCAATTATAATATTAGTATGGATTTAGATTCTACGTATAGATGTTAAACCAGCTAATGCTCGCCGTTGTTTCAAATATACACTGAAAGTTATTGTTGAATTTGAAGAGATTTTATAGATTTGTTTTGAATAATATGATATATCCTCTTGAAGAATTCCCCCTGAGGTGAACTCAAGAAAAATACACCTACACATGAACACATACTAGAGCGATTACATTTTTTACAAACCTAAGTGTTTTAGATGATTGATTATTCTAGCGATTTTTTATCATGTGGCCGAATAAAGCTATGCAGACGTTCGGACGCTCCAAAACTGGTTTGGGTTTTTAATGATCTTATACCCATACTACGATGTATGTATAAACATAAAGCAGGGTATCCTCCGACCTAAAACTTGAACATTTGCTTACACGTTACTATAAACATTGGCAATGGGGGCTTGATCTTACTGCAGACGCATACAAAAATGTGCAAGGCAACGCCCCCATTGGCAACGTTCACAGTAATGTTAATGAGTATGCAAATGTTTATGTCGGAGGTCGCAGGAGACTGGACTTACTATGACTGGACGTCGAAGCAATTAATATTTCGGATTTGGGTAAGTTTTTTTTAAAATCCGTTCTGCGTTTGGCCCTCTGTCAGACCGAAATTTCCGAAAGCATATATTTTTTGTGTTTTTTTTTACATTAGCTCTACACAGGAGACCCCGAGGAAAATAATTCCATCAAGGCCTATGTCATCTTTTGAGATAGTGTGTGGAGGGTCTATTTAGGGATAGGAAGGAGAGGAAATTATGAGAAGGAAAAAGGTATGAGGGGTGGGTAGTTATCTGGAGTGACGGACATATGAATCCATCCTTCCTACTGCGGTGCAGAGCGATAGGTCGAGAGTACTGCTGGAGATGTCAAGCTTAGATCTCCTGCAACCAGTTTCTCCCAATCCAGCCCGCCACGCACTAGACGAGCAAATGCATTCGCAGCCAATACTTAGCTAAACCTCACCCATGGGCAACCCTGCTAAATAACCAATCGTAACAAACCACTTGAGATGATAGCAGAGGTGTTGGTTATCCAACAAATGGTTCCCGGAGCGGCGGTACCCATGCCCGCCTACCAAATTTTCAGTGTTTGTACGGCTCACCCTTTTATCCACACCTTCCTTAAGATATCTTAAAATATCTTATCAGTTTTTTTTCTTGGAATATTTTTATATTTTTTCATACTTTCTTTATCGATTATAATCAGATTATCGGACTAGCGATATCTATAAAAAAAACTAATCGTTTACATGAAAAGCGTACCGTTCAAAAATGTACTACGTGTATTTTTCTAAAATGATCCAAGTTCATTTTATTCAAGCAAATTTATTTATTAAAAGAAGTTTATACAATGAACAAAAAAATTGTCTTAATTCATCCGCCATGCTAGAGATGTCCCTGTGTTATGGCGGATGAAGTTTACAGATTGGGTAGGTACAGTGTACAGTTATTAACTTATGCAATTCATTTAAGTAGTTTAAGTAACAAATTAAGTTAGTAATTTAAGTAACACATTCAATTAATTTAAGTAAATATTACAATTCAATTAAAATAGCAAGTTTTACACATCATCGTTACTGAATGTAAGGATCCATTTTGATAAAAAAAATTTTAAAGATATGGGGTTGGGTTTCGGATTTTAGGTTCTCGGGGAGAAGGTTAAACATTTTAGGAGCTAGGTACATGAAATGTCTTTGAGCTGATGTGGTGCGTAGTGTAGGAACATTGTAGTGTCGTTTGGTTATTGTTCTGGTGGTGTAACTGTGATGTAAGAGAGTTTTTTTCTTGTATTTGAACATGAAATGTGTTAGTGTAAATTTTAGATGAAGTTGCCGTATGTTTAAGATTGAATTGAATCTAATTGAAGACTGGAATTGAATCTAACTAACATCACGTTGTTTCTCTGCAGGGGTAGACAGAGAGGAAGAACAGCCAACAACTCGGTCTTTGCACACAAAACTTGCCTCATTCACATTCATACATATACTACGATCTCATACATACTTCTCTTCTGTAACTGCTAATAATAATTTGAATCAAAAATACTAATTTAGTTCGTGTTTGGTGTAACCCTGATTGATTGGAACGCGGGTTTGCTTTGAATTTAAGTGTCATCTTCAAAATTGGAACTGATTGTATAAATAATTGAGAATTCTCGAAGACGGCCCCCGAATGATCTTATGTTTTTTCACCATGTATTGATTAAAAATAAAACGTAGTGTATTTACGGCACGTTCCAGTGAAAGATACTCTCAGTATCACCCTGGTAAGACCACCGTTCAGAATTGAAACGTTGCTTTAAATGACTTTAGGCGTGTTTGGTGATCAGATCTGAATAGCCAGATACTTTCCACCTTCCTCTCCACATCTTCTCCCCCTTCCCACTATCATCATTCTCACTACATACTCCAATTGGGGATGCCATAATCTCATTGGCTCCAAACGGGAGCAGTTGGGACTCTTGTATTGGATTGTTCATTTATGTAATTTTTACCTTCTTATATTTCAATGTTCATATCATATTGTAACGGGAAGAACATCGCGAACCAACGAGTACATACCAGAATTCACCAGAATCTAGCGTAATATTCTAGAACACACGACCTTGTAAAAATATACAGGATGAAATCATCGAGATGCGTCGATGTTCTTTTGGAAAGTACTGGAATGTTTTTGACACTTCGATCCACAGACAATTTCGTTGAACCATAGAAGGAACCACAAGGATATAAAAGCGGCGACGTTCCAACGGATCGTGTTCAGTTACAACGAAGCTATCGAAACATTGCGGTGCCTACCGAGTGTAGTAAAAAAATAGCCTATATAAATACATCAGTGTTAATAAATAAAACCTGCACAAATAAATCTGTGTAAATAAAATCAGGGTTTGTGAACCCTGTACGTCATCAAAAAACGTAACAATATTAAACTATTTTTTAAATTATATTGTATAATCTTGGAACTAAAAATGAATATCATCAGGTATGAACCGAAAATAAAATCTATTCACATTTTTGGTTTTATATTAGTTTTTCCGTCGCTGGGTTAAGAATTTGGTTATTTAATGTCATCAATCATTAATAAAATAATAATTTAAACAAAGCATGTGAGTCTTGTATCATTATTGGAAAAAATCGCTTTTTAATTAACAAATCAAATCGGAGAGGTCCCAATATATCATCGGACATATTGCTTGGACAAAAAGCACACATTTCTAGTACAGAGACCCAATCCAAAAATAGGAGGTAAAAAAGTTATCCCATATTTTATTATAATAGACCGAATCAGTTATTTTCCTACAAACTAAGGTGGAATGTTTGCGCGGCCCATTTCGGTCCGTTTCATACAAATCTTAAATTTGGATTTGACATCTAAATACCCAACTAAACTGAAAAAATTTTTTTTAATCGAAAGGTATATTAAATATCTAGTACGGATGTGAGCTACTTTATTTATGTTTGCTTTAAATTATAAGATATAGGCCATTAAAATTTTTAGTGTTTCATGATTTTAGAGGCAACTCGGGCAATTATTTGTCAGTAAATGAAAAACAATAAAAAATAATTCAACTATATTTATCATAAAAATATAATGAAACATAAAATAAAAAATAAAAATCGCTTTGATAGGTGTAAATTTAAAATACAAATTACCTACTAATGGCAGAACAAAAATTTGTCGTTTATACTTTTAAATTACTACCCAAAAAATGCATTTTTAACAATGTTAAATTTTTTATTTTATTTTTCATTGTATTTGTAAAATAAACATATTAAAATTTTTTTTTAACGTTTTTCATTTACTCACAAATAATTGCCCAAGTTGCCTCTAAAATCATGAAACACTAAATTTTTTAATGACCTATAACTTATAATTTAAAACTAAAATAAATAAAGTAGCTCACATCCGTACTAAATATTTGATATACCTTTTGATAACAAAAATAATTTTTCAGTTTGGTTAACCTATATGCAATTTTAATTTTGAGATAAGTTTTACATTTACACTATGTTTTATATTTTTATTATTACCATTTGGACAACAGTGGCGCACTCCTATGATTTCTACTCTTTTTTGAAAAATTGTATTAATAATTGATGTTTGCAGTAGATATAAAAATTGTTTTAAAAAACTCACCATTATGGATAATCCGAAAAAACAGGTCACAAAAATAAAATTAAAAAATTGTTATAAAAAACCACAACTTTGAAAACAAATCAGTCACTAATTTATAAATTCTAATAAAACGATAATTTGATTAAAATCGTTTTGTTTTATCAATTCATTAGTTAGACAGTGGGAATGTTAGGAATCAACGTCTGAAAACACAATAAGTCACTTTTCAAGATTTCCATTTATATAGCGCTGATTAGATAATGAAAATCAGAAAAATACGCAATCTCTTATCAGATTTTAGCTTCGGCAAGGCACAGTGGAAAGTCAACATTCACGTCGTTAAAAATTACTGATTATGATATTAACTTACTTGCTCTTGTAAAGCTAACCCGAAAATACGAAACCAAAAGTCAGTATTTGATTAACAGAAAAATATGCGAGAGCAAAAATACGAGAACCTACCTAATTCATAGCCAAGTGCAAGAAGGAGACTTTTTTGTATTTCTTTGGCATCAAGGCCCGGTAGTACCTACCTACTCAAAAAAATAAAGAGAGATGTGTAAATACAAGTGAAATTAGAGGGAGCGCGATAATCTTAATATGTATATTTCTTCTATCCGTGTGTATGTCACTGAACTCCTCCTAAACGGCTGGACCGATTTTGATGAAATTTTTTTTGTGGGTTCAAGGGGATTCGAGAATGGTTTAGATTCACAATTTGGTCCACTGGAAAATGTTCTTTAAATTATTTTTTTTATTTCTAAGGAGTTGTTGATTTCGGAATGTTTTACATTGGATCCGGCAGACTGAGCTGCCATCGCAGTATCGAATATTCAATATTATTCTATTTTAATTTTAGTTTGTCCCGACAGTTGTGTACATTGGAGGTTATCCACCACATACCCGCCCTGGTATAAGTAACATATGGTTACTCCTTCAAGGCTCTCGCAAGATACTAATTTTTTTTTGTTAAACGAAGCTACATTTATTTATTTTTGAACGAATCTAGACCTCCAGTGTCCCTGCATACGTTGTTAGTAAGCAGTATGCAAGTGCTTAACAGGAAACAAAATGCAAAAATATGTTAGTAAAGCAAATATGAATTAAACAGGGCAAAATGAGAAAAAAAAAATAAACTCATTCATGAGACTCCGTGAGGCGGCATTGCATCGTGTAAAAAAAAACCTGCAAGCACCTGTATAAAATGGAGAACATAAAAAATACAATAATTCTCAAATCATTAGGCAAGAACCAACAAAAAATGTGAATGGCATTCGGTCTGACCATAAACCACACTTAGCTTCCGTGTCCCTTAGCCAACCACTCAGTGAAGCCTCAAAGAATGTTAACTGAATATTTGGGGTAAAATACCCGAAGACTAAAAGAAAATTCAGCATTGAGTAGTCGGAGGCAGGACAAAGGACAGTCAAGGTCGCCTGATCAAGCCTCAAGCCTACACATGTCATTGGGGGAGGCGCAAAGATTTGAGAGGGACCTGCAAAACAGATAATGTAAGTAAATATGAAGCAGGAACGAGGTCCATCACACCCCCATACGGGGATAGGGAAATAAAATAATAAAAAATAAAAGTTGGAGTTCAGTTCATCCAGTAAAACAATGAAAAAGTTAAAGACAAATATAACAAAACAAGGAACATGACCTAAGTAACAGGTATTAAAGTAATTATTAATAGAACAAATCGCAAGACAACTATATAATTTTTTTGAAAATATAGTGAACAAAATAGATAAATAAAATATTGCAAAAGAATTAACTATTGTATACAATTAACTATTATATATTTATATATAAATAAAGAATAAACATAACGCAAATATGTAAAATACAATTGAAAAATATAACAAATAACTAATAATAAAATAACAAATAACAGAAACACAAAATACATATTACATAACAAATAAATCCAAGCAGTAAAGGAATCATAAAGAGTGTCCGTGGATTCAAAAGCAAAATACACCTGGTACCTAAGTAATTTTACAGCTAGTCAGCGACTCTAAGAACAGGCCATCTCTCAACCCAGACTTTCGTGAATTTCCTCAGGCACTCAAAGTTTACCTTATTCGAAACGAGATCTGTATTCCAAACAGGTCTCGTAATAACCTGCAAACCATCAATCATTTCATCTCGAGCATCCGTCAAAATCTCACAGTGCCACAAAATGTGCTCGGCTGTTTGGTCAGTATCACCACAAGCGCAATTGGGATGGGATGATAGAGTCAGTCTGTGAAGTCTACCTCTAAACTCTCCATGCCCAGAAAGCAATTGGGTGATGTGGTGGTCCATTAAAAGATATGCCCCTTCCATTCTGATTTTAACTGATGGAAAGAAGGAGAAGGTCCATCTTCCCATATTCGATCTATCCCATCTCATCTGCCATTCACTCAGCGTTCTTTTTCTCATCATCTTTAGAAGTTCAGGGAGAGGCACTGCTCCACCAGGTATTAATTCAATACCAAGGTGGTTTACAGGTCTTCCTCTTTTCAGACACTTCTTTGTCAAAACTTCCCTAATTTCTAAATCTATTGGCAAAATGCCGGCCAAAATCGGCAAAGCATCCGATGATACTGTTCTGTAGGCTCCTGAAAGCGCCAGTAAAGGGATTCGCTGGCTCCTCTTAAGCGCTGAATGAATGAGTGAATTACCCAGTCGATGTTCCCATACACAGGCACCATATGAAACTTGTGCCACATATATGCATGTGTATAATAGACGGAGCGCAGGGAAACGTAAACCCCATTCAGCAGTTGAGACTCTTCTCAGTTTTAAGAAGAGAGCCTGGGCCTTACTAGAAACGCTTTTAACGTGAGTCAAGAACGAGGACGATCTGTCTAATGTAACGCCTAGATATTTAGTACTCTCAACGAAACGAAACAGTTGTGTACAGGACAACGTCTGTCGGGTCCGCTATAAATAAATAAAATAAATTGTGGAACATTCCAGAACACTCTCGAATGTTGTCCTGAGCGAAGCCGGGTAACCCAGCTAGTATTAACATAATATTTAAGCGAAAATTGTGAAAATATTTAGTTAAGCACGACTACTTTAAAATAGAGCAAAAATCTCTCGACAAATGGTAATGTTCCATTTAAAGAAACACTGTGAATTTCTTTCATTCCAATAACATGTTAAATAACAGAACAAAATGTGTTTTCAATAATTTTCACAGCATACTTGCAATTTTTATCTATCGTGGGAATTTCATATAATTACCGTTTCGGCTCAGCAAATAAACAGATATTGTCTTAAAAAATATCTTAATATTTGCTTGCTTGCATGTATGTATTCGTGTATGTTTGTTCCTTATGCGTTGCTAAACCATTCATCATACAATAGTGAGCTCTGGCGTCATGAAATAATGCATTGCACATTTCCACGCAGGGAGAAACAATTTCTTTATTGTGGCATTGCGACGCATGCCGGGAACTCGCTAGGAGGATATAAATCATTGAAAATTCGGAATGCGGGGGCTTAAATCGACCATTTTCTAGACTCCTTTTACCAAGCGATTTTTGTACATATTACCTATTTTCGTGGTAATACAAGGCGCATTTGAATATACACATTTTTGGTCTGTGAATTCCTTGAGATATTTATAATAGGTTATTTATATTATAGCCATATTTTTAATAGGTTATTTGTCCAACATTCACTGCGAAAATTCCAGACGCCATATTTTTAATAGGTTATTTGTCCAACATTCACTGCAAAAATTCCAGACGCGCCATATTTTTAATAGGTTATTTGTTCAACATTCATTCAACAAAAATTCATTGCAAAAATCCCAGACGCCATATTTTTAATAGGTTATTTGTCCAATATTCACTGCAAAAATTCCAGACGCCATATTTTCAATAGTTTATTTGTGCAACATTCACTACAAAAATTCCAGACGCCATATTTTCAATAATTTATTTGTGCAACATTCACTACAAAAATTCCAGACGCCATATTTTTAATAGGTTATTTGTCCAACATTCACTGCAAAAATTCCTGACGCCATATTGTAAATAGGTTATTTGTCCAACATTCACTGCAAAAATTCCAAATTTTTAATAGGTTGTTTGTCCAACATTCACTGCAAAAATTCCAAACGCCATTTGTTCAATAGGTCATTTGTCCAACATTCACTGCAAAAATTCCAAAATATTTGCAATAAATGTAGAAGAAGAATGTGTTTAGAATATAAATCACGATATCTGTTTAACATTACTTTTGCCCATCTTTAAGTTCAGATAAATATGGCGAGACCAATAATTGTAAAAATTATCACTTTTCTTATATTTTCAAATCACCGCTACATCTAGCTGCGATAGCGACCTTATCTTTTAATAGCGCACATTCCCGAAGTAGTCAGATGTTATTTAAACACTTGAAGTTCTTGGGTAAATAACTTATTAAAAATTACATGTTCCAGTCCATTTTCAAGTCCGTAATGAAGTGTTGGTACCAATTGTGCGAATTGTTGCGAATCAATTGGACTGCAATCAATAATTTAGAATTCAATCAAAAAAAATATGGCATTTCGGTATGACACAGGATCGTCTTAAACCACAGTGAATTAACTCACTCTGCAATTTTTGAGTTAGAGCTTGAATTGAGGGCTCCAAATCATTATCTAGCTCTGCCAGAAAAAAGAACCAACCAGAGAAAAACTATCTACGATTGGTCAAGAGAGTATTTCTCTAATTGGTTCTCTCTGGCAGAGCTAGATTATGATTTAGAGTCCTCATTTCAAACTCCAACTCAGAAACTGCAAAAAGTGAGTTAGTTCACTATGGTTTAAGATGATCCAACTATGGAGATGTGAACAGTGGACACTGGAAGGTAATCTGACTCAACTGGATTACCGACAGTATTTTCTTGTTATGTTATTATCGGCACCGATAAATCATTTGGCTGAGCACATGCACAAGTCTCCTTTTGGATAGATATCAAAGAACCGAGGTATCACGGAGGTGATGTTCAGATGGTTTGGGCATTTAGAGCGAATGAAAGGGGTGTAAGGAGAACCTATGACGCAAATGCGAATGATAAAAGAAGACGGGGACGCCCGAGGAAGACATGACAACATCAAGAGAATCAGATACTTGAGTCGGGCCATGCCAAGAGTCAGAATAATAAAAAAGACACTGAATCAATGTGTCCGACAGAAGATTGGTATCGGTGAATAATAATGCCACGCGGCTATATATTACATATGACGTCATTGCCTGTCGCGGTTACTTTGTACTGGTGACTAGCTATCACTGGATCACAGTGAATCTGAGGGTATTTTTTTAACCAGTTCCTATAGGATTTACAAAATAGTCGCCAACTCTCAAACTGGGCGAAGCCGAACCAAAAACCGAACGCAGGGCCTAACAGCAAAACCTGCGGAGCGGGTTTTTAACGGCTAGTTTATCTATTGTTATTGCCTGTAATTCACGTGGTTTGTGAATCAAATATAGAATTATTACCATAGATTAACAACAATCAATACCTAGAAATAATCCTCCAATCCAACTAATATCTAAATCCCGTCTTGTCATAGTTGTGTTGTAAATGTCAAGTGCCTGAAAATCCACCACTATAAAACTATACAAGTACCTACCTACATCATGAAAAAATGAGCATAATCGACAGTAAAATCGGATTTATCGATTATTTTAATCACTAATAAATTAGTTTGTAATCTTACGTATAAAACTCATTTGAATTTCCAACTTTCGCACTTGACTTTTAGCATGAAAGTAGATAGCGCTCCGTGACCTCTGACGTCCTGACGGAATATAAATATAAGAAGGCTATAATAACATACTTCAAAATTAATAATCAATGTTAGCATAAATACTATTATTTTGTATGGTTTCTATATAATTTTGACTATTCAATAAATGAAATACATTTAGAAAGAGTATCCGAAATGCGAGATCTTGGCATAATAATAATGGATGAAAAACTAGACTTCACGGTCCACATTCAACAAACTGTAAATAAGGGTATGAATACATTAGGTTTTGTTTTAAGAACAATTAAAAACTGAATCGTTACAAATCATTAAACTGTTATACATATCCCTTGTTAGAAGCCTAATGGAACATAAATCCATAGTCTGGTCGCCCTTCTACAAAATTCATATTCATAATGTTGAAAGAATTCAAAGAAAATTTCTACGTTACGTAAATTTTAAACTTAACATCCCTTTAGAGAACATTAATTACCCGTCTTTAATGAATATGTTAAATATTCCAACTTTAGAAAACAGACGAAAAATTAACGACCTAACCTTTTTATTAAAATTATTAAATTCTAAATTCAACTGTTGTGAACTCCTGCAATTGATAAATCTACACGTACCTACACGATCGACTAGACAAATATTAACATTTCATATACACACATCTCATTCCAACTATAGTTTGCATTCTCCAATACAGCGTTTACATAGCCTTGGTAACCAATATTTAAACAATATGGATGTGTTTGATAATAAATTAAATTTATCAAACTTTAAACGACGTATGTGCCAACTATTTATTCCTACTTCTTAAACCATATTTATCTCTATTTTTACTTACCATATATTCTATGTTACCTGCTTTGTGTCAACTCTTATATTTGGTGTTATCTATATTTTCTTTCTTATATTTTATGTTATCTTTAGTTTGTTTCTTATATTTTATGTTATTTCCTATATTTTATCAAAAACATGTACTGAATGATCTATATGTAAAAGCCCTATGGGCGTTTAAATAAATAAATAAATAAATAATTTAAACGGTGACCGGAAAACTCGGTAAAAATAAATAAAATACCGAGAGTCCGATTTTAAATTTGTTCCCTTTCTCCCTCTGTAATCCCACACATCCTTTTCCCCCTGCCTCTATTCCTCCACCAACCAGTCTCTCCTGTTATCTCCCTCCCTCTTTCTATTATGTTTACCTCTTAATCTTCCTCTGTACTACAATTTAGTTTATATGTTTATTGTCCTGAAGAAGGTTGAGTACAACCGAAACCGGGCGACGAATACAAATGAAAATAAAATGGTTTTAAACAAAAAAACTTGTTTCATTTTCGTTATTTGTTTTTGGGGTGTTATGCCGTGTTGCGCTACCTCCTTCTTTAGCCAACGTTTCGGACAGCGTTACAGTGTCCATCATCAGGGCAGATGTGTAACTGTGTACTTGTTAGTTTGTTTCATTTTGTAAATAGATTGAATAATAATATTTCGATCACCAACGTATTCGTGTGTTTCGATTGTGAAAATCATTAATCACTATGTTGAATCATTTGTTTACTAGATAGAACCGTATCGAGGTGATTTCACCGTGGCAATAAGGATGACAAATTATTTATGCATTCATGTTACTGAATACATATATATATGTATATCAAAAAGTAGAAAAAATTCGTAGAAATTCGTAACAACAACACGCTAGTTGTCGATTACTCATCGAGGAATTCGCAAATTGTTTATAAAACATTCATAAACTTAGAAAATATCGATTACGTTTTTTATAGGTATAAGGAAACATCTAGAATAGCCTCCTTTTACACGGCTTCTGCAGATGGCGCGTCGTGCACATAAAACAATTAGCAACTTCAATTAAAAGAAAACCCGATCGCCGAGAAATTTTAACAATAGCTATTTTACCAAACTATTACTCTCACTTTTGCTTTTCAATTTTATGAGAAATTTATAAGAGTATTTCTTGAAAGTGATGTTTGTTTATAACATAAATGGCTAATGCATATGTTGGTAAACGTATCAAAGAGATGAACGTCTTTAGAGATGCAAGCAATCCGTTTGAAATGTCAGTTTATTTTTAGAGGAATTAAAAGCAAACTTCAAAAGTTTTTTTTTTGTACGAACGAGAAAAAAGTGTGGTGACAATTTCCTTCCAAATTCATTAAATAAAATTAATCTTTTTATTTGATTTTATGTTTAATTTCTCTACATTTTGATTAAAAAAATTGTTAAAGCTTTTTAAAAATATTTTTTCGTATTTAAAGCTTAAAATATAGCAATTTTTCAATGCTTAAGTCTATTTCAAATGCAAAAATCTAAAAGATAATTTTATCTAGTTTCTATAAAGGTTTGTTTTCACGACGTATTCAAGAATAAGAAATACGAATATACAAGACCTTTAAAATACGTTGGAAAAATTCCAAAATTCGTTCAGATATCATTAATAAAACAAGCGTATACAATAGATAAACAACCCTCTCTGGCTACGTAAAAATATTTTTCCATGAACAATTTTTGTCAAATTTTTATTAGTAATGTTTTCATATCCACGGTATTTTAACAGTTGAATAAAATTTTTCACATCGTTTTTTAGAAAGGCTGATTATCTTTAAAAACAACACATTTTTTTTAGAAACCTAAAAACTTAAAGTATTCCAGAAAAATATGTTATAAAGCATTATTAAAATATGTTATTAAGCAGATTTCTTGCATATCTCCCTTGGACATTTGAAGTTTTTAAGCTCTTAAAAAATATATGTTATTTTTGAAGAAACCCCCACGCCGAAAAGTAAATTATATGAAATTCCCTCGATAGAAAAAAATCGCAAAGTATGCTCCGAGAATTTTTATTTTCAAGCCTATTATTTAACAAGTTATATTATGTAAGGAAAAAATCACATTGTTTCTTTAAAAGTTGTTTTACACAACCGCAACGAGATTTTTGCTCTATTCTAAACGAGTCTTGTTTTATTAAACATTTTCACAATTTTCGCTTCACTTTTATCGTTTGAAGTATTTGCGCGCTCTGTCCAACATTCGTAATTACATATATCTCCATCTTCTTCTTTTCGTGCTCGTACCCGAGCAATACTTCGGACGATAAAATTGAAGCGAAAATTGAGAAAATGCTTAATAAAACATGACTCGTTTAAAATAGAGCAAAAATCTCGTGGAACGTATCTTAAGTATCATTTAAAGAAACAATGTGAATTTTTTCACAAATATAACTTGTAATATAATAGAAATAGACTTGTTTTTAATAATTTTCGGAGCATACTTTGCGATTTTTTTCTATCGAGGGAATTTCATATAATTTGCGTTTTGGCATGGAACGTGTCTAGATATTATCTTCAAAAATAACATATATTTTTTTAAGAGCTTAAAAACTTCAAATGTCTAAGTGAGATATGTAAGAAATTGGTCGAATTCGGATAGCGGCGGTTTAAGTAAAAAAAATGGCCCTCCTAATTTTTTGTTACTTCAGTAGGTACGTAATCTAAAATATATTATATTTGATAAGAATGAAACCTACCTAACAAAAAATGTTATCATGTTGACAAACTTATCTTTTGACACTTATTAGAAATGCACATGTTTTCACATGGAATTAAATATATGTACGTCCTAACATATCCCGGTAGGTACCATCTACCTATGTAGTTGAACTTTTGGCTACCGGCACACATAACTTTGTAGAGCTGAAATAGGTAGGCATTAACAATAATTTTCGGAGCATACTTGCATTTTTTTCTTTGGAGGGAATTTCGTATAATCTATAGATATTACGTTCGAAATGTTAAAAAATAACATTTTTTTTATAAACCTAGAAGCTTAAAAGTATTCAAGAGAAATATGTTATAAAACGTTAGAAATTTGGAAAACCGCGTCTTGGGTATTACTTTTTTAATTATTTATTTTACCCAAAATGGGGTAAAGGGCTGACAGCGACTGGGTTGTTCTTCTTTTAAACCTACATAACTTTTACCACTCTGTCACATTTCCATCACTCTGTCACATTTTGTTTTTACAATAAATTAATTCTCTCTGGATCTCAGAGGGGAAATTGTAGCAGGGGGGGTGAGGAGGCCTAAAATGCCTATTGGGGGTGATAAACAAGAGCTGCATGAAGACCTATTTCGAATGACAACCCACGTGACAGAATTAACGTACGACATAAAATTTGTAGGAGATAAGTTTTTGAGATTTTTAAAAATATTTTATTAAACATCTTTAAAAAAAATAATCTACTTACTTGATAGGTTTAAAAATTGTTTTATATTTTATGTCGTCATATATTTTTTTTGTAACATTATAAAATATACTCGTGAACTCAACGTAATTTTTGCAACAAAAATATAAACACATATTGTTTTTAAAACGCACACAGTAGTTACGTCTTCAGTACAGTAGATTTTAAAGTAATTATAAAATAATAATATTGGTTATTCCGTTGAATTTTTCTCCACTAACTGGTGGAGACAACTTTATGTAGGTTAAAAAGAAGAACGACCCAACTTCTGTTTTTTTATATCCAGTTGAACTTTAAATTTGTCTCGAAGCTTTTAAGCATTAGAAATAGTTGACTTAATTTTGTTTGGTATTACCCAATCGCGTGACCAAACAGCGAAGCAATGTTTATCTACAGTAATTTGTCTAATATAATATGGTCATGGCCTGTTGATGGGGACACACCTTTAATGAAATAATTCCTAAGCAAGTCCTATCCAATCGTACTAAAACATATTAAAAAAATGTTTTTCTGAATTAAAATTTATAGTTTTCTCTTGGGGTCGAAAGACATGTCAAGATAGAGTGGTGTTGGGTTATAGATCAATGTTTTAGAATGTAAATATACCTTCGTATCTGACGTTATTACAGCTAGCGACTGTACGGTTAAAATTTAAGTACCCGACTACGAATAGATCTCTGATGCAAAACCTTGCTGTTAAAAGCTACTTTCGTAATAGAACCGAATTCAAGCAAGTAGCCAATAATGCCAAAAGATGGCGCCAATACGTTAACAGGTAGCGTTAGGAACGTCGGCTGGCAGGCGAAAGTAGATACTGTTGGATTTATATCTTCGTGAATCTCTCCAGGTATGGAGAGTGATGATAATATGTTTATTATTGTAACTGGCAGTTTTGAATTGTGAATAATATTACCACGTTGTGATTTCTACCGCGCGTCTATATATTATATATGACGAAATTGCCTGTCGCGGTTATTTTGTCCCGGTGACTAGCTGTCACTGGATCGCCTAGCACCAAAAAACCTGTGAAGCGGCTGTTTGACTGCTAGTTATAATGTATTGTTTCGATGGTATATGTAGCACATATATAGCGCAGTCGATCGATAAAACCTTTTATCAATATAATATTGACTAAATCCGTTGTCTGTGGTCGGTTGCCGATATTTGCGAGCGTGAACAACAATTGGACAAATTTATTTTACATTCGCTCCACACAGGAGGCCCTGAAAAAAAATTCCCCTGGGGGCATATGTCATCTATGGGGATGCTGTGTGGAGGATCTTTTTAAGATAGGAAGGAGAAGAAGTTCTGGGAAGGAAAAGATTAAGAGGGGTGGGTAGGAATCTGGGGGTCAGTGTGTCGAGGAGTGAGGGGCGTATGACTCCATCCCTTCCACTGCGCTGCAAGGCGATGGGTCGAGAAATTCCGGCTGAAGAGGATAAAAGACATTGCTCAACCAGTCTCTCCCGATCCTTCCCACCACGCGGCAGATGGGCAGACGGACTTAACTTACATTCTAAACAGTTCTACTTTTTATCAACCATTATAATTTATGTAACCTATATTTGATTTCTTATAGTTTATGTTACTTGTATTTTATCAACTATTTATTTTCATTGTAATTTAAAAAAAAACATGTACTGCATTATGTGTAAAAACTCTATGGGCCTTAAATAAAATAAACAAATAAATAAATTTGGCCGTGCTAGACCTCCAGATCTGGTTAGTAATTAAATTAAGCCATTTCAGGCGACATTGTGAATGACCCAGTGTCTACCACCACTGGTTTAACGTAATTACATCATATAATTCCAGTGGGATGAAAATGAATATTAGAATATTAATTAATTTAAAAAAAACCGTCATAAATTATCTATTTTAAACTAAACATGCACACAATGCACACGTGAGGTGTATTTTCCATTAACGTTGCATAGGATATTATTATTATTGAGTCTAATTTAATTATACGCTTTAAAAAAATATTGTAGAACTGTTCTGTATTACGTACAAAATATTCGTGAATTAATTATGCGATTAATTATTACATTTTTTCCCTGCAATTGAGTTTTTTCCCTTCGGAATTGAGTTTTTTCCCTTCGAATTGAGTTTTTCCTTTCGGAATTGTGTTTTTCACGTTCGGAATTGGGTTTTTCCCTTCGGAATTGAGTTTTTTCCCTTCGGGATTGAGTTTTTCCTTTGGGAATTGAGTTTTTTTCCTTTCGGAATTGTGTTTTTTCCATTCGGAATTGTGAAGGCGTGACCTGTAAAAATGCATGAAGAGTTGTAAATATTAAGAAAATGTACTGCAGAGGGCCTCCGTTGTCGAGGGGAAAAGCTCTCGATTAGCCATCTGGTGATCACGAATTCAAACCACGACGTGCGCAAGAAAATTTAATTTGATTAATTTGTGTTATCTCACGATTTGTTATATAAAAAAATATCTACTAGTTTTATCGCGGGAGATTTGGGAGGCGCGTATGGGTATACTGCCGACCCGGTAACCTTTTATTGGACAACCAACACCTCTGCCATAGGTCATCCCAAGTGGTTTGCTACGTTCGGTAGCTTAGCAGGGTGCCCGGGTTCATACGGTGAGGTTTGTCCAGGTCTTGTCTGCCCACCTGCTGCGTGGTCATCTTGATAGATCGCAATTGGAGGGATGGATTCAACATGCGTCACTCCTGCACACGCTGACCCTCAGATTACTACAGCCCTCGTACCCATTTCATTTCATTACCCTTCACACAACATCCCCTACGATGACGTAGGCCCTGAACGAAATTATTTTTCTTAGGTACTCCTCCGTGTGAAGCTAATGTAAAAAATAAATAAAAAATTGGGATGCCAATTGGCTGATTGTTGGAAGCAGTCGAGACTCTTGTACGGTATTCACATAAAAAGAGGAATCAATATTGAGTACCTATCTATATTTTTTCAAAACAAAAGAGAGATTACAACCAATTATTTATGCGTTTTAGTTACATTGGGCGGACAAGGTTGGTCGGTAATAATTAACAATAAAATAACATTACAAGATTCCCCTGGAGTGGCGGCGATAACGAAGCCATGTAAACATTCGAGATAACGAACAAAACAATACCCTCAAAAACGTGTGCCCTAATGTTTTTAACGGGTTAGATAAGTGCAACAAGTAGCGGAGTCAACAATTTGCGTAAAATCGGTATTCAAAACAAATAAATTATGCATTAGTACCTCTTCCAATAGGGACTTCCAAACTTTGACAGTTAATAGCAGCCATATTGTTGAAGCGACATCTGTTAAATTGGCTGTCATTTATTCAGTCTGTTTTGCCAAATCCTCATGGATGGATATAGCGTTCAAGAACACGTGCAGATGATCATTGATTAAAATTAATTAATTGTTTGATTGTTTATATTGTTTAATGATAAAATCTCACGTGGAGGTGATGTGAACTGGCCACCGAGATCGTGCGATTTGCCCCCGTTAGACTTTTTCTTGTGGGGTTTTCATGCGAATAATCCACAAATCACAGCAGCCCTAAAAGCCAACATAACCCATGCCATCGGTCAAATTCAGCCTGATTTATGCGCCAGAATCATGGGAAGTTGGACATTTCTGATGCGGAAAAACTGCTGTCAGTAAAACAAATTTTATATTATTATTTTCACAGTTTAACCCCATGTGGCAGTACCTAAACTTAGAGCTAGCGATGTGGTTGCAATAATTATTAGTGATGTACGCTATCGAAACATCCGTTCCCGAAACATGATAATAATGTAATAAGGTTTTGAATCGATAGCTTGCACTTGGCAGATTCACACGTTACTACATTGTAAACAAAAAATCGAACAGGAAAGTTTCCAAATATGAATTTAAATTAAGGTGATGTACTTTTTGTTTATATCTTAAAGAATGAAATTAAAAATATGCTGTAGGATTGGAAAAATAAACTAGTAAGAATCAGATTATTTTTTTTATTTTTTCAGATTGGGCTTAATAATTCATTGCATAAGATTCTAACTACATTTTCCTTATGCCATTTTAAAATTTGGAACATACCTAAACGTACAGATAGAATATTATGCACCAGATTGGGCTTAATAACTCATTTCATAAGGTTCTAATTACATTTCCCTTATGCCATTTTTAATTTTGGAACATACCTAAACGTACAGATAGAATATTATGCACCAGATTGGGCTTAACAACTCATTGCATAAGGTTCTAACTACATTTCCCTTATACCATTTTTAATTTTGGAACATACCTAAACGTGCAGATAGAATCTTATGCAAGAGATTGGGCTTAATAATTCATTGCATAAGGTTCTAACTACATTTCCCTTACGCCATTTTAAATTTTGGAACATACCTAAACGTGCAGATAGAATCTTATGCAAGAGATTGGGCTTAATAATTCATTGCATAAGGCACTAACTACATTTCCCTTACGCCATTTTAAATTTTGGAACATACCTAAATGTGCAGATAGAACCATATGCAACGAGATTGGGCTTACTGTTTCATTACATAAGGTTCTAACTACATTCTTAATACCAGTCCAAGTTTGGGCCACGTTTTAATTAAATATCTAATCGAAATACAAAACGGAAAATAAGTGTTATGCCATTTTTCCTGTCAATTCCGAAAGCCAATCAAAAACCTCACATTTGAATTTAATATGTGTGGCCATTTGTCATAGTAATTGAATAAAATAATAATGTAGAGTTAAAAAAATTGTTCCATTTTTATAATGCCCACACTTTATTGACGGACTCAACCTACCTACCTAATTGTACAAACGAAGAAAATTGATAAAAAAGGTTAATATATTATATTAATTTCATTCATTAAAAACGCTTCTAATTTTTAAAGAAAGCATTCATCTCACAGACAATCGTCGTGAAAAGTGAAAAAAAAGTAATAAATACCTCTGAGAAAAAAAATAAAGTAGTCTGTGATAGATGGTCTCTACGCCCACTCGGGTATGCAGTGCAACAGGTCTCAGTTGTTCTGAAAATAAAAACACATCGTAAATTACATTTCCTCGCACTATTCAGATGTTTGCTATTAAAAACTAGTTGCTTATGTGAAGTGATATCTCGCACGATATAAAAAGTTACAAAACATAGAAAATATTCTAGATGTTATTGTACTTTTTGTTTTTTTGTAAGTCAGGCATTTCAGTTGAAAGTCTTTTGAAGAATGTTTGTTTGTGGAAAATGCGTTTGTTTTGAACAGATCGTGGACAAGTCATTTGTCAAATAATGTTGGTATTTTATAGTTAGTACCTGAGAGAACAAATTCGTTGAGTTTCATTGTGTTTAATATGCCCTTCGCATTAAACAACAACATTTTCTCAATGATGGAAGTATAGAAGAAATAAATACGTTGGGTTTTCATGGGTTTAATATGCCCTTCACATTGAACAACAACATTTTCCCAATGATAGAATAAAAGGAATAAATACGTTGGATTTTCATGGGTTTAATGTGCCCTTCACATTGAACAACAACATTTTCGCAATGATAGAAGTAGAAGGAATAAATATGTTGGGTTTTTATGGGTTCAATATGCCCTTCACATTGAACAATAACAATTTCCCAATGATGGAAGTTGAGTGAATAAATACGTTGGATTTTCATGGGTTTAATATGCCCTTCACATTGAACAATAACCTTTTCCCAAGGATGGAAGAATAGAAGGAATAAGTACGTTGGGTTTAATGTGCCCTTCACATTGAACAACAACTTTTTCCCAATGATGCAAGTAGAAGGAATAAATACGTCGGGTTTTCATGGGTTCAATATGCCCTTCACATTGTACCACATTATATTTTCCCAATGATAGAAATAGAAGGAATTCAAATAATGCCAGGTTATTCCTAAACGGGAATGCTTGACTTTCTTTAAAAAAAAGTTAACAAAATAAAGACAAGTTTTCCTTGGCGCTAATAAAAAATTGTCCAAAGAAGCGAAGCTAGCAGTCCACAATGGAGTGCTGGTACCTATCCTGATTGTACTTATACGTTAGTGGGGCACGGAACTGACAGCGAATGCATGAAAGTACACAGTGTTACGTTACAAGAATAAGGAATCGAGTCTTAAGTACCGTCATGTTTCGACAGTCAGCGAATCGAGCCCTAAAATACTGTTGCACCGCGGGACGGTAATGCGCAGGCGCATCACCCCTCCCGCGACCCACGGATCAGGAGACGCGCCGCACACGGCCATTCAAACCAGTCTTCAGCAAGCGAGCTTCCCGGGCCCACGTCCCGCGCGAACATGTGCGACACAAGTTCAGTTTCGCCGGTTGTGCACTTCCGGTGTCCGCGCATGGACGCTGCTGAGACCGGGAGAACAAGCGCGTAAAGCCGCTGTTGGCCCATAAACCAAACGTGAGTCAATTACCATGTTACCCTTTGTGTGCAATTAAATGTTTTGAAGCCCTAACCACGCGTGTAGAGAGCAGAGACTGACGTTCAAACTAACTTTCAGCTAGGATCGTTCCTCTTATGTATTATTGTGTCTCCTAGAATTGAATAAACTATTTATGTGATAACCTACCGTGTTTTGCTTGTCGAGAGAGGCCCTGGGGGGATGGAGAAGCGTGAAGTTCCGAACCACAAGCACTAGCCTTGAGGTTAAGAGAAACCCTGCTTGCACCGAACCTGAGCTAGTTTTTATTTGGGGCAGATACAGCAACTAATTTGTATTAAATATGTGGGAGCTTTCTCCAACCCTGCCGATAGCATCAGCACGCACGCTGACGCTAACACTGGCGCTAAACGTGGGGCCATTTAAATTTTTTTCTGTTCCACCACGGCCTCGTTCCCAAGCAACAATTGTAAACTCTGAAATGTTATTATGATGTATTGTTTATTCCCAATTGTCTAGCACTTCCAACAGGAATCTCGGCGCGAACGTAATTTCGAATCACAATTTAAATTATTACGGGCGCGATTTTATCATTTGTGACTCGTCACTCGACAAAATATTACCGGTATTCCAACGCAAGGTGCCCAACCTAGGAAGTTGTCGCTGCGAATAATACAGTGATTACAAAGTGTCGGCCGATTAAAATTGCTATTTTCAATACAAGTGAATAGTGGAAATAAACACAAATTAAAGAAGAATTTATTCAACAATTAAAATCATGTACATGATAAACAAATCATCCGCTTGGTCTCGAAAGTGCTAAATATTTTTAATAATATACTATATTGCAGCACGCTGGTACGTCTCTTAAACGGACACTTGCTGACACCTAGGGAACAAGTGGATTTAAATTCTTTCTGTCATTTGACAATTAAGTATTTTTGACTCTGTCGTCTGCTGAAACCGGGTCATGCCGAATCACATTCGAATAATGCAAAAAATACTAAATTCGCGTTGACGTGGATTCCTTGACATCTGACACTATAATACCTTGTCAATTGACAAAGAAGGTAATATCTTGTCGAAAAGACGAAGGGAATTCGCGTGTAAATACCAAAAAATTGGTGCTGTATAAAATCAGGCTATAGGAAGCCGCGTAATGAAACCATGCCCCCAAGATATTGTTGAATTCTCAAACAAATTACTTCCACGAAAACTTGTGAAAATTTTTTCGACTTTTCCTTTTTTCGATTTTTTTAATTTTCGAAATTTTTTTTTCCAAAACGCTTGGATTTTTTCTTAAAAACGCATGGCCAGAGGAAAATCGCTGCTCAAATTTTCTCCAGTTTCGGACTCTGAAAATTTTTTCGATTTTTTCCTTTTTTTCGATTTTTTTAATTTTCGAAATTTTTTTTTTTTTTTTTTTTCCAAAACGCTTGGAGTTTTTCTTAAAAACGCATGGCCAGAGGAAAATCGCTGCTCAAATTTTCTCCAGTTTAAGACTCTGAAAATTTTTTCGATTTTTTCCTTTTTTCGATTTTTTAATTTTCGAAATTTTTTTTTTTTTCCAAAACGCTTGGATTTTTTCTTAAAAACGCATGGCCAGAGGAAAATCGCTGCTCAAATTTTCTCCAGTTTCGGACTCTGAAAATTTTTCCGATTTTTTTCCTTTTTTTCGATTTTTTAATTTTCGAAATTTTTTTCCAAAACGCTTGGATTTTTTCTTAAAAACGCATGGCCAGAGGAAAATCGCTGCTCAAATTTTCTCCAGTTTCGGACTCTGAAAATTTTTCCGATTTTTTTCCTTTTTTCGATTTTTTAATTTTCGAAATTTTTTTTCCAAAACGCTTGGATTTTTCCTAAAAAGCACGTGGCCAGAGGCAAACCTCTGCCCAAATTTTCAAATAACCCAAACACTTACAAATACGCGTTTTTTCGCAGAAGCATTTTGTAAAAAAAAAATATATATACGTCCCCAGTGGTCAATCCCTGGCAAAATTTCTTTCCAATTACGGATAAAGAGTCGAGTTCTCGTTTTTCTCCCAACGTAAGGTCACCCTGACACGACCCTATACACTATGGAAGTCCCTCAAGTCACGCTGGGTATAATCCCCCACATTTCTACGTCAAAAAAGGAAGAACTACTACAGGCCCTGAGAAGTAGAAAGATTTCTCCCAGGAATAAATCCAAAAAATGCCTTATTCAATATGCTTCTTTCTACAACAAAAAGTACATCAGGAAGTTGCAGTTTCAACAGGAAGACACCTCAGAAATCATCTCTACCTCCCTCACAGTCTCCGAAGCAAAACCCTTGGTGGTACAAGCCCAGGAACAGACGAAAATATATGATTTGACAACCTGGAAGACGAAATACAACGGACTCACGGATGTGGAGGATTTCATCAACAGAATAGAAGAAACAGCCCAAGTCAGAGGAATCCCCGAAAGTATTCTACACAGGAACTTCATAGACCTCATCGCTCCTGAAATGCTTACCTGGCACAGGATACATAAGAGAAAAACAAACTCATGGAGGGAACTCAAGGTGGCACTTTTATCCAGTTTCGGAGAAAAAAAGGCCCAACATAGAGTCAGGCTATCCCTACTCGCTATCAAGCAGCACTCCGGAGAGCCTGTTGCTAGATTCACACAGAGGGCAGAGGCCATCAATATAAAGCTCACCCAACCTGTCCCTGAAGCGGAACTTCTCCCGGTTTTAATCGACGGTCTTCTCCCCAGATACGAAAACATCATTACTTCTCAGAAAATTGCCACGCTGGAGCAACTGAAAGATGTCTGCCAGCTACTAGAGGCATACCAGGATCGGAAGAGAGACGAAAGATTCCCCAAAGAAAACTTTCGCCCAAGCACTTCGTCCGGCATAAAACCGGAGCACAACGAGAAGAAATCCTGCTCTTTTTGCCACAAGATTGGTCACTCCCAAGCCGCCTGCTTTAAACAAGCAAAACTTTTATCCTCCAAAGACACCCATTCTAACAAAAGGCGATCCGTCGATCGTTCTCCAAGAAGAGATGAAGGGAGGAAGTTTGGCAAAAGACCACGCCAAGACAATACCGAAACGTCCATCCCGGATCTCAGATTCATCAAACCCCCTATGGATTTCTCCAGACCCCCTCCCAATTGGACAGCCAGGAAGACAAAAAACTAGACCCCAACCCCCCGGGCCATCCCTCCCATAGGCCAAAGGAATGGTCGGAGTGGTTGGAACACGTCAAATTTTTTAAACAGGCCTTACCCCTCTCTACAGTTTGCTGCAAACAGGCAATAGACGGTAGACCCTTCGCGCATTTTTCCATAAACAACGTGGTTTTTTCAGGTCTCCTAGACAGCGGCGCCTCTGTCAGCTGCCTGGGCGACAACGCCCACACCTTATTCACAAACTGTGGTTTTAAAATGGGAAAACATTCTTCACATGTTACCACGGCAGACAACACTTCACAACTCGTCATCGGTTCTCTAACCCTGCCGATCAATTGTGACCAAAAAACAGTTTGGATCAAGTTTCTAGTTGTACCTACAATCACACAGAAATTCATCTTGGGAGTGGATTTTTGGATGGCTTTCAAAATTGCCCCGCAACTGTTTAACAACCCCTCCGTCACTCCCCAAGTAAACGAAATCCGTACGGTAATACCCTACGAAAACTTGAACCCCTTACAAACAATACAATTAAATCAAATGATCAACAAGTATGAATCCATCTCCTTCGAAAGGTGCGGTTTAGGCTTAACCAACCTAGTACAACACCATATAAAAACAACAGGCCCCCCAATCAAACAAAGGTATTACAACCTAGCTCCACAAAAATTGAAAACGCTGGAAAAAGAATTGGACGATATGTTAAGACTGGGAGTGGTGGTACCCAGCCGCAGCGCATGGACCAACCCCACCTTATTAGTTTCAAAGAAAGACGGCTCAGCCCGTTTCTGCCTCGACAGCAGACGCCTCAACGCATGTACAATATCAGACGCCTACCCGCTCCCCTTGGTCAACTCCATCCTGGACAGACTTCGAAACGCTAAATACATCTCATCCATAGACTTAAGCAAAGCATTCTGGCAGATACCTTTGGATCCCAGCTCCTGCGAAAAGACTGCCTTCGTGGTGCCTGGCAGGGGTATGTTCCATTTCAAAAGACTACCCTTCGGTTTAAAAAACAGCCCAGCAGAACTACAAAGACTCATGGATAAATTGTTTGGCCCAGAGTTTGATAACAATTTATTTTGCTACCTGGATGACCTGATCATCATTAGCGATACCTTTGAAAAACATATACTTATTCTAGAAAAGGTTTTTCAACAACTCAAACAGGCCGGTTTGACTATCAACCTGAAGAAATCGGAATTCTGCAGGCACCGCCTACGATACTTGGGTTTCATAGTAGACGAAGAAGGCCTAAGAACAGACCCCACAAAAGTAGCGGCTATGACAAATTTTCCCCGACCTACAAATGCAAAAGAGGTAAAAGCCTTCCTCGGACTCACCGGTTACTACAGAAGATTCATAAAAAACTTCTCAACTCTCGCGGCGCCGCTCAACAAAATCACGGGAATCCGTAAAGGTACCAGTAACTTTTCCTGGTCTGCAGAGACTGAGTCAGCATTCAACTCCCTGAAAGAGGCTCTTCAATCAGCCCCAGTACTGAATTGCCCCGACTTCAATCTTCCCTTTACGATCCATTCGGACGCATCAAACGTCGGAATCGGAGGAGTCCTCACTCAAAATTTTACGGACGGCGAACACCCCGTGGCATACTTCTCTCGTACCCTAAATAAACACGAAAAAAACTACGGGATTACCGAGAGAGAATTGTTAGCAGTCATGGAATCCATTCAACATTTCCGCGGATACATTGAGGGCAGTAAGTTTACCGTCGTCACAGACCATAGCAGCCTAAAATGGCTGATCTCGCTAGACAACCCCTCCGGGAGATTGGCTCGCTGGTCGTCCCGCCTATCTCAATATACTTTCGATGTCATCCACCGTAAAGGCGCGGATAATATCGTCCCGGATGCCCTTTCTAGGATCGAGATAGCAACATTAAATGCCGAATTACCCAATTCTAGTCTCCCCACAAAAGACGTATGGTATCAAAAAATCTTTAGAGGATGCAGTGACAACCCACAAAAGTTCCCGAATTTTATGATTAAGAACGGACAACTATATCGCAACTGCAAGCCTCCACTGTCAATCTTAGAGGACTATGCCTGGAAAAAGGTAGTCCCTCTCGAAAATAGAGAACAAGTTATTATTGATAACCACAGTGCCGTAGACTCCATACACCCTGGAACTTTCAAAACATTCAAAAAAATATCTTTAAGATATTATTGGCCGGGTCTATTCAAACAAGTACGTTTATACATCTCCAAGTGCGACATCTGTAAGGCATACAAGCACAGTACGGCACCACCGTCTGGTCTAATGGGCAACCCCAAGCGTGCCGATAGACCACTTCAATCCTTTTCTATGGACCTCATTGGACCCTTCCCTAGAAGCTACGCCGGTTACATGCATATACTCAGCGTAGTGGACATCTTTTCCAAATACTGCTGGTTGTTTCCTCTGAAAAGGGCAACTGCAGCAGCAATAACCAATCTATTGGAAAAACATATTTTCATACCCTACGGTACCCCTCGTACTATAATATGCGACAATGGTAAACAATTTATAGCTCTGGAATTTAAAGAGTTTTTGTCTAAATATGGTATAAAGGATGTATTCTACAACACCCTTTACACCCCACAGAACAACACCGTTGAACGATACAACCAAACCATAAACACGGCCCTGGCAATTTTGGTTGGCAAAGACCAACGCACATGGTGCAAAAAATTAGACAGAATACAAGCAGCCATGAACAACACGGTGAACCTCGCTACAGGCTATACACCATTTTTTCTCAAACACGGCATGGAACAAGTAGTTCACGGTTCACTACACCCTGACAATTGCCTTCCACCCGTCCCTTCCTCCACAGCAGACCCCGCAGCAAATTACGCCCACCGCTTGGAGGAACTCTCCGCTATCTATAGTGAAGTAACAGACGCTCTACTATTGGCCCACCAAAAGAGCGCCGACAGGTATAACCTTCGCAGGAGGCACGTCACATTCAAGGAAGAAGACATCGTCTGGAGGAGAAACAACACTCTGTCACAAGGTGCGCTGTACTTCTCTGCCAAATTGGCACCCCGTTTTGTAAAGACGAAAGTCCTAAAGAAAATCTCAGACCTGGTTTACCGATTGTCCGACATCTCTGGTAAACACATAGGTAACTACCACATAAAGGACATTGTAAAAAGTGGGAACATGGAAACAAACTCCATTGCCACGCCCGTATAACCCCAACGGTTATTCCGTGACTCCTAGCAACCATTCGTCTACACCGTGACATGGATCACTATGGAAGTCAACCCTTTTGTTTCGTCACTAATGAGCGGCCTCTCGTAAACGATTGTCACTCATTGGGACACTCAAACGAAACCTTTCTAGCTCTGGCACAGTGGTGTCAACTGTAGCCAAAGTCATGGAAGAAATTATAATTCTCCCTTGTGGTTTCGTTTCATTTTATTTTATTTTATTTTTGTTTGTATAAATATCTCGTCATCATCAGTCATTCGCCTCTAATTGCTGCCCCAGGTGTCAAACCTTGGAAACATCGTTTTTTCTAAGCATGCACACCTCTACCTGAAATTGATCACTTCGGAGAAAGGAATTCCCTGTGGCTTACTGCAAGTAGTCAGAGACTACGTGCCCAAGGTTTTGTGCATCGTCACAACTCGCAGCATCATATTTTCACATCATCATGTCATACCTCGTCACCCCTTTCTAAATGTTAGAAAAATCTTTTTTGTACATTAAATATCGGGTCCTCGCCAAAGTGCATCTAACCCTTATGTCATATGTAGTTAAATTAGGTAAGCAAACCTGTGTAAACCCACGGCGGTATCAGATGTTTGCTACCCGTTCTAAGTTTTTTTCTGTTTTTTAAGAAAATAGAATGGCGCTCAATAAATAACCCAAATTGCTCTAGCTCTCCCCAGAACTGGATGTGGAGTCTGGAAAGTATCGTTATAAAAGGGACAACTTTCAACGTGCCTCTTCATTAACGATAAATTTTTTTACAACATTTCAGCAACATTGAGTCACCCTGGGTCTCAACTGCTCAAACTGAAATTTTGGGGTTGCCTTGTTGTGACTTATCACGTGCAAAGTACGAGGTCACAACAAGAAGCCAGGTCTCCAAGTGAACCACCCTGTGAACAACCCATCCCATTATTATAATTTTCATAACACCAAGGTGTGTCCATCGCAGTCTGTTTAAGTAAGTAAAACCTAGAAGGCCTTAAACACTCAAATCGGACCAATGTAAATAATTTTCCTTGTCAAACAACGATAAGCGCATGTCTTGTATTGTTGCTACCATCGTACGTGTAAGTACAACAAAAGTTGTACCATCACGATACGATACTCTGTGCGTAACCAAAAGGGTTGTACCACAAAGGATCTCTTTTGCGGTAAGCTTAGATGAAATTCACATTCCATCAGCACGCCAGAATTTTTTTGTCCCTTAATTGTTGAAGTATAAAATCTTGGCCAGATCTTCAAATATGTTTTTGCCTTTGTGCAAGTCTTTAACGTACGCTAATATGGATTTATTATGCTACGGTATTGTTGTACTAAGTACATCAGTATGTCTCGCCGTCTGTATTGAATAGGTACCTTTATATGAACGTTAACCTTTGTTGCCATCATAGGTGGGAACCTTATAAAATCTGCCGTCATAGATGGGAATCTCAGAATATCTACTAAATGCGATACGGGGAGCCCGTTATAATTACTCTGTGGGTTTTTGTCAGAAATGTCATAAATACCTAGTCTTTTGCACCTCCCTTCAATACTGGGCAACCCAGTTGTAATTCGTTCATTGTCATCCGTGAAGACGTTATAAAACTTACTTGCAAATCTTTTGATTTTGCAATCTTGTACGCTATACGTGAAGACGTTATAATACTCACCATGAATCGTGCGAACGAAATAATATCAAACCTTTATGTGTGAACTACTCAATGTAGTCCACACCCCTTTTTTGTAATCATTAATATGCCCGTGGACTTCCTGTCACAAGAACCCAGGAACTATCTACTATCTCAAAAGGACTAATCATACGCTTCACTCATGATTATGGGGCATCGTGTCGTGGGAGTTAAGTTGATGGACACAAAAATACCTAACTCATTGTCTGGGAGACGAACAAAGAAAATCCCCAGGTTTGTGAGATTTGAGCAAGGGTCTGTCATTTCTCGCAAACAAGTAGGAGAATAAAACGACCCCTAATCTTCTGCCCAATACACGTAGAGGATTAGACTTTTATGTCAGTGTATTCTTTTGTCCAACACTACCAAATATTATTGTAATGTGCCAGGATGACTGCTGTAGACCTTGTTTCACCTCCACCCAGAGGTCGAATTTCGGAAATAGCCGAGTCCCCAGCAGTTTTCTTCGTTCAAATGTTCCCAATTATCACCCTCCCCCTTCCTCGAAATTATCCGTGAATGGGGATATATGCGTTACGCACTTGGCGTTTCGTTTGTCAAATGGGACAATCTTCATACGCGGATCCTTTCAACTTCCTACTCCTTTCCCACTTTGTTATAACTAATCTTGTACGCAATGTTTTGTTTTTCGAAAGTAGAAAAAATGCTACCGTATAGACGTGAGCATAGGTCATGGAAGACCAACTTCTTTCGAATGGGGAATTTTGTTATACGTACAATCCCTCAACCACGTATTCTTGGAAATGTATTTGGTAAAGAAAAAAAAACCAAAAGGGGTTACACAGAACCTGTCCTTGAATACGTACCTTTGTAACATGTATTAGGCATTAGCCACATTTAGTTAGCTCTCTCTCCGTCTCTCTCTCTACACGCCAAACAAATCCAACCTTTTCTCAACATGCACACTTGTTTCTCTCCAAACTTTTTTCATCATTGGTCTACTAGGCAGGTAAACTTCAAGAATTTTGTTCTAATAATAATTTTTGCCGGATTAAAAAAAAAAACCAGCAGCTCTGCACCCTATCTACATCTGCGCCTCTTCATGCTGCCCTCGCTACCGTCACGGAGGTCCCTTGCCTTCAATCCCTGCGTACCAAAAGCACCCGACCGCATCTAACATAACCTAGTGTGAGTCGTGCGTGTAGTTGCGAATTGTATCACCACAAAGAACCGACACTCAAAACAAACCCGAGCACGCCAGCTCTAGGTTGGTTCCTGTTCCTGTTGCCCTTGTGCAAATGTTCCTGCTGCCATTATGCAAATGTTCCTGCTGCATAATACAAATGTTCCTGCTGCATAATGCAAATGCTCTGCTGCCATTATGCAAATATTCCTGCTGCATAATACAAATGTTCCTGTTGCCCTTGTGTAAATGTTTCTGCTGCCATTATGCAAATGTTCCTGCTGCATAATGCAAATGCCCTACTGCCATTGTGCTGATGCTCCTGTGCCCTTGCGCAAATAACAATACCAACGATTGTTCACAAAACAATCCCACTACATACAAAAACCAGTGTACCAACCACCAATTACGATTCCACTCTCCAGTACTTCAATGGTTTCGTACTGGCTCACCCACAGGATCCGGAAGCAGTTACCCTTTCGACCTCTGTGACAGGTAGAACTCTCCACACCACCTAGAAGCCTCATCATGTGTTCTCTTCCTCGTATTTTCTTAAAGGCCCTAGTGTCCCTTGAGTGTAATCTCAAATGGGCCAGGTTACTGTGACAAAGTAACCTTGTAACTTCAGTGAAACGTTCAACCACCCCAGACATCCTACGCAAACCACGTTCGCAAACATTAGCTCACAGACCAATGATACAATTAGAGTTTTTTTTTCTATCACTGCATAACCCTTGTACCTTTCTTCAACAGATCCTTGTTCTTTGCAACTGTATTTATGTATGCCACTGCCTTTATATACATTTATTGACAATTCCTTGTTACACCATGTATCATCTCTTTTGTGTTCTGTTCATAACTATTCTCCAGCTAGGAATTTCTCTCTCTCTCTCTCCTCGTTTCTCTTAAATGTTTTTGGCACAAGTGCTGAAAGGGTAAGAGGATTTATTAGCCCTACAGCTCCATTGCCACGTCGCTTTTATTGCGGCGAGGGGGGAAGTGTTACGTTACAAGAATAAGGAATCGAGTCTTAAGTACCGTCATGTTTCGACAGTCAGCGAATCGAGCCCTAAAATACTGTTGCACCGCGGGACGGTAATGCGCAGGCGCATCACCCCTCCCGCGACCCACGGATCAGGAGACGCGCCGCACACGGCCATTCAAACCAGTCTTCAGCAAGCGAGCTTCCCGGGCCCACGTCCCGCGCGAACATGTGCGACACAAGTTCAGTTTCGCCGGTTGTGCACTTCCGGTGTCCGCGCATGGACGCTGCTGAGACCGGGAGAACAAGCGCGTAAAGCCGCTGTTGGCCCATAAACCAAACGTGAGTCAATTACCATGTTACCCTTTGTGTGCAATTAAATGTTTTGAAGCCCTAACCACGCGTGTAGAGAGCAGAGACTGACGTTCAAACTAACTTTCAGCTAGGATCGTTCCTCTTATGTATTATTGTGTCTCCTAGAATTGAATAAACTATTTATGTGATAACCTACCGTGTTTTGCTTGTCGAGAGAGGCCCTGGGGGGATGGAGAAGCGTGAAGTTCCGAACCACAAGCACTAGCCTTGAGGTTAAGAGAAACCCTGCTTGCACCGAACCTGAGCTAGTTTTTATTTGGGGCAGATACAGCAACTAATTTGTATTAAATATGTGGGAGCTTTCTCCAACCCTGCCGATAGCATCAGCACGCACGCTGACGCTAACAACAGACTGAATGCTGTAGAAATAAGATCCCTGAAATCACGTCGTAAAACCACGTATGAACGAGGGAGAAATGTAGAGATATCATTGAAAAAGAAGAAGATAACACTTATAATCTAAATGAAAATATGAAAGAAAACAAGACACAGAAAACAGAAAAAAACAATGGTCGCAACTGGGACTCGAACCCAGACCTCTCGTCTAACCGGGACGTGCGCGTTATCCAATTTCGCTATTGCCACCTTCTGTCAAACCGTCATATTTGTCAATTTCATATTTCAAATATTTAGAATCAACAATATTATCTTCAACTAGTTCTTTTTTTCTATATTATAGGCAACTACTCTTTTTATTGGAAACAATCATTCTAAGAATTGGTTTGTTACCTGAATAGCGTCTCGGATAAATGTATCCGAATTTATTCATATGTAACTATTGACTTTTATGAAAGTCTAAATTTTGAGTCCGAGTTGCGACCATTGTCTTTTTCTATTTTTCTGTGTCTTGTTTTCTTTCATATTTTCATTTAGATTATACGTGTTATCTTCTTCTTCAATGATATATTACGTTGATGGGAATAACCTTCAAAAGTTATAAAAACAGAGTTTTTCTCATAAAAAATTGAAATGCAGAGAATCTCAAAGTATGCAAGGCTGATGTAAGCGTAATGAATAAGATTAAGAACGGAACGCATGGTTTGGGCATGCAGAGCGAATGAATGAAGAAAGAAATGTAAAGAGAATTTATGACGTGAATGTGAATGGTAGAAGGAGTTTGGGTCGCCAGAGGAAGACATGGCACACAGAACTAGATTCTTGAGTCGGGTCATTTAAAAATTCAGAGATCCCGGAAACCATTTATTGAAAAACCAACACCTCTGCCAAAGGTCACCCCAAGTGGTTCGCTACGTTTGGTGACTTAGCAGGGATGCCCGGGCTCACTTGGTGAGGTTTATCCAGATCATGGTGGCGGATACGTCTGCCCACCAGCTGCATGGCAGGCAGGTTCGGGAGAGAATGGTTTATGAAATCCCTTTGACTTCTCCAGCCGTATCCTCTCGGAACACCGCCTTGCACCGCAATGGGAGGGATAGATTCATGCGTCTGGACACACTGACCCCCAGATTCCTACCCATCCCTAATACCCTCTTCCTTCTCAAAATTTCATCTTCTTTTCCTTCATTTCCTAAAAAGACCCTTCACACAGCATCCCCAAAGATGACATAGGCCCTGAGGAAAATAATTCTCCTGTGTGGAGCTAATGTAAAAAAAAAACAGATGAGTGAGAAAAGACTATGTATGAATGTGAGTGTGTGCCAAGACCGAGTTGTTTGGTGGTCCGTCCTCTCTGCCTATCCCTGCGGGGAAACGGCGTGATGATACAGTAGTAATCTGCTAAAGTGATGATGCAGTAGTAATCTGCTAAAGAAATGATGTTATGCTGAACGAACGTCTTCCCGGAGACGTTAAATTAAGTGTTGACTACATTACTACCAACAGACTAACAGCCAAAACGGATACAAATTGTATTACATGTCCGGTCTTCCGATATTAAAACACCTGTGGGCCTTACTAGAAACTCGCGTACGATAACAAAGAAATGTCCACAACATTTTCTGTGAGGATTTTCAAGCCAATTTAATCTTTGAGGAATTACGGACTAAACTTGACCTGTTTACAGGCTGCTAGAAGGCATCGATCTTCCAGTTTGATAGTCAGACATCTCCAAAAAATCTAAATTTGTTTTGATTGTGTAGTTATATTTACTCTCTTTCTGGTACAGTACTCAGATTACTCATAAACACCACCAAATCAATTATATTGCAGATTTTTTTTTTTTTTTTACATTAACTCCATATAGGAGGCCCTGAGGAAAATAATTTCCTTCAGGGCCTATGTCACCTGAGATGCTGGGTGGAGGGTCTTCTTAATGATATTAAGGAATGAACATTGGCCTTGAAGAGACTCATGTTGTAGGAAGGAGGAAACACAGAGGCCGGCAAATCGTTCCACAGCCGAACTGTTGAACTCAAGAACGAATCGTAGAAATGACCCGTTCTCATGTGACTAATGTCAACCGTATACCAAGGTGGGCGGGTGTTTGGCGTGTTTCCCGACTATGCACTGGTTCCGAGGGGATCAATGACGCTAGTTCCTCGGAGCATCTTCCATTGTAATACCGGTAGATCAAGGACAGCATTCCCGCCTGACGCCTGTGCTCTAAAGATTGCAATCCGTCTGTTAAGGTAGGAGAATCTATCAAACGGACCGCCCGTTTCTACACAGAGTCGAGGGTTTTTTTTAGGTATTTCGTGGCTGCCAAATTCAACCGTGGGGCGCACTTGCGATTTGTACAGGGTTAGCGGTTGTGTACTATTAAAGTATCTGCGGGCCCTGTACAGTACGCCCAGTTTCTGAGAGGCTAACTTAACTCTGGCTTCGATGGAACAGCAGAGCAGCCCCCGTACCTGAACTGGTCACTTAGAGTTACACCAAGCATATCAATGGAAAGCCTGTTCGGGAGATTGCTTCCATTGAAGGAGACTAGATTATCATTTCGATCCCTTTTAGACATAATCAGACATGTTTGGGTCTTTGAAACATTAAATTCGACTTGATTAAGTCTAATAATGTTTTCTTCATTATCTGAAAACTTAGTTTTTGGAAATGTCTGACTAATCAACTGAACGATCGATATGTAGGTAATTTACTTTAATTTTTATTAGATTTTAATATAATATTATATTAACAGTTAAATAAATGTAAATAGATTTTATGCATCACAGCAAAACGTCAAACAAAAATGTTCCAACGATTTAACCTTCATCATGCAAACATAAATTTAATTGACATGGAGACTTGCTATGACATAATTTAGCATTTGGTCATAAAATGCGTGAATGGTAGAACATTACCTAATTAGTTTGTAATGAATGCTACCTTCAGGCTGTGATATAAAATACACTAGGACTCCTAATAGCAAATTAGGTGACACTTAAAACGGATATACATTAAGCAACTTGTTGAGAGCAAGTTGTTTCATGACATTAGTTGCACTGCTAGTTTCACGTATAAACGTATTTATTGTATCTTTACATTGGTATTTTTGTTTACGTTTCAATTTTTAACCTCACTCATAAGTCTGTTTTGATGTTAATCAAAATATATCACAAAACTGTATCACAAAAACTAATAATTAAAACAATTTAAAAAAAACTCTATTCATATTCGTCAGAATTTTTATTCAGACAATTTAAGGTCAGAAAATTAAATGCATTATACTTCTGCCATGCAACATTACAAATTTATAAAGATGATATTCAAAATAAAGTAGCGCCCTTTAAAAATAACAGAAATCTTAGACAAACGTCAATACTTACAACTCTAAAATGTAAAAAAAAAAACAATAGGACAAATCATAAATATCTCGGTGTCAAATTTTTTAATTCCTTACCAGAAAAAAATTAGAAAAATGAACACTAATATAAAAGAATTTAAAACCTTGCTTATTTATGGGGTTACATCAAATATATACACATATATTATGTAACTAATTATTGTATAGAATCTGTTTGAAATACATGTATCTATTTATGATTAATAAAAATGATAAAAAAAAAAAATTTAAAAAAAAAAATTTTTTTTTTTACGCTCCACACAGGAGGCCCTGAAGAAAATAATTCTCCTCAGAGCCTATGTCATCTTTGGGGATGCTGTATGGAGGGTATTTTTAGGAAAGGAAGGAGAGGAAATTCTGGGAAGGAAAATGGTAAGAAGGGTAGGTAGGAATCTGGGGGTCACGAAGTAACGGAGGTATGAATCCATCCCTCCAACTGCGGCGCAAGGCGTTGGGTCAAGAGAGTCCTGCTGGAAAGTTCAAAAAGCCTCCATGAACCATTCTCTCTCAATGGCCCGCCACGCAGCAGGTGGGCAGACGCCAAGACCGGACAAACCTTACCCCATGAACCCGAGCACTCCTGCTAAGTCACCAAACGTACCGAACCATCTGAGGCGACCTATGGCAGAGGTGTTGGTTATCCAATAAATGATTCCCGGGGCGGCGGTACCCATACCAATTTAAAACGTAAAATCGACATCAAAAATACCTTCAATAATAAGTTGATATGGATATCAAAAGAATTTTTATTTTATTATTTTTTTTATTTTTTTATTAATCTATAAACATAGGGTTTTACATAGGGTTTAATTGATGCCTGTCTCACTAGGATTTACCTGTGTTGAGACAGGCTTAGAGGTACATATTTAAAATTACAAAAATATTTTAAGTAACATACAAATTCAATTGAATACTATAAAAATGGAAAGGTGATAGGAAGTGTGGGTTCACTTTAAAGAGAGTTATGTAAATGTAGGAAGAGATGATGTACAGTAAATGATGATGTATAGTAAATCCTGTCAAATCTATTTATGGGATTGATTAATTAATTTGACATGATTCTATTTTTAAGTTATTTTACATGGATTAGGTCGTATGCAAATTGTTTACTGTCTATTAATGATTTACTTTACAGATGTTTTATATTTATATTAGATTATTTATATTTACAGTGTCAATTTTTTGCACTTATACACTGGTATATACAGTATATAGACAAGTAGTTTTATCCTTGATGCATTTGAATGAAAATATGTTTTGTACTTTTGTTATTTGGCGGTACATCCTCTCTGCACACCCCAACGGCGTCACTTAGTTATATTTTGTAAAAGTGGGTACACTGTATTTCCCTAAATCGACTGCAAATTGTATGTAAGTATGCCGAAGGAATAACTGTCGGCGGATCAATCATGGAACCGAATAAATTTTTGCGTTCTCACAGCGATGCACTATTTGAAGAGTTACGAGTTCTGGATGTTAGACAACTATACATGAGAAAATTAAACCCACCCATAAACAATGCCACCTCTACCCATCTATTACCCACTCTCACGACACCCGACACTCACGGAGAAATCCAATTGTACCACTCACAACCAAAACATCTATTGCTCAAAGACACTTCTCTTTCTTAGGTCCAAAACTATACAACTTAATGCCTGATGCTTGGAAAAACGAAAGCACAAGGGTTCTTCGCAGATTGACCACTACTTGGTTTCATCAATTAGGGAGAAAGGAGAGTGAACTTTTACTACACAAAAAATGAAATCAAACACAAACCAAAATCAATAACAAAAATTCCGACAAAAAATAAACTGTGCAAAAGATACCTTTTATATTCTAATTGTTTATATTATGTGCATATATGTACGTACCTATTACTTTTAAATTAGAATTCTACAAGGCAGCAGTTAATCTTATGTTTTAATTGGATATTTTATTTTATTCTATCACTTCTCTTTTTTATTTCATATTCATACAAAATGTATATGTAAGCCTGTTATTTTGTAATGCAAACGCCATTTATAAGTAAACTTATTTTATTATTATTTTGATAACTATGCAAAGCATACAACACTAATAATCATACCTTAATTGTTTATTTTATTTTACTGTTTCTGTTCTCTTTATAGTTCTCATTAATAGGACTACATTATGAAATGCAAACACCAGTTCCCTTTATGTTTAAGTGTAAAAATATTTTTATTCCTTTTATTTATTATTATTATCATTTTAATAACTATTGTATGCCATGCATACACAAGTGAACTATATGTTTAAGCCCTTTTTTTCAAGAACCTATACATGTAAACCTTTTTTTTTTAAAGTAATATGTTAATACGCTTTTAACTTTCCAATTTTATGTTTTATTCTTTCTCTTCTTTTCATTTCCTCAATTTTCCCTCTTTTTGTATAAATCATGGTCCATATATATCCACACTTATCCTAATTTGACTGTCCTAAAACGGGAATCATCTTAGTTGGACAGTCAAAACATTTTATAAATAATGTACATAAATGTGTAAATATTTTACTAAATAAAAAAAAAATTTAAAAAAAAATTATACATCAAAGGCCAATGTAGCATTATTTATATCTGAGCGTTCGTGAATTGAACAGAAACACCTGTTTAAAATGAATAATTCATTATATTATTATATGCAGCGGTACTCCAATAATTATAACCATTACTAACGCCAAATTTTTAAACACCATTAAAATGTTTATTCAATGGTGTAATTAACATTAATTTTATTGGAAAACTAAAGATTAAATTACTTTTAAGATGAATAATCACAAAATCAACCAACCATAAAATATTTTTATTGAAGTTTTCTCATTTTTGAAGTGAAAACTTCTTTACCAACGTTGTGATTTGAAACTCGATGAAACGGAAACGAGCGACAATAAAAAGAGACAACACATATATCCACAGGATTTAGCCTGAAAGAGAATGAGATAGCAATGCAATCTCTACATATTATAAATTAAAGTCCTCCGCCGCGTCTGTCTTCTGTTCGCGATAAACTCAAAAACTCCTGAATGGATTTGAAATATGTAATTTATATGGGAGAATGTCTGTATGTGATGGACGAGCGGGCTGGCAAGTGGGCGGTGTGGATTTGATTTGGATGCAAATTAACAGATGATGATGTGAGTTACTTTATCTTAGTTTGGGTAACCATCCAGTAGATGGCATTGTGTTCCGTTAGCCACAGCACAGCGTGGCTGGGTCAGCTAGTATTTATTTAATTCACGGGTAGGTACTCGGTTCCAATATAATTCGATAAATTCACGGTCCCATTCAGTTCCCGTCCTATACTGGGACTCTGGGATTTGACGGCTTTTGTGTTTCCTCCTTCCTACAACATGGGTCTCTTCAAGACCAATGTTCATTCTTTCCTCTTCTTAAAAAGACAATTAAACTAAGCATTACCGTCAATCTTTCATGTCGGTAGAAATACTCAAATTAACAAAATCGTAGTACTTATACTTAGGGGGGCACGTTCTCACGCTACCTGCCAACGGAAGTGGCGCCATCCTTTGACGAATTCTTGAATTCAAAACCAAATTACAACCGTAGCTTTGTTTGAAATTTCACGTACACAGATGTTTACATGACGCGTAAGGCGATATGCACTCGAAGTCGAGTTCTTAAGTTTCAATCACGCAGTCGCTAACGTATTAATACTATCAGATGTACAAAATGAGGTAAATGAATTTTATGTTCTAAAGAGTACAAAACACAGCAATTGTGTTATTTTAATTACAATGTCAAACCTAAAAGCAATTAAAAAAATTATTTCTATTGTTACATTCTCGACATATGAGTAATGTAGTTGGCCTTTATAAAATAATATAAATTCCCATAGATGTACGGACTGGTTCGATATTCGATCTCAAATGCAGTAATTTCTGGTTACAACATTAAGTAATGAATTAATATTACGATTAAAACTTTCTCCATCGACATCGTCTTATGAGAAACACTTTGTCTCAATGTATATGTGTTTTTTTATAAATTCTTCAGAAAGAATTTCATTGCGGCAATGTTTTTTTTCAACGTGCTAACGCGCAAACGCAACAGACGCCAAACGAACGAGAACATAATATGCGGCTGTGTTTTTTTATTTGTATATTTAAACAAACAACTTACGCGGATACGTTTTTATTTATGTATTTAAACAGACAATCTATGCATGTATGTTTATATTTATATGTTTAAACAAAAAAACCTAAGCATGTATGTTTTTATTTACAGATTTAAACAAAAAAACCTATGCAGTTATGGTTTATTTATTTGTAGAGGGTGTAAAGGGGCGTAATTGAATTACTTTTACCAACGATTCCCGACGTTATTTGGAGTAAAAAATGTGATTGAAATTTTGGTCTCGGGTGACTTTTTTAATTGTTTTTTTTACATTTGACGGCCGGCGTAGTCCAGCGGTAAGGCTTTTGACTAGCATTCCGAAGGTCGCGGGATCCAATCCCGGCGTGGCAAATAAATTTTATCTGATTAATTTGTGTTATTTCACAATTTATTCATTTAAAATAATATAGTATATTATATTTGCGGCACGTTCCAGAGTGGAAGATACTCTCAGTATCACCCATTCAGAATTGAAAAGTTGCTTGAAATGGCTTTGGCCGTGTTTGGTGACCAGATCTAAATAACCAGGTACTTCCCACCTTCCTCTTCCCATCTCCTTCCCCTCCCCACTACCTTCAGCCTCACAATATACCCAAATTGGGGATGCCATAGTCACACTGGCTCCAGACGGGAGCAGTTGGGACTCTTGTGCGGTATTCATATAAAAAAATTAAAAAAACAATATTTTCTTCAAAATCAAACATTAAAAAAATCTTCCATGTCGTCACTCGTCACTCAGCCGAGTAACCACCCTCACCCTGACCCTAACTGTCCAATAACTAGTGATTTTTAAATGTTTTTAGTTTAACAAAAAAAAACAACGGGAAATCAACATTTAGAGGTGGTCTACAGAAGAATTGGGCTGAGAAATTAAAAAGATTTGACGTTTCGGATGATATAGCTTTGGTTTGGTGACTAGAACTGATTAGGATACTTCCGAACCTTTCTCTACCATCTCCTTTCACTACTTCACTTTGGAAATTCTTTGTATAAAACTCGGGCGTTGCCCGGGTTTTATACAAAGAATTTCCAAATTAGATTTAGACTTAGAGCTGATCCTAAATCTCCAAGTCCAAGCTGCCAAAATTAGGTTGAGAGGAGTGGCAGGGGTTACGAAATGGGATCATATAAGAAACTCAACGATCCGAGACGATCTAAACATTGAACTTCTGCTACTCTTCATAGAAAAATCGCAATTGAAGTGGCTTGGGCATGTACTAAGAATGCCTGATGACCGAATTCCGAGGAAGATACTAAATGCGATTCCAGAGGGTAGACGTCCAGTAGGCCACCTCAGCTGGTCGAGGCAACTACAGAAACTGTGGGAGGAGAGGATGAGACTTCCGTGGTTGGAGGCCGAACAATCAGCAAAAGACAATGACGCATGGAGGAGCCTTGTCGATGCAATGGGTCCCCGACCCGAATAGGATAAAGGGATGAAGATGATAATGATGATGATGAGATGTAGACTTAACTAATTTTCCTCTTATTTTGAACGTCAAATATGCCAAATTTCATCATCACCAAAATTCTGCTTTAAGAGGTGGAAAATGGAAGTGGGGTTGTATTTTCGAGATCTCATGTAGACAGTGACCTTCCTCCTATTTTGAAGGTAAAGTGTTCTAATTTCAATTGGCTCTACCCTAGCAACTTTCTCTTGGGCATGCTCGGTATGAACCATTTACGGGTCAGAAGGGATGTGCTCATTGTAACACATTTCTTCAGACGTGGATGGTTCGAAAACTCGACTATCATGGATAGCATTAATTTCTTTGTTCCCGATGGTTATCTCCGTCACCGATAGCAAAGACTGTTTTATCTCTCCGCTTGCGAATGGTCAGCCAGTCGGGAGAGCTGTCTTGTTGTTAAATAGAATCACTTTGAATATCGCTATGTTTAACATCAATGAAGCACAATTTAGACGGCAAGCTTTGTTGCTGTTAGTCTGATTGTGCTTCACTGATATTTAAATTGTTTAAATCTGCATATCTAATCTTAATATTTTCTCTCTTTAAACGCTTCGAAATTAAAATTTTGTAATGTTGTTAAAATAAATACCTAAATTGAATTTAAATTTTCATTCTGTGCCATTATATAAATAATTTGTACAAGTCTTCGATTTTAACAAAGAAATTTTAACAATACTCGGTTTTTAAGGCATTATTCAAAACATGGGCCATACCAGCGGCATCATATCTAATGAATAATGACAGTGAAACTTAAAAACATGTTTTAAGCCCATTGAAATGTATTCGTTTGAAGAGACAAAAGGGATACGCACTTGCCGTGAAAACCCGTTCTCGTTATTCTTCAAAAGAAAACGTATTACTTACTCAAAAACAAGTAGATATTTCAACATGTGAAAATATTTCAAACTAGCTGAGGTACCCAGCTTCGCTCAGGGAGTTGATGTGATTTGTTCGAATCCCCGACGGATTTTGCTTTATTTACCTCTACCAATGGGTAGCCCCACCCATTCAAAAAAGGTTTCGAATGTTCCACAATGTTCCAGAACATTCCACAATATTCGAGAATGTTCTGGTATGAGAGGCGCGATCGCCTAAGCGTTCGGCTTGTGACTGTAAAATTCTATCCACGAAATAAAAAGTCCAATAGTATTTACGCCTGCCAGCCGACGTTCCTCACGCTCACTATTAATGTAAGTGGCGCCATCTTTTGGCGTGGTTGGCTACTTGCTTGAATTCGGTTCTATTACAAAAGTAGCTTTTTAACAAACGTACGAAGATGGTTTTGCATAAGGCGCATGATGTATTCGGGTTCTTAAATTTCAACCGTACATTCGCTAGCCTTATAATAAAGTCAGATTCGTGTAATTCGTGTCAGATAGTTGTGATGTTTAGGTTTGGTTCCATGCCAACTGAGAATAAAGTCAAACCCCTTTGAAAAGTCATTAAAAGCTGTGAAAAAAATAATTTTAAAATAGCCCTTAACCCTAACCTAACGTAACCCATTTAACCAATTTTTTTATATTTTTTTTATCACTCTTATCCACTGGAGCGCTTTCTGCCACAATATGGCACTATTTAAAATACCTCAGATTGCTTTGCTGCCAATTTTGGCAAATTTTCCCTTATTTGTAATTAATTAAGTAGAAATTTACGATTTTTTTTTATAAATCTTACGAATATGTGATAATCGACAAAAGATAGGTCAATTCATTGACTATATAGAACTATAATCAGTTTATATGTCTCCATATTAAAAATCGGAGAAAAAAGTTTTAAATTGTGCTGTCGCTCCAGTGGCTAATGACTTTTCTGAGGTAGTTCCGAGTTGGTTTCATTCTGAGTTGTCCGGTCACCCTAGGTTTGCGACCAAGCCGGATTATGTTAGCTCGATACTCCAAGCTGAGCTTAAAATCAACTGACATACTGGGTCTAAGACAAACAACCGGACCTAACAAAAATATAGGTAGGTACCTGGTAGCCGCGTAGGATCCAAATATTTGCATTCTGATTAACGCCATGACTCAATTTCTGTTGACAAGGCCTAAAATTTATAAAATAAAAGATTCTCGTTCTTCCCGGAATGAAATCAAACAAATAAACCTGTTAAGTTTCGTCTAACTTTTTGACAAATGTGTTGACATTTCAAAACATTCGACTAATGATGGGGATGGTCCAAAGATATTGAAATACAAGAAATATACTATGATGGCCGCCCGACCATCGACGGACTACTGCCTACCCACTGGAGCAATTATGGTCGAAAAATGGACCACTTTTATTTTGTTGCGATTGGTAGCGGTCCAAAATTGGATCACATTTTCCTACCATTCGTAAAATATTTATTGTAATTTCAAATTATTAAAGACTGAAATTATTAAAGTGGGTATCTGCAAAGGTATTTTTTGTTATCTTGGCGCATTGCAATTTCTTTATGAGTTATTTATTACCATATTGAATCAGGTAATAAACTGCATCATTTTATTACAAATTTAATTAAATTATATTCTTAATACAACACCAATTTATCTTATCCAATAATATTATCTACATAATCTTTATTCTTATTTATAACTAGCCAGTACCCTGCATTCGTTGCAATGGCACAAAATGGAAAAAATGTTTCTCCCTGCGTGTCTTTTCCCATGCGTCCCCATTTCCGTCCCCCGTTCCCATCACGCATCCTCTTTCCCTCCCGCGTTTCCCTTCCACCTTCCCCACCTTCCCCCTCCCGCGTCCACCCAACCCGCGAACACTACCTGCTGCGTTCCCCTTCAACCTTCCCCGCCTTCTCCCTTCTTCGTTTCCCTCCTCCCTCCAGGATTCCCATCCCTCTTACCCCTTTCCCTCCCCGCTGCTAAACTGTAATTGCAATATACACTAATTTTTCAAACAACTCGCGCGTCTGCTATCATAATTTTTTTATTCAAATTTAGTAACGTTAGAGCTCACCAGTATGTATAGAAAAGCGGTTGTGCGCACAACAACTCACCAAATTTTCATCGAAATCAGATGAATATAGTATATCCTATACTATATTATAATCAGATGAATATAATATAGTATAGGAAATAATTTCATAATGCCAGAGCTCACCATTATACAAAAACCTTCGAGGGCATGCGCACAACAAATCACCAAAGTTTCAATCGGATGAATGGTTTAGGAACGCATAAGGGACAAACAAAGTAACATTCATTTTTATAAAAAGACTAGCTGACCCGGCCACGCGTTGCTGTGAAACACAACGCCATCTACTGGATGGTTACCCAACCTAGATAACCAAATGGTGTGTCGATAAATTAACTCACACCGCCATCTGTTAGAAACTTATCACAAAGCATTGCCCTATAACAAACATTTAATGAATATTTAATTCGCAATCAAAAATATTGAGATATATAAAAACTATCCTATAATTTTAAATACAGACAGAAAGTCTAATTTCATCAAAATCGGTTAAGTAGTTTCGGAGTTTATCTCGGAGTTAAAAGAAAGATAAACGATCGCACACAAATGTTTAAATCTTAGGAATAAATGAACCATTTTTATTATAATTTATTATTTAAACTTTTTATGAGTAAAATCTCAAACTGTAATATTTAATTAAATGAAGACATTATGAGCGAAACTCAATCGAAAATCTGGAAACAGAAAAATCAGAAAAAGATATTTACACGGGTAAATACTACTCCCTACTCCCTACTTTCCGGGTTGGGGGCTCTTATCCACTGAGCTAAGATGTCGATATCCAATTCGGTCACCTTTAACTGTACCATACTTCGACTAAGAACCACCCACATTATCTTCATTTTTCTTAACGCATATTTTTATTGGCTGCCATCTTTATGAATGATTGCAAGATTCAACTCGAACTAAATGCAATCTAGATGGTGTCTGGATAAATTTTTATCCATTTTATTTAATGTGTGACATCTATTGACTCCTCTGCAAGTCTAGGATGAATATTATTATTTATTATTTAAACTTTTTATGAGTAAAATCTCAAACTGTAATATTTAATTAAATGAAGACATTATGAGCGAAACTCAATCGAAAATCTGGAAACAGAAAAATCAGTAAAGATATTTACACCTCTGACACCTTAGCTCAGTGGATAAGAGCGCCCAACCCGGAAAGTAGGGAGGTCCTGGGTTCGAGTCCCAGAGGTGTAAATATCTTTTTCTGATTTTTCTGTTTCCAGATTTTCGATTGAGTTTCGCTCATAATGAACCATTTTTAATTCACTGATATTTTTTTAATTCATAAAATCTACAATAGCGACGCTCCCGGATGCAAAATTAAGTTTGTCATACTTTACTGGGATTGTCCATGATAAAACATATACAGAATACAAAAATTCTGAGAAACAATCAATGTCTCATTTCAAAGAAATTATAATTTACAACCTGCCTGTCTAAGTTTCATATAATAAATTCTATACGACTAGTTTAAAGCTGGTTCACACTTAGCTATCAAATATAAAAGATCATAGCGCGCCAAATAACACTCTCCATACAATCCCTTCAGACCGTTCACACCTAAGCGTTTTTAAGCGCAGATCAATCATAGACAATACACATCTCAGACGTAACCGCTCCAGGCGCGATATCCCAGAAGAAACTCTCCCCTTCTCCGACTAAAACAGGAGAGGGGGTCATTGTAATTACGGAGCTGCCTAGACCCGTGGATGACAGATGTCAAGTTGACAGATTTCAGTACAAAAAATATGCGTTCCGTTGCCGCTCCCTAATTCGACTGACCCCCTCTCCTACCACAGGAAGAAATATTTGAAAGCCTCGTGTGAAAGGACAAAAGATAAGCGCTCGCGAATCAACAGATATCTGCTCGCAGATACATAGCTCAGCGTGAACTAAGCATTAAGGTTCATAAATACTAACTATATATTAACAGCGACTCGACGGTTGATCCCCCGACAGATGGCACCCAAAAATTATGATTATTAAAAAGTTGTAATTTTGTGTGCATAATTTACAAATTTTAAACCTACAATCGACTTCAAAAATACCCTTAATAATAAGTTGGTATGACTATCAAACGAACTTATATACAGTGTCAATTTTTTGTACTTATAAGCTGGTGTATACAGTAAATAGAGAAGTAATTTTATCCTTGATGCATTTGAATGAAAATTTTTTTTATAATTTTGTTTTTCGACGGTACATCTTCTCTTCACATCCCTTCAGAGTCACTCAGTTACGTGTTGTGAATGAATGTGCGTGCATATGTTTGAAATTAATTAATGAAATTACTTTCCTCTGACCCTGAGGAAAATAATTTCCCTCAGGGCCTATGTCATCTTTGGGGATGCTATGTGGAGGGTTTTTTAAGGAAAAGAAGGCGAGGAGAGTTCTGGGAAGGAAAAGGGTTTAAAGGGTGGGTAGGAATCAGGGGTTCAGTGTGTCCTGGTCATTGCCGACCCATGATTTAAAAGATAGTTGTACAAGAAAATTGCAGGAATACCCATTTTAACACATAACAAAATAAGAATTACTTTTTTATTCTTTCAATAGCTTCTACATTAATATTATAATGTGGATAAAGGCAAAATATAACAATTCATATATAAATGTATTTTTTTTTACAGTTAATACCGCACAAGAGTCCTAACTGCTCCCGTCTGGAGCCAGTGAGACTACGGCATCCCCAATCGGGGTATGTTGTGAGGCTGAAGGTAGTGGGGAGGGGAAGGAGATAGGGAAGAGGAAGGTGGGGAAGTACCTGGCTATTCAGATCTGGTCACTAAACACGGCTAAAGCCATTTCAAGCAACGTTTCAATTCTGAATGTTGGTCTTACACCAGGGCGATACTGATAGTATCTTCCACTCTGGAACGTGCCGCAAATATACTATTTATTTTTTTAAATGAATAAATTGTGAAATAACACAAATTAATCAAATAAAATTTATTTGAGCACGCCGGGTTTGAACCCGCGACCTTCGGATTGTGAGTCGAGAGTCTTGCCTCGAGACCACGGAGGCCGTCAAATAATATTGTTGAAATTTCTAGTTCGTTGTTATTACGATATAATAAAATTAATTTTTTTTTAAAATCCAAATTTCAACAATTATTTTTTCCACGAGCTCCACTTAGGATGCCCTGAGGAAAATAATTTCTCATGGCCTATGTCATATTTGAGGATGCTGCGTAGAGGGTTTTCATAAGAAAATAAAGGAGAGGAGAGTTCTGGGAAGGAAAAGGGTTTAAGGGATGGGTAGGAATCCGGGATTCAGTGTGTCACAAACATGAACCCGGGCACCCCTGCTAAATCACCAAACGTAGCGAACCACTTGAATTATTACTATTCGACTTACTATTGTATTCACTCTTGAGTTGTAGGTATGTACAATGTACATATTATTATTATTGCTGTTGTGGAGTGAGAATAGATTTCTGACTCTGAATACTTCATGTTGAAATTTAGTAAGCAGGTTATTATAGTTTATATTGTGTTTTTATATCTTTTTTTTCAATAATTTTCATAATTTTTATATGTTTGTTCTTACGGGTACAGGACCCTTACTTTTTTGTTTTACTTTTTAATTATAATTTTAATTATGTGAAAATCTGTCATTGGATAAAATGTTATTAATGTTATTATTATAAGTGTAAAATATCTGTTGATTTTTCATAATAAATGAAATAAAATAAAATTACAAAAACAACTATCTACACGCACAAATAGGTTATTAGGTTCTTAGTTTGGGTAAACCGAGTAATTCATGCGTATTTAGATTGAAACAAAACTTCGCAAATGTCAAATTCAAAAATAAATGGCGGCAAAAAAAACGTTTACGTTTTATACGGCAAATTTTGATCTTTGATTGAATGAAAATTGAATTTTAATGCATCTTTTTCCATCTATCCAATCGTAATTAGTTTTTTTTGTAGTAATTAAATGAAGTTATACATGAAATCCTTAGATACTATTTAGATTAATCTTTACGACGAATGGGTTTACAGTATGAACATCAAAAAATATGCTACGGATAAATTGAAGCTTTTACTAGCTTTTCTATGTATTGGAAATACAATAAAAAAAATATTTACATAACAAAAAATATAAGCGTAAACCATTAAAAGAAATGTTTTTTCATAACTAAACTATGAAGTGAACAATTTTTTAAAAATACCCCTTTATGGCTAAGACTATTTATGAGGATTTGTATGTTCCGACTTTTTTCGTTCTTATAAAATTATGTACAAAATAATAAAAACCACTTTTTCGCTTACTTGCCTCGTGCAAATAAGACGTTCGATTTTAAATTTTAAAGGCATGAGAATCGCAATATATATATATACATACATATTCCTCTTAAGGGGTGGGTAGGAATCTGGGGTTCATTGCGTCCTGGTTATCCGTCTCCAAGACCTAGACAAACCTAACCCGACTGCTAAATCACCAAACGTAGCGAAACACTTGAATTATTACAAGAAACAACTATTTACATGCACAAAATAGGTTATTAGGTTCTTAGTTTGGGTAAACCGAGTAATTAATTTGGGTAAACCGAGTAATTCATGCGTATTTAGATTGAAACCGAACTTCGCAAATGTCAAATTAAAAAAAAAATTTGAACTTTGATTGAAAGAAAATTGAATTTCAATGCAAGTTAAAAAAAATTTGTTGTAGAAATTAAGTTAAAACTTAGTGTGATTTCCAAAATTTGTTCCTAATAAAATGGTGACTGAAGGCTTGAGGAACATTTTCCCAAAATTTGATTTAGAAAACGTAATTATGTCATAAAATTTTAAACATTTTAGAATCATCTTGATCAAAAAAGTTCATAGCAATTGCTGCCAAAGCAAAGTTTTAAAAAATTTTGGCAAAGAATTGCAAACGAAATGTTTTGTAGGAAAAGTCGAAAGAAAATTTTCTGACAACTAGTGGAAAATTTAGGTTTTCTTTCAGATTGTAATTCTATGATTTTTAATGTTGTTATTTGACTTACCTGTTAATAATATATGAAGAAACAATAATTCTGATTAACACTAGTTAACTTTTGTAACCAACGATTGCACAACTGTTTAGCGAGAGAGACCGCGCGTCGTCTAGAGCCGCGAATTGACTGAATTCGGCGGGAAATGTCCCTCACTTTTATAGCAGAGGGGGCGGCCCCGACTAACTGCTAACTGGGTACTAACCCACTCGGTTTGAATTTGGAATCATAGAATAATCGCTTCATTTTCAAATTTAAATAGTCTCTTGATGGATCACTTTTAAACTGAATCCAACGCAGTCGTAAGAAGAAATACAGGGCGTTTAAAAACACTTCTAACTTCCGGTTTTGTTTATTGATTTATTTAAGGAACATAAACAGTCTTAGTAATCCATACTACCCATACTAATATTATAAATGCGAAACTGCTCGAGTTTGTTTATGACGCTTTCACGCATTAACCAATTAAAAGACTTTAAAAATTCATTCACCAATAGAAAGCTAAATTATATGCGAAGACTATAGTCTGTACATGATGGCGAGCTCTGGTGTTATGAAATTATAAATATTAATTTATTATATTTGTTTTACGTTTTCTGTCGCTAACAAAAGCGAGTTTTTGCTAACGTCAGAAAAAAATCGTTTTCATGGAAACGATTTTGATATATTTGTGGGCTCTAAGCTGGTAGGTACTCAGCCCCCTGGTCAGCTACTGCTCCAGAAAATTCAAATATTAGAATAAGTTTTGTTTTTTTTGGACAAGCTTCTGTTTTGGAATAAATGTCAGATACGAGTTCCTACATTAAGAGTATAATTCGTAACGATTGTAAAGACAATAATAAATACTGTAATTTTTTATTATATTAACAAACTTCCAAATATTTAATTAAAAATAAACATCCGAAATGTTTGTAAGCGCATAAATTCCGAACGAATGAACAAAATTCGATTATTCTTTTCTTCTTTGAGCTAAAGCTTTGTGAAATTTAGGTGGCAGGCGAGATGTTTGAAAACTGAATGTAAGGGAATGAATGTATGGAATGCGGGAGGGGATGGGGGTGGGGAGGAGGGGGGATAATTGATAAGTTCAATCGCTACAGTAATTTCCCGTAATACCCGCGGAGCCGCGGGGAAAAGCTAGTATAATAAACATAAGAGGATGATAAAAAAACAGACCAATTATTAATGTTCACAGATAGGTATTTGGAAACAAGACTAACTGAATTTAAATTAGTATATTTAAGAAAAATGAAAAAAAAACACAGAACTAAGCAGCAATTTAAAAAAATAATTATAGTACAAATCTAAATTCAACGAATGATAAACCTACACAACAATAAAATAAGTGTTATTATAACTGAAATAGATTGCAAAATAGGTTTTTGGGTTGGGAAGGGTAAGGGGAGGAGAGGGATAAGGGAAAGTTAAGGGAAAGTTGCCACGCAAGTAATATAAAAATATTACATTCAATTAATTTAATCATCATGAATCAATCATAAAAAGTTAACTTATTATCCTGACGAAGAAAACATAGTTTTTGAAACATGTTGATAATGTTAATTAAATAGTCGTGTACACAGAGTTATTTGTTTTCATTCAATTAATAATGTAGCTCACATACAGGTACCTTTTGATAAACAAAAATAATTTTTCACTTTGGTTGGGTATTTTGATCTCAAATCCGGAATTAAGATTTGTGTGAAACGGGCCGAAATGGGCCGGGCATTCGTTCCTCTTAAAGGTATTTTTGAAGTCGAACTGAATATCTTTTACGTTTGAAATCGGTAAATAATACCTAAAAAAATATAATCTTATAGTAAATATCATTTATTTTATTTTATTTTATTCATTCATACACGCCTTGAAGGCTTTTACTGAATCACATTATTAAAGTTACACATGTTATTCAGGAGTATAATTGTAAGCATGAAGTATATAACATTATAAACTGTACTTTAAGGATACAAACAGGTTTAATTGTATATAGGTACGTAGTTTCGTTATCATTAAAATTGTACAAAGGAGTTAAAAAGTTTACATAGTGTAATAATGGTAAAACAGAAGAGTGCTTAAGATACTTTAAAAGTAGTTATTGAGGAACGTGTAGGTATTTACTATGTTGATTTTATTATTAACTTGATCGTGAATAAATGTTCGAAAGCAAGTTTTTCAAGAATTCAGCAAAATTAACGCAGCGATAAATAGTACCTACACATAGAAAAAAATAAATAAAAAATACATGAGTTGTAATATCTTGAAAAGTTATACAGATGAGTTCAACAAGTGTATAGTGTGATAGTAAAAAAGTAAAAAATAGTACAATTTCGGGGATCAACTGTCGGGTTACCATTGTAGACAGACAGAAGGCAAAGATGTATATTTATAATAAGGGAGAATTCAGCGAATACAAATTATTACAAATTTAAATATTGAAATCAGTAGAAAAACGTATTTTTAGTATCAGGGTAGTAAAACTGCATTATATTTTGTCGATAGGTTTGAGGGCCGTTCAGTCGTGAAACATCGTGTACGTAAAATATTCTTTTAAATGATGATGTATTGTATTGTATGACCGGGTAGTTTGCATCTGTGTTTTGAAGGCGTGGGTACCGTTAAGAATTCGTATGTGTTATTCGTAACCGCTTGATTAATTTTTTTATTTCTTTTATTTATACAATAATATTATTATTCAATTTATTAAAACAGTTTATTTATAAACAAGTTCTGCTAGGTAATTATTATTACACGTGACAGCTGTTTCGCCTTCTGAAGGCATTTTCAAACTGTAACCTTCTGCCGTTGGCGGCAACAAAAAATTGTCAAAAGAAGCGAAGCTAGCCGCCCATAATGGAGTGCTGGTATCTACCCTGATGTATGGCAGTGAGGCATGGAACTGGCAGAGAAAGGATGAAAGTAGACTGAATGCTGTAGAAATTAGATCCCTGAGACGTGTGTGTGACAAAACCATGTATGATCGTGTGAGAAATGTGGAGATCCGCAAAGAATGCAAGGCTGATGTAAGCGTAATGAATAAGATTAAGAAAGGGACGCTCAGATGATTTGGGCATGTAGAGCGAATGAATGAGGAAAGGAGTGTAAGGAGAATATACGTACCCTGATGTATGGCAGTGAGGCACGGAACTGGCAGAGAAATAATGAAATGAGATCCCTGAGACGTGTGTGTGACAAAACCATGTATGATCGTGTGAGAAATGTGGAGATCCGCAAAGAATGCAAGGCTGATGTAAGCGTAATGAATAAGATTAAGAAAGGGACCCTCAGATGGCTTGGGCATGTAGAGCGAATGAATGAGGAAAGGAGTGTAAGGAGAATATACGTACCCTGATGTATGGCAGTTAGGCACGGAACTGGCAGAGAAATAATGAAATGAGATCCCTGAGACGTGTGTGTGACAAAACCATGTATGATCGTGTGAGAAATGTGGAGATCCGCAAAGAATGCAAGGCTGATGTAAGCGTAATGAATAAGATTAAGAAAGGGACCCTCAGATGGCTTGGGCATGTAGAGCGAATGAATGAAGAAAGGAATGTATATGACGAAAATGTGAATGGTAGACGAAGTCGGGGACGCCCGAGGAAGAGATGGCACGACCAAGTGAATCAGATACTTGAGCCGGGCGATGTCAAGAGTCAGAATAACAGAAGAGCATGTATGAGACGATGTATGAATGTGAACGAAGCAAGGTGTGTGCCAAGATCGAGTTGTTTGGCGGTCCGTCCTCTCTGCCTACCCCTGCGGGGAAACGGTGTGATGGTTAGTTAGTTAGTTAACCTTCTGCCTTCTCGCATCTCTCTCACACACCGCACCGTGACGTCTCCGTAGACCCTACTAATAGCTGTGGCGATAATTTTGAAAATATGGAATATACTCGAAATTAATACAACGATAATATTGTTAAGAGGACATAACCGAACAACGCCGGAAAATGTCATTTTTAAATCAAATTTTAGACGTATTGACTCTTTTCCACAACAAAATTATAAATTGATTTCAAGAGACTGTTCTTGTATCTAGTGAAGCTATTTTTTAAATTTTGAGAAAATATGTTTATTTTTAGTACAATAAGGTTTTGCCGTAGGTCGTTGGCAGATTTGTTCAATTTTCAAACATATACAATATACATTTCAAATCATAATATAATAATGCAGTAATTAATTAATAAATTATTTGGAAAAGCTACTATTCAGAATTCCAGTTTAAGTTTTTAAAAAAATCCGCGCCTTTGTTTTGTGACGAAAATACTTCAGTTTGTCTATTTATTTACCGTCTTACAAACTAATATATTTTGCTTTTTTTTTTACATTAAGGCGGCCTTGAGGAAAATAATTTCCCTCAGGGCCTATGTCATCTTTGAGGATGCTGTGTGGAGGGTGTTTTTGAGGAGAGGAAAGAGTGAACATGGGTCTTGAAAAGACCCATGTTGTAGGAGGGAGGAAACACAGAGGCCGGCAAATTGTTCCACAGCCGAGTTGTTGAACTCAAGAATGAGTCGTAGAAACGACCCGTTCTCATGTGACTAATGTCAACCGTGTACGCGATGTCAATGCCGAGCGCGCGTTTGGCGTGTTTCCCGACTATGCACCGGTGCCGAGGGGATCAATGACGCTAGTTCCTCGGAGCATCTTCCATTGTAATACCGGTAGAACAAGGACAGCATTCCCACCTGGCGCCTGTGCTCTAAAGATTGCAATCCGTTTGTTAAATTAAGAGAATCTATCAAACGGACCGCCCGTTTCTGCACAGAGTCAAGGGTTTTTTCAGGTATTTTGGGGCTCCAGACCAGAGGTGGCTGCCAAATTCAACCGTGGGGCGCACTTGCGATTTGTACAGGGCTAGCAGTTGTGTACTATTAAAGTATCTGCGTGCCCTGTACAGTACGCCCAGTTTCTGAGAGGCTAACTTAACTCTGGCCTCCATGGAGCCCCCGTACCTGAGCTGGTCACTTAGAGTTACACCAAGCATATCAATGGAAGGCCTGTTCGGGAGAATGCTTCCGTTGAAGGAGACTAGATTATCATTTCGATCCCTTTTAGACGTAATCAGACATGACATGCTTAGACATTATTGAAAAATTATAAATACTTATGATCAAAAAATAATTACAAAAAGTCCATTTTTTTACTTTTTTATCATCACGGGTCGGAGCATTTTTGAATGTGGGTATTTATTAAATCAAATTTAGAATGAAATAAAATCTATATTGAGTTATTATGTTAAAATGCTGGTATGGAGGGTAATTAAACTTTTTCATCGGAACCGCCCTGTACCGTTGCAAGGGTACGATCGCAAGATCATCGTTCGATGGTATTTAAATTCTCAGCCGCTGGTTAAAGACTCCCAACTGCTCCCGACTGTCTGGAGCCAGTGAGAATACGGCATTCCCGATTCCATGGTAGTATGTTGCGAGGCTTAAAAAAGTCGGGAAGGGTAAGAGATGGGTAGTTGGGAATTACCCGGCTACACAAATAATATTAAATAAAATATATGTAAAAATTTTATAATACCCATTAGTTAAGGTTTTGACGGCCTCCGTGGTCAAGGGGTGGAGTAATTTAATCATTTAAAAATAATTTAAAGTATATTTGATGCATGTTCCAGAGTGGAAGATGCTCTTAGTGTCGCCCTAGTGAAGACCACCATTCAGAATTGAAATCTTGCTTTAAATGGCTTTAGCCGTGTTTGCTGACTAGATCTGAATAGCCAGGTACTTCCCCACCTTCCTCTTACCACCTCCTTCATACCAAAACATACCCCAACTAGAGATTTCACTGGCTCCAGGCGGTTGAGAGCAGTGGGGACTCTTGCGCTGTGTTTAAATAAAAAATTATGATCATAAAATCGACACATTTTATTAAAATTTATTTCCTCCGCTCCACACTAGAGGCAGCACTTCACTTTGTAGTCATGCCATATCTCTCATTGCTTATATTTATTATCTATGGGTAGCCACAATATCTACACATACTGCAAATATATGTAAATCAATTTGGGAGGTGGGTACCGCCGCCCCGAGAACCATTTATTGGATTACCAACACCTCTGCCATAGGTCACCCCAAGTGGTTCGCTACGTTTGGTGACTTAGCGGGGACGCCCGTGTTCATGGGGTGAGGTTTGTCCGGATCATGGCGGCAGATAAATCTGCCCACCAACTGTGCGGCAGGCCAGATCGGGAAAGACTGGTTGAGGAAGACTTTTTGACCTTTCCAACAGGACTCTCTGGAAACATCGTCTTGCACCGCAATAAAAGGGATACATTCATATAATCTGTCACTTCTGGACACACTGACCCCCAGATACCTTTTTCCTTCCCAGTACTTCCTCTCCTTCCTTTCATAAAAAACCCTCCACACAGCATCCCCAAGGATGACATCAGCCCTGATGGGAATAATTTTCCCAGGGAATCCAGTGTGTAATGTAAAATAAAATTATGATTTCAACTTCTAGTGCATTCCACGAATTATTTTGTTAATTTTGAAATTGAATTTTCTCGGTATACAGAAACGCTAGTAGTTGTCGTGAAAAAAATGTCGGATCTTCTAAAGTAGTTCACCACGAAAACCGGGTTATTCTCAACATTGCAATGCAGAAGGTTAAGCCAAATTTTGCGGATTCATATTGAGTTTTCGCCGAAAATCTTGAACTGCCGTTATTTCCAATCCTACTGATCAACTGTTGAGCCGAAATTTGGATCAACACTCCTCAGAAGCACAAATACGCTCTTGCCGACGCACTCTCTGACCAACAGACGAATCGAGCCTTACTAAACAAATCACTTAGCTGATCGGAGGCTCAAATTGATCGATCATAAAAGTTGGGAACAACAGCAGTTAAACTTTCCATCAACGGTATTTTTTTTTTGTTTTAAGTTAATGTAAAAAGGCGTCGCTCTCCATTTGGGTCAAGCCTCGTACCAGCAAGGTATGTACAAGGTAAGTTTCTTCAGAGGACCTTTGTGGTCGGGCAAAATCCTCGGCTACGAAGGTATAAGTCCGGGTTCAAACCCGGCGTGCGCAAAAAATTGTATGTGCTATTTCGCATTTAATTATTGTTATGTACTCGGTATTATATATATTACAATTTGGGAGGCGAGGATGGGTACCGCCGCCCCGGGAATCCTTTATTGGATATCCAACACCTCTGCCATAGGTCACGCCAAGTGGTTCGCTACTTTTTTACACGATTTAACAGGTGTGTCCGAGTTCATGGGGTGAGGTTTGTTTAAGTCTTAACGGCGGACGCGTTTGCCCACGTATTCGATTCGTACGTCCGTCACTCCTGGACAAATTGGCCCCCAGATTTCTATCCTCCTTCATTTTTTTTTTCTTCCCAGAACTGCCTCTCCTTCCTTTCCCTTAAAAGACCCTCCATACAGCATCCCTAAAGACGACGTAGGCCCTGAGGGAAATTATTTTCCTCAGGGCCTCCTGTGTGGAGCTCATTAAAAAAAAAGTGTATTTTGAGAAGCGGAAGTATGGAGACGTGTTCTAGTGCTATATCAAATATGCTATACTTACAAATAGTCCCCTTCCACGAGGTGTTTTGTTCGTCTCACTAAAAACACGCCAAATATGGGTCCTAACATCAATTAAAATCCGCGACCTTACGGCTATGTATCAACTAAAAAATATGTGACCTCTCGCGAAGAAATTATGACAGTCGATTAAAAAATAATGAGCCACCGAAGACATCTAATTTACTCATAAACAGCAAACAAGCAGTCAAATTATCAACAGCAGTTTGGTAAGGAATTCAAAATTATTGGTCATCGTGTCATCGGACACATTCCACTTGGGAAAATACTAAATCGTCACCAAAGTTTTTTGCAATAGGTCAATCATTAAAAAATATGTCCAATCAAATTACAAGGCTAATTTAATATCTAGGTAGGAGTAATTTGTGTGAATCAACAAGCAATCTTGCAAACATAAACACGTCTAACAGAAGATTTTTTCAGTTCTACAAAATTTCTTGTATGGAGCCATCCTGGTTTATCCGGACGTCCATAGCAGGTCCAGCCTCTCCTCCAACAGTCTCTGCACACTTTTTTTGATTTTATTTATGTGACACTTTATAAGAACGCCCTGTCTCTACAGTATAAATCAGGAGATCTACATCACCCAGTCGGACACCCGGTTAACCCCTTGAATGGCAGGAGACCATATTTGTCCCAGCTGACATAAGTCTCATATAAATCGCTATGACTCCCTTACCATCAGAGTGATAAATATGCTCTAAACGGCATTAGAAAGGCAAAGCACCACGCTTTATAGTTAATCAAAAAAATAACGATTGAAAAAGTTAAATCTACACCTTTACGAAACCAAAGTTTTAAATCGTAATTTGAAAAAAAAAATTGAAACTTTGAGAATTTTTAATTAATTATTTTTTATGAAAAGACAGAAAAGTGAGGTAAAATTAATGTTTATAATACATTTTTCTAATAAAATATGTACATTTTTTTATTTTTGTTTTTGTTATCTTAGTTAGAAATAACGTGAGGTAGGCCATTTTTAAAACTTTTTTTGTGTTTGCTTGGAAATTTTTCATATTTTAAAAATTATATGTTTATTTTAAATTATAAAATTTGAAAGAATATTTTATCATTTTTCAAAAACAGTTTTTAGTTTTGGGATGTGTTCAGAAATATTCCATTTATTAGCATTTTATTGTAAAGCGGAAATATTTTGACCATCTGAAAAATGCGTCAAAATTCTGAAGGGAATGGATATGAAAGGGAAGGGAATGGATTACCTGTACATTATGAAGGAGAAAAATGAGATGGCGGTAGTTCGTTCCGCATACGAACAGACTTATTCCAAAAAGATTCGAAGAAAAGATCGTTTTATGCAACCAACATCAACACTTCTTCTTTGCTGCTTTCTTTCTTCATTGCTGAGGATAGTGATCCCACTCCAATTTCCCCGGTGGATAAGTCTCCTTACTCCTCGCGCTCCTGTGCTGCGTGGAGAGCCAACTTAGTTCCGAACATAGATGGTACTTGGTTTAGTGACCCTCCTCTGTTTTTCCTGCCAAACAATTTGCCAGTGACTATGAGTTTTCCAAGTTGAGAGTCCTCAGTTTGGCGAGCAAAGTGTCTTAAAATACGTTATAGGCAGGTATTGGAAATCAAATGAAAACAAACGATTTTGATAAAATACCATTTATTTAATCAAAATTATCTAAATGTTTCAAAACCGAAGGTTTCTTTAAAGATTAACATAGTTTCGCGACTTTTCATCCCACGGCAAAATATCCCTGACAAAATATCCGGTTCGAGTCCCAGAGATTCAAATATATTTTTCTTATTTCCCGGTTTCCAGGTTTTCGATTTGAGTTTTGCTAATATTGTCAATATTGAATTTGCAAAAATTATTAGGCAGATAGTTGAAAATCTATTTTTTTTTTTTTTGGTTTAAGGCAATTCACCCTGGAGAGAGTGCTTTGTGCCGGTAATATTTAAAATGGATAAGAAATTTCGGTTAATCTAATGGGAAAATAATAAAACAAATTAAATATTGGACTCATTTAGAACACTAAAACAAATTAAATATTGAATTCATTCAGGTTAATAAACTTACATAAAGCTGTATGAACACGAGAATTGTTAAGAGATAAAAGGTATGAAATGTTAAGGGGGGACTGGTGTGTGATTTTAATAAGCCGGCGGTATATGTTCTTGAAAGATGAATGGTTTTTACAGTTAAAGAAAACGTGGTCGAGGGTTTCCTCTTCCACACCGCACTGGCAGAACGGATCATCTAAAACTCTAATTCTAGACAAGTGAGATGCAATTGAACAGTGGCCAATTCTCATTCTCGAGATACATGAAATGAATCGTTTTGAAAGTTTTTTACCGTGAAACCATGGCTTAGCAGGGATATGGTTTTGAATTCCCGCATAGAAAGATCCAGTTCTTATTTTGGAGACTGCCCAATTTTCTTCCCAGGCACGAGTCATATTAGATTTAAGAATCGGAAAGACATCGGATATAGGAATTCTAAAATTTAGTGGGATAGTTCCGGAATCTGAACCAGATTTGGCGAGAAAATCGGCCATCTCATTACCCTCGATACCCAAATGGGCAGGGACCCAGGCCAATATCGTCTCAAACCCAGATTCACTAAGAGAATTGAGAAGATTTTTTATTTTACATATAATATTGTCTTCCGGATAACGTAAAATATTTGACCTAATTTTAGTTAGAGCACTTAGCGAATCAGTACATAATAAGGCTCGATGAATGTTGAGAACCTGGATTTGATTTAGCGCTTGTTCAATTGCAAAGCATTCGGCTGTAAATATGGAAGCTTCTTTCGGTAATTTATAAGTGAGATTGATGTTGAATTCTGGACTATATATAGATGCTCCACATCTTTTATTTTCAAATTTGGAACCATCCGTGAAAAGGATGGAAAATCCAGGGAATTTCGAAGCCACTATGCTTTTAAAACAATCATCCACATTTTGAAATTTATTTGGGGAAGATAAAATATTCTTCCGAAAGACTGATGTTATTGTGTTCGGCATAAAAGTGATTGCCTTAAATGGAATATTGTATATAGGAAGATTGGGAACTTCTTGAAGATATTGGAGGGAAGATGATAGAGAATTATAGAGATGAAAACTTTTAATTAAGAGGGGAAAACATTGTTTTTCTCTCAATCTTTTGTTAGAATTCAAATTAACACTTAACCTATTAAGACTTTGTTTAATAGGATGATGTGATAACGATAAAGCCTTGAAAATATATTTATTGGCAAGGAATTGCCTTCTGAAATATAATGGAGGCTCCACACATTCCACCTGAAGAGCATTAATTGGAGAAGACTTCATAGCTCCAATAATCATTCTGAGGGCTTTTGATTGAATTCTTTCCATTTTCTTATCTAGATATTTAGGGAGTGGGTCAAAAAGGAATGAGCCATAATCCAAGTGGCTCCGAACTAGGGAATTATACATTAATTTAAGAGTGGTAGGGTGAGATCCCCACCATACTCTGGAAACTGCTCGCATCATATTAAGTCCCTTTTCACACTTTGTAGAAATTATCTGAATGTGTGGAAGCCAGGAAAGTTTATGGTTCAAAAGAAGACCAAGGAATTTGATTTGAGTAGCGGATTGTAGAGGCACATTATCAAAAGAAATTGAGAATTGGGGAATTTTTCTTTTGCGCGTGAAAGCCACGACCCTTGTTTTAGATGCCGCCAGATTCATCCCATTTATTGACAACCAGCTTTTAATATATTGTAAAGCCAAATTCATTTCCTTATCTGCAAGAATAATATTTTTATGTAACAAATATATAAGGATATCATCCGCAAAGTAAAGACGCTTGATAGAAAAAGGAATTGCTGAGTCTAGGTCGCTTATATAAATATTAAACAACAGAGGACTAATAACAGAACCCTGGGGCAAACCTCTCCATAGTTTGCGCCTTAAGCATTTAGAGGAAGACTCAATAATAATGGACCTATCTGAGAGCAAATTAATAATAAATTGGACTAATTTCGGGGGGATTTGTTTTTTAATTAGCTTTTCTTTCAAAACATTCAGTAAAACATCATCGTAAGCTGATGAAAGGTCAAGGAATGTGGCCAATGTATAAGAATTTAGGGATTGGGAAACTCGGATATCAGTTGTGAACAAACTTAAATTATCCATTGTAGATTTCTTTTTCCGAAAACCATACTGATTTGGTGAGATAATATCTTGACTTTCAACAAACCACTCTAATCTGTTCTTCATCAAACGCTCCGCTACTTTCATCAAACATGATGAAAGAGCAATAGGCCGATAAGACGAAATTTCAGATGGATTTTTTCCAGGTTTTAAAATGGGAATGATTTTTTGAGTTTTCCAATCATCCGGAATTAGTCCTGTTTCAAACATATTATTAATAAGAGATAAGAAATATTCAACCGCCATATCAGAAAATGATTTAATGAAACTATTAAGTATTCCATCGGGACCCGGAGCAGAGTCAGAAAGGGTTCTTATTACTAGTTTCATCTCATCAATGGAGAAAGGAGCATCTAGCCAGTTAGAGTGAGATGGATATGGATTAATAGAAGGCATTTCTTCACATCCGGCCACTGATGGGGGGGCTATTTTATCCGCAAATCCTATAAGAATTTCTTCTGATATATGCTTGGTACTCGGCGGAGAATACGATGATCCGAATTTTTTTAAGCTAGACCAAACTGAAGATTGGGGAGTTTCCGGAGACAGGTTCTCACAGAACTTCCGCCATCCAGCGCGTTTTTTATTTTTCAAAATTCGTTTGGTTTCTGCCTGGGCTTTTTTAACTGATAAAAAATTTTCTAGTGTCATACACTTACGAAAAGAGGAAATTGCTTTTTTACGAGAGTTGACGGAGCGAGTGCATTCCTCGTCCCACCACGGATTAGAGTGTTTTATTTTAATGTTCGCATTGCGTTTCGGGATGGATTTTTCTGCTGCATTTATAACCATAGAGGGAAACGTCTCACATTGCAATCTGATGTCTCCCGGGGACGATTTTTTTTTTAAATTAATAAGGTTATCTAGTTCAGAAGAGAAAGTGCTCCAATTCGCATCATTGATTCTAAATTTGAGATTATTTTTAACTGGTGGAGGATAAGTGTTAGATTGATGTTGGAATCGGATTATAATTGGAAAATGATCACTAGAGAGGGGATCGTTTAGGATGTCCCAAGAGCATTTAGATGCTAACGAATATGAACAAAGAGATAAATCAACAGCACTTTTCCGTTGATGAGGGGGGGTGAATCTGGTTGGAGATCCGTCATTTAAAAAACATAGGTTATGGGTATCAATAAAATCTAAAAGATTGCGGCCAGAACGATTTGTTATTTTGCTATGAAAATCTATTGTGGATGCCTAAAAATTGTAAGTCTTGTAAAAGTGGTACAAAAATTAATTATTAAATTAATTTTGAAAAAACAACCAACATTCCCTTTAGCATCATTGTTCAAAATTTTCGAAGCACCAAAAATTGAAGACCTCTATAAAAAAGATTCAATATTACAAATATTCAAATAAAATGTAATCAAATTTTTTTAAATATTTGTAAAAAGCATTAACTTTGTGGCTCGCCATAATTTACAATAAAAAAACTTAAATTTGTGATGATGTGATGGTGTGATGGTGTGAACATTTAAGATGCTTAAATAATAATAATTTTTCAGAGTTTGCAAATCATCTAATTTCCACAGATCACACTTTTAATAAGCATACAGATACAGGGGATAAAATTCTTCACCGTAACAATAAAAGCAAAAAATTAGATATTTCAGAAGCACTTGAAATTAGAAAATCCCTAAATAATAATTCTTGTATTTTGAATAATCAAATTAATTTATCTTTTAGTCTCATTTTAAATATATTTCCAGTGAACCTCTCTGTTCTTCCCGGAAATCCCGCAATTATCCCTACCCCCTTGCTTGCCTCCCGCTCACACACTTAAAATTTGTGATTAGTTACAATATTTTCCTGACGAAAGAAGGACGCTTCCGAAACCTGTAGAATGTAATAAAATAAAAGTGGTCTACAACAAATTTATGGTTTTTTATTGCAAAAAATTTAACTTAACTCATCATTAAGGCATAATTTTATCATCCAAATTCCTCTATTTTCAACACAACAAATGCACATTAATTATATTTACAAAAGCATAAAATATTCTAACAGTCTTTCCGAAGAAGTAAAAAAAAATAACAGATTTCGTATCATTCAAGAATAAGGACAAATTAATCTTTAAAAAAAATTAACAACCATAACATCACCAATCAGAATGTTATAACTTCATTTCATGCAATATTAAAAAATAACGTCAACAACCTAGAATAAGTAAGTTTATAGTTATTGTACACTCTATGTAAAATTATGTTATAATAATTAAAGAATTATGAAATAACTCCTACGCCAAGCTTAAGAACTAGCACTCTTGATTGGCGTAGAAATTCATTAAAATATGTATTTCACTATTTTGTTTTACCTAATATTATCTTCAATGCTGCAAGGCTGTAACAATGTTGTAAATCAAACAATAAAAAAATACGAGTGTGCTATAGACCACACGACTGAAGTAAAACTTCTATGAGAGGAAGAGAGAAAGAAAATGTGCGCGCACCGCACTCTCTTGCTCCTACAGTGTGATACAGACAATAGGCCTGCACTGTGTCTCGGCTATACGAAGCATAACTGGCTATGAGAGAAATAGAGAAAGAAAATGTGTACTCGCACGTCTCTCTCTTGCCCCTACCGTAATATACGAAATGTAACTCTCTCTCTTTTTCTATCTTCACTAACTTATATCTCAGTCTCAACTTCCGTTCGCCTCGCCCGATTACAATTTTCGTAACGCCCTCGTCACTTCACCAGTACTCCCCAAGTCAAGCGTGCGTAAAGAATTTTACTTCAAAAATAATAAAAAAAAGGTAAAGAAGGTAGCGAGTTTTGATGTGATAACGTCTTATAAATCGATAAACGCCGGCTGTACTAATGAAAAAGCATGACTCATTGTCACGTACCGCCTGAGCCGGGCGTGCAAGCGAGGGCGCGGAACAAGCGATACAGGTGCACGATCGGCCTAAGCGTTCGGCTTGTGACTGTAAAATTCTATGTAAAAGTTTTCTTATGACGTTATCACATAAAATAAGGAACTCCAGTCCAATTTTTTTTATTTTTTTTAAATGAATAATGACCTTTAAATTTAAATAACTGCATATTTATTTTTATTTTTATAGTTACTTTTAATAGTTAAAATAATTGTCAAAGTTTTAAGCTTTCAAGATCCCCCGAAAACCACCAAATCTAGTGTGACGTCATCATGACCAACCGAAGTATGAATTTTGTAGGCAACTGGAATCAGCTGTTCATGGCCGGCCATTTTGAATTTGAGCATTGGAGTGTTTTATGGACGCGGTGACGTCACGCCTCCCAAATTCAATAATACCAACTTGGTGTTTTAATGAACTGTTTTAAAATTGACTTTTTCCTATTCACTGGAGGTCCTTATTATCGTTCGTAAAACAACTTTACAGACAACCAATTTTTTATCTGCTATTTAAACTATTATTATTAATATTACTTGTTACTTACACGAGATGAATCATAGCCTTTAACAGCTTCCTTCATGCTGTAGTTTCCACTGTTCCGAGAAGTAAATCATGAACTAAGCAATGGCCTTCTAATTCTTCAGCCACGTTTACATTATTATAATGTTAATCATTGAGTGGAAATATAACAGAAAACGTTTATTAGGAAATCCTTGTAATACCCTTCTAAGGGCGCATTTACCTATCAAGTAACAAAGAGCGAATATGTCCGGTTAGTGGCTGTGTTGACAATGCGTCAAATTCCCATCCAGAAGTCATGAATCGTGGGTTCAATCCCTCGGTAAGTTCTATAGTATTCCATCATTGCACAAGCAACAGAGTTAAATTAGCCTCCCAAACTAGGCGTACTTACTGTCAGTACCGGATTAGCCCATAAGCAAATTAAGCAATTGCTTAGGGCATCACGTCTTGGGGGGGCACCAGAAACAACACCAAAAAAAAAGTTGCTAGCAATGTCCATAAAACTATGTCCCAATCAATTCAGAATACGTCAGTATTGTAGACATTTATTAAACACATCCACAAGACCGTTTTAGGAACCGAAATTCAACAGTTAACATCAAACTCACGCACAATTGTACAAAATAATAAACGACGATAAAATTGAATCAGCGTTCCCTAATGTGGACACAGTCCTGCATATATTTTTATGCTTGATGTTTAATAAATATATATTTGTTTAACATGCTAAAATAAGGTATGCTAAAAACGTTGGACTTAAAAACTATTTTCCTCGAATTTAATTAATGCCCGAAAAAGTCGCAAGTCGCATTTCAATAAATAAATAAAAAGTGCTCTGGTTTTAATTATATGTAATACCTACTCGTACGTAATGATCTCGTTGTATTAAATTTTTTTTTTAAGACCGATAGGTACTAGATTACTTATGGGTAGGGGGGCCCACAGGCGTGGATTGCTTAGGGCATCAAGTAGTCTTAATCCGGCACTGTTTACTGTACAGGGCCCGCAGATACTTTAATGGTACACAACTGCTAACCCTGTACAAATCGAAAGTGCGCCCCACGGTTGAATTTGGCAGCCCCATCCGGTCCGGAGCTCCAAAATACTTGAAAAAACCCTCGACTCTGTGCAGAAACTAGGGGTCCGTTTGATAGATTCTCACACCACAAACGGATTGCAATCTTTAGAGCACAGGCGTCAGGTGGGAATGCTATCCTTGTTCTACAGGTATTTAAACGGAATATGCTCCGAGGAACTAGCATCATTGATCCTTTCGGCACCGGTGCGTAGTCGGGGAACACGCCAAACGCGCGCCCTACATAATATGTACATGATTGAGAGAACGGGTCGGTTCTTTGACTAGTTCTTCAGATCGGCTTTGGAACGATTTGCCGGCATCTGTGTTTCCTTCTTCCTACAACATGGGTCTCTTCAAAACCAATGTTCACTCCTCTCCTCAAAAAGACCTTCCACACAGCATCTCAGATGACGTAGGCCCTGAGGGAAATTATTTTCCTGTGTGGAATTAATGTAAAAAAATCTATACTTTTTGGCTGTGCGTAGCGAAGTCACATTTTAGCTCGACCATTTGACATTTCATCTCCCTGTAAATTTGTTCGTTACGTTCCGGTTTAAGATGGTGGCCTTTTTGTGTGTATACTGCCTTTTTTCCCACCATAGATCGCACGATCGTGGTTCCTACTAGTTTTGAAATTGGAATAACAATTTTGAATCACGGAAATTTGAAATACTCTGAAGGACAAAATGTTTATTAGAAAAGAAAGAAAAAAGAGTTTTTTATTTTTTCAAAAAATTATATCTCTTGTTTTATGAAGACCTATTATTATGTTTTTTTTTAAATTCTTTAATAACAGTATTTTATTCATTTTTATTTTTTAGAAAAAAAAATGTACGTCGTAAAATTTCGCTTATTCTCTTAGAAATATTTCTATGATGCAGATCGAAGGAGAAAAATGACATATTTAGCTAATTTTTGGATTTCTTATCCTTTGCAGTATTTGAAATTTCCGCTATCGTTATGGTACCTACCAGCTGAAGAAAGTTTGAAACAGAATTGTCATTGAGATGGTGACATTTCTTTGGACAAGTTTAATAATTTCTTATTCGAAATAAAAAATTATTACTATTTATTATTTGAAATAAAATAGTTACTTTGTCTAGTGACTACCACTGGACGTGTGAATCCAGTGGATCCGAGGAACAGCTATTTGTAATTTTGTATATTTTTGCAACCAGTTCCTTTTGGATTTATAAAGTGGTCACAAACACTAACTGGGCGAAGCCGAAGCAAAAGCCGCCCGCAGGGCCCAGCAGTAAAAACCTGCGGAGCGGGTTTTTAACTGCTAGGCTGAACTATCACAGTAAGTAAAAAAATTATAGACCTTCAAACATTCAGTTACACAAAGATTCAGCAAAGATTGCGGACGATGCATTTTTTTCTCCACCAGCTTCATCACCTGTTTCATCACCTGTTTCATCACCTGTTTCATCACTGCTTTCATCAAAATTAACAAATATGTGGCGACAATAGGCTGCAGCACTGCTATGCGTAAATCTACGTTTTCAACATTGATTGCAATCAATAGGTCTCAGAGGCTGTCAACGGGTCACGAAAGAATGGCTAGCGTGGTGTTTCTAGCCTTTGAAAAGAAAATAACTAAGTCAGTTGATCTAAATGAAGTACTTCGTATTTTTAATGATATGTCGAATCGAAGAACTCGATTGTTTTAATGAAGGACTTTTTACAATTTTTAATTTTGTTTTTATTCTGTAATTTCAAATTAAGTTTAGTACGTAATAGAAACTTAATAAATGAAAAGCCATTGATGCTGCAGTTACTTTTCTGAAGTTCATTGTTAGCAATGATCAAGAATTACCTCTATACAAATACTTATTATCTAGCCGGTGAAAAAACACAAGGTAATCCTTTATCATTGTTAAATTACCAAATGTTTTGATCATCCAATTAATTATTGTCTCACACATGTACGACAAAAATCGATTCACCAGATCAGATCAAGTTACATTTTTACTTGCGCCCTACCTGTAATTACCGCTGCCCTATCTTAAATTCAACTCTGGCTACGGCCCTGCGTACAGGGCACACAATAGTACCCTTTACACGTAGAGTTCGGAGCGGGACGTGCCCCGCGCCACTTCAGGCCGCCGCGCAGAAAAGTCTCACAATGAACTGCGCTATAAACCGTTATCTTACTTTCGGTCTTTACTTTTCTGCGCGGCGGCCTGAAGTGGCGCGGGGCACGTCCCGCTCCGAACTCTACGTGTAAAGGGTACTATTACTCAATTAAATCAAGGGGCTTTCAATTCTAGATTCTAGATAAATATGGCAACTAGTGACATCTAGCGAAATTTTTTAATACCTTTTAAACATCAATTGCATTATTAATTAATTATGTTTGCCTAGATTCAATCAAATCAAAAAATGTGTACACGGAGCTAGATGTATACAAAATAAACTCGCTTTAGAAGATCTTACCAATCAGGCAATAGTACAAGCAACCCACCTAAAATGTTTATTTTTTTAATTTCCCGCCCAAAAAACCGCCAATATGTTTGTTTACATTTAAGCTTTCAATAAAAATCGATAGATGACTTAATTTAAAAAAAAAATGAAATTTATTATTACAGCTTGACAGACCAGTCAAAAGGGGGTGACTCTATAATTATTCTTCTGTCAATTATTATTTTCAAATAATTAACTACTGTGAATTGTGAATGGTTCTTACCGTTCATCCGATTGCGATGAAACTTTGGTGATTTGTTGTGCACACGCCCGCGAAGGTTATAGGCTATATATGTATAATGGTAAGCGTATGAAATTTGTAAAAATGAAAATGAGTGTATTTAATATATTTTAGCGGCAGGGTGGGAATTCAGGGAAGGTTAATTAAGGAGGTGTGGTTAGTGGAAGGGATGACAAGGGAGGGGGAAGGCGTGGAAGATAAAAGGGGAATGCGGGGAGAAGGGGATGCGGGAGGGGAACGGGACGCATGGGAAAGAAAATGCAGGGATAAACAATTTATTTATTTGCATTGCAACGCATGCCGGATACCAGCTAGTGTTTAATAAAACACGACTCATTTAAAATAGAGCAAAAATCTCTCGACAAATGCTTATATTGCATTCAATGTGAAGCTATACGTGATATCCTATTTAGATACTATTTAGATTCATCTTTATGATGAATCGGTTTTACAGTATGAACATCAAAAAATATGCTACGGATAAATTGAAGCTTTTACTAGCTTTTCTATGTATTGAAATTACAATAAAATTATTATTTACATAACAAAAAATATATGCGTAAACCGATAAAAAAAATGTTTTTTCATGACTTAACTATGAAGTAGTATAAGAAACAATTTTTTTAAAATACCCCTTTATGGCTAAGACTATTTTTGAGGTTTTGTATGTTCTAACATTTTTTCATTCTTATAAAATTATGCACAAAATAAATAAAAACCACTTTTTCGCTTACTTGCCTCGTGCAAATACGACGCGCGATTTTAAATTTTGTAAGCATGAGAATCGAAATAAATCTAGCATTTATATTCCTCTTAAAGGGTACATTGTGATTTTTTCATACTATAACATGTAAAATAATGGAACAAAATGTGTTTTTAATAATTTTTGGAGCATACTTTGCGATTTTTTTCTATCGAGGAAATTTAATATATGTTATTACTGTATCAGCTCTATAAAGGTTTTTTTTATTTATTTATTTATCTACATACATATATTTACATGATACATGTGATTTTTCAATGCCTGCCTGCCAGGATATATATACCTGACAGGTATGTGCAGGTAAGACATTATGTATAGATATTATCTTAAAAAATAACATATATTATATGAAAAGCAATCATTTTGTGGTTTGACACATTTTATAAGAATAAAACACTTATTTTTTGTAAAACCGTGAGTTTTAATTTTATTTTATTTACCAACCGGTTTCGATTTGCTCAAGCAACATCTGGGTACAAATTAATACTAATCAAGAAATACATAGCGTGTGCTTACATACAATTATAGAGGGAAAAAAACCAGTAGATAAATAAATTAATGAAAACTCGTGGCTTTACATAAAATAAGTGTTTTATTTTTATTAAATTTTTGAAACTTAAAAACTAAAGTATTCAAGAGAAATATGTTATAAAACAGTAGAAATTTGGAATGCGGGGGCTCAAATACTAGAGACATCTCTTGGAGAACTCTAAAAACTCTATGAGCTACCAGCACTAGACCCATCTATGCTACATAGCTCGAACTATCGCACCTACGTTAAAGTTTGTTTTGTTAAAAAAGTTTATAGCTTATATTTATGAGAGAGTCCTAATTGCCGGGAACCAGGAATACTATATCACTCAAAATATTTAGTTGTGCTATAAGCCTGAAAGAAATGAGAGTGTGGAATGAGGGAAAAAGACGGTTGGGAAGTAGTGCACAACTGCTGACCCTGTACAAATCGCAAGTGCTCCCCACTGTTGAATTTAGCTGCCACCTCTGGTCTGGAGCCTCAAAATACCCAAAAAAACCCTTGAATCTGTGCAGAAACAGGCGGTCCATCTGATAGATTCAATTATATATTAACAAACGGTTTGCAATCTTTACAACACAGGCATCAGTTAGGCATGCTGTCCTTGTTCTACCAGCGTTAACCTTGTTTTACCTCTGCCACAGGTCACCCCAAGTTTGGTGACTAAGCAGGGGTGCCCGGGTTTATGGGCGAGGTTTGTCTGGGTCTTGGCGGCGGATGCGTCTGCCCACCCAGAGAATGGTTGAGGGAGTCCCTTTGACTTATCCAGCCATACTCTCACGGAGCATCGCCTTGCACCGCAGTAGGAGCGGTGGATTCATATGTCCTTCACTCCTGGGCACACTAACCCCCAGATTCCTACCTAATACCCCCCCACAACTTCCTCCTTCCTTTCCTACAGAGATCCTCCACACAGCATCCCCAAAGATGCCCTGATGGGGATTATTTTCCTCAGGGCCTCCTACGTGAACCTAATGTAAAAAAAATAAATAAATGGAAAAATAAATAAATGCTTTAAGGAACTAGCGCCATTGATCCCTTCAGCACGATTAGTGTGTAATCGAGAAACACGCCAAACATGTGCCCAACATATGTACATGGTTGATATTTGTCACACGAGAACGGATCTCCTCTACAACTTGAGTTCAACGCTCGGCTGTGGATCGATTTGCCGGCCTCTGGGTTTCCCCCCTCTTACAACATGGGTCTCTTCAAGATCCATGTACACTCCTCCCTCTCCTCAAAAAGACCCTCCACACAAAATTTTCAAAGATGACATGAGCCCTGAGGGGAAGAACCCTACTAATCAGATCTAGTTACTAAACACAGCTGGTTTAGATTTTCTTTCGACAGGCCCTGTTTTAAAAATAAGCAGGCAACTTTTACAAACAAACTTATTGAAAAAAGAAAAAGCATCAATTTTTTAATAATGTTTATGAACTACAAAAAATACAAAAATTAAATAATTACATTCATATACATATTTACTAAGTAAGTAATCAACAAAATCATGTACATAAATTCAGTCTTAAAAATATTGTAACCATTAAAAAACTATATAAGTACCTTTTTAATAAAACTTAACCTTAAAAAAAACCATAAAAATAATACAATAGCATAATTATTACATTTCTTACATTTTTGAGAATTATTTCACCCACCGTATGTTATGGCGGGTGAAGTTTACAAAATGAAATTTTACATATCGTCACTTCAATTGGATAAGGTTCTAACTAACATTTTTTTCAAAAACGACCTTTGAATGCAAAACCTTTTTTTTTGCTTATTTATATAACCAAAATAATATTCATAACCATCTGTTGTATTTCCGTAGATACTTGTATGAAGAAATTCTAAAATCAAATTCCATTTATTTCACAAGGATGGATTCTTGAATAAGTTCTGTTGATAGAACTAAAATGTTTTTAATAATTTTCAGAGCATAATTTATGATTTTTTTCTATCGAGGGAATTTCGTATAATTACCGTTTCCGCTCTACAAATGTACAAATTCTTCAAATGTACAATTCAATGTAATTCTTCAAAAATAACTTCAAATGTACAATTCAATGTAATTCTTCAAAAATTCTTCAATGTAATTCTTCAAAAATAACATATACTTTTTTAGAAACTTAACTGAAAATATTAGAAATAAGTATGTTATAAATCGATAGAAATGCAGAATGCGGGGGCTAACTCAGCATGTTCTGAAACGTTGTGGGCCATTTGAAGTGTTTTTTGCATGGGTGGGGCTAACCATGGTAGGGTTATATAAAGCAAGGTTGTTATGATATAATTTATTAAATTTTATTTTATCACAACAACACTAGACAAGTACCTCATTATAAAATGATTGTCTATTTTTATCTACCTTTTTTTTTTTTAAATGTGGAAAACAAGCGATTGTTTTTATTTTCGAACGCCAAGAAAATAATCCATATTTTATGATCAGAAAAAAGCCAGTCACTGGTTGGAAAGAGATCTGCAGAGACGGATCCTTTTTCGACGGTCAAAACATGATCTTTTTGATTTATAAAAATGTAGAATCGTACCTTGTAGTTAAACAGGCGATTTTGCAATTCATCTAGTGATGAATTAAATAAAATTTAAAGTGATTCTCTATCGAGTGGCCGTGCTCAGAATTTAAAACGGCGTGAAACAATGTTTTCAATAACGATATTTATATTATTTAAATGACCACGAGGCTGTCAGCTTTAAAATCATTCGCGGGCCAGAGCGCACGTGTATTTTAGTAATCCAACAACAGGAGGTTGGACCCCCGTATGATCAAACTTGCTTGGAGAAGACAAAATTTCTCGAGGAGGCCTGACTCGCCAGGACTTAAAAATTGTCCGTTGGTTGGAGCGGTCTTTTCGAGAGAAACACGACCAGACAACAATCCAGACGGATGGGAGGTCTACGGAGCCCCTTCACCATATTAGTTAGACTGATGGGTTATTAAATGGTCGGTCCAGGGGTAAGCGTCTTATAATTTTAACTGCATATTCTATTGTTACTCTAATTAATGAACAATAAGTAAGTTGTAAAAAAAATATACCTAAATATACTTAAGTTCAATATTCAATACAAATACTGTATAATCATTGTAATCGTTTTTAACAATAAAGTATGTTTGTTTTCCACGGCCCTAATCAAGAAAATTATGCTCTCCATTGTTAGCACCGGTCTCAACACCAGTGGCGCCCATAATTAAACAAAAGCTAACAGCTGCCAACAACTCACCTTTATCGCATTTTACACGAACAACTCGATAAACTCATTTACCAATTTATCCGGTAACAAGATCCGTTGTGGGTTCAAACGTCAGTTCAATCTCATAACTATTCCCCGAGCGAAGTCAGGTACTCCAACTAAGAGTTAATAAAGATAGTATTATAGTTAATAAAGTGTTTATGTGGATGACTTTTTTTTCAATCTCCTACAATAAGGTCGTGTCACCATCTTCAGTATAGACCAGGCATGCCCACGGGCCGCATGCAGCTCAATTGAAGGTTTTTTGCGGCCCAAATTGAAGTTTTCATTGAAGAAGATAACACTTATAATCTAAATGAAAATATGAAAGAAAACAAGACACAGAAAACAGAAAAAAACAATGGTCGCAACTGGGACTCGAACCCAGACCTCTCGTCTAACCGGGACGTGCGCGTTTTCCAATTTCGCTATTGCCACCTTCTGTCAAACCGTCATATTTGTCAATCTCATATTTCAAATATTTAGAATCTTTAATATTATCTTCAACTAGTTATTTTTCCATATTATAGGCAACTACTCTTTTTATTGGAAACAATCATTCTAAGAATTGGTTTGTAACCTGAATAGCGTCTCGGATAAATTTGAATATTCATTTAGACTTTCATAAAGTCAATAGTTCCATATGAATAAATTCGGATACATTTATCCGAGACGCTATTCAGGTTACAAACCAATTCTTAGAATGATTGTTTCCAATAAAAAGAGTAGTTGCCTATAATATGGAAAAATAACTAGTTGAAGATAATATTAAAGATTCTAAATATTTGAAATATGAGATTGACAAATATGACGGTTTGACAGAAGGTGGCAATAGACGAGAGGTCTGGGTTCAAGTCCCAGTTGCGACCATTGTTTTTTTCTGTTTTCTGTGTCTTGTTTTCTTTCATATTTTCATTTAGATTATAAGTGTTATCTTCTTCTTCAATGATATATTACGTTGATGGGAATAACCTTCAAAAGTTATAAAAAGAGAGTTTTCTCATAAAAAATTGAAGTTTTCAGCTTTCTTTGCTTTGGACTTTGGAATTAATCATATTTACATTATATTTTGTGTAATTAGAACTTTCTTGTTATTGGATCTAGGACTCTCGATGTGGTTTTTGATTTATTGCTTAAAAAGTGCCAGGCGCATGCATGGCTGCACTAGCAATTTATTTTCAAATAGTAGATTTTTTCCACCCATTTCTCAGAAGATTGAATGCAACTGACTTGATTTTAATAAGTGGAGGGTGAGTGCAAAGGACACACATAGGCGCATGTGTAGTCCGTTTACGCCTTCAAAATTGAATGTTGCAATTTCACAATAATGGAATTTTCGTACACCGAAGTACCGGTAAAATTGCGGTAAAATCCGCCATTTACCTATATTCATGGACAGATCTAATGGTCAGCATTTACGCAAATGCCGACTATCCCCCTCCCCCCCCACCGAATGACCCACCTAAGCTATGTGTATTTTGGTTTACAACTAAACGATTTGGGTTGGGGACCCCTGGTACAGACTATAAGCTTGGTTATTAGAACAGGTCACGCCATCTGTGAGTTGATGCAGTCCTCACTTGCAGTCCACAGTCTCTGCTCCGTGTCCTTGCTGTATTTCATCTGAAGTTCTGCCGCTTTGCAATTTGCATAGAAAGTGCCTGATTTGCCTTGGATTGACAGCTCCGTTGCGCAATGTAGAGTGGTTTGTGCTCCCTAGAAAAATTAATTACTTATCAAAATACATTCCCTTTAACTTCTGAATGGTGACCCATCAACAGATCCCATCTCGGGCTTTTTCGTTTTAATATATATTTTAATGTGAATGCCGCACAAAAGTTCTAACTGCTCCCAACAGGTCTGGAGCCAGTGGAACCACGGCACCCCCAACATTGGGATATGTTGAGAGGCTGGGAAGTAGTATTTAAAATAACGTGTAGTATGCATGCAATGCATTCCAGAGTGGAAGATACTTTCATTATTGCCATGGTGAGAGAGAACCATTCAGAATTGAAACAATGCTTGAAACGGCTTTGGCCTTGTTTGGTGACCAGACCTGAATGGCCAGGTACTTCCCTCTCCTTTCTATACCCCATCTCCTTCCCCTCTTCACTACTTTCAACATCACAATATACCCCAATTCAAGGCCTTAAAGTCAGTACAACGATATCTACCAAACACATCAATAATAGTTTCAGTCTGTTTTTGTGTAGATATCATTGTTTGAGTCTAAGTCCCTGAATTGGGGTACCTTGTGAGGCTGAAGGTACTGGAGAGGAGAAGGAGATAGGAAGAGGAAGGTGGGGAAGTACCAGGCTATTCAGATCTGATCACCAAGCACAACCAATTCCGGTTCTAGGGGGGGCAAACCGGGGCTCCTGCCCCAGGCGGCAGTTTGAGGGGGTGCCAAAATCAAAATTTATATTTTTGATTGAAAAAAAAGAACTTGATTCACAAATTGCCTGTTGTTCTATCGAATATTCATTTGATTTTGAAACACCCAGTTGGTTTTTAAACACATCCTAAGTCGATTTTGAATGCGAGCATAGTGTTTGTGATGTCTCTGCCAGGGGAATCCCCGACGCATTTAGAACTAGAGGCTTCACGAGCTGAGCCGAATAAACCCGAGCGGCTTGATAGCGGCAAGAGGGGGCCACTGTTAGGTTTCTGCCCCGGTTTGAAAAAGTTGTAGATCCGTGGCTGAGCACAACTAAAGCTATTTCAAGCGAAGTTTCAATTCTAAATGGCGGTCTTTCACCAAGGCGATACTGAGAGTATCTTCCACTCTGAAACAGGTGAAATTAGAATGAACAATGTAAGTGTATACCTGTTTTGCAGATCTCATTGTGAAAAAGAAAATAGGTCCAAGAAATATGTAGTGGTACCATCTTATATTGTGCCTAGAATAAAAATAACATTTATGTAATAATATTGCTGTGTTTAAAGCAGTGATTCTTAACTGGGACCCCAGCACCCCCTTTGTGGGCGTTTTGGAGGTCTGGCGGGGCATTTTTAAATTTGTAGCTTTTGGGGGGTGAGCGTTGTGTCAATATAGAAAATAAGTTCATTCACGAGCTGCGCACCCTGATACACTAACACATTTTCTTTAGACGCAATGATTTTTTAAGTTCTGTTGAATAAACTTCACGTACAAAAATTTAAACTGAAGCATAATACTCAATGTCATTGTGATTCATTTAAATAAAGACCGATTCAAAAAGGTTCAAAATATTATCTGTGAGTGAATGTTTTGAACTGTCCGAGGCTCGACACTTCTTACGTATGTGTTCATTCGTTGATATGGAGCAAGATCAGCAGGATCAGTAGGAGAGGTTGGGGCACTGGATAATTTAACTGTGGTAAAGGGGGCGATTCTTTCAATACAGTTAAGAAACACTGGTCTAAAGTACATTAGTTTATTGCAGTAAACAATAATTAGTTAATTAGCATAAAACTATAAACATAAACCGTAAAAGTGTGGAAATAACATTAACTTGCTAGATAAAATCCTTATTTGATTTTATGTTACATGTCGTAATTTGGAATGTAGCAATGAACATAGTGTAAATTTTGTACAATTTATAAACAACCATATATGTAAAAACCTTACTAATAGTAATTATTAAAGAAACTGACATTTTAACAACCATAAAATAGTTCATGGAAAGATAAACATTGTTGTTATTGACTTACCAAATATTTTCAATGTATTTTAAATGTGCCACCTATATATTTCTTATGTTTTAAGATATCGTCAAATCGAATACTATTTTAGAAACTAGATAAAATTATCTATCAGATTTTGTATTTGAAATATGCTTTATTATTCACAAATTAGAATATTTTCATTTCAAACATGAAAAGGTTGAAAAAAAACCACACACTTTAAATCCAAACATTGAAATATTTTAGAAAAAAATATTCGGATTATTTAGGGAATCTGCAAGAAAACTATCCCTTCACCTTTTATCTCGTTTATACAATAAATCAGTATATTAATAAGTGAAGCAAAAACTTTGTACCCCTTTTAACAAAAATTTCGCAGACTAGTTTATACAGAAGAGAAGAGTGCATAGAGAAGAGTGCATAGAGAAGAGTGCAGAATGCTTATGTTTATTTTAAATTATGGATAAAAACACATTAAATCAAACTAAAAACATTAGAATTATGGTCGAATTTCGACCATTGGGCGACCACTAGTAATAATAATTCTCAGAGAATAACCAAAAAAAAAATTACAATTTCGATTCATAGCTTGCGCAAAATAAAAGTCAATTTCTTGGATTTATGCTTACCTACACATGCATAAGGCTTTTACTTTATTAAAAAACATCACTTTTGTGGAATCCTTATAAAATTCACGCGGTAACAGTCAATTAAAAATAATATTTCAGAAATAACCTAACTTCAAGTCGGTCTGTTAAAATGCGACGTTGCCAGCTCTTTTGCAAAGACATTTTTAATTAGTAAGAATTCGAAACAAACTTTATTTAATTGAATCGAAAACACCATCTAACAGTCGGGAAGCTATAATGTTTTAAATGGGAATTTATTGTTTTAATATGTATTGAGTTTCTTACCTAAAAAGATTTGTGTAGGTGAAACCAGGGCATAGAATGAACACGTCGATTCCTCGATCCTTGGTCCTTTCAGCTAGAGCCTTTCCAAAGTAGATGTTCATTAGCTTGGAATTGCTGTAGGCCGGGTCCTCTCTGCTCCTCTTATTCTTCTGCAGCTCCTCACACTTTTTCGTCAAGTTCAAGTCCTCAAAGTCCACCACTCCGTCTTTGTAAAGCTGCGAAGAGACTATCACCACCCTGGAAACATCATAAATTGTTAAGGGCAATTGTTCCCAAACAATCAAGACTCTGAATGACCCTTGAAGAACTTGGATGGCCTTGGGTGGCTCAGATGCCTTTAGATAGCCTTAGATATCTATGGTTGGCCTTGAATGGTCTTGGTTCGCCTTGAACGGCTGTAGAAAGCCTTAGGTGGCTTTAGATGTCTTAAGGTGACCTTAAATGATAATGGTTGGTATTGAATGATCTTATTTGATGGTCTTACAATAAAAATAGTTGGCCTTGAATGACTGATTGATTGGCCTTAAATGGCCTTGGAAAGTCATGGTAGCTTTAGGTGGCCTTAAATAACAATGGTTAGCCTTGAATGGTCTACGTTGACTTTGGGTGGCTTTAAATGTCTTTAGATGGCCTTAGATAACATTGGATAGCCTTAAATGGTCTAGGTTGACCTTGGATGGCTTTAAATGTCTTTAGATGGCCTTAGATAACATTAGTTTACCTTGAACGGTCTTGATTGGCCTTAGGTGGCCTTAGATGCCTTTAGATGGCCTTAGATAACATTGGATAGCCTTAAATGGTCTAGGTTGACCTTGGATGGCTTTAAATGTCTTTAGATGGCCTTAGATAACATTGGTTTGCCTTGAACAATCTTGGTTGGCCTTGGGTGGCTTGAGATGTCTTTATATGACCTTAGATAACATTGGTTTGCCTTGAATAGTCTTGGTCTTTAGATAATCTTGTACGGCCTCGAATGACTCCAAATGGCCTTGGATAAACAAGGATAACTTTGGTTGGCATCAAAAACCCTTAAATGGCTTTAGATATTGGTTGACCTTAAATGGCTTCGAATGGCTTCAAATGGCTTTGAATGACATTTGATGGTCTTTAAAAACTTGGGATTGCTTTAGACAGCCTTGAAAGTCTTTTACGACCTTGATTGACTTTGGATGACTTCGAACGGCCTCGGTTGACCTTAATGCCTTTGGATAGTCTTTGATGTCCTTGGAATGCCTTCAATGACATTTGATCATCTTCAATGGCCTTCTACGGTTTAAAATAGACTTGAATGGCTTTACACGACGCTAAATAGCCCTGAACTACCTTAGATCGCTTTGGAAAGCCTCAGTTGGCCTTATCTTATTGGAAAATCTTACTGCCTCAATTTCCTAATACAGTGACTAACACTGATTGACTCCTGACCATTGCATAAACATAATTACACTATTACATGAAACCATGACTTCATTTAATTAATCACAGATTTAAAACAAGATTAAATTAATGTTTATCTTTCAGTCTCCAGTTATTAATCACGAAATGATTCTGTAAAAAATGATTAGGATCTCACCTTGCTAATTACACATTTTGAAAATTTGATATTGGCAATCTTATCAGCATTGCAAATCGTCTTCTCAAACACAAAGTCTGCTCTGTTGGCTTATTCATTATTTAATCTAAATGCTAAATCTACCTATGTAAACAAATTCCCACTCTGTGTTTTCTCTCTACCATTGATGTGCAACCTGTGGACCAATTTAACATTCATTGCGACCTAACTTGAAAACAAAAAACTGGGACATCTAGTATCTCTACAATTAGTTTTTTGAATGAAAACATCTTTCCTTCGTCACTGGGCATAATTTATGTTTAACTGCTTAGCTTAATTTTTAGAGCACCTCAAGATCTACACGACGACGCACAAATAACTCGTGTAACCCTTTCCGTTGCAGCATTACTGTTTTTTAACGTTAACTCCACAAAGGAGTACCTGAGGAAAAAATCCCTTCGTCGTCTTTGAGGATACTGTGTGGAGGGTCTTTTAAGGGAAAGGAAGGAGAGGAAGTTCTGGGAAGGAAAAAGATATGAGGGGTGGTAGGAATCTGGGGGTCAAAATGTCCAGGAGTGACGGATGAATATATCCATCCTTCCCAGTGCGGTGCATCGAAAGAGTCGTCGTGGAGAGGTCAAAAGGTCTCCCTCAACCATTCTCTTCCGAACCGACCCGCCACGCAGTTTGTGGACAAATGCATTCGGCGCCAAGACCTGGATAAACTTCACCTCATGCTAAATCATCAAACATAGCGAACCACTTGGGGTGACCTGTGGCAGGGATGTTGGTTATCCAGTAAATGGTTCCCGGGGCGGCGGTACCTAAACTGAATCTATGGTCGCGCAGAGTGAATTTCGAGGCTCTTATCTAACCCCATTCCCCACTCGATGACATAAGCGCACTAACAAGAAACGGATAGTGGTCTATTTTTAGAACATACACTCCACTTGGCGCCACAACCCTTGGGCCACGAGATATTTACTTAATTAATATTTGGCGATATCAAAAGCATTTCATCGCTAATTCTGGCGTAGCATGGGTATAGGCACGGCCTCCCCAAAATAAAAATCTTCTAAATTAAAAAAAAATAATTAGACTGTGCAATTCACATGCGGTAGAAGGGAAACCTTCAGAAAACTAAAGTAAACAATAGTGGGGAGACTACAGAGCACTTTTTTTATCAATGTGAAGGATGATTTTTTCCATATTTTTGTCGTTGAATTCCAGTGCACCCTTTTCTATACATTTGGTCATCTTATTAGTGTTTGAGTTTTCTTCTTCGGAGTAGCTAGATGTCGGTTTCTTCTACGTTTTCTTTACCTGTTCATTTTGGAGTGGTTTGAAGATAAGATATTGATTTTACAAAAAAAAAAAAAATTTTTGGATTTCATAGGATTCGATCCTTGATCGGCTGAATGTCTAGCCGCTAAGGTTCGTCAGGTGCTTTATACCACTAGACTAAAGGAGGCTTGCGTGGGACCGTGGATTATTATTATTAAAAAAATTGAAATTTTGAAAAAAAAAATTAAATTCATTTTCAGATACAACCTACAACAACATCAATAACGTCGTATTTTTCAATACTAGCACTCTTAACTTGCTGAAAAGTAACAGAACTTCACTGGTATGTAAGCCTACCTAGCTGATGATAGCCGACCTTCGATTGGAGAAGAATAAGAAGGTAATTAAAAATGGATGTTAACAGAAATAAAAGACATATTCACCTGCTGGGCGCGGCTGCCTCTAGCCTATCCAGCAGCATGTTAGTCAGTAAGAAGGGAGCGAGATGGTTCACGCCGAAGTTGATTTCGAATCCATCCTTCGTCTTCTCCCCCTTCCTGGTCGGCACCGCCACCCCGGCGTTGTTAATCAGCACATCTATCTTCGTGAAACCAACCTTCACCGTGTTCACAAAAGATCGGATTGAATCCAATGATGATAGATCCACCTGCATCGCAATCTGTAAAGAAAAACAAAATCATTAAGTCTCAGGTCATTTCACTAGGTCAGAATATATCTAATTTAATCAATATTTGATAAAATCCAAATAAATCGAATATTTGTGAACATATCCCGAAAACTAAAAACTGTTTTTGAAAGGTGATGAAATAATCATGTAAATTTTTAAATATATATATTTTTTAATGCAAACTTTAAAAAGTTTCAAAAATGGCTCACTTTACATTTTTGTAACTATAATTACTGAGTAACACAAAAAAATATATAAAAACACACACATATATTTTTATTAAAAATATCATTACCTCATTTTTGTCGTTTCATGTAAAAATAGTTAATAAAAAATTCACCAAGTTTCAAGATTTTTTTTTTCAAATTTCAGTTGGAAACTTTGGTTTCGTAACCACTGGAGCGCTTTTTGCCAAAATATGGCACTATTTAAAATACCTCGGATTGCTTTGCTGCCAATTTTGGCATATTTTCCCTTATTTGTAAGTAATTAAGTAGAAATTTACGATTTTATAAAATTTTTTTTATAAATCCTACGAATGTGTGATAATCGACAAAAGTTGGGTGAATTCATTGGCTATATAGATCTATATTCAGTTTGTATGTCTCCATATTTTAAAATTCGGAGGTATGATTTTTTTTTAATTTGGGAGAAAATATTCAAAATGATGCCCAAAAAATGTTGAACAATCGGAGAGAAAAGTTTTAAATTGCGCTGTCGCTCCAGTGGTTAAAGGTGTACATTTTGATTATTTTGTGGTTAACTTTTTTCTGGCATTAAAAATTTTTAAATTTCAAAAATTATATATTTTATTCGAATTATAAAATTTGAAAGCGTATTTCGTCACCTCTCTAAAACAGTTTTTGGTTTTCGGATACGTTCAGAAATATTCCATTTATTTGGATTTTAATACAAAGCGGAAATATTTTGACCTTCCGACAAAATAGTCCCGAGGCCGGAGGGGTTAATAATAATGTTTGTTTATTTCAGCTGAACAGAGCTGAAATAAACAAACAAATGTTTATTATGCTGAAATAAATAGACAGATAGAACATTGCATGTTCTATCTGTCATATAAAAGAATACATGTTATGAAATTGAACACAAAATTAAAAGGTATTAGCACTTGGATATGATAAACATATTTAGCACTTGGATATGATTTTAGATTTTATCTTATTTATTTTTGGGGTGTTATGCCGTGTTGCGCTTCCTTCTTCTTTAGCCAACGTTTCAGACACACATTTTTTCACACATCTGCCCCGCTGATGGACACTGTAAGGCTGTTCGAAACGTTGGCTAAAGAAGGAGGTAGCGCAACACGGCATAACACCCTTAAAATAAATAACGATAATATTTAGAACTTGTACTACGGTGGCGTGAGGGAAATTCTCCATGTATGGTGTAGGGGCGCTCCCTGCCACTGGACGATGGCCTGGAAGAGAGTGTTTTCCGAGCTCCGGTAGCACTGGCTCAATGGAGCATCAAAGCAGCGAACCCATGCACCCTTCCATCTGCAAAAATTTGCGAGGCTCTGCATCGCCAAGGGAGGCCGAACAGCGTCCTTTATGCATGGTTTCACTGTACTCGAAGAGTGTTCATGACACACGTGAATCGATTTTTTTTTAATTTCTCTGGGTGATATAGATTCTCCAGTTTCCCGATTGTACCACGAGTTTCCGGACACCGTGTATAATGGGGGAGTTTGACAAATGACCCTCCGGCTAAAAAGGTTGATTAACACTGCTGTAGATTATATTGAAGCTAGAACTAAAATAAATTTATTCAATCATTCCTCTTTTGGCGTCTGCAGAGGCACAGATGAAGATTTTTTTCTCGTTTATTTAATGTTCTAGTCGCCATTAGCAGTGTAAATTATCATTATTTATTTTATCTCAAAAATAATCGTACATAAATAAAAAATAAAGTACAACATTTCTGTGCAGATGGCCAAACGAAGAGCGGTCGAATTAATGAACTATATATAATCCATATCTTCCTAGGCGGATATCACGCGCATGTGCGTGATAACCCGACAAGGTTTTCTTTCACGCTTATTTGCGTGATACTAATTATTGCAAAATTAATGCGTTTGGGGCCCCGGTAATTAATTAAAATCCATAATTATTTTACGGTAAACACAACTAGTCTTTATTTGGAGTAGGTACAATCAATTTGCAAGTATGACACAATGCGAATTGTCCAAGAAACAATTTTTATTTTCCGTATATCGTAACGTGCTAACGTGTATGCTTGGTATAACTCTAAGGACGAGTTGTTTCAAAAAATTTGGTGAGTTCATCAAATATTCAAAGTTAATTTTCACGTTCTATGGAAGTTCTCTTCAAGTTCTGTTATTACGTCATTATAGACCACTTGCTGCATGAAACTGAAATAATCACAGATCTTGAATAGAACTTACACAGAACGTGAAAATTAACTTCAAATATTTGATGAATTCATCAAATTTTTTGAAACCCATCCTAAGTGACCTCAGATATGGGGGCTTCATCGAAGCCAGAGTTAAGTTAGCTTCTCAAAAACTGGGCGTACTGTACAGGGCCCGCAGATACTTTAACAGTACACAACTGCTAACCCTGTACAAATCACAAGTGCGCCCCACGGTTGAATTTGGTAGCCACCTCTGGTCTGGAGCTCCAAAATACCTAAAAAACCCTCGACTCTATGCAGAAACGGGCGGTCCGTTTGATAGATTCTCCTAACTTAACAGACGGATTGCAATATTTAGAACACAGGCGTCAGGTGGGAATGCTGTCCTTGTTATACCGGTATTTCAATGGAAGATGCTCCGGGTAACTAGCGTCATTGATCCCTTCGGCACCGGTGCATAGTCGGGAAACACGCCAAACGCGTGCCCAACATACGTTCACAGTTGATATTTGTCACATGAGGACGGGTCGCTTCTTCGACTGTTCTCGCTGTGGAACGATTTGCCGGCCTTTGTGTTTCCTCCTTCCTACAACATGGGTCTCTTCAAGCCAATTTCCTCCCTCTCCTCAGAAAGACCCTCCACAGAACATCTCAGATGACATAGGCCCTGAAGGAAATTATTTTCCTCAGAGCCTCCTGTGTGGAGTTAATGTAAAAAAAAAGTGTTTGAAGACGGTTTTACCACTTTTAAAAATAAATTTTATTATTAAAAAAACATGAATACTTTTTGTCCACTTTCGTGTCCGATACCATATTTGATGTCCGATATTAGACAATTCTTTCAAATACTTTGTTGCCCCTTTTCTTGTATTTTTCTTTTTAATAAAGATATTGTCTTAATATATTTGTAATCTTTTATATTTAATCATTAGTAATCGTTTTATTATAAAACAAAAGAAAGTACCGTGTTAAACCAAGGAGCTAATTTGTCCGATACCACCCGTCAATTCTGATAATAAACGAAAATTTCGTAATTTTAAATTTAATATACTTGTTAAATTTTAGGAAACAGTAGGGGAGAGTCCCCCAGTACCGGCCAGTTGCAAGTTCTACAATCCTACAGCAGTTGGCGCTAAGATTTTTACCGCTGTTAATTCGATGCGCTCACGCAAGTAAACGTCTCGCGGGGCGTCGACTAGTCGCGAACGGTTTACTGCCAGTGCAAAGATTTCTGTTGAGCGTAACAGATCTACGCTACGTAATTAAATTGTGTCAGTGATTTTCGAAGTTCAGAGATCCAAAATCTAAAAACGTACCTTCCGAGATCCAGTTTAAAGCTCATGAAGAGGATTGGATATAGTGTGGAAACTGCAAGATTTGGGTCCATGAGGCTTGTGCAAACTTATCATTGCTATCCAATTTCAGTATATTTGCGATTATTGTATTATATAAATGGTTATCTATTTCCTGGCCGGTACTGGGGGCCAATTTTTTAGAGTCTGATTTTTCCTAGTTTTCGAATTGCATTAATTAAGTAGATTATTTCTAAATTGTTTTTATTGATAGTTAAATATATCTTTTACACATATCAGGAGGTATTGAACATGTAACTAACTAACTAACTAACTAACCATCACGCCGTTTCCCCGCAGGGGTAGGCAGAGAGGACGGACCGCCAAACAACTCGGTCCTGGCACACACTCTTTGCTTCACTCACATTCATACATCTTCTCATACATACTCTTCTATTATTCTGGCTTTTGACATGGCCCGACTCAAGTATCTGATTCACTTGATCGTGCCGTGTCTTCCTCGGGCGTCCCCGACTTCTTCTACCATTCACATTTGCGTCATATATTCTTCTTACACTACTTTCTTCGTTCATTCGCTCTACATGCCCAAACCATCTGAGGGTCCCTTTCTTAATCTTACTCATTATGCTTACATCAGCCTTACATTCTTTGCGGATCTCCACATTTCTCACACGATCATACATGGTTTTACCACACATACGCCTCAGGGATCTCATTTCTACAGAATTCAGTTTACTTTCATCCTTCCTCTGCCAGTTCCATGCCTCACTGCCATACATCATGGTAGGTACCAGGACTCCATTGTGGACTGGTAGTTTCGCTCCTTTTGACAGTTTTTTTATTAGCGCTAACGGCATTCAGTCCTCCATTAACGGAGTTACCGGCATTTACCCTTCTTTCGATATCTCTATCAGCCTTCCCATCTCTCGTAAACTTACTACCCAGATACACAAACTCATCCACCTGCTCCAAGTATTCATCGTTCACAACTATATCACACACTGTTCTCGTACTTTCTCTTTCAAACACCATGACTTTAGACTTACTTACATTCATCATAGTGTCTAGGATGAACGAAGTATGTATGAAGAATGAGTTAATTGAACATGTAACCTTAAGAATTTCGATTTTATTGTTGATAATCCTTAAAGTGACGATAATGGGGGACTCTTCCCTAATAGTTATTGATTTTTAAAATTAGCATACCATATAGATCTGTCTTTTCTACTTATGATTAATTCATAAATCGTTTATATTGAAGCAATAATAAAAAAAAATACAAATGAACAGGTATTTTACGAAATTGTCGCTTTTTCTCACTCGAATACTAAGCTAAAGGGACAAGTACACCTCAGGCCGGTGTGTACCTAAAGTGTACCTAAATAAAATCTTCAAAATCGAGGGTTTTGTATTCCCCATTTTTATCCTCCAAAACTGAACCGATTTTTAAGATTTTTTTTATTAAATGTATTTAAAGAAAATACTCTATATCGGTATATTTTGCTTTTTTTTAACTCCTGTAAGAAGTAACAGAGTGGAAGATACTATTAGTATCGCACTGGTGTAAGGTAAGACCACCATTCAGAATTGAAACGTCGCTTGAAATGGCTTTAGCCGTGTTTAGTGACCAGATCTGAATAGCCATGTACTTCCTCACCTTCCTCTTCCCATCTCCTTCCCCTCCTTACTACCTTCTGCCTCACAACATACCCCGATTGGGGATGCCGTAGTCCCACTGGCTCCAGACGGGAGCAGTTGGGACTCTTTTGCGGTATTCATATAAAAAAAGTAAAAATCAAAAAACCGACACGCTGTGATCTAGGAGGTTTTGCTAGTGGTCGGAACTGCAGGCCAATCGTAAAACCAGGCAGATCTTGATGCATCTCAGGCAAATCACGATCTGCCGCCATTTCACGACGCGGCAGATCATGATGTGGCTAGGCGTATCATGTTCTACCTGATTTTACGATCGGCCTACGGCATATAATATTATATTTAAAAATATTTGCAGTAGCATCAAAATCCATAAAGGAAATCGGGGAATAAGTTCGTATGAAAAAAAAACGCCGCCCGTTCACTTAATGTCTTACAATCAAACTGATTGATCAGTTTCGTAAGATTTAATAAAAATAAAATAAAATATTGTAAAATTAAAACTGAATAAACATATTTTAAAAAAAAATTTTTAAAAATTACTACAAAAAACAACAAATAATTACGTTTGGATAGATGGTAAAAGATGCACTAATTCTAATTTTATTCAAAGTTCAAAATTTCCATTATAAAATTATTTCTTTGCCGCCATTTGAATATTTTTTAAATCGATTGACATTTTCGTAAATTTCGTTTTTATTTTTGTATTTGTTTGATCGAAGCTAAATACGCATGAATTTCTTAGTTAACCCAAAATAAGAACCTAATATCCTATTTTGTGCATGAAAATAGTTGTTTCTTGGAATAATTATTGAAACGAAGTGTAGGGGAGAAGAGGGACACTTGATCCCTCAGTGAGACATGGTACATTGATTTTTAAGAACTACTGTAACCCTAGGATTATTTAATCCTGGCAAAATTGGTAGTGTTGTGATACATGTAGACTTTGTGTCTCACTGATATCTGTCATTCTGTCATAGTTTTTTTTTTAGTTTTAATATGGCGGGTGGGTGAAGTTTCTGACGACATCAGAGAAAATTTTCCTAAGTATTTGAGTTAATATTTCACTTATTTATCTTACACATTATTAAACTGTGTTTCATTCATTTCAAATATCATGTTAAATAGTTTTAAAATATGCTAAGATTAAGTTGTAATGATTGTAGAAATAGTGTTAATTTAATAACCTCATGTGTCTGGGGAGACTTGGTATGGGAAACAAGCTGCCTTATAAATAATGATCCAGATTACAGACGAGCACTAATTACTCCTATAGAAGAACAAGACTAAAAACTACTTAGGACTGCTAGTAAATTGCATCACGAACTATCTCCTCAAAATGTAAGACGTGAAATATTTGGTTCCATGTCAACTGAGAATAAAGTCAACTCAACACCTCCTTGAAAAGTCATTAAAAGCTATGAAAAAAATTATTTCAAATTAGCCGATAACCCTAACCTAACATAACCTATTTAACTTAATTTTGACGGCCGGCGTAGTGCAGCGGTAAGGCTCTTGACTCGCATTCCGAAGGTCGGGGGATCGAATCCCGGCGTGGCAAATAAATTTTATTTGATTAATTTGTGTTATTTCACAATTTATTCATTTAAAATAATATATAGTATATTTGCGGCACGTTCCAGAGTGGAAGATACTACCAGTATCGCCCTGGTTTTCTGGCCCAACGTTTCAATTCTGACCACCGTTCAGAATTGAAACGTTGCTTGAAATGGCTTTAGCCGTGTTTGGTGACCAGATCTGAACAGCCAGGTACTTCCCACCTTCCTCTTCCCCATCTCCTTCCCCTCCCCACTACCTTCAGCCTCACAACATACCCCAATTGGGGATGCCATAGTTTCACTGGCTCCAGGCGGGAGCAGTTGAGACTCTTGTGCGGTATTCATATAAAAAAAAAAAACAATTTTTTATACATTTTTTTATCACTCTAAATGACTTATCTGAGATGGTTCTGAGTTGGTTTCATTCCGAGTTGTCCGTGTAATACCATTTAATAATAAATATTTACGTGAAAATGGAAAAACTATCCCACCAAAGTGGCATGATAAAGAGGAACAAGTCACCCAGAATATGGGACACATGGTACACTTACGGACCTCATGTTTTTTTCTTATAGTAAATGTAGTAAACATGATTTTTCAATGAATGCTAACAAATAATATATAGTAATAATATAGTATAATAATAATAGCCTCTTCTAAGGCAATTCCTAGACAAATTCTGCATAAATTAATAAAAAAAACTTTTTAACTCTTTCAGTACTTTAATTAATGCTCAAAAACAAAATGGGGTGATCAAGTCTCCCTCTTCTCCCCTAATTTTTATAATCTGCGTCTAAAAGTGCGGCGGTCGGGGGAAAAATGATCTTAAAAACTAAATATCTGCAAAACCTCGCCCCGAATTCATTTTTGATACATATACACATACTACCTAAATGTTATTTGTAGGAATAGTGCCAATCGTAGGTATTAATACCTTTATTTAGATATTAATTATCGAAATGTTAGATTAATTATCGCATTTATCTCCGTTATCTTTACAACGATAGCTTGTTAGGCTATTAGCATGAACAAAACAATAATAAAACGAAAAACAGGGTCAGAGAATAACCGATTCGTACCATTTCTCCAAACGGCTTTTTCCTCGTTTTTCTTATAACAGCTATGGCCTCGTTTGCGCTGTCGAAGTTTCTGCAAGCGAATATGACCGTAGCGCCCCTCTCCGCAAGGGCCTTCCCTGTCTCGAATCCTATGCCGGAATTTGCGCCAGTTATCAGGTAGGTTTTGCCCTTCAAGCTTTCACCACTTTTGCAATGACCCCATCTGTATTGCAGGAACAATCTTGTAAAGATTAATAACACTAAAACTACCACAATCGGCACGAGAATGTAAACTAAAGTCAGGTCCGACTCCATTGCGATACGACGCGAACTACGAGCGACTCCGGGCAACTAATCCAAAATTAAATTAAACAACATTCCGCGCGGTTATTGTACAGCTTGCTAGTTGCTAGTGATGGGGCAGTCGCAGTCGTTACTTCTTTGTTTATCGATATTAAATAAAGCGAAATTGACAATAACTAACTGTAAATTGAAAAACGAACCTAAAATCAACCAGTTTTTTTTAAGCAGATCGAATGAGTTGTCACTTTAAAATCATTTTGAATGCATAAAATCCATTTACCTACAGCTAGACCCGGAAAGCTTCGCAGGCATTCATTCATTCATTGCAGAGGAACAGAATACGCCATGTTTTTCGTGGTTCCATGCCAACTGAGATTAACAAGATCAACACCTCCTTCAAAAGTCATTAAAAGCTGTGAAAAAAATAATTTTAAATTAGCCGATAATCCTAACCTAACGTAACCCATTTAACCATTTTTTATATATTTTTTATCACTCTATCTGAGACGGTTCCGAGTTAGTTTCATTCCGAGTTGTCCGGTCACCGTTTTTCGTTATTATTTTTGGTGTAAAATATGTTTTTTCCGCAAATGTATATTGACATCTGTTGACTCAAAGATAAAACTTAAGACGTTACTGTAATATAATTTATCACTGCCATCTAACGAGCAATAAACAAATGTTGGCATAAATAAAAATAATTATTTTTAAATAATTATAATCTGTTTGTAGTAATGATAGGTATTATTGTCAATATGATTTTTGAAGAAAAATGTGCAAGCGACACAAAAAGTCTATCATATATATTTTTTTGTAACCCACAATAATATTTTAATTTGATTGAGCTTTTGACTTTATTTCACCTTTGTATTGTATATGGATAATGAATAATAGAAATAAAGGGAGGTATGACATGTATGCGTGACGACTGTCGCTATGCTTCTACCAAACTGTACAGACTATCAAAGCAGAGGTTTCAATTTAGGAGGCGGGTATGGCTACCACCACCCCGGGAACCATTTATTGGAACCAACCAACACCTCGGCCATAGGTCACCACAAGTGGTTCGGTACGTTTGGTAACTTAACCGAGGTGCCTGGGTTCATGGGGTGGGATTTGTCCAGGTCTTGGCGGTGGATGCGTCTGCCCCACCTGCTGGGTGGCGGGTCGGATCGAGAGAGACTGGTTGAGGGAGGCCTTTTGACCTTTCCAGCCGGTTTCTCTCGATCCATCCCCTTGCACTGCAGTTGGAGGGATAGATTCATACGTCCGTCACTCCTGGACACACTAACTACCAGATTTCTACCCACTCCTCATACCTTTTCCTTCCCAGAACTTCCTATCCTTCTCTTCCTTAAAAATACCCTCCACACTGCGTCCTCAAGATGACATAGGCTCTGAGGGAAATTTTTTCCTCAGGGCCTTCTGTGAGGATCTAATGTAATAAAAAAAAAGTGGTCAACAAACGTTTTTCATTTGGTATTTTATGTAATTTGGAATAGTGTGGACTGCCCTGGATTTGCCAATAGGCTGTATAGGAGGGGCGGCAGCTAACAGACCTAGTGATTGACCGCCGCCCCAGGAACCATTTATTAGATAACTAACTCGCCTGCCACAGGTCACCCCAAGTGGTTCGCTACGTTTGTTGACTTAGCAGGGGTGCCCACCCTCACGGGTTGAGGTTTGTCGAGGCCTTGGCGGCACATTTGCCCACCTACTGAGTTGGTAGGCCAGATCGCGAGAGACTGGTTGAGGAAGACCTTTTTACCTCTCCAGCCGGACAATCAAGGCCCATCGCCTTGTACCGCAGTGGGAGGGATGGACTCATACATCCGACACTCCTGGAGACATTGACCCTCTGATTCCTACCCCTCATAACTTTTTCCTTCCCAGAACTTCCTCTCCTTCCTTTCTCTAAAAAGACCCTCCCCACACATAGGCCCCAATAGAAATTGTTTTCCTCAATGCTTCCTGTATGGAACTGACGTAAAAAAGAATCTAGATATGGGTTTTATGATATAGTTCCCGATTTGTGAGATTCTAATGAAAAAACATTTATTTTTTAGCATATTTGAGTGGATCACCCACGTGAGCTTCTGAGCCAAGAAAGAAGCTTTGGAAATAACAATCTTCTTCTAGTTGTGACCTCCACGGTCCCTACGGGAGGTTGACTGTCATCAAGGTAATGTTCAATGTGCAGTAATGCAGAACTGCACCACATCAGATTACTAATCCATGAAATGCAGCATCTTCCTGTTAGATCGTCATTGGGTGTTCTTGCTTGTGTCATTCTTCATAACGTGACCAAGGTGTTGGAGCTCTTTTTGGAGGATAAATTTGTGCCTAAACCTGTTTTCACACGGAGGATGAGACTATGGCATCCATGACATTTGACATATGGGGAATGTCGTGAGCATGAAAGCAGTGAGGAGGGGAAGGAGATGGGAAAGAGGAAGGTTGCGAGTACCTGGCTATTCAGATCTAGTAACCAAACATGGCTAAAGCCATTTCAAGCAACGTTTCAATTCTTAATGGTGGTCTTACTCCAGGGCGATACTGAGAGTATCTTCCACTCTTGAACGTTCCGCAAATACTAAATATTATTTTAAATGAATTAATTGTGAAATAACACAAATCAATCAAATAAAATTTATTTTCGCACGCCGGTATTCGATCCCGCGACCTTCGGATGGCGAGTCAAGAGTCTTATCCCTTGACCGCAAAGGACGTCAAATCGATGGCATTTTATAAGGGTGATACTGAGAGTATCTTCCCCTAAACAATGATGCCTTATCAAGATAAAGTTGTAGAACAAAATAATTGTTTATAAAATTAACAAACTCAAAATTTTATTATCAGTTTAGATTTACAGCGAATCATTTTACTGAGCAAAAATTACAAATTTACATTACAAATTTGAGTTACAATAAAACTAGTCAATTTATAAAATAAATTACAATTATTAAGTAGATATTTAAAGATTTCCTTAAAATAAATAGAAGATTATTTGGTATTTCAGAAACAAACATATTACATTTAAAATATTTAAAATTTCCACACTAAAAACAGTGAACATACTAAAGGCACTCAATTATTATTACTACTACATATTAAAGGCTTTACAAATATATGTGTTTTAAATTTTATACAACAGATAAACAACCATTCCGTTTTCGGAACAGCTCGTAAAGGTCTTATAGAAATCTTTGTGTCTCCCTTACTATTATGGTTAGACATAATATGATCTATACCATAGGTTCTCAACGTGGGCGATGATGCTCCCTTTGCGGCGTTTCAGACCTTCAGGGGAGCGGTAGAAGACCAAGAGAAAATTGGGGGGGCGTTTCAGACTTTCAGGGGGGCGGTAGGAGACCCAGAGAAACCCATCCCACCCCATCCATCCACAAAAATATTTTACCTATCCCATTATGCCCCCTCCGTTGTGGCAAATGTAAACCCATCGTGGTATCCCATTACGCCCCCTTCGCCGTGGTATCCCGATATGCCCCATCCGTTGTGGCAAGTGGTATCCCATTACGCCTCCTTCGTCGTGACTAGTTGGGGGGCGCTAGAAATAAAAATGTTCTCAAAGTGGGTGGTGGGCAAAAAAAGGTTGAGAATCTATGATCTATACGGTGTTAGAAAAAGTAAATACCACGCTTTTTATGAATCCAAAATTGCCGACCGTAGTTTGAAAAAAAAATTATAAAACTTTGAGAATTTTTTTAATAATTATTTTTATATGAAACGACAAAAAGTGAGTTGACGATAATGTTTGTAATACATTTACCTAATAAATTATGTTCCTGTATTTTTTTATAACTTTTTTATATTAAAAAATTATACGTTTTTCGGATTATAAAATTTGAAAGCGCATTTCATCACCTTTCCAAAACAGTTGTTAGTTTTCGGATACATTCAGAAATATTCCATTTGGACCCTATGACAAAATACGGTCGAGGCCCGGGGGGTCAAATTATCATTAATGGCTGTTTAAAATTTAAAACACATTTATCGCAAAGGAGGTAAAACTATAAAACACATTATATTACAGTACATATTATTCATTCCTATTATAATAAAGCTATAAATATAATTAATTTATTGCAATATATTATTAAGCGAAATGTGAATATCAATTTCAAATTTAGTGTCACTTCTAAGATAAAAAAATTCAAATGTAAAAGATTACCAACTTTATAAAAATTATATTTTCTTTAAGGAAATACAAAAGAATTCATAATCTTCTCTTTCACAGATGGCGTTAGTTTAATTATTTGATAGAAAAAACTTTTTCAATATTTCTTCACCCACTTGCAAACTTACAATGGTAAGATATATTAAAAAGGGTGTTATTTTAAAAAACGCTAATCGTAATTTGAAAATCTCAGGACCTTAACAAACTCGCAAACGAATTAATATTTTTTTTTTGTTATTATTGATACCAAATTCGCAAGGCCTTTTATCTTGCAAGAAATAATTTCATTTCGCATACATAAAATATCATTATTTTCTCACATTGCAATTAATATTGTGCACATATTTTAATTGGAGCGATGTTTCTAAAGTTTTTATCAATTATTATACATGTAAATCATTTAAATCAATAAATAAATTTTTTTTTGTAAAAGCTAACACTAGAAAATACCATATTTAACAAAGTGACATTTTCATTGTGTCTAAAACTAACCCAGTAGAGGTAATATCCAAAGGCAAAATGAATGTTTAAGATTGACACTGCAATTGCAGGGTTTCGTACCATGTAGGCATGATTCTTCAACACTGCAAATGCAGGGCTCCGACCCCTAAATGTTAAAGAGTAAAGAGATATCCAGAAGCAAAATGAATATATAAGGTTGACAGTGCAATTGCAGGGCTTCATACCGTATATAGGCATAATTTTTCAACACTGCAAATGCAGGGCTCCGACCCCTAAATGTTTAAGAGTAAAGAGATATCCAGAGGCAAAATGAATATATAAGGTTGACACTGCAATTGCAGGGCTTCATACCGTATACAGGCATGATTTTTCAACACTGCAAATGCCGGGTTCCGGCCCCTAAAGGTTAAATAGATCCTTGTGTAGATTTGTACTGGATGGATCAAAAATAATTTTTGTTTTTGTTAGGACACTGAAATATAACGCAAAAAAAAAGAACATTGTCGAACACTGAAAAGTGAGTCAAAATTTTTACAGAATTGATAAAGGTCACTACGCACACAATATCTTTGGGCGTTTGCGGGGTAAGAGGGGACTACGGGCGGATGTTCTAAACTAGTATTAAAAACTTTTTTGAAACTTTCGATGCTATCGTTGTGCACAAATACATTTAAAATCGTAAATACATTAATTACAAATTTAAATTAATTTAATTATTTTTTTTTTGTAATTAATGAATTCATTTTGATTATTTTTTTTTATTATTATCATTAAACTGTTGTAAATTTGACTAGGCATCCTAGTACTTAAATTTTCAAATTTATATTAAGTCAAAATTTCATATTTCAAAGTCAGTTATAAAATAACAAAAGTCAAAAATATAAAATCAATTTCCCCAGATTAAACTGGGTGAGAAGTTTCAAGAGTTCGAAATGTCTGCAAATTTGTTTTAGTTCTACGGATTGTAATTTTATTCATTTTAATCCGTAGTTCCAAGACAAGAAAATTCAATAAATAAAAATATATTTTTGTTAAAGTCAACACGTAGACAATATGTACATATTTAAAAAAGTTACATTTTTATTTTTGTATTCAACTAACTTAGTAGAGGTAATTAATATCCGAGGGCAAAATTAATGGTTAAAGTCGACACTGCAATTGCAGTACTTGCAATTAGATTCTTCAACACTGCAAATGAAGGGGTCTGACCCCTAGAGGTTAACATGTAAAGCAAATGATTTATTCACAATAATTTATACAACAATAATTAGTGTAAGGGTAATTTATTAATTATCAAATTGATACCATTTGATTAGATTCAATGGTGATAGCCTTACTATCTGATATGTTCATCAGAATGATTCAATATATTATTTATTATCTGTCTTAATTTCCACAAGACGTGCTATTTAATTTACATATCGTTGTTAACATGCCTTAACCCATAAGGAATGGCAAAAAACTTCAATAAACATATATGCGGTCAATACTATACTTGATAAAGTGCCTTTTTAAAAATGTTATCTTTAACTAACTTAGTATAGATAAAATCACTGCAAATGCAGGGCTCCGGCCCCAAGGGGTTAATATAATAAACACAACATAGTACTAACAATGCATTATATATGTAGAAGGAATATTGCAGTGAACACCATATATATTATTGCCATTGTTTAAAAAGTTTAAATTATTCATTAACTGGACTGAAAAATCAATGTTTAAAGCACAAAAGATTTACAAAATTAAGTACACTGATGATAGTCAATCTCCGATAGGAGAATGCATTTGAAGAAGACGACTATTTACATTGTTAGTTTGGACAAAATCAATTATACATACATCATACAAATAAATTATTTCAAAAATTACCACAAAAAATATTTAATTGTCTGTTCTTTAAGAGTATGTAATAAATTAGATATAACAATTAAAGATAAATCTTCATAAAAAGCAGCAATGCACAACCTTTTTAACAGTTCACAGTAATTTATCCATTTTCAATTGCATTACATTGTTTAATATTTAGTTAGATATTTAGAACGGGTGACTAAAGTCAAATACATGGATGTTATTTTTGACAGTAATTTAAAGTGCAAAAGCATATTATCACTACAGCAAACAAACTTAGAAAATCAAAATACTTACTTAGACAAACTCAACACTTTCTTAAGTTGAATCAACTCAAAAAATTTAATATGCACTACATATTCCAATCTTTAATCGAGTACGGTATTATAGCCCGGGGAAGAGCGAATTATTCAGCCATTAATCCAATACCTTGTACATAGTAATTTATCCATTTTCAATTGCAATACATTGTTTAATATTTAATTACATATTTAGAACGGGTGACTAAAGTCAAGTTATTTTTGACAGTAATTTAAAGCGGAAAGAACATATTATCACTACAGCAAACAAACTTAGAAAATCAAAATACTTACTTAGACCAACTTGACATTTTTTTAACTTGAATCAACTCAAAACAATTTGATATGCACTGTTTCAATATTTAATTGAGTACAGTATTATAGCCCGGGGAAGAGCGAATTATTCAGCCATTAATTTAATTCTTAATGTTCAGAAACTAATTACAAAGATTATTCTAAAACTATTGATCACGAGCAGCCATTAATTTAATTCTTAATGTTCAGAAACTAATTATAAAGATTATTCTAAAACTATCGATCACGAGCAGTTCGGTTGAAATCTTTAGGAGAATCTGTGTTTTGCTTTGGACGAAAACATACTAGCATACCTCTTCAAACACAGAACTGCTTTTGACAATGTCCAAACTGCTCGTGATAATAGGCTCTTTTACTGACCTCTTTCGCTAAAACAATTTTTGGCCAAAGAAATTTCCCCAGGCCATTAGACAGAACACAACACATTTTAAATATAAATCAGACGCCAAGTCTTGGATCATCAGCAAAGATAGATCCAACATCGAAGATTTTTATCATTTATTTATTGGCCGTCGGAAATAAAAACTAACACACATAATTTGGAAATAATAATCAACACAAAAAGTACCAAACTTTTACAGAAGGTAGCAAATCTTTTCAAATTCACAATTAAAAATTATCATTAAGAATAGCCCTCTCTTTCTCTCTATCAGCAATCAATTTATCTTTCTTGAGAATTTTCATTGAAGTGACTACAAACCTTTTTACATTATTTTATTTTATTAATATCAGGCAAAAGGTTATGCATCACTGATATAAATTAATTAACTAGAATTAGTCACTCTTTTATCACAGGTTATTTTTTTACGGGCCAGCCGATCTTATTTAGCGCAGTTAAAATGTTAATATTACAATCGCCGGACATCAAAAAACTTATTCAACACAAACTAATGTATAAAATTTCAAAAAAACTGGAGATATCAAAGGAAGAACTTCATGTCCGGAATATGTGGAACTAATTCACCGGGGGGTCTAGTATGAAAATCGTTAAAACCTTTTATCAATACGATATTGACAAAATCCGTCATCTACGATCAGTTATCAATGTTTGTGAACACAGTCAACAATTGGTAAGAGATATTCCGACCGATGATTGACAAATTTTAGCAAAATAACTGGTTTGTTAATGAATGGATGCAAACTGGTGAAGCTCTTGGAATTGAAAAAATGAATTAATTCATCCAAGACACAATCAATTTATTCTACTCGATCTTGAAGAAACTAAAATGGTTAAAAAATGACTTAACGACCTCTTAATTAACTCCTGTTTAGAGTCAAAGGGTAAGTTAAATGTTAAGGGGTCAAAGTGTATTAAAGTTAGTATTACAAATCGAAATTATTTATTTATTAGTGTATATCCATTTCTTATATATTCCATCAATATCGGTTCGACGGTGTCAACACGTGTTTCACGTGTCAACGGTGAAATTGAAAATCGAACATGAAACGGACATCGATATAAAATCGTCAGAAGTTACGCCTATTGATTTCACTGTGCTAGACCCCCAGGTATTGCTTTCTCATTGATGTATGCAACTGATTTCAATTTATTAGAGTTGTTGCAAGCAATCACACATCCTTGACAATCAGGTTGAAATATTTCACTGAAATTCAAACGTCACATTGCCATCAAATTGTCAAACAGTGCCATTTTGATTCTAGCTCCGTCTCAGCTTGTGGACAATTTCTGAACAGCTGACAAGCGTAACAACATGGCAGCTGTGCTTTTCTGCACATCAAAATTTATTAAAAAGCTGAAACGTATCTAGAATCGGCATTTAGCAGGGACCTTTTTTTCAATAAAAAAAAAAGCAAAACGGTGCTGATTAATTTGAAGACAATGTTTCATTTAAAAAACCCAAAACTAATACTAGATGGAAGAAAGATTTCATGGGCATTGAAAAGGATATGCAGAGTCCTCACAGCATTACCGGAAATCTTAGATAATAGAAACAAAAGAAATTGGAGATAATCATTTTTAGTATTGCACCGCATCACTAACATTGTTGCTGCAAATAGCATCTCAAATGCATTAATTTCATTGATTCTGCCGCTTTGCAGCTCGGCGACAGTCGGCATGCTTCCATAGCTTATCTCCCTTTGTTTCTATTATCAGTGGGAACAGATGTAGGAAGAATCAGTGATTGTGTGCTAAAAATGTCTCTTTTATTCTACTTTGAGTCCTTGCAATTTGGTCTTAGCTCTGTGACAGTCGGCGTGCTTCCGTATATATGTCAAAACTTTGGTTTCTATTGTCTATGCCTGAATCCCATCAGAGCTGGTGAAAGACACATACGCGGACGACTATTAGCGATGTAAAACATACTGGACATCAATTGGTTGGAGGTTTGACACAACAAAGATTTAAAGAATCAGACTGGTCGATGGAAGAGTATTGCGAGGTGGATGAAGAGTTGGGATGTTTAGGCGGTGACGACCACGCTGCGGCAGCTGGGGCAGGTGTTGCTGTTCTTCAGCCACTCCTTGATGCAGTACGAGTGGAAGCGATGGCCACAGGTGACGCGCATCACCTCCTGGAAGGTCTCGATCTCATCCTGGCAGATGCTGCAGTCGTTGCAGACTATATGGCGTTCTCGGACGCTGAAAATAAATTTGGATATTTCAAAATTTTAATATTTCAAAAATTATCTGTCTTACTCATAATCGCAAAAAAAAGATATTACGCCGCAACACGGACGGGTTAGGTGAAATTGTTACTCACATGATGGTCCGACAGTCGCGCGCATGCGCGATTTTTATCCACCGTTATAACATCGTTATATTAGCAGCTGTCAGATTTTAAACCACCTGACACCCAGGGTTAGCGTCGTTATTACGGCCGTAATTAATCGAGATGTCAAACTTTGTTGACATCTGACATAAAAGTTCGAAGGTTTAGCAAATTTTCGTCCACCACGGGCACGGAAAACGTATAAAAAGCGGTACGACCCGTTTGCGGCGTTAACAGAGAGTGATTTCAGATATAAATATAGAATTGCCAAAGTAAATATGAGACGCTTAATCGATTTGTACGGCCATATTTGGATGTTTTGATCTCCAGGTTCTTTGTGCCGTACGATACTGGGGTCAAAACGAGGTAAGATTGTGTTTATAATACTCACTCCTGTGAAAAAAAATCAGCTAAATCGATTACCAAACAAGCTATATTATTATACTTAAAATTTTTTTCGCAGATACATGTGATTTTGCTGAAATTCGGATACGGATTTCTTGCTTCACAGCACATTAAAATGCCGCATAGCATTGAAGAACAACAAGCAACTTCTGCAGAGTTGTAGGGAATAAAACGTTTCCCCTGAGTAATGTGTGCACTGTTAGGAGAAGTATCTGTTCACCCCAGTTCAGAAACCAAGATATCCCAGAGAAGTTGCCTTCAACAGGGCTCAAATATCTATCGCAACACAAGTATCTGCTGCGGGGTATGTGTATGATACCATCAAGACATCAAGTTCTCCATTGTCTTGATATGATTGTCTCGTCTTGATTCATCGATATGAATGACCCTCAATAGGTAAGAAAATAATTTAATACAATAGTTTATGCTCCTCAGCAACAGTTGTGGATCATTGGGGCTGTACGTCGTGTGCCCCGTGCCTGACCGTACACTATACTATGCCACTACTATATTATACACTTCTTACATTAAATATATGATAAAAGATGTATATGTTAAAATTAAACATTATAATACAATCTGTCTTTAGATATTTCTTAGAGTTTTGTATGTGCTAATGCTATGATTTGTAATTTGGAATAGATGATGATGAACGCGACGAGGAAGCAGTAGCATATTACACACTTCTTGCATTAATAATATACGATATAGTTTATGTAAGAATGTATACTACAGCTGTACTATGCCGATATTATTTTATACACTTCTTACATTAAATATATGATAAAAGATGTGTGTTAAAATTAAACATTATAATACAATCTGCTTTTAGATATTTCTTGGAGTTTTGTATGTGCTAATGCTATGATTTGTAATTTGGAATAGATGATGATGAACGCGACGAGGAAGCAGTAGCGGTAGCAGGTGGTGGTGCTGTTGTGGAACTGGAAGCAGCCCCAAACATGAACCAGATTGGAAATGCCTCTATACGGGTCTTCATTTGTCAACATTTTTAGTAATATGTATGAGTGTATCATGTTGCTCTGTTTTTTTTATCATAGATGTGAATCTATAACTTCTGATTTGCCAACTATAAGATTATATTATACTATTTGAAAAATGTACCTACTTGGTCAATATAATGTACTTGCTGAAACAGACACATATTACATAACAACAGAAGAATAAAACACAATATCAAAATGAATACAACTAGATTTATTTATGTGTACTTTTATTTAGCTCTCCGTCCACATTTTAGCATCAATATTTTGAAAATTAAGCTCCTCCATCAATCTTATTCTAGTCTGTGACTCCAGTTCCTTTAGCTGAATATTGGCTCTGGACTCTTCCTTCATAAACCTGAGCATACAGCATCTTCTCGGTGCTTTCTATTTTCATGTCGTTGGAATTAACTTTCTGGAAAAAAGACAATATATGACATAAAGCTTTCCTAATTTCTTAAAAATCAATCACTTTGTGGTTTACATAATTAATTATTGAACAAAGTTATTTATTTTCTTAACTTTCAATTTTGATATGACAATAAAGTCTGTTGTATCATTCTTTGACTTTGTTTGATCAAAGGTATTATTCTATATTTACGGTAAGTTCAAAGTCAACTACACATAGAACCGTTGATATTTTCATATATTACTTTCAACATACAAACTTATCTTAAAAAACAATAGAGCCACGATATTTACCTTTGATTTGAAAATGTACGTGGCCGGTACTTTTAGTACGAACTCGTCCTGTTCTCAACCTCATCTTCAGTTGCGCTTGTATCTGGTTTAGATCTTTGTGATTATCATTTGCCTATAACTGAAAAATAGTCCATTATTAATTAAGTTGCATACGTAGTTACATCGTAATGTGTCTTAATCTAATACGAATTGTATAGGTACTATAAGCATTTTTTCCAATTAAAGTATATTCAAGTGCATTTTAGTTTCATTATAAATAAGGACGAAGGGCAAAAATGCCTACCCCCTGACGAAAATGATATGAATAACGAGCCAAAAAAATAATGTAATTACTACTGAGATCAGATGCATTCATGTCAAATTTTGTGTGGCTGTCACTTTAATATGTAGAAAAATTAACATTACGTATATGTTTAACATGTAGGTATACTTACTTCATTAAAATTGTCGTTAATATTACTTCTTTAATGTTTCCGCATTCATTTTACAAACCATGTAATAACGCGAACGTCGAGCCGTCAAAATAATATTGACATTTGAATGAACGTGAAGTCGGCAACGCGACGCAAAAATGCGAAATAAAGGGCATTTTTGAGATTTGGAATAGAGTGATGCCAGTCTAAAAATATCAAAACCTGTTAGAGTTGTATCAGGACAAAATGTGTTCGTGAGTAAAGATTTTTAATCTGAGCAGTATAGGCCCCCTCCGATGGATAGCTAATGCGTTGTTATTACGTCGTAACAGGGATTCATCGTGAGTAAGACGGTATATGTTTATTTCTAATAATAAATTTTGAAAGCCTATTTCATCACCTTTCCAAAACAGTTTTTAGTTTTCAGATACATTCAGAAATATTCCATTATTTTCAATTTGGGAGGCAGTTATGGGTACCGCCGCCCCGGGAAACATTTATTGGATAACCAACACCTCTGCCATAGGTCACCCCAAGTGGTTCGCTACGTTTGGTGACTCAGCGGGTTCGTGGGGTGAGGTTTGTCCAGGACTCTGGACAAACCTCACCCCATGATCGCGAGAGACTGGTTCAGGGAGGCCTTTTGACCTTTCCAGCTGAACTCTCTCGATCATTGCCTTGCACCGCAGTTGTTGGTTTCATTTCCTGGACACACTGACCGACCCCCAGATTCCTACCCACCCCTCATACCTTTTCCTTCCCAGAACTTCCTATGCTTCCCTTCCTTAAAAAGACCCCTCCACACAGCATCCCCTAAGATGACATCAGCCCTGGTAGAATTGTTTTCCCAGGGAATCCAGTGGATTTAAACGCACAAGAAAGGTTATTAGGTTCTTAGTTGGGTAAATTAAGTAATTCATGCGTATTTACATTGAAACAAAACTCACGCAAATGTTAAACCATCATGTGTGCAGTTCACATGCGGTAGAAGTGAAACCTACAGACAACTAAACTGCTAGAGTATGCGATGAATACAGAGTATCAGGAGTAGGATAATTGTAGGGTTTATTTATTATAATATTGTTACCAAGTTTCAAAATTATTTTACTTTTTATTCTACGAAGCACCGCACAAAGAGGGCACCGATAAGTCTATCTCCTTCTCAGGCTAAATTCTATAGATTTGTCTCTTTTTAGTGTCACTCGTTTCCGTTTCAGTGAGTTTCAAATCACAACGGTGCTAAAGAAGTTTTCACTTCAAAAACATTTAAAGTAGCGAGAAAATGAATTGAATTGAATAAAAATGGAATTTTAATGCATCTTTTACTGTAATTAGTTGTTCCTTGTAGTAATTACATTGAAATGTAGTATAATTTCTAAAATGTATGTAATTAATAAAAGTGCGGTGATTAAATGGAATATTTACAGAATGTTTGTTAGAAAAAACATTAAATTGTGAAAGAGCCGCCGCATTTATTATGGAAATCACACTTCATTTCAACAATTAACACAAGAAACAACTATTTACGTACACAAAATAGGTTATTAGGTACTTAGTTTAGGTAATCTAAAAGCTCAACTACACTACTCGCTTCGATGCTCCGACGAAGTCCTTGAGGAAGTTAGCCGAAGTTCGAAGCGCGTGTCTACACATTTGTACAACTTCGCGAGGAACCCAGTTTCTCAGAGTACGCACGCTAGGTAACACGGACGCTCAAGTGGTAGCTGCCGTTGCAATGTGCACTCTCGCATTTTATAACTACGTGCAAATTCATCATACATTTTCTACCTGTACTTATTGATGTAATTTAGCACTTTTGTTCATATTATCCACGCACAGGTGTGCCTTAGTGGATAACCATTATCTACTTTTGCCTTATATGTATATATTTACTTTTACATTATTTGTATCTTATGTTATCCATACTAATATTATAAATGCGAAACTGCTCGAGTTTGTTTATGACCTTTTCAGGCATTAACCAATAAAAAGACTTTAAAAATTCATTCACCAATAGAAAGCTAAATTATGTGCGCAGACTATATGTTGTATATGATGGTAAGCTGTGGCGTTATGAAATTATAAATATTAATATATTATATTTGTTATACGTTTTCTGTCGCTAACAAAAGCGAGTTAATTGCAAATGTCAGAAAAAATCATTCCCATGGAAACGATGTTGATATATTTGTGGGCTCTAAGCTGGTAGGTACTCAGCCCCCTGGTCAGCTACCGCCCCAGAAAATTCAAATATTAGAATATGTTTTGTTTTTATTGGACAAGCTGGAATAAATGTCAGATAAGAGTTCCTACATTAAAAATATAATTCGTAGCGATTATAAAGACTGAATAATAAATAGTGTTATTTTGTATTATATTAACAAACTTCCAAATATTTAATTAAAAATAAACATCCAAAATGTTTGTAAGCGCATAAATTCCGAACGAATGAACAAAATTGGATAATTCTTTTTTTCGTTGTGAAATTCAGGTGGCAGGCTAGATGTTTGAAAACTGAATGTAAGGGAATGAATGTATGGAATGCGGGAGGGGGTGGGGTGGGGAGGAGGGGGGATAATTGATAAGTTCAACCGCTACAGTAATTTCCCGTAATACCATGCGAGCGAAGCCGCGGGGAAAAGCTAGTGTTAAATATATTTATAAATTATGTAAAAAAATTACCTTTCAGATGTATGAAGTTAAAACAGGAAAAATAAAGGAAAAAAATATTTGTAGCTAATATTTGTCTTGCAACCCGCGAACCCAGGTAAAGGGTTATTAAGCCTCGTAGTATGCTTCTGGTCTGAGACTAATGGATTAGAAATTGAGGTATTTACTGAAGAAATATTATGATCTGGTCTATATACTTCACATAAAATGCATTTCATTGAAGAGTTTTGATGAACATAAGCGTTTTAGTTTGATTCTTGGATAAAAATGTATTGACCTTCATTAGACTGATCCAGATATGATACGGGTGGTTCTGAAAATGCCTCTGATTGAAATGAATCTATGAAAAAAATAATTTGTTCCTGTGAATTCGTTGTCGTTTATCACGTGCATTCATTGTGACGTTACGCACACACTACCACCAACGACGACGTCTCAACGGAGACTGAAGTGAGCCGAGTAGTGTAGTCAGACGCATCGTGTTCGAACTTCGAAAGACTTCGGGTCCTTTGACTCGGGCCATTTACCGACAATTATCGGAAGTCGAATGAGGCGAAGCGAAGTTGCTCGAAGTGAAGTTCGTTTCTACACTATCGTATTCGGTTAACCTCGATCAACTTCGCGAGTGGTGTATTCGTGCTAAGTAATTGAGGCGTATTTAGTTTGGAACAAAACTTCGCAAATCAAATCCATAAAAAAAAAAATGGCGGCAACCGAAATTTTTAACTTTGAATGAAAATCTAATTTTAATGCATATTTTTCTGTCTATCCGGACTGAAACCGATGTTTCTTTTGGTAATTAAGTTTAAAAGTAGTTCACTTTTCAAAATCTATGCCTATTTAGTGTAGCGAGATGCGGCGGTTCTTTCACACTTTACCCAAAAAACCTTTTGGTAAAATTGTATAAGCCCACCTCACGAATAATAGGGAACGTTCGTGTTGTTGAAGTTCGATACATGGATAATACGGAATATTCCTTTTTTTAACTAATAGCCATTTGTAAAATAAATTCTCGTCAAAATAACACAAAAGTACCTACTTCGAATTAATCCTGGGTTGAGATTTAAGCTGCAAAAGCTGGAAGTCATCATAATTTATTTCCCAGGTTTTGAATGGTTTGTTTGGCAAAGCAGGGTTTGTCTAACGGGTATGTGTAATTATTCTATTGGCAGCATTGATTGATGATTAATTGTCTATGAAATGTAAACCAAAAAACGATGAAAATACAAATGGCGTATACCGCGCGAGTGAAATAATTTTAACAAAATTTAAATGTAACATGCATGTTTTATGCATATTTTTTCATCTCCCCCGATGTAAATACTCACTTTTCGTGATAATAAAGCTAAATCTACCTGTTTGAATAAGAAATATTGCGTATTAACCAGTGAGCGGAGTAAGACAAAAATAATCAATATTGTATTATCTTCGGTATTATCCTCATATGAATTGCTAAATACTTCTTATTATACTGCTTTGTACAACTTACTTATTATAATTTATGGTTGCAAAAGTCTTCAAGGAGAGAAAACAACGGAGATAATATTTATATAATGTAAGCGGTATTGCATAAATATACCAAACCACCCACCGGTATTGTAATGTCTCGCCTTTACGTGGGTTATTGTGCGTGTTTACAACATTACCGACTACCTACCAAAATCATAAAAAAATAATGATCAATAACATTTTATGAACTTACCTGTCATTTCGTATCTGCACATTATTGGTGTACTCTTCTCGCCTGCCTCTGTGCGGTGTATTCGGCAAGGCCTCCGGCTGAGAAAAGCCGAACAGAAAGGCAAAAGCCAGAAATCCGAAGGTGATGGCCCCCGCGGACATCAACAAGGCGGCGGCCGGGACAGGCATGATTAAAAACTATTTAAACAATTTTGCAAATACAACGCAATAGGCACTATTGAATCAAGTGACACGCGCTAAGGACGCAGAATCAAAATAAAAATATATGACATTCAGCCAAAAACAGATAACAGCCGTCACTTCAGTTTGCATTGCTCAGAAATTGAAAATATTGCGAATGAAATAATAGAGATGGTAGTTACCATAAATAAATACGTAGTTACTGTCCCGGTTACGAGGAATCGGTTCCTTCGCTGTCACTGGAACCGTCGGTATTATTTATTTGAGGAACAATTTGACAACTCGAAACATTACGAACTAAGAAAATAAATAAAAAATGCGTAATAATGAAAAATCATACAAAATCATTTATTTTTGTTTTGAAAATTTGAGCGCTTAGGAGTAGTATAGATGCTTCAATTAAATACTTCGTGTAAAACATATCTTGGCCCTTAAAAATATCGGTCATTTTTATTATAAGTCTTTTAATAAGCCTAGAAAAAAATAAAGTATTAGGTCTATAAAAAAACACTTTCAAGTGCAAACTCTCCTAATTATAAACACCTTTTCGGATATGGTTTTATTGTTTATTGTAGCAAATTTAGTTTCTTTTATGATAATCGCAAAAAAAAAAATATTTACGCCCGATATTTACAAAATAAAATGAAATATGCATTTTTGCTTTGGTATTTCACAATACGGCCGGCAGTCGACGAATTTGGATTTTCAAAATGAACCTTATGTCGTCCACCGAAGGACTACTAGCTTGCCACACCCATTTCCGAGCAGTACTCCCTTGGACGGAGCGGGGAATAGACGTGTGGCTCCACGTCGCTTGGTTCCGTGAAATCAATTTTAAATTTCCTTGTCATTACAATAAAAAAAGGAGTTAATGTTTTTTTAGGCTTTTACGAAATCAACCTGTAAAAAAAAATTCTCAATAACCTTTTTCAACCTTTCCAAAAGCTTTTTCTCAAGTATTTTTAAACTCCTCCCACAAAGGGGCGTTAATTCCGATTTCGATTTTTCCCTGGACTATTGGATCACCCTAATATTTTTTTTTTGCACTATAATGACCTCCTAACTTGAATGCCAGAATATATTTTTCATTTGTATAGTTTAATTTTTCGCGTCCCCTGAAATCGCACCAAATCTGCGGTTGTCTGTGTGACGTCACCAGGCACAAAGGCCTACGTTTTATTTATGTATTGTTTCTTTATGGTAGGTATGTGATGAGCGTTCATCTGTCCGCGCCGGCAGCAACGCACGCCCGGCACGCAACGGATTGAACGGATTTGTCGATGGCATGCGTCCACTGTATCCGGAACGCCGCGAGCTAATCAGTGTGACGTCACCGGCACGAAACGCATTTTTTGCTCACAAATGCCAGCGGTCGGAGCGGGCGGTACCGATGGTGGACGCAGTGCTGTACTAATTCATATAAAGAAAAAGAAAATCCATGTATACATTATGAATTAATTAGATAAAATTTATTTGCCACGCCGGGATTCAATCCCGCAACCTCCGGAACCTTTCACCAATATCATTTGCTCATCTGCCCTGATGATGGACACTGTAACGCTGTCCGAAACGTTGGCTAAAGAAGGAGGTAGCGAAACACGGCATAACACCCCAAAAATAAAGAACAAATATACTTTTGACCGTGAAAACCTAAAAACATACCTTTGGAATGCTAGTCAAGAACCTTACCGCTGGACTACGCCGGCCGTCAAGAATAGTTCAGAAAATTCGAGAGAATTCCACAACATCCCAGAACATTCTGGAATAGGGGATCGGGAACATCGTTGTGGAACATTCCAGAACACTCTCGAATGTAGTGGATTATTCTGGAACATTGTGGACCATTCAAAGCCTTCTTTGTATGGGTGGGGCTACCCATTGGTAGGGCTATATAAAGCAAGATCGAAAGTTAGTTCAATCATATCAGCTCTTTGAGCGGAGCTAGGCACCCCAGCTGGTATATAATAAAAATTATATTTTCAGAATTATTAATGTTCGTTGATTTGTACAGGGTGTATTACCATATAACTGAAGGAATTTTAACAATCAATTCCTGAGCAAATTTGCAGTAAGAAACGTAGATGTCATTTTGCTGTTTGTTTTTTTTTAAATAAAATAAAAATATTTTTAAACCTAGTAGTCGGGTATAACCTAGCGGGTCATGTGTTAAGCATTCTATCTCTTTCCAGCAGCAGGGTAACGTGTGATTGAATTTGAAAAAAAATCACACATGATCCGAAGGGGGGTCACTCAGGTCCTCCAATTTGTTTGGCTTTTTAAAGGGTTTTAATAACTTATTTTTTTTTGGCAATAATTAGAGGGAAGTATATTCATAATATTTTAGTAGTCATTATCGAAATCGTTTGATAAATAAAGTCGTAATCAATATTCTAATGAATTTAGACCGTAATGCATATTTTTCCATAGAAAACAAAGAAGGCAGGCCGATAGCCACCATGACTCCTTGTTTCCGAATCTCGACTGACGATTGGCTATTACAGCGCCGCGTTCATTACAAGTTTGTTGCACAGGGTGAAGGGGATAGGAACGGGGTAACGCCAGGCGATCTAACAGATACTCCGCCGGAATTTGATAGAAATTATTTAATATTAAAAAAAGTAGTAATGCAATATCAATTTTTTAAATGCAGATCGATAACCAAATAGTTTTCCTAGGATTACCTAAATTATTCAGTATGTGGTTTAAAAAACAATTAAGATACAGCATAAAACTCTCGTTAGTGTAAGTGCGTCTCCCCGGTCCATTATGGAAGTGTTAATAGATAAAATATATCATCAGACAGCAAAATAAAATACAATTCATAATAAAAAAAAAACAATAATTTAATTTGAACAAACTTTATTATTTTAATTTTAAAAAAACACTGGTAAAAACAAGACTTGGCCCATTATTAAATAATATAAATTTTACAATATAAGTATAAGAAACTTAAATAGAAATAGTTTACATATAAATATTATATATACAATTGCAGAAGATTAACTACTTTTATATTAATTGCTAAAAAAATGTTTTACACCGCTGCCACCGGTATATTTCTAGTACTTGAGCTGCACTGGAATCATGTTTTGCGTAGTATTGTGACAATAATTGCTGAATCGTATACTGTAAGCCTGAGCCCAAATACGAATCTGCTTGTTGAACTCCTTTGTACAACTTACTTATTGAATACTTATACGTACTTGTGTTGTGCCTGCTTATGTCTTTCATGCTCAGTTTATAATTTATGTACTATATATATACTTGTTGTGATGCTCCTGTACAACTTACTAATATGATATGTAAAAGCTATCAAGGCGTAAATAAATAAATAAATGTCATAACATCTTCTTGTTATAAATACGTACATACTCTGTTACATATCCACTTACTTCCTTGCAAAATGCAATAAAATTTTTTAAATCTATCAATATTGTTACGTAAGTAAGTACTGTAAGTAAATAATAAGTATTTGCCATAAATAAAAAATTCATAGATATATACAGTGGCAACACATAAGGTGGAGACTTTAACCCCGAATTTACATTATGCAACTAGTAGTGCATAAGTTGTTTCGTGACATTAGTTGCACTGCTAGTTTTACTTGTAAATATATAGATTTCGTACATTAGTTGTATGCCACAAAATTAAAATCGCGCCAGCGCAAAATTACAGCACCACTAGTGGCATGCAACTAATTGCGTAGTGTAAAAACATGATGCAACTAGTGTCACGAAAGCGTTTCAATTAAGGAGAAAGGTTTGTTCCTTGTAACTGCGTGAGAGTTTTAATGTTGAAAATGACTAATCAACACTGGAATGCTCAATAAAGTATTAAAAATAGGTTTACTCATTCTAAAATAGTTTTTATAATTTTCAGAACCTTCATCTGCTAATTCAGAGATTAAATGCATTGCACCCAGATGTTTTCTTTTTAACCAACATTGTATTTTCTTTTGTGACGGTCTTTTCTTTATTTGGTACGTCGCCGTTTGTACAGCACTGAAAAATTTTTATGTTGATAGTACCTCGGTTGCTGTGATACTGTAGGTTGCACGACACTAAATTTACGCAATTTACACCAACTTTTTAGTATGCAATTATTTGGAAAATGCATGCAACAGTTGCGTTCTGTAAATTCGGCTTAACTTAAGGAATAAACTCGTACATTTATGTAAAAAGTGTGCAAAAAAACTCATAAACGTGTCCCGGTACGATCAAGGGAGTTGTATGGTGTGGTAGCCCTCCATCCTCCATCCATGAAAAAGGTTCCCGTTTTTACATGAAGGGCGTGCTTTTGAAGATATAAGGGCTGGAAGTTTCGCTGACTAGAAATTTTTAGAACAGTCCAGAACATTCAAGAGTATTCGAGAGCATTCCACAACATTTCAGAACATTCGAGAATATTCAGGAACGTTTGGAAACATCCCAGAACATCCAAGATCGTCGTGGAACATTTCAGAACAATCTCGAATGTTCTGGAACATTTATGTAAAATTAACATATATTATAAAAGAAAGTGTAAAATGTGCGTGCCGCTAAAACTCAGAAACGAGTCCCGGTACGATCAAGAGGGTTATATGATGTGTAAGCTCTCTATCCCGCGTTCATGAAGAAGGTTCCCGTTTTTAAATGAAAGGCGTGCTTTTGAAGATATAAGGGCTGGAAGTTTCGCCCTCTAAAAATTTCTAGAACAGTCCAGAACATTCAAGAGTATTCGAAAGCATTCCACAACATTACAAAACATCCCGGAACATTCCAAATCATTGTGGAACATTCCAGAACACTATTGAATGTTGTGGAATGTTCTGGAACATTGTGGATCATTCAAAGCCTTTTTTGTATGGATGGGTCCACCCATTGATAGGGGTATATAAATCAAGATTCGTCGTGGGTTCGAATGTCAGTCCAATCTCATATCAACTCTCTGAGCGAAGCCGGGTACCCCAACTGGTCAAATAATACAGCACTTTTCATCAATTTTATTATAAAAAAATCACAGAAATTACAATTTTCTACCATGTGAAATAATTTAAATTATAGTCGTACGAGATATTAATATCAAACAATATTTTCTACATAAAACATAATAATAATAATTATGTCTTTTTGTTGATAACATTGTTTAAATTTAAGCCCTTGAATTATTGACAATTTTTTGATAAATAACATTGCTCGACTTAAGTCATAGAATTCTTTGCAAGTTTTTTTACCTGATTTTGTTTGACATTAAGCCCTTGTATTGCCAATCAATTGTATAATATATCATTGAAGAAGAAGACAACACTTATAATCTAAATGAAAATATGAAAGAAAACAAGACACAGAAAAATAGAAAAAGACAATGGTCACAACTGGGACTCGAACCCAGACCTCTCGTCTAACCTGGACATGCGCGTTATCCAATTTCGCTATTGCCACCTTCTGTCAAACTGTCATATTTGTCAATCTCATATTTCAAATATTTAGAATCATTAATATTATCTTCAACTAGTTCTTTTTCCATATTATAGGCAACTACTCTTTTTATTGGAAACAATCATTCTAAGAATTGGTTTGTAACCTGAATAGCGTCTCGGATAAATGTATCCGAATTTATTCATATGGAACTATTGACTTTATGAAAGTCTAAATGAATATTCAATTTTGAAAAATATGACGGTTTGACAGAAGGTGGCAATAGCGAAATCGGATAACGCGCACGTCCCGGTTAGACGAGAGGTCTGGGTTCGAGTCTCAGTTGCGACCATTGTCTTTTTCTATTTTTCTGTGTCTTGTTTTCTTTCATATTTTCATTTAGATTATAAGTGTTATCTTCTTCTTCAATGATATATTACGTTGATGGGAACAACCTTCAAAAGTTATAAAAAGAGAGTTTTTCTTATAAAAAATTAAAAAGGCTAAAAAGTGAAAAAAATATTTTTTCATTGGAATATCACTGATCTCAAAATTAGAATTGCATTTAGCTATATTATTATTATACCTTTGCAATTTTGTGTTAACATAATGAAGAATAACAATATTGTAATAAAATATAAAGCACAGTTTAGAAATTGCTCACATTTATTTAATACTAGCTTAAGTATCTAGCATTGCCCGGGCTTTAGATCATGTCACTAATTTTAGATCTGAATATATTTAACTCATTCAGATCTAAAGGTAACTAAACTCGCCATTATTGATTCTTCCTTTCCACCTACTGTTAAATTCAAATTTATGTTAAATTAAATGAAAACGAATCACTTTGTAAAACATCATTTAATCAAGTTTATGTCATTAAGTAGGTATCTCAACAACAGTGCTTATTCTGATTTTATTTTTTTTCTTTACGAACAAAAGATGTCTTTTAAAATGTGATTTACAGTGTTTTACATATTAAGTGTCATTGCACTTTTGGTGTTGCCAGCCTACAAATTTTGTAGTTCCATTTTAATATTTTCCACTCTTATTTGACTATAACTTAATTCACTATTTATTGTTTTTGTATTTAATTCATAGAAGCCTATTTAATTTAAAAAAAAATCATTTAAATTAAATTTAATAATGTTATTATCAAGTTCTGCAAGTTTTTATTTTTGTTACAGCTATTTCGGCTTACAAGGCCATTTTCAAATTGTGTTTAAACCACTTTGAGAAAACTTACTTATACGATTTTAAATGTCAATTTTTGAAGGCGTCTAAATTGATTTATTACTGGACTAAAAACTAAAATACTTGCAGAAATTGATATTAACCATTTTTATTTCATCACTTTTAATGGAGTGATGAAGTTGTACATTGTTGAGTTGTCCAATCACCAAGAATAATATATATATATTATGTATTATAACTACACAGGATTCTACCCAGTGATTATTTCTTTCAATAAATATAATACAAGTGTAATTTTTTTTAACCCTTATGTATAAAGAAACTGTATGAACGACAAGGTCAGAATCGCTTGCGCCAATATCATTCTTGACTTAACCATTGGTTTCATTAATCTAGCTACTCTAGAATATTTTTAAATGAATTTTCTATGACTTGGCTAGTCAATTTTTGCAACTGTCAAAGGCAAAAATCGAAGTTTTACATTTTCAAATGCTTAAATAGGTCTTTATTTATTTGCAAACTCCTTTGAATTGTGTTTTTTCATATTGGTCATGTATTCAGATTTGTGTAGAAATAATAAAATCAGTTTATATTTGTGTGATTATATTTTTTGACAATTATTTCCAAAATGGGAGATTTTTTAATCTTTTTTTTTTAGTTAGCTATCCTGGAAAAACCTCTTACGATATTATCACATAAAATACAAGAATAATAAGATATATTATCTGGTAAATAGAAAACAATTGCAAAAAAAGCAATCCCTTTGTTTTTATATGGATATTTGACCAGAAAGCGACAAGGTAAAGTCCGGTTTTTCGAAGTACACATTCAACAGGAATCCAAGAAATCAACTTTTATATTGTGCTGAAAATGAAACAAAAATGTCAATTTTTTGTTGTAATATTCTGGGAATCATTATATTTTTTTATTATATAAAAGAGATAGAGTGAGTACAGATTCCCTAAATAATAGGGATGCATTTTCAAAATTTAGTATTCTCTACAATTTTACAATGTTGGGAGTAAAACCTTGTGTTCTTTTTTTCACGTTTGAAATTAAAATACATAAATATTTCAATTGTAAATATTAAAGTACATTTCAAATACATAGACCTAAAAGATAGTTTCTAAAAATGGTATTTTAATTATTACGACATCTTCAAATAGAAGAAATATAAATATAGATACATTTATAATACCTTGGAAATATTACGAAATTTCAAGTTTAAGCATCAAATAAACTAACCTCTTTCTTTTGTTGTGTAAACAAAGTGTATAACTTTTTATGGCTATTAACCCTCAACGCGTCGCGCGGTGTCTTTAAAAGCCCAGGTTTTACATAATTGCTAATTATGTACTTTTTAAATATTCCCACTGATTCCTTACTTCAGGCAGCTTCCTAAAAGGGACTAGGTTCACACACGGCTATCAAATATAAAAGATCATAGCATACCAAAAAATGCTCTCCATACAATCCCTTCAGACCGTTCACACCTAAGCGTTTTTAAGCGCAGATCAATCATAGACAATACACATCTTAGACGTAACCGCTCCAGACGCGATATCCCAGAAGATAAGTCTCCCCCTCTCCGACTAAAACAGGAGAGGGGGTCATTGTAATTACGGAGCTGCCTAGACCCGTGGATGACAGATGTCAAGTTGACAGATTTCAGTACAAAAAATGTGCATTCCGTTGCCGCTCCCTAATTCAACTGACCCCCTCTCCTACCACAGGAAGAAATATTTGATAGCCTCGTGTGAAAGCACAAAAGATAAGTGCCCGCGAATCAACAGATATCTGCTCGCAGATTTATAGCTCTGTGTGAACCAGCTTTAACTATACTTGACGCTAGAGCCACCGACATTCAGTCTGCGCATGTGGGTTGTGAGATACAGACGTGTGTTTCGGCTTGAGACTCGACAAAAATACAATGAGAAACCAAGTTTATATGTTTTTTCATTGTTGTTTATTGATTTTTTTTAATAATAAGTCTGTATCAATCTCAAATAGTTATAAGTTTGAAAGAAATTCTTAAGAATTTTTTTTAAAGTCTACTTACTATAAAAAAAGTATGATTCGAAATTATAAAAACTGTTCTTGTTGATTTTTATGCTTTTATATTGAAAATAATATCATTTTCTTTTTATTTAGATGCAGCCCCTATCACCTGACATCAGTTGAAATAACACATAAAATGTATTCTATAACAACAATTTAATCATATTTATTTTTGGGGTCCTTGGCGACCCTGCACGAAACCTCGCATTAAAAAAAATATGCGACAGGCGGAGGGTTAAATGTCAGTTTATTAATAAGGTTTTCACACAAACGGTTTTTCATCAATTGTATAAAATTAGAACCAAGTTTGAAATGCAATAATCCTAAATACTAGCAGCCTTACAAATAAAAAAAGCACCTCCCAACCGTTAAACGGTGTTTTAGTTTTAACTGTTTTTTAAATTTAGCAACATCGCATTTTGTACCTATTAACCATCTCGCGCGTGCGCATTTGTGATTATTTTTTACCGCCGAGTGCGTTGCGCAGTTTTGGGTGACAGCTATTTATACGTCTTGTAATTTCTACATAAATCGTGTTTTTGTTCATAAAATGATCAATTAACTATTATATTTGTATAATTCAATATATTTCCTAAAAAAAATCTTTCTTCAATTTTAGTCAAATAATAATACATCTTTTAAACAGTATGTTTACATTTTATGTCAAAATGTAGGGTTATACCTAATGGCATAGAATATTGAAATTTAATTTTAGGGTATAAATTTTATAAGAATATCATGAAAGTGATGTTTTTTAATAACCTAGACAGGCAGCTTTCTACACAGGATTTTACCTAGTAATGGTTTCTATCTTAATAAACATACATAAAACAGGTGTAAAGTTATATGTCACACTGACGTAGAACCGAATTTGATTCGACTCTCTTGGTCATATTAAATTAAGTTGTTCTATGTGTCCACGGAAGAGATAAACCTTTAGACGTGTGTTTACAGTTTAGCATGTAATTTTTCAGGTTGATGTGCCTCGTACGCGGCCTTCAGAGCGTCCATCACGTCACGGCCGCTTGTCACGCCCAGTTCGTCGCCAAGCAAGAACTTAGTGACCAGCCGGACCACCGGGACTGGCGAGTTGATGTGCACATCGTGATTTCCCTCCACAATGGCGGCACGGAAGTGTGGGTTCTTGTCTATCCACTCCTGCAGCATGTGCGACCTGACCTTGTCAGGCCGGCTTGACCATGTGAACTGGACATATGCTTTGATGGACTGGTCTGCAAAGATGATCAGGTGAGGGATTCGCATCCTGCCGTACAGTTGGTGTTGGAAGTCGGCCGACATTGCGGGGACGGAGGGCAACTTCATGCGCTGCTCCCAGCAAAACCTGACCACGTTCAATGGGTCAAACAAAAGAAATTAATTAACAGTCAGGATCTCTGTCTTACTGGGATAACCCCTCAATCCACTCGGCCATTGAACCTACTTTTTTTTAATGGTGGGCCACCCCGGGAACCATTTATCGGATAACCAACACCTCTGCCATAGTGGTTCACAAAGTTTGGTGACATAGCAGGGTGCCCTGGTTAATGGGATGAAGTTTGTCCAGGTCTTGGCGGCCGACGCGTCTGCCCACCTGCTGCGTGTTGGGCAGGATCGAGAGAGAGTGGTCGAGAGAGGTCTTTTATACTCTCCAGCCAGAATCTCTTGACCCATCACCTTGCACCGCAGTTGAAGGGATGGATTCCTACGTCAATCACTCCTGGACACACTGCCTATAGATTCCTGCCCACCCCTCATACAGAACTTCCTCTCCTTAAAAAAACTCTCCACACAGCATCCCCTAAGATTACACAGGCCTGAGTGAAATTGTTTTCCTCAGGGCCTCCTGTGTGGAGCTAATGTAAAAAAAAAATATAAGAACTCTTTCCAAAAGCGAAAAAATTGACGCTGGGGCTAATTTTTTTTTTTTTGCCACACAGGAGGCCCTGAGGAAAATAATTTCCCTCAGGGCCTATGTCATCCTTGGGGATGCTGTGTGGAGGGTTTTTTTTTTTAGGGAAAAGGAGGAAAGGAGAGTTCTGGGAAGGAAAAGGGTTTAAGGGGCGGGTAGGAATCTGGGGTTCAGTGTGTCCTGGTCATCCGCCTCCAAGACCTAGACAAACCTGAACCCGGGCACCCCTGCTAAATCACCAAACGTAGCAAACCACTTGGGGTGACCTATGGCAGAGGTGTTGGTTATCCAATAAAGGTTCCCGGGGCGGCGGTACCCATTCCCGCCTCCCAAATTGATATAAATAGTTTGTTCGCAAAACCTAATAAATTAGCTTGTGGGGTTAAGCGATAAATTGAAGAAGGCCACTGACTCAGCATAATTTTTACTCTTCATTAGTATTGTGGGCAATGAGGAGTACATTTTTTTATTTTATACAGTATAGAGCAGAGGTTCCCAAACTTTTTTTATCTCGTGGACCACTTTCACAATTTTACTGGTTTCGGTGGACCCCCTGCTGCAACATTTCTACCATATTCCAAAAACTCGACACGCGTTGTACTGAATATTGAATATAATACTGGAGTTGTGGTCTGTCACACCGGGGGGGGGAGGGGGGGTAGGAATGTGCTATGAGACAGGGGGCGGGATGGGATATGGGCACGGGATGGGTCTCAATATGACAATTTTTCACCGAAATATGAGTAGATTTAGGCCAGATAGTACCTGCCTACATTGACAGGTAAAGCCAAGCCTGTACTGAATACTGAATATCGAATGTGCAAGTTTTTACAAAGTAACAGTCGCTGACCTTCTTAGGAAGCTATCTGATCCGGTTCCATGCCAACTCGGAATGAAACCAACTCAGAACCATCTCAGATAAGTCATTTATAGTGATAAAACAATAATTTTAAATTAGCCGATAACCCTAACCTAACTTAACCTATTTAACCAATTTTTTATTTATATTTTTTTATCACTCTAAATGACTTATCTGAGATGGTTCTGAGTTGGTTTCATTCCGAGTTGGCCGGTCACCATCTGATCCATATGCCGGCCTAACTGAAAAAAATATTTTTTTTATTTTTAAAATTATTTTTTCGCGCTATCTGTTAGGATTGCATGAGAACCTTATCACTTAAAAAATTTTAGCCAGAAATCTGAAAATTAGAATCTTAAAGCTTCAAAATTCTTTTTTTAAAGTCTCAATATGACCATTTTTCACCAAAATTACAGCCTGTCAAAAATCATCGAAAAATTTGGAATTTTTTTTGCTCCCTTAATTTTTTTTGAGTAGTGCTTAATATCTGCCTTTATTGATAGGTAAAGCCAAGCCAACATTTTTGTTCTTTACTATCGAAACCAGATTTTTTTTCGTGGACCCCCACTTACAACTTGTGGACTCCCATTTTTCCCTCATGCCTTCGTGGACCCCCGTGGAGTCTCCCCCTGGACCACTTTGGGAATCACTGGTATAGAGAATATTATGAGTTACATTATTTATACATATATATTTTACAAAACATTATATTTAAGGTCATCACTGGCCATGTATGTATACCTTATCAGAAAAGAGGAGCTCTTGTACCTGATAAGAAAATATATTATGAAAACATTATGGTAGTTGTTAGTCCTAGAATTTCTGCATTGAAAATCAGATGGTCAAGTTGATATTTTCGGTTTGTCCCGGTGTGGTGCTTACCTGTATTGTCCGTTTCCTGCATCAACAATGGCCCGCTCCAACACCGCCAGTCCAGCCTCTCTCGTCAGTCCCCTGTTCCTTATCAGCGTCTCCAGGGCCTGCAATTAAACGTTTTATATTAAATCTATTATTGTTTGTTTACCCCTGCTATTCTTCATAGAATAGACGGAATTGTTGTGGTTTGGTCATGAATTGAGAGGAAACCACAAGCCAAAATTGTGTGTATTCTTAGGGTTCCTTGTATCGCCACGAATATAGGTAATAGGCGTAAAAATCGCTTGGCAAACAGAGTCTAGAAGTCACGATTTTAAAGGGACCTGGTGGTCTAGAATTACAAAAAAAAAAATCAATATTTCGAAAGTATAATCCTTTAAGAATATACTGTAAAATTTTTGTAATGGTGTTGACGATATTTAAAGTTCTACAGCCCATTTAGCAGGTCAGCGCAGAAGCAGGTAAAATAAAATTTACAAAATTTTAAGAAACCCCCGACACAAAAAAAGGCTGATAACCTTGAAACGCCTGAACAGATTTTCATGAATTGTAGCTAAGAAACATCTCTATTACGTCAGCTTTCAAACAAAAAAAATGCATCACAATCGGTCCATTCGTTTAGGAGCTACGATGCCACAGACAGACAGACAGACAGACACGTCAAACTTATGACACCGCTCCTTGCGTCGGGGGTTAAAAAGGGCCGGGCAAAACTTCAAACTCATTTGTTTCAAAACTACTTTTTTCTGCACGGTGTGAGGCAAAAAAAAAACAAACTACTTGGCTGATTCGCCTCAAATTTTACTATGTTATTCCGTACACCAGTACCTATCGCAGGAACTAAAACAAAGTTTTTACGTTGAATACTTCTTATTCTTTACATACAAAATATGATAGTAACATTACAAAATATGTAAAAAAAACAGTCGATAGTAAATTTCAACAACGCGCCATTTGGTCAAATATTTTTATTTATTTTTTATTCTAGTTCCTGCGATAACTACACTCATACTGATCAGAATTTTTTTTTTGTTTACAGATAAGTGAAAGAGCCAAAACTGGACACACCACCGAGGTCCGTATTTATGAGGAGGGCAACTTCAGGGCAGTTCCTTAACTACTTAGAATGTAAAATTTTTTTTAATAACATTAATTTTGTATACTATGAAAGTCATTTAATATATCTATAATGTTTGAATGGCATTGTTCACTGTTTTCATTTAAAAAAAAAATCCTAAAACTCCTCGAATTTATGGGGGCTACTCCACCGGGTCCTCTTAAGTACAAAAGCGATTTTGATTTATTTTGTGAATAATTTTATAAGAAAGATAAAAAGTTAATCAATGGAAATTTTCAATTAGCCATAAAATTATATTTTTTTAAGGTTAACTTATCAATTAGCTTGCACTTATCAATTTACTTACTTATTATTTTCTATATTGATAGATGCAACACCAATTCCAATCAAAATGAATTTATACAAAGGACACGTAACTACTATAACAACAAATTTGCAAATATAGACACACGTGCTGACGTATTTACTGCTAGTTACTGTCGCTACAGAACTTCACTGTATAACATTCTAGGTGCGAATAACACATAAATTATTTGAGAACTTTCCCTTATCCCTCTCCTCCCCTTACCCTTCCCAACCCAAATCCCTATTTTGCAGTCTATTTCAGTTATAATCACACTTATTTTAATGTTGTTTATTAGTTTACCATTTGTTGAATTCACATTTGTACTCTTATTATTTTTTTAAATATTCTAGTTTATATTCAGTTAGTCTTGTTTCTAAATACCTATCTGTGAACATTAATAATTGGTCTGTTTTTTTATCATCCTCTTATGTTTATTGTATTACTAAGACTGTTAATGTTCCTTAAATAAATAAATAAATAAATAAATGAATGAACGAACGAACGAACGAACGAACGAACGAACGAACGAACGAACGAACGAACGAACGAACGAACGAACAAACAAACAAACAAACAAACAAACAAACAAACAAACAAACAAACAAACAAACAAACAAACAAACAAACAAACAAACAAACAAACAAACAAACAAACAAATAAATAAATTATCCCCACCCCCTCACCCCTCCCGCATTCCATATTCATTCCCGGTACATTCAGTTTTCAAACAGCTCGCATGCCACCTAAATTTCATAATGCCAGAGCTCACCAGTAGTAAAAAAAAATAATTATCCAATTTGGTGCAGTCGTTCGGAAGTTATGCGCGTACAAACATTTCGGAGATTCATTTTTATTTATATAGTTAGACAGAAATTAACTACGATTTCCCGCAAATATATCAACATCGTTTCCACGGCAATGATTTGTTTTCTGACGTTAGCAATAACTCGCTTACAGAAAATGTATAATAAATATAATATTTTAAGAGCCAGAGTTTACTATTGTATACGGCCTATATTATTCGCATAAAATGTAGCTTTCTATTGGTGAAAGAATTTTTAAAATCAGATTATTATGTTATGCTTGAAAGCATAACAAACAAACACACGCAGTTTCACATTTATAATATTAGTATAAATCAGAGGTTCCCAAACTTTTAACCTAAAATCTGAAACCCAACCCCATACCTTTAAAAAAAATTATCACAATGGATCCTTACATTCAGGATCAATGATGTGTAAAACTTGCTATTTTAATTGAATTGTAATATAATAAATACAACTTGTAACTTAAATTAATTGAATGTGTTACTTAAATTACTAACTTAATTTGTTACTTAAATGAATTGCACAAGTTAATAACTGTACACTGTACCCAATTTGTAAACTTCATCCGCCATAACACAGGGACATCCCTAGCATGGCGGATGAATTCTCGTCAAATGCAACGGAAACAAACGAGAAAATTTCATGATGTTTTGACTTTTACGTAATATTTTGCAGGTTAATTTTATGCTATCTTATGTAATATTTACTGAAACACATTCCTTGAATACTAAACTATGCATAAAAACAACATTACTTGCGTTTATTCGATGAATTTATACGTTTTACGATATTTTCATCGACCGCGGCGCGAGACTTGACAGACGCCAATCTGACAGCCGAGAGGCGGGAAAAAATCTAGGCCCGTGTCATAAACAATTCCAAAGAAAAAATATCGCTGCGCTAGGTGGGTTCACGGTATCTTACACCTTATGAACAAGAATGCCCCAAACGATTCTGACCTTCTTCTTCGTACGTTTTCTTTATACATAAGGGTTAAAATCGCATGACAAAATTATTTTTTAGTGATTATTTTGGCCTGCGCCGTTGGTGCGCCGGCGCACGAGCGGCAATCTAGCGGTTAACACAATTTTTTGTTCAATATAAAGTTCTTTTAATAAATAAATAAAGATTATAAAGTTAAGACATAAAAAGGTTAGGAGGAATCAACTATATTATAATAAAAATAATATGTTTTGATTACCTGGTCAATAGTGTAGAGAGGTCCTGACTCTGGTTTGGAGGTGAATCGCTTGTAGTTTTTTGGGTCGTAGAACGGGTCGTAGACTTGTTCGTACCATCTGGCAAAATGCCTTCCTTCCACGGGTGGGTACACCAGGGAATCCAAAGCCACAAAGCGGTCTATCTTATTTGGGTAAAGAGCATGGTAAAGAAGGCCTAAAAATAAAGAAAATATTTTTTTTTAGCATTCAGGTTCATTCAAGTTTTTGGGAATAAAATATTTAGGAGAAAAACCTTTTTCATGTTCTGAGTGCAACTATTCATGTTCTCGAAAGTATATTTCCAAGTAGTAAATTTGTTTTTTTTTTATTATTGTAGTATAAAGAATATCAGTTATATTTATACATACATATTTTACAAAATATTATATTTAATATCATTGAAGAAGAAGATAACACTTATAATCTAAATGAAATTATGAAAGAAAACAAGACACAGAAAATAGAAAAAGACAATGGTCGCAACTGGGACTCGAACCCAGACCTCTCGTCTAACCGGGATGTGCGCGTTATCCAATTTCGCTATTGCCACCTTCTGTCAAACCGTCATATTTGTCAATCTCATATTTCAAATATTTAGAATCAACAATATTATCTTCAACTAGTTCTTTTTTCCATATTATAGGCAACTACTCTTTTCATTGGAAACAATCATTCTAAGAATTGGTTTGTAACCTGAATAGCGTCTCGGATAAATGTATCCGAATTTATTCATATGAAACTATTGACTTTATGAAAGTCTAAATGACTATTCGATTTTTTATAAGAAAAACTCTCTTTTTATAACTTTTGAAGGTTATTCCCATCAACGTGATATATCATTGAAGAAGAAGATAACACTTATAATCTAAATGAAAATATGAAAGAAAACAAGACACAGAAAATAGAAAAAGACAATGGTCGCAACTGGGAGAGGTCTGGGTTAGAGTCCCAGTTGCGACCATTGTATTTTTCTATTTTCTGTGTCTTGTTTTCTTTCATATTTTCATTTAGATTATAAGTATTATCTTCTTCTTCAATGATATATTACGTTGATGGGAATAACCTTCAAAAGTTATAAAAAGAGAGTTTTTCACAAGATTCATGAACATCTGCCCGGAACTAACCCAATGTTATGCGGATAAAATAAGTGCATGGAGAGAAAGGAGAAGAAAAGATGAAGATTTTTTTGTTTGTTTTATTTTCAATATATAATGCCTAACCACAAACCAATGGCTAAAAAATAAATAGTTAATAATATAATATTGTTCTCAATACAGCGTTGAACATAGATAATAGAAACAAAGGAAGATATGGCATGGAAGGATGCCAACTATTGCTTGAGTTACAAACAAACAAACAAACAAACAAACACGCACTATCAAAGCGACTGACTATGCAAAGAAAGTTATGTGTTTTTCCAGTACAATGGGTGTATTAAGTTAGCAACACTTTGGTGCACGCAGTTTCATTCTAATACGAGTTCGAGATTTTAGCAACACTTTGGTCCATGCAGTTTCATTCTAATAAGAGTTCAAGATATAAGCAACACATTGGTTCATGCAGTTTCATTCTAATACAAGTTCGAGATATTAGCAACACATTGGGTGCATGCATTTTCATTCTAATAAGAGTTCAAGATATTAGCAACACTTTGGTGCATGCAGTTTCAACCTAATACGAGTTCCAAGATATCAGCAATACTTTGGTGCATGCAGTTTCATTCTAATACGAGTTTGAGATATTAGCAACACATTGGTGCATGCAGTTTCATTCTAATAAGAGTTCAAGATATTAGCAACAGTTTGGTGCATGCAGTTTCAACCTAATAAGAGTTCCAAGATATCAGCAACACTTTGGTGCATGCAGTTTCATTCTAATACGAGTTTGAGATATTAGCAACACATTGGTGCATATAGTTTCAGTCTAATAAGAGTTCAAGATATTAGCAACACATTGGTGCAAGCAGTTTCATTCTAATTAGTAACACATTGAGAAAATTGGAGATCCACAAAGAATCCGAGGCTGATTTAAGCGTAATGAGTAAGATTAAGAAAGAAAAGCTACAAGTCTTAAGTCATGGTGTTTAAAAGAGAGAGTACGAAAACAGTGTGCAACATAGTTGTGAATGATGAATACTTGGAGCAGGTGGATGAGTTTGGGTATCTGGGAATTCTGATATTTAACTTCGGGAAGTATATGGGAACAGGGCTAACAGAGATATTGAAAGAAGGGTAAATGCAGGTAACTCCATTAATGGAGGACTGAATGCCGTTGGCGCTAACAAAAAACTGTCCAAAGAAGCGAAGCTAGTAGTCCAGAATGGAGCGCTGATACCTACCCTGATGTATGGTAGTGAGGCATGGAACTGGCAGAGGAAGAATTAAAGTAGACTGAAAGCTGAAGAAATGAGATCCATGAGGCGTATGTGTGCCAAAACCATGTTTGATCGTGTGAGAAATGTGGAGATCCGCAAAGAATGCAAGGTTGATGTAAGCGTACTGAGTAAGAATAATCAAAAAGAAACACTCAGACGGGCATGTAGAGCAAATGAATGATGAAAGGAGTGTAAGGAGAATATATGAAGCAAATGTGAATTGTAGAAGAAGTCGGGGACGCCCGAGGAAGACATGGCACGGTCAAGTGAATCAGATATTTGAGTCGGGCCATGTCGCAATGACTTGTGACGATGTATGAATGTGAATGAGGCAAGGAGTGTGTGCCAAGACCGAGTTGTTTAGCGATCCGTCCTCTCTGTCCACCTCTGCGGAAAAACGGCGTGATGGTTAGTTAGTTAGTTATGACTCTGTGTGTACTCCAGAGGTAGTGACAGGTACTGAAAGAAGGGTTGGAGTAGAACGGAGGACCAGAAATGAATGGCGAGGGATTGCAGCTGATGAATAGTCCATGACCCATCTGCTTTTTTTCTATAATCTGCGGTGGTGAACCTACCTATCTGCGCGCCCATGGAGTGTCCAACATAGGAGAAGGTGTCCAGCTTGTAGTGTTCGGCCACCAGCTTCAGGACAATCACGTGGTCCACTGGAAAGAGGGGCTGGCCCAGAGGAAAGGGGTCAGACTTGCCGCAGCTTGGCAATTCTGGCATCAGGATGCGGAACCCATTGGGCAACCTGACAGAAAACAAACATTTTTATAAAATGCATCATTTCCACTACAGAACCAATTCTAGAAATTCTATTCCAGAGGGAAGACGTCCAGTGAACCTAAATATTTCTACAAACCTAAATATCCAAATAAATGGAATATTTCTAACGTATCCAAAAATTAAAAACTGTTTTTGAAAGGTGATAAAATACAATTTCAAATTTAATACTTTTTCTCGTTTTTTTGTTTCATTTAAAAATAATTGATAAAAAATTCCCTAGGTTCAATTTTTTTTCTTCAAATTGCGATTTCAAATTCAAATTTCAAATTCAAACTTTGATTTCACAAAGGTGTACATTTTAACTATTTTGTGATTAACTTTTAGATTTGATTATAAAGCATGGTGTTTTCTCTTTTTAACACCGTTTAGATCTTTTTTTTTACAATAGCTCCACACAGGAGGCACTGAGGAAAATATTTTCCTTATTTTCATCTTTGGGGATGCTGTGCAGAAGGGGGTCTTTTAAAGGTGAGGAAGTTCTGGGAAGGATAAGGTATGAAAGGTGGTTAGTAATCTGGGTATCAGGGGGCCAGGAGTGACGGACTATGAATCCATTCCTGCCACTGCGATGCAAGGCGATGTTTCAAAAGAGTTCTTGAGAGGTCACAAGGTCTCCCTCAATCAGTCTCTCCTGATCCGGCCTGCCACACAGATGGTGGGCAGACACATCCGCCGCCAAGACCCAGACAAACCTCACCCCACGAACCTTGGCACCCCTGCTAAGTCACCAAACGTTGCGAACCACTTGGGGTGACCTATGACAGAGGTATTGGTTAACCAATACATGGTTTTTTGTTTTTATATGAATACCGCACAAGAGTTCCAGCTGCTCCCGTCTGGAGCCAGTGAGACTACGGCATCCCCAATTGGGGTATGTTGTGAGGTTGAAGGTAGTGAGGACGGGAAGGATAGGGGGAAGAGGAAGGTGGGAAATACCTGGCTATTCAGATCTGGTCACCAAACACGGCTAAAGCCATTTCAAGCAACGTTTCAATTCTGAATGGGCGATAACACCAGGGCGATACTGAGAGTATTTTCCACTCTAGAAAGTGCCGCAAATATACTATATATTATTTTAAATGAAGAAATTGTGAAATAACACAAATTAATCAAATAAAATTTATTTGCTACGCCGGGATTCGATCCCAAGACCTTCGGAATGCGAGTCAAGAGCCGTACCGCTGGACTACGCCGGCCGTCAATGGTTCCCGGGGGTGCGGTATCCACACCCGCCTTCCAAATGTTAATATTTCTAACCATGATAGTAAGGCAGACACAACGATTTCTATGAGACTTATAGGAGTTGTTAAAATTAAAAATGAGGTTATAATCCAACAGCTGTGTGCAATTATTGTGCCACAACGAACTACAATGTCAAATAATAATATATCTCAGTAATTTATTTTTCCTGGCAGTTGTTTGTCAAATGCAGGCCAGCTGTTATTTACGGCTTTGACATTTTTTGCAGTTAACCATAAATTAGCCAGTAATGTATTGAATTTTTTGAAACTTTAAATTTATTGCATTTGCCAAGTTGCAAGCATTGGGTACCCACTGCAACAGTGGTACATTTACACGGTAACCGGACGACTCAGAATGAAACCAACTCAGAACCATCTCAGATAAGTCATTTAGAGTGATAAAAAAATAACTATAAAAAATAGTTAAATAGGTTACGTTAGGTTAGGGTTATCGGCTAATTAAAAATTATTTTTTTCATAGCTTTTAATGACTTTTCAACGAGGTGTTGAGTTGACTTTAGTCTCAGTTGGCATGGAACCATTTACATAAAAGCTGGTTCCCACACAGCTATCAAATATAAAAGATCATAGCACGCCAAATAACGCTCTCCATACATCCCTTCAGACCGTTCACACCTAAGCGTTTTTAAGCGAAGATCAATCATAGACAATACACATCTCAGACGTAACCGCTCAGCAGGACTCTCTCGGAACATCACCTTACACCGCAGTGGGAGGGATAGATTCATACGTCATGTCCATTATACAGCAACAGATTTGGGACAGTTTTACATTAGATAGACCAGTTATTCCCAAGTGGTCCAGGTGGAAACCCAGAGGTCCACGGGAGACTCGACGGGGGTCCACGTAGACGTAATAAAAAAATGGGGGTCAACAAGTTGTAAGTAGGGGTCCACAAAGATTTATCTGCAGGCCTATTCTCTATCTTCTGTGGGATCGTTATCGAGATAACGGACGTGATCTCCTGTCAGATTTGTGTGATTTTTACATATTTATTGTAACATATTTTAGCTTAGATGCATTTCTGCAAGAATGCATGATTATTTATTCATTTAATGCACGTTGTACATAGAAAAAGCAAATAAATCACACAAATCTGTCAGGAGATCACGTCCGTTATCTTGATGACGATCCCACAAAAGATAGAGAATAAGCCTGCTGGTTTCGATAGTAAAAAATAAAAAAGGTTGGCTTGGCTTTATCTGTCAATGTAGGCAGATAATACACTAGTATTTCGGTGAAAAATGGTCTTTTTGAGACCCATCCCGTGCCCATATCCCATCCCCCATCTCATATCACATTACCCCCCCCCCCCCCCCCCCCCCCCCCCCCCGTTGTGACAGACCACAACTCCAGCGTTATATTCAATATTCAGTAAAACGCATGTCGAGTTTTGGGAATATGGTAGAAATGTTGCAGCAGGGGGTCCACCGAGACCAGTCAAATTTTGAAATTGGTCCACGAGAAAAAAAAGTTTGGGAACCTCTGAGATAGACGATACAATGCACAAAAAAAGGACATACAGTAGCAATAGGCAGAATTACTGCCCTCACCGGGAAGAAAAGTTGATTTATTTACCTGTTTACCAGCGGTTTGAAAGAGCCGGCGGTATCCGAGGCTCCGTGCAAAAACACAACGGGTCTTGCATCTTTAGGACCGGCACACACAACTGCAAAAAAAGAAACATTTATTAATCTCTCAGGCCTCGGACATATTTCATCGGAGAATCATGCAATTTCAACATCCCTTTTAGAAGCCATTAAAAATTATAAAAAATTGAAAAACAGCCCATAATCTATAACCTATTTGGCCATTTTTTTTTCATCACTTTTAATGACTTTTCAAAGGAGGTATTGAAGTTATATGATTCTGAATTATCCGGTCACCATTTTGTTAGGACAAAATATTTCCGCTTTGCAATAAAATGCAAATAAATGTAATATTTCTGAATGTATCCGAAAATTAAAAACTGTTTTTGAGAGGTAATGAAATACGCTTCCAAATTTTATAATTCAAAGTAAATTAAATGTTTTAAAAATGGCTCACCTTACGTTTTTTCTAAACAAAATTGCTGATAAGGAGCCATCCATAAATTACGTTAAGGCATTTTTGCATGTACGTAAGGGGGGGGAGGAGAGTAGAGAAGTGTGACATTATGTGACAAGGGGTATGTGGGGGGGGTCATCAGCTCTGTGACGTAACATGTAAAAATCTAAATTATTAAAACGCAAAACTTGTTGTTATGTGACATCACACTAGGGTAGAGGGGGTCTCACACATGTGACGATGTATGTTAGGGACGGAGGGGTGGTCAAAAAATCATGAAATTCATGTGACGTAATTTGTGGATGGTCCCTAAATAAAAAATAAAAAAAATAAAAACACGCATTTTATTCGACAAATCTCTACATATTATAAATTATAGCCCTCCGCCACGTCTGTCTGTTCGCGATAAACTCAAAAACTACTGAGCGGATTTTCATGCGATTTACACCAATAGATAGAGTGATTTATGAGGAAGATTTAGGTATATAATTTGTCAAGGTTTTGTGTAAATTGGCTGAAATACATAATTAAAGGAGAATGTCTGTATGTGGTGGATGAGCGGGCTGGCAAGTGGGCGGTGTGGATTTGATTTGTATGCAAATTAACAGATGGCAGTGTGAGTTAAAAGGTTGGGTAGATGGCGTTGTGTTTCATTAGCCATAATAACGCGTGGCCCGGTCAATTAGTTTATTATAAAAGTTGTTGTCACTTAAATTTTTGTCGTTTCATGTGAAAAAAACGTTACTTACAATAATTTATGTCAGTATTCTATGACATTCATATTGCAATTTTGAATGCAGTGTTTACCATCGCCCCAAATATAAGTAGTTGTCTTTTATAGTAATTAAAGTGAAACAAAAGGTATTTTTCTAAAAAAATATTCATATTGAGCGTGTTCGATCATCCCATATCATCCGCATATTTTTCAGATGGTTAAATTATTTCCGTTTTACAATAAAATGTGAAAAAAAGGAATATTTATGAATATATCCGAAAACTAATAACTGTTTATAAAAGGTGATAAAATACACATTAAAATTTTATAATTCGAAATAAAAAGACAATTTTTGATATATAAAAATTTTGCACGCAAAAAAGTTTTAAAACTTGCACATCTAAAGTTTTTTCTAACTAAAATTACTGATAATGAAAAAAAAATAAAACATACATAATTTATTAGACAAATATATTACAAACATCATTACGTTACCTCGCTCTTTTGTCTTTCTGTATAAAAATAATTAATAAAAAATTCCCAAAATTTTCAAATTGTGATTCAAAATTTTGGTTTAAAAAGGTGTACATTTTACTTTTTTGTTGGTTATTTTTTAGATTTTAATATAAAGCGTGGTGTTTCGCCTCTCTAACACCGTTTAGAACATATTTCTCACTATGATAGTAAGGGAGTTAGAGCGATTTATATGAGACCTATGTGAGCTGGTACAAATGTGGTCTCCTTTCGATTAGACAGGTTAAAAAAAATGTACATTATAAGTTCATTTTTTTCTCAATCACAGTTTCATACAAATCTTAAATTTGGGTTTGAGATCAAAATACCCAACCAAACTGAAAAGTTATTTTTGTAATCAAAAGGTATATCCAATATCTTAAAATTATAAAATATAGGCCATTTAAAATTTTAGTTTTTCATGATTTTAAAGGTAACTTGGGCAATTATTTGTGAGTAAATGAAAAACAATAAAAAAATAATTTTACTACATTTATCATAGAAATATAAAATAAAAAATAAAACTTCATTAAAAATATTATTTATTATTATATTTTTCATTACATATTTTTTTGGGTAGTAATTTAATATTAATAAAATAGGCAATTTATATTTTAAATTTACACCTATCAAAATGATTTTTTTTTCTTAATTTTTATTTTTTACTTTTGGTAAAATTTGGATATTGGTGGCCACGGCTATTACGAATAATTTTTAGAAAAAAACTTTAGATTTGCCTTAATCACTATAAAAGGAAACTTATTGCATCACGGCTGGCGGAAAATAATGCATTTTAATTTTCAATATCGTTAAATAAAATTTCACTTCGCCAATCGATCTACGACAGCCCGCCTGCTGCCGGTTGCCGCCCGCCATTTTGTCATTGTTGGTATCCCTGACCTCACAACTAAATACGATTGTAGGCAACTTCGCGTGATACATGATGGACGCGTAATTATGAAAAATGTGTAAAATAATAATTGTAATAAATATTGTGTAGCGGGCTTGTGTATGTTATCTTTACTTTAAAAAACAGCCTACGTTTTTGAATGGTTTGTTTGGCTACGCAGGGTTTGTGTAGCGGGCTTGTGTATGTTATCTTTACTTTAAAAAACAGCCTACGTTTTTGAATGGTTTGTTTGGCTACGCAGGGTTTGTGTAGCGGGCTTGTGTATGTTATCTTTACTTTAAAAAACAGCCTACGTTTTTGAATGGTTTGTTTGGCTACGCAAAGTTTGTGTAGCGGGCTTGTGTATGTTATCTTTACTTTAAAAAACAGCCTACGTTTTTAAATGGTTTATTTGGCTACGCAGGGTTTGTGTAGCGGGCTTGTGTATATTATCTTTATTTTAAAAAACATCCCAGGATTTGAATGGTTTGTCTCCATTCCAGTACCCACGCGCTTCCAGTACCTACGCGCCTTATTATTTATCCCGCGAAGTCGACTACAATCGTTTGTGTGAAGTCAAGGATACCAACAACACAACAGTTGACAGAATGGCGAGCGGCAGCGGGCGGGCTGTCGTAGATCGATTCGCGAAGTGAAATTTTATTTAACGATATTGAAAATTAAAATGCATTATTTTCCGCCACCCGTGATGCAATAAGTTTCCTTTTATAGTGATTAAGGCAGATCTAAAGTTTTTTTCTAAAAATTATTCGTAATAGCCGTGGCCACCAATATCCAAAAATTACCATAATTAATTGCTAATTTGCCTCTAAAATCATGAAACCAAAACATTTTTAATGGCCTATATATTATAATTTAAAGCAAAGATTAATAAAGTAGCTCATATCCGTACTAGATATTTGATATACTTTTGATAACAAAAATAAATTATCAGTTTGGTTGGGTATTTTGATCTCAAATCCAAATTTAAGATTTGTATGAAACTAGTCGAAATGGGCCGCGCATACGTTCCTCGACATATGAATAAATTATTCTAATAACCCAAACTGAGAACCCGATAACTTATTTTTGCATGTTTTTCTTCATCCGACTTGAATAGTTGTTTCCAATAGTAATTAAATTGAAATCAAGTGCCAACTTAAAAAAAAATTCGGGCATAAAGCGGAAATCGGCAACTTTGTTTCCATTCAAACAAGTTTTATGCCATTTTGATAGGCACCGTAAAATAGATGGAAATTAGAATAAACAAATTGAATATAGTGCAATATAAGAAGGCACATAATATTATGAATGATAAATTATTTGTAATTGGTATACTATTATAAAAAGGAGGCTTATATTCTTTACAGATATCATATTTTATTTCAATTCTAAATTTACAGTTAGAATCCTAGAGCTATTGCAAATATTTGAGATAATCGTTCAGATCAAAGTCTAACTAAAAACGTTGTACAGCGGTCAAAATGAGGCAAATATTTACCGCAAATTTTCCCCCACGGAGCATCGATGAACTCATCTTGATAAATCATTATTTATTATTATAATTAAATATCACTAATAAAATAAGTTTGCCGGTTTCAAAAACGCACTACGATTCTACTCTCACTGCATTAAGCGCGCGCACTTCACTGACAGGAACAGAACAAGTGACAGGTGACAGCCATAAATAAACCAGTGACAGCTGAATGCTATTTGACGGATAAGAATACGTATGTCCACACTATATAATCTAACACAAACTTTTTTTTTTAAACGATAATCCTTTTCAAAATAAAATGAGTAACACCAAAAATGTTACATGACCCATTAGTTTTTCATATATTATGAAGATAATTATTATAAATCAAATATCTGGCTGACACTAATTAGGCAATTTCACGTATTTGACGTTTTATGTTTAGTGTGGACAAATTTTATAGTTTTATACCATAGACAATTCTCTACACATTCCGTAGACAAAAATATATTTATTTCGATTTAACCGTAGTAATTGCTCACAACATAATTTTTAAGATGCACTAGGTATTTAGTTTTTACCTTTTGTTCTCGAAACATAACGAAGTCATAGTTGTTAATTTAATGCAAACATTATTTTTTAAATATAATATGCTAATAATAAACATGATTGCAGAGAAGAATTTTTTCTGCTACAATCAAACAGGTTAAATTGTTTACATACTTAATTTAATTCCTTAATCAAAATGTTAATCTATCTATTTTCTATAAATGCAAAAAAAGAGTTTGAACACATTATTTCAGTTCTCAATCTACAGTTTTACTAGGAGGTTGATGAAATTTTGTACACTTGACCCTAAAATAAAAGGTAGGACATTAGATAGGGTAGCGCCGGGGACTTCAGCTAGTGCATAATAAAAGTCAAGTAGGTAACTATTTAAAGTTGAATCTTTTGTCTACAAACTTTTGTTAAATAGAATGCTTATTTTTGTTCTATGTTTATTTAGCCTATTACTTAAATTAGTACGATTATTTTTTAATTCTCCGTGAGCAGTGATTTATAATTAAAAGTTAAATGATCCTACATGGAATAATATTTCATGCAGGTATCTAAATAAAATAAAGAACACCTCAGAATGGAGTCGCAAATACAGTCATCCACGATTATTGGAAGAAGGTAGGTACTGCATAAATAACAAATAACAATTATTATTTATGAAAACTTTCCCCACAATAAAATTAGAGAAGTTGATGTCTGAAATGGACTGTCACTGCGGTTCCAGCTACCTAAGACTGAAATGGAACCGATTCAACTAACCATCACGCCGTTTCCGCAGGGGTAGGCAGAGAGGACGGACCGCCAAATAACTCGATCTTGGCACACACTCCTTGTCTTGTTCACATTCATACGTCGTTTCATACATGCTATTCTATTATTCTAGCTCTTGACAAGGCCCGACTCAAGTATTTGATTCACTTGGTCGTGCCATGTCTTCCTCGGGCGTCACCGAATTCTTTTATCATTCACAGTTCATAGACAGTGCTGTAAACCGTTACCTTCCTTTAACGGACTTTACTTTTCTAAGCGGCGGCATGAGGCGAAGCGCGGAATGCTCGTTCCGAAGCGTAGGTTGGAAGAGCCTATCGTTTATAAAAAAAAAATGTGCGCAGTTCACACGCGGTAGAAGTGAAACGTTCAGAAAACTAAAGTAGACAAGAGTGGGGAGGCTACGAGGTATCGCACAAAGAGGAGACCGATTATTCTATCTCATTCTCTCGCAGGCTAAATCCCAAAGATGTGTGTGTTTGTCTCTTTTTAGTGTCCCTCGCTTCCGTTTCTTCAAGTTTCAAATTACAACGGTTAAAGAAGTTTTCACTTCAATAAAGGGAACCGGTTCCAGAAATAATCAAAGTCACTGAGACAAACATCTCTATTCATTATCGCCGGCCCGGCCGGCACTTCGGATTTCGCAGTAGCCGGGTTTTGACGTAACTTAAAATTTCCCTGAAATTTTCTTTCACCGGCGAGTCGCGGTAATTTAAATAATTGGACTTTGGAAGTTCTTGTAAAATGTTTGGAAAAGTGGCGTGCGTCGCTCTGCCGATATTATTGACGGTCGGAATCATCAGAAAGTATCTTGATTACGTTTGGGGCCATTGCAAGAGCACCGAATCGCTGAGAGGAAAAACTTTCCTGATCACCGGCGCAAATTGCGGCATCGGTTTTGAGACGGCCAAAGCACTCGTCAAGAGAAACGCCAGGGTTATATTTGCTTGCCGTGATGTAGAAAATGCCAAGAAAGCCATCGCGGATATTAGGAAAGAACAGCGAACAGGCGGTGAAATGGTACGTACTAATTCTAAAATAAAATGTAAAAATAAACACGGCGCTTGTGCAGTGGGACCTACATAAATCATGCATTTTTAGTAGGTACCTACGCCTGCAGAGTTGGATTGGAAATCTCAGGGCCGAAGAAAGAGGAAGTTGGGAATTAACTGGCTGTTTGGATGTGATTTAAGATTTTCAAAACCAAAAGTATTATCGTAATTTATTTCTGGGCTATTATGCCGTGTTGCCTACCTTCTTCTTTAGCCAATGTTTCGGACATTGATACAGTATTACCATTTTACATTAGCTCAGGAGGTCCTGAGGAAATTAATTCCCCTCAGGGCCTATGTCATCTTTGGGGATGCTATGTGGAGGGTAATTTTTTTTAGGAAAGGAAATTCTGGGAAGGAAAATGGTATCAGGGGTGGTAGGAATCTCGGGGTCATTGTGTCCAGGAGTGACGGACGTATGAATCCATCCCCCCACTGCGGTGCAAGAGAGAGTACGGCTGGAGAAGTCAAAGGGACTCCCTCAACCACTCTTTCCCAATCCGGCATGCCATGCAGCCGGTGGGCAGACGCATCCGCCGCCAAGACCTGAACAAACCTCTCCCCATGAACCCTGGCACCGCTCCTAAATCATCAAACTTAGCGAACCACTTGGGGTGATCTTGGCAGAGGTGTTAGTTATCCAATAAATGGCTCCCGGGCGGCGGTACCCATACCCGCCTCCCAAATTGACCATTGGTGAAGTGCGTGCTTATTTATTTATCAACGTCCTTTTTTACGGTCTTGTACACATGAATAGTAAAAATTACACAATATTTATTGCCCATAACTGAATTGCCCCAATAACAACATTTAATTAAGCAAACTAGGTGTCAGCTAGATTAGAAATATCTGAATGTTGAAGTCACCATATTTAGATGAGAAAAGAAGTGGAAAGACAGGTTCCACTTTTGTCCATCCAATTTGGCCCACAATGCTCTAACGCCGACCGACCAGAAACTACAAAATCCGGTCTACGTGCAATGCACACTGATTATCGCTAGTGGAACACGTTTCAACAAGATATTAGTATGTAACAGCGCCTCTAATAAGGAACTCCAGTCCAATTTTTTAATTTTTTTAAATGAATAATGACCTTTTAACTTAAATAACTGCATATTTATTTTTATTTTTATAGTTAGTTTTAATAGTTAAAATAAATGTCAAAGTTTTAATTTTTCAAGAAACCCCGAAAACCACCGAATCTAGTGTGACGTCATCACGACCAACCGAAGTATGAATTTTGTAGGCAACTGGAATCAGCTGATCGTCGCCGGCCATTTTGAATTTCAGCATTGGAGCGTTTTATGGACGCGGTGACGTCACGCCTCACAAATTCAATATTACCAACTTGACAGGGTGTTTTAATGAACTGTTTTAAAATGGACTTTTTAATATTTTTTTTAAAACTCTACGTTAAATATTATTTAATACAACTTATATATTCAGAATCAGCGTTTATTGGTCTATTTAAACATTTTTTTAAAGCCATAATATTTTTCACTGGAGTCCCTTATTGTATAGCTCTACGATTTCATAAGATGTTTCAAAATTATTGTTGTAAAAAATTACAATAAAATAGCATTGTGTACGCAAGCATAATTTTATTAATGCCATCAATCAATGAATTAATCTAATGAATTATTTTTAATCATAATGACAGATAACAAATGACTTATTATAACTTTTAATATTACGCTAATCAGAAATCACTGCGCTAATTTAACTCTGGCTTCGATTTTATTTCATGTTATTTTTATTATGTTATAAAATTATTAACCTCAACGCAGGCTTGTCCTAGTAGGTTAAAATTCAAATGTAAACAATAATACCATGTAAAGAAACGATAAATGAGCCCTTGCCCGGAAGAATGTTGTATCCAACAATATTCTAGTTCCGAGAAAAATTGAAAAAAACAAAACCAGTTGTGTTTCATACATTTTAAATTTAAAATACATAAAACATACAATTCTTAAGAGTTTAAATTGGAAAGTCATCTAGAAAGGCGATTAAATTAGTTTTAATTACTAGAATTTACACTGAATTTGTGGAATCATGTTGTATATGAATACTTTCATATACAACGTTATTCCACAAAATGTTTTTTTTTACTCTTCGTACCTTACAGAAAGCAACATGCTCTTCTAACATAAATGTACACATGTCATTGATGTTTTTGAGCTTGAAAAGCAAAAAAAACGATATGAATAAATGAAACCATTTACGTTCTAGATATTGTCTTGAGATCAACATACAATGTTATTCCACAAAGCTGTTTCAATGGCTAAAAAAGGGGGTTACATAATAATATTTTTTCTGAACAAATTCTACTTTCCTGCATTCTTCAGCTTCTTGGCTTCGAAGACTTTCTAGTTGAAGCCATAAGGCATTCGTTTTCTCCATTTATACCCATAAATTAAACCATGCGCCGTGATTTTGATAAATGGCGTTATACAACATTCTTCCACAAATCAAACTTTAAAGGGCTGCCACAGGCCTTAAAACATTTTCATTACCATAATTCCTACCTTAAAAGATGCGTATTAATATGCCCAACATTATTCCATAAATAACTCGACATTGATAGTTTTGTTGGATACAACATTATTCCGGGCAAGGGCTCAAATAAAAAAAGTGAATTGCAACAAAAGCAAAGTTGGAGACAGAACTGATTCTTGTGGGATTCCAGCAATAGTAAAGAAATGAAACCATCAGTAACCAACTCTTGGGTTGTAGTCACTTTACATGGGTGATTTACAGCTTTGTGCTAGTCTCACAGGAGCGCTGTACTCGATAGATATTTTGAAACAGGCCACGTATATTAAGAGTGTGTAGTGCTTGTGTGCGACCAGCATAAATCTTTAATTTTATAATATATTTTGCAACACTTAATTGTATTTGATGGCTAGTGACGAGGGGCAGTAACTTTTGAAGTTCCGTTCTTCGCGACCTAATAACCTCTGTGGTGGGCTGAGGGTAAGAATTGTTTTCAGATTGCCATTGTTTACACCGGCACGTGTGTCGTCGTATGTGTGTACGTCGCGACGTAAACAAATTTTTGTATCCGATGGGCGCCTTTGGAACTTGAGAAGTTAACAACCTTTTGAATTAACCAATCAGGTATATTTGTTTGATTAAAATGTACACCTTTATGAATCCAAAGTTTCCCGCCGTAATTGAAAAAAAAAATTTACTTTGGGAATTTTTTTATTAGTTTTTTTACATGAAACGACAAAGAATTGAGTTAACAATAGCATTTATAATACACTAGCAGACCCGGCCACACGTTGATGTGGCTAACAAAACACAACGCCATTACCCAACCTTTATAACCAATGCCATCTGTTAATTTGCATAGATATCTAATCCACACCGCCCGCTTGCCAGCCCACTGCTTGAATTGAATCTTTGAATTTCTTGGTTTTTCTCTACTATAATAAGCATGTATTATACATATCCTCTTGAATCACTCTGTCTATTGGTGAAAACCCCACGAGTTGCGTAATTTAAAAGATCTAAGCGTACAGACAGCGGGAGCGACTTCATTTTATACTATGGGTTTTTTTTTTCCATTATCAGTAATTTTAGTTAGAAGTGCGCCCCAGGGCTGAATTTGGCAGCCACCTCTGGTCTGGAGCTCCAAAATACCTGAAAAATACCCTCTACTCTGTGCAGAAACGGGCGGTCCGTTTGATAGATTCTCCCATCTTAACAGACGGATTGCAATCTTTAAAGCACAGGCGTCGGGTGGGAATGCTATCCTTGTTCAACCGGTATTTCAATTGAAGATGCTCCGAGGGACTAGCGTCATTGATCCCCTAGGCACCGGTGCATAGTCGGGAAACGCGTGCCCAACATATGTATCCGGTTGACATTTGTCACATGAACGGATCGCTTCTTCGACTCGTTCTTGTGTTCAACAGCTCAGCTGTGAAACGATTTGCCGGCCTCTGTGTTTCCCCCTCCCTACAACATGGGTCTCTTCAAGACCAATGTTCATTCTTTCCTCTCCTCAGAAAGACCCTCCACACACCATCTGATGACGTATGCCCTGAGGGAAATTATTTTCCTCTACTATAATATACAGTATCCATACATTCATTCCCGGTACATTCAGTTTTCAAACAGCTCGCGTTCCACCTAAATTTCCTAATGCCAGAGCTCAAAGAAAAAAAGAATTATCTAATTTGGTTGTCGTTTGGAAGTTATGAACATACAAATATTTAGGAGAATAATTTTTATTTAAATATATCAACATCATTTCCACGGCAACGATTTGTTTTCTGACGGTAGCAATAACTCGCTTTTGTTAGCAACAGAAAACATATAATAAATATAATATATTGATATTTATAATTTCATAACGCCAGAGGTTACCATTATATACAGCCTATGTTACTCGCTGATAATGTAACTTTCTATTGGCGAAAGAATTTTAAAATCGGTTTGTTGGTTTATGTGTGAAAGAGTAACAAACAAACACACGCAGTTTCGCATTTATAATATTAGTATAGATTTATTTTGAATTATAAAATTTGAAAGCGTATTTTACAACATTTTTGAAACTGAATATATTCGTAAACTGTTTAGTTTTCGAATACATTCAGAAATATTCCATTTATTTGGATTTCATTGTAAAACGGAATTTTTTCACCACCTGACAAAATATTGTCGAGGCCTTATGGGTTAAAAATAATGATTTATGCAATATATTATGTAAACAGACTTCCAAATCAGATTAATATTAAGAAAAGGTCAAAGTCGTAGGTAATCTTGATTTTAAGCTATCATTATTAGATATGGCCTTGTACAAGGTACAATTTAAATAAATATATCAATCCTAATAACCACTCAAGCACTTGAGTCAATTATAACAAAAACGCATTGAGCGATTGTGATTTCTTTGAGCTCGATTTAAAAAAAATTATACCCCCGAATTTGAATATAGAAATGTATAAATTGATGAAAGTTCTGTTTAGCCAATGAGCGCTTTTATTTTTATCGTGACGACCCACGTTTATGGTACCGTGACGGCAAAAAAAGGCGATAAACGTACGTTCCTTATCACTATAATATTGCAGCTCTTTCTCACACATTGAATAATGGTGAGACAAAGGATGAGACACAAAATATGTGTGACTGTTTCCTCCATTTTCCTTTGGAGAAACAGATATATCTTATTAAGGCTCAGCTACGGTGATGGGAATTGCGTTTAATTTTTTTTACACAATTTTTGTATGAGGGAGATGTATGATAGTGAGTTTTTTTTTTTAAATTTTTTTTTTCAATATGAATACTGGCATAAGAGTCCCAACTGCTCCCGTCTGGAGCCAGTTAGACTATGGCATCCCCAATTGGGGTATTTTGTGAGGCTGAAAGTAGTGGGGAGGGGAAGGAGATGGGGAAGAGGAAGGTGGGGTAAAATATAGGTATATCCAATGAGTGCTTTTATTATTTCCGTGACAATCCATGTTAACTGTACCGTGACGGCATAAAAAAGGTAGTAATTCGTTCCTTATCACAATAATACTGCAGCTACTTTAAAAAAATGAGATACACTATGAACATAGGTGTGTTTCCTCTAAAGGAAAAAGTAATCATTTTCTTGCATCTCTCTCACGCACCGCACCGTGACGTGTCCATAGACCCCTACAATACTACTAGCCTTGACAATAATTTTGAAAGTATCGAATATAGTTACAAGGATAATATTGAAGTTTGAGTGAATTCCAAAAATTCAAAAACGTCAAACGTCAATGCGCTGATGGTTTGATATTTGTTCTTAAACTTATAATGCTGCAGCTCTTTCTTACACACTAAATAACAACAGTCAAAAATGAGACCAACTGTGAAAGTATGTCTGCACCCCCCCCCCCCAAACGACGGTGGCGTGGTCTAGCGGTAAGGCTCTTGACTCGCAATTCGAAGGTCGCGGGATCGAATCCCAGCGTGGCAAATAAATTTGTGTTATTTATTGTGTTTTTTCAATTTGGGAGGCGGGAATGGGTACCGCCGCTCCGGGAACCTTTATTGGATAACGAACACCTCTGCCATAGGTCACCCCAAGTGGTTCGCTACGTTTGGTGAGTTAGCATGGGTGTCCGGGTTCAAGGGGTGAGGTTTGTCTAGGTCTTGGAGGCGGATGACGAGGACACACTGAACCCCAGATTCCTACCCACCCCTTAAACCCTTTTCCTTCCCAGAACTCTCCTCCCCTTCCTTTCCTTAAAAAAAAACCCTCCATACAGCATCCCCAAAGATGACATAGACCCTGAGGGAAATTATTCTCCTCAGGGCATCCTGTGTGGAGCTCATGTAAAAAAAAAAAAATTAACAATTAAATCATTTAAAATAATATATAATAAATATGCGACACATTTCAGAGTGGATGATACTCTCAGTATCGCCCTGGTGTAAGACCACCATTCAGAATTGAAACATTAAAATGCCATGTTCGGTGATCAGATCTGAATAGCCAGATTCCTCACCTTCCTCTTCCCCATCTCCTTCCCCTCCCCACTACCTTCATCCTCACAAATACAAAAATTGGGGATGCCATAGTTCCAGTAGTGGCTTTGGACAGTGGGGAGCAGCTGAGATTGCGATACCTTTTCACATAAACCAAAAAATGTAAAAATAATAATAGTTTTAGCCGACGTGTTCAGTGACTAGATTTGAATAGCCAGTTTATCTTTATACTTTTTTGTTTCAGATAATTATGCAGGTGGATCTCTCCTCGCTCGAGTCCATCAAATCTTTTGCCAACATTGTGCGAACCGGTTTCAACAAGATAGATGTTCTGATCGACAACGCAGGAGTCTACCTGCCTATTGAGCAGGATGCCAAGACCAAGGATGGATTCGAGGCTCACTTCGGAGTCAACCACTTGGGACACTTCATGCTGACTAACCTGCTGCTTGATTTACTTGAACGTGCCGCTCCCAGCAGGTAAGATTAAGCAAGTTGGGTCCTTTCACCCAAATTCAAATGTAACAACATTGTCGTCAAATCGTCACTTTAGTTGGGTCCTTTTACCCAAATTCAAATGTAATAACATTGTCATCAAATCGTCACTTTAGTTGGGTCCTTTCACCCAAATTCCAATGTAACAACATTGTCATCAAATTGTCACTTTAGTTGGGTCCTTTCACCCAAATTCAAATGTAACAACATTGTCATTAAATTGTCACTTTAGTTGGGTCCTTTCACCCAAATTCAAATGTAACAACATTGTCATCAAATCGTCACTTTAGTTTGGTCCTTTCACCCTAATTCAAATGTAACAACATTGTCATTAAATTGTCACTTTAGTTGGGTCCTTTCACCCAAATTCAAATGTAACAACATTGTCATCAAATCGTCACTTTAGTTTGGTCCTTTCACCCTAATTCAAATGTAACAACATTGTCATTAAATTGTCACTTTAGTTGGGTCCTTTCACCCAAATTCAAATGTAACAACATTGTCATCAAATCGTCACTTTAGTTTGGTCCTTTCACCCTAATTCAAATGTAACAACATTGTCATTAAATTGTCACTTTAGTTGGGTCCTTTCACCCAAATTCAAATGTAACAACATTGTCATTAAATTGTCACTTTAGTTGGGTCCTTTCACCCAAATTCAAATGTAACAACATTGTCATCAAATCGTCACTTTAGTTTGGTCCTTTCACCCTAATTCAAATGTAACAACATTGTCATCAAATTGTCACTTTAGTTGGGTCTTTTCACCCAAATTCAAATGTAACAACATTGTCATCAAATCGTCACTTTAGTTGGGTCCTTTCACCCAAATTCAAATGTAACAACGTTGTCATCAAATAGTCACTTTAGTTGGGTCCTTTCTTTTTGTATTTTCTTAGATATATAAATGACAAAGTTCTAACTAGCTAACTAACTAACTAACTTACTAACAATCACGCCGTTTCCCTGGGGTAGACAGAGAGGCCGGACTGCCAAACAACTCGATCTTGGCACACATTCTTTGCTTCACTCACATTCATACATACTCTTCTATTATTCTGACTTTTGACATGGCCCGACTCAAGTATCTGATTCACTTGGTCATGGCATGTCTTGCTCGGGCGTCCCCGACGTCTTCTACGATTCACATTTGCGTCATATATTCTTCTTACACCACTTTCTTTGTTCATTCGCTCTACATGCCCAAACCATCTGAGTGTCCCTTTCTTAATCTTACACTCATTATGCTTACGCCAGCCTTACATTCTTTGCGGATATCTCATTTCAACAGCATTCAGTTTACTCTCATCCTTCCTATACCATTTCCATCCATCACTGCCATACATGAGGGTAAGCACCAGGACTCCATTGTGGACTGCTAGCTTCGCTTCTTTTGACAGTTTTTTATTAGTGCCAACGGCATTCAGTCCTCCAGTAATGGAGTTGCCTGCATTTACCCTTCTTTCAATACCTCTATCAGCCTTCCCATCTCTCGTAAACATACTACCCAGATACACAAACTCATCCACCTGCTCCAAGTATTCATCATTCACAACTATATTGCACACTGTTTTCAAATACTACAAAAACAAAGTTCTAACGTTGACCATTTTAAATAATCATTTATTTTACAAGGTCCTAACATCACTTACACTCTCTATTTTATTTGTATTTGACAGTTGATCGTTATTGCAGGCGCATTATAGTTCTTCAATTTGGTTGAATAAGGTTCTAACTTTGTCTTACCTTGTTCTGAGTTTGCAGAGATGAATTTTCTTAATCTAATTAACAATTTTTGATTTTGAGGATCAATCTTGTTTAAAGAATTTTATTTTATTGTGTTTTAACCCCACAAATGCCAGCCGTATTTCGAAAAAACCGCACGTAAATTACTCTGATTTTTGGTCAAAAATTCGTATTAAACAAAGTAATTGTTTTTTTGCAATTATTTTCTGTTTACAGATATTAATGTATCTTATATTGCGTGATAATATTGTAAGAAATTTTTCCACAATAGCTAACTAACAAGCTAAAAAAAAAGATTAAAAAATCTCCCATTTTGGTAATAATATGTCAAAAAATATATTCACGCAAATATAAACTGATTTTATTATTTCTACACTAATCTGAATACATACCCAACATGAAAAAATACAATTCAAAGGAGTTTGCAAATAAATAAGCATTTGAAGACATAAAACATAGACTTTTTTGCTTTTGACAGAATTCGACATGCTAAGCCATAGATAATTCATTTAAAAATATTCTAGTGTTGCTAGATGAATGAAACCATTGGCTACATCAACAATGGTATTAGCGCAAGCGATCCTGATCTTGCCCTTCATACAGTTTCTTTATACATAAGGGTTAAAATCGCATTTAAAAAAAAAAAAATCTAAACGCCGGTACGCTGAAGGGTTAATGGAAAATATTTAAATACGACGTGGCCCTAGCCTTGGAATTGCATTAGGGAAATGTAATTAGAACCCTATTCAATGAATGCCCTAGCCGGTTTATATGCTTCATTTGCATGTTTAGGTATGTTCTAAAATGGTAACTACACGTCCTATTTAAACATTTTCCTTTAAAATATATTCAATTAAAATACTTTACACAAGATTCATCCTCAAAATCAGAAATTGGTAAATAGATTTGCAAACTTTGACACCTCATATCTCAGAACAAGGTAAAGTGAAGATGGAACCCTATCCAAATGAAATTTGACGCCTGTTCAATAATTAGCAAATTTAATCTAACCGTTTAAAAAATATTCCAATATTTAATTGCTCTAAAAAATGTCAACATTGTTTTCTATTGGCTGGACTTTGATTTGGAGTTCATAGCTTATCTCGTAAATTAAAGGTATTTCTGTCAATGTAATCTAATCGAATTGTGATTTTATTAAAATACATTCGGGTAAGAATTATCTCAACAATCTATATTGAGGTTAACTCTGAATTCATGACCGTTTAAAATATTATTGTTAAAATATGTAAAATATTCAATTCTACAAACTTTCAAAGAAAAACAGCTAAATAACTTGCATTTCAATATATCAGAATAATATTAAAATCCCAAAATTTAATACCAAGCACATTCAAAATACCTATCTGTATCTAGGTATAACTTATTTCAACAATCTCCTGTTAAATTTAAAAATTATCAAAAACTAGCTGGTACCCGGCATGCGTTGCTATGCCATTTAAAAAAAAACAATTGTTTCTCCTGCGTGTCCTTTCCCATTCATCCCGTTCCCCTTCCGTCTCCCCTTCCTCTCCCGCATCCCCTTCCCCTCTCGCGTTCCTACTCCGTCTCCTCCATCTTCCCTCTCCCCACTCCACTCCCCCCCTTCCCCGTCTCACGAACTCCCCTCCCGAGTTCCCTCCCAAATTTCCCTCCTTGGTTCCCCTCCCCCCCCTCCCGCGAGCTCCTACCCGAGTTCCCCTCCCCCACCCCTCACGCATTCCATACATTCAACCCTGGTAAATTCAGTTTTTAAACTAAAATTGGAAAAATTGTTGTTTTTACCATCTTCCTCGCAATTTTTCCATATTTTCTCACCGTTTAAACCTTCCCTGGACTACGACAAACATTTCAAAACCAAAATCAGCTAAATCGGCCCAGCCGTTCTCGAGTTTTAGCGAGACAAACGAACAGCAATTGATTTTTATATACATAGATAATCATGAATTCCAACTTAACACATTGTAATCTGATCACGTATTAATACGTGTTTAGCAAATTAATGCTAGAGAGCGGAACACGTATTTATACGTTTTTGATAGATTGTTAGTGGAGCGCGGGTCACGTTAAAATGCGGGTTCCAATATACTTGAGTTTTCGCTATATAGCCTCTGTAGGGTTGTAGCCATGCAGGTAAAAACCTTTTGAGAACAATAGATGGGGTGTACGGTAGGTACCGAGGTAGTGTAAATATTAATTTTTTCATAACTTTCCTGCTTTATGTGAAATTCTGCACTAGTTTAACGATAAAGAATACATTTCTAAATATAATAAAATAAAATGAAATAAAATAAATAATTTGCAAAAAGAATTATTGAAATCAAACAAATATTTTTGAAGTTATCGCAATTTTTCTAGAGGTCTACGTTAGCGCGAAATTACGCGAAAAATCACCCGTTACCAGCACGATACGCGGCCGAAAACTGCCCGATCACAATGTGTTAAATTGAAAAATTACCTGAAACTACTGTAAAAGTTCATATCATCATCAAATAGTATTAATAGCTTTGCGTCTGTCATACACACTCGATTCACTAATAGATACAAACGGAAGTGCTGCCATCTATATTATTGATACGCTAAAAAAGCTACTTTTGTATTTCGGTTTAGAATTCAAGAATTCGTCAAAGGATGGCGCCACTTATTTTAGCAGGTCGCATGAGGACATGCCCCCCCTAGATATAAGTTCTGCGGATGTACCCTCTATCTGGTACAATACTCAGATTACTCATAAACACCACCAAATCAATTATAATGGGGAAAAGCTTGTAGTGAATTAAATAAAATGTTGATGCTTTCTGGGTTACTAGCAGGATTTTTCAAAATGTCATACTAATGTACCGGACTGTTACGCCTGTTGTTGTTATTTTACAGCATATTTAATATGTAAAACACAGACATGCGTAAATAATTTTTGATTTATTGGGAGCATTTGAATATTGCTTTCCTCGTTATCTCAAAACTTAGTATTTAGAAATGTCTGACTAATCAACTAGACATCAATTTGAAAACTAAAAACTGTTTCTGAATGGTGATAAAATAAACTTTAAAATTTTATAGTTCGAAATAAACATGTATTTTTAAAAAATATTTTCCAGCTAAATCAACGTTCTCTCTCAAGAGTTTTGAAAATCTGAGTCATGACATTTATGGAATTTTGCTACGCGCTTTTTCACAGATAAAATAAACATATTTTTTTTTTTTTTTTTTTTACATTAACTCCACACAGGAGGCCCTGAGGAAAAAATAATTTCCCTCAGGGCCTATGTCATCTTTGAGGATGCTGTGTGGAGGGTGTTTTTGAGGAGAGGAAGGAGTGAACATGGGTCTTGAAGAGACCCATATTGTAGGAGGGAGGAAACACAGAGGCCGGTAAATCGTTCCACAGCCGAGCTGTTGAACTCAAGAACGAGTCGTAGAAACGACCCGTTCTCATGTGACTAATGTCAACCGTGTACAAATGTTGAGCGCGCGTTTGGCGTGTTTCCCGACTATGCACCGGTGCCGAGGGGATCAATGACGCTAGTTCCTCGGAGCATCTTCCATTGTAATACCGGTAGAACAAGGTATATTTGTAAGTGACAAAACAATAAGCTATAAAAATATTAACTTACATTATTTCTTTCTATTATATTATCCTAGGAGCATTTTTTAAGGTTCGAAATGACATAAAATCGAGGCAAGTGTTGTGAGTTACTAGCAAATTGTTGTCTTTTTATTTCCAACTAGCTGGTACCCGGCATGCGTTGCAATGCCATTCAAAGAAATAAATTGATTCTCCCTGCATGTCCTTTCCCATGCATCCCCCTTTTGCGTTCCCCTTCCACTTTCCCCGCCTTCCCCCTCCCTCGTCACCCGTCCCCCAAATCCCACCTCCCCTATTCCCCTCCTATTTATGAAATACACACATTTTCATTTATACAAATTTCTTAATGCCAGAGCTTACCGTTGTATATAGCCTATAACCTTCGCGGGCGTGCGCACAACATGAAGAGTGTCTCATATTGTTTTTCGTTTGACCGTTACTCGCCAAACACAGATAGCGGGGGGAAGAGAGTGGGAAATGCTTGGCGGGCTTGTTTAGTTTAGTAGTAATGGATTGCTTCACGGGACTGCAGCGCGCATTCTGCGTGCAAGCGTTTTTTAAAAACAACAATTAGTACACTATTGTTTGACATCTCTATAGGACACATTTTCATTTAACCACTATGAGAAATGTGCCGAGTGCGAATTTAATCAAGCATTGGGTGCGCAAGTTTGAACAGACTGGGAACACAATGCCGGATAAATCAACTAGGTGCAAAAGGACATCAAATGAAAATCAATCTGAAACACCCTTTATCACCAACGTTTCATCGCAATCGGATGAACGGTATAGCAGGGCATAAAATACGAACAAATATTATCGTTATTTATTTTTGGAGTGTTTTGCCGTATTGCGGTACCTCCTCCTTTAACGTTTCGGACAGCGTTACAATGTCCATCATCAGGGCAGATGAGTAATTTCATTAGCAAACTTGGGGTTGATCAAGGTGATCGCTTGCTAATTATTCTATGTGCTCATTTCAGAGTGGTGATCCTGTCCTCCATGCTGCACGAGCGAGGGGTCATCGACTTTGACGACCTGAACATGACGAAGCTGATAGCGGCAGTCAAGAGCGGCGACAAGGCGCTCATAAAGAAGACAAAGCGGATGAATCCTGGCTACTGCAACTCCAAACTGATGAACGTCTACTTCGGAAGAGCGCTAGCCGAGAGAACTAAGGGGATGGGAATAGATGTATTCATGGTTTGTCCAGGATTCACATACACCAACCTTTTCAGGTTAGTTTATCACATTTTGTTGACCAAATATCTATATATACAGTTTGTCAAATGAGTAGAAAACATAGGAGGGCGCCACTGTTGTTCAAATGGCAATACAAAAAAAAAATAACTCATGGCGTAAATGTAAAGTTGTGTAACCTACATAGATTTTTATAAAAAATTAAAAAGGAATAAAAGTGAAAAAAATATTATTTCATTGCAATATAGATAGCCACTGATCTCAAAATTAGAATTGCATATAGCTATATTATTATTATACCTTTGCAATTTTGTGTTAACATAATGAAGAATAACGATATTGTAATAAAATATAAAGCAAAGTTTAGAAATTGCTCACATTTATTTAATACTAGCTTAAGTACCTAGCATTGCCCGGGCTTTAGATCATGTCACTAATTTTAGACTGAATACATTTAACTCATTCAGATCTAAAATTAGTGTAACTAAACTCACCATTATGATTCTTCCTTTCTATCTACTTAAAACCATTCATAATAATTTTACTATTTTATTTTCAGACAAGTATTCAAATGGTACAATCTCCTCTTAATGGCCCCAATCATCCTCTTTTACATGAGATCTGCCAAACAGGTAAATTATTTTTATCAATATTCCTTTTCGTCACATTTTGCTTGCTTCAATCACATTCATACACACTCTTCTGTCAGTCAGACTCTTGACATTAGGGATACTGGTTCAAGACTCCTTCTACCATTCACTTTTGCATCATATTGCTCGCTGAACACATCAGAAAACTAAAAACTATTTTCGAAAAGTGATAAAATATGCTGTAGCGGGACGCAGAGGGGCGAGATGACTGTGATGATATGTGATTCGTCAATAAATCAATCTGACAGTATATAGGCAGCTCGCATTATAATATCACCATTTAGTTCTTAAAAGTAAAATCTGCTTTTGAATGAATAGACCTTTTTACATGGGAGCGCAAATTGCTCGCCACGTTATGAACAAATTTGCAAAGTCCAAATACGGCAAAGTAAAGTTCACCTGTTTTCAGAGTCGAATATTTTGTTGCTGTATTTAGTTAAGACGCTTTTACAAATGTATCATAATTTACTTACCCCAGTAAACAGCAACGAGCACACTTGAGAACCGCCTACATATGTATATGTTACTAAAACTGATCATATTATATGATCTGAATAAGCTTAAAATAAAGTAAAATAATGCTTACCTATGGAATGAAATTCGACAATTGGATTTATTCTATTTTTACACGTTTTCATAGCACAACCCACCTTTTTTGTCATGTTATTTCGTAAAATGTACCGATGAGAGCTCGATGCTGGTTCGCACAAGAATGATGACGTCACATTTTCTAGATTCGCACGAGGCTGTACGCGAGCCCAGCTGTCTCCAAATGGAACCGGCATGGGGAGGGGAAAAAATACGCTTTTCAAAATTTTATAAACAACATAATTTTTGAAATATAAAATTTTTGCATTCAAATACATATGTATTGTCACCTCACTTTTTTGTCATTCAAATGGCATTAAAAATGTAATCATCAATCAACATTTTACAGATTTCAAAAATGACTAAAAATTATAATAATCTTAGGCTAGCTTTACACCTGTAAGTTTTTTCCCGTAAATTGCTCACGTAAGTGATTTATGGCCAAATTACCACTGTAAACGATGCCAAAAGTCACTTAACGTAATTTATAGCAAGTTACAGAAGTTGTTCTTTCGTAAGTTTTTTGACAGGTCTAATCGCGTCCGCGCGAATATCCAGCCTTCTCACAGCTTATAAAATCAAGTTGGGAGACTTGCCGTAAGAAATGGTACCAAAATGCGCCGTTGGGAGATGTCAAAAATTAAAAGACAGTCATTTTCATAGGATTTTTTTCCTATAAAACTAGTATTTATTTACACTTATTTAAGTTTTCTGAACATGAGAGCATCCTTCTTTTCAATTATCGGTCCAATCTTTCTAATCTCAATGTTTCTATTTTTAACATTGCATATTTGAATTCGAAGTCAGTTACTATCAGGTAGCTGTCATTTGGATAAAATGAAAGAACTCCATTAATTTCCGCCTTTGACGGCACAAATGCGTGTGGAGAATTGTTTAATTAAAGCCAAATTTTTCAACACTTTATTTGGGCCTTTTCATCTTTATTGACAAAATTGCGTAAATTTGATATCAGCAGATGGTTGTTGACAGAAAGCCATCTTACCGCAAATAAATTTACAGATGTAAATGGTCGCTATCGTCGCTATGAGCACTTACATAAGTTGTTGAACTTCCATGAGCATTAATTACCATAAGTCGCTCCTGTGAGTAACTTGTCAAAAACTTATGTTAATTCGTAAATTTTATTTGTGAGTATAAAGCTAGCCTTATGTCATAATTAATAATTACATCATCAAATAATCGTATGTATTCCAAGCCGTATTATCATTACAAGATAACTTTAATAAAATCAGCATTTGTTGTGATTTGTTTTATCTTAGATAAATGTAGATTAAATTTTTTAATAATTAAATCAAAAGAACTATAGGATTACAGATTATATATAACGTTTGATAAATTGATGTTATTGAGATTATGTTTCACAATTGTCGTACAGGCTTTTTGACCTTGAAACTAAGATAATCAAAGTGTGTCATAAAAAATCGTTCAGGTCTTTTTAACAGGTCGCGTGCCGTTGGCGCGCCGGTGCGCGCCCTATAGCCGAATAAAAAATAAAAAAAAAAACTTTTTGATATGCGATTTTAAACCTTATGTATAAAGAAAATGTATGAAGAACCAGGTCAGAATCGCTTGGGGCATTCTTGTTCTTGACGTAACAGATATAAGGAACACACCTAGCCACTCAAATAATTGTCTTTGGACATTTTTATGACTTTGGAAATGGGCATTTCTGCCGCGATTCGAGCTGTCAAACTTTGAGCGTCGCGTGTCATAAAAAGATCGATAAACCTATCAATTTGTCTAATAAACGCAAGTAAAGTTGTTTGTAAGCGTAGTTTGTTGTTCAAGGAACGTATTTCGGTAAATATTATACACCAAAGCATAAAATTAACCCACAAAATTTACGTCAAAAGTCAAAACATCGCTAAATTTTCGAGTTTCATCCGTAAGTACCGAGGCATTCAACCGGTTAAAAGAAGAGAAAATTTGCTACAATTTGAGCACAACATGAGTTATACAGTTATGACAATTTTAGAGATGCAATTTTTTTAACCCATTGACCACAGAATCAATGAGCTAAAAAATTGACCCTCACCACCGAATTAATTTACCAAAAATTGAAAAGCTGCATTGGTGTACTAAATCTATTGTAATTTGTAAACCATAAATTCAAATGAATTCATTTCTTTAAATTTGTTTACATATTAGATTAAGGTAAAGAAAAATATTAAAAAAAATTAAATATGTGTAAATAAGGATAAAATTTAACATTTTCTTTTGTTTGTAATTTTTTTTTCAATCAATATTAGCCAGAAATCTTTCCTGATAAATAAATATCTGTGTTTTCTCCCTGATGTAGCATCTCTTCCTCAGTGCGTAGGCGTGGATACGTCCACGCCACAAACTGGACAAAAGATGTGTGGCCACACCCACTTCTCCACAATGTTTTAACAGAGGAGACAGAAAACAAAAATGTTTTTAGTAATGTTCAAGTTCATGGTTGGAAGAGACCTCGCTTTATACAAAATACAACATGTGTCGTATCACAAATCTCTGTTTGCAGGCAATGTGTTGCGAAAACATTGCTTTATTCTTCTTTTTAACATTTAACATAATAAAGTTTTGTTTTCTTCTTCAAGGGTTCCCAAACTGTCCTGCACTGCGCAACTGAAAAGTCTTTGGAGGGTCACACCGGATTCTTCCGCAACTGCGCTCCTTACAAATCCAAGATCACCTTTGATAAAGACACGGAAGACAAACTGTGGGCCATCAGTGAAAAGTTGATTGCAGCTGGAAAACCCATCTAAACCCTCTCTAAATCACAACTGCAACTTGTACGTGTGTTAACACCAATCTATTTTCCCTTTATTTACGAATTTTCAGAATGCAATATCCCTAAACTATCGTTTTGAGATTAATTTCTTTTGAACAGATATCACATATCTGGCAATACTTACAATTTCAAACTAAATATATATGTACAACCAAATTCACCATTCATCCAGCATAGTTAACTGGTTTAAGTTATCTCATAATCGGTGTTTAACATGCAAGTTATCTCGTAATTGTTATTCCAGCCTAGTTCACTTCTACACATTATCTCGTAATTGGAGTTCCAGCATAGTTTACTGATTAAGTTATCTTGTAATTGGTAATCGAACACGTTCCCCACGTAGGAGATAATTAGAGTTCCACTGGTTGTCTCGTAATCGGGGTTCCAGTCTAGTTCATACGCTATAAGATCTTGTAATTGACGATTATTGAACTTAGTTCCTCATGCAAGTTATCTCGCAATTAGTGTTCTACTGGTTCAAGTTATCACTTAATTGATGTTGCATTCTAGTTCACTAGTTATCTTGTAATTAGTGTTCCAGCAATTGGTACAATTATTTATCTTGTAATTGGTGTTCCACTGGTACAAGTTATCTCATAATCAATATTAATTTCAGCTACTTGTTACAAGTTGTAACATAGTAGATAATAGGTACAAATCATCTTGTAACAGTGTCCCAGTCACTTGGTACAGGTTATCTTGTAATTGGTGTTCCAGTCGCTGTACAAGATATCTTGTAATTGGTGTTCCAGTCACTGTACAAGATATCTTGTAATTGGTGTTCCAGTCACTGTACAAGTTATCTTGTAATTGGTGTTCCAGTCATTATCTTGTATTTGATGTTGCATGTTATGTAGTTCATTGCCACAAAATAGTATCACATGTAATATGCTTTATTCAACATACGTTTTTATAATTACCGTGACGATTCACGGAGTACCATGATAAACACACGTTCCTTAACAACTTGAAAAAAGTCAAAATTTTCTTGCATCTCTCTCACACACCGCACAGTGATATATCTCCGTAAACCCCTACCAATTCTACTTGCCACAACGATAATTTTAAAAGTATGGAATATAGTGACAAGGATAATATTGAAGTGTGAGTGAATTCTAAAAATTCAAAAACGTCAAATGATAATTTTGCTTTTGTTCTTAAACATTTTATGATGTGGCTCTTTCTTACACACTAAATAGCAACAGTCGAAAATGAGACAAACGGTGAATGTATGTCTGCACCCTCCCAAAGGAAAAAATACAATCATTATCATACATCTCCCTCACATGTATAAAGAACATGAAACGCAATTACCGTTGCAAAAAAAGCAGTACTTTGAAGGAAACAATCACACGTGTTTTTGCGTGTCTCGCTATTATTTAATGTTTAAGAAAGAGCTGCAGCATTTTAGCGATAAGGAACGTATGTTTTTTGCCGTCATGGTAAAAGCACACAATCTTTTCTGAGAGGATCAGGGACATATTGCTCTGATAAAGCAGTAAAAATAAAATTTAGTTTCCATACAATAATTTTGACTAACACAGTGTTTGTACTTTAAGTTTAAATTGCATTATTATTTTTTGTGAAAGCATTTTGTGTTATAATTTTGTGATGCCTTGTATTATTTTATTTTATTTATGTGAATCTTTAAAATAATTATATATTTTAAATATTTGCCATTGCAATAAGCATTCCTTTCACAATTTGTTGTGTCCCATTAATATTTAATGCATTTTATAATTCAACAATATCATTATTTTCATATCACAATAAAATTGTATCGGGGCCGCTTCTGTGAAAGGCAGATGAGATATTGCATAATAAAGACTGTATTAAAATTCTTTGTAAATATTTTAAATTTATTTATCAATGATCCCAATTTAAGTCTGAGTAAGTATTTTTCACAGTAAAAAATATTTTAATTTACTTCGATTCTGTTTACGAGGCTCTTAATCCTCGGGGCTCGACCTATTTTGTCATAGGTTCAAAATATTTTCGCTTTACAATAAAATACAAAAAAATGGAATATTTCTGAACATATCTGAAAACTAAAAGATGTTTTTGAAAGGTGAAAAATTAAATGGTGACCACTGCCATCATGAAACAATGTATATATAGAAATCGTAAAAAAATGCACTCAGTTAATTGGAACCATTTTTTGCTGCAAACCTGAAGATTTTATAAAGAATTACTCCAATAGCTTTAGTCAAAGCAGTGCATTTATGAGTTTTGTGTATCTGATGTTTACATGTAATTGACGCAGCTAATGAAAGATTTAATAAATATCAATTTATTAAGAAATGTATCACAATTATTTCTTTACATTTGAGCTAAATTTCTATTCTGAAATTAATGAAATGACATGATTAAATACAGTGAAACCCTCTTAAGAAGTTTTCCAAGGGACCGGAAAAAACAAACTTCTTAAGCAGGAAAACCTTATATGTGGGAAAAATTGGGCCAATATTGAGTCCAGGAACCGAAAAACAAACTTCTTAAGCCACGAAACGTCTTAAGAGAGAACTTCTTAAGAGGGTTTCACTGTACAGGCAATAGAAATAATCAGTACGTACCCCACTCTGTTACACATTTAGTTATGTAATAAAATATTAAACTATAGTGAAACCTTCTTATAAAGTTCCCACCATCGACCAAGCATTATTTAGACACAGTGTGTGAACCTTAAAATTAAAACATCTATCAAAAAGAAAGTACATTATCTCGCAGTCGAAAGATCGGAAGAAGCATTGCTTTTTACCTTTTGCCGGTCTGCAAGGAGCAAATTTGTCTTCTAGCAAGTTGGTCCCAATGCTCAATAGACTAGCTCATTTTTCAAACACAAATTTGAGACAGTTGGAAATATTTTAGGTAGGGACTTTTGTGGACTTTATCATTTGTCGGTGGCCGCTGGTGCCAACAAAATTTTTTTTGCTTCTTTTTTTAAATGCGATTTTAACCCTTATGTATAAAAAAACTGTATGAAGTACAAGGTCAGAATCGCTTGGGCCAATATCATTCTTGACGTAACCGGTGGTTTCATTAACCTAGTTACTCTAGAATATTTTTAAATGAATTTTCTATGACTTGAGGTGTCATTTTTTGCAACTGTCGAAGGCGAAAAATCGAAGTTTTACACTTTCAAATGCTTATAAAGATCTTTATTTATTTGCAAACCCCTTTGAATTGTGTTTTTTAATGTTGGGTATGTATTCAGATTTGTGTAGAAATAATAAAATCAGTTTATATTTGTGTGATTATGTTTTTTGACAATTATTTCCAAAATGGGAGTTTTTAATCTTTTTTTTAGTTAGTTAGCTATTCTGAAAAAACCTCTTACAGTATTATCACGTAATATACATGAATAATAAGATATATTTTCTGGTAAAAAGAAAACAATCGCAAAAAAAGCAATTCCTTTGTTTTTATATGGATATTTGGCCAGAAAGCAACAAGGTAAAATCCGCGCAGTTTTTCGAAATATTCAACAGGTTAATAATTTAATCAGCTGTATGATTTTCCTTTTTTTAAATACCTTAGACATATCAATTAAAGTAATAATAATTGTTAATCTTATATTTCATTCTAGCAAAACTACTATTTTGTGCAAAAAATTACGGCAACACTTTTGCCACAAAACGAATGTTCAACAAGTTTATATCTATATATCTTGTGATGCTTTATAGGCTTGCTATTGACTGATAAAATGAACAAATTACAACATGGGATTAGAGTGATAACTTTGTGCTCTATTTTATATTGTAGGGAACTTGCATTTATATCTGAAAACGAGGCATCGGAATTTGACGGGGAGTTGTATAACGAAATTATTCTTAGGTGGTGTTATTTTTAGATTAGAATTAGTTATGAGAGTGCTAATCTATTGTTATTATACATCGATGGTTCCCACATAAGACATTTTGTTTTTTGGTCCCTTGAAGACTGAATGAAAAAAATTGTTTAGATAAACCCACATAAGAAGTTTTTTCCAGTTTCTTGGAAAGTCTTTTAACCCCTGACGAGCCAGGAAAAAACGAAAAAACGTCAACTTTAACGTATTATTTTGCAGGTTAATTTTATGCCATCTAATGTAATTTTTACTGAAACACATTCCTTGAATACTAAACTATACATAAGAACAATATTACTTGCGTTTATTCAATGAATTTATACTTTTTACTACGTTTCAAATAACACGGAAAAAACGAAAAAATTTCGCGATGTTTTGACTTTTACGTAATATTTTGCAGGTTAATTTTTATGCTATCTTATGTAATCTTTACTGAAACACATTCCTTGAATACTAAACTATACATAAGAACAATATTACTTGCGTTTATTCGATGAATTTATACGTTTTACGATCATTTCGTCGCCCGCGACGCGAGACTTCACAGCCGCCATTTTGTCCAGCCGGGCGACGCGCAGCCTCGCAGGCCGTGTCATAAACAATCTCAAAGAAATTATATCGCTGCTCTAGGTGGGTTCATGGTATCTTATACCTTATGAACAAGAATGCCCCAAGCGATTCTGACCTTCTTCTTCACACGTTTTCTTTATACATAAGGGTTAAAATCGCATAACAAAATTATTTTTTAGTGATTATTTTGGCTTGCGCCGATTGTACACCGGTGGACGAACGGCAAGTAACGAGTTAAGAGAGTTTCACTGAATTGGTTACAAATTTTACAATACATATCATCGCACATCCCGTAGAAAAGGGTCGTTAGTCAGAAAAGTAAATTTTACAGGAGAGTGAAAACAAATAATGTTTGATGAAAAAAGCGGTCCCGTCGAAAAGAGACTCTAGCGACAACTCGCGGAGATAGAATGATATAACTTAAATACAGTTGTGAGGCATGGATAAATAATCACAATCACTTTACTATTGAGGGATAAAAATAAAATTTTGACTTACAACCATTTTCTACAGATGTGCGACGTGACCAAAGATATTGAAATATAAGAAGATGGGCTATCGGCAGTTTTTAATGGGTGAGACTGTGCTTCCTGGTGTCGCTGATATTTTTAACCAATACTACTGCACACCTTAAAAAAATCAACAAATTGAACGAATTCTTTCTGTATTCAAACTATATTGTTATCGACGGCCGGCGTAGTGCAGCGCTAAGGTCGAAGGTCGCGGGATCGAATCCCGGCGTCGCAAATAAATTTTATTTGATTAATTTGTGTTATTTCACAATTTATTCATTTAAAATAAAATATAGTATATTTGTGGAACGTTACAGAGTGGAAGATACTGTCAGCATCGCCCTGCTGCAAGACCACCATTCAGAATTGAAATGTTGCTTGAAATGGCTTTAGCTGTGTTTGGTGACCAGATCTGAATAGCCAGGTACTTCCCACCTTCCTCTTCCCCATCTCCTTCCCCTCCCCACTACCTTCAGCCTCACGACACACCCCAATTGGGGATGCCATTGTCTCACTGGCTCCAGACGGGAGCAGTAGGGACTCTTGTGCGGTATTCATGTAAGAAAAAAAAAAACCAATACTATTGCACACTTTCGAAAAATCAACTAAATTCCGCAGACAGTCAGGCGGACATCATAGCATATCTCCTTATATTTCAATATCTTTCGACGTGACTAATCCCTTTGTACAGATAATTATTGATATCTCGGTAATAGGAAAAAAGGCATTTTAAAAAATATGATATAATTTTTTCACATGTTAAATAAAGCACACGTATTATGTTTGTAGTAAGATATTAATTTATTAGAAATTGTAGAAAAACGTCTGGTATTACATGTTTTATATATATTTTACAAAAAAATAAAAAAAATTGTTAGACATTAAATTGTTTTACTCATATTAACCTCTCACGCCTCGGGCTTATTTTGTCAGAAGGTCAAAATCAGCACCTTCTTTTATGAAACGCGATAACAGCAGAATGTCTAAATAATATGCCATTTTGTTTTTCTTCTTTAAACTGATATCAACAATATCTAGTCACAACTTAATCTTTTTTTCTTTTCTGTACCTTTTTCTATTTCGGTGACCCGACTATTGATCCCCCGACAATTGGCCCCCTTTTCCGTGCATTATTTACCAATTTCAAATGTAAAATTGACTTAAAAAATACCTAATAAGTTGGTACGGATATCAAACCAATTTATTTACATTGTCGATGTTTTGTACTTATTCGCTGGTATTTACAGTATAAAGACAATTAGTGTTATCCTTGATGCATTTGAATGAAAATATGTTTACTAGCTGGTCCCCAGCATGCGTTGCAATGCCATTCAAAAAAATAAATTGATTCCCTGCATGTCCTTTCCCGTGCGTCCCCGTTCCCTTCCACCTTCCCTCTCCGCGAATCCCACCTCCTCGTTCCCCTTCCCCTAAAATATATGAAATACACACATTTTTATTTATACATATTTCATAACGCCAGAGCTTACCATTATACGTAGCCTATACATTATTCTGATGTGTGAGCTATATTATTGTATAGTTTCATTAAAATTCATTCAGTAGTTTTTGTGTGAAAAAGTAACAAACACACATACATCCATACAAACTTTCGCATTTATAATATTAGTAAGATACTTTTCAAGGAAAATAATTTCCCTCAGGGCCTACATGAGGCGCGTAAAAGCAAAGGCAGCAATCTCCAAAATATCGGAAAAAAGTTGTTAATGCAGTTTCATAGTGATTTGAATTGAGAACCTAAATTCAATTTACAAATCTGGTTAGTTTCAAACTCAGCTTTCTCCCATCAAAATCAGTTTGAAAATACGTATCAAAAGCAAAGATATCAATGTGTTTGTTGCCTTTTTTTCAAAAAAACAAAAGTGGAGATTGCTGCTTTTGCATCTACACACCTCATACCATCTTTGTAAATGCCGTGTGGAGGTTTTAGACGAGAGGAAGGAGTGAACATGGGTCTTGAAGAGATCCACGTTGTTGAGAGGGGAAAGGCAGAGGCCGACAAAACCTGACCCAATTGAAGAGACCCATGTTGTTGGAGGGAGGAAACGCAGGGCCGGCAAACCAGAGCCGAACTTTTGTACTCAAGAACGGGTCGCAGAAACGAACCATTCAATTGTGACAAATGTCAAGAGTGTACATATGTTGTGCGCGTGTTTGACATGTTTCCCGAATATCCGCCGAGGGGATCACTGACGCTAGTTCCTCGGAAATCTTCCGTTGAAATACGGGTAGAACAAGGACAGCATTCTCACCTGTCGACTGTGCTCTAAAGATTGCAATCAGTTTGTTAAGATAGGAGACGTAATCAGACATGATAGGGTCTTTGAAACATTAAATTCGACGAGGTTATTCTTACCCCAAAAGAAAACACTCTCGAGGTCCATTCTTTGCTTTACAAACAAAAAGCTATCATGGACTGTACTGTCTCTGCACACCCTTTCGGAGACACTTAGTTATATTTTGTGTAAGGTATATGTTATTTTCCCTAAACTGCATTTTGTGGTGACCGGACAACTTGGAATGAAACCAACTCAGAACCATCTCAGATAAGTCATTTAGAGAGATAAAAAATATATATAAAAAATTGGTTAAATAGGTTGAGTTAGATTAGGGTTATTGGCTAATTTAAAATTATTTTTTTCACAGCTTTTAATGACTTTTCAAGGAGGTGTTGAGTTGACTTTATTCTCAGTTGGCATGTAACCGCATATTGTATATAAGCATGCCGGGGGGCCAACTATCGGGGGATCAACTAACATGGAACCTTCTATTTCAGATTGTTTGAATAGGGTGAGTTGGGGTAAATCCGGATTTGGGGGAAGATTGAAAAACACGGTTTTCGCGGTATTGTGGCAACCTATAATATGTGCCAATACCTCTAGAGGAGCGCTATTTCATTACGCCTTCGGTCAGCTCTAGGAAGCTAAAGTGTTAGGTTGTGAAGCGCGTTTTTTAAACAGGTGAAATTTCGCAGAAAATTGTGAGATAATCGATCTTACCCCCATCAGGGGCCATCCATAAATTACGTCACACGAATTTCATGATTTTTTGACCCCCCCCCCCTGTCACACATCGTCACATTTGTGAGACCCCCTCCCCCCTAGTGTGACGTTACATATTTTGCAATTTTACATCTAAAAATAATCAAAATCCAGATTTTTACATGTGACGTCACATAGCTGATGACCCCCCTATACCCCTTGTCACACAATGTCACACTACTCTACACCCCTCCCCCCCCTTAAGGTGTGACGTAATTTATGGATGGCCCCTCATAAAAATCTACGGATCCAGGTAAGCTGTTGAATTGATTTCAAATTCATTGTGTATTATTTTTAGATATGCTAAATTGCAATTTTAGAATGAATGCCGGTCTTACCCCAAAAATTTCCGATATTACCCCACATTGAAAAATAATTTACAGGAAGTTTTGATTGGCAGTTTTTGGGTGTTTTACAGTGGATGACTCGATAAATAAAAAATTATTCACATAGTGGACCAATGATCAAAAAAATTCATCTCATCAAAAAAGCACACGGTCTTACCCCAACTCACCTTATTATCAATAAATTATTCTTAAAATAATTATTTTTAAAGGCATCGTATACAGTCTTGCCATAAAGGGCTGGTAAATATATACATATTATACAATAATTGGAAATCACAGGTTCAGTGATAGTCATTGCATAAAAACGCATTTTAAGAGTTAAGAAACGATATCATCCGAAGGAAAGTACTGTATCTTTTGCGTCAGCGTAACGCGTATTAAATCAACCGTAAATGACACATTTTGGCAGTTTTTTTAAATGCGGTGTTCCGTATCGCACTAACGAGCTAAATACAGGGTGCGGTAGCATAACTTCCTTTTTTAAAATGCGCGCCATTCAGTCGGTTAATGTCGTAGCGGCGCGCTAGTGATCTCGTTCGAGAGGTGAAACTATAAAGTTTTGTCACGACACAGTTTAGTCGCCATCATGCGTTGGAACAGTGAGGAGCGTGCATTTGCCGTTGAGGCCTACTTTTCGAACGGATGTTCTGTGATCATGTTTTGTTCCCAGAGCGCCTCATCTCAATTAGGGGCGATTTGGAGTGGCCGGCCCGCTCTCCCGATTTGTCCCCTTGTAATTTTTTTTTATGGGGTTTTTGGAATCCCGTATTCATGTGAACCGTCCAAGGACCCTACGAGATTTAAAGACCAACATCCAGGAAGAAATTGCCAGGTTAACGCCTGATAAGCTGGCAAGAGTCACATGACAAACGCCAGAAATCGCTTTACTCAGTGAATGGAGTACGGAGGACGTCACCTACCTGATTTGGTCTTCAAAAACTAAGTAAAAACACAACTTTAGGTATGTGCCCACATTATAAAAAACAAATAAAAAATTTCTGATTCATACAATGGGTTTTATTAAGTTTTGAAAAAGGGAAGTTATGCTGCCGCACCCTGTAGTGCGCTTGTTTTAAGGCTCCAACTCTTAAAAGTAGTTACCATAACGCCAGAGATGACGGCGCGTTTGCCACGTAATCCTCCTTTAAGAGATGTCAGTTGCGGGAAAATTTGCACGAAGAATGTCATCGCGTACAAACATAAACATAATATGACAAACATTTGACGGCCTCCGTGGTCCCGAGGCAAGACTCTCGACTCACAATCCGAAGGTCGCGGGTTCGAACCCGGCGTGCGCAAATAAATTTTATTTGATTAATTTGTGTTATTTCACAATTTATTCATTTAAAATAATATATAGTATATTTGCGGCACGTTCCAGAGTGGAAGATACTATCAGTATCGCCCTGGTGTAAGACCACCATTCAGAATTGAAACGTTGCTTGAAATGGCTTTAGCCGTGTTTAGTGACCAGATCTGAATAGCCAGGTACTTCCCCACCTTCCTCTTCCCTATCTCCTTCCCCTCTCCACTACCTTCGGCCTCACAACATACCCCAATTGGGGATGCCATAGTCTCACTGGCTCCAGACGGGAGCAGTTGGGACTCTTGTGCGGTATTAAGTGTAAAAAAAAAAAAAAAAAAAGATAGTCTTTTATGAACGCCTATTAGGCTTTTATGTAAGTAGTTTTAATCAATATACATTATAAAAGAAAGTTTATAAAAATGTGCGTGCTGCTAAAACTAAAAAATGCTTTTTAAATGAAAGACACAAAATGCAGCTTAGTTGCAATAGAATCTAAGTTCTGGTCAGTAGGATTATTGTGTCCTGTAAACACACAACAACAATCGGAATCTATATAACAGCCGAAATATTTTATCTTTAAAAGTAAAGTGAATGAACACAATACATATGAATATATAATAATACTGTATGAGAAAATTCCCAGAGAAAACCTTGTGTAAATATGGCTTACTTCATTTTGGCACTACAAAACCAGTGAAACATCGTATTGTTTAATTAAAAATAACAATGATTATTTTAATAGTTATGTCGATCGTCCAGTCGATTAGTCAGACATCTCCAAATACTAAGTTTTGAGATAATGAGGAAAGCAATACATATTTGAATTCTCACCATAGATCAAATATTATTTACGTGTCTCTGTTTTACATATTAAATATATATATATATATAAAAATCAAAATATGGTTGGGGATTAGTGGGATGTCTATGTATTGCTATATTAAGCATAGGAAATGTTGGAAACTTTCAAAATACCTTCTTGAAACCCCCGCGAAGGTTTCTGGATTATTACAATCACACGACAAAACATCTGAAAAGTTTTTTAATCATTACAAAAATTTGAGAATGACATTTTGCAAAACAATGATTATTAAATCAAAATTCATTTTTCAAAATTCTTTAAATAGATGAATTTATTTAAAGTACTCGCTTAATACTTTGAATTGAGTCAAGAATTAAAGATATTTTAAATAGTTACCTTTAGGTACTAAATTTGATTGATTGTTCTTATAATACACAAAAAATGAATATTTGTAATATATGAAAAATGAAAATATGAATAAAAAATTGAAATAGGTGGCACGTGAGCTGTTTGAAAACTGAATGTACTGGGACTGAATATATGGAAGGCGGGAGAGGGATCGGCGGGAAGGGATAGCAGGAGAGGGAAGGCGGGGAAGGTGGAAGTGGAACACAGGAGGGGAACGGGGACACACGGTAAAGGACATGGAGGCAGAAACAATTTATTTCTTTGAATATGGCATTGCAACGCATGCCGGGAACCATCCAGTATGCTGTAATAACATAACGGTACACTAGCATGACATTTTTAAATATCCTACTGATGACCAAAAAACCATCAAAATTTTGTTTAGTTCACTACAAGTTTTTCTGCATTATAATTGATTTGGAGGTGTCAATGATTAATCTGAGTATTGTACCAGATAGAATGTACACTTTTATATATAACTGCATACTCAACTCTAATTTCAATTTTTCGGAGATGTCTGACTAATCAATTGGAAGATCGATGAACAGCCTCTTAAGACTGTTTTTCACAAATGTAAATGTTCAGCCAGCTTTTTATTTGATATGTCTTTGAAATCAATCACAAACTTACATGTTAAAATTTATACAAGAATGAAAAAAAGGATGAATCTAGAAAATAAGTTATAAAATAAGATAGCAATGTCGTCCAATATAATAATGATTTTTTCATGGAAAAATTGACAAGTCAAAATACATATTAAAAAATATGGAAATTCATTGAACAGAGGACATGTATGATAAAATCTTATAGTTTCTTTAGAGTGTTGCTTGTACTCATTCACGAAATAATTTTAGCACACAGAAAAAAAAGCGCCAGTCATTCAAGATTAATCAAGTTTTACTCTTACAAGAAATTTTTCATTTGTTGCGTCATTCGTACTTGGTTGTGGATTATTTGGTCGTCGCAAAGGAACATTGCTATCTAATTGATTGTTTTCTCGACTGGTTTGATTGACAGGTTGGTGAGTTCGCTGTTTTGCTACAGGAGACGGGTTGCCACTGTTTTGTGTTCCTCTACTGTTTGATGGTCCCGCAACGCCAGCAGTCTTAATTAATCTTGATAGATGGTTTTGCTGTTGCTGGATATTTGGCTGGTTGATTTGCTGTTTCTGGATGGTTGGCTGGTTGAGTTGCTGTTTCTGGACACTAGGCTGGTTGATTTGCTGTTTCTGGATGATTGGCTGGTTGATTTGCTGTTTCTGGACACTTGGCTGGTTGATTTGCTGTTTCTGGATGATTGGCTGGTTGATTTGCTGTTTCTGGACGTTTGCTTGGTTGATTTGCTGTTTCTGGACGTTTGCCTGGTTGATTTGCTGTTTCTGGATGATTGGCTGGTTGATTTGCTGTTTCTGGACACTTGACTGTTTCTGAATGTTTAATTGGTGGCTTTGCTGTTTTTGACCATTCGAAACACTCGAACCATCCTGTTTTCCTTCACCATTTGATGGCACAGAAGCCTTCCCAGTATTTTTCAATAATAATTGTTTGAGTATGCATTCGGCATTAGTTTTGACGTGATTATCATTATTTTCGATAAACATTGACTTTGACGGCCAATCGAATGCAACATGATTACTTTTTCCCTTTTTCCATTTTGTCGTTTTGCACTGACAATTATCACTGTGGTTGATAGCTGATGGACCTGGGACATTAACAATTCTAGTGTCTTCATTTCTGCTGACCTTGGAATAGTATTGCGACTGTTTTGGAGAGTTGGAAACACCAGCAAATGGGGGTATTTCCAAAAGCTCTGCCTTCTTCTTCTTACTTCTCCTTTTCTTTTTGGGTTTGGACTTGTAAGGTGTTTCATTCGCCCACGCCCTGTCCACTTGCTTCAATACATCTTGGTTTTGTGACGAGTAAGTGACTGGAAGCGATTGTGGCTGGAAAGTGGCTTGATGGGTAAGTGACTGTGGCTGGAAAGCGGCTTGATGGGTAAGTGATTGTGGCTGGAAAGTGGCTTGACGAGTAAGTGATTGTGGTTGGAACGGCACAATCTTTACTGGTGGGATAATAACTTCATCATCTGAGTCACTTCTGTAATAATTTCTATTGTCTGCGTCTAAATAATAGTTTCTATTGTCCAAGTCTAAATAATAGTTTCTATCGTCCATGTCTAAGTAATAGTTTCTGTTGTCTAATTCCTCGTGATAATATTCTTCTTCGTAGATATATGGTTGGTAATCGCTGAAGCTCCTGTAAAATAAATAACAGATTATGAAGTTTGAAAAACTAATTATTTTATTTTATTTATCATCTTTGACAAACTTCTTAGTAAATCGGTAAGTTAAGTAAGACGGTATGAAACCCAATACGTCTGAAAAAAAATCACTTCAATCAGACCACTATAATCACATATTGGTTCCTTACGTGTAAACATTTATTTAAAACAACACCGTTGAACTCCATGAGTTTGAAATCCATGGGACATCAAAAATAAAATTCGTAAAAAATTGCCGAAAAGACCATGCAGCTGTTTCTCTCAAGAGGAAACCGGGTCACCGAAAAATTTTAACTATAGGTATTTTACCAAACTGTTGCTGTAACTGTCTCTCTTACTCCCCAGAATACTAAGTTAACCTCTGGTTTGCCGATTGCGCGCCCAGGACGCGCCATAAAAAAAATAAATTTTTGAGATGCGATTTTAAACCTTATGTATAAAGAAAATGTATGAAGGACAAGGTCAGAATCGCTTGGGGCATTCTTGTTCTTGACGTAACAGATATAAGGAACACACCTAGCCTCTCAAATAATCATCTTTGCACATATCTATGACTTTCGAAATGACATTTCTGCCGCGATTTGAGCTGTCAAACTTTGAGCGTCGCATGTCATGAAAAGATCGATAAAACTATCAATTTGGCAAATAAACGCAAGTAATATTATTTGTAAGCATAGTTTATTGTTCAGAGAACGTGTTTCGGTAAATATTATATACGATACCATAAAATAAATACGCAAAATATTACGTCAAAGTCAAAACATCGCGAAATTTAGTTTCTTCCCTGGCATTTAAGAGGTTAAAGGGACAACTGCACCTGAGGCTGATAATACCTAAATAAAATCGTCAAAATCGAGGTTTAGCACTCCCAATTTTTCTCCTCCAAAACTGGACCGATTTTAAAGATTTTTTTACTAACTGTTTAAGCCGCCGCTTCCCGTATTTCTACCGATTTCTTGCATATCTCCCTTGAACATGAACATTTGAAGTTTTTAAGCTCTTACAAAAATATATATTATTGTATACTTTATACCTATACAATCCCCACGCCGAAACGCAGATTATATGAAATTCCGTCGATAGAAAAAAATCGCAAAGTATGCTCCGAAAATTTTTATTTTCAAGCCTGTCTCTATTATTTAACTAGTTATATGTATGAAAAAATTCCGAGTGTTTCTTTGAACGTTGTTTTAGACAACCCCCACGAGATTTTTGCTCTATTAACAAGTCGTGTTTTATTAAATATTTTCTCAATTTTCGCTTCAATTTTATCGTTTAAAATATAAGCGCGCTCTCTCCAACATTCGTAATTACATATCTCTCCATCTTCTTCTTTTCGAGCTCCGATACGGCGCCTTAAGAACAAAATACTCTATGACTGTACATTCTGCTTATTTAAAAAACACATTGTCTAGTTTGTATACTGAACGTCTGTTGATGGCGTTCAAATCAGACAATTTAAACAATTTTTGGGGGGTCCCAACTTCTATAAGAAGTAACTGATCAAAACGTACTGACATGCTAGTGGTCGATATATAAATTATTTAAAAAAATATTTGCACTAGTGTCAAAATCCAGAGAGGAAATTGGGGAATAAGTCTGTATGGTCAAAACGACGTCCGGTTTCCTCGTAAGCTTGCAAAAGTAAAAAAGTTACCGTGAATAAATGTGGTCTGGTGTCATTTTCTTCTTCCTGAAGAATATAAGATATATCGCCACCCCGGCCGTGACCACAACCGACATTCCGGATTTTGAGAACAGCACTGAAGTCACCCATTGAATCGGTGGAGTGTCTGGAAAATACAAATTATTCATTAGGCCTGACAATTCACGTGTAGGAGTGGCGCTCTTTACATCGCAAGAGCGCCCACTATTGTATTTGGCAGCCACCTCTGGCCTGGAGCCCTGAAATACCTGAAAAAATGTTCATGAAGCTGGATTACAAGGTAAGGCTCTTCTTCCTTTCTTCCAAATCCTACAAACACCATAATTCCTATTTACTCCAAATAATCTCGTAAATTACGAGACGAGAAATTATTCCCGCAAGTTTTGGACAGCGTTACAGTGTCCAAAATCAGGGCAGATGTGTTATGTCTGATGATGGACACCGTAACGCTTTTTGAAATGTTGGCAAAAGAAGGAGGTAGCGCAATACGGCGTAACACCCCAAAAATAAATAATGAAAATACTTTTGGCCGTGAAATTGTAAAATCATATCTTCTTCTTATATATAAAAATCAATTTTTGTTTGCTTGTTTGTATGTTATGCACTGCCATACCGTTTATCCGATTGCGATGAAACTTAGGCGATTTATTAACAAGTCGGGGACACTTGAGTCGGACCATGTCAAAAGTCGGAATAATAGAAGAGCATGTATGAGATGATGTATGAATGTGAGTGAAGCAAAGAGTGTGTGCCAGGACCGAGTTGTTTGGCGGTCCGTCCTCCCTGCGTACCCTTGCGGAGAAATGGCGTGATGGTTAGTTAGTTAGTTAATTAGTTAGTTGATGTTATGTGTTATTACGACACCTAAAATGTATAACTAGTACATAACATATCGCCTCAAAAATATAAATATCTCTTAAAATATAGTAAATGTATTGTAATACAAACATATTCAGCAAGATTAAATATATTTTCAGTTATTTTTAGCAATTAATGGAGAATTGGTTTATTCAATATAATTTGCGTACATTATGATTAAAAAATAATGATTGGCCTGACCTCTGAAGATAAAGATGAGAAAGCTTCCGGCAACGTAGATTTTTTCCCTGTTATTATCCCTGTACAGAAAGTACAATATCAATCCGGTTACTGTACTCAACTCAAATCCTGTTAGAGGAAGCAATGAGTTCACATATCTTAGGGGGCCCTGCATCACAGAAGTGTCTGAAAATAAACAAAAAATCAAATACAGTGAAACCTCTATCTATTGTTCCTCGAATAATTGTTTTCCCGTATGTGTCGTTATGTCTTGTAGTCCCAAATTAATTTCATATAAAACACGCAAATGTAGATTGCATTGACCGTTTCTCTTTACCGCATTAATCATTTAAACCACACCTCCCCTGTTCGCTTCCCCCTCCTGCCTTTCCTCCTTGCCGCTAAAATATATGAAATACACACATTTTCATTTATACAAATTTCGTAACGCCAAAGCTTACCATTACATATAGCATATAACCTCCGCGGGCGTGTGCACAACATGCCACCAAAGTTTCATCGCATTCGGATGAACGGTGTAGAAAGCAATACTGCTGTTACCACCTCTACATATAAAAATGCTTTTTATACACCATTTTGCAGAGGTTTTTTTTCCGCATCGATCTACCTGGGTCCCTCGACTCTACAACGATAAATAAGAACTGTAAGATGTTGGAAAAACTAGCCGTTTTATCTATAATACGTTTTTTAACTGATGCACACACCTCAAAATCAACAATTGAACATTTTAGTGTTTGGCTGTTACAACAGTATTACTTTTTTTGCGACGATATATTGATTTTTATATATAAGATACGTAAAATAACTGTTCAAAATTTCGTTTTGTTTTTGGGGTGTTATGCCGTGTTGCGCTACCTCCTTCTTTAGCCAGTTACAGTGTCCATCATCAGGTCCACCATCAGCAGCGTTACTGCTAGTGACATCACCCTTGACAACTGGTCTTTAACGAATTGCCAATGAAATTCACAAGTCACTTTCCTGTAGATAGTGATTGAGTTGCAACTATTTTTTTCAGTTGCCACGTGAGCGGACGGACTTATGGAACAACAGATTGTGACGGAAGCGTCCTACAGTTTTTTATTATAATAAAACAAAGGAATAATTAATAAAATCTGTGATTGACACACCAAAACAGTGCCATTTGTTTAACATATATTGGATGAGATATACGATTGTGCAGAGTAGATTGTTATGTTTTGTGTAAAAGAATGACTGGCGAAGGACCTTGATTTTGTGTTACTATCACTGCCTGAAAAATGATAAAAATACATGTGGCATGGAAAGGAAAGGACTCACCGAAAGGATGAAAGAATTTGTAGGCTGGCCCTCGTCTGCTTTCTCTCCCATCCAATATGCACAAACAGCGATAGGCGCGAATTATTTATTTGATAATACACGGCGGATTTATTTTAATAGCGGTTCACAGCGGAGCACAAAAATGGCTATTTGTTGCGGCGGGCGTTTTATTACAGACTGAATAAGAATTGACAGGTAGGCAATTGGGAATAGGTAGGAAAGGAATTTGCAACAATATTAATACCAATTCCAAGCAGCGACAGTATGTATGCGTGCTATGTAGGTATGTATATGTGTAGGTGTGTGTATGGGCGTAACCATATATAGTATAAGACATACTTCTCATTGCAAAGGCGAGTACGCAGGCACCTACAAAGGTTTTTTCAGTTCTGTTTCGCCTTTTGACAAAGTACAAAGTTAACCCTGCCGCCGTACACATTGCAGTTCCTAAATCCAGCAACGAATGTGTAGTCAACAATTGGTAGACATGTCGAATAGAGTCCTGGACCAACGGAGAGTCTGAAAATGATAAAAACAAAATCAAAATAAATCTCAGGTATAATGGGTTGAGACGTTGAACGATTTGCAAATAACAATGCTAATTTATGAATTGGTGTTGACAATTTTGCACGATTACCTTTCTGTACATATTTTCATTGTGTGCATATAGAATGTTTTCTGTTATTGAAACTATTACACAAGTACACATATCTTTTTACATTTCTGTTTTTTCTAAAAAAAAAAACCAACTATTGAGTTTAAAATTCATTGATCCCTCTCGGTACCGGTGGATAGTCGGGAAACACGCCAAACACGCGCCCAATATTTGTACACGGTTGACATTAGTCACATGAGAACAGGTCGTTTCTACGACTCGTTCTTGAGTTCAACAGCTCGGCTGTGGAACCATTTTCCGGCCTCTGTGTTTCCTCCCTCCTACAACGTGGGTCTCTTTTAGACCCATGTTCACTCCTTTCTCTCCTTAAAAGGACCTTCTACACAGCATCTTCAGCAGACATGGGCCCTGAGGGAAATTATTTTCCTTTTACATTAACTCCTACTCTGAAGATACTCTCAGTATCGCCCTGGTGTAAGACCACCATTCAGAATTGAAACGTTGCTTGAAATGGTTTTAGCCGTGTTTGGTGACCAGATCTGAATAGCCAGGTAACTTCCCACCTTCCTCTTCCCCATCTCCTTCACCTCCCCACTACCTTCAGCCTCACAACATACCCCAGTTGGGGATGCCATAGTCTCACTGGCTCCAGACGGGAGCAGTTGGGACTCTTGTGCGGTATTCATATAAAAAAAAAAAACTCCTGTGTGGAGTTAATGTAAAAGGAAATTTAACCTAATTTTTTTTTCCATCATTTTTCATGACTTTTAATTTTTCAAAGGAGTGTTGATTTGCCGGTCACTACAGAAGCGATACATTCGATGACTGTCAACCTTGTACAAATACTGGACGTGCGTTTGATGCATTTCCGGCATGTTCCTGAGAACATCTTCCATTGAAATACTTGATATAAGGACAGCATTTCCATCTGGCGCCCGTGCTCTAAAGATTGCGATCCGTTTGTTAAGATAGGTGACTCATCAAACGGACAGCCTTTCAAGGGTTTATTGGGTCAATTTGTATCTCACAAAGACTTACCTATCATTGCATAGGTAACTAGACTCCCAGCCACACAACATTTCTCAGTTCTGTTTCTCCGGTAGACAAAGTAGAGTGAAAGGCCGGCAGTCACGCACAGCCCAGTTTTAGTAGAAATCATCCATTCTGCCCACATCAAGGGATACTCCATGTTGTCTGAAATAAAATGTCTTCATTTAGTAACTATGAATTCATTTAGTAAGTCTGAACATCATTTAGTAAAGGAAGGGGGGAAGGGGGAGGGATAATTGACAAGTGCAAGCGCTACAGTAATTTCCCCCTAATACCATGCGAGGGAAACCGCAGGTAAAAGCTAGTATTAAATAAATTGAGCAGTTTCTAAAGTGTGTACTTTTTTAATACAATATCGTTATTCTTCGTTATGTTAACACAAAATTGCAAATAATTAATTAATAATATTGTCTTAAATAATTTTTTGTACGCTTAACCATTTTTAAGATAGAGCGCGAACAGTGTGGAGCGCTCAGTCATACATAGCACAATGTAAATCGTGAATCCCAGTGACTGACCTTGCACTATGTAAGTCGCGAATCCCAGTGACTGACTTTGCACTATGTATGACTGAGCGCTCTGCACTGTTCGTGCTCTATCTTAAAAATGGTTAAGCTAGTAAAAAATTATTTAAGACAAAATTTGTAGAGAATTTTATACTCTACAACTTTTATAATGAATGCAAATACGATTCAAGGCAAAAGCGAGATATTTCCAAAGAACTGATTTTTGCGACCTTTGACCTTGAATATCTAAGGACGCTCACATATGACCTTATGAGACTTTTGAGGCAACATTTAGAATGCCTAAATGAAGATTTATACAAATTTTCAGCTTATTCTGTTTCATACCGAGGTGTTGACTGGACTATTATTCGGCACCTCCAGGCATTTTTGCAGTTCGGCAGCGATTCGTTCATTAAACTATAGTTTAGTAAGTAGCATTTTGGAAGGCGGCTCAATAATATGGGAACCAGTGGATTTAACTTACTCTAATGGTAGAGAAAGTACAAAAGAAGTTTCTGAGGTATTTATATCTTAGAGACTTTGGATATTTTCCCTGGTTATATCGATCAGCCTTTATGTCCTGAGTATTAATAGCCGATAGAAGGAAAATTTGCTGATAGAAGGAAAATTATATGCTGCTGATATATGTTGCTAAAAAAAACATATAGTTTTCTGAACAGTTAATTCCGAGAAGCTGAACTAACCTACCATTGGTAATGCCGCTGGGAAAAATTTTTCTGTTATTAAATTACTTGTCCCATGACGTGGATATTTTTCAATTCAATATTATTACTTAAATACAATGTACTAGCGAATTCCCAGCACGCGTTGCAATGCCACTTAATAAAGTAATTGTTTCTTTCTGCGTGTCCTTTCCCATTGGTCCCTCATGCGATCCCACTCCGCCTTCTCCGCCTTTCCTCTGACCATTCCCCTCTCCCGCTTCCCCGGCCCGCAAAGCCCCCTCCCGCGTTTCATCGCAATCGGATGAATGGTTTAGCAACGCATAAGGAACAAACATACATACATACATACAAGCAAGCATACATTGATTGTATATACATATATAGATGTTTATTATTGGTTGTATATCTGTATAGCTGGGTTACCCGGTTTCGCTCGGGACAACAATCGAGAGTGTTCTGGAATGTTCCACAATTTATTTTATTTATTTATAGCGGACCCGACAGACGTTGTCCTGTACACAACTGTCGGGACAAACTAAAATTAAAATAAAATAATATTGAATATTCGATACTGCGATCCGGATCCAATGTAAAACATTCCAAAATCAACAACTCCTTAGAAATAAAAAAAATTAATTAAAAGAACATTTTCCAGTGGACCAAATTGTGAATCTAAACCATTCTCGAATCCCCTTGAATCCACACAAAAAATTTCATCAAAATCGGTCCAGCCGTTTAGGAGGAGTTCAGTGACATACACACGGACAGAAGAAATATATATATTAAGATATGCGCATTTAAAATAAATAAATATATCACCAACTTTGCTGACAGTCAATTACACACATCAGCACATGAGGGCCACTGACTTCTCCAATTCTATGAATTTTGTCAATGCTGTGTCATCATAATTAGTGTTGCATTACTACGGCACGTGTATCGGTTCTAATTTATTTAACCCATCAATTTAAATCATTATTAACAAACTTACTAATTTCGGTTGTCTTTTTTATTTTTCATGTGAATACCAAGAGTCCCAACTGTGCCAGTATGAAGTAGACTATGGCGTCACCAATGTTGTGAGACTAAGGTAGTGGAGAAGGGAAGGGAGCAATTTCAAGCAACGTTTCAATTCTGAATGGTGGTCATATACCGGGGCGATACTGAGATTCCACTCTGGAATGTGTCGCAAACACACTATATATTATTTAAAATTAATTAACTGTCTAATAACACAAATTAATCAAATAAAATTGATTTGCGCATGTCGGGATTTGAATCCAGAACCTTCGGATTTCTAGTCGAGAGCCTTACCACAGAGGCTTTCTGTGATTGTAACTCTGGTTGAATGAACTCGGATTTAAGTGCCATTTGTAAAATTGGAACTAAATATTTAACAATAAAAAATCAAAAGTATTCGGAAATGTGATTTTTACAAATTTTATAATTAACCCTGTACCCGTCGCATGGGGTCTTCAAAAGCCCAGGTTTTACAAAAATGCTAATTATGTACATTTTAAATGTTCCCACTGATTCTTTACTTTAGGTAGCTTCCTAAAAGAGACTATACTTGACGCTCGCGCCGCCAACATTCAATCTGCGCGTGTGCGCTGTGAGATACAAACGGGTGTTTCGGTGAGAGGCTCAACAAATCTCAACAAAATACAATGAAAAACTATTTTTATAACTGGGCCCGCAGATACCCGCTAACCCTGTACAAATCGCAAGTGCGCCCCACGGTTGAATTTGGCTGTCACCTCTGGTCTAGAGCCCCAAAATACCTAAAAAAAACCCTCGACTCTGTGCAGAAACGGGCGGTCCATTTAATAGATTCTCCTAACTTAACAAACGGATTGCAATCTTTAGAGCACAAGCGTCAGGTGGGAATGCTGTTCTTGTTCTACCGGTATTACAATGGAAGATTCTCCGAGGAACTAGCGTCATTGATCCTCTCGGCACCGGTGCACAGACGGGAACCACACCAAACACGCGCTAACGTTGACATTAGTCACAGAGAACGGGTCATTTCTACGACTCGTTCTTGAGTTCAACAGCTCGGCTGTGGAACCATTTGCCGGCCTCTGTGTTTCCTCCCTCCTAAAACATGGGTCTCTTCAAGACCCATGTTCACTCCTTCCTCTCCTCAAAAACACCCTACACACAGAATCTTCAAAGATGACATAGGCCCTGAGGGAAATTATTTTTCTCAGGGCCTCCTGTTTGGAGTTAATGTAAAAAAAAATACATGTTTTTTCATTGTATCTTGTTGATTTTTTAAAAAAGTGTGTATCAATCTCAAATAGTTATAAGTTTGATAAAAATTGCTTGGATTTTTTTTTTAAATTTACTATTAAAATGTGTGATTCAAAATTATAAAAAAATGTTCCTTGTCGATTTTTAAGCCTTTATACTGAAAATAAATATCTAATATTTAATTGTTTCTTTTTATTTCCATGCAGCCTGTATCACCTGACTACAATCAGTTAAAATAACACATAAAATGTATTCTCTATCACCAATTTAGTCATATTTATTTTAGGGGTCCTTGGCGACCCGCGCGACACCCTGTGTTAAAAAAAAATGCAACAGGTGGAGGGTTACTGCCATTTTTAAAATTGAAACTAAATATTTAACAAAAAAAAAGATTATTTTTGTTTTACTCCGCTTACTGGTTAATACGCAATATTTCTTATTCAAACAATTAGATTTAGCTTTATTATCACGAAAAGTGAGTATTTACGTCGGGGGAGACAAAAAACTTTGCATAAATTATGCATGTTACATTTAAATTTTGTTAAAATTTTTTCACTCGCGCGGCATACGCCATTCGTATTTTCATCATTTTTCAGTTCACATTTCATAAACAATCAATCATCAATCAATGCTGCCAATCATAGAAAAAATTATTATTGCCATATAAAACAATTCTTTATTCGGGTTATGAAGTGAATGCATTATTGACAAGTTTAAACCGTATTTTTAACAGAAGAACATGGAAACAAAGGTATTAGAATAATTACACATACCCGTTAGACAAACCCTGCTTTGCCAAACAAACCATTCAAAACCTGGGATGTATATCTAAATTATGATGACATCCAGCTTTCGCAGCTTAATCTCAACCCAGAAATAAATCGAAGTAGGTACTTTTCTGTTTTTATTTTGAGGAGAATTTATTTTACAAGTTTGGTACTTCCGACAAATGTCATATTTGATTGTCTATTAGAAAAAAGGAATATTCCGTATTATCCATGTATCGAATTTGAAAACATGAACGTATCGTATTATCCATGAGGTGGGCTTCTACAATTTTACCAAAAAAAGAAATCTAAAGTATTCGGAAATGTGATTTTTACAAATTTTATAATTTAAAAAACTCAAAAATATTTTAAACACAATGTTGTATTGCATTGCTTGCCCGCAAGGCCACTGCATGTGTGTATATTACCCACATCAGCATAATCGAGAGTTGATAACAGCAAGATATGAACCATTGTTTGATTGACAACAACGATAAGTTGGAATTTGTTCTCACCACAAATGTAACTGCTTATCGCCGGAAGCCAACCTGGGGGTTTCTTCACAGGCACAAAATATCCATGAATTTTATCCACAAAGTTGAAAAGGTCAGGAAACAGGCCAGGGTCTTTCTTCACGGGCATGAAGAATCCGTGAATATCGTCCACGAAGCTCATCAACTTGTATTTACACTCGGTGGCCAAAGCAACAATCAGTTTGACAAGCCCGAAATCAACAAAGTACATTATATTCGTAAGTGGCAAATTTTCATCTACCTACATGCATATTTTGACAATAATTATACAACAATTCTTAAGGTAGACTCACGTATTTACTATCTAAAGCACTTGTTGTTTGAATTGAAATCATAATAAATGCACTATGCAGTCGGAATGTAAAATCATTGGAAGTTTTGACATTTGACAGCTAATAGGGTTCCCCAGCGATGTTGCCATTTGCCATTGCTGTAATTAGGTACTTTATCTTTTATTCGGTACCATTTGTTAGAAAATAAAATAATAAAGGAAGCTATTCACACAAAACTATCGCGTCGCTTTAATTCGCAACTGCTTGTGCAAAATTATTATCTCTTCTGAGAATATGTTTAATTCTCTATCCACGTCCACAAAATATTTAAACTTCACACATTTTATTATTTTTTGCCTTTAGTTTTGCGTAACTCGAGTGCATTTTTGTAATTTATTTGTAATTTTGTAATATACACTTTTTATTATTGTCCTGACTGTGGTTCTAAGATGGCTTTAAAATCGATAAAATGTTTTCAATTCATGATGGGTCCTCAAAGCGGACTTTAGAGAGGGAAATTATTTTCCTCAGGTCCTTTTGTATGGAGCTCATGTAAAAAAAACGAAATAACTATTAAATTTCATTATTTTTCAATTCCGGAAACTGAAATATCTACTTCCCATTATTATCTAACTGATGTTCAGTGTTTTTTAAAATAAAAAATGCACATTAAGCCTGTCCCTATAAGGTAAATATTTACCTAAAAATCGATTATTCACTCGGCTGCCATTGTCATTGATGTCAAAGTTTTAAGGTTAGTTTTTTTCTTCTCTTATTAAATCCAAAATATTAACAAATGACTTTAACTTTGGGTCTAAAAGAGGAAAAAAACTATTATGTCAAAACAAGGCGTGAAGAAAATATGATAAATTGTCTGTTTTTTTTATTTATTTTTATTTATTTAGTATAGTATAATACATTTATAAACATTTTTTATGATATGTTTTGACTGTTCAACTAGGATGATTCCCGTTTTAGAACAGTCAAATTAGGATTAGTGACAACATATGGATCATGATTTGTACAAAAAAGAGGAAAAATCGAGGAAATAAAAAGAAGAGAAATAATAAAAAATGAAGTTAGAAAGTTTAAAACATAGTAACAAAAGTTAAAATAAAGTAGTTAATATACATATAGGTTCTTAAAAACAGAGGATTAAAATATGTAGATAACTTGTGTATGCATTGCATACTATAGTAGAAAAACAGAAAAAAAAAAAAAAAAAGCTAAAGAAATAAAATTATTATAAAATAACCAACAAATTATTATACAAAAGCCGTGGTTTGTTTAGTATGGCTATTGAAATGATAATAATAATAAATAATAGGAAAATAAAAAAATAAATAAGGCAAATGATTACAGCATAAAGGTAACTGGTGTTTGCGTTTCATATTATAGTCGTACTAATGAGAACTATTTTAATGAAATAGTTACCAAAATGCATCATTTTCCACTTCCGGAAACTGAAATACTTATTTCTTATTATTATATAACTGATACTAAGAATTTTTGAAATAAAAAATGCATATTTAAGCGTGTCCCTATTAGGTAAGAATTAACCAATTATATTTGGCCCTGCGTGTGTGTTATGATAATTTTTATAATCCTAAACTTTGATCTATGGTTATAAAATTTTGTTGAATAATTCCATAGATTTTTTTGGGCGATGTGCAGTATGTGCATATTTACGAATTTACTGACCTTTTTCGGATGCAGGTGAAGTGAACTTGAAACTTGTTGCCGTTTGCAATTGGAGTGTTTTTCTTTTGTTTTCGATACGTGGAAAACGTGAGTATGAAATTGATTTGTATTTGAATATAAAATATCTGAAATGTGTTTGCCGCTCGTATTACCAAATGAAAATATTACGTGCTCACACGATCGGTTTTTAAAAAATACATTGTTCATTTATAACAATTTTTTACGTCCCTCAACCGAAATTTATTGGATTGGTTCAATCCTGAGATATTTGACACTCCGAGCAATCTAATTTCAGCACATTTTTCCCAAACATTTGTGTTTTGACCTTTGCTTTTGCAACCATTTATCCCCGTCCTACCTAGATGGGTTTGAGATAAAGTCTAGAAATGTCATAATATTATGATTTTGTTTTTAAAATTAAACAAACCGAAAGATATCATTTTTGGGGTTCCATGCCAACTGAGAATGAAGTCAACTCGACAACTTGAAAAGTCAAGCTATGAAAAAAATTATTTTAAATGGTATTTATTTTCCTAATAGGGACGCCCTCAATATGCACTTTTTATTACAAAAACACTTAACATCAGTTAGATAATAATGGGAAGTAAGTATTTCAGTTTCCGGAATTGAAAAATAATGAATTTTAATAGTTATTTCGTTAAAATTAAAAACGAATATTCGCTCGGCGACCATTGTCATTGATGTCAAAGTTTGGAGGTTAGTTTTTTTCTTCTCTTTTAATCCAAAATATTGAAATATAACCCTAAAATAGGTTCTTAGGTTCTTAGTTTGGGTTAAATTAAAAAAGGAAAAAAAAACTAGCCTAAAAAGCTATTTTAATATTATTATATCAAAACATGGCGTGAAGAAAAGATGTGTAATTGTCTGTTTTTTAATGAAATATCGACTAAAATGCATTATTTTCCAATTTCGGAAAGTGAAATACTTACTTTTAGTTATTATTTAACTGATATTAAGTGTTTCTGAAATAAAAAGTGAATATTAAGCGTGTCCCTATTAGGGAAATATTTACCCTGAGATGGTTCTGAGTTTTGTTTCATTCCGAGTTGTCCGGTCACACATTTTTGGTATTGTGGTTGTCATCGTTTATTGCACAGTGAAAATTCTTGGATTTTTATGCATCGTTTTGCAAAGGTTTTTTTATCATTTCATTGAAAATCACGTCATTTCTCCGCAGTAGTAGGCAGAAAGGATGGAACTCCACAGAGTGCTTTTATTATTACCGTGACGATCCACGATTACGATACTGTGACGGCACAAAAAAGCATACAACGTACGTTCTTTATACTAATAATGTTGCAGCTCTTTCTTAAACATTAAATAATGGTGAGACAAGCGATGTCACACACAAAATACATGTGTTTGTTTCCTCCACAGTCACAGTACTACTTTTTTCCTTTGGAGGAAACATATATCTTATTACGGCTCAGCTACGGCGACGGGAATTGCGTTTCATTTTATTTATACGTTTGAGGGAGATGTATGATAATGATTGCACATTTCCTTTGGAAGGTGTATACATACGTTCACCGTTTGTCTCATTTTCGACTGTTGTTATTTAATGTATAAGAAAGAGCTGCAGCATTATGTGTTTAAGGCGCCGCATCCCCGCTCAAAAAGAAAAATATGGAGAGATATGTAATTACGAATGTTGGAGAGAGCGCGCTAATATTTAAAATGATAAAAATGAAGCGAAAATTTTGAAAATGTTTAATAAAACACGACTCGTTTAAAATAGAGCAAAAATCTCGTGGAGAACATCTAAAATAGCTTTTAAAGAAACACTGAATTTTTTCATACATATAACTTCTAAAATAAGTGAAATGAACGTGTTTATAATAATTTTCAGAGTATACTTTGCGATTTTTTTCATATAATTTGCGTTTTGGCGTGGAACACGTCTAGATATTATCTTAAAAAATAACATATATTTTTTTAGGAGCTTAAAAACTTCAAATGTTTTAGGGAGATGTGTAAGAAATCGGTAGAAATTCGGGTAGCGGCGGCTTAAGAAGAAAAGCAAAAACGGCAAATTTATGTTTGACGTTTTTGAATTTTTGGAATTCACTCACACTTATTATTCTTGTAACTATATTCCATACTTTCAAAATTATCGTCACGGCTAGTAAGCATTGTAGGGATCTACAGAGACGTCACGGTACTGTGTGTGAGTCACGGCTAGTTGCATTGTAGGGATCTACAGAGACGTCACGGTGCTGTGTGTGAGTCACGGCTAGTAGCATTGTAGGGATCTACAGAGACGTCACGGTGCTGTGTGTGAGTCACGGCTGGTAGCATTGTAGGGATCTACAGAGACGTCACGGTGCTGTGTGTGAGAGAAATGTAAGAAAATAATTACTTTTTCCTTTGGAGGAAACGGACCTACTGCGTGCGTACATTGTGTATCTTATCTTTTGAAAGAGCTGCAGCATTACTGTGATAAGGAACATATGTTTATTGCCTTTTTTGTGACGTCACGGTACTGTAAACGTGAATCGTCACAGTAATTATAAAAGCACTCACTCAGCTCTATCGAGTATCTATCAATGACGTACATAATATATAAATGCGTAGTAGAAATTTGAGAAAGTGGTAAGCCAAAGACAAGGCAATTGTATTTTCTTTGAGAGAATGTTTCTAATACACAGCAAACACCAGTAAAAGCCAAGGAATAATATTTCATTCGTAAATACAAGCAAATTATTTAATATTATATTTTAGATTGAAATGAAACTTTGCAAATGTCAAATCCATGGTGTACAACTATTAAATCTACATTAACCACTCCGGTATTTTGCGATTGTGCAAGTTTTTTGTCCTAGACGGACTGTCAGATTTATAAAAACTCTGTGTTATTTCCGCTTCGCAATTAAAGCTCCATAAATGAAACATTTCTGAACGTAGCCGAATACTAAAACCTGATTTTGAAAGGTTATGAAATAAGCTTTCAAATTGTCTCATTACAAATAAATATTAAAATTTAGAATGCAAACATAAAAAAATTGTAAAAATGACTTACGTGATGTTTTTATGTGAAAACGGTACTAAAATCAAGGATTATGTAAAGAAAAACACTAAGGATGGGTTGTTTCAAAAAATTTGACGAATTCGTCAAATATTTGACGTTAATTTTCAAGTTCTGTGTAAGTTCTATTCAAGTTCTGTGATGATTTCAGTTTTATGAAGCAGCTGGCCTATGATGATAAAATAAAAGAACTCGAATAGAACTTACACAGAACGTGAAAATTAACTTCAAATATTTGATGAACTCATCAAATTTTTTGAAACAACCCGTCCTTATTCTATTGTATAAATGTATAGTAAACAATTTCGTAACCTTACTTTTTTACCATTTCATTCAAGAATATTTAATAAAAAATTAACAATGTCTAACGGCGCGTAGGCGATTTGGCGGGTGAAAACTGTTTCTACTAAATAAGTATTTTTATGTACTTCTATGGACAATTTTGAATAGAAACGTGAATATGAAGCTTGATTCAAAATGGATCTACTACTTTTTGTTTTAGGACAATAACAGAGTTTTAGAACAATAACAGAGTTATAACGATTTCTGTGGGAACACACGCGTTGACGTGAAAACACGCTTATTATACTTGACTGCTATTGTTATATTGCCGTGTAAACACGCTTACGGGTCGGAGTGGTTAAATGAATGAATAATAATGTATACTTGCAGCCTTTCGTGTTACTAGTTGAAATACGATAGCTGACATCATAAATAAACCAATCCGCTGATATATCAGTCCGTTTATTAAATAACACAAAGAACTTATTGCAGGTTGGAGGGGAGAGATGTTTTCCAGCTCGGGCTATGCCGTTGCCAGCTCGTCCAGTTCTCAGTTTGTCCCGTTGTTATCTCAAGAGGTGTGCGTCTTATGCAACGACCCCTTTGTTCTGAACAAACACACGCCCGACGCTCTCCCCCATCTCAACGCAGATCCCCGGGAGCTGCATCTCTTCCGCAACACCAGATGTGGTCACCGGTTCCACCTCAAATGCATGAACCGCCACTTCCCAGTCACCAAGCGCTGCCCTATCTGCCACACCTCGGTGAAATGGAAAGATATAGCTAACAAGTGCGTGCATTGCTTGGACCCTTTGGATGCTAACGAAGGTGTCTTCCAAGCCAGCTGCTGTCATAAGTTCCATTACGAGTGCATTACGCAGTTGCTTCAAATCAAAGAGCGCTGTCCCATCTGCCGCCGGAAAATCACCTCTTTTAAAACAACTTGCAATTCTGACGCATTAACGGTGCCTCAAACACAGTACTTTGACTCGGAAGGTAACGCTTACGAGATTGACTTCGAACAATTGAGTTTGAGAGATGACGACGAATGCTCGGTTGACCACAACGAGTTTGCCAACGAATACAATAGTGACTACGATTATGACAGTTGCGATGAGGAAAGCTGCGAAGAAGACAATTTTGAAACAGTCTGCGCATTCTGCGAGAGACGTTTTTCGGACACCAACGAAAAGACAAGACGGATAAGATGCGGTCATAAGCTGCACGTCCTCTGCATGGATAGACATTTGCCTTCCGCTAAAAAGTGTCCAATTTGTCGCATGCCGATAAAATGGAAGGCCATAAGTAACAAATGCGTGGTCTGCTTAGATCCTCTGTCGAATGCCGAAGAAACCAAGCAGTTGCCGTGCGACCATAAGTGCCATTCCTCGTGCTTGAAGCAGTGGATGCTGAGCAAGAAGAAGTGTCCGATCTGCAGGCGTAAGATCCACTTGACGACCGAGTGCGTGATCTGCCTGGAGGACATTCGTTCTACCGATGTGCTGATGAAGTTGGCCTGCTTGCACGAGTTTCACGATACGTGCGTTAGTTCATGGCTTCTCCGCGAGGAAACTTGCCCGCTGTGCAGGAAAATTGTACCGCAAAACTGAACTTGACTATCAAACAATGGTTATGCTACTCCATGTTGGCGAGTTTCATCTTAAACCATTTTGTTGATTAATTCTGTTCTTACATTTAAAACTATTATGGGAAACTTTTTGGAAAATTTACCTATGGTTCCATGAAAGTTGATCCGCTGACAATTGGCCCCCCCCCCCGGCATACTTATATACAATGTGCAGTCAGTTTAGGGAAAATATGGTATACCTCATCATCATCATCTCCTTCCCCTTATCCTATTTGGGTCGGGGACCCACTGCATCGATAAGGCGCCTCCATACGCCTTTGTCTTGCGCTAAATTTTTGGCCTCCGTCCATGGCAGTCCCATCCTCTCCCCATACAGTTTCTGTAGTTGCCTCGCCCAACTGTGTCTGGTTCTCAATATTTTCCTAGGAATCCGGTCATTAAACATTCTTAGTACGTGCCCAAGCCACCTCAGTTGCGATTTTTCTAAGAAGAGTAACAATGGTTCAATGTTTAGATCTTATGCGATCCCATTTCGTAACCCCTGCCACTCCTCTCAAGTACCTTATTTCGGCAGCTTGTACTCTAGAGCGTGTTCGTTCGTTTAGTATCCATATCTGACTATATGGTATACCTAATAAGGGGCCATCCATAAATTATGTCACACGAATTTCGTGACTTTTTGACCCCCCCCCTGTCACATTTGTGAGACCCCCTCCCCACTAGAATTTCATGATTTTTTGACCCCCCCATTCCCCTTGTCACACTTCTCTACTCCCCCCCCCCCCCCCTTAAGGTGTGACGTAATTTATGGATGGCCCCTTACACAAAATATAACTAAGTGACCCGAAGGGATGTGCAGAGAGAATGTACCGCCGAATAACAAAAGTATTAAGCATATTTTCATTCAAATGCATCAACGAAAAATCTGCCTTTCTATTTACTGCGTATACCAGCTCTAGTAAGTACAAAAAATCAACACCATAAATTCGTTTGGTATTTATACCAATTTATTATTAAGGATATTTTTGAAGTAGATTTTATGCTTGAAATTGGTAAATAACGCACAAAAAATGATGTAATTCTATAGTAAATATCATTTCCGGAGGCTAACTGTCTGTGGATCAATTGTCGGTGGATCAATTTTCGGTGGATCAATTGTCGGTGGATCAATTGTATGTGGATCAACTGTCAGTAGGTCAACTGTCGGCGGATCAACTGTCGGCGGATCAACTGTTTGCGGATCAACTGTTTGCGGATCAATTGTCACCGGATCAATTGTCACCGGATCAATTGTCACCGGATCAACTGTCGGCGGATCAATTGTCACCGGATCAACTGTCACCGGATCAACTGTCGGCGGATCAACTGTCGGCGGATCAACTGTCGGGTCATCTTAAAAAATGATGAATAATGTTAGATCAGAGAACAAAACATTAAATATAAGTTAGGCTATACCACAGCCTTAGGGGACGTGAAGTAGAGGGTGTTTTTAAAGAAGAGCAAGAGTGAACCTGGGTCTTGAAGACACCCATGTTGTAGGAGGGAGGAAACACAAAGCCGGCAGCGCTTGGTGTCAGACTGCACACAAAGGGATCAAGGGGTAGAATATTTAATATCTGGTATTGTGGCACAGTTAGATCTTTGTTTACAGTAGAACAAATAATATTAATTTCATATGTTAGTGACTCCTACATACCACTTAACTTTTAAGCGTAGAATAAATAAGAAAACTGAAAGTGCCTTCCATTCAAATTTGAATGGAAACAATGTACCAACATTTAGCATGTGCTCTGGCTCGCTGGAAATTTAAGGCCCGATTGGTCAAATATTTGGATCACAAAAGGAGTCCACAAGGTGTTTCTTCTGTTCTTTTTTATTCTAGTCTTGTTTGTACCATAGAGTAATTTCTAATAAACAATATAATGCGCGCTTTTATTAGTAAGATGTCGTGCCTTTACTGTATTCGGGACCGTTAAATAAAATGATCTAACTCGTATAATAATAGACTATATTTAAGTAACGTTTGTCGCGTGTTGGACAACGGGTGAAGAGGGCTTTCATACAAGACATTTCCCTTTTATACCTTGATTCATGTCCAAACAAAGAAACCCAAACATTATTTTGTTGTTCCTATTTAAACTTGGATCCACATTCATTACAATTATTACGGTGACGATCCACAGTTACGGTATCGTGACGGCATAAAAAAGGCAATAAACAAACATTCCTTAACACAATAATGCTGCAGCTCTTTCAAAAAAAGTGAGATACACAATGTACAAAGGTCTTTTTCCTCTGAAGGAAAAAAGTCGTCATTTTCTTGCATCTCTCTCACATACCGCATTGTGACGTCTTCGTGGACCTCTACCAATACTACTAGCCTTGACAATAATTTTGAAAGTTTGGAATATAGTTACAAGGATAAAATTGAAGTGCGAGTGAATTCCAAAGATTCCGCTGATGGTTTTGCTTTGTTCTTAAACATTTAATGCTGCAGCTCTTTTTTACACACTGAATAACAGTGGTCAAAAATGAGACAAACGGTGAACATATCTGCACCCCCCCCAAAGGAAACATGCAATCATTATCATACATCTCCCTCACATGTATTTGGGAGGCGGAGATGGGTACCGCCGCCCCGGGAACCTTTATTGGATAACCAACACCTCTGCTGTAGATCACCCCAAGTGGTTCGCTACGTTTGGTGATTTAGCAGGGGTGCCCGGGTTCATGAGGTTTGTCTAGGTCTTGGATGACCAGGACACACTAAACCCCAGATTCATACCCACCCCTTAAACCCTTTCCTTCCCAGAATTCTCCTCCATTTCCTTTCCTTTAAAAACCCTCCACACAGCATCCCCGAAGATGACATAGGCCCTGAGGGAGATTATTTTCCCCAGGGCCTCCTGTGTGGAGCTCATGTAAAAAAAAATGTATAAAGAAAATTAAATGCATTTGCGTCGCAAAAAAGTAGCACTTTGAGGGAAATAGTCGCACATATTTTGTGTGTCTCACCATTATTTTAATGTGTATAAGAAAGAGCTGCAGTATTATAGCAATAAGGAACGTATGTTTATTGCCGTTATTTGCTGTCACGGTACCATAGCAGTGAATCGTCACGGTAATTATAAAAGTACGTAAGGGATTGACCTCTTTGCGAAGATTAAGTTTATCTCAAGAATTCATTTGGTTTCAATACAATTACTTGATTTTATTTAATTTTAACATTACAACAGTAAATATCTACGGAGCCTTGGGCTGCTAGCCTATATTGCAGCTCTAAAGATTCTGTGCGCTCTCGGTCGACGCTATCTCCGTAAACCGAACCTACACCATCTATCGGAATGCAACAACATTTCACTAATAAAAGAACACATCAGATAATGCATTAAGAGGAATGTCTTCCCGACCTGTTTCGGCCCATTTCATTCAAAACTTAATTTTGAATTCAAGGCCAAAATACCCAACCAAACTCAATAATAATTTTTTTTAAATCAAAAATTATATCACCGATATGTGATATTTTATTTATTTTTGTTTTAAATGATGATATGTAGTTAATTAAAAAAATCAATTTTTCTTAATTTTGGAGGCAACTTTGAATTTTTTTTGTGAGTTTTGATTTTTTTTTATTTAATTTTTTTTTTTTTTTAATTTGCCGGCAACCCGGGTGTTTATTAAAATAACAATATTATACAAAATAAAGTATGTAACCCGTCTAGTAGACAATGTCTGTTCTGAGACGGGTACATAAATATGCGTACATGTACACATGAATACATACATACGCATATATCATATTAATCCATATAAACACATATACACACAAACATAATATACATACATACACAAACGTATACCCATGCATGCATGATTACAATTATTTAAAAAAATATTTTGCCTTATCTAATCTAATATCTCTGTGCTAATATAATGAAAAAAATAACATCGTAAAAATGTATTTTATTAGGGTAACGTAATAATTTTAATTTATGTATGACAAATTTAGGTCATAATAAGTCACATAAATAGGTCATTTGTAATATAAATTTACACCCATCAAAGTTCTTCCTTTTAATATTTTTTATTTTATCATATTTTTATAATAAATTAAGTAAAATTATTTTTTAAAATGTTAATTGTTTACTCACAAATAATTGCCCAAATTGCCTCCAAAATCATGTAATATTAAAATCTTTAATGGCCTATATTTTATAATTCAAAACACAAATAAATAAAGTAGCTCATATCCGTTACTAGGTATTTGATATACCTTTTGATTACAAAAATAATTTTTCAGTTTGTAAAATTAAGATCTGTATGAAATGGACCACGCATTAATGCCAGACAATTAGATAAAAAAAATCATCTTTTTTTTAACAATGACGAGCAGGGATGCCAACCTTCATCGCGGAAAGTGGAACATGCCATAATAAGGACTAGTTAGTTATATCTCTCTCGAGTTGTGGCCAAATTTTACTTGTGCGGAGATGGATTGTGACAAATTAATACTAAAGGCTGTGAGAATTTAATGGAACTATTGTTAATAGGACTTATTTGATTATGCTTTAGATGCGAATAACAAATCCGGGTCCAAATAATGTGTTGTGTGTGTTACATATTACACCATAATAAACAAAAATTTGTTAGCATGAAAAAATAGTAACTTTATTAACCTGTTGAATGTAGGGCGTATTTCGAAAAACTGCGCGGATTTTACCTTGTTGCTTTCTTCATATAAAAACAAAGGAATTGCTTTTTTTGCGATTGTTTTCTGTTTACCAGATAATATATCTTATTATTCATATATATTAAGTATTTTATATAATATCATAAGAGGTTTTTCCAGAATAGCAGACTAACTAAAAAAAAAGATTAAAAATCTTCCATTTTGGAAATAATTGTCAAAAAATATAATCACATAAATGTAAACTGATTTTATTATTTCTACACAAATCTGAATACATACTCAACATGAAAAAACCTAATTCAAAGGAGTTTGCAAATAAATAAAGACCTTTATATGCGTTTGAAAATGTAAAACTTCGATTTTTCGCCTTTGACAGTTGCAAAAAATGACCCACCAAGTCATATAAAATTAATTAAAAAATATTCTAGAGTGGCTTGATTAGTGAAGCCATCGGTTACGTCAAGAATGATATTGGCGCAAGCGATTCTGACTTTGTCCTCCAAACAGTTTCTTTATAAAGGGTTTTCCAATATGAGGTGTTATTTTGAATAGCCCGCTATTTCGGTAGATGTTACTTTTGAAGCTGTCATTTTTTGACATTTGACAAGTAGAAACTACGCCATTAATAAAAATGGAACGATACACGCTTCAACAAAGCATTGAAATTATTTGAATATCAAAATAACACCTCTTATTGGAAAACCCTGTATGTAAGGGTTGCTTTTAACATTCCCACGATTGATGAATTTCTTTTCCTCGAGGTCGTCTACCGTGTGGAGAAGATTAAAAAAAAATTCTCAATTTTTATATATTATGACACAAATATGAATTATTTTTAAAGTATCAATATTTTTCTAGCATTAAAACAGATGTAATATTGCAAGAAATATCGGTTATTCTATATAAAATGTTACCATGTGAAAGAACCAAATTAATGAAAAATTGTATTTTTAAAATATAATTAATTATTTTCTTGTTTTAAGTTTTATTTTTAAGATGCCATAATTTCGTGTTGGCTTCGAGTTGAAGCATTAACATTAAACATGCTGGTATTTTAAACACAAAAAATGCTTTGTAATTAATATGTTAGTAAAACTATTACCAGTAAAATTTGATATTGGTAGACAGGGATTTTTTTGAAAATATTGTAAAAAAATGACTTCATAAATAATTATGAATAATTTTCTAGTTTACTTGTTAGATATTGGAAATGTTTTCAAATATAAATTTATTCTGTTGCATTATTAATAATGTGTTACTTCATATTTTTAAGTTTTAATGTAAAGTTTGGCAATAAAATATAGACATTTAATAAATATGGCAACACTAGCTCAACTTTGACAATGAAGTTTGTTTTTTAAAAAAAATTATGTAATTTTTAAAATGCACTTTGCCAAATGCTTTTTATTTTGATTTAATATCTAATAGAAGCTTTTATAATTACCGTGACGGCATAAAAAGGCAATAAAACATACATTCCTTTCGTTACAATGCTGCAGCTCTTTCTTACACATTAAATAATGGTAAGACAAAAGATGAGATGCACAAATTACGTGTCTGTTTTTTCCAAAGTACTACTTTTTCCTTTGGAGGAAATAGATTTGTCTTATTACGGCATCGGGATTTGCTTTTCATTTTCTTTATACGCGTGAGGGAGATGTATGATAATGTTGGATGTTTCCTTTTTTTTTTTCTTTTACATGAACTCGACAGGAGGCCCTTAGGAAAATAATCTCCCTCAGGGCCTATGTCATCTTTGGGGATACTGTGTGGAGGGTTTTTTGGAAATGGAGGAGAATTCTGGAAAGGAAAAGGGTTTAAGGGGTGGGAAGGAATCTGGGGTTCAGTGTGTCCTGGTCATCCGCCTCCAAGACCTAGACAAACCTCACCCCACAAACCCTGGCACCCCTGCTAAATCACCAAACGTAGCGAACCACTTGAGATGACCTAAGGCAGAGGTGTTGGTTATCCAATAAAGTTTCCCGGGGCGGCGGTCCCCGTAATCCCTTTGGGGGGGGGGGGGGGGGCGCAGATATAAGTTCACCGTTTGTCTCATTTTCAACTGTTGTTGTAACAGTGTGTAAGAAAGAGCTGCAGCATTGTACGTTTAAGAACAAAAGCAAAACCATTTGACGTTTTTGAATTTTTGGAATTCCATACTTTCAAAATTTTTATCATGGCAAGTTGTATTTTATGGTCTACGTAGACATCATGGTGTGGTGTGTGAAAGAGATGCAAGAAAATCATGACTTTTTCCTTTGGAGGAAACAGCCCTACGTATTGTGTATCTCATCTTTTGAAAGAGCCGCAGCATTATTGTGTTAAAGCATCGATGACATTGAGCGAGTTTACAAGCTACTATCTGGGAAATTCACTATCTGTTAGTAAACTCGCTTAGTGTCATCGTATTACTTGCTAACTAGCAGATTGTGGACAATCTACGAAAAAGTTGAAAGGTGGTCAACTTTACTCGCTACTCACTCAAGATGGCGGCCTACCAACAGCTGACTTTGTAACTGTCAGAATTAGTTAGCGCGGGAGCCGTAATTCTCGCTACTGGCTAGAGTGTGGCGCTAGCTGCGACTGAATCGGTTCGCGTGAGAGTCGTTATTTTAGCTGCTACTGTCGCTACTGAGCGAGTAGACAGTTTTGTGTGTCATGACAATCTCACTAGCCGATTCACCCACTTTTAAACTTACCAGATAGTAGCTTGTAAACTCGCTCTATATAATCGAGGCTTTTGGAAAGTATGTTTATTGTTTTTTTTATGTTGTCACGGTAATTATAAAATCGTGTAATAAATGGCTTCTTTGATATAAAACAATTTCTGAAAGCAAAAAACACTTCCATGCAATTATTTTCTCATTATTTTTAATGTTTCCTTAGAATATAATGCCGATCTTCCTTTTTGGGAAGAACCACTAATTTCTGAACACCATGTATAAAAGCATTATGTGAAAATTGTGCACCCGGATGACAGTGCGTTTAAAAAGTTACATAATTTTTTCTTTGAACCATTGCGTTGCCATTAGCTTTGTAAGTGACCACAGCCATCACTGTTTTAGCCTACATTTTTTTGCCAGACTAAAATATTTGGTCAATTGTTTTACTTATTACAGACATTTAGAAATAATAAACTACTTTTAAAAATATCATTATTTTTTTTATATATACCAAACCAGTTGGTGCCGGGGGTCAGCGGGGAAGGCCTCAGGTCCTGTATGTGCATTGTTGACCACTATTTCCTCCATCCAACCTACTCTCCATACCTAACCTATCTGACAATATGTGACAATATTACCTACCTGTGACACAGACAACAATTATTATATTTTTTTCTTTATTTATTGTTTTGAAAGGTTACATAATTTGTAGATTTTTCAACCACCATGCTAGGCATATATGCCCATAGACATATATGCCCATAGACATATGAATATTACTAGACTATTCGCGAATGAGCGAATCTAAAGAATGTGACGTCATCATTCTTGTGTGAACCAGCGTCGAGCTCTCATCGGAACATTTTACAAAATAACACGGCAAAAATGGTGGCTTGTTCTATGAAAACGTGTAAAAATGGAAGTGAAAAAGAGAATAAACCCAACTGTCATATTACATTCCATAGCTAAGGAATAATTTACTTTTTTTTAAGCTTATTCAGATCATACAATATGATCAGTTTTAGTAACATATCTATCACCATATCGAATGTAGGCGTTTCTCAAGTGTGCTCGTCGCCGTTTACTGGGGTAAGTAAATTATGAAACATTTGTAGAAGTGTCTAAAACTAAATACAGCAACAAAATATTTGACTCTGAAAACAGATGAACTTTACTTTGCCGTATTTGGACTTCGTAAATTTGTTCATAACGTGGCGAGCAATGTAAAAAGGTCTATTCATTCAAAAGCAGATTTTACTTTTAAGAACTGAATGGTGATATTATAATGCGAGATGCCTATATACAGATTGATTTATTGACGAATCACATACCATCAAAGTCATCTTCCCCCCTTCGCGTCCCGCTGTAGTTGGTTTGTCCCCCTCAACTGTCTGTTCTCGTCCAGTAATATTAATATGTCTATGCATATGCCTGAGTTATGGTGGTCGATTTTACATATATAGTGCATTAACATTTTAGAAGCAATAATATAAGAGAACATAAAAGATTATAAAATAATATCAAAGAATATATTTTAATAACAAAGTTTTAAATAATAAAAATGTGTATTAAATAATATAAAAGGAGCTTGAAAGATATAAAAGAATATGAAGCATAGTGTATGAAGGAATATAAAAGTGTGAATTTTAAAAATATCTCAAATCAATGTAAGTACTATAATAACTAAAAACAGTTATTATAGGGAGGTAATATTATTTGTGCCTTGTTAGCGTCGGCGTGGGTGCTGACGCTAGCGGCAGGGTCGAGGAGTCCATTGCCTCCAGGAGAAAGCTCCCACATATTTAATACAATTAGATGCTGGAATTTGCCCCAAATAAACTAGCTCAGGTTTGCGGCGCAAGTATGTTCTCTTAACCCCAGGGCTAGTGCCTGTGGTTCGGAGCTTCACGCTTCTCATCCTCCCAGGGCCTCTTTCGACAAGCAAAACACGGTATGTTATAACATAAATAGTTTATTCAATTCTAGGAGTCACAATAGTACATAGGGATGAACAATCCTAGCTGAAAGTTAGTTTGAACGTCAATCTCTGCTCTCTACACGCTTTTTAGGGGCTTAAAACATCATTTGCACACATAGGGTAAACATTGTATTGACTCACGTTTGTTTATGGGCTAATCAGCGCTTTACGGGCTACTTTTCCTGGTCCCAGCAGCGTCCACGCGCGCACACTCGGAGGTGCGCGATCGGCGAAACTGAACTGGTCTCACACATGTTCACACGAGACGCGTGGGATCGGGGAGCTCGCTGGCCGTTAACTGATTTGAATGGCCGTCCGCGGCGCGTCTGCTGATCCGTGGGTCGCGGGAGGGGTGATGCGCCTGCGCATTACCGTCCCGCGGTGCAACAGTATTTTAGGGCTCGATTCGCTGACTGTCGTAACATGACGGTACTTAAGACTCGATTCCTTATTCTCGTAACGTAACAGCCTGTTAAGTTACATATATGTTTATCTTTTTTCAGTAATTTTTGACAAATAGATTCATGTTTAAACTAATTATACAAGTTAGGCATTAGAGTACTTGGGACATTTCAGTGGTGTTTAAAGTAATGAATAGAAAAAATAAAATGTAAAAAATATTTAATCTTACGGTTATTAAAATGTTCATAAACTTTATTGGTGGTACAGATATCTACAAAATTCGAAATTCTTTAAAAAAATTTCTCCCGTTTCCGGATGTCTATTTTGGACATTAAAAGTGAGTAATTGTACTAGATCTTTTGATTTATTTATTTATTAACGCCCTTTTTGGGGGCTTTTACATATTTTATGAATAATAGGATATATACAGTATTTATTTTACATAATTGAATAGCCTCAGAAAAAATATTTTATATTTGTTTAAAGATACATTGAAGATGTCTATTGACTTGGTATAATTATTTCCTTCCATTAGTATTCTGGGCAAAGAGGAATACATATGGTAGTTAGTTCCAGAATTTCTGCACTGAAATAAATCCTGACTTCTGGTATTACGTTGTGATATCCGGAAGCTTATCAGTTCAAGCAATACCGGACTATCACTTAAATCGTTTAGAATTATATATAAAAATACCAAGTCAGTGAAAATTCTTCTGTCTGACAATTTGAGCATATTCATATCATTTAACAGAGTGTTATAGTTCAACATAATTGATGTCGTCATTTAGTGCATTGAATATTTTAGGTGCGATGTATGAGTATTGTCTATGTAAAAAGTTTTTGTTTTAGGAATTATGCATTTTCCACGCGTTGAGTAGCGTGTGTGTATATCTTTTTGTGTGGAATTTATCAGACCATTTTTCCATATATGGATGAGAGCTTTTTAATATACAGTTGGCGAATGTCTAGTATTGCGAGTTTCTTGAAAAGTGGCTCTAACGGATGAGAGAGGGATCATTTGAAGATGATCCTTAGCAAAAGTTTTTGAACGGTCACTAGAGGGTAGAGAATGGATGCTGCACAACCTCCCCAACCTATAATGCCGTAAGTTGATATAGATTGGAATAGAGCAAAATAAACACTTTTTCAGTTTTTGTATCAAGAATTGATAAGAGAATAAAAAATATAGCATAACTTATGAAATCCCTTTGTTATGGAGCTAATTTGGGCCTACTAGCGTAATTGGTTGTCTATAATGACACCTGAGTACTTTATTTTGTTTGTCTGTTTAACATTAAATTGCGATATATTTTGGTTTTTCCTTGTGTTTGTGGTCGAATAAACTACTGAATGCTTTGTTAAAAAATTATTTCATTTGTTTCCTTGAATTAGTGATGTAATTAAGAAAAGATTAATTTATTAAAAAATTGAAAACGTATTTCGTGTAGAAATTTTTTTCAAACTGTTTCTGAATGAATACCTACTTTTGTGTGAATTATATTAATTTTAAAAATTATGACAATATAATAATAATCACAAATTTCCCTGTGATTTGGTCAGTCCATTATTGGTGATGTCATATTTTTTGTCAATATGAAAATCAAATAATACGTGCAAGAAACAAAAGCAACAATCTCCTTAATCTGTTATAACTAATCAATCCGTAAACAAATTGTGCTTTGGTAATTTTAATAGATAAGCAGTTTTACTTTGTGAATATAATTGTTAACTTATAAATGCGTGAGAATTACTGAAATGAAACGTTTTTTTGGTTTTCTCAAAATAATGTTTTGGAGATTGCTGAGATTGCATTTTGGAGATTGCTGCTTTTGATTCTACACACCACATATAAACCTTCTGTATTAAGGCGACGCTTCCGGGCTCAAAAAGAAGAAGATGGAGAGATACGTAATTACGAATGTTGGACAGAGCGTGCTAATATTTTCAATGATGAAATTGAAGCGAAAATTGTGAAAATGCTTAATAAAACATGACTCGTTTAAAATAGAGCAAAAATCTCGTGGAAGGTATCTTACGTATTATTTAAAGAAACATTGTGAATTTTTTCACAAATATAACTTGTAAAATAATAGAAATAGACTTGTTTGAAATAATTTTCATATAATTTGCGTTTCGGCGTGGAACGTATCTAGATATTATCTTCAAAAATAACATATATTTTTTTAAGAGCTTAAAAACTTCAAATGTTTAAGGGAGATATGTAAGAAATCGGTAGAAATTCGGACAGCGGTGGCTTAAATAAGCCATAAAACAACACAATAATTTGAATACAACAAAATTCAGTAATAATTAAGAGATATTCAGTAATAATAATGAATGTTTAAAAAAAAAATTTACTCTTCTACACCAAGCTTTTAAAACATATTAAAAGCAAGTTCAAAAAGAGCAAACCAAAAAAAATTCCATTCAATAAGACTTAATTAATTACATTAGTGCATTAAAATTTACAATGCAGAAATAATCTAATTTAGAAATCTTCAGTTTTCGTAGCCATCTTAATCCTAGAATGGAAATATGCACGATTTGATGGCATTTTTAGGTTGCTGGCCAAAGTGCAAATGTAGTGTGCCAACTCTTAACTATTCTATGTTTATTTTTAAATTTAATATTTATTAATGTAATATTATTAAATATCTTGCTTTCAAACAGGCTTATCCATCCCTTAAAAGTATTGAAACTAAGATGATGTGTACCACTCATAACTCTTCAATCATTGTGAATTAAAAAGTCAAAAGATTGGACACGCAAGCATAGAAATAAGAAACAAATTATTAATTAATATATAAGAATTTAACAAATTAGTACAGTAAAATGAAAGGATGGGTTGTTTCATAGAATTTGAACAATTCTTCAAATTTGGCTGTAGAACTCGTGTTTGCAAGAGACTTTGTATTTTTCTAAATCTGGTCAAAACAGATGGTACAGGTGACAGAGGTAGCGGCGTTGATCCTGATGCATGTGGGGCAATCGCTTTCGGTGATCTCGTAACTTGAACATTTGGCGTGGTACTCATGTCCGCACTTTGATTTGCGCTTAATCTGCGATGGTAGGACAAGCTTGGAGCATACGGAGCAACCGTCGCGACTGTATATAGTCTTCTTGCATACGGGACAGTCGTTCGTTGTGCACGTCCACAATTTGTGGCAGTTTTGATGGCTCTTGTGGGCGCAAGGGAGACTAACGTTCATGTCTCCATTCCAGTTAATTGACCGGAGACAGAAGACGCATTTGTTGGTCACGTCTACCCAGTTGATGGCGTGGTCACAGATGGGACATTTCTTCTTCGTTGGTAGGTATTTATTCATGCAGTGAGTGTGAAGAAGATGTCCGCAGATTGTAACTGTTGTAGGTTGATGACTGCTATCAAATCTTTCATCGCAGAACTTGCAAATGTCTTCGTTGTTGTTCTTGGATTGTTCTGAATTCTCATTTGGTAAATCAAATTCATCTGTGGGCTCAAATAATGGTCTCTGCTCAACCATGAGTGGTTCGTTAAAGAAGTCTAAATCAAATGAATTGACTGATGTGGAAATTTTGTTAAAACTGTCCGGTTTAGGAGTGACTGGTTTTACTGTCATTCTTCCAGATGTTCCAATCTTGGGTGGTACATTTACGAAGTCTGAACCGAATGAACCTCCCAATACAGAGGTTTCCTCAAAATTATCCACTTCAGACATAGCTGATTCTGGACAGCCCTTATGCATCCACCGGTGTTGTACATCGTTCCATGACAGCTCACTTTTATCGACAGTCTTACCGCATGGAATATGACGCCCGTTCCAACCTTCTGACGCCGATATTTGTTGGCGACATGATGGACATTCGTCTTTTTTCTGCAGCAAGGTCAATAGGCAGATAGTATGGAAAAAATGTCCACATTTAGTCTCGGTAAACAGCAAATCGTCCAAGGCTTCGTTGCAATCAGCGCAGGTTCTGGTGGGGATGGTTTGCGGAGTTGATTCTTTTGCCGCATTCTGAAATGAAGATTTTAATACAATTAAACAATGACATAATATATAGACTCGCCACGTCTATCGAACTTAAGATAGAATGTGGCAAATAAGAAACAGTCTTGTGTTTTCAGTAAAACTTATTCATGTATAAAAAAGATAGACTTTCAAAGAGGGTGTGTGTATGAACGACATAGCTATTGGGTTTACTTAAAACTTTAAGTTTGAAACTAAAAACTTTAAGTAAACCCTGAAGAAGTGAGCATAGCTCACGAAACATGTTGGTTTTATAAACAATAAAAGTGGTATTTTATTAATTTTGAATTAAAATGGTGCCACAAAATAAGTTTGCTGTGTTTGAAGAATAGATATGGGATCGGGCGGAGTTTTCATATTACACCAAATATTACATTCTACATCAAGGGTGTGACCGAGATGCCAAGATATGCTTACTCTACTCTACTACTTGATAACTAATTAAGTATTAAATATGTATGCTATGTTTTTTTAATTCAATTATAGCTTTTAAAATGGATTGGTTTATTTAGGGAAATACTAGTAATACCGGAATTTTCTATATTTTTCCTATCTTTGTTCACGTCCATTGCCACAGTTGTTGTCAGCAACGAAAGATCGCTATCTTGTTGGCGCGACCACAGGATTTCTTCCAACTCCTGTGAATTCAATGCGAATAGTGTATCGTGTTCTAGTTATCAAACTGTTGGATGAACTGGATGAATTGTCTGCACTTTGCATAAGTTCTGAATGGGTCGAATGGCGCACCTCAATTACGGAGAATCGACAGCCCTTATGTATCCGCAGGTGTTGTACATCATTCCACAACAGCTCACTTTTATCACCGCACGTCTTACTGCACGGAATACGACGTGCGTTCCGACCTTCTGATGCCGATATTTGTTGGTAACATGATGGGCATTTGTCTGTTTTCTGCAGCAAGGTCAATAGGCAAGCGATATGGAAAAAATGTCCAGATTTAGTCTCGGCAAGCGGCGAATCATCCAAGTCTTTGTTGCAATCAGCGCAGGTGCTGGTGGGGATGGTTTGCGGAGTTGATTCTTTTGCCTGAAATGAAGATTTTAATACAATTAACTAATGACGTTATATGTAATATATAGACTCACCACGTCTATCAAACTGAAGATAGAATGTGGCAAGTAACAAACCTAATTCTAAAGTTATTCATCTACGATAAAGATAGGCAATCAAAGAATGTGTGTGTATGAACGATAGAACATAGGACCGGGAGACGTTTTCATATTGCACCGAATACTACATTACTACATCAAGGGTGTGACCGAGATGCCAAGATACACTTACTCACTTACACTAAGACGAATACGGAATGCTGTATGAGACGACCTACTGCCCTAGGTTGTCCTTCAAAAACATTGTGTTTTTTTCACATATGTAATTAAACACGCTCCTCGCTTCATCCGCATTCACACGTCAAATCGCTTAGTATTTGAACCCGTTAGTTGCCTGCAATGGGCAAAAACTAGTATATAAAGTTAATATGTGGTGACACTGAGACAATAACGAAATTATAATCTAAAATATCCATTAACTGTCTTTTCTCCTATTTGGCCAACAAATAAGAATTCGTTATATTCATGAAACCACTGAAGTAACGCACAAGAGGTGAATTTTGTGGAAGACCATAAAAAAGGTTTTATTACCCTTTACTACTATATGGGAAGGTAATTGACTTGAGAATATGGAATGTAGTGCTTTGCCTTTTTGACTGCCATGTCCCTTGATGATTGGTTGGCCGCAATCTTCGATCTGACCTGCCTGTTTTTGGCCTTTTGGCGTTGATCAACCTGAAATTGTGGTTTGGAAATAATTAAAATTCATTGCAAAAAAATACACCAGTAACTTGTGGGGTAGAGATTCGTCAAGCTAGTGTTAGTCTGCCACGGAGTTAAGTAAGTAATAACATGCAAATCAATTTTATTTGTGCATATGCACACCGATGGTATCAAAAGTTAAGAGTTTTTCAAACTAGATTGAAACATCCGCCCGCAGTCCCATGCCTAGCGACGATTATCGGTAGGAGGCGGAATGCGGAGGCAAAACGAAAATACCAGAGCCGCTAATTATTAAAGGCAAAACAATTAATGTATCGTTATTTGACCGGTCTAATTTGTTTTATGGGGCCAACAGACTTGGCTATAAAAGATCTTTGGTTTTGGCCTATTTCAGCATATCGCTTGCCATACACTCGCCTTCAGGCCTGCCACGAATTGAAAAATTAACTGGAAGAGGACACAGATTTTTTTCCAAGGTTATTATTATTGGTGATGAGTCATAAGTCATGGTGTTATGGGTGTGATCCCGAAACCAAGCAACAGTCAAGCCAATGGAAGAGTACTCTCTCCGCTCTTCAGAAAAAAGTCAGGTGAAATCAAACATCCAGACACAGTAGAGTTTGTTCCTCCAGGCCAAACAGTTAACCAACAGATCTACACGGAGGTCCTAAAGAGGTTGCGAGAGAACATGCTCCGAAAGCTAGAAGGAAATTATCAGTTGAAAACGAAATCCAGAAACTCCAGAAAATTTCTTGACCCCTGAACTCACCTGTAGATAATTTTTAGCATAACATTCTGAAAAATTGTTTTTGTTGTAATTCAATGATTTTGAGTTGTGCTCCACATCCCCACGCAAACGAACAGCCGCCATCTTTTATCTGCAACAGAAATAATTAGTTTGTGCAAGCTTGTTACATACAAGGAATATAATACGTCATCATATAACCCCATACGGTAGCCAAAGACAGGTAACATCTGCGACGACTGTATACTGTATGGAATTTTATGGAACATACATTTTTCAAAAATACTAAATCTCAGCCTTCACATTAGTGATGTGTAGGTTCAGCTGGAGTGGGCTCTTGAACTCGAGTTCTTTGCGGGAAGCGGATCCTACTCCTCCTACTTTTTCAAATCGACTACTCCCAAAGAACCCGGTCCAGTACTCGGACCCAAACCCGGAACTCAGCGGTCCGAGCCACTCGCACTCGAGTCTCGGGTTTTACTACCCATGACATAACTCCACTTTAATTTCAAATGTTGTGTGAGACAGCAATAATAAATAAATAAAAATATTTTGATGTTGACTTCGACTGATGTTGACCAAAACTGCATTGTTTGATCTTGTTGATGTTGACCTCGGTTTCCGTTGGTTGCCTTTGATGGATTGTGGTTTTGTTGTTGTTGACCTCGGTTGCCTTTGGTTGCCTTTGATGAACCATGGATGTGTTGATATTGACCTCGATTTCCTTTGATTGCCTTTGACGGACTGTGATTTTGTTGTTGTTGACCTCGGTTTGCTTTGATTGCCTTTGATAGACTGTGGTTTTGTGGTTGTTGACCTCGGTTGCCTTTGGTTGCCTTTGATGAACCATGGATGTGTTGATATTGACCTCGATTTCCTTTGATTGCCTTTGACGGACTGTGATTTTGTTGTTGTTGACCTCGGTTTGCTTTGATTGCCTTTGATAGACTGTGGTTTTGTTGTTGTTGACCTCGGTTGCCTTTGATGAACCATGGATGTGTGGATATTGACCTCGGTTTCCTTTGATTGCCTTTGATAGACTGTGGTTTTGTTGTTGTTGACCTCGGTTGCCTTTGATGAACCATGGATGTGTGGATATTGACCTCGGTTTCCTTTGATTGCCTTTGACGGACTGTGGTTTTGTTGTTGTTGACCTCGAGATTGCCTTTGGTTGCCTTTGATGAACCGTTGATATGTTGATATTGACCCCGAAACTGCGTTTAGCTAAGCTGAACCACATCTCGGCATCTCGTGGATAAATGGTTGGAATCCTTACCGCCACGATGGAATGATCCACGGCATATGTCGCAGCGCCTTCAGAGTTCATTTTGTCACTTTTTTATTTCACTTTGCACTCAGAAAATGTCCGTGTAACCCTCCTGCAGTGATGTTCAGCACTCTGCAATGCAGAAGGATGTGGTAAAATCGCTCACTTTACACTTTACACTCGCGGCAGTCTCTCCCAATTGTCTTTTGCTAACTTTGGGGTTGCCAATGTGGGTATTGTGGGCGGTGGAGAGTAGAGACGTTGTCAAATAAAAGTGCCGATCAACATCAAGACAGTATTTGTATACTTAAGCTACAAGCTATCGCATATTGAAGTTGCCAAGTTTTGCCGGCGGGTCTCACCTTCCGTCTCAAAGTTTCCAGGCTGCGTGGGTTGGTAATAAAGTGGCCTCCAGTGATTGGACTCCGGGTTGCTGCGCACTTGTAAGTCTGCCCCACAAGTCAATTATCATGATTATCTACTATGTCAACTAAATTTATTAAAATTATCAGATGATAGAAGGGTATGCTTAAAAGAATTCATAATCTGCTCTTTCATGCAAATAACGCACTTTAAAAAAAAAACTTTTTGCAAGTTATGCTTTAAATTATAAAGATGAATTAATTGGCTGCGCTCTTATATACGCAATATGTATGACTATTAATAAACAGTTTTGTCCGCATACAAACTCAATACTTTCAAGAAAGGCAAACGGATTGTATAGCAGTGACCCTTTTGTCAATAGAATTAAATTAACCACAGGAGCGACCACGCGAAATAAATAAATTTGCCTCAATTGCTCGAGATTTCCAAAAGAGGCGCTTTTAAACATTTTTCTTTTCCAGCATCGATATAAATAATATATAAGTAATAATTATTAGACAAAGCAGTCACGTCAGGTTGACCAGTTGACAAGAGTATTAACGATGTTAAAATTATTTTATTATAAGACTATTTTTATTGAATCGTAATATTTATTATTAATAAAGCAGATAAGCAAATAAGATGTACACATAAAATGGCCGACGCATTTGTGATAGGTTAGATTAATGAAGTCCATTATGATAGTAAGGGAGATACAACCATTTCTAACTGTAATGCCTGTCTATTGCGGGTAAATGCCTTATTGACCCGTTAGCACATTACACATTATTCTAGGGCCTGTCTCACCAGAATCCAATGATTTACAATTGATAGTAAATGAGAGTCGTAGAACTTTAGTATACAAGTAGTTAATTATTGGATATAATATATGACAAAGTTATAGCAGCTTCTGACTTGTAAGCCTGCTAACAGAGAAGTGAGCTCGTCACGCGAGTGCTACGTTTATATGTGAAAGGTTCGGGACATTCCGCCGCCCAAATTCCTAACTCCTAACTCCAAAATACTAATATCAATATACTACACTAACCTATACGAGTTGTCCCTTAAAAGGGACAAATAGACTCTACAGGTTATATACTCTATATGAGTTGTCCTTTAAAGGGACAAATGGACTCTACAGGCTAAATGAATGGTGGTTTAGGCTGGGCGCATACATCCGATTTGGTTTTCCGATTGTCTGATCAGACAATCAGATCAGATTAACACCGCACACATCCGATTCGAAGACCGGATGGGTAATACGACCGGGGCCACGCCCTTCGGACGGCCGGATTGGACGGCCGGCGTGGAAGGGCGTGGCCTATTTTTATTTCCGGTCAGGTTTTTGAATCGGATGTGTGCGGGCTTTCATAAGAAATGTATGGCGCGAAGGCCTTCAGATTGTTGTCAGATCAGTTGTCTGATCAGACAATCGGATGGAGAAATTGGATGTATGCGCCCAGCCTTAGCAGATTGCTACCAGGGAACTATATTTAGATCAGATTAAACCAGCAAATGTGAGGTTCTTGGTTCTTACCTTCTTAAATCCGTCGTATTGCTTTGAAATGCAATGATATATAAGTATGGTTCACTAGTTCACTTTATGAAAATGAAAACTTTGTTGTGAGATACACCTCGTGTTGTCGAATAACAACTGATGATCTGTTGATCTTATCAGATGCGATAAAAGTATATAATTTTCAAGGAGATTAGATTAGGTGTTATTGATGAGCTATTTACACCATTTATTTATTTATTTATTGCTTCTTCACAAGTTTATTCATTTTAGCATGTAATTATTAACCCCACTAGGGTTTAGCATGTAATTATTAACCCCACTAGGGTTTAGCATGTAATTATTAACCCCACTAGGGTTTAGCGTGTAATTATTAACCCCACTAGGTTCGCCTGTATCGGGGTTAATAATTTCACAATTTATTCAAAATAACACACATAAATATTGGTCATGACCAAACAGTTAATTTATTAACTGTTAACCATTATATTCGGATTTTATTTTCTCCATCATTCACAATATTTCCCACATCGATATTTTATTCGGTTATTTAAGTAATCTATCATAAATAAATCCCGTAATTCAAATTCAATTTTTCATGATTTTAGAAGCAACTTTGGCAATTACTTGCGGTCGCCGCATTCGCATTTCATTCGCCTTGTTGATAGGTTGCCGTGGTAGCAACTCACGACCTGTGTGCGGACCGCCAATGAAATTCACAAGTTACTTTCCTGTGAAATAGCGATTGCATCGCCAACTGTTTTTTTTTCAGTTTCAGCAGAACTATGGCGTACAACAAATAAAGGTATTGACGGCAACGAGCGGACTGACGAACTAACAAGGAAAGGGGCGAAAGCACCACTTGTGGGATCCGAGCTGGCTGTAGGAGTAGCAGCTTGCCACACAAAACTACATATTGATAGGTGGGTCGAATCCCAGCACTGTAAAGAATGGGAGAGGGCACCTGGAATGAGACAATCTAAAGTACTCATAAAAGGACCAGACCCTAGACGAACCAGGAAACTACTCAATATGGACAGAAACTCGCTGAGGGAACTGGTAGGACTACTAACGGGACACTGCCATCTCAGGAGACACATGCAGATATTGCGAGTGGAAAACACCAATAGATGCAGGAAATGTGAAGAGGACGAAGAGACTCCAATTCATTTATGGTGCCAATGTCCTGCCCTGGTGGGAACTAGGCTCAGATACCCGGGGAGACACACAGTAGAACCAGAAGACATAGCCACATATACGGTGACAACCCTGGTGACCTTTATTAAAGGGACTGGGTTGTTACTAAAGGATTGAGGTAAAATGGGAGATAGCACAATGGGCCTATGGCCTAAGTGCTCACTTATTTGTAAACCGTCTCCTCCTTTAAAAAAAAAATGGCATAAAACGGTACAGGAAAATTATTTTAAAAAGATCCTTGCACATGTCTTGGTGTACTGGATGGAAAAAAAAAATTATTCAACGATTAATGAAACTTTTTTTAAAAATTTTGCGGGTCTCCAAATATTAAACAAAACTGATAAACGTCGCTAGGCATCCATTATTTTTGGCCTTTTGCGGGTTTAGATTGGATTGTGGGCGGATGTTTTAAACTAGTTTGAAAAACTTTTTAAAACTTTCGATACCATCGGTGTGCATACGCATAAATACAATGAGACTCGTCCTCTGTAAAATGATTTGCACGTTCTTACTTAACTCCGAGGCAGACTAAAACTAACTTGACAAGCACCAAGTGGTCAAGAATCAACTCAACTCCACAAATTGCCGTTATAATTTTTTGCAATGAATTTTAATTGTTTCCAAACCTTAATTTCAGGTTGATCAACGCCAAAAGGGCGAAAACAGGCAGATCAGATTGAAGATTGCGGTCAACCAATCATCAAGGGACATGGCAGTCAAAAAGGTAAAACATTACCCTTCCCCGTACTAACCATCCGAAAATTCCGCGTGCGCCGGACAGGGCGATCGTGTGCCCCCTCTCGTATTTGTACAAATCATAATAAATAGTTTGTTTCGAGACGCATGCTCTCAACCATCTGGGCTAGCGCAGAATGTGGCCGGAACCGTCGGCCGTATGGACAACCGGTTGCTAGCGCTATTTAATTAGTGGGACTCATTTTCAAATAAAACCTAATTTATGAACAATTGCGGTAATGTTATTTATTTTTCTTTAAAAATTAATAACACAATTCATTGACATTCCCTCAGGGTCCAAATCTTCTTTGGGGATGCTGTTCAGAAGGTATTTTTAGGGAAAGGAAGGAGAGAAAATTCTGGGAAGGAAAGGGGTATAAATCTATATATATATAGGGTATAAATCCATCCCTCCCACAGCGGTTCAAGGCGATGGATCGAAAGAGTCCGGCCGGAGAAGTTTAGGTTAGGTCTCCCCAACCAGTTTCTTCCGATCCAGCCCGCCACTCAGTAGGTGGGCAAACGCATTCGCCACCAAGATTTAGATAAACCTCACCCCATGAACCCGGACACCCCTGTTCGGCCACCAAACATAGAAAACTACTTGGGGTGACCCACGGCAGGAATGTTGGTTATCCAATAAATGGTTCCCGGGGGCTGCAGTACCCTTTCCCGTCTCCCAAATTTTAAGTCATACGACTAAGAAAGCTTTAAAAGCGCGTACCTACAGATTGTATTTTTATATTTAAAAAAAAACTTTATCATTAATAACAGTATCGAGTTAAAATATAACCTAAAATTTGGCATTCAAAGGCCATTTTTGAAAAAATACCAGTTAGAACCTGTAGTATATATAAAAGCTTCCAGGCTTTTCCGCAAGATGTCAGGTATATAAAAGCTTTCTTACTAATTCGTAAGATGTCAGCAGGGAATTATTTCTCCGCATGACGGGCGGAGGCGCTACGATGGTCGCCCCGCCGAGCTCGGACTGTCAGCGACAGTGTGCATTCAGATCTATTCTAGTTGCCTCCCAGTTAGGTCGGCTGCTTGGTAGCCACCTCTTCGTAAAACGTAAACTACAAATAAACCCAGATTGGTAACAAGAACTATTATCCTTTGATTTCATCTCCCCAACGAAGAGTAAGAACACAACAGAACCCTATCCAAATGAGGTTACAATTTTACAAACAACTCTAGCGCCACCTGTTGAAAACTTTTATTATTTTTTTTATGTTATATTATTAACTTTTAATATAAATTAGCGTAGCGTATATAAATTATGTCCTGGGGAACAGTGTCAAGAACGGTGCCTCCGAGAAACAAGGTCGCATCTCGGAGTATTTAGACCTTACTCCAACATTCGGGGCTCTGCTGGAGTGGACCTTCTATTTCCCTGGTCACTCGTGGGACAAAAAAATTGGACCATTCGAAAACTAGGGGCCTTTTGGGAACCTAGGAGTGCTGAGGCCACCTCCGTGGACTTTCTTCCTGGGGCCCTTAGGAGGAACCAAGAGAAGCCGTGGAGAGGAGAGCTGAGGCCACCTCCATGAACCCTTCCCTTGTGGGGCCTTCACGGAACCAAGGGGAAGGGCACTCTTCCGGCACGGGGCCTTTGGGGAACCAAGGAGGAGTGAAGTGGAGAGATGATGTCCTCTTCCCATGTGGGGCCTTCAGGGAACCATGTAGGAGTGAAGAGGAGAAATGAGGCCATCTCCGTGAACTCTTGTGGGGCCTTTAGGGAACCAAGGAGGGGTGAAGAGGAGAGATAAGTCCTCTTCCTTCCTGGGGCCCTCGGGGAGCCAAGGTGGAGTGGGCTCTTCTCTTGTGGGGCCTTTAGGGAACCAAAGGGAGGTGAACTCTCCGTCGTGGAGCCTTCAGGGAACTAAGGAGTGGAGAGGAGAGATGAAGCCCTCTTCCCTCGTGGGGCCTTCAGGGAACCGCGGAGGAGTGAAGAGGAGAAATGAGACCTGGGAAGACACATTGTCGAACCAGAAGATATAGCTTCATTTCCAATGACAATCCTGGTGAACTTTGTAAAAGGGACTGGATTACTGTCAAAGAAATGAGGTAAAATGGGAGATAGCACAATGGGCCTACGGCCTAAGTGCTCACGGGAACTTTATTTATGTAAACCGTCTCCGCTCTTGAAAAAAAAAAAAAAATGCTTTTAATATTTAAACCTTCGCAGGCGTGTGCACAACAACTCACCAAAGTTTCATCGTAATCGGATGAACGGTATAGGAAATAATGAGGGACAAACAAAGAAAGATTAATTTTTATATGTATAGATAAAACTTCTTTATTAAATAAGTCATAAAACAACAAAGATAATTTGTAATGCAAAACATGCACTAAAAGCAAAAATGTAGTCAGTAAATACCTAATAATAATGAATGTTAAAAAAAATATAATTTTGCTCTTCTACACCAAGCTTTTAAAATACATTAAAAGCAAGTTCAAAAAGAGCAAAACCAAAAAAAACCTCACTCAAAAAGCCTTAATTAATTATATTAGTATTAAGGGGGAGGAGGGGTGTAAAGAAGTGCGACAAGGGGTATGGGGGGGTCATCAGCTCTGTGACATCACATGTAAAAATCTGAATTTTGATTATTTTTAGATGTAAAATTGCAAAATATGTAACGTCACACCAGGGGGGAGGGGGTCTCACAAATGTGACGATGTGTGACAGGGACGGGGGGGGGGGGTCAAAAAATCATGAAATTCGTATGACGTAATTTATGGATGGCCCCTAATATAATCTTTTTAGAAATATAATATAATGTTTTTAGAAATATGATATAATCTCTTTAGAAATGTAATATAATGTTTTTAGAAATATGATATCTTTTTAGAAATATAATATAATCTTTTTATAATCTAGATTTTATAATCTTTTAATTCCCAGCTACACTAATGGGATATGCAATTAACACTTTCGAGAGGCGGATATGGGTACCGCCGCCCCGGGAACCATTTATTGGATAACCAACCCTCCTGCCATAGGTCACCCCAAAAGGTTCGCTTAGTTGGTGACTTAGCAGGGGTGCCCGGGTTCATGGGGTGAGCTTTGTCGAGATCTTGGCGGCCGATGCGTCTGCCCACCTGCTGTGTGGCGGGCTGGATCGAGAGAGACTGGTTGAAGAGGTCTTTCGCCCTCTCCAGCCGAAATCCTTCGACCCATCGCCTTGCACCGCAGTTGGAGGGTCGGATTCATACGTCCGTCACTCCTGGAATCCCCAATCCCTCCCCCTCTTTATATTTTCTCCTTTTTCTTTCCCGGAACACACCTCTCCTTCCTTTCATTAAAAAACTATTTATTATTTTACTGAATAAAAGAAAATTCAACAGAATTTATTTCCAAATGGATTGGGTAATTAATGAAATTGTTTATTTTTGCGGAATAAACAAAGATCAAGCCTGGAGAGTGACTAATTTTGTAAAACTTTATTTTGTGTACATATTGAGAATAACTGTTTGAATTATTTCCTGATATAAGTTTACCATAAATTAAAAAAATAGAATGCTTTGGTGTATTTTTTCATAGCTGACTTAATCCTAGAATGGAAGTGCGTTAGGTTTATTGGCATTTATAGGTTGTTATGCTCGCCAAAGTGCAAATGTAGTGTAGCGTAGCCAAATCTTAACTATTCTATGTTTATTTTTAAATTTAATATTAATTAAATTAATATTATTAAATATTTTGCTTTAAAACAGGCGAATCCAATCCTTAAGTGTATTGAAACTAAGATGAAGTGTGAATCAAAATAATTACTCTTCAACCATTGTGAATAAAACGTTAAAAGATAGATTGGACACCCAAGCATAGAAATAAGAGAAAAAAATTAATTAATATATAAGAATTTAACAATATAGTGCAGTGAAATGAAAGGACAACAATCCATTCTTAGGACGTATTTATTTTGTTTTCTCCACACGTCTACAGGATAACTAATTTTATAATTTTTTTTTATTGTTTAAGTAAATTTTGTAGAACTCAATTAATATTTTTTTAAATTTTATTTGTTTTTTTATTTTTGTGTTGTTTTGTTTTGTTTTTGTGTTATTTTATTTGTTTTTTTTTTTTGTCAGGAGTCAGTCAGTATCAGGAGTAAAAATAATTACATAGACCAACCTTTTAAAGTTTTTTTTTTACAAATAAAATGTATAAAAAATTAAAAATGGAGTTCTACAAAATGTACTTTAAAACAATAGATATAAAAAGAGGATAACTAGTGTCTATGTTAAAATATAAGTAAGTTATCCAAATTAAACAGCAAACAGATAATCCCAAAGAATGTGATATACTGACAATATACTGATTTTATAGAAAGTTAATGCTCTGCCAGTTTACTAAGATTTTGTACAATGAAAGTTATTAATCTGTTGAAAAAATTTACGTTTAACTCTTCAGAGAATATTGCGTTGTTTAATGTTGAAATCCTCGTCTATGTGATGTTTTTTCTGATGACCTTCAATGTAATAACAGCGACTGAAGCCTACCAAATTTCCAGGCGAACAGATTGTAAGTTTTGGCATGTCATCAGGCCCGCGATCGTAATAATTATGCGCTGACAATTATTCAATCGGCGATCTGCATAAAGGACAATTGGTTTTATTTTGTAACCAACGGCTTAAGCAAGCGCCGTGGAACTCGTGTTTGCAAGAGATCGGTTTAGACTTTGTCTCTTTCTTAATTTGGTCAAAGCAGATGGTACAGGTGACAGAGGTAGCGGCGTTGATCCTGATGCATGTGGGGCAATCGCTTTCGGTGATCTCGTAACTTGAACATTTGGCGTGGTACTCATGTCCGCACTTTGATTTGCGCTTAACCTGCGATGGTAGGACAGGCTTGGAGCATACGGAGCAACCGTCGCGACTGTATATAGTCTCCTTGCATATGGGACAGTCGTTGGTTGTGCACATCCACAATTTGTGGCAGTTTTGATGGCTCTTGTGGGCGCAAGGGAGACTGACGTACATGTCTCCGTTCCAGTTGAATGACTCCAGGCAGAAGACGCACTTGTCGGTGACGTCTACCCAGTTGATGGCGTGGTCGCAGATGGGACATTTCTTCTCCTTCGGTAGGTATTTGTTCATGCAGTGAGTGTGCAGAAGATGTCCGCAGATTGTAACTGTTGTAGGTTGATGACTGCTATCAAATCTTACATTGCAGAACTTGCAAACTTCGTTGTTGTTCTTGGATTGTTCTGAATTTTCGTTTGGTAAATCGAATTCATCTGTGGACTCAAACAATGGTCTGTGCTCAATCGTGAGTGGTTCGTTAAAGAAGTCTGAATTGAATGAATTGAGCGATGTGAATATTTTGTCAAAATTGTCGGGTTCAGGGATGACTGGTTTTGCTGTCATTCTTCCAGATGTTCCAATCTTGGGTGGTACATTTAAGTCTGAACCAAATGAACGTGACAATGAAGACATTTTCTCAAATTTATCCATTTCAGAAATAGCTGATCTCGATTTCGTTTTTTCCGACGACCCCCGTGAATCCACATCGGTACGATATCTTGATTTAGTATGATCACCCTTATTATCAGTGAAACTGTTGGATGAAGTGGACGGATGAGCTGTGCTTCGCATACATTCTGGATGGGTTAAATGGCGCACCTCAATTATGGAGAATTGACAGTCCTTATGTATCCACAGGTGTTGTACGTCATTCCACAACAGCTCACTTTTATCAACCGTCTTACCGCATGGAATATGACGCCCGTTCCAACCTTCTGATGCCGATATTTGTTGGCGACATGATGGACATTTGTCTGTTTTCTGCAGCAAGGTCAATAGGCAGACGATATGGAAAAAATGTCCACATTTAGTCTCGGCAAGCAGCGAATCGTCCAAGTCTTCGTTGCAATCAGCGCAGGTGTTGGCGGGGATGGTCTGCGAAGTTGGTTCTTGTTCCGCAACCTGAAATGAAGATTTTAATACATTTAAACAATAACGTTATACATAATATAGATAAAGGGTGTTTTTTTTAGAGGTATACAATTCTCAATTTGGGAGGCGGGAATGGGTACCGCCGCCCCGGGAACCTTTATTGGATAACCAACACCTCTGCCATGAGTCACCCCAAGTGGTTCGCTACGTTTGGTGATTTAGCAGGGGTGCCCGGGTTCAAGGGGTGAAGTTTGTCTAGGTCTTGGAGGCGGATGACCGGGACACACTGACCCCCAGATTCCTACCCATCCCTTAAACCTTTTTCCTTCCCAGAACTCTCCTTCCCTTCCTTTCCTTAAACAACCCTCCACACAGCATCCTCAAAGATGGCATAGGCCCTGAGGGAAATCATTTTCCTCAGGGCCTCCTGTGTGGAGCTCATGTAAAAAAAAAAAAAAAAAATACAAATTCAAAATGAAAAAAAAAAACATTAAAATAATGTTAACATCTATGATATTGGCTTTATTTAAACCTCTTAAATGCCACGGGAGGAAACTCGAAAATTTCGCAATGTTTTGACTTTGACGTAATAATTTGCGGATTTATTTTATGCTATCGTATATAATATTTACCGAAACACGTTCCCTGAACAATAAACTATGCTTACAAATAATATTACTTGCGTTTATTTGACAAATTGATAGTTTTATCGATCTTTTCATGACATGCGACGCTCAAAGTTTGACAGCTCAAATCGCGGCAGAAATGTCATTTCGAAAGTCATAGATATGTGCAAAGATGATTATTTGAGAGGCTAGGTGTGTTCCTTATATCTGTTACGTCAAGAACAAGAATGCCCCAAGCGATTCTGACCTTGTCCTTCATACATTTTCTTTATACATAAGGTTTAAAATCGCATCTCAAAAAAAATTTTTTTTTTATTTTTTATTCGGCTATAGGGCGCGCACCGGTGCGCCAACGGCACGCGACCTGTTTAGATAATTTTATGCCATTATTGTTTAAATATGATTTCGGGGATATGAGCGCCACGGCTAGCTCAAATAAAGCGCAATCTTGAAGTCCAATTTTCGACAACTTTATCGAGCCACTGGAGCCGTATATCGGCAATAACATGGTGAATGTTGACTTCCAAATGGTCCAACGTCTCTGGTTTATCAGCATAGACTAGTGACTTCACATAACCCCAAAGAAAGTAATCTAATGGTGTGAGATCACACGATCGTGGAGGCCAGTTCACAGGTTCATTACGTGAAATTATGCGCTCACCAAATGTTTCCCACAATAAATTGATGGTGGCACCCGCCGTTTATTTATTGTAAGCGCTGTTCTCTATTCATGGTGAAATGGCAAAACATACTGACTACAAATCAACCGTCAAATTGACAGTCCGTAGAAACAATGTTGCCAGTTTAAAAACCAAACCTCTAAAAGAACACCCAGTACTTGGAAAGTCTCATAAATTCAATATAGAATGTGGCAAGTAAGAAACTGTCTTGTGTTTTCAGTAAATTCTTAATTCAAAAGTTATTCATCTATGATAAAGAAAGACATTCAAAGAAAGTGAGTGTGTATGAATGACACAGGTTTAGGACTGGGCGGCGTTTTCATATTGCGCTGATACATTACTGGTGTGACCGAGATACGCTTACACTAAGACAAATACAGAACGCTGTAAGAGACGACCTACTGTCCTAGTTTGTCTTTATTTCATCTCTGGCTTGCCATTGAAGTAAAATCATGTATGGTTTCATAGTGCTTTCACACAAACGAAGTATTGAATTCCGTAAGTCTAAACTTAAACTGTAGGTATTACTTACTAATTATATTACGTAGGTATTACGTAGGTATTACTGTAGGTATTACGTACTTATTTAATTATATGCTATCTCACTTTCTCTAATGGTGCTAAAAATCTTCAAAAAACAATCAAAATAATAATATTTTTTAAATGTTTTTCCTTGGCTTTTACTAGTGTTTGCCGTGTAATGGAAACATTTTGTCATCACATACGAGGGCATTTTGGCGCTTTTTTAATGCAATTTACTTCCTAGTAGGACACAACTGTACGCGACGCACGGCAGTTGAGTATTAAAACTAAGAAATCGAAGACAATACAAGCCTTGCTTATGGCGTACCACTTTTGAGATTTCTAATTCCGAATCGTATCAACTCAACACCTCTTTGAAAAGTCATTAAAAGCTATGAAAAAAAATTGAAAAACAGCCCCTAACCTAACGTAACCTATTTTTTTCATCACTTTTAACCCGGCGAAAGTGTGGTGAAAAAATGTAACAAGAAGTATGTGGGTATGACATACCCGTTTACAAATTATACTGTAAAACATAATTCTTAAGAAAAAGTATTATAATAATATTTTTTTATTAAAGCAAGACTATATTATAACACATTGGAAATAAAACATTTGCGCCATTTTAACAATTTTTATATTTTACTTAAATGGAAACTAGTCACTATGAATTTTCAACAAAAATTTTCACCAAAAAAATACTACAAAGGAACTAAAGAAAACAAGTTTTATGAAAAAAAAAAACAAGATACGATAGAACATGAAACAACTAACTATATAAACAAAAAATATTAGGAACATCTTAGGAACTGGAGTTCAAATCAGTACAGTTTTTACTTAATAAAAGTATTAACTGAAGTATTTTCTAATACTTCTTCCAGCATTGACCGAAGTTGGGTTTCTTCACTATCAACGTCCATTTTCTATTAAAATCTACAATGCAACAAAGAAAGTAAGTTAAAATAGCAGAAAAAGTAATGTTGGTTTTTGTCACGAAATATATACACCAGCTATGTGGCAGGGTGTCACATACCCGAAAGCAGTTTGCAAGCGTATAACTCGAGCGCAGGCTGTTGCGACACTACGATCACGCCACTTTCCCCTCCCGCACACCTTTACCTCCAGCTACTCAAAGCAACAGGTTTGAAGGTCACAAACAAAAAATACACACAAATAAGTAACATGGTGGGTATGACATACCCTGCCACACTCTCGCCGGGTTAATGACTTTTCAAAGGGGGTTTTGAGTTGATTTCATTCTGAGTTGTTCGGTCATCCTATATATTGCATATAGTCATTGAATTTAAAAATAAATGCCAAAAAACCACACCACACTGGGGTGGGGTCATTTGTGTTTCAATAATGCCACATTTGACATGGTGTAACTCTAAGTGACCAGCTCAGCTACGGGGGCTCCATCGAAGCCAGAGTTAAGTTAGCCTCTCAGAAACTGGGCGTACTGTACAGTACCCGCAGATACTTTAATAGTACACAACTGCTAACCCTGTACAAATTGCAAGTGCGTCCCACGGTTGAATTTGGCAGCCACCTCTGGTCTGGAGCCCCAAAATACCTAAAAAAAACTCTCGACCCTGTGCAGAAACGGGCGGTCCGTTTGATAGATTCTCCTAACTTAACAAACTGATTGCAATCTTTAGAGCACAGGCGTCAGGTGGGAATGCTGTCCTTGTTCTACCAGTATTACAATGGAAGATGCTCCGAGGAACTAGCGTCATTGATCCCCTCGGCTCCGGTGCATAGTCGGGAAATACGCCAAATACGCGCCCAACATTTGTACATGGTTGACATTAGTCACATGAGAACGGGTCGTTTCTACGACTCGTTCTTGAGTTCAACAGCTCGACTGTGGTCTCTTCAAGACCCATGTTCACTCCTTCCTTTCCTCAAAAACACCCTCCACACAGCATCTTCAAAGATGACATGATGTGTGGAGTTAATGTAAAAAAAAGTCACCAATCCATGAATCATTTTTTATTTTTGCTCCAATACAATGTTTTTGATGATACGGGGCCAATACACTAGAAGCGTACTCTAATCTGACCTGTTGCAAGTTTAAGTGTGAACTCATTAAATATGTACGCCATATATTTTTTAATGCAATTATAGCTTTTAAAACGAATTGGTTTATTTCTAGCGAAATACTAGTAACCCGTATATAGTATACCTGATGTTTTCTAGAATATTCTGTATTTTCCTTATCTTTGTTCGTGTCCGTGGCCACAGTTGTCGACAACAACAATAGATCGCTCATTTGTTGGCGCGACCGCAGGATTTTCTCCCACACCCGTGAATTCGCTGCGAATAGTGTCATGTTCTAAATATCAAAATGTTCGTCAAACACATAAATTAGAGCTACTCGCTTGTAGCATTTTGAACTTGGGAGTGACAAATGAGAACTGACTCCCCAATCTTCAATGTATCTGGAGTATTATTATCTTAACGACTTTTATTAATATTGTCAATAGCGCGACGTTTGACATTGACTTTTTTTTAGAATATTTACAAGATTTTCTATGGACTCTATTCACTGTTCTCTATGGCTAGTGATGGGAATGATTCAGACATTTGCATAATCGATATATTTTAATCGAAACATCAAACATTTATAAAACACGAATGAAAAAAATTTCAATCAGTGAATTTTTATATGTCATTTTTGTGAAAACATCACCTCAAGGCCGATGTTTGTAAAAATAATATCCTGCTACATCGTAGGTTCTCAACGTGGGCGATAACGCCCCCTTGTGGGCGTTTTAGACTTTCAGGGGGGCGGTTGAAGGCTCAGAGAAAATTGGGAAGCGTTTCAGACTTTCAGGGGGTGGTAGAAGACCCAGAAAAAAATTTGGGCACATTGAGGGCGTGGGCAGGTAAAAAAAATCACGTAACAACGTATATTATTATTATTGAGAAGAAGGAAACCGTTACCAACCCCCCCCCCCGTTGTGGTAAATATAATCGTGACAATAGTTGATGATAAGGGGGGGGCTAGCAAAAAAATATTCTAAAAGTGGGTGGTGGGCAAAAAAAGGTTGAGAACCTATATGCTACATAATGTAACCTCCAACTGACATGTAGGTTGTAGGTACCTATTAGAAAACAAAACCGAATTTATAATGACATAGCATTCATTTGTACTCTCCTCCCCTTCCTTTCCTTAAAAAAAAAACCCTCCACACAGCATCCCCAAAGATGACTTAGGCCCTGAAGGAAATTATTTTACTCAGGACCTCCTGTGTAGAGCTCGTGTAAAAAAAAATTTAACAAATTATTTTTGAATAAATTTATCTTACTGCAGAAATTATTTAATTTTAATAATTACAAACTAAGAGATACCGACGTTAAATTCATTCATGCTAATGAGAATATTCGAAATGTCGAATAAATTAAATACATTTTTTCATATGAAGCAGTTATGTTGTTATGTGACAAATATATTTTAACACATCATGTTACTTGAAGATTTCAGTAGAGTGTGGTACTGTCCCGAAGAAGCTACGGTTATAAAAATGAAAGTGGTGTTTACCAAGTTATTGTTTTACTTTAAATTAAATATACACCACCTAAATAGATGACACATAACCTCGAAATAACAAAGATATTAATCTTCTTTAATAAAGGCGAAAAAGCTGTCACGCGTAATAATAATTGCATAGAAAACTGTTTTTATAAATTGAAACATAGTATTATTGAATTTGAAAGAAATAAAAATTAAACTTGATAACAATAAAATATTACAATTTATTTATTATTATATATAATAAATAAATTGTAATATTTTATTTTAATATTTTATAAATTGTAATAATTAATATTACAATTATAATATATACTTATGTTCATATATAGTTAATATGTGGTGACAATGATGAAATTATAATCTAGAATAACTATCAACCTTCTTTCCCCCTATTTGGCCGACAAATAAGAATTCGGTGTATTCGTGAAACCACTAAGTAAAAAGTACAAGAGGTGAATCTTCTACTATATAGGACGTTAATTAAGTTAATATAATGCCTTACCTTTGTGGCTTCCATGACCGGTGATGATTGGTTGGTTGCAATCTTCGATGTTACCTTCGTGTTTTCGCCCTTTTGGCGTTGATCAACCTGAAATTAAGATGAAACCTATAGATGTATGTGTTTGTCTCTTTTTAACGTCGTTTCCGTTTCATCGAGGTTCAAATCACAACGGTGCTAAAGAAGTTTCATTTAAAAAATTATATACAATCGCCGGGCAAATATCTTAAATAAACGTGTTTTTAACACGTAAATTCTACGCAGTGTTGAAAAAAAAGAAGGTTTCGAAAATAGTGTTGAAACTCGGGCGAAACCGAAGATCAGTGCCCTCTTCTAATGTGGGTGCGTATTAATGATATTTTAACTACAAAATTGTTTTGATTGTTTTTTTTTTCAAAATTGGAATTATAATATCCGTGATGTTAACGGGTCTGTGCTAGTCAAACATACTAATAAGCTTTTTAAAAATACTGAATCCTCTATTAGACCGTGTATGCATAACACCAGATCGAATACAAATGATATAAAAAATATTCCAAGTTACAAAACCACATTCGGACAAAGAAACTATACGTTGCAACAAAACTCCATAACATCCTCCCCCAAGATATAAAACTAATAAACCAAGTCAAGCAATGCCTCGTTTTCCCCTATTTGGCCGACAAATAAGAATTCGGTGTATTCGTGAAACCACTGAAGTAACAAGTACAAGAGGTGAATTTTCTACCATATGGGAAATTAGTTAAGTTAATGTAATGCCTTACCTTTTTGGCTTCCATGACCGGTGATGATTGGTTGGTCGCAATCTTCGATGTTCCCTGCCTGTTTTCGCCCTTTTGGCCTCGATTAACCTGAAATTAAGGTTTGAAAACGATTAAAATTCATTGCAAAAAATTACACCAGCATCTTGTGGGGTTGAGTTGATTCTCGACCAGTTAAAATGCTTGTCAAGTTAGTTTTAGTCTGCCTCGGAGTTAAGTAAGAACTTAAGTAAGTAATCATTTTAAAGAGGACGCGTATCAATGTATTTGTGCATACCAATGGTATCGAAAATTAAAAAAAAGTTTATGCACAAAAATACTGGTTTAACAACTTTTATCAGTTTTGTTTAAATTTTGTACCCTCGCGATTCAAATTGAAAATGTTTTTTCTTTAGTTTATTGCAAATTTTTCATTCTGTAGCTTCTCAACAAAAACAAAATAATCGCTGAATTAAATATTTTTTTTTATCTATCCAGCACAATGCGACATAAGCAAGAATCTGTTTAAAGTTATTTTCCTTTACCGCCATAATTTTGCTGCAAATATTGTTTTATTTTTAACGTTACAATTACAATAAACCTAGCGAAATACGCAAAATTAAACAAGTCATCAAAACTCCTAGCGTGAAACATAAAAGGGTTTAAAAAAATTAAATTGAAAAAATAGTATTACCCCACGTAATCGACTTCTAGATTTTGCTATGTCTGTATAGTGTATATTATTTTTGTTCAAGTCCATCGCCAGAGATGTAGTCCGTAATAAAAGATCGTCATCTCGTTGGCGCCTCAGCATGATTTCTTCAAACTCTCGTGAATTCATTGCAAGAAGAGTATCACGTGCTGTACGTAGATTTGCACCAATTAAGGCCTCTAGTTTGTCAATATCAGTCTTCAAAGGCCGTCTGAACTGCTGTTTATCAGCCGACGAAAAATCGCTTTTTTCGATTTTGGAACACACTACACTAGCTTCACTACCGTACATTATATCACTGGGTTTATTACCTCGACGGAATTCGCAAGGAAAGGAATGTTGTTGTAAAATATGCTGTTTACACTCAGACATTTCAAAAGCTTTAGGTAATAACTAACTGTTCACTGGTTAGATCCAAACTGAATAGAAAGTGGAATGGAAGTCTCATTTATACAAATTAATTGTTAAAAATGATCAACAAAGATAATGAAAGATCATCAATAAGATTAAAACTAGTTCCGATTACAAAAATCGATTACTTCCTCAATTCATTAAAATTATCATGAATCATGGTACGCAAACCAATAAAATTCTAGAACAATCAGGATGATGTACACAATGAAATTACACGTGTATTTCAAAACTAATTATGTAACGTCACGATTAATTTCACGCGAGAGTTTTCGCAAATCATTCTACTATCTCGTTATCATGGTACTGAGTTACGATTCTGACATTTCTCATTGCACAATCTATTGTAAGTTTATTCGGGCTAATATCGATTTGATTTTTCGGAATACTTGGCATTTTTAAGTGTAAGTTAAAATGATATTGACCACTTTTCTAACAAGTCACCTTTATTTACATATTTTTATTCTGCTTAAATAAAATGTTCTCTGTTATTATAACATTCTATATCTAAATATATTCTATATCTTTTATCATACATACTAATATACATTCTTGTTTTGTTATTATTATTATACTGAAACCCACCGGCCTACCACCGTGATCTTATGTAGCACTTGAATGTAAAAGCCATTTTATGGCGTTTAAATAAATAAATAAATAAGTAAGTTATATAAAAACGTATATGTATAGAAAAGTGATACGTAGTAAGTATTACACATTTTATTTTAACTCCTCAGGCTAAATTGCTTGCTTTTGGGAACAAATCGTTTAGGTCTCATTGAAATCATTATGCCTCCCTTACTATCATGGTGAGATAGTAAGCGAGACAAGTGTTCTAAACTACGCTAGAAACCATGCTTTATTCAAACGAAAAAATTGTTTTTTTTTTTAATTTGTTACTATTTTTAACTGAAACGACAAAAAGTGAGGCGACGATAACGTTAATTTTTTGTCTAATAAAATACTTACGTCTTTTTATTTTTTTCCATTATCAGTAATTTAATACGAAACAACGTATGGTGAGTCACTTTAAAAACTTTTTAGGATTGCACAATATTTTTTTGCATTTAAAAATTATACGTTTATTTCTAATAATAAATTTGGAAAGCGTATTTTATCACCTTTAAAAACAGTTTGTAGTTTTCGGAGACTTTCAGAAATATTACATTTCATTTTGTTGCAAGTCGGAAATATAATAATAAACTTCCGAAGGAATGTGCCCGAGGCCTGAAGTAGTGATGGAATGATCGAGACATTTCGATCGGTACATCAAAATAATCGAATGATTCATCGATTAATTAAAAATTATTAGATGCATCGGTGTGTCAACACTTTGGTAAGTGGGTTATATATACCGATGGTTAAAAAGATTGACAAAACATCGATGATTCATCGATTGTGCCCATCACTAGCCTGAAGGGTAAAATTGTTAAAAATGCGAAATAACTATTTCAGTGACGGAAAATGGAAAATAATGCATTTTAAGCCGCCGCTCTCCGAATTTCTACCGATTTCTTATATATCTCCCGTGAACATTTGAAGTTTTTAAGCTCTTAAAAAAATATATGTTATTTTTGAAGATAATATCTATACAATCCTCAAATTGTATGAAATTTTTTATTTTCAAGTCTGTCTCTATTATTTAACAAGTTATATGTATGAAAATATTCACAGTATTTCTTTGAATGTTGTTTTAGACAACTCCCTCGAGATTTTTTCTCTATTCTAAATGAGTCGTGTTTTATTAAACATTTTCACAATTTTCGCTTCACTTTTATCGTTTGAAATATTAGCGCGCTCTCTCCAACATTCGTAATTACATATCTCTCCATCTTCTTCTTTTCGTGCTCGGATACGGGGCCTTAACAGCGATTTCGTTAAAAAAAATGGAGATTTTTTTCTTAACCCGCAAGCACTCGCCCTATGAGCATTTCTCCCACGGTGAATTTAAAAGTCGCACCATTTATGGCAACTATGTGCATACGTACCTTGTTCGCTCAACAGCTGGTTTTTTCGTCTGAGCCCGCTTGTACACGTCCGTTTTTTTCACCGGACAACGGACCGTTTTTTAGCCGACTCGCAGTGTTGTATGGCTTATAATGAACGTTTGTACATGCACCGGATACGGACCGGTATCCGGTGCATATACAATTGTTCATTATAAGCCATACAACACTGCGAATCCGGAAAAAAAACGGTCCGTTGTCCGGTGAAAAAAACGGACGTATACAAGTAGGCTTAGGGTGTACCAGTCGCTCAGTAGAGACGTTTGTTCGGCCGGGTCCCGTCGCGCGGCATTTTGCTCATCGCGCGAGTGACAACGTAAGTATTATGTTTTAGTTTATTCCAGAACGTTTTAGTTAGAGTTTTGTACATAACATGCTTTTACTTTATATCATATATGTAAAGCTCGTGCATATGATGAAGATTGATATTTTGTTATTCATTCCTTAATTTTTTTTTTAATCGAATTATTTTTTTTGTTTATTCCAAAAGTGCAGTTAAGAAATGCCAATTTAGTTTCTATATTTTTTATTTAAATATTTTAGTATAACAAATGTTATTATACATTAAAAATAAATATGCTGTAATTTATGTACTTTTTGGCTATTTATAAAACGTGAGCAAAATGCTCTGTACGCGAGTGATCGTGTGAGTTTTAAGCGCGTGTGCTCGCGGGTTAATTAACGTTGAACTCAAACTTTCACATCAATAACAATAGCCCCCCAATGAAAAAACAATTTTAATTTAAACGAAATAACTACAAAGATGTTTTTTTTCCATTTCTGAATCTGAAATATTTACTACTCATTGTTATTAATTGATAAAAAGTGTTTTTTTAGTGCGTATATACCGTCTCCCACTTATCTATATGTTTACCAAATGTATGAGTGATACATTAAATTTACACATGTATATTTGACCAAAAAATACATTTAATACGATGCAACTGAATTAGGTGCATTAAAGTCACACATATATTTGACCAAATATTACATTTAACATGATGAACATGAGTCAGGTGCATTAAATTTACGCAAATATTTTATTTGACCAAATATTACATTTAATATGATGCACATGAGTCAGGTGCATTAAATTTACACATACATTTGACAAAAAAATACACTTTGATGTGATGAACCACGTCGTGAAAAATTTGGAATTGTGCCACCAACAATAACGCTCCTTATGTAGATGGCAATAAGGTTTAAATTCCCGTTTTAAACCAGCCGCCTGCTTTGATTTATCCACGAAAAAAACATCGCCGAAAAGTGTTTTATGTTATTTTCCACATTATACAATAAAACCATAACCGAAAAGGGGTCAGTAAGTAGGAGATTTTGAACTTTAAAGCAGTTTTTACAGGCCTGATACTTTATTTTTCCTGGCACCGTAAAAAGACAAAAAAAAACAATTATTTCAAAGTAAAAGTGTTCTGCTCGCAGTATTTAATTGCAGCATCTAAAATATTGCCAAACGATCTAATTTTCACCCCACAAACACATTGCATTACGTTGTGGGCTTCACCGCCTTTATCTTATTATAAAAGAGGAGCTTTTGTCTAATGTAGGCATTACACGACATCTTTTTTCAGCCCGATTCCCGTATAGAGACCAAAGACAAAAAATTTCGCTTTACACGATCGCTATTTTCATCTGTTTTCAAATCTACGATTTCAGTAGGCATCACTGCAAACAACATGGTTTCATTGTTGTTTGCAGTGATGCCTACTGAAATCGTAGTCATGAAAATAGAGATGAAAGTAGCGATCGTGTAAAGCGAAAACTTTTGTCTTTGGTCTCCATATGGGAATCGGGTTGAAAAAAGAGATGTTGTAAAACAGCCATAACTGTGGGTACATGTATTTGTTTTATTTTTATTTATAAAAATGTTTGCATAACATGTAAATGTTTTTGAAAAAATGTTTAATTTTATTTATTTGTTCTGTTTGGTCTGTGATACAGTGCAATCGAGTAGGGAGATTATTATATTTTTTATGGCTTGGTAAATAATAATGGTTTTGCATTTGAGTTATTTTAAAGTCAACTGTTATAAATTAGTTTCCATTTCTCATAAGTTTGTAGTATTCCTGATATTCACTGAGATTTTTTTCTTCACACGTGTTAAAATATAGAATTTTAGGGACTTAAGAAAATTGGTTGATAAAATAAATGTTAAAAAGTAATTTTGTTGAGAAGGTGTTGATTCTTTGTGAAACTTTTACTGGTTTTAGATTGTTTTTTGTATAAAATAAATTAAATATAAAAGGAGGTAATTTATTTTATATTTTTATTTATTTTTTATTTAAGATTTTACTCCAGCAGGGCTGGGAGGGGTGTGCAATCCCAGTCTGCCATCTTTCATTAATAACTATAATACAATTAATAATATAAGAGAGTAGGTACATTAAAAGATCGAAAAGAAGAAAAAATAAATAAAATATGATAACATATTAGGTATCTACCTAATTAAAACATAAAATGAAAACAAGATTCTTCACATAAATAATTGGTTGCATTTCTTGTATAGTGTAAAAACCAGTAAAAACCGCAAAAGTCAACTGATTGTTTCGTAAAGATTAATACAAAAAAAAATTAACTACATACTATTAAAAATAATACTATAAACTAGCTTCCTTTGTGACTAACCTATTTAACACTTCCAATGTATTTTTCCCTGTACACACCATTAAGAATTCACATGAATTAGTCACCCATTTACAACATTTAACTGTTCCTAATAACTGCAAATTAGTTTCCTTCGATGTTGTTGATTTATTCCCAAATATCCCTGTACTCGAATGTAAAAATATTATGTATAATTTATTAACCAATTCCAACTTACCAAAAGATCTCTCCGATGATCTGGCCCGTGTGTTTAACATCTGTTTAAACCAAAATTATTTCCATGATGATATTATATATAAACGATATTCATTAATGATATTATATATAAATAAAATGAAGGTCTGCCAATGGGTCTACCAACGAGCCCGCTTTTCGCAGATATCTTCATGGGTAACTTTGAAAAAATATTTTTAATTCTACCTCACCCCTTCTAAAAAATATGGTTTTGTGGAAGCGCTATGTTGACGACATAATATGTATTTGGAAAGGTACCGAACGTCAACTAAATTCCTTCTTGTCCCTCCTAGATTCATTCCATAAAAAAATGGAAAAAAATATTTTTGTTTAAATTTCTTAGACCTATCCCTATCCATTGTTAATAATAAATTTGAATTTAATATTTATAGAAAGCTACCTTCACAGATACATTCTCTCTTCCTTTTCTAATTTTATTTTACATACCATGTAATTTCTGTATTATGTTCAATATATTTTTATTCATCCCTGATGAAGGTTCGGGTCGAACTGAAACCGGTTGGATAAAGAAATAATAAAGTGGAATTGAAACAAAGTTATATTATTGTGATTTTAACAAAAAAAATTACTTGCGCACGCCAAGATTCGAACCCTCGAACTCTGGAATTATTTTACATGTAATATGATGTATCAATGCTAGAAAAGCTAGTAGTAAATTATCAGTTGAAAATAATAATGTTAGGTAATCCAGAATCTCCAGTCAGAAAGTTGTAAACATTTCATGACGCCTGAACTCGCCTGTCAATAATTTTTATAAGGACATACTAACAAAATTTTTGCTTTATGGATAAGATTAGTGAATGAACGGTAACCCGTTTATTAATAATTGTTTTTCTTTTACCTGTTTTGGACCATTTTCTTTGTTGTAATTCAATGACTTGAAGTCATGCTCCATATCCCCATGCCTGTTTCTGCAACACAAATAATTAGTACATCCAAGCTTGGAACATACAAGGAATATAATATGTCGTCATACTACCCCATACGGTATCCACAGGTGGGGAAAAAATATCTGCGATGACTGTATGCCGTTTGGAATTGGATGGAACATATATTTTCCAAAAATACTAAAGCGCAATATTCACATACGGATATGCTCCGGGCTCGGCGAACCGATCCGCCCGTTTCTCGCCGTGTTTCCGTTTGTGAATTTTTTTTTTAGTTTTTTAGAAACAAGCAAAAATTTTAACAAAAAGTGCATTTATAGTTAAAAGTGTATTTATAGTGGTAAAACTAACAGCCAATCTTGTAACAACATGATATATAAAAAAAAAATTATTAGACCAGTGCTCACGTACACAGCTGAGACGTGAGTACTAACTAAGAGGAATGGGCGAGCACTGGACGTTTTTGAAAGAAAACTTTGGAGGTGTATCTTCCTTCGTATCTTTATAGACCGGTTTTAGAAAATGGATTTTGGCGCAGACGTTACAACAATGAGCTTTATACTCTGTTTAAGGAGCTAAACGTCACAAAATTTATAAAACTTGGTGGATATAAGACTTCAGTGGTTGGGTCATGTGGAGAGGATGACCGAGCATCAAGCACCAAATTCTCTGCTGAACTCAAGACCGATAGGGCGAAGGAGCCTGGGAAAGCCAAGATTAAGATGGAGAGACAACGTCCTCAAAGACATATCTATCTTGGAGCTTCTAAACAGAAGAGAGCTGGCACAAAACCGAGATGAGTGGATGAAGACTCTTGAAGAGGCCAAGACCCATCAGAGGTTGTAGGGCCAAGATGGTGGTATAAAATAACTTCCTCATACAGGCTACTTCTGTATCTTTAAAAATATCCCACATATTACCAGATCACATTTCTACAGCTTTCTAGACCGATTCCAAGTTAAAAACATCAATTAAGAATAAAGACATCTAAATAAATTGTAATGAATGTGACGCACCGTATGTAGATATGATTACTAGAAATTGTAAAACTAGAATTAGGGAACATTACAAAAATTAATAACTATTCGGAATTTGCTAATCATTTATTAGAGACAGGCCACAGCTTCAAACAAAAAAGTTTACAATTCAAATATTAAAACACATTTTAAGAGGAAAGTTTGCGCGGCCTGTTTCAGCCCGTTTCATACAAATTTTAATTTTGGATTTGAGGTCAAAATACCCAACCTAACTGATAAATTATTTTTGTAATCAAAAAGTATATGAAATATCTAATACGGACGGGAGCTACTTTATTTATTTTTGCTTTAAATTATAAAACTATAGGCCATTAAATATTTTACTGTTCCAGGATTTTAGAACTTGGACAATTATTTGTGAGTAAATGAAAAAACATTTAAAAAAATAGTTTTACCGTATCTATTTTAAAAATATTACGAAAAATAATATAAAAAAATAAAAAACCATTAAAAATGCGTTTCTCTGTGGTAGTTTACATAAATGATAAATTTTTGTTTCGACTTAAATAGGTAATTTGTAATTTAAATTTACACCCATCAAAATAATTTATTTTATCAATCCTAAGTGAGCGTTGGGCCCGAGTTCACACAAGACCACGCCCTGCATAATAATGGATTATTTATTTTCGTTATTATAATTTTTTTTCTTTCTATTTATGTTCTTATTTCTTTACTGTGTAATTATGTAAATATGTATAACTATATGGGACGTGTGGAATTGCACCATCCTCCCCACATCCTGGAATAAAGAATTCTTATTATTATTATTAATTAACGGCTTTTGAACTAGAGAAGATGCCTCAAAGCATGTACCTACTGAGGGACAAAATTGCTGACATGGAAAGCATTGTGAGGCAACTTAAAAGCTCTTCTCCTGGAGAATGAACGATTTTAAAAAACACATAATAATATTAGATCCAATTATAGCCCATTTTGTAAATAGAATATTATTTAAAGCAAACATTCCAGTGACTCAAAATAAAGTACTATCACACCCATAAAGGAGGTGATCGATTAGTATTTTGCCATCACTCGAAAAAATTCTCAAAAAATACATTAAGCTGAAATTAATAAAATGTTTAGTAGATTTTTCTATTATTAATGCCAATTAATATGGCTTCCAAAAAAGGGTACTGAAATGCTACTTCAAAAGTTTGCCAGCTTAATAACAAACTAATTAAATAATAAAAATCATGTATTAGTTTTACATATAGATTATTCTAAAGCATTTGACACTATTAACCACAGAAAATTATTGCAAATCATAGGAATAAGAGGAAAACTTCTAAAACTCTTTGAAAATTACTTTAACAACCGTTGCATGAAACATTAACAATATAAAGTGTATTAAACTGTTATATTTTGCTTATGTTAGAAGCCAACTTGAGTACAATTCTCCTGTCTGGAATCCTCATTATAATATGCATGTTCAAGCTGTTGAAAGAATACAAAACAAATTCTTACGTTTTCTAAATTTTAAAATGGGTATTCCAGCAATTATGTTAAACTACAACACTATTTTAAACGATATGAATATGCTTAAATTGTCAGACAGAAGAATTTTCACTGACTTAGTATTTTTATATAAAATTCTTAATGATTTAGTTGATAGTCCGGTATTACTTGAATTGATAAGCTTCCGAATTCCACTTCATCATACTAGAAGTCAGGATTTATTTCAGTGCAAAAATTCTGAGACTAACTACCATATGCATTCCTCTTTGCCCAGAATACTAATGGAGGGAAACAATTATACCAAGTCAGTGGACATCTTCAATTTATCTTTGAATAAATATAAAATATTGTTATTGATGCAGTTCAGTTATGTACAATAAATATGTATTTTTCTTACTATGCTATATACGTAAAAGCCCCGAAAAAGGGCGTTTATTAATAAATAAATAAATAAAATGAAAATAAAGCTATTAAACACCTTAAGTAAAAAAAGAAAATATTTAGCAGGCGTTCCTCAAGGTTCCATATTAGGTCCAATTTTATACATCATTTATTAATATTTTTTAAGTACATTTTTAAACATGTAAAATACTTCTGTGTGCGGATGATACTGCTTTGGTGATTTCTCGCAGTGATTTGCAATTATGTATTGAACTCTTACAAAATGATTACATTGAACTTTTGAAATGGTCTCAAGACTCTGGTTAATTATAAATCCAAAAAAAACTAAATTGATACACATTAGATCACCCAATGCCAAGGCAAATATTATTACACCTGAAATAAAAGGGTTCTCCTGCATTATGTACATGTGAAAATATTGAGCTGGTTAAAGAATATGTTTATTTAGGTGTTATTATTGACTGCTTTTTCAAATTGGATTTACAAATAAATAAAGTCTGTGAACTACTAAGATCTATTGTTATACGTTAAACAGATACCAAGTACACTCTCAAAATTTCAAACGGGGAAGAACGTTCTTGGTATCTATTGTATCTATTTGACTATAGTAGATTATATAAACTTTAATTCTATGTTCCAATATGCACACTTCGAATAATTTATTTATCATGAGTTGAATCTATTATAAGGTACGGAATTACAGCTTGGAGACTTTCCTGTAAAACAAATGTAAATCATGTTCGATAAAAATTAGACTAAATGATAAGGTACAGAATTATTAACTCATAAAAGTTTATACGAACAAAGGCATAATGTTCCGTACTTTTACCAGAATCTCAAAATTCTCAGTAAGAGCAATTCAGTGGCACAAAATTATATTTCAGCATATGAATAGCCCTAAATACATAAATAGATTGGACCACTCTTACAATACTCGTATTATGTTAAATGAAGGACTAATCATACCTAAAAATTTAAACAAATATGGACAAAGAATGCTGGACTGCATGATACATATTTGCTTAAATTTGTTACATGTCGAAATTAAAAAATGTACAAATAATATAAAAACAAATATAATGTTGAAAAATTGGCTCGCTGAAAGAAATAGTTTGTATTAGACTCTAACACAAAAAATTTCTAACTGCATAGTTAAGTAAAATATTTTTATTTTTTAACTTCAAAGTAAAAGCACCCATTGACAAACTGCTATAAATTAACATTTAAAATCTTATAAATAAGTCGCCTAACAGTGGATTTAGCCACAGTTTAAAAAATGGTCTTGAAAACCGAAACAGCTGTTACTAAAATACTTGCAGAACTTGATAATAAAACTATCAAATTTAATTTTAATTAAATATAAAAAAAAATAAATGGAGTTCTACGAATTAAACACAAAAACAATTAATATTTAAAAGTAGTTGATTGGAACTTTTCTTTTTTTTCGTAATATTTTTATATTTCATGACCTGCCATATTGTATAACTTTTTCTTTATAATAAATAAATAAAAATATAAAAAAAATATTTTTTATTTTATATTATGTCATATTTTTATAATCAGAATAGTAAAATAATTTAAAAAAATGTTTTTCATTTACCCACAAATAATTACTCAAGTTGACTCTAATATTATGAAACATTGAAATCTTAAATGGCCTATATCTTATAATTTAAAGCAAAAATAAATAAAGAAGCTCACATCCATACTAGATATTTGATGTATTTGATTACAAAAATAATTTTTCAGTTTGGTTTGGTATTTTGATCTCAAATCCAAAATAAGGATTTCTATGAAACGGGCCGTGCAAATATTCCTCTTAATGCGTGCGCCTCAAACACCTTCATAACAAAAAAAAATAAAAAAAATATCTCACAAAATAATGGCATCCTATAATTCACCTTTGTTGATCATATTTCCTCGTTATTTTAACTCCTTCCACCTTTTTCCCTCCCCCAAATCAGCACTCCCACTACCCTCATCTATTAACATCTAATCATTTCTGTACTTGAATAATTTTTGAGGTAGCTTAAAGAATGCTAGTGAATGACACGGACGTGTCAAAACAGTAGCAAATAAATAAAATTGAGTAACAAATGCACTTTGTGAATTAAATTCTTCACATACTTTTTTATCAACTCCGCATTGATTCCAATTGTTCTAATTGTATGAGACAGCAATCCATATCGCAGAAATTGGTGGATGTATGCCGTTGAAGCTGGTGACTGGAAACTGGTTGAAGATATTTGTTAGATCGACCTGCTTGTCTGTTTACGAGCAATTTGTTTAAAGTCTCCAAATTACGGTGCGCTGTCACAGGGAAGAAATCGTTAGTCGTGGCTTTGTCCAGAATTGCTGCAAGTTGCAGTTAGTCATTGACTGATCGTCTGCTGCAGGAGCTAGTTGCTGTATTGCTCAATCGGTTTGCTGCATGCTCTAGATGCGGAGCAGAGGCAGTTGAGTGGGTTGTCATAGCAATGCGGATGTATAGACAGCGATCGATGTCGCAGGAGTTGTTCTCATCTCATGTTGTGATGCCAGTTGATGTTCAGGAGTTGTCTTCGACGTTCTTGACTACGTGCCAATTGTTTTGTAGAAGAAGATGTTGTCAGAAGTTATTATCGACTACGTGCCAGTTTTTATTTTTATTTATTTTAAATCGTAATTTATTTATTTATTGAATTTCACGCCCGGCTGGGCTTTTTGTTGACATTGACCTCGGTTTCCTTTGATTGCCATTGATGGACTCTGGTTTTGTTGATATTAATCTCGGTTTCTTTTGTTTGCTTTTGATGGACTTTGGTTTTTATTTTTATTTTTTATTTTTTTTTAATCTTTTTTATTTTTTTATTTTTTTTAAATGGTAATTTATTTATTTATTGAATTTCACGCCCGGCTGGGCTTTTTGTTGACATTGACCTCGGTTTCCTTTGATTGCCATTGATGGACTCTGGTTTTGTTGATATTAATCTCGGTTTCGTTTGGTTGCCTTTGATGGACTTTGGTTTTTATTGTATTATTTTTTTTTTTAATTTTATTTTTTTTTTAATTTTTTTGTTATTTTTTTATTTTTTAATCTTTTTATTTTTATTTTTTTTAAAAATCGTAATTTATTTATTTTTTTAAATAAATTACGATTTCACGCCCGGCTGGGCTTTTTGTTGATATTGACCTCGGTTTCCTTTGATGGACTATGGTTTTGTTGATATTAATCTCGGTTTCGTTTGGTTGCCTTTGATGGACTTTGGTTTTTATTTATTTATTTTTTTTTTGTTATTTTTTTTTTTTAATCTTTTTATTTTTATTTATTTTTTAAATCGTAATTTATTTATTTTTGAATTTCACGCCCGGCTGGGCTTTTTATTGACCTCGGTTTCCTTTGATGGACTATGGTTTTGTTGATATTGATCTCGGTTTCGTTTGATTGCCTTTGATGAACTGTGGATATGTTGTTGTTGACTGCGTTTGTTGACTGCGTTCAGCGAAGCTGAACACACATCAGCATCTTGCAGTAAAATGTTGGAATTCTCACCGCCACACAATGGAATGATTCGCGGCATTTGTTGCGGCGGCTTTAGGGTTCATTTTGTTACTTTTTTATTTCACTTTGAACTACAAAAAACGTTCATGTAACCCTCGTGTGACGTTCAGCACTCTGCAATGCAATGGGTGTGGGAAAATCGCTCACTTTCTCTTGTTATCTTTAGGGTTGCCAATGTGGGTGTTGTGGGCGGTGGAGAGTAGAGACGTTGTTAAATAAAAGTGCCGATCAACATCAAGACAGTATTTGTAAGTTACAAGTTATCGCATATTGAAGTTGCTCAGTTTTGCTTTCGGGTTTCAACCTCCGTCTCGAAGTTTCCAGGCTGCGTGGGTTGGTAATAAAGTGGCCTCCAGGACTCCGAGTTGCCGCGCACTTGTAAGTCTGCCACACAAGTTAATAATTATGATTATCTACTGTGTCAACTAAATTAATAAAAAAATTCAGATGACAGAATAAATAAGAATATGGGTTCTTAAAAGAATTCATAATCTGCTCTTTCGAACAAAAACATACAATAAAAATGAAAAAAAAAAAAACATTTTTTGCAAACAAATTATTCAAATAAACTATTCATATACAAACATAAATATTCGTACGTACGAGCGCAACCAAATAATTTAACTTAATATTTTAATGACTTGCAAAAAGTGTTTTTTTCCTAAAATAATTAAATTAGCGCCAACTATGAAAGAACAGATAATGAATTATTTTTGTACTCTTAACCCGCTTAAAAAAATCATAAATTCAATAATTTTTGGCAGCCCTGAACTATTATTATACTTGATTTCTTTCCTTTAAAGCCAAAATCGAGGCCATCTAACTATAATTTCGATAACTTTTTTTACTCCACAAGGAAACTATTTTCCCTCAGGGCCTATGTAATCTACGGGGATGAGTTAGGGTAATTTTAATGAGAGAAAGATCTGCGAAGAAAAAAAAGATATGGGTATGGGTAGGAATCTGGGGGTCAGAGTGTCCAGAAGAGACGGACATATGAATCATCGGGGTGAAATGCGATGAACCTGGACACACCTCACCCCACGAACCCCAACATAGAATCACAATTGTTGTAAATACACACACCCTTTTGCCGTTTAGAGAATTCAGGAGAAATTAATATTATAAACTTAAAAAGCCCCGGACAGAGCATCGGTTCTATTTTGTAATAATGTCATTGAAGCCAATGGTGAGAGGGAATTCGGTAGGTACATGTAGTTTAATGTAAAACTAATTATACTATAATAAAACAAATATAAAACTTTTTCGTTATTTATTTTTGGGGTGTTATGCCGTGTTGCGCTATCTCCTTCTTTAGCCAACGTTTCGGACAGCATTACAGTGTCCATCATCAGGGCAGATGAGTACTCATCTGTCCTGATGATGGACGCATCCGAAATGTTGGCTAAAGAAGGGGGTAGCGCAACACGGCGTAACACCCCAAAAATGAATAACGAAAATACTTTGGGCCGTGAAAACCTAAAATCATACCAAATATAAAACTTATTTCCACTTTAATTTATTTGACCGTAACCGGTTTCAGATTGTTGAAGCCATCTTGAGAACAAGTTGAAGATGGCTTTAACAAGCTGAAACCTGAAACTTCGAAGTGAAAATAAGTTTTATATTTGAATCAACATATTATTTTGATGGAATTCCACCATGAATTGTCAGTTTCAAAAATAGAAATAATAAAACGAATGTTTTTATTTCTTATCTACTATTTTTCCATCTTGCATTATAAAGTGTTTTGTTTGTATGTTGTTGTCCATTTTTAGATGTAAGATTAAAAAAATCAAACACGCAATAGCCCAGCTGGAGATAAAAACATCAAAGCATAAATAAACAAATTATGATACCTTCATCACCAGTTAGCTGAGATCCAGTCATACCTGTTGATTTGTTTTCCAATTTGTGAATGGCGTATTTGGCTTCACGGATGTCTGGCTGAAAATTATTTCATCCAGTAGATTGGTCAAATGGTCAGGATTCCGTTTTCTTATCAATCTTCTGTATGGTATAAATTTTGACAGTACAATTTCCATATTATCGTGAGTTCATGAAAATGGTTCCCCCCTTGTCTTCTACGAGTATTTACGTAAGATCCATTTCTCTCGTTCAAATCTCTAATGAGCAATTTAAGTTTTTGTTTGTCCTTGGATATCATCATCATCATCTTCTTCCCTTGTCCTATTCGGGTTGGGGACCCATTCCATCGACAAGGCGCCTTTGTCTATTATATACGCCTCTGTCTTGCGCTGATTGTTCGGCCTCCGTCCATGGCAGTTCCACTCTCTTCTCGCACAGTTTCTGGAGTTGTCTCTCCCAACTGTGTCTGGGCGGCCCACTGGACGTCTCTCTCTCTCTCTTTCCGATGGCGCTACAGCCCATATCGAGCCTTGGCCTCCCGCAACATTCGCCTCCAACTCCTCCTGTCCTCAGCGGCTGACTTCCAGTTTGTTATCTGGAGAAGCTGTGCTGCATCCCCTCTTATCTCGTCGTCCACTGGACGTCTACCTTCTGGAATCGCACTTAGTATTTTCGCCGGTAATGAAAACGACGTAAAAAGTGACAGCGCGTATTCGAGCGAAATTAGTTTGCTTGCCACAAACTTTAACAGCATTGAGAAAGGCACCATGACCAAACCTAAAGCATCAAAGCTGAGGATCGGAACATGTTTTAGCCGGAAAGGAACCTGGAGTAGTAAATGAGGTCCTTGGATTTAATTTGTATAATTATATCTTTCGCATATTATCTTTAAACGTAGAAAATTAGAGATTTCTAAACTTATTTGATTTGGTTTTACGCCCAGCTGTGCTCTTACGTTTTGAAGAATTTCTGGGTCGTAAATGTGTTAATGATCATCAATTTCTTCACAAATATTGTCAAAATATCGGATATTTCTTATCTGTATTATCTTGTAAAGACTCACGTCGGCGAGGGTATCCAACGGTTTCGAAATGAAGCTTTAAATTGACTGCAACGATTACCCAGTAAGCTGATGGTCCAGTACCGATTACCCAGTAATTTATGCTTCTTTCACAAGGCATTTGCCTGCATTACGTTTTTACATTGTTAACAGATCGTATCGGCTTTAAGAGAATTCGTAGCTGGTGTATGCAACGTGCATCCATTTAGCAGAGGACTAATATATTGTCTGGATAATGATATCTTTGAGATGGCTACATCTTCTGATATCTCTTCTACGAATGTCCTCCATCGGCTGCGCCTCCTCGCCGGTTTACCTCCAGTCCTCCGTTCTTCTCATCCTGTTCCAACCCTCTTCCACAGAGTCTATCTACCTCTTCCTTGGTCTGCCTCTGAGTCATTCCCACTGGGGCATCCACATAGTCATAACTTTCGCTTATGGGTATAATACCAAGATCATATTTTCGTTTAAAATTCTTTAACTTCGGGTGGACTTTCTTTTGGACCCGAGCAGCGGGAGTTACATAATGTAATGATATTTTATACAATGCAGTTATTTCATTATCCCTTCATCTTTCTTCCTGAACATTGAAGTGAAATATCTATTTTATCGTCTGATTTTGTGTAAACAAGTTTCAGTTGCTTTTTAATGTAGTTACCTTATCTTTGAACAAACAAACCCATGTTGGGTGGTATTGCCGGGTAAATAAAGGTGCAGTAATGGTCCAAATGACATCGATGATTATATCACTTTTTACTGATACGATGCGGCTAGAATTTTAAAATAAATGGTCTTACTTTTTGTGTGCAAAAGGGCGATCAAATAATTGACGGCAATTTATTTCGTCCAGTGTGTAGAGCCTTGTTATAATTATTTCATCTCCCACTTCCGTCTTCAGAACACTGTATCTGCAAACAAAATGAAGATTAACACAATACAATAGTTAGATATTAAACTAAGGTGTAATTATCACAACATTTAAGCTACTAGCTACAGAAAGATATGTTCATTAGTGAAACGAAAGTATGCTATTATTGAGCAATTGCTCCCTAGTGGCACGTGTGTAAAATATTGCTATTATTAAGGCCATGCTTCGTTCATGCTTGATGGTTTTACCCTCATTCAAAAATGTCTCGTTATGTGTACCGTTTTGCTCGATGCTTTTTTGTTCGATAGCGAGCTAACCACTCGATGCCAAAAATATTCAAGGACCGTGACTCTTGCTCGATGTTCGACTTTTATATTTGACTGAGCGTCTTAGTGGTAGGTCTATGGCGTCTTGTGTCGAGCTGCTAGTTCCAAGTGCTCACGTTCGATCCGCCGCAAGAGAATAAGGTCAACTAAACACACCTCCTTGAAAAGTCATTAAAAGCTATGAAAAAAATATGTTTAAATTAACCGATAATCCTAACCTAACGTAACCTATTTAACCAATTTTTTATATATATTTTTTATCACCCTAAATGACTTATCTGAGATGGTTCTGAGTTGGTTTCATTCCGAGTTGTCCGGTCACCGAATATACATATTGTGTACATAGCTTTAAGCATGCCACCGGAGACGACGTTAGAAGGAGAGAATTCTTAGCGTGTCTGAACAGGTTTGCTTATAAGCATGCTAGAATAGATTCGATTTCAGTTCCGACACGGTTTTGATTACTTGTATTTTCTCGCAAAGCATCCATTTTGGCGGAGAGCCCGCGTTTAAGTAACACGTGTGTTCAATGTTTTTTTTATATAAATATCGCACAAGAGTCCCAACTGCTCCTGTCTGTAGCCAGCGAGACTATGGCATCCCAAATTGGAGTATGTTGTGAGGCTGACGGTGGGGGGGGGGGGGGAAGGAAATAGGGAAGAGGAAGGTGGGGAAGTACCTGGCCATTCAGATTTGGTCACCGAAAACGGCTAAAGCCATTTGAAGCAATGTTTCAATTTTGAATGGTGGTCTTATCTTAACACCAGGGTGATACTGAGAGTATCTTCCACTCTGGAGCGTGCCGCAAATATACTATATATTATTTTAAATGAATTAATTGTGAAATAACACAAATTAATCAAATAAAATTGATTTGCCACGCCGGAATTCGATCCCGCACCTTCGGACTGCGAGTCAAGAGTTTACCACTAGACTACGCCGGCCGTCAGAAGTATGCTTAAAGTATGCCTAACACAAGCAAATGTGTACAGTTAAAGAGCATGCTAGTTTTAAACATGCTCGCAAGCATGCTTGTTTATGAGCTGGTGTGTTCGTATGTATATACATATATAAATTCAGGGTTTGAAGGGACGTACTTGACTTACTTTAGCTAGTGATTCCTGACATTATTTGGGATAAAAAATTTACATGAAATTTTATCCTCCGGTGACTTTTGTTGAAAAATTTTTTTCTTCAAAATCAAACATAAAATTCATCTTACGCATGTACTGGTCACTCAACCGAGTAAACGACCAACCACGTACCCCGCATCTGCTGCAACTGCCCAACACTTACCATTTTTTTATGTTTTCGTAGAAAAAGAAAACTTTAAAAATGCCACTGGAGACCAAAATTTCATTTACATTTTTTACTTCAAATAATGTCGGGAATCACTGGTTAAGGGGTGAAATTATTAAACTGGTTCTTTATCTTCGGGTGGACTCTTTTTTAATACAAGCGGCAGGGAGATACATAATGTAATGATATTTTATACAACGCAGTACCTAGCTGCAGTTAATCCATTTCTTTTTATCTTTCTCTCTGAACATTGAACTAAAATATCTATTTTATCGTCTGGCTTTGTATAAACAAGGGTGAGTTGTTTTATTTATTTATTTTATTTATTTATTTATTTAAACGCCTATAGGGCTTTTACATACAGTACACGTTTTTGACAAAACATAGGAAATAACATAAAATATAAGAAACAAAATATAGATAACATAAAATATAAGAAACAATATATAGATAACACAAAATATAAGAGTTGACACAAAGCAGGTAACATAGAATACATGGTAAGTAAAAATAGAGGTAAAGATGGTTTATGAAGTAGGAATAAATAGTTGGCACATACGTCATTTAAAGTTTGATAAATTTAATTTATTATCAAATACATCCATATTGTTTAAACATTGGTTACCAAGGCTGTGTAAACGCTGTATTGGAGTATGCAAACTATAGTTGGAATGAGATGTGTGTATATGAAATGTTAATATTTGTCTAGTCGATCGTGTAGGTACATGTAGATTTATCAATTGCAGGAGTTCACAACAGTTGAATTTAGAATTTAATAATTTTAACAAAAAGGTTAGGTCGTTAATTTTTCGTCTGTTTTCTAAAGTTGGAATATTTAAAATATTCATTAACGATTGATTTATGTTCTCTAAAGGGATAAAAATTTACGAAACGTAGAAACTTTCTTTGAATTCTTTCGACATCATGAATATGAATTTTGTAGAAGGGCGACCAGACTATGGAGTTATGTTCCATTAGGCTTCTAACAAGGGATGTGTATAACAGTTTAATGATTTGTAACGATTCGATTTGTAACTATTTGTAATATAGTTACCTTATCTTGTACAAACAAAATAATGTTGGGTGGTATCGCCGGGTACAAAAGAGGCAGTACACGTCCGAATGAAATCGATGAAAATATCGCTTTCTACTGGTATGATGCAGCTAGAATTTTAAAATAAATGATCTTACTTTGTTGGTCCATAATGGCAATCTAATGATAGACCGCAATTCGCCTGTCTGTGCATCGTTGTTATAGTTGTTTTTTTTTCTTCCATTTCCATCTTCAGAAGATAGAATCTGCGAACAAAATTAAGATTAAAACAATAAATGGTTATATTAATTAAACTGAGGTATCACAACATTTAAGCTATGGACAGTTGTGCTTATTAATGTAATGAGAGCATGCTATTATCGAGTAATTGCTAGTGAAATGTGTGAATAATATTGCTATTATTAAGGCCAGTACCACGATAGTTAATGCTTGATGGTTTTATGCTCATTCGAAAATGTCTAAATGTGTGTACCGTCTCGCTCGATGCTTGTTTGTTCGATTGCTAGCTAATGACTTGATGCAAAAAAAGATTCTAGGACAGTGGTTCTTGCTCGATGTTCGACTTTTAGATTTGTCTGAGCGTCTGGTGGTATATCTAATGGCGCCTTGTGTCGAGCTGCTCCAAGTGCACTTGTTCGATCCGCCGCAAGCCGCCGAGCATGAATATACATGTGTACATAGCTTTTGGCAGGGGTGTAGCCAGGTTTTGATTTAGGGTAGAGCAAAAAAAATCTACAATATGTACCGAAAAAATAGGCTTATATAACATATTCATGCTTTAGGCTCTGTGAATACAAAAAATATGAACGGAAGAAGGAAAAACCATTACATGTAGTGCTGTAAATTTTAAAACGCGACTCGGTCGACAATCCCAAAGTCATGCATCGGCCAGCATACGCCCCACCTTGTCCCACCGTAGCTATGCCCATGGCTTCTAGCATGCCACCGGATGCCAACGCGGTTGGAAGGAGTCTGAACAGGTTTTCTAAAGAGCTTGCAAGTATAGATTCGATCTCATTTTTGAGACAATTTTTATATATTTTTAAATTTAATTTAACAATGTTATTATCAATTTCTGCAAGTACTTTAGTTTTTATTTTTGTTACAGGTGTTTCGGCTTACACTGCTACAAAAATAAAAACTAAAATACTTGCGGAACTTGATAACAACATTATTCAATTTAATTTGAATTAAATTATTAAGAAATTAAATGTTTTTTTTTTACTTTTATTCCACACAGGAGGCCCTGAAGAAAATATTTTCCCTCAGAGCCTACGTCATCTTTGAAGATGCTGTGTGGAGGGTGTTTTTGACGAGAGGAAGGAGTGAACTTGGGTGTTTTAGGAGGGAGAACAAGTCGTAGGAATTACTCATTCTCATGTGACAAATGTCGGACGCGTAAATTTAAAAATTATTAAAAACTAGCTGGTACCCGGCATACGTTGCAATGCCATTGAAAGAAATAAATTGATTCTCCCTGCATGTCCTTTCCCGTGCTTCCCCGATCACTTCCCTAGTCTCCTTCCTCTCCCGCGTTCCCCGTCCACCTTCCCCGGCTTCCCCCTCCCTCGTCACCCCTCCCGCGAACCCCACCTCTCCCGTTGCCCTCCTCTTCCTGCCCTTACTCCCTGCCGCTAAAATTCACACATTTTCCTTATACAAATTTCATAACGCCAGAGCTTACCATTATATAAGGCCTATAACCTTGACGGGCGGCGTATTTCCTTTTCCGTGTTCAATACGAGGCAAGCATGCCTCGAAACCAACACGGATTTGTAACGCTATTTACCTTCCAAACCTGTGTTCAATAGAAGGCAAGCGGCATCCAATCGTGCACGGGTTTGTAACGCCAATTCTCTTCCAAATCCGTGTTCAGTACGAGGCATGCGTCCTCCAAACGTGCAAGGCTTTATAATTACTATACGCATTGATTGAGCACTACAGATCCGTGTATGTTTCGAGGCATTTTTTTCTGTGGATGGATAGGCAATAAAACGCATTAAGTATTTTATATTTATTTTTTAAATATTTTATTTTTCATTATTTATTATTTACTAGCTTTTCCCCGCGGCTTATGTCCGGGTTAAATCTTCCTCACAGGAAAAACTTAATCCTTCCACACACTTTTCCACAAATGCTAATCTAGTCAATTCACGCGATGTAATTGCATTGTATAAGTATACTAAATTGCATCTAGTCTTATTATTATTATTATTATTATCCAATTTTGTTCATTCGTTCGGAATTTATGCGCTTACAAACATTTCGGATGTTTATTTTTATTTAAATATTTGGAAGTTCGTTAATATAATAAAAAAATACTCTATTTATCATTCAGTCTTTATAATCGTTACGAATTATATTTTTAATATAGGAACTCAAATCTGACTTTTATTCCAAGCTTGTCCAAAAAAAACGAATTCTAATATTTGAATTTTCTGCAGTAGTAGCTGACCAGTAGACTTGAGTACCTACCAGCATAGAGCCCAAAAATATATCAACATTGTTTCTATGGAAAAGATTTTTTTCTGACGTTAGCAAAAACTCGCTTTTGTTAGCGACAGAAAACGCATAACAAATATAATATATTAATATTTATAATTTCATAACGCCAGAGCTTACCATCATATACAACCTGTAGTCTGCGCATATAATTTAGCTTTATATTGGTGAAAGAATTATTAAAGTCTTTATATTGTGTTATGCGTGAAAAGGTCATAAACAAACTCGAGCAGTTTCGCATTTATAATATTAGTATGGATTAACGCTTAGTGTGCTAGTGTACCTAGTGTGCTTTAATATGAAAATTTTGTAATTAGAAGACAACACAACATATGTACACAACAAAATTTAGTGCAAATTAGCAAAATAATAATACGATTATTCGATATAATATAATACTATATATATAATACATAATATAATCGATACTTTTGTCCTGAAATAGTAAGTAAAAGAAAGTATAACATAAAAAAGGAAGGGTGTGCGTGTACGCACAATATGATGGATGGACAATAAAATGCAAACAGCCTCACTAATAAAAAAATAAAACAATTTTTAATAGTAAGTATTTAATCTTAAAAATTTTCATTATTTATTTTTTATTAACGCTCAAGTGGGCTTTTAATGAAAAAAATGTAGTTGTAAGAAAAAGTAAATACATAATAACATTTAGTGCAATTTGGCGAAATACTAATACGATGATTCTATATAATATTATAGTACTATTATCCTACAATAGTAAATAAAAGAAAGTATAACATAAAAAGGAAGTGTGCGCACATACGCACAATATAGTGGATGCACAATAAAACGAAAACAGCCTAACTAATAAAATAAATAAAAAAATTTAAAACAGCAAATATTATATAAAAAGTATTTTCTATATATTATTTTAATAACTTTTTTTAATATTATATATTTTTTATTAACGTCCGAGTGGGCTTTTAATGAAAAAAAATAATTGTAAGAAAACAACACATATGTAAATAATAACATTTAGTGTAACACAGCAAAAAGTGTGCGAACTTCGTAGGCATGTTCCATGCATCGCCGAGGACGCGTGCCTCGTACTGAACACGGATTTGGAAGAGAATTGGCTTTACAAACCCGTGCACGATAGGATGCCGCTTGCCTTCTATTGAACACGGGTTTGGGAGGTAAATAGCGTTACAAATCCGTGTTGGTTTCGAGGCATGCTTGCCTCGTATTGAACACGGAAAAGGAAATACGCTGACGGGCGTGCGCACAATATAACACCAAGTTTCATCGCAATCGGATGAACGGTATGGCAGCGCATTAAATAGAACAAATAAATGAACAATAATATATAACGTATAAGATAATAATTATGTAATATTTTTTCGGCGCGTTCCAGAGTGGCAGAAACTCTCAGTATCAGCCTGGTGTGAGACAACCTTTCAGAATTCAAACGTTGCTTGAAATGACTTTGGTCGTGTTTGATGGCAGATCTGAATGGCCAGATAATTCCCAACCTTCCTCTTCCTCATATCCTTCCTCTCCCCACTATCTTTTGCCTCACAACACACCCCGATTGGGAATGTCATAGCCTCACTAGACAGTTGGAGGCAATTGGGACTCTTGTGCAGTATTCATATAAATTTATTTTTATTTTTAACTTCAAAACCTCAAATAAAATGGCATCTCTGGGACTTTAAAAATAAGTATTGAATAGGTACCTACTAAGCATTTTTAAAAATTAAGTTATGTCTTTCCTAGAGTACGGCACTGTAATAGCCTCCGCGTGGCCGCCTACTACTGATAACTGATAACCGATCCAGTTGACGACGGGCTTATCTTAAACACACATACTTTTCGAAATATGATTTATTCAAAATAATAAGATAATGAATAATGACTAAGGTTAGTCCACGTATTTACGAACAATGGTTTATTATTCATAATGTTATATATCTAATATTTTTTAGACAAAGCGGTCATGTAAGATTGACCAGTAGTTGACAATTTTTTCAAAGTTATAATTCCTATCAAATACTATGGATCGTAATAAAGCAGGCCGCTAGCAAAAAGACAAAGGTGAAAAATAAAATGGCCGACGCGTTCGTGACAGATTCGATTAATGAAATCCATATTTTCAAGTCAATGGTGGTTTAGCAGATTGCTAAAGTTGAACTATATTTACTTTTCTTTCTTTCTTACCTTCTGCATCCGTCTTTGCTTTGATGTGTGATGATATGTCAGTTAGTTCACTAATTCACTTTATGAACACTTTGTGGTAAGATACACCTTGTGATGTCGCGTAACAACTGATGACGATGATCCGTTTACTTTATCAGACGCGATAAAAAATATTATTATCAACGAGGTATTATTAGGATAAGTTATTGAAACCAGCGTTTCCTAACCATTTTCAGCCGCGGACCTCTTTTTAAAGCTCTTAAAAAAATGTATGTTGTTCTCAGTGGCGGATTTGCAGTCTTGGTCGCCCTAGGCCCAGGCCGTGTGGTAAGTACCAGTCGCCCCTTTCTCAGTACCCATCATACCTATACACTACATGATGAATTTACTTTATTGCCAACTTTTATCGAAATCCATGTAACATATCGTGGTTGGGACAAAAGGGGGGGATGAATTTAATTATAAAGATTTTAAATGCAACAGAATTTAATTAGGTTTGGCTTAGTTCAAACATAATCTTAATTATACTTAGATCTAACTTATACATAAATCTTAACTAGTTGTCATATGGTTCGGGGTCGCTTCTCCATTGTTCACATCGTAAAAGTTAATTGTTCACTAAAACTACCTTCTCACTGGGTTCTTGTTTTCTGCGGGTCCTTAGGTAAGGCCGAGGTCCTCGCCGGCAGCTCCTGCAGTTCAGCAGCTCAGGCCCTCCTAGCCGAGTCGACTCTCCTCCAGTCTACGCCATCGTCTTCGTGCGTTGGCCACTGGCCGCGCCTGGTCGCCGCTCTACGTCGCCGGGCGGGGAATACACGCCTCGTAAATCACTTTCTTGAACTCAGCTATAACTTATTCTTTTTTTCATCCACCGCCCAGCATCACGCCGCTGGGCGGGGAACGCGTACTTAGTGTTGTCCCCCGTCTCGATCTTAACTGTCTGTTTCTTCATCCCCCGCCCAGCATTACGCCGCTGGGCGGGTAACGCCACCTCTCGTCTTCTCCGTCCCCCGTCTCGATCTTGACTCCTGTTTCTTCATCCCCCGCCCAGCATTACGCCGCTGGGCGGGTAACGCCACCTCTCGTCTTCTCCGTCCCCCGTCTCGATCTTGACTCCTGTTTCTTCATCCCCCTCCCAGCATTACGCCGCTGGGCGGGTAATGCCACCTCTCGTCTTCTCCGTCCCCCGTCTCGATCTTGACTCCACATCCATTCAGAAAATTAGATAACTACAGGGTGGCGCAAAATTAATCATCCAATTTTGTTTTTGAATAACTTTTTTATTAATTAAAAAAAAAAAAAAATTTGAGTGTTGGAAATCTTTATTTGGACCTTTAATTTTTTTTCTGTAAAGTGGAAAATATGATATCCGTCAAGTGGCTGCCGCCAGTGTTGATACACATTTGTGCCCGTTTTATCGCATTTTCCGCAAGAATTCCGGTGATAACTGTTCGCATTCCTGTCGAATATTCTCCTTAAGGGCTGCGATTGTCTGAGGCGCGTTGGCATAAACCCGCGACTTCAACTAGCCCCAAAGAAACAAGTCTGGGATGGCTCAATCGGGCAATCTTGCTGGCCATGCCAAATCGCCAAAACGGGAGATTACGCGACCAGGAAACGCTTCCTTGACAATATCCACTGTGGCTTGTGCTGTGTGTGCGGTTGCACCCATTTGTTGAAACCACATGTTCACTAAGCCCCGCTCATCTAATTCCGGCAGTAAGAAGTCGTTTATTATGGCCCTGTCGTTTATGATCGCCAGTAACAGTGGCCGTATAGCCAATGGCGTCCTAAAAAAATACGGCCCAATCACTCCTCCCGCGTGAACGGCGCACCACACAGTGGCTTTGAGTGGATGAATGGCTCTTCGTGCATCACACGCGGATTTTCAGTGTCCCAGAAACGAAGATTTTGCTTATTGATAACGGCTTAAATGGAAAAGCGCCCCATCACTCATGATTACTTTCGACACAAAATCGTCCTCTTCGTTGTTGAGATTGAGGATGGCAATTAATCCACAATTATTCCACGTTCTTGCGGAGTATAGCGCACCATTGTTTGTCTGTTTGTATTCTGCAGCTGTCTAGTTCACAAATGTCAAATATGATTGTCGTACGACGCCATTTGCTAAAATTATAACATCTTCCGATAGGGTGATTAATTTTGCGCCACCTTGTATAATAGCTGCTAGTTTGTAATACTTTCTAAGGTTTCAAGGATATTTTTTTTATATTTTTTTATATGAAATACCGCATAAGAGTCCCAACTGCTTCCGTCTGGAGCCAGTGAGACTATGGCATCCCCAATTGGGGTATGTTGTGAGGCTGAAGGTAGTGGGGAGGAGAAGGAGATAGGGAAGAGGAAGGTGGGGAAGTACCTGACTATTCACATTTAAATAAAACATTTAAAACGGTTTTAGGTTTTATTTATTAAACTAGTTTAACTACACGTGTATTCTCGTACAATATATAATAAGTGTTTCACAATGTGTTTTATTTATTTATTTTATTTTTTTATTTCTTATATGAATACCGCACAAGAGTCCCAACTGCTCCCGTCTGGAGCCAGCGAGATTATGGCATCCCCAATGTGTTAAAAAAACTCGTCTGCACTTAAGCGCAGCAAAATCATTAATTAAATCTTCGCAATCCAATTTTCTTAAAAATCTTATAGATCTTTTAGCCTTTGCTCCATCATTGTTGTGCGTAAATAATTTTTAACTCGTGGCAAACAAGAAAATAATCTTTCTCCAGAACAGTCACTGGCGGGAGCACACACAGACATACGAAGATATCCACGTTTGGGTAAATGGTTTGAAGACCTTCAGTTCGTAACCATTTCAACAAACTGGCAACACTGTTCCGATTCTCATTTTTTTACACTGCAGTGAGCACGAAAATGGAGACATTCTTCTGAAAAGTTGTCTTCTAAGTCAGTAGAATAAACCATTTGCAATGCTTTGGTCTTTTCTTCGACTTCAGACGCGCTCAGTTTCGTCAAGTTAGTAATAAAATTAAATTTATTGTAAAGTAATTTATAAGCATCCTGTCGTTTTTTTTTATTTCTTCTGACAATGTATCAAGTATTACCAAAAAAGTAGTGATTCTGAAATTTTCGCGACCGTTCTTTTATTATAATTTCGCGACCGTTTATTTCTTGTTATCATCAGTGACTTTTTTGTCACAATGGCCGCCCCTAATATCTGGCCGCCCTAGGCCCGGGCCTACTTGGTCTTAGGGCAAATCCGCCACTGGTTATTCTTGAAGATAATATCTATACATTCCCCACGTCGAAATGCAAATTATATGAAATTTCCTCGAAAGAAAAAAATCGCAAAGTACGCTCCGAAAATTATTATAAACACTTTTGTTTAAGTTACTTTACGAGTTATACACATATGAATAAATTCACAGTGTTTCTTTAAATGCTGTCATAGACAACCCCCACGAGATTTTTGCTCTATCTTAAATGAATCGCGTTTTATTAAAAATTTTCACAATTTTCGCTTAAAAGGGGGAGGGGCTCAACGCTCAACCGTCACGGAAAAATATATTGAAATATTTGTTATGCCTTTTTGTTTGGCAAGTTAAAAAAACAATTCTTATGTATTGTATTGGGTTGCTACCTCCTTTCTTCTTGTATTTATGGATACAGTGTCAAAATTTAAAATTATATAATAAAAAAATATCATCCAATTTAATTTTCATTTTGAATGTAATGGAATCTTTCAGTTCAATTTTCATCCACTCCTCGAACTACCGAAATATATACATTTTCTCACACGTGATAAAAATGATTACAATACACCCAATAACAAAAATTAACCTATATTAAAGTTTACCTTGCTTTATTAGTTCGTGATTAGCGTAATAAGTATGTATATTTTATTTAGCTATAAAATGTTTACATTTTATATAATATATTCTTTTCTAAAACTACTGAATCCCCTGAAAGTCTCAAACGCCCACAAGGGGGCGTTATTGCCCACGTTGAGAACCTATGACCTACATTAGCACGCGTTCACAATTGACTTAGGATACGTTCATAAATCAACTGGGTGTTAATCAAATGAATAATCGAAAGAACGAAGTGTGCTGGATGCCAGGCGCTTTGTGAATCAAGTTTTTTTTCAATCAATATAAGTCATAAATGTTAGTTAGTTTTTTTTTATTTCTAACAATAAATACGAAAGGATTGTTGTTATTGTGTTCTTATTTAACTACGTAAATAGTAGGTGTTTTGTGAATAATTAATATTTTGATTGGTGACGATAAATGTCGATTGAGGTGTATTTCTTTCCGAGTAAATGAAGTCTGTGTATAGGAGAGTTTACAAAATAATTATCACGGAATTGGTGCAAAATAAAATGCATTTGACCGAGTTTCGCGAGAAGGTTTTCGCAAATTAATAAAATTTGTTAAATCGAGGGCGTCCAGTTTGCCATTCGATATATTGAAAAGACAAACTAAATCACTTTTTATGCGCCTTGATGTCAAATCGGTTATGTTAAGTAATTCCATTAGGTATATTCATGTAATTAGATTCTTCGATTGGTTTTCTAAGTTTGTAATTAATAAATCTTAAAAACTTATGCTGTACTCTTTCAATTTTTTTGTTGGTGAGATTATAATGTAGGTATTAAGTGGTCGAGGGGTAAGATTCTCGACTAGCAATCCAAAGGTTGCGGGTTGAAATCGTGGAGTGCGCAAATAAATTTTATTTGATTTAGTTGTGTTATTTCATAATTTATTCATTAAAAATAAAAAATAGTATTTTCGGCACGTTCCAGAGTAGAAAATACTCTCAGTCTCACTCTGAATTGGATCGTTTCTTGAAACAGCTTTAGCCGTGTTTTTGTGACCAGATCTGAATAGTTAGGTACTTCCCCACCTTCCTCTTCTCCATCTCCTTCCCCTCACCACTACCTTCAGCCTTCCAAAAATGTGAATGCCATAGTCCCACTAGCTCCAGATGATCGGGAGCAATAGGGGCTCACATAATATCGCAGTATTTACAATAAAAAAAAAAAAAATAATATATAACGGTAATCTTCTAACCAGAAGTGACGGCTTCGAAATCCGACGTGCCATAGCTAATTTTCTTCTTTAAGGCTTGTTCAGACTAAGCCAGTAGTTTAGTCGAGTGGCGAGTAACTCGCCACTTGTCTTGACTCGCCGAAAATCGTTCGCATTACTTTTAAGTAGAGTACATTTGTCCCCGCCGCCCATTCCAAGATGACGGCGGTTGGCGGGCTGCTACAAAGCAAAGTAAATACGCTAATTAAGCATATTGTAATGCTTAGAAGAGGTGGAAGAATAAATTAGTAAAACGAAAATAAATAAACTATAGACACGAAAAGTGAATAAAAGCAGCATTAATAAATAATTTTAGAGTTGCATCTTCGCTCCAATGCCACGCCATTCCTGTGCGTCTACAAATGAACTCTGCTAAAACGGCGGGTTTGCGCATTTTAGTGCGCAGGGACACGGGAGGGGAGCGCTACTCGCCGAAAAATTGGAACGAAATGGATTGAATCGACATTATGACCCGTTCGCATTGGTAGAGTATTTTAGTCAAGTGGAGAGTATAGTAGTAACTAAACGCGTAATTTTAACACCATAATTTTAGTAGAGTGGATTAGTCAGCTCTTTTGGTCGATTCAATCCATTTCGTTCTAATTTTTCGGCGAGTAGCGCTCCCCTCCCGCGTCCCTGCGCACTAAAATGCGCAAACCTGCCATTTTAGCAGAGTTCATTTGTAGACGCGCGGAAATGTCGTGACATTGGAGCGAAGATGCAACTCTAAAATTATTTATTTATGCTGCTATCAATCTCTTTTCGTGTCTATAGTTTATTTATTTTCATTTAACTTATTTATTCTTCCACTTCTTCTAAAATTTCACCTCTTTTAAGCAATACAATATGCTTAATTAGCGCATTTACTTTGCTTTGTAGCAGCCCGTCAACCGCCGTAATCTCGCAAAGGGCGGCGGGGACAAATGTACTCTACTTGAAAGTAATGCGAACGATTTTCGGCGAGTCATGTGGTGAGTTTCTCGCCACTCGACTAAACTACTGGCTTAGTCAGAACAAGCATTTAGTCAGAACAAGCCTTTAGTGCGCAGGGACGCGTGGAGGGAAGCGCTACTCTCGCCGAAAAAAATAGATCGAAATGGATTGAATCGACTAAAGAGCTGACTAACCCACTCTACTAAAATCATGGTGTTCGGACGCGTTTAGTTACTACTATACTCTCCACTCGACTAAAATACTCTACCAATGCGAACGGGTCAATAGTGCTGTTTCAGACACGGTGGTTTGAAGTGTTTGAACCGCTTGGTTGTCAAAGTATGTGGAGACCAATAATGGTATGCAACGGGAGATCAGACGGGCAGTCTCACACGAAAGTATTTACACTTCCTACTGGCTGTGGGGAATTGTACTTACCTCCCCACGTTAAGGTTTGTGTGGGAGTCTTTTTCTTCATTTAAAACACTCTGATAGTTTTTCACTGAGTTAATTTATTTATAATCTTTCAGGTTATACATGATTATAACACAAGATGATACAATTTTTATACAGCCCGTAAACACAACACGAATGTTTCGGAATCATTCTGTTAAATTGATCGAGTAAAAAATCGATTGTGCATTGTGCCCGACTCTACGGTGTGACGCTTTTACATATTTTTTGTCTATTTTGACAATAATATAAAATGGGATTGGTTTATTTATTTTAAACACTAATCCTCCACTTATTATTCACCTAGTCCTAGCTTATAACGCTAAAAACAGCACTTTATTATTTTTGAGAAGTTTCAATATAAGTGCTATTCTTACATCATCGTGTACGTCGTAATAGATTTTTATTGCTGACAGTCTGACTTGGTCTGACGTCTTTCAAGCGATTCTAGCCCCATGTAAATCAAAATTATCAAAAGTTAAGTTATCCATAGACGAAACTACTCCATTTATCTATGGCACTGTTTGTCGACAAGTTTTTGTGAACTCGTGTTTTTGACGTTTAGATATATTAATTTAGAAAAATTGCATTTAAATTGATTTGACATGCCGCCTCTACGAGCTAAGTGCGTGTAAAACCATTAGTAGTGTCTTTGTGATATATCAAATCTGCCGATTTGCCGCCAATTAGCAAATTAGCAAAGTGACTTGTCAAAAATTAACCCTACTTTTGTGAATTCTTTGTAAATCTGACATTATAATAATAGTTATTTGTTAACAATTTGTTTCAGAATGGTGGTCGATAGCTCAGACGACGAAGTCTCAGATCCCGTGGAAGAAAATATCAAAAAAGATCAGTATGTCGTAAATTTGTTAAGTTTTGTGCTAACTGACTAATTAACCATACTTTAGTTTTGAAATTGGTCGGTTTTTGTAAACAGAATATTATCGAATCCCACCAAATGCTATTGCTAATTTTCCACAATGACTTTACAATACAATTGCACGTTATTGTCTCACAAAATTAAACCGATGTGGCAAGAAACACTGTATGTTTACAATAAATTGTTAATTCAAATGTTGTTCATGTTTGACAAAGATAGACATTGATACTGGACAGCGTGTACATATTTCAGAGCATTTTTGTATGCTTGTCCGCCGAGCAAATCGATCCGCACGTAGAGACATGTTCGTGTGACGCCATGCTTGGTCTGCTCGCTGTGGACGTGCTCGCCCGTGATTATCGGTTCAAAGTTGCGGCGAATACTGCATTCTACGTCAAGTGTGTGAGATGATAAGATATGTTTATTCGCTCACACTAAAACAGATACAAAACGCTGTATTTTCATTTTTCATTAGCTACACACAGGAAAATAATTCCCCTCAAAGACCTAAGTCATCTTTGGGGATGCTGTGTGGAGAGTCTTTTAAAGGAAATGAAAAATATGCAGTTCTGGGAGGTGAGTAGGAATCTGGGGGTTTGTGTCTCCAGGAGTGAAGGACGTATGAGTCCATCTCTCCTGTGGTGCAAGGCCATGTTCCGAGAGAGTCCTGCTGGAGAGGTTGAAAGGTCTTGATCAACCAATCTCTTACGATCCGGCCTGCCATGCGGTAGGTGGCAGAAGCATCCACCGCCAAGACCCGGAAAAACCTTAATCCACAAACCCCAGGCATCCCTGTTAAGTCATCAAACGTAGCGAACCACTTGGAGTGACCTACCTATGACAGGGGTGTTGGTTATCTAATAAATGGTTCCCGTGGCGGTGGTACCCACACCTGCCTTCCAAATTTAATTCTATTCTAACTTAATTCTATCTGAGAAAAAAAGACTGTTAAAACAGAATTGTATTGTTTATAATTTACTAGCTGACCCGGCCACACATTGTGGCTAACGAAACACAACGCAATCTGTTAATTTTTTCGCTCACAGACATCCTAATACATTTCAACAACTTTACACAAAACCTTGAAAAATTATATGCCTAAACCTTCCTCGTGAATCACGCCATCTATTGGTGAAAACCGCATGAAAATATGTTCAGTAGTTTTTGAGTTTATCGCGAACGGACAGATGCGCCGGAGGACTTTAATTTGTAATGTGTAGAAATTTTATGTTTTGTTTTCTGTGTATTTTTCTAATGCTTATCATTAATGTTTTGAATGTTTGGTAGATAGAGATGTTTACCTAATAGGGACACGCTCAATATGCACTTCTTATTACAAAAACACTTAACATCAGTTAGATAATAATGGGAAGTAAGTGTTTCAGTTTCCCGAATTGAAAAATAATGCATTTTAATAGTTATTTCGAAAATTAAAAACTAATATTTGCTTGGCGGCCATTGTCATTGATGTCAAAGTTTTAAGGTTAGTTTTTTTTTCTTCTCTTTTTTAATCCAAAGTATTAACACATTACTCTAAAATAGGTTTTTAGGTTCTTAGTTTGGGTTTAATTAAAAAAGAAGAAAAAAAACTAGCCTAAAAAACTATTTTAATATTATTATATCAAAACATGGCGTGAAGGGAAGATGTGAAATTGTCTTTTTTTTTAATGAAATATCTACTAAAATGCATTATTTTCCAATTCCGGAAACTGAAATACTTACTTCTCATTATTATGTAACTGATATTAAGTGTTTTTGAAATAAAAAGTGCATATTAAGCGTGTCCCTATTAGGTAAATATTTACCGAATGTTTTTTTGATAATTGACGTCTGCCTCTTTTTCTTACAGAATTGCTGATGATGATGAAAAAAACTTAGACGAAGATGTAAAAGACAGTAAAGAAGACATGCTGGTCAAGATGGAAGACAGTGACTTCGAAATGGATCCAGATGAAGAGCCGCTGGTGGAGCCTCGCATGCCCACTGACACCAACTTCAGCCACATCAAGAACAAGCAGGTCCGCAGCGCCAAGGGCATGAAGCTGATGAAGGAGAAGAGGAAGGAGAAGAAGGCGGCGAGGGTGCAGAGGAGGAAGGAGGGGATCGAGCCCGAGAAGCCGCACACCATTGAAAGTTTGAGGGAAAAGGATGAGACGACCATCGATAATATCGAGGCCGATGAACATGAAGAGGTACATTTTTAGTGTTTTCTGAAGCGTGATTCTGAAATTGTTTTATGGTTTAGCACTTTACAAGTATCTGCGGGCCCTGTATGGTATGCCCAGTTGAGAGGCTAACTTAACTCTGGCTTTGATGGAGCCCCCATACCTGAGCTGGTCACTTAGAGTTACACCAAGTCAATGGAGGGCCTGTTCGGAAGATTGCTTCCGTTGAAGGAGACTAGATTTTCATTTTGTTCCCTTTTAGACGTAATCAGACATGATTGGGTCTTTGAAACATTAAATTCAACAAGATTATTTTTACCCCAAGAGAAAACACTCTCGAGGTAACCGTTCATTCTTTGCTTCAAAGGCCTCCAAGTCATTGGAATTTGTGTCTGGAACGTCTGGATTTAAACCTGCATAAAATAAAAGGGTTTTTGAAACAATGAGAATTAAAACTGTATGTATTGTATTGACTTCGATAACACAAAAATTCCTTACCCGAAATAACTACACTTTTAACCGAGCAGCGTTTTGTCCATACAAACGTATTCCCCGATTATCTCTCTGGATTTTGACACTACTGCAAATATTTTTTTTTATATAATTTAGATATCGACCACTACATGTCGGTACATTTTTTTTAAATTTTTATAAGTTACTTCTTATAAGAATTAGGATCCTCCAAAAATCGTTTAAATTGTCTGGTTTGAACGCCATCAACAGACCTTCAGTATACAAACTAGACAATGTATTTAAAAAAAAAAATCAAAATGCACAGACATGGAGTATTTTCTTCTAATATAGTTGGTAAAAAAAATCTTAAAAATCGGTTCAGTTTTAGAGGAGAAAAATAAGGAATACAAACATCGATTTTGATAATTTTGTTTAGGTATTATCAGCCTTTGTCACATTCGCTCAGTATTCGGGGAGTAAGAACGACAATGATAGCAACAGTTTTGTAAAATACCTATTGTTAAAATTTCTCGGCTACCGAGTTTCTTAATACAATGTAATAATTCTTTTGTGCAAATTATCATGGTATTATTATGCTATTATTAAATATACAGTCAGAGACAATAGTAAGATAAAGGACAGTCATAAAAATGCAATTCCAAGATTTTTTTAATTGCTCGTTATCAGATCAATTCCCCAATCAATCAATATGATGATATAAAACAACACTTGTTCAAATTTATCTTTTGAGACAGGGGTTCCCATACATTTTGTTAATTCAGCATTATTTGATTCTGTGTTAAGTCAGCATTACGCGACAATTAAGCCAAAAAAGTTGATGTCATTTTGCCGTCCGACGATATTTGTTTCAATTAACTCGTCAAGTGCCAAGGAAGAAACAATATAAAATCGCGATGTTTTGACTTTGATGTAATATTTTGTGGGTTTATTTTGTGCTATCGTATATTATATTTACTGAAACACATTCCTTGAACAATAAACTATGCATAAAAACAACATTACTTGCGTTTATTTGATGAATTTATACGTTTTACAATCTTTTTAACGAGAACGACCCGAGAATGACGCAAGCCAATCTGACAGCTCAAATGCCGGGAAAAATCTCAGCCGGAGGGCGTAAACAATTCCACAGAAGTTATTCCGCTTCCCTAGGTGTGTTCGCGGTATTTTATACCTTAAGAACAAGAATGCCCCAATCGATTGTGACCTTGTTCTTCATACGTTTTCCTTATACATAAGGGTTAAAATCGCATTCCAAAATTATTTTTTTTTTAACATTCTGGCTTATGTGCCGGCGCCCGGCAACCGGCAACCGGTTGGTAAAAACAATAAAAATATTTTTCAAACTCACGTCTAAACACCCAAAACAGCGCGCATATCACGTGATCCCGTCGCGAAGTATAGGAGTGTGATCAGTGGCGATGTGTAATTTAAAAATATTTTTTTTTGTTTTTAATAGAACAAATATATCATCAAAATGACATCCATTTTTTGTGCTCCAAATATCCTCAGAAATCGCGGGTTAAAATCCTTCGGTTACGAACTGTACACTCTGTACATAATTACATTAAAAGTTGTATGAAATTTGACAGCCGATAACACACAACGGACGCTTTTTTGTCTTGTCTCATGGCGCTGACTTAACACAAAACTTGCAGAATCACCCTTAGGGTCTTCGCTCACGGAGAAACTGAAAACTGGTTGGCAACTCAATTCACAGCGCAATTCAACTTTACGATTTCAGTAATTATATCAGTTTAAAAAAAATAAATTTATTAAGAAATTCTCAATTATCAACCTTAACTTGTCCCGTGCCGCTGGAGGAAACTTGTAAATTTCGCGATGTTTTGACTTTGACGTAATATATTGTGGGTTTATTTTATGCTATCTTATGTAATATTTACCAAAACACATTCCTTAAACAATAAACTATGCCTTAAAACAACATTACTTTATTTGACGAATTCATAAAGAATTCATAAAAATTATTCTCGTTCCATAGATGTGTTCAAAGCTTTCTATACCTTAAGAACAAGAATGCCCCAAGCGATTCTGACCTTATCCTTCATACGTTTTCTTTATAATTAAGGTTTAAAATCGCATTTCAAAAAATATTTTTTAGAGTTTAATTTGGCACGCGCCGGCGCCTACTCGGCATGCAACGAGTTAATATATAATAATAATTACTCAACCTCCTGAACAAAAATGGTTTTTTTCTGCTCTGACGTATCGCAAATTACTCGAAAACTTGACAGTCGTGAGGCGCAGCCAAGGCAACCTGTCAACCTGGCAACTGAAATGTACAGAAGTCGGCGACTAGCACTGCGAGTTGCGAATGGCAGATTGTGTTGTCCTTGACAAATGGTCTTTGAGAAGTTGCCTGTGTGCGGGCGGCCAATGAAATTTGCAAGTTGCTTTCTTGGGGAAGCGATTGAGTTGCTAACTGGTTTTTTTTCAGTTGCCCCATGAGTGGATGGACTTATTGTGACTCTTTGGAGACTTTGCAAACCTAAAAAACCTACATCTAATGTAACATATTTTTTATCTAATGTAATATATTTATATCTAATATAATATATTTATAGCTAATGTAATTTATACCTTTTCTAATGTAATATGCCCTACTGTCCACTCACAAGTCACCACAATATTCTCAATTTAGGTGGCCTGGTCATATATTGAGAATGCCGGAAGGTCGAATTCTGCTGAAAATTCTGAGTTTTTTTTTTTTTTTACATGAGCTCCACACAAGAGGCCCTGAGGAAAATAATTTCCCTCAGGGCCTATGTCATCTTTGGGGATGCGGTGTGGACGGTTTTAAGGAAATTTGTTTATGTGTTTATTTACTCCTTTGGAGCATTTACAACAATTGCGGAACATAGTAATAATAGAAACATTAAAATAACATTTTTTAATATTATTATTTCTCTTCCTTTACACTAATAGAATTGAAGCAGAATTAAAAAGGAACGACTATTAGAATAATAATAATAAAATTTATATCAGAATAGAGGAGAGGGGTGTTCTGGGAAGGAAAAGGGTTTAAGGAGTGGGTAGGAATCTGGGGTTCAGTGACAAATCTCACCCCGTGAATCTGGGCACCCCTGCTAAATCACCAAACGTAGCGAAACACTTGGGGTGACCTATGGCAGAGGTGTTGGTTGTCCAATAAAGGTTCCCGGGGCGGCGGTACCCATTCCCGCCTCCCAAATTGAAAAAGTGCTATTCGAGAGAGAATACGTTCAATCGTAGGCCAATCCAGACGTTCTTGGGAAACAATTCAAGAGACTGTGTGAGGAGAGGGTCCACTATGGACGGAGACCAATAAATCAGCGCAGGATGTGGACACTTTTTGATGCGATGCGTCCTCGATCTGAATAGGATCAGAGGAAGTTGATTATTTAACAAGACTATATTTTCCAGGCAAAAAAAGACATGGAGGTTGACGAGATGGCCGCATATTATGAGAATTCCTACGCCCCCAAGGTGCTCATCACATTCTCCGACAACCCGCTGAGGAAGACCAGGATATTCGGCAAGGAGCTCACCAGGATTATCCCCAATTCGGAGTACAGGTTCAGACGAAGGTAATGCTATTAAACTCTATCTAAGATAGTGCCGCTCTATGCTTACATCTATTGTAACCTTTCCATATTTCTTATAAACATTACAACTAATAAAAAGTGATTACAAATAAGCTCTCCGCAGCAAAATCAACACTAGAATAACTAAATTATTTAACACTTCAGGCTAATTTGTTTGCTTTTAACAACTCATATAGGTCTCGTAGAAATCGTTGTGTCCCCATTGCTATCGTGGTGAGAAATGTGATCTAAACGGTTTTAGAAAGAAAAGAAAAACGCCCTTTGTATTCAAATGTAAAAGTTAACCACAAAATAATTAAAATGTTCACCTTTATGAAACCAAAGTTTCGGACTGCCATTTGAAAAAAAAAGTTAAATTTTGGGAATATTTTTTTTTTTAACTATTTTTTTATGAAACAACAAAAAGTGGTGCAATAATAATTTTTTTTTTTTTTTTTTTTACATTAACTCCACACAGGAGGCCCTGAGGAAAAAATAATTTCCCTCAGGGCCTATGTCATCTTTGAGGATGCTGTGTGGAGGGTGTTTTTGAGGAGAGGAAGGAGTGAAGATGGGTCTTGAAGAGACCCATATTGTAGGAGGGAGGAAACACAGAGGCCGGCAAATCGTTCCACAGCCGAGCTGTTGAACTCAAGAACGAGTCGTAGAAACGACCCGTTCTCATGTGACTAATGTCAACCGTGTACAAATGTTGAGCGCGCGTTTGGCGTGTTTCCCGACTATGCACCGGTGCCGAGGGGATCAATGACGCTAGTTCCTCGGAGCATCTTCCATTGTAATACCGGTAGAACAAGGACAGCATTCCCACCTGGCGCCTGTGCTCTAAAGATTGCAATCCGTTAGTTAAATTAGGAGAATCTATCAAACGGACTGCCCGTTTCTGCACAGAGTCAAGGGTTTTTTTCAGGTATTTTGGGGCTCCAGACCAGAGGTGGCTGCCAAATTCAACCGTGGGGCGCACTTGCGATTTGTACAGGGCTAGCAGTTGTGTACTAATAATGTTTATAATACGTTTATCTGATGAAATATGGGTATGTTTTTCTTGCTTTTCGTTATCAGTAATATTAGTTAGAAAATCGTAAGGTGAGTCATTTTTAAAATTTTTTAAAAATGACTCACCTTACTTACTTCGAAAAACTGCTCGGAAAAACTATCTTTCTGATTTTTGGTAAAATTTTTTTTTTTTTAGTTTTCTTTATTCATTAAAATGTTTATTACATGAATTTTATGATTTTTCGACCACCACTAGGCACATGCCCGTGTTGTGGTGGTTGAAATATCCATATAAAACAAAGGAATAGTTTTTTTTGCCAGGTATACAGTGGCTAGTAATAAATAAAGTATTAAGGGGGTATTCTAGTCTAGAAGCATGAATTGTAGGTGTTTTTTCAGGTGTGATAAAAAAAAACCAATAATATTTTTAACAGCCATTACTTTACCAAATATTTATTTAACTTTAAAGAATACATAACCAAAAAAATCAAACGAAAAAATTATAAATTCAAAAAATTACAGGGTGTTGAAGGGGAGGTCTCAAAAAAATGGCGCGCCCTGGTTGACACGATTGCAACCCTCCTAGTAATCAGAAGAAAAAAAAACAAATTAATTCTTTATCGAAACAAATGCGGCTATCGCCCGTACCTCGGAGAAGTAAATTTTTTTTTTGTTCGCAAATTGGCGGCTGTCTGAAATAAAAAGACATTTTTTACCCCTTTTTTTGACTTTTCGGAATTTTTAAAAAAAAGTCAAAATTGAAATTTTATTATAATTCTGGTAGGGGCGATAGAGCAATGTGTAAAGAAAGCTCACACCAAATTTCAAGCAAATTGGTTCCTTACAACTTGGGATATCGTGTCAACCGACTCGAAAAAAGTGGTTTCGAGAAACACGCGTTTAAAGTTTTGCTCCTTTTAGATTTTGGTTAGATTCCGTCTAAAACGCGACATTTAAATGGTTATAACTTTTAGAATAATGCGAAATTCGAAAAATCCTTTTAAGGAGATATTTTTGAATATTTAAATATAGGAAATATGAAGAAAAAAATTGTTTTTTTTTTCTAGACTAGAATACTGCCTTAACATAAAATATTCTTTTGTGCAGATCGGCTGTCAAGAAGATAGTCAAATCTGCCATCGCCAAGGAGTACACCGACATTGTGATAGTCAACGAGGACCAGAAGCAGCCCAATGGCTTCCTGCTCATCCACCTCCCCAACGGACCTACGGCGCACTTCAAACTGACCAACTGCAAGATCACCAAGGAAATGAAGAAGAACTACAGGGAAATATCTCACCACAGACCAGAGGTATTATATGTATTCACTTCTTGTGATGACTGTGGATGGACCGAGGAGAATATAATAACTATAGATATTTTTTTTACCTTAACTCCACATAGGGGCCCTGAGGAAAATAATTTCCCATTGAGAAGAGGAAGGAATGAACATTGGTCTTGGAGAGACCCGTGTTGTAGGAAGGAGGAAACACAGAGATCGGCAAATCGTTCCACAGCCGAGCTGTTCCACAACAAGTCGAAGAAGCGACCTGTTCTCATGTGACAAATGTCAACCGTGTATTGGGCACGCGTTTGGCATATTTTCCGACTGCACCGGTGCCGAAGGGATCAATGACGCTAGTTCATCGGAGCATCTTCCATTGAAATATCGGTAGAACATGGATAGCATTCCCACCCGACGCCTGTGCTCTAAAGATTGCAATCCATTTGTTAAATTAGGAGAATCTATCAAACGGACCGCCCATTTCTGCACAGAGTCGAGGGTTTTTTGGGGCTCCAGACCAGAGGTGGCTACCAAATTCAACCATGGAGCGCACTTGCGATCTGTACAGAGTTAGAAGTTGTTAACTATTTAAGTATCTGCGGGCCCTGTACAGTGCGCCCGGTTTTTGAGAGGCTAACTTAACTCTGGCTTCGATGGAGCCACCGTACCTGAGATTAGCCCTCCTACACCTAAATTCAATCCAAAAGTAACACCATCTATGGGTAATTTCATAATACAACATTACGCATCGAATTCTGTCACATCTCTTGCGTGACATAGTTTTTAAAATAAACATTTGATGTTAAATATTCAATTTCTCTACATGCTGCCTCGAATATATTTTTTTATTCATATAACTGATTAAATTGTTAATAATAAAGTCCGTGTTAGCGCATACCAAAAATATTTCTAACTGCCTCAATTTTGTGTTTTAAAATGATCTTCACGAAGCTAGTGAGATCAATATTTATTGTTATAAAGGTTTAAATTTTTTTGGAATAGCAGGGTATTTATGTTTAGTTTACCAAAGTTCACAACCTCAAAGTTTACTTCCATCTTACAATTACACCTAGTTTACCAGAGTTCACAACCTCAAGGTTTACTTCCATCTTACAATTACACCTAGTTTACCAGAGTTCACAACCTCAAGGTTTACTTCCATCTTACAATTACACCTAGTTTACCAGAGTTCACAACCTCAAGGTTTAATTCCATCTTACAACTACACCTAGTTTACCAGAGTTCACAACCTCAAGGTTTACTTCCATCTTACAATTACACCTAGTTTACCAGAGTTCACAACCTCAAGGTTTACTTCCATCTTACAATTACACCTAGTTTACCAGAGTTCACAACCTCAAGGTTTACTTACATCTTACAATTACACCTAGTTTACCAGAGTTCACAACCTCAAGGTTTACTTCCATCTTACAATTACACCTAGTTTACCAGAGTTCACAACCTCAAGGTTTACTTCCATCTTACAATTACACCTAGTTCACCAGAGTTCATAACCTCAAAGTTTACTTCCATCTTAGGCCCTGTCTCCTCCGAGCGAAACCATGCACATGAATGTGAACGTTCGCTTGAATGTCACTATAAACATTTTTTGTTTTCCGTCTCCTCCGTTTGTTGAAACATGGTTTGAAAGATTGGTGCAAAGTTCGCGCAGTCACACACAATTTTGCTAGTGGCCTGTGGTAAGGACCTGTCCACATACGCACTGAACACTTGACGTTTGACGTTTAGCGTTTACATAAATGTTAAAATGCGTTCCAATGAAGAAGAGATGCTACATCAGGGAGAAAATAGAGATATTTTAATAGATGTTTATTTATCAGGAAAGATTTCCGACTAATATCGATTATTATGACCTAAAGTTACTATTTAAGAATTTCGAATGCATAATTGATTACGTAGATGTCAAAAGTCGAGTTCTGATAGGAAATTTTTGATAAGATTGTAGATGACGATTTTTTAGGTATTTATTTATCAGGGATTAACCTATTTTAATTGGTCAATTTCTTCCGGGTCTCTGAAACCGATTTATAAATTAATAGACTTTATGGTTAAACAGTTATTAAATAATTTGCTTTAGGTATTTTTTTATGAAGCGGCATTTACATGATTGTTACTTTTCCCCGTTTATTCTCAGGTTATCTTAAACAACTTCACAACCCGACTGGGGCACACGGTGGGGCGCATGTTGGGGGCGCTGTTTCACTATGAACCCGAATTCAAGGGCCGGAGAGCAGTCACCTTCCACAACCAGAGAGATTACATCTTTTTCAGGCACCACAGGTATGACCACAAGTAGTATTAGTGAAACTGACCACCACACTCTGTCTCGGCGTATAACCCTTGTTTCATTCACATTCATACACCGTCTCAGACAACATACATCCTCTTCTGTTATTCTGAATCTTGACATGATACATTTTTAAATACATATACGGCCTGTCCCGATACATTATTTATTTAAATACTAGCTGGTAGTACCTTGCATGAATTGCAATACCAGTCAAAGAAAGAAAATGTTTGTGTTTTATTTCTGTTTTTAAGTGTTTTGGGTACACAATATTTATTTTTACCGTCGCGTGAACAGGCCACTTACAGCTGTCCATGTGAGAAGCACGGATTTTCCGAAATTATCCCCTGCTATCCCTTAAGATGAAGCTATACGTGAAATCCTATTTAGATTAATCTTTACGACAAATCGGTTTACAGTATGAACATCAAAAAATATGCTACGGATAAAGTGAAGCTTTTACAAGCTTTTCTATGTATTGGAATTACAATAAAATTATTATTTACATAACTAAAAATATAAACGTAAACCACTGATGTTTATGATGAAAAAATGTTTTTCCATGACTTAACTATGAAGTAATTAAGAAACAATTTTTAAAAAATACACCTTTATGGCCAAGACTATTCTTGGGGTTTTGTTTGTTCTAACTTTTTTCATTCTTATAAAATTATGCAAAAAAATAAATAAAAACCACTTTTTAGCTTATTTGCCTCGTGCAAATAAGACGCTCGATTTTAAATTTTGAAGGCACGAGAATCGAAATATTTCTAGCGTTTATATTCCTCTTAACGCTACTATGTCTCTTTTGCAATCCATCCCCTTGCCCTCCATCGTCCCCCACCCGGGTTTTGAACCCGAGACCTTTGGATTGTTAGTTGAGAGCTCTGAACCACTGAAGCCGTTAGACACAAGTTTAATAATTAAACCCATATGTCAATTCCTATTTAGACTAATTTAACCCACATGTCAATTCCTGTTAGATTACAAGTGCATTAATTTAACCCAGATGTCAATTCCTGATACAAGTTCAATAATTTTACTCGCATGTCAATTCCTCTTAGATTACTAGTTCATTAATTTAACCCGCATGCCAATTCCTGTTAGATTACAAGTATAATTTAACTCGCATGTCAATTCCTCTTTTTTTTTTTTTTTTTTTCTTTATTTTAAGCACCGCTAAACTGAAGCACAAAATATTAAGAAACCACAACAGCAAAATAGATACAGAAGAATAACTTTTAAGTAACTACAATACAAAGGCATAAAATATACAGACAGGCAGATATAACACAGGCAAATTACTGATAGTCATATTTATACATAAGTTTACAAACAATATCAATATAAAAAGTTTTGATCCATTAGCCATTTTTAACCTTTTTTTTTGACATCAGTGGTGCAATTGGATTCGATTTTTACGTACATTGGCATCTCATTAAATATGGCGGGGACAAGATAAGTGAATGTCCGCTGCCCGTATTTATTTATAATTTTCGGAACGGACAAACTCTATTTTTACTAAATCTAGTGCCATGTTCACGATCTACTTTTTCTTTGTATATTGAATCCGACAATAGGTTTTGGCATACAATTTTAAACCATTATATTCCTCAAACAGGTAATATGTTATCTGACTCATATAATAATTTTTTAAATTATCTTATCTATCTTATTAATCTTAGATTACAAGTTCATTCATTTAACCCACTTGTCAATTCTTGTTAGATACAAGTTCATTAATGTAATCTTCATGTCAACTCCTGTTAGATACGAGTTCACAAAGGACGGGAAGCGCGCCAAGCTGCGCGAGCTCGGTCCCCGCTTCACCCTGAAGCTGATCTCCGTGCAGCAAGGCACCTTCGACTCCAAGCACGGAGACTACGAGTGGCTCATTCAGGGTCGGAGACATCTCATGGAGACCAGTCGAAGGAAGTTCTTCCTGTAGATTATGTTTACGTCTTGGGGCCTGGAATCTTTATGAAGCTAATAAAACATTTTATTATTCAATTGCTCTTTTTTGATCCCTGTCTACAGAACAACTGCATTATGTTTTATATTAACTCCTCATTCCCCCATTTTTCTGTATGCCACCGCGTACGGGACATGGACACTTCCGGCCGCTGTTCCCAATCCTACTAATCGCTACGTTTGGTGATTTAGCAGGGGTGCCCAGGTTCATGGGGTGAAGTTTGTCTAGGTCTTGGAGGCGGATGACCAGGACACACTTAACCCCAGATTCCTACCCACCCCTTAAACCTTTTTCCTTCCCAGAACTCTCCTTCCCTTCTTTTCCTTAAAAAAACCCTCCACACAGCACCCCCAAAGATGACATTGTGGAGCTCATGTAAAAAAAGAGGCTCAAAACTGCTCAAATGCACAACTACGCTCTTTCCAACACACAAGCATAGCTTAAGAATTGCTTAATCTAAGGAAGCCGGACACGTGGATTAAGTTCGACTGAGCAAAGCAAAGTTATAAAAAGTGTCAACAGAGTGGCACCAATGCGATGGCTGCAAAAGTCAAGTTGACACTTTATTTTTAATATATTTTATGTTTGTTTAAAAAATATAAACGATTTATGGATAACAGTATTTAAAAAAAATATGTGTGTTAATAATGAATACAATAATTAACTCTTTAATATTAATATAACATCGAAAGTTTCTACTTTGATGCCATCTTGTAGTCTATGAAAGTGGGCAGGGTCACTTAAGATAATCAACGATAAAATATTTGGGAACGATGCGAATCAAGCGTTATCTTTAAAATACTTACAAATCTTTGGTTGGATAGGGCTCTAATTCGCCTTACCATGTTCTGAGGTTTCAAAGTTTTCGAAGACGAATTTTCGATATCTATTTAATAATTTTTGATATAAGTATGTTCTAAAAAGGTAAGTATACGTCCTATTTAAATATTTTCCTTTAAAATATGTTCAATTAAAATGCTTTATGCAAGATTCAACTTCGAAATCAGAAATTGGTAAATAGATACTGAGAAATCGTTTTTGCAAACTTTGACACCTCATATCTCGGAACAAGATAAAGTGAAGTTAGAATTTAAGTGAGGTGACAAATTCTGCAGTGATATGAGAATTAAATTTAAAAATATTTGCATATTATTTTTATTACAAATTTATATCTACAACTACTGCCATCTATACAGTTGCAGCTGAAGCAAATTCGGTGAAATGTTATAAATTTTTCGTAAGATGGCGCTAATGGTATATGTAATAAATTCTGTGACAATTTTTATCAGTAACATAATATATATAAAAATCAAAATATGCTTGCTTGTTATATGTACGTACTAAATTTTACTCGATTAATTTGTGTTATTTCACAATTTATTCATTTAAAATAATATATAGTATCAGTATCGCCCTGGTGTAAGACCACCATTCAGAATTGAAACGTTGCTTGAAATGGCTTTAGCCGTGTTTAGTGACCAGATCTGAATAGCCAGGTACTTCCCCACCTTCCTCTTCCCTATCTCCTTCCCCTCCCCACTACCTTCAGCCTCACAACATACCCCAATTGGGGATGCCATAGTCTCACTGGCTCCAGACGGGAGCAGTTGGGACTCTTGTGCGGTATTAACTGTAAAAAAAAAAAAAAAATATAGTATATTTTCGGCACGTTCCAGAGTGGAAGATACTATCAGTATCGCCCTGGTGTAAGACCACCATTCAGAATTGAAACGTTGCTTGAAATGGCTTTAGCCGTGTTTGGTGACCAGATCTGAATAGCCAGGTACTTCGCTACATTCCTCTACCCCATCTCCTTCCCCTTCCCACTACCTTTAGCCTCACAACATACCCCAATAGGGGATGCCACAGTCTCACTGGCTCCAGAGGGGAGCAGTTGGGACTCTTGTGCGGTATTTCATATAAAAAAAATATATATATGTACGCTACATGCTAAACCATTCATCCGATTGCGATGAAACTTTGGGGATTTGATGTGAGCACGCCCACGAAGGCTTCTATATATACTGGTGAGCTCTGGCATTATGAAATTTGCATTAAAAAATTGCAATTACTGGTCTTCTTGCTTTGTGATAATTAATAATTTATTTGGTAGCATAAACTGTGTTTTTCCATAAGCACTCCGTCTCCTTCTAGCAGCACCGTACAGACGAGACGGAGCACGTATCACGTATGCGGTATCACGTGGCAGTGGCGATATGTGATGTGATTTTTTTATATTGAAAAAATTTCATCGAACAGCAAAATGATATCTATATTTTTACCCAAAATAAAACCAGGAAACACTAAAGTATATTGGGAACATCCATAAATAAACCAAGCTTGATACACCCTGTACACTGTACAGCAGGGTTTCCCAAACTTTTTTTGCAATGGAACATTTTGCATACCCGTAAATTTTAACGGAACCCTTGGCTTATTTTTTAGTTAAAATGAAAAAAAAGGTTTTTAAACACATTATTTATTTAGTATATGAACACAATATATATATAGGGTGTTAAGGGACGTACTTGACTTACTTTAACTTAGTTATTACTGGCATTATTTGGAGTAGAAAATGTAAACGAACTTTTTGTCTCCGGTTTCACTTTTGATGTTTTTTTTCCCTACAAAAACATAAAAAAATGTTAGGTGTTGGTCAGTTAGAGGCGGGGTAAGGGGCTACTCGGGTCGGCTACTCGGCTAAGTGACCAGGGACCGTATGCGGAAGAAAAAAAAAAATTTTGGTTTTGAAAAAAAAATTAAAGTCACCAGAGACTAAAATTTCATTTACATTTTTTACTCCAAATAATGTCAGTAATCACTGGTTAAGTAGATCAAGTACCTACATTACTTAACACCTTTGTGTGAAGTTGGTGTTCTCCTTTAGACGCTTGATATTGGATTGATAACGAATTTTTCAACAAACATTTCACACGATTTGTTCACCAATATTTACGGCACCATGCGTCTTTATAGTTTGGCTAATTGCTAACAAAGATGTTGTAAGACTTTTACATTGATTTTTACATTATTTTACTTTCAGGTAAAATCGATTATTTCGAAAAAATATGGTTGGTTTCCTTGGGAGCAGAAATTCTGTGAAACACATGCAGATCCGTTATCCCGTTGTTACTGTTTCCACATCACACAGATGTTAATATTATTGACTCTTTAACATAGTTTTATACAGCACAGTAATAAATTTCAGAGATTTTTTGTATGTAAAATGAAGATTTACTGCAATAACAGTATAAACGGCTCTTTCAACTTCCATAAAGCTTAGTCTATCTACCTGGAAGGTTCTAGTACCTAACTTAAGAACTATTGTGATATATTTATATCAAGAATAGTTTCTTGTGAACAATATCAAGTGTTGAAATATGAATGTGTATATTATATTAAATAAAAATTTTCTGACAAATTGTCGCGGAACTTCTATTCAGGTTCGGCGAAACACTGGTGTTTCGCGGAACACAGTTTGGGAAACCCTGCTGTACAGTATACTTGCGGCACATTCCAGAATCAATGAGGAAAGAAGTGTAAGGAGAAAATGTGAATGGTAGAAGCCGGGAAGATTGGCATGACCAAGTGAATCAGTTACTTGAGTCCGGCCACGTCAAGAGTCAGAGAGACGATGTATGAATGTGAACGAGGCAAGGGGTGTGTGTCAAGATCGAGTTGTTTGGTGGTCCGTCCTCTCTGCCTACCCCTGCGGAAAATGGCGTGATGGTTGGTTAGTTTAGTTCCAGAATGATGGTAGGGAGAGGAAGGTGGGGAGTATCTGGCTGTTCAAGTCTGGTCACCAAATGCGGTCAAAGAAATTTCATGCAAAGTTTCGATTTTAAATGGTGATATTTTTTCACATTTTTTTAAGGGTATTTTATTTTTCTATATATATTTACATTTTATATAAAATTTGGTTTAAAAATATTGATACATAACCCTCTTTTACGTTGACTTTTGTTGCTTTTGATTGGTTAACCCCTCCCCCCCCTTCCCCACCTCCTTTGTGAGACATTGAAGGTAAAAATGGATTTGATATACGTACCCTTTGTAGTGACATAATAATAATAAAAACACAGGGAGAAATGACATGGAAGCGTGACGAGTGTCGCTGAGCTACTGCACTGCACAGACTGTCAAAGCGGCTATGCAATGAAAGTTATGCGTTTGATGTGTAGGTAGAAACAAAGGCGGGGGTCGCTGTGCGTAGATGCGTTGTGCAGTAGAATGAGTGAGCGATTTTGGCGACAAGTGTTGTGCGGTTTCATGTTAAATCTCCCTTGTTTCTAAAATATTATACTTGCTTTTTAACAGAACAAGGGTCTACAATGGAGTGGTAGGAGAATGGGTAGATGCCACACGCATTAAGAAGATAACAAAAATGTTAAGAGAAAACCGGGCAGCGTTTTGTTTGTACAAACGTGTTCCTCAATTTCCTCTGGATTTTGCCACTGCAGCAAATATTTTTTAATATGATATAGATATCGACCACTAGCGTGTCGGTACGTTTTGCTTTTTGTTAGGTTACTTCTTATAGGAGTTATGAGCCTCCAAAAATCGTCAAAATTGCCTGGTTTAAACACCATCAATAGACGTTCGGTATACAAACTAGACTTTGTATTTTTTAAAATAGCAAAACGTACAGACGTAAGAGTATTTTATTCCAATACAGTTAGTAAAAAATCTTTAAAATCGATCCAATTTCGGAGGAGAAAATGAGGAATACAAAACATCGATTTTAATGATTTTATTTGAGTTTTATCGTCTTGAGGTGCAGTTATCCCTTTTGCTCCAGTTTTCGTGAAAGTAAAAGCGACAATGATAGCCCATCGTTCAAATTTCTCGGCGACCGGGTTTCCTCTTAAAACGGTATTTATTAAGAGGGTTATTGCGCCCGCTTTCAGACCTAAACAGGGCTATTTTTAGGGCTGACATTTTGGATTTGGGCCAAATACAGTAATGCCCGTCTCCACGTCTTTATTCCAAGAAACCCAACTGTCTACAACTGGATTTCGAAATTATTATAAGTGGCCTTATTGTGCACAACTCTAAAATCTCAAAATGACCACCGAAAATACAATTTTTGAATTTCAATTCTTTCTATTTAAAACCAGCCATATATAATTACATTTTGAAGCAAATCTGTGCAGATTTTTAAAATAAATTACCTAATTCCTGGTTTTCTCAGAAGTAGGTACCTACCTACCTACTAACACAGCATTGATTTGATTTATTTCGACTTTAATCTATATATTTCACAATGAAATAAGGTGGGTGGACCATGGAAGGCCATGCTCTTTGTAAGGCCAATTATTAAAAAGTCATAGTTATTGACACAGACGCAGCGGCGAGTCCCTGGTGCCGCTATTTTGCAGCCCCTCGCTTTGTTGACTTCGGTCGTCGAAGTTAAAATTATAAATGTAGGTAAATGAAATTCTTATTTACAAGAATCTAAACTCAGACAAAACCGGGAATAAAACTAGTTATAAAACCCTTTATTATTTGAAGAAAACTGGATACAGATTAATTTCAATCGAGTGCCAAAACAATTTGAAGAACAACACAAACACGTGTCAATTTTAAGTAGAAATGGCGTTACCTATAGCCAGAAAACAGTCTTTAAATTTGTGAAAATACCAAAATAAATCAGCGCTCTGTACAGAACGAGGTCGAATCCATGAAAATTCAGAGTTCGCGGAAACGACTTAGAACTTTGAGATTCGTGTTCTATAATACAGCAGGGGTGGCCGAAGATTTCACAAAATATGTCGGAGAGAAATAATAGACGCTTTTATAATTAAGAGGAATATAAACTCAAGAAATATTTCGATTCTCATGCCTTAAAAATTTAAAATCGAGCTTCTTATTTGCACGAAGCAAGTAAGCGAAAAAGTGGTTTTTATTTATTTTGTGCATAATTTTATAAGAATGAAAAAAGGTTAGAACACACAAAACCTCAAAAATAGCCTTAAAGGGGTATTTTTCGTATGTGTGGTAAAACCATGTATGATCGTGTGAGAAATGTGGAGATCCGCAAAGAATGCAAGGCTGATGCAAGGGTAATGAATAAGATTAAGAAAGGGACGCTCAGATGGTTTGGGCATGTAGATCGAATGAATGAGGAAAGGAGTGTAAGGAGAATATATGACGCAAATGTGAATGGTAGACGAAGTCGGGGACGCCCGAGGAAGACATGACACGACCAAGTGAATCAGATACTTGAGTCGGGCGATGTCAAGAGTCAGAATAATAGAAGAGCATGTATAAGGCGATGTATGAATGTGAACGAGGCAAGGAGTGTGTGCCAAGATCGAGTTGTTTGGCGGTCCGTCCTCTCTGCCTATCCCTGCGGGGAAACGGCGTAATGGTTAGTTAGTTTCTTATATTACTTCATAGTTAAGTCATGCAAAAACATTTTTTTTTGTTGTTTACGCTTATATTTTTTGTTATATAAATAATAATATTGTTGCAATTCCGATACATAGAAAAGCTAGTAAAAGCTTCAATTTATCCGGAACATATTTTTTGATTTTCATAATAATAATAATAATAATAATAATAATAATTGGATAATTTGTAGAGCGCCGTTTTTGTGAAAAATCACCTCAAGGGCGCTGTACAGCTTCATAATATAAACCAATTCGTCGTAAAGATTAATCTAAATAGGATTTCACGTATAGCTTCATCTTAACGTGACGATTCACAGTTACGGTACCGTGACGGCAAAACAGGCAACAAACATACACTTCTTATCGTTATAATGCTGCAGTTCTTTCTTACCAATTAAAGATGAGATACACAAAATATGTGTGTATCTGTTTCACTAAAGTACTAACTTTTTCCTTTGGAGGAAACAGATATATCTTATTAGGGCTCGGCCACGGCGACGGGAATTGCGTTTTACTTTCTATATACGTTTGAGGGAGATGTATGATATTAATTGTATGTTTTCTTTGGGGGGGGTGCAGACACACGTTCACAGTGTGTCTCATTTTCGACTGTTGTTATTTAGTGTGTAAGAAAAAGCTGCAGCATTTTTTGGCTAAGAATAAAAGCAAAATCATTAGAGCGTTGCCGTTTGACGTTTTTGAATTTTTGGAATTCACTCATACTTCAATTGTTGTTATAACTATATTCCATAATTCCAAAATTATCGTCACGGATAGCAGTATTGTAGGGGACTACGGAAATGTCACGGAGCGGTATGTGAGAGAGATGCAAGAAAACGTTGACTTTTTTCCTTTAGAGGAAACAGACCTCTTCACCAGAAAACTCTTAGTGACCAGCTCAGGTACGGGGGCTCCATCGAGGCCAGAGTTAAGTTAACCTCAGAAACTGGGCGTACTGTACAGGGCACGCCGATACTTTAATAGTACACAACTACTAGTTGCCCTGTACAAATCGCAAGTGCGCCCCACGGTTGAATTTGGCAGCCACCTCTGGTCTGGAGCCCCAAAATACCTGAAAAAAACCCTTGACTCTGTGCAGAAACGGGCGGTCCGTTTGATAGATTCTCCTAATTTAACAAACGGATTGCAATCTTTAGAGCACAGGCGCCAGGTGGGAATGCTGTCCTTGTTCTACCGGTATTACAATGGAAGATGCTCCGAGGAACTAGCGTCATTGATCCCCTCGGCACCGGTGCATAGTCGGGAAACACGCCAAACGCGCGCTCAACATTTGTACACGGTTGATATTAGTCACATGAGAACGGGTCGTTTCTACGACTCGTTCTTGAGTTCAACAGCTCGGCTGTGGAACGATTTGCCGGCCTCTGTGTTTCCTCCCTCCTACAATATGGGTCTCTTCAAGACCCATGTTCACGCCTTCCTCTCCTCTAAAACACCCTCCACACAGCATCCTCAAAGATGACATAGGTCCTGAGGGAAACTATTTTTTCCTCAGGGCCTCCTGTGTGGAGTTAATGTAAAAAAAAAGACCTACGTACATTGTGTATCTCATCTTTTGAAAGAGCTGTAGCAATATTGTATTATGTTTTTTGCCTTTTTTATGCCGTCACGGTACCGTAACCGTCAAACGTCACGGTAATTGTAAAAGCAATTTGGGAGGCGGGAATGGGTACCGCCGCCTCGGGAACCTTTATTGGATAACCAACACCTCTGCCATAGGTCACCCCAAGTGGTTCGCTACGTTTGGTGATTTAGCAGGGGTGCCCGGGTTCATGGGGTGAAGTTTGTCTAGGTCTTGGAGGCGGACGATCAGGACACACTGAACCCCAGATTCCTACCCACCCCTTAAACCTTTTTCCTTCCCTTCTTTTACTTAAAAAAACCCTCCACACAGCATCCCCAAAGATGACATATGAGGAAAATTATTTTCCCCAGGGCCTCCTGTGTGGAGCTCATGTAAAAAAAAAAGCGCACGTCCGAAATAGGAAGTTCGGTCTGTTTACTAATGGTCCCTCTCTCTTGTTGTATCTAGATATATGTTTATTCTTCTTCTTCGTGTGCCCTATCGGTCCCCCGACTTTGGTGATCACTCTGGAAAATGTATCTCTATCTTGCGCTGCCCGGAATAGCTCCTCCACACTTCTAATACCCGTCCACTCTCGTACTCTTCGCAGCCAAGACATTTGTCTCCTACCAGGGCCTCGGCGACCCTCTTTCTTGCCTTTTAATATTAATTGAACCAAGTGATATATCTCCCCTCGAACAGTGGCGGATACATATGGGGGCGCGGGGGGCGCGCGCCCCCCCCCCATTGCGAGGCCGCCAGTCCGCTCGCTATTCGTTCGTTTCATTCGTCATTCGACTCTGAGTTGAGTTATCGAGTAGTTATACTTTATACGTATTTTATACGTTTCTGTCTGGCACATAGATAGCTAACCTACGAAAAAAAATGCTTTGCTTTGTTGAACACTCGCCCTGAAATTGATTGTCCTATTGACGATGTAATTATCCAATTTGCCAGGAAGAATAGGCCAGAGAATTCATCATTTAATGAAGATAACCACAATTATAACTTTTCTATATCATAAGATGGCATTGTCTTGTGTATGTGCATAATCAGTTTTAATAAAACATTCTCAAACTTTGCAAGCGACTTGATTATTTTTTAATTACGATAAAAGTAAAGGTAGCTCAAGATATAGCCCCTCCTTGAGTTTTTTCTGTATCCGCCACTAAGTAGGTATGTGACCCAGATATGAAAATTTCATTACTTATGCTAATTTGAGCATTGGAGGGGACCCCACCACTTTCCCACGGCGTTATAAGGAAACATATGGTTTCCTCCTTCACCGCACACGTCAAGACTCTACTTTTTTATTGAACGAAGCTACATTTATTTGATCGACTCTAGACCCTCCAATGTCCATGCTTACGAGGTTATTAAACAGTATGCAAGTACTTCCATTAACATAATACAAAAAAAAAAAATTGGCAGCCCGTGGAATAACTATGAAATCCATAAACTTAAATATATAAAGATAATGATGTTAGTAAAAATAAAAAGGAAAATAAGAGCTGCACCTGGTTGAGGAAGCCTGGAATACGGGAAGTATTTACAATTAAGTATAACAGAGAGAAAGTAAGATGTTATTATTTATTATTTTAACTTTATGAGTAAAACCTCAAACTGTAATATTTAATTAAATGAAGACATTATCAGCGAAACTCAATCGAAAATCTGGAAACAGAAAAATCAGAAAAAGATATTGGCACCTCTGGGACTCGAACCCAGGACCTCCCTACTTTCCGGGTTGGGAAACGATCTTGCAATCATTCATAAAGATGGCAGCCAATAAAAATATGCGTTAAGAAAAATGAAGATAATATGGGTGGTTCTTAGTCGAAGTATGGTACAGTTAAAAGTGACCGAATTGGATATCGACACCTTAGCTCAGTGGATAAGAGCCCCAACCCGGAAAGTAGGGAGGTCCTGGGTTCGAGTCCCAGAGGTGCCAATATCTTTTTCTGATTTTTCTGTTTCCAGATTTTCGATTGAGTTTCGCTCATAATGTCTTCATTTAATTAAAAAGAAAGTAAGATGGATGAAAAATAGTCGGAGTAGGTTTTCCACAAACCACCCGGCAGTCCCAATGAAAATGCGCATGGCTATCGGCCCAACCGCTGACGGAACCCGAAGTCCGCGCCCTTTAGCCGGCTCCCCGATTTTGCCTCGAAGGAGTATATGTAGGAGAGAAGAGAAAGTTTTAGAAGACCCTGTGAGAAAGATGAGCGTCGGGTTGTCGGAGGGGGGGCGGAAGGACGCCGGGACCGCGCGGCTACTAATCGAGCGCGGCGACTAATTTGAGCAGTTTTCTATCTGCTCTAGCCCGCCTGAGAATTTCTGTGTTGGTGATCTTGTCGGTCCATTAGACTTTGAGCATTCTCCGGTGAAGCCACATTTCAAAAGCCTCTATTCATGGTATTTACTACCTCCCTGGTATTTACTACCTCCTGGTATTTACTACCTCATGGTATTTACTACCTCCCTGTTCATGGTATTTATTTCAAGGTCCATGTCTCACAACCATACAGCAATTTATTTTTATTATTTTTATTATTAAGTTAAAAGAAATATAATATTTCGCTTTCTTAACTTAAATACAGAGTATATATAGTATGGTATAGTAGTTTTTAATTTTGTTCCAACATCTTAAGTTTAAATAGTTTTTTTTAAAGGTTTTTATATCCTTTTCCGTTTTTAGATTATCTGGAAGGAGATTATATATGTGGCCAATACTTCTCTTGCCACTTTCAGTCTTGACTGTATTTGTGTACAATTTATTGTGTTGTCTAGTATAATGTTCGTGTACTTGTGATGTTTTTATCCATTTTGTATTTTGTAGATTAAAAGACATGTTATATTCGTACAATGTTCTTATTTTCACAAGGTTCATTTCCTGGTATAGTTTTTTTGTGGGAGTGTCTGGGTTATAGTTGAAGAGTTTTTTAATAACTTTGTTCTGTATTATTTGCATTATTATTATACATATGTTTATTACTGTCTTGTATTTGTATTTTCTTCTCAATAAGTCTGTTGATAACGATTGTGTTAATTGATTGTGGTCAACCCTGTTAGCAATGGTGTAGCAAGTAGCGCGTGCAGTCCATTATTCTAAGAGCAGAAACCCCCAACGCACCAGGAACCCAGAAACACGGCCGAGACTAAACTTGGCAGCGACTCAAGGTGGAAAATTTGCGTCTTACTTCGGAACAAATTCCACAAATAGATGGCGGATATCTTGTAATGAGAGGTCGGAGCCCGGAACGACCGAAGTCCACATTTTATCTACAGGATCATGCATAAATAAACCAATCCTTGACCTTTTAGGGTCATTGATAAACTTCAATGACCCTTTGTCATGTGCACTAATTCATTGTTACGCGGATGACAGTCAGTCCATGATAGATTTTTGTTTGACAAGCCCCCAAAGAGCTCACAAATTCCAACCAACAAGAATGGACTGTTACCTCGAGAGTGTTTTCTCTTGGGGTAAAAATAATCTCATTGAATTTAATGTTTCAAAAACCCAGTCATGTTTAATGACGTCTTAAAGGGATCGAAATGAAAATCTAGTCTCCTTCAACGGAAGTACCTAATCCTCCGAAAGGGCCCTCCATTGATATGCTTGGTGTAACTCTAAGTGATCAGCTCAGATATGGGGGCTCCATCGAGGCCAGAGTTAAGTTAGCCTCTCAAAAACTGGCTTACTGTACAGGACCCGCAGATACTTTAATAGTACACAACTGCTAACCCTGTACAAATCACAAGTGCGCTCCACGTTTGAATTTGGCAGCCAGCTCTGGTCTAGATCTCCAAAATATCTGAAAATACCCTCGACTCTGTGCAGAAACGGGCGGTCCGTTTGATAGATTCTCCCATCTTAATAGACGGATTGCAATCTTTAGAGCACAAGCGTCGGGTGGAAATGCTATTCTTGTTCGACCGGTATTTCATTGAAAGATGCTCCGAGGAACTAACGTCAACCCCTTCGGCACCGGTGCGTAGTCGGAAAACACGTCAAACGCGCGCCCAACGTTATGAAACGGAAATTACCTGATAGTGTTCGCAAACATAAACACATTCCAATTATGTATGCAAAAAAACAGTGAAAGTCTTGAAATTCTTTCTTTATGTAATAGGTGGCACAGACGCATCTGCCGCCAAGACCTGGACAAACTTCACCCCGTGGACCCGGGAATCTCTGCTAAGTCACCAAACGCAGCGAACCACTTGGGGTGACCCTAGGTAGAAGTATTGGTTATCCAATAAATGGGGGTGCCATAATCCCACTAGCTCTGGACTGTGTAGAAGTCGGGAGTTGAGACTGGCGGTATGCTTACAATTTGGGAAGCGGGTACGGGTACCACCGCCCCGGTAACCATTTAATAGATAACTAACACCCCTGCCGTAGGTCACCACAAGCGGTTCGCTACGATAGGTGACTTAGCAGGGGTGCCCGGGTCCATGGGGGTTAGGTTTGTCTAGGTCTTGGCGGCGAATGCGTTTGCTTACCTACTGCGGATCGAGAGATACTGGCCTCTCCAGCCGGACTCTCTCGACCCATCGACACGCACCGCAGTGGGAGGAAAGAATTCAAACGTCCATCACTTCTGGACACATTGATCCTCATATTCCTTACGACTCCTCATACTTTTTTTCATTTCCAGAACTTCCTCCTTCCTTTCCCTAAAAAGACCCTCCACACAGCATCCCCAAAGATGACACGATGAGCTGAGAGAATTCTTTTCCTCAGGGCCGACTATGTGGAGCTAATGTAAAAAAAAATTTGATTGTCTGTAAAGTCGGTTTACGGACGATAATTTTACGTGATAACGTCATAAGAAAACATTGATGAAAAATTGCATTGATGCGTCATAAGCCGAACGCTTAGGCCGATCGTGCCTCTCTATCGCTTGTTTCGCCCTCTCGCTTGCACGCTAGGCTCAGGCGGAACGTGACAATGAGTCATGCTTTTTCGTGCATGCAGCCGGCGTACATTGATTTATAGTTATCACGTCAAAATTATCATAAAAAAGTGCTGAAAATATAGCAACGCGGTTTCTGCACGAGTCCCCCAAATTTCACCCAAGCCAGAACGCATTTCTACTGTTTGTATTACGGAGAAGATAGAATGTACGTACCGGTGTGCGGTGTGCTGACTCTCTTACTGACTCTACCGTCTGGTCTATGACACTGACTCTGTCCGTGACGCATGTTACTTTTACGTGATTCCAAATCCATGTTTTGTCTGTCTTCCAAGTGATACAGATGACTGAATTCGGTGCGTCTGTCTTCAGCAGGTGACAAAAACATACCTGCGTCAATCTATTTGAATAAAAATACGTTTTATTTATTTGGGTGAAAACACGATTTTGCTTTGATGCCAGAAATCTGCTACTTAAATACAGATGATTTGAGGTAGGTACTTAACCCCGCAGGACTCGGACATAAATTGTCGAAAGATCAAAATATTACCGCCTCGTAATAAAATCCAAATAAATGGAATATTTCTGAACGAATCGGAAAACTAAAAACTGTTTTTGAAAGGTGGATATAAAACGATTTCAAATTTTATAATTCAAAATATAAAATTAACATATATTTTTTTAAATATGAAAATTTTTAATGTAAACATAAAGCATTGTAAATTATTTGACTAATCCAAAATTTCAGTCATTTCAGCGTCATAGGGCCCGAGAAAACTTTTGAAGTTCGACCACAAAAGCCTTACAAAACGCATGTAAAAATGGTGATTTATCCAAAAAAATTTCCTCCTGCAGATTTTTTGGGATTTCTACAGAGACAATAGTTTTTAATAAGAATCCGAAATTTCAGTCCATTCGGTGTCGTCCCCACGAGAAAAAGACTTTTGAAGTTCGACCCCAAGCCTTCGGATAAAAATATCCTATCGGATAAAAATGAAGTCTTTTCCAAAAAATTATTCTTTTTGCAGATTTTCGTGATTCCTATAGAGACAATAGTTTTTACTAAGAATCCGAAATTTCAGTCCATTCGGCGTCATAGAGCTTGAGAAAACGACTTTTGAAATTCGATCCCTTATATTAAGCCCATAAAAATGAAGATTTTTCTAGAAATGCTACATTTGGCAGATTTTTTCTTTGATTCCAATAAAGAACAAAGTTTTTTTTAGTAAGAATCCAAAATTTCAGGTGGTTCGGTGCCGTAGAGAATGAGAAAACATCTATTGAAGTCTAACCCCAAGCCTTACAATTGGTCCCGTAAAGATGATGATTCTACAAATGCTGCTTTGGTAGATTTTTTCTTAGATTCCAATAAAAAACACGGTTTTTAGGAAGAATCCAAAATTTCAGGCGGTTCGGTGTCGTAAGGCACGAACAAACGGCTTTTAAAGTTCGATCCCAAGACAATAAGCCCTTATAAACAGAAATATTGAGATCAGAAAGGATCGGACCGAATCATTTTCATAAACCTTTTTTTTTCATCTGATAAATAAATAATATCTCTTTGGATATGAATTAAGATTTTCACGGCCAAAAGTATTTTCAGTTATTTATCTTTTCGTTATTTATTTTTGGGATTTTAAGCCGTGTTGCGCTACCTCTCTTTTAGTCATTGTTTCGGATAGCTTTACAGTGTCCATCATCAGGACAGCTGTGTACAGTGGGTTGCCATATTAATAGGGACACAAATGAAAAATGTGTTTTTTCACTTTTGTATTCGTAAAACAAAGATATTTATGTAGAATTATTATTATTTATTGAGAAGGACATTTAGTTTGGATTATTTAAACACTTATATTTGTTCTTGTTCTGCATTTATTTTTATTATTAAATTGTTTTAAAACATTATCGCACAAAAAGTGAATATTTTGTAACATCGCCTTTAGCTGCGACCACAGCTTGTATAAAACAATGGTATAGTCTCAATGCACAGCTTTGCATTGCGCTTTAGCTCAGGAGAGTGATGCCATATTCGGACGAGGATTTCGATGAGCCGCTGCTTGGTTGTGATCACCTCCTTGTCGATCTCCCACTTTGTGAGCTCTCACAGGTTTTTAATGAGGTTCATGTCAGGGGATTTCCCCGGACAAGGTAAAACCTGCACATTTTTCAGCAAAGGAATGCAGTGGCAGTCTTGGCCTTATGGCAGGGTGCGGAATCGTGCACAAATACATACTCTTGGAACCATTTTCCGACTTGAGGCTGCAACCGATTTTCCAGTACTTGTCTGTACTAATCCTGCCTCATGGTCCCTTGCATAACGTGGAGGCGCCCCATCACATTGGAAGAGATGATTGGCCAAACCATGATACTGGTAGGGTATTTGATCGTCTCCAGTCTCCACAAGAGATCTTCCAGAGTGATCGCCAATAACGGGGGGACCTGATAGGGCACACGAAGAAGTCTCCACAAGGCAGTCCGGATGGAATATCTCCACTGGGAGTCGTCGGACGAACGATGAGTTTTCCACCAAAATTTGGATTATGGACTCATCAGAGAAGCATACCTAAAAATACCATAATCAGACGACTGGAATTTTTAAAAGATTGAATATTTCAAAAATATGCATTTTCTACCCTCCAGACCTCAAAACTCATGTTTTGGTGTGCCTTGACCCATTCTAGTTATCCCATTTGACGGCCGGCGTAGTCCATTGGTAACGCTCTTGACTAGCATTCCGAAGGTCGCGGGATAGAATCCCGGCGTGGCAAATGAATTTTATTTGATTAACTTGTGTAATTTCACAATTTATTCATTTAAAATAATATATAGTTTATTTGCGGCACGTTCCAGAGTGGACGATACTATTAGTATCGCCCTGGTGTAAGACCGCCATTCAGAATTGAAACGTCGCTTAAAATGGCTTTAGCCGTCCAGATCTGAATAGCCAGGTACTTCCCCATCTCCTCCCCCTCCCCACTAACTTCAGCCTCACAACATACCCCGATATGGGATGCCATAGTCCCACTGGCTCCAGACGGGGAGCAATTGGGACTCTTGTGCGATATTCATATTAAAAAAAGTAGTTTTTTCGTCATAGCTATCATTTGGTGAGGTTTTATTGCTGACCGATTTTTAATGAGGTTCTCCTCCGCCAATCATCTCTGGACTGTTCTTTGGGACAACTTCTTCATTGATCACATCTTCTTCGTTGATCATCAGGGTCAGAAAAGCAACACTCTTTTTGCGATTTTGGTGACATTTGCGGCCAGTACGAGGCGTGGTGACTCGTTCTCTGTTATATTTCCCATTGCGATCCACTTCAAGGGGCAGGTTTCGATTGGTTTTTTTCTTTATCCTGTAACAGCAGAGGTTCCCAAACTTTTTTTTCACGTGAACCACTTTCAAAATTTGGTTTCGGTGGACCCCTTGCTGCAACATTTCTACCATATTCCCAAAACTCGACAAGCGTTGAACTGAATATTGAATATAACGCTGGAGTTGTGGTCTGTCACAAGGGGGGGGGGGGGGGGGGATAGTAATGTGATATGAGACAGGGGGCGGGATGGGATATGGATGGGGTCTCAATATGACAATTTTTCACCGAAATACGAGTAGATTTTGGCAGGTAGTAACTGCCTACATTTTCAGGTAAAGCCAAGCATGTACTGAATATCGAATGTGCAAGTTTTTACAAATAACAGTCGTTTAAAATACACTACTCAAAAAAATTAAGGGAGGGTTTAAAAAAAGGAATTAAAAAAGAATTAATGCTAAATAAACAAGCTATAGGATCCATATGCCGGCCTAACTGAAATTTTTTTATTTTTTTTTATTTTCAAAATTATTTTTCCGCGCTATCTGTTAGGATTGCATGAGAACCTTATCACTAAAAAATTTTAGCCAATTTGAAAATTGGAATGTTAAAAGCTTCAAAATGCTTTATTTAAAGTCTCAATGTGACCATTTTTCACCAAAATACAGCCTGTCAAAAATCATCGAAATTTTTTTTTGCTCCCTTAATTTTTTTTTTAGTAGTGTATTATCTGCCTTTATTGACAGGTAAAGCCAAGCCAACATTTTTGTTCTTTACTATAGAAACCAGGTTTTTTTTCGTGGACCCCCACTTACAACTTGTGGACCCCCATTTTTCTCTCATGCCTTTGTGGACCCCCGTGGAGTCTCCCGTGGACCCCTGGGGGTCCGCCTGGACCACTTTGGGAATCACTGTGTTACAGCATCCCCAGAGATGGCATAGGCCCTTAGGGATATTATTTTCCTCAGGGCCTTCTTTGTGGAGCTAATGAAAAAAAAATCAGTTCTGATCACCAAATACAGCAACGAGCAAACGTTGTGATTCTGAACGTGGTCACACACAGTGGTCAATGATGGTGTAAACTTTCACAAAAGTATTCATTTTCAAAATATGTTTGTAGATCTGAATTCCCAATAATTTGCTAAAATATCCATAAAATACCTCGCACATCATGTTCTAGTTCTATTTTCCGCTACAATTATGAAATGGACGAAGCGGCCATTTCCGCGTTGGCAATGATTTATTGGCTGGTACTTCGACACATATCTTTCTCCGCACAACCATTTCTTGCTGCAGGTAATTTCCGAACATTAACGCTAACCTGGTTTCAATAAAACAGCGAAATGGGCTATTTTTGAACAACCGAAAAGCAGTACCTAAGCACTAAAACCTAATCAGAGTATGCAATTCACATTGTAGAAATGAAACCTTTAGAAAACTAAAGTAGGCAAGAGTGAGGAGCACTTTTTTGTGAAGGATGATTTTTTGCCATATTTTTGTCATCGAATTTCAGTGCATCTTTTCTTATATATTATTAGTATTTGTGGTTTCTTCTTCGGAGTCGTTAGAAGTCGCTTTCTTTTGTGTTTTCTTTTGCGTGCTCATTTTGGATGTCGATTTTATTTATTTATTGACGCCCTATTGGGCTTTTACATATCAAATACAAATTTCATTTATACCAACAGTATAAGCATAAATAAAAAAATATTACAAAATATATAAATAGAGCACAAATTCAATATAATAAATAAGAATAATTGGATGATTTATATAGCGCCGTTTTTGTGAAAAATCACCTCAAGGGCGCTGCAAAGAATGTATCGAATGTTAAATCCACACGGATGATTTTGAGAACTCGTAGGTACAATTCATATACATACGAGCAACAAAAAAAATTTAGAAAATCATAACACATTAATTTTTACTTAATTATACTCCTTGTTTGCATCTAGAATACGAACAATAAAAAAAACAATAGAAAATCGAAATAAAATAAAATGATTTCTCCTCATTATTTACTCTCCAACACCTCTGCCATAGGTCACCCCAAGTGGTTCGCTACGTTTGGTGATTTAGCAGGGGTGCCCGGGTTCATGGGGTAAGGTTTGTCTAGGTCTTGGAGGTGGATGACCAGGACACACTGAACCCAGATTCCTGCCCACCCCTTAAACTCTTTTCCTTCCCAGAACTCTCCTCTCCTCCTTTTACTTAAACACAAATCCTCCACACAGCATCCCCAAAGATGACATAGGCCCTGAGGGAAATTATTTTCCTCAGGGCCTCCTGTGTGGAGCTCATGTAAAAAAAAATCTAAAAAGTGGTGGATTAATTTGGCTTTTTAAATGTGTTGAAGTTCAAATTAAATACATCATTAAAATATTTATTTTTTGGATTTCGTAAGATTCGATCCCTGGTCGGCTGAATGTCTACAATGTCGGGCGCTTTATACCACTACACTAAAGGGGACTTGCGCGGGACCGTGGATTTATCATACTGTATTGGAACCCAGTACCCGTGAATAAAATACATATTTTATTGCTATATTGTTCTGTTTTATCGACGGTGCTAAAGAAGGCACAACTATTTCAATGTGACCTATATGAGTTGTTCCGAACAGCTGACAAATTAGCTTTACATCTACATAACCATGAGCATAATATCACACGTTACCAGATATCGTATAAACAAGTAGTTGATATGGAACGACCAATGTATGGTTCGGTAATACCAACATTGCAGATTTTTTGCTCAACGTCACTTTCGATTAATTAAATAAGATTTAAGTAAGTATTCTTACTTAATAGAAACCGTTAAAAGTGATTGTTACTTGCGTTAAGCTACATTATATGAAAACAGTTATTCATTCGATAATATGCTGTAACTGCTAATTGCTAAGACGTCTTCAATCATACTCGAATAATTATGTAATCGATATCTATGAATATCAAAAACAAAATATTCTTTTTATTTGGATTGTCTATGCGTTGCTAAACCATTCATCCGATTGCGATGAAACTTTGGGGATTTGATGTGCGCATGCCCGCGATGGTTTCTACACATATTAGTGAGTTCTGGTGTCATTAAATTATGAGTTGCTAACCATTCATCCGATTGCGATGAAACTTTGGGGATTTGATGTGAGCATATAAAACAATGTATATTGGTAAATGAAATTTTGGTCACATTTGGTGACATTTGGTGACATTTGGTGACATTTTTGATGTTTTTTTTTCTACAAAAAAAAAAAGGTAAATGTTGATATCATTTTGCTGTCCGATCACATCCCCTTTTGGGATTAAATTTTTGCACGTTTTTCATTCTAAATAAATAAATAAAATAAAAAATTGACTACACCTTGATTTCGAAAAAAAATTGTATAAAGCCCGGGCAACGCCGGGTCGTTCAGCTATAACCTATTAAAAATTATTTAATAAAATAATAACCTATTAAATTTGGCTGGTCAGCTGATAGTCTGCGATGAAGAACATCATATAGTTCAGACAGTTAACTGGTCCATGTAGCATGGTACAGCGTGGTACATATTACATGTGCCCGCTGCTACCAGTGCTACTGCCACTTCCTAGTTGTTACATCATATAATACGGACTCATCGGATTATAAATTGACTTTCTTGCTAAATCGGCGCAATCGAGTCTCCGGCGATATGCAATGAGCAAAACGCGCACTTATATATTTAAAAAAAATGTAATACATTATAACACCAGCTGCACATCTCACTGGGACATTCCTGTATAGAGATGTGCAGCTTTACAATTATATAATTTAAAAAAAAACTTAACACATCTAATACAAAAGAAGCAATAAAAGCAGTTGTTCAAGTGTAGTACGTTTATGATTGGTATGGAAGCAGGACATAGCTAGCAAGAAGCAATGGAAGCGGAAAGCATGAAGCCATGGGAAACAGGAAGGAAGAAGTAGGGGGAAGCTGGAAGCGTGCAGAAGAAAGCATAAAATAACGAAACGCTTTTCGCAGATTTCACGGTGCCTCGAGTAGAGAATATCTTCAAGAAAAATGCAATTATCCAAATTTACAAAGATAATATCGTCAAAAAATTTGAAACCCACCAATCAAAAAGATATCAAGACAACATCAAAATACCAAAATTTAATACCAAATTAATGCAAAACAATTATATCTATTTAGGAACAAAATGTGTTTCAACAACCTTCCGATTGAAATAAAAAAAAAATCAAAGACATCAATAAACTGAAACTCAAACTGAAGCTACACTTCATCAGGAATAATTAATTAAATAATTACCTGTTTTTCTCTTTCTTTCTATTTATTATCAATCTATATTCATTTCTATTTTATTTAGATTTTTCGAATTTCTCTAAAGTGCACAATATTTTAGTATGTAACCATATCCCATTGTATGTACACCTTCACATATAGATTTTTTTTTTTTTTTTTTTTTTTTCTTTATTCATTATAATGTTTGTTACATGATTTTATGATTTTTCGACCACCATGCTAGGCACATGCCCGTGTTGTGGTGGTCGATGATCCAGAAGTTTCAATTATTCCCATTATATACTTACCTATTGCATAATGTTATTTTATTTCTGTCATAATTAGTGTAACTCGCTCATCAAGCACAAGAACTAGCTTCTTCTTTGGTGAGATTGCAATTTTAAAAAATTTCTGTACCAATATGTAATTTATATTAACACCACTGTAAACTTATATATCTATATTAAATAAATAAATAAAAAATGTGAAGCTGGAAACAAGAAGCAAGAAGCAGCGAGAAGCAAGAAGCAGCGAGAAGCAACAATAAAAAAATAGCTGGAAACGAGAAAAAACGTGAAGCAAAATAAGCGAAATGCGAGAAGCGGAAAGCAAAGCTCAAAACCAATTTCTTTATTTCTACATTCCATTATTGGCTTATTAGGTTGCATGTATACATGTATATATGAGGGGTGTAGAAGCAAAGGCAGCAATCTCCACTTTCGTTTTTTGAAAAAAAGGCAAAAAACACATTGATATCTTTGCCTTCGATACATATCTTATGTTTTACAATCTTATGTTAATTTATTCTCCTTTCTACTTTCTATTTTTTTTATAAACATAATTTCTACTTTTTATTATAATTTCTACTTTTTATTTTAATTTCTACTTTTTATTATAATTTCTACTTTTATTATAATTTCTACTTTTTATTATAATTTCTACTTTTTATTATAATTTTTCCAATTTTTAGCGTCATTTATACTTAAATCCATGTTCACACTAGACTCCATACTTCATAAATCATAACTTTTATCCATTGGTCACCATGAGACAGGCAGCCGCCTAGTATGGTGATCTAATATTCTTTATGTAAGTGTCACTAATATGTTACATGTGTTCTATAAATAAAAAATAAATAAATAAATATTTTTAAACTCTGATTTTGATGGTAGAAAGCCGAGTTTGTCATCTTTTTCCCATCAAAATCAGAGTTTGAAAATATGTCTCAAAGGCAAAGATATCAACGTGTTTTTTTGCCTTTACAAAAAAAACGAAAATTGAGATTGCTGCCTTTGCTTCTACACACCTCATATGTCGATTAAACTCCAACCTCCTTCCTATCCTCAGATCACGTGTTCCAAGTCCTAACAAAACAGTGCCCCCTGGTGTACCGGTCTCACCGGGACAGGACTACTCCTGGCTGGGGTGGTACACTCGTGGAGTATCGTATCGCCATAACACAGAGATATCATGAAAAAATAGTAAAAATAATAAATTTTAAACCCGCGACCTCCAGATTCGCAGTCGAGGGCTTTACCCCTCGACCACGGAGGCCGTCAAATTGTAACGTTTATTCGTATAACTTATAATTAATTTCTTCAAATTCCGTCGGTTCAGGGTTGTAATGTAATTGCAAACAAAGATGTCAAAGATGGTCCCCCCAAAGGTCACTCGGGCTTCCGTAGGTATCCTGTATAATTCACATATTCGTATAATTCCCGGAATAACTTGGAACATGTCTGAAAGAAACCCGCGAATCATTCGTTTTCGCGCCAAGAACTTATATTATGTTATATTAACGGTGGACAGAAATTTAACTCCTTTGTTTGGTGTGAGGTCGACAGGCATAGCCAAAAATGCTGTATGGCAGAGGTCCGAAAGTATTGGTACGCGGAACATTTCTTTATTGTGAAAACGAACACTAATTTAACGTGAAAGCGAATTAAAGCAAATGAACTCTTTTCTAACACGTCTTAGTACTTATACAGGGTGTTAAGGGACGTACTTGAATTACCTTAACCAGTGATTCCTGACATTATTTGGAGTTAAGGATGTAAATTAAATTTTTCGAGGACTTTTTTGAAATTTTTTTTTCAAAATCATCAAAACAAATTTCTTCCGCATCTTGTCACCGGTCACTCAGCCGAGTAACCACCCAACATCTGGCCCCACCCCCAACTGTCCAATACCACTATTTTTTATGTTTTAGTAGAAAAAAAAACATCAAAAATGTCACCAGAGAGCAAAATTTCATTTACATTTCTTACTCCAAGTGTTACTTGCTAACTAGCAGATTGTGGACAACCTACGAAAAAGTTGAAAAGTGGTCAACTTTACTCGCTACTCGCTAGTGTTTGCGGCCCACCGACACCTGATTTCGTCTGTCAGAATTAGTTCGGGCGGCAGCCGTTATTCTCTGCGAATTCAAGTTTTCTACAAAATGTCGACAGAGTTGCATGGCGCGACTGTCGTTATTTTAGCTGTTACTGTTGCTACTGAACGAGTAGATAGTTTTGTGTGTTATCATGACAATCTTACTCGCCGATTCACCCGCTTTTAAACTTACCGGCTTGTAGCTTGAAAACTAGCTTAATGTAATTGAGAATTTTAAGTAAGTCAAGTACGTCCCTTAATACCCTGTATAGTCCACCTACGTACAGTTTTGTATTAGTGATCGACGAACCGGTGGATGTAAACTGTTGGCCGTAAGTTGTTATAATAATTTGTATATTGTGTAGGTAGTAGTAAAATTGTAGAAATGTATCAAAAATTTATTCGTAAATTATATCGTAAAACAATGAAAATGACGCTGATGACAATGTTAACAATAAAAATAATAACGTAACATTTATATAGCGCAGTTTTGTGTTATTTCACTTCAAGTATGCTTCTATAATAAACTTAAAAGTTATCCTGTAGTGTTCCTTACGAGTCCTAACAAAATATTGATCAAATAATATGAAACAAAGAATATACAGTATATACAAAGCAATGCCAAGAGAACAAAATTAACAATAACAGTGCTGTTTTGGCACAGGATAATGATAGACAATAACGGTGCCATTAAAACAAGAATCATTAAAACTAAAATATAATATAAAACCGGAGGCAATTTATGTTTAGAAATGAGGAATATTCTGAGTGCACAATAAACATAAAAGTACAGTAAGGAGGAAAACCGAAACCAAACAATTACCGGAAACTTGAGAAACATGGCTTATGTTATGTATACTGAAAGATATGATTTTTCAAATAATTTTGTTTTTAAAGCACGTTTAAGTTCAGCCAAGTTTTGGATATTAGTAAGAGCCGAGGGAAGTTTATTCCAAATGAGCGCGCCAGTTACAAGAAAATACCGATAAAGTAAACAGCTCGATTGGACCTAGAAAGTTCGATTAAAATGTTACATTTGAATTTCCGCAAAACATTCCAAACTTAGACGGAATGAAGAACATTGAAATTCGATGAATTTGGACAATTCATGAAAATCGATGAATTTGGACAATTCGTGAAATTCGATGAATTTGGACAATTTATGAAATTTGATGAATTTGGACAATTCATGAAATTCGATGAATTTGGACAATTCATGAAAATCGATGAATTTGGACAATTCATGAAATTCGATGAATTTGAACAATTTATGAAAATCGATGAATTTGGACAATTCGTGAAATTCGATGAATTTGGACAATTTATGAAATTTGATGAATTTGGACAATTCATGAAATTCGATGAATTTGGACAATTCATGAAATTCGATGAATTTGGACAATTTGTGAAATTCGATGAATCTGGACAATTCATGAAATTCGATGAATTTGGACAATTCATGAAATTCGATGAATTTGGACAATTCATGAAATTCGAAAAATATGGACAATTCATGAAATCGATGAATTTGGACAATTCGTCGAATTTCAATGTTAAAATTCTCGTCGTATTTGGTTGCTTCACAGTACTTGAATAATAACAGAAATGTAATAGGACTATCACAGGACGTAAGTAATAACTTTGATAAATTGTTCAAAACTGCAAATCCGAATGTTGTATTTAAAGAAAGATTGTGTACCCCTTACTAATACGACACAAAAGCCAAACCATGGATAATTGCGACCTTGAGGCGACCTCGTAGGTCACTGATGCTTCGCGAGAACACAGGATTATTAAATATACTTTTTTACTTAAACTAACGTCCACTTTTGTGCGTACGTGAATTTATGTTAAGATGATGGATGCACTAAGAAGTAATTCAAAATCGTGTGATTTTGGTTTGAAAATTAGATGGCTGAAAAAAATTAAAATTTTTTTGATTAGGCTTTCCACAAGCCCAGAAAAAATAAAGTATCAGGCCTATGAAAACTATTTTAAAGTTCAAAATCTCATACTTACGAATCTGTTGTGGTTTTATTGTTTAAGCCGCCGCTATCCGAATTTCTACTGATTTCTTACATATCTCCATTAAACATTTGAAGTTTTTAAGCTCTTGAAAAAAAAAATGTTATTTTTGAAGATAATATCTAGATACGTTCCACGCCGAAACGCAAATTATATGAAATTCCCTCGATAGAAAAAAATCGCAAATTATGCTCCGAAAATTATTTAAAACAAGTCTATTTCTATTATTTTACAAGTTATATTTGTGAAAAAATTCACAATGTTTCTTTAAACGAAACTTAGATACCTTCCACGAGATGTTTGCTCTATTTTAAACTAGTTGTTTTATTAAGCATTTTCATAATTTTCGCATCAATTTTATCATTGAAAATATTAGCGCGCTCTGTCCAACATTCGTAATTACATATCTCTCCACTTCTTCTTTTTGAGCCGGGAAGCGCCGCCTAAATGAGGAAAATTAAATTCTTTAGAAAATGATAGCGAAACATTTAAAAATTTGTGCCTGAACTTCTCATAACTAAATAAAACACACTTTTGGGCGATGTTTTTTTCTTGTATAAATCAGGTACAAAAATGTGGGTGGGTACAAGGCAAATCATTTTTAAAAAGACTCGTCTTCGTAGCTCGACGCTTCCATGCCACATCTCCCTTCGTTTCTATTATCTTTAAGTCAAGCTGTACAATTGAGATAAATTCCCCTCGGGTCTGCTTTGAAGGTGATATACAAGGGTTGTCCAAGAATTACAGACCGTTCCTTATTTTCGGCGACGTGGACATTATCTCTCAAAATATGGCGGCACTAGCGTGTAGCTCAGATTTTCCCCTAAAAAACGGGCGGTGATCCGGCTTGGTAGCTGCTTCAGTGCGATCTTTGCGTCCGTTTGCGATCGACGCTTCGCTGTCGAATCCCGCCGACTACTGCGAGGTGCGCTTAATTATTTGCTTTCTCAACTAAGAGGGTTCCACTCTGTTGAAGTTCGTAAGATCCCAATTTTGATCCCAGATGTCAATAAGTCTACCACACCAATGATTTTGAGGGAAAATTGGCGTAAACAAATCGCGTGCTCCTCGGGTTCCCAACGCTGAAGAGCCCTCGGATCTCTTTTTTTCCGGTTTTTCAACTAAGGCGAAGGTTTATGGGTTGAGGCGCTTTAGACCCGCTCAAAAAGAAGAAGATGGAGAGATATGTAATTACGAATGTTGGAGAGAGCGCGTTAATATTTAAAACGATAAAATATTTAATTTAACATGACTCGTTCAAAATAGAGCAAAAATCTCGTAGGGAACATCTAAAATAGCATTTAAAAAAATCACAGTGATTTTTTCATATATATAACTTTAAAATAAGGGAAATGAACGTGTTTATAATAATTTTTGGAGCATACTTTGCGATTTTTTTTCTATCGAGGGAATTTCATATAATTTGCGTTTCAGCGCGGGGAACGTCTAGATATTAAATTAAAAAATAACATATATTTTTTTAAGAGCTTAAAAACTTCAAATGTTGGGGATATGTAAAAAATCGGTAGAAATTCGTGATGCGGGGGCTTAAAACAAGGGTTCAGCACCTAGCCCCGGAATCAAAAATGCAATTAATGACATGAATTGCATCTTCTTCTTCACTTGAAGCAACATTTGGCCGGAGAACCTCTAGAGACCGACTAGGACACGGAGGGAGAGGTGATAGCATATTTGGAGGCGTTCTGCAATAAGGGAGTCAAGGACCTGTGCCACGGCTCACCAAGTGCGTCGATCATAATAAAATATAAGAAAAATAGTAGGGATATGTATTAGGGTGGGTCACGACTGTATGGGGAAAAAAATCTTGTTTTGATTTGTCTAATAGTGATAAAAGGGTATTATTAAATGGAGATAAAATCACGTAATTTTTTTAATAATATTTGGATATCATCTTCTTCCTCCGGATTGACTTTGAAATTTAACATAATAGAGAAAACCCCCCTTGTTTAATCTTAAAAAAATGTTAGATAAACTATTAAAAAATATTATTATTTTAACTTTATGAGTAAAACCTCAAACTGTAATATTTAATTAAATGAAGACATTATGAGCGAAACTCAATCGAAAAAACCCGGAAAGTAGGGAGGTCCTGGGTTCGAGTCCCAGAGGTGCCAATATCTTTTTCTGATTTTTCTGTTTCCAGATTTTCGATTGAGTTTCGCTCATAATGTCTTCATTTAATTAAATATTACAGTTTGAGGTTTTACTCATAAAGTTAAAATAATAATATTCATCCCAGACTTGCAGAAGAGTCAATAGATGTCGCACATTAAATAAAATGGATAATAATTTATCCAGACACCATCTAGATTGCATTTAGTTCGAGTTGAATCTTGCAATCATTCATAAAGATGGCAGCCAATAAATATATGCGTTAAGAAAAATGAAGATAATATGGGTGGTTCTTAGTCGAAGTATGGTACAGTTAAAAGTGACCGAATTGGATATCGACACCTTAGCTCAGTGGATAAGAGCGCCCAACCCGGAAAGTAGGGAGGTCCTGGGTTCGAGTCCCAGAGGTGCCAATATCTTTTTCTGATTTTTCCGTTTCCAGATTTTCGATTGAGTTTCGCTCATAATGTCTTCATTTAATTAAATATTAAAAAATAACTATTTTTTAATAAAACACGATAAAGAGGGAATATTTAGATTTATTGATTAAAAAATACATTTGAAAATAATTCAAATTATCTCAAGCCAGTGAGTGTATTTAAATACCAGAAAAATCCTTCTTACTCTCAAATTTCGGTATTATTTTGCGATACTTAATTTTGGGACTTTTTGTAAATGATTTCGTCAAAATTATTGTATTTGCTATAGAAGGTTACAAAAAATATGGTTTGGTAAAAAAAAATCTTTTTTTTTTTAATATTAAAATTTCCAAAACTTTGAAGTGAATCCGGAGGAAGAAGATCGTATCAGAAATTTGAAAATATTTTAACACGTCGTTTTGAACCCATTTGGCACCCTTTTATCGCTCTTAGAATTTAAAAAGAACATTTTTTGTTAAATGACCCACCTTTATGTACCTAAATGTCATATGATTTTTTTGTTAATGTAAATTTTTCCTGGTTTTTAAAAGTAGAACGGTCTTAAATTCTTGGACAACCCTTGTAAATATACAGATTTCAACGAATTTCTATGGGCTCTAAAATATTTGAAAAAGGAAAAAACACAATTATACAAACACGCTGGATTTTGCAGTACAGGCTCAAAGAGCAAACTGAACCCATCTTCATCAGGACATGAGTCACGGGCTGCCGACCTCCCACGCGTTGAGGTCATCGTAATGTGCAATAAACTTCTTAGAATTTTTACCCAAATAGCAACACTGAGGAAAAAAAAAAAAAAAAAAACATTTGTCCCAAATTTCTTTCAATTTGGAACCAAAATAAACATGGCGTGTTTCGGAGAAAACTTATTCGACAATTACTATTTTTTTCTTTCTTTGTCATTGAAATTTTGAGTTGCTGCGCTAATTATCATGCCAGTTCTCCGCAGGGTTAGGCAGAGGGAATATAGCTTAAGCCGCCGCTACCCGAATTTCTACCGATTTATTGCATATCTCCCTTGAACATTTGAAGTTTTTAAGCTCTTAAAAAAAAAATGTTATTTTTTAAGACAATATTTATACAATCCCCACGCCGAAACCAAATTAAATGAAATTCCCTCGATAGAAAAAAATCGCAAAGTATGCTCCGAAATTTTTTTATTTTCAAGCCTGTCTATTATTTAACAAGTTGTATGTATGAAAAAATTCACAGTGTTTCTTTCAACGTTGTTTTAGACAACCCCCACGAGATTTTTGCTATATTCTAGACGAGTAGTGTTTTATTAAACATTTTCACAATTTTCGCTTCAATTTTACCGTTTAAAATATTAGCACGCTCTCTCCAACATTCGTAATTACATATGTCTCCATCTTCATTTTTTCGAGCTAGGATACGGCGCCTTAACAAATCTACTACTGATTATGGAATTGCTTTTTTGAATTAATTTGTTGGCCTTCGTGTTGCCTCCTTCTCACCGTGTGGCTCACTTCATTTCCTCCTTTCCTCTAAAAAGACTCACTACACAGCATCCCCGTAGATGACGTCGACCCCGAGGGGAGGATTTTCCTCTGTCAAAATACAAAATATTTTGAATAATGTCGTTCGTTATACAAAATAACTGGCTTATTAATGAATGGAGTTGAACTAATGAAGCTCTTAGAATTGAAAGAAATCGTTTACGCGAATCATAGAATTTAATAATTCATCTAATTATTCCGTTCGATATTGGAGAAACTGAAGTGTTTGAAATATGACTAAAGACCTCATTAACTAATTGACTTAGGCTTAATGCCGAAAAGTATATGATCATGTAGAGTGCCAATGTATATTAAAGTTAGTATTTTAATTCGAAATTGTCAGTTTATTAATATATTTGATTTTAACGAAGTCGTTGCCATCGTATATTGATTTCTCATTTATTCCCTGTCAATATCTGTCTGGCTATCAACAGTGCAACCGTGCTCGAAAAACGGTATAAAATCATTAGTAGTTCCGCCTGCCGATCCTATATTGTAAAATTATCGACACCCTGGCTCCAAAATTCAATTCAATTCAATTTGGGAGGCTGGTTTTATTGGGTAACCAACACCTCTGCCGTAGGTCACACCAAATGGTTCGCTACGTTTGGTGACTTAGCAAGGGTACCCGGGTTCATGGTTGAGGTTTGTCCAGGCCTTGGCGGCGGATGCGTCTGCCCACCAGCTGCATGGCACGCCGGATCGGGAGAGAATGATTGAGGGAGTCCCTTTGACTTCTCCAGCCGTACTCTCTAGGAAGATCGCCTTGCACCGCAATGGGAGAGATGGATCTATAAGTCCTTCACTCCTGGATACACTGATTCCCAGATTCCTACCCACCCCTCTTACCCTTTCCCTTCTGAGAACTTCTTCTCATTCCTTTCCTAAAAAGACCCTCCACATATTAAAATTTTTTAACCCTTTTTAGTTGCCGAAAATTAGAAAAAGTAAAAAAGAAACAGTGTGTGCAATTCACACGCGGCAGAAGTGAAACCTTCAAAAAACTAAAGTAGAAAAGAGTGGGTAGGCTACGAAACTCAAAGGGGAGACCGATTAACTATCTCATTCTCTCGTGGGCTAAACCATATAGATGTATGTGTTTGTCTCTTTTCAGTGCGCATCTTTTTCGTTTCATCGAGTTTCAAATCTCAACAGTGCTAAAGCAGTTTTCACTTCAAAAAAATATACAAAATCGATGTTCAGATCGAAAAACAAAGTTTTTTGGATTATCTTTGTGACGTAAATTAATCAGATTAAATTATTTTACACCCGTTTTAAGGGAAATTAGACGTCACCACGTTCATGAAATATGCGCAAGAAAATTCAATAATAAAGATTCACCTCGGGAAATTTGGATGAGATTGTTGACAAACATAAAGCAGTCTAAATATGCGCTGTGGGCAGTTGGGCAGTTTGGGCAGGCCGATACGACATTCACAAGAACGGACTCATCCACGAACATAAAATTTTCTCATTGAGAAGGTACCTAAATTTATTTGATCATAGAAATATTTACGACCAGTTATTGGCAGTGTTCGTAGTCATTATGAATTAATTGTTTTTTTAACCTACGCGTAGATACTTGAAACAAGGTGAGATATGTTATGGAAGCGTGACACTGTAACGCTATCCGAAACGTTGGATAAAGAAGAAGGTAGCGCAACAAGGCACAACATCTCAAAAATAAATAACGACTGCAAATTGTATGTCGGAGGGCCAACTGTCTGGGTATGAAGTGTCATGGAAACGTTTGCAGAAGAGTGGGTGAACAATGATGGCGACACTTTTGTGTGCATAGTTTCATACTAATAATGGTTCATAGCCCATCTCCCTTGTACCTATTATCTATAATAATTTATTTGTCTTTCTTCTTCGGCCTCCCCTTCCCCTCCCACGTCCCCTTCCCCTCATGCTTTCCCCGTCTTCCCCTCTCCCCCCTCCCGTGAACCCCTCTCCCGCGATCCCCTACCTCTTTTTTTACCAATTTTCATTTTTTACCAATTTTAATTTTTTACCAATTTTCATTTTTCATATACTTATTAAAAATATTAATTTGTGTATAATATAAGAACAATCAATGAAATTTGGTACCTAACGGTAAGTATTTAAGATAAACATAATTTGGTACCTAACGGTAAGTATTTAAGATAAACATAATTTGGTACCTAACGGTAAGTATTTAAGATAAACATAATTTGGTACCTAACGGTAAGTATTTAAGATAAACATAATTTGGTACCTAACGGTAAGTATTTAAGATAAACATAATTTGGTACCTAACGGTAAGTATTTAAGATAAACATAATTTGGTACCTAACGGTAAGTATTTAAGATAAACATAATTTGGTACCTAACGGTAAGTATTTAAGATAAACATAATTTGGTACCTAACGGTAAGTATTTAAGATAAACATAATTTGGTACCTAACGGTAAGTATTTAAGATAAACATAATTTGGTACCTAACGGTAAGTATTTAAGATAAACATAATTTTTTATTAGATTCAAAATATTTGATTTTGGTTAGTATCAAAAGTACTTCAATTAAATTCATTAATTTAAAGAGTTTCGAAAATTAAATACAAAATTATTAATTAAATTGATCGATTAAACAATCGATGGGTTGCAAAATTTTTGACAGTTTCATAAGGGTTTTTTGTAATGATTATAAAATTTTTCAGATTTGTTGTCATGTGGTTGTAATAATCCAGAAACCTTCGCGAGGATGGGAAGAAGGTATTTTGAAAGTTTCAAACATTTCCTATGCTTAATATAGCAATACATAGACAACTCATTTATACATACATCCCCAAGCAAGCATATTTTGATTTGTATATATATATAAGATCGGTTGCTAATAGGTAATTGGCATTAGTCTTCATACAAAGCTACCTACTTACAGCAGCATTAAATTAAATATCTTTATACTTCTTCTGACGTCCGACAGTGTTTAAATTAATCTCATTCTTATTTTAGGTGTTTTGGAATGGTGTCGTTCGTAAGAGCAAACGTCAGACCATTGGAAGAATTTTCCCAACGACCGGCGGCATGTGATTTCCTTGGACTGCCGCCATCTTTTTAGTTCTAAAATGGTCGTTCTCTCGTTTATACACAAACTATCAACTGCCACTGGGAATCTGAACACATAAAGCATGCCACAAGTTATAGCCGCTTTTCAAACAAAACTTTTGATCTGCAGAAAGATTTTGAAATGTGTTTGGTATCCACAAAATTTCAGCTAAATGCTAAGCTATGTTGAATCAAAAAAACGAAACATAATAATAATGGTTGAACAAATAAATTGAATAAGTTGGAACTATTTTTTATCATTTCTATGGTAACACCGAATCGATTTTGAAAATGCGTTTAACAAGGTTAGCTCAAACGTGCTTTTTTCGAAGAAAAAAACTCGTTGGGCTGCTTTCGAAGACATAGCTTGAAGTAAACACTGCCACTTGTATTTGAGTTAATTCAAATCTCCCAGTGGAACATGGACTTCAAGCTACGTCACGAATTTTCAGTCAATCACCGCTCTACCCCCTCGATCAGCTAACCTTGTTCAACGTATTTTCTACGAACCTTGTACCAACACTACTACCTGCAATCAGATGTGAGGTTATGTATGACTTCTGAATTTGATTTGCTGACATTTGACAGGAATTTAGGTATAACTAATTTTTGTTAGGTTTTTCCGATTACTTAGTGATTTCCAAAGATATTGGTTATTTCCCTAGATTAATTATTATTTCAATTGAAAAATATATAACAGGTATGCCACCTAAAAGCCCTGATAAAAAGAATAACATTTTGTACTTACGAATTGTTCGAAGCTATTGGGACGGTCAAGATTTCGGCTTTCCCCTCAGGTTCAGGCTGTTCGCTCTTTGGAACGACGCATATAGGTCTCATAGAAATCCTTGTGTCTCCCTTAATATCGTGGTGAGAGATACGATCTAAACGGTGTTAGAAAGAGAAAACACCACGCTTTATATTAAATCTAAAAGTTGACAATAAAATATACACCTTTATGAAACCAAAGTTTCCGGCCGAAATTAAAAAAATAATTATGAACCTTTGGAATTTTTTTTTTTTACATGAAACGACAAAAAACTCAGGTGACTATAGCATTTATAATACATTATTCTAATAAAATATGTGTGTGTTTTTATTTTTTTGTGTGTGTAATTTTAGTTAGGAAAAATGTAAGGTTAGCCCTTTTCAAAACGTTTTTCACATTTGCATTGTAAAATTTAATATTTAAAAATTGTATGTTTATTTCGAATTATTAAATTTGAAAGCGTATTTTACCACATTTCAAAATCAGTTTTTAGTTTTTGGATACGTTCATAAATATTCCATTTATTTGGATTGTATTGCAAAACGGAAATATTTGAACTTCTGACAAAAATTCACCTGAGGGATTATAGTGGTTGATAAATCCTGTGAAAAATGCCACATGGAATTAACAAAATTTAAATAAATTAAGTTGGGAAAGTAGAATAGTTAATTTTAAAAATATACTCGTATAAAACGTATTTAAATTATAATATTATACAGAATACGAGTAAAATCTCCGTTCGTACCAGATAGTCACTTCATTAGAGAGGAGAATAACAATATTATTTATCAACACGAATTTATTGATAGTTAATAGGTCCCAATCTATTTCTATAGCGGAAACAAAGTGGCGGCTAAACGCACATTTCGCGCGCAAAAGAAAAACCTAAACAAAACCACGTGCCCTGCCAGCAATAATAATGTTATTGTTGTTGTCCCGCTCCCTCCCGGCGGCAGATCTTTGTCCGGGACAAGGAAACGTATTAAAATCCAGTGCGCGCGCATCGTTCTTTCTCTTTCGGCCGCCGCGCTTATAAAGTCCGCGATTTGGCGCGATTTCCCACATTTGACGTTTGACAGCTGTTCGGAAAACGGCGCGCGTTCCAAAACAAAATAACGGTGAAAGTGCTCGCAGAGTTTACGAAACAACACATTTTATTCTTCCGCTAAAATAGTGCGTGATTGGAACCGAGAAACTCACCGCTGTGCAGTTAACTTTGTGCGTGAAAAAGTTATTTAACTGTTACTGTCTTCATTTGTGCGTGACAATTTGTGTTTGAGAAACCTTTGTTCCAACACAAAAAAAAGGATTTATTAGTTTGTGAATTCACGTCGTCTTTTAAATTAACGAAAGAACTGTCAAACGTCCGGGAGTTTTAGATATTATACATTTGTGATTTGTTGTTTTTGAGATAAACTCAGGCAAAATGAAGCCTCCTTCACAGTTTGGAAACGACATAACCAGCCAGGCTAACAACACGGAAGTGGACCCTCGGATGGGCGCTATGATGATATGCACCAGACTCGCTGGAAGGGCTATCATCAGGGTTGTAGGCAGGTGTGAAGATGCCCAGGAAAACAATAACCTGGGTAAGTACTTAACGTTTATTGGTACCTACTTAATTAAAGTTCGATGGACAAGTCTCGATTTTAAAAATAAAAAAAATGGCGGAGATCACAAATAATAATCCATGATATAATTACTCAAATGAATGTATTATTAGATGAAAACCAATAGTTTAATTAGGGAGGGGGGGGGGGGGGTAGAAGAGAAATACAATTACTATTAAGATCTATTTAATAAATCCACACAAGTAATTTTTATGTTCATGGTGTCTCATTATATTATAATCAAATACTAAAAAAAACTATAATTTTTTGTGATTTGTCAACTTTTTTTGGGTTCTGAAAATGCGTAGCTAAACCCAATTTTTTTTATAAAAAAAAATCTCTTGCGGATCGGGGTTCGAAAAGGACTTTTGATTTTGTCAAAAGACCCACAACAAACTCTGCTTTGTTCTGATTCCAAGAGGCCACAATTTATTTTTTATATTAGCTCCACACGGGAGGCCTTGAGGAAAATAATTCCCCTCAGGACCTATGTCATCTTTGGTGATGCTGTGTGAATTGAGTTTTTTAGGTAAAGGAAGGAGAGGAAGTTTTTGGAAGAAAAAATTATGAGGGAGGGGTAAAAATCTGGTTAGGTTAGTGTGTCCAGGAGTGACGGACGAGTGAATCCATCCCTCCCACTGCGGTACAAGGCGATGGGTCGAGATAGTTCTGCTGGAGAGGTCAAAAGGTCTCCCTCAACCAGTCTCTCCTGATTTGGCCTGCCACGCAGCTAGTGGATGCGTTCACCTCCATGAACTTCACCTCGGATGAACTTCACCCCATGAACCCGGGCACTCCTGCTAAGTCACCAAACGTAGCGAACCACTTAGGGTGACCTTTGGCAGGGGTGTTGGTTTTTTAATAAATGGTTCCCGGAGCGGCGGTATCCATACCCGCCTCCCAAATTGTATTCAAACCTCACCCAATGAACCTGGGCACCCCGGCTAATTATCCAAATGTAGCGAACCTCTTGGGATGACCTGTGGCAGGAGTGTTGGTTATCCAGTAAATGGTTTCCGGGGCGGCGGTACCCATACCCGCCAACCTCACCCCATGAACCCGGCACCCCTGCTAAATCACCAAACGTAGCGTACTGCTTAGGGTGACCTACGGCAGGAGTGTTGGTTATCCAGTAAATGGTTTCCGGGACGGCAGTACCCATACCCGTTTCCAAATTTGTAGACAAACCTCACCCTATGAATCCGGGCACTCCTGCTAATTCGCCAAACAGCCAACCACTTAGGGTGACCTTTGGCAGGGGTGTTGGTTATCTTCTTACCCGCCTCAAAATTTGTATTCAAACCTCACCCCGTGAATCGGGGCACCCCTGCTAAGTCACCAAACGTAGCGAACCACTGTAAATGGCTGAATATATCACTACCTATTATTATTGTGAACACAAATGATTACTTGCAGTTTATTGATGACTTTATTATTTATTCACTAGTCGAGAATGCGCATTGTTCGTTGCGTGAATTGTCTGAACGAAATTGATCCAATAAGATATCACGTTTGCTTTTCATTCCAGTTTTGTCTCTCGGTTTTAACCCTACTTGTAAAAGATATATATTAATAGACTTCCATTTCCCCCTCGAGAAAATCTATTTCTAAAACGAAAGAAATAAAAAAAAAAAAACAGTTTAATGGCTGTTGCGTCGAGAGTGAAAAGCACCAAAGCTGTAACTAATCTCCCACTTTGGTAAAAAGAAGGCTTAGATATACGGAAGTTGAATTCCATCGTGAAACCAGAACCCATAAGTCGTCAGTTTATAGGCTTTGGATTTTACACATACAGCCTTATTAATAAAGAAAACACATGCCAGTCGTTAGAGAGGGTTTAATTACACATTGGATAAAGACTGTATAATGTCTATTTCTAATTATTACTAATTAAAAATGTCTTCAACTGTGCTGCAAAAGAACTGGCAACATTGCATTTTTGTACACTGACACATGCGCATTATGCGTGAGTTTCCCGGAAAAATGACATTTTTGGTTTGTTATATATGTGATGTATGATTTATTTCAGGTTTTTGTTCATAATTTATTTATAATAATAATAATAATAATAATAAGGTCTTTATTCCAGGATGTGGGGAGGGGAGTGCAATCCCACACATCCCATATAGGGTATAATTACATATGTTATTATATATGAATATTAATTACATATGAATAAATAAAAAGATAAAAATTAACAAAATAAAAAAAAATTAAAAAAGATTCATATGATAATGACCAACTCATTATTATATGACGGCCGGCGTAGTCCAGCGGTAAGGCTCTTGACTCGTATTCCGAAGGTCGCGGGATCGAATCCCGGCGTGGCAAATAAATTTTATTTGATTAATTTGTGTTATTTCACAATTTATTCATTTAAAATAATGTACAGTATATTTGCGGCACGTTCCACAGTGGAAGATACTCTCAGTATAGCCCTGGTGTAAGACCACCATTCAGAATTGAAACGCTGCTTGAAATGGCTTTAGCCGTGTTTGGTGACCAGATCTGAATAGCCAGGTACTTCTCACCTTCCTCTTCCCCGTCTCTTTCCCCTCCCCACTACCTTCAGCCTCACTACATACCCCGATTGGAGATGCCATAGTCTCATTGGTTCCAGACGGGAGCAGTTGGGATTCATATTAAAAAAAATATATGTTTGTTCGGATAATTCAATTTATTTACTATTATTTTCACATATATCATTCCATGATCTATTTTATTTGAACTAGTTTCTATATAGTAAGGTTTTCACATGCACGGTTATTTATCGATTGTATAAAATTTTCACAACGTTTATTAAGTAAGGCTGTTTATGTCTAAATGTATGAATAGAGTTTGCACAGTGCTCTTGCACGAGTTATCCTTGAAGTTTTCCTCCTTTTCTACTTGAATACAGATTTTTTCAAACTGCACTACTACCCGGCGTGTGTCAACTTATTTGGAAGACGAATTGATATTTCATAGCTCCATAACTCATAATGGAAATAAATATGCGAATTTATACTTATTGTTCACGTGAATGTCAGTGAGACTATGGCACCCCCAATTGGGGTATGATGTGAGACTGAAGGTAAGGAAAGGAAAGGAGATGGTGAGGAAGTTGGGGAAATAACTGGATATTCAGATCTGGTCACCAAACACGGCTAAAGCCATTTCAAGATACTTTATCAATTCTGAATGGTGATCTTACACCAGGGCGAAACTGAGAGTATATCAAATTTTTGCTCAAATATCAGAAAGGGAAAGCTGTGCAAATTTCAAAATGCAAAATCTCACAGTTAGAGATGTTTTGATTAGCATTAAATATAATTTGGTAAGAGTATTCACAAATTCTACAAATTATTTATATGTTTTTCAATGAATGGCTGTGAAGTGTGCACTGCCTACCTCAGCGGTGACAAGGTGTCATGTTTGTGTTTTGTATGTCCGATTGATTGCGACACATCCGACACCGTGTCAAGGTCTCTGGAGATAAGATAAAAAATAAAACAAAAGATGAAATAATCAAACAGATGAATCACGCGCAATATATTTACTTTCATTGTTGGAAAATTATAAGAATGCATTTTCCGCGAACGTTGTAGATACAGAAATGCTAATATTCATAATTTACATTTGAAAAAACATATAAATTATAAATTTTTTTGTCTTTAGAGAATATTGGGAAAAATAACTGATAGATATGAACCCTCTTCAGTATTTCCTGCTGAAGAACTGAATTTAGTTCATGAACAATATCATAAACGCGAAACGCAATTTTCAAGCAGTCCATTAGCTACCAGGAGCAGTTTATATGATTAACTCCAGAAATAGAAGGAATGAGTTATCACTTTACGCCACATCGTCACTTTAACATCACTTCTGACTAGTGGCGCAGGCTCGGTCGGTCGGGGATTCAGCAAAAAATTCTGTTGTTTTATTTTCGTTCCTAGCTCTAACTATTGCTTGGTTGGAGATTCCCCTGAAATATTCCTCGCTTGTCAACCGTGTCATTCTCATTTCTTTCGTGCATTGTGATTGACGTGAACTTGTGAAGGAAATTATTACCTATTGGTTGTTGAAAAATTTGTTATATTATTTTTTTTTTGCGATAAACTCATAAATGCAAAACCCGAATACAAATAAAGCAGAATAAATCGATAACTCCCTCTTTACATCAATTTCTTGGGTATACCTCGCAAATAATTGTACTATTGTATTTAGTCAATCCACCAGTTCAGTTATCTTACAACTAATAGGTAATGTCACTTCCGTGACTCACAATACCACTTTCCTTGTATGGATTTAAACTTGCAGGTTACTTCTTACGTTCTAACCTTCCTAGGGTTACCAGTTTATCAAGTTCTCGTAATAATATATATTTTTTATTTATTTATTAAAGCCCTTTCTGGGGGCTTTTACACATGAAGAATAAAAAATATACAGTATTTATTGTACATAATTGAATTGCCTCAGTAACAATATTTTATATTTGTTTAAAGATACATTTATTTAAAGATACAACTTTTTTCACATTGATGATGTCCACTGACGTGGTATAATTATTTCCCTCCATTAGTATTCTGGGCAAAGAGGAATACATATGGTAGTTAGTTCCAGAATTTCTGCACTGAAATAAATCCTGATTTCTGGTATTACGTTGTGGTATCCGGAGCTTATCAGTTCAAACAATACCGGATTATCAAATAAATTATTTGGAATTTTATATAAAAATACGAAGTCAGTGAAAATTCTTCTGTCTGACAATTTGAGCATATTCATATCATTTAACAGAATGTTGTAGTTCAACAAAATAACTGGAATACTCATTTTAAAATTTAGAAAACGTAAGATTTTGTTTTGTACCTATTCTTTCAACAGCTTGTACATGAGTATTATAAAATGGATTCCAGACGGGAGAATTGTACTCCAGCTGACTTCTAACAGCTTGCATAATATAAATTTTTAACTTATTATCAGAGTGGTAGATATAGGTACTCTGGAAAGAAAGCGGTGAGATGCCCTCAAAATATGGTACTGGAGAAAAATGCTCTGGATTCAAAGGACAGCCAGACGCAAAAATGTATCCATTCTGAAAGAGCTAAATAGGCTTTCAACTATCTGCCTACAACGCATTTTTCAGGTGAGCATTTCGCATTGTCAACTGAGGACTCAAATTCACGGTCACTGGCAAAGTGGAAGACAGAAAAAGCAGGAAGGTCACCAAAGCACTGGAGTGACCGAGGATCAATGGCATCTGGTGTCTGCAGCTCTCTAGGCAGCACAGAACCGCGAGGGGTGGAGGAGCCTAGTCCACCATGGAATTTGGAGTAGGGGAAGCAATGAGGAACCGATTTAAGAAGAAGATGTACTCTGTGTTGCCCTGGTGTAAGACCATTATTTAGAATGGATTTTGCAACCAGAACTGACTATCCACGTTGTTTCTCAATTTTTCTCTACTCCATTTCCTTCCCCTCGAGGGCCCCCCACATTCCCTTATAGCGTCAAATTACCCCAACTGGGAATGCCATAGATGCGGTATTCGATATTTCGCCGTAGTTCGAGAGTTAAGTTAGCCTCTCAGAAGCTGGGCGTACCTACTGTACAGGGCCCGCAAATACTTTAATAGTACACAACTGCTAACTAACTCTGTACAAATCGCAAGTGCGCCTCACGGTTGAATTTGGCAGCCACCTCTGGTGTGGAGCTCCAAAATACCTAAAAAAAAACTTGACTCTGTGCAGAAACGGGCGGTCCCTTTGATAGATTCTCCTAACTTAACAAACGGATTGCAATCTTTAGAGCACAGGCGTCAGGTGGGAATGCTGTCCTTGTTCTACCGGTATTACAATGGAAGATGCTCCGAGGAACTAGCGTCATTGATCCCCTCGGAACCGGTGCATAGTCGGGAAACACGCGCCCAACATTTATATACGGTTGACATTAGTCACATGAGAACGGGTCGTTTCTACGATTCGTTCTTGAGTTCAACAGCTCGGCTATGGAACGATTTGCTGGCCTCTGTGTTTCCTCCCTCCAACAACATGGGTCTCTTCAAGACCAATTTCCAAATTTTTTTGTCTACTTTAACCCCATCGATATTCACAACCGCAACCCTAATAACGATTGTTTTATTATTGATGTCAGACGTTTTACGTAAAAGGTACTTCCAAGGCGAAACACTTCTCTTTAGTTCTCTTCCTGATCAGCTGTTTTCCAGCAAGACGTAAAACATCCACATCGTGAGACATTTTATCACCTGCAAATTTACCCGTGTATAAGTTATCGGTATTAGCTGTGTGTAGTGTCTATAGCAGAATAGACAAACAATGCCTTTATCAAACTGCGCAATGTTTTGACGGCTGATAAGCGAGATAAAATCGCGTCATAACATTCTTATTACCTGTCAATTATTATGAACAGATTTTTGCAATGATTTAGTAAGATCATTGATCTCTTTATAATAGGTACGTACGTGACCTTTATAATACAGGGTTTTCCAATAAGAGGTGTTATTTTGAATAGCCCGGTGAATGGATTGCGCTATCGAGAGGTGATTAATGATTTTTTATGGCCGGAATTGGATGGTATTGATCTGGACAACGTTTACTTTCAACAAGACGGCGCTACGTGCCACACAAGCAACGAAACCATTGATCTTTTACGTGAAAAGTTTCCGGACCGTGTTATCTCTCGAAGAGGTGATCACAATTGGCCATCGAGATCTTGTGATTTAACACCTTGCGACTTCTTCCTTTGGGGCCACGTGAAAGAAAAGGTCTACGCCAACAGCCCAGCGTCGATTCAAGACCTCAAAGATGGAATTCGTGAGGCTATCGAGGACATAGGGCAGCCACTTTGCGATTTGGTTATGGAAAATTTCATGAAAAGGATATGGTCCTGTAAGCGTGGTCGTGGTGGTCATTTGCCTGATGTTATTTTTCACTATTAACGGCTTACCTTCCTCTTTATAATGAAATAAACATCCGATCATTTATATTAAAAAATGGTATTTTTCTTTAAATATTAAAATAACACCTTTTATTGGAAAACCCTTTAGTACGCTGTAATAAATTGCCCTGCGGCGCATTCTAATTCATCAGCCAAGACCTGTGTGAACCATAACCAGACAAAACCGGAAATATGTCATTTTTAAATCGACTTTTAAACGTTTTGATTCTTTTCCACAAAAAATTATAAATTGATTTCGAAAGACTGTTCTTTTATCTAGTGAAGCTATTTTTTAAATTTTGAGAAAATATGTTCATTTCTAGTACAATAAGGTTTTACCGTGGGTCGTTGGCATATTTTCAAACACAATTTTGTAGCATACAATATACATTTCAAATCATTTAGGTAATCATGCAGTAAAATAAATCAATAAATTATTTGGGAAAAATTTTAATTTTAATTCAAATAAAATCATAAAAAAAGATCCGCGCCCTTGTTTTGTGACGAAAATACTTCGGTTTGTGTATTTATTTACGGTCTTACAAACTAATATATTTAAAAAAAATACATTCTTATTTTGCTTAGACATTATTGAAAAATTATAAATACTTACGATCAAACAATAATTACATAAAGTACATAATTTTAATTGTTTTATCATCACGAGTTTGAGAATGTGGGTATTTATCAAAGCAAATTTGGAATGAAATAAAACCGTTGCAAGGGTACAATCGCAAGATCATCTTTCGACGAAATTTAAATTCTCGGCCGCTGGTTAATGGCTCTAAAAATAACGAGATATTGGTAGAAAACATTTATCAAAAAGAAAATTATCTCGCAGTCCAAAAATCCGAAGGAGATTAGTTTTTACCTTTTGTTGGTCTGCACGGAGCAAATTTGTCTTCCAGCATGTTCGTCCCAACGCTCAATAGACTAGCAAAATGGAGATCATTTTTCAATCACGAATTTGAGGCAGTTAGAGGTATTTTAGGTGGTGGCTTTCGCGGACTTTATCATTAACAATTTTATCAGCTATAAGAATATAAATAAAAAATACAAGTCGCAGTTCATAAGCGGTAGAAGTGAAACCATCAGAAACTAAAGTAGACAAGAGTGGGGAGGCTACGAAGCACCGCACAAAGAGGAGATCGATTATTCTATCTCATTCTCTCGCAAACTAAATCCAGTAGATATATGTGTTTGTCTCTTATCAGTGTCGCTATTTTTCGTTTCATCGAGTTTCACTTCAAAAGTTTCACTTCAAAAGAAGTTTTCACTTCAAAAAAATAGTTCTATTTTATAATGTCAAACCCAAAGTCAATCTAGATTTTTTTACATTAGCTTCACACAGGAGGCCTGGAGGAAAATTATTCCCCTCGCGGCCTATGTCATCTTTGGAGATGCTATGTGGAGGGTATTTTTATGAAAGGAAGGAGAGGAAGTTCTAGGAAGGAAAATGGAACGGAGGGTAGGAATCTTCGGGTCAGTGTGTCCAGGAGTGACGGACCTATGAATCCATCCCTCCCACTGCAGTGCAAGGCGATGTTCCTACAGAGTACGGTTGGAGAAGTCAAAGGTGGACAAACCTCACCCCATGAAACCGGGCACCCCTGCTAAGTCACCAAAAGTAGCGAACCACTTGGATTGACCTACGGCAGAGGTGTTGGTTATCCAACAAATGGTTCCCGGGGCGGCACCCATACCCGCTTTCCAAATTTCTACTAGTTCACTTTTTATTGTCAAACCCAAAGGACAATCTCCAAAATTTGAAGAATTCTAGATTATTTCTTCAAAATACGCAAAATCACTTTGTGGCGTCATTATTAATTTAATGAAAAACAAATAACTTTGTATAACACCACTATTTAATAAACAATTATTGATTGTAACTTTTTTATATTGGGAAGACTTCTAGAAATTTTAACATTAGAGTTAAGGAACATCTAAGATGTTTAAATAATAATAATTATTCAGAATTTGCAAACCACATTTTGGAAACCGGTCATTCTTTTGATATTAATAAAGGTTTAAAAATTTTACACACTAATACAACGGGTATACAATTAGATAATTTAGAAATTTTAGAAATTAGAAAAAGTGTTAATAGTAAATTAAATATTATAAATAACCAAACGTTTATTAAAAATAGGCACCTTTTAAATTTCTTTTCGTATTAATACTTATATTTATAATAATTTATTTTGTTATTTAGACTTCTTGTTTTGTTTTTTAAAAGATTTTTTTATTATGTTAATGTAATTTTTTTACCCATTCTAAAATAATTTTTATATTTTATTCTATATAATTGTCTTTTATGATATATTTTAGGTAATTAATCACCTCTCCTTTCTAATATTTTGTCTATGTTCTAATTAGTCTATACTTGTTTGTCTTTTGTTATTTTTTATTAACTTATTATCCTGACGAAGAAAACATAGTTTTCGAAACATGTTGATAATTGTTTATTAAATAGTGGTGTTACACAAAGTTATTTGTTTTTCATTAAATTCTAGATTATTTAAAAAAAAAAGTCAACTATGTTTCAAATGCCACTTATCAATGAAATAGATACGGAAATATCAACTCGTTTTGATGAAGAAAACATCCTATCTTGGTATTATATTGTATGTATAATACGATCTAAACAACATGGACTGGCTTGTGACGAGTTATCCCTTATTAGGATTTTATTTCTGCCCGATATGGCGTTTGGTAAGGCCGACCGCTTTTTAAATACAGACAGTGTCAATCTATTTTTATTAAACTTTATACATTGTTCATAAAAACAGTGCGTATGATTCATCGTTGTGGACTACCTTCCGTGGTAAATTGTAACCAGTAACAAAGCACATTATCGAATCAGGCGCCACATTTAAAAAAATCAGAGTGTGCAATTCACATGCGGTAGAAGTTAAACCTTCAGAAAACTAAAGTATACAGGAGTGAGGAGACTATGAAGCACTTTTTTATCAATTGATTAATTGAAGTTTTACTAAGGACATTTTATCCAGTAATTAATTATTATGAACAATATTTTGTACAGGAATATGCAATTTATAGTTTATAAACCTCAGGAACTTAAGTTGAATCTTTTCAATGCTGTCGGAATGAATATTGTAAAATGGAGACCATAACGTGGAGTTATACTCAAGTTGGCATCTGAAAAGGGTTTGATATAATATTATGATAACTGTACCTAAATTATAGAAGTCTTTTGCAAAAACAAATCCAAGGCCTTATTGATAATATTATTAATATGGCAAACAAATGTTAGTTTTCTATAAATGTGAAGGATGATTTTTTCCATATTTTTTTCGTCGAATTCCAGTGCCCTTACCCTTTCTATACATTTGGTCATCTTATTAGTAATTGTGTTTTCTTCTACGGAGTCGCTAGATGTCGCTTTCTTTTGTATTTTATTTGCCTGTTCATTTCGGAGTGGTTTCAAGATTGGAAATTGATTTTGTAAAAATACATATTTGTTTTTTTTGGAGTCCGGCACTTTATGCCGCTACACCAAAAGAGACTTGCGTGGGACGGTGGATTTATCGTATTATATTGAAACCCGTTTATCGTATTATAGTACCCGTAAATTAAATAAATAATTTATTGTTATCTCAATCTCTCGCAGGCCAAATCCGGTAGATGTGTGTATTTGTCTCTTTTTAGTGTCGCTTTTTCGTTTCATTAAGTTTCAAATCACAACGGTGCTAAATAAGTTTTTACTTCAATAATTTCCCTCAGGGCCTATAATATCATCTTAAGAGATGCAGTGTGAAGAGTCTTTTTGAGAGATAGGTAGGAATCTGGGGGGTCATAAAGTGTCCAAGAGTGACGGACGTATGAATCCATCCTTCCCACTGCTGTGCAAGACACGAGTCGAGAGAGTCCGGCTGGAAAGGTCTAGGTTAGGTGTCCCTCAACCAGTTTCTCCCGACTCGGCAAATCACGCCCAAAAGCTAGACAAACTTGACACCATGAACCCGGGCACCCCTGCTAAGGCACAAACGTAGCAAACCACTCGGGGTGACCTTGACAGGAGTTTGGTTATCCAATAAATGGTGAAAATTCTATTATTATCCCAGTACAAGCCAATTATTTCACAGAATTTGAATATGATCTTTGAAATTTTATGAATTGTTCCAGATATGTGGTCCTTACTCTGAAACCTATTGATTTTAACAGAATGTTTATTTACTTACAACAAACGTTCCTTTATTATTATTGCTTTTGGCACGGAAAGTTGTTATTTTATTATTTTGCGTCATATTATTTCAATATTATTTTACGCGCCGAATTTCGTCCGCCATTGTTTTCACTCCATCTTGGTTTGTTTCTTCTTTATTTTCTTGTTTTGAATTCGGAATCAACACGTGGCTGTAAAAATAAATAGTACCTACCTTGCCGCTGTTTGTATTGAAAGAAGTAAAGCACATTGCCAGAACACAGAACGCAGCCAACAGCGCAGTACTCTGATGTTCCTGTTACGGAAATAGAATAAGGAATAATAACTGACACGTTTTCCCGCCGTGCGCTCCATCTGTGAACGCGGGAGGGAAATTCTCCCAAAAACAGGAAATTATTGGCAGATCTGATGATAAACTAATTGCTAGAGCAATATATTATATTGAACTTCATAATATCAGATCGATAGGCATAACTTGGGATGATTTTATATCGATGTCCCGAGCACAGTTTCACTGTTGGCTGCCGAACTGATATTGACAGGGAATCAATAAGGTATACGCTGGCAACACTTTTTTTTTACGTTAACCCCACGCAGGAGGCCCTGAGGAAAATAATCCCCCCCACGGCCTCCCCCCCCCACCAACATTCGTAATTACATATCTCTCCATCTTCTTCTTTTCGAGCTCGGGTACGGCGCCTTAATACGTGAAGCAAAAACTTTGTACCCCTCTTAACGAAAATTGCGCGGACGGAGGAGTATGAAATTTCGCACACTTATAGTTGATAAAGAGAAGGAGTGCAGAATGCTAATATTTTTTTAAATTATGCATAAAAAATACTTTAAATCAATTAAAAAAAACATTACAATTGTGGTCGAATATCGACCATTGGGCGACCACTAGTAAGTATTGATACCTGACTATAGATGACGGTTTTGGTTAATATCTTATTGATATATAAACATTGATCAGTAAAATATCGAATTAGAGTCGATAGAAACGAATACTCAAGTAAAGTTATGCATATTACTACTGCATATTATTTTACGGTGTGCCGTTTTTCGGTAACATCTATGACTTAATAATTTTGAAATAAAAAATGGAACAGGCAATAGAGTAGCGAATCAGTTGAATGGAAAAGTGGCATAGACTAAATACTAGAAGAATGCCTGACTCACTTTCCCTGGTTTTTCACAACACTAATGAATTTGATGTAACAACCGATTATTTGCGGACGCGGATCGGTATTTAATTGGAGTTTTCCTTGCTGACATTAATCACTGAACATAATTCAAGTTCGATCTAGAATCCAGAAGAATTTAAAAGAAAACCGAAACCGTCAATTTACATACAGTATTGTGCAAATTAATGGAATAATTGTCAATTATTATGGTAAAACCACGTATAACTTGTAAATAATATTTTTACATAATTATACAACAATCATTATGCAAATTAATATGGAATATCTCCCCTTATGGCTTCAATAACTGCTTTCACTCGTTTTGGCATGGACTCCGCTAGGTTTTTAACAATTTTCAGAGATCCTCTCATCCCGAAATCAAACCTGAAAGAGCGTTTCTGCCATCTTTGTTCTTGTAGTGTAGTCGATTTTGCATACTATAGCTTTGCAAATGGCCCATAAATTCTCAATAGGGTTCAACATTGAAAAATGTCAAGAGACTTAGAAATATCATTTAACAGCACCACACCTCTTGTCATGCTAGCATTTGTAAGTTCCATAAGTTTTTAACAGATGGCGGTGTGAGTCAATTTATCGACACAATACTTGGCTATCTAGGCTGGATAATCATCAAGTAGATGGCGTTGTGTTTCGATTTCACGTCACAGCAACGCGTGGCCGGGTCAGCTAGTATTATATATAAAGTCATTGGTATTCTCTACGGCAGTGAAAGTTATATTTGAGAATCAAACGTCTTCCTTAATTACTGAATATTATAGTCTTTTCAAATGTGTATAGATTTTTGAAGTGAAAACTTCTTTAGCACCGTTGTGATTTGAAACTCGATGAAACGGAAACGAGCGACACTAAAAAGAGACAAACATTCACATCTTCAGGATTTAGTCTGCGAGAGAATGAGATAACAATAAAATATTTATTTAATTCACGGGTACTCGGTTCCAATATAATGCGATAAATCCACAGTCCCACGCAAGTCTCCTTTGGTGTAGTGGTATAAAGCGCCTGACAAATCTTAGCGGCCAGACATTTACCGGACCAAGGATTGAATCCTACAAAATTCAAAAAAAATATATATATGTATATTTTTTTTAATCAAATCCAATCTTCAAACCACTCCAAAGTGAACACGCAAAAGAAAACACAAAAGAAAGCGACATCTAGCGACTCCGAAGAAGAAAACATAAATATTAATAAGATGACCAAATGTATAAGAAAATGTGGAATTCGACAACAAAAATATGGAAAAAATCATTATTCACATTGATAATAAAAGTCCTTTGTAGTCTCCCCACTCTTGTCTACTTTAGTTTTCTGATGGTTTCACTTCTACCGCGTGTGAACTGCACTCTGATTTTTTATTACGCGCAATACGCCATAACTAATATCTTAAAAATCATTCATATAACATGGGATTTTGCACAAAATAGAATGTTGGAATTGGTTCGATTTCGGTTGGTAGAAAGTTGTGCAAATCACAATATAACTTCAACATTACGGAAGACATCACATCGTCTCAAGGCTGCCAAACAAACGTTGCAGATTCACCTACATACATTTTTATATGAACATTTAAATGATTTAAACTTATGAAACATATCTGTGTTACGTAGGGGCAAATTACATAACGTTTACCGCTACGTAAATATGCTCTAATTATCGCGATGGAATGAGAGCGTTCACAAATTCGATTATGTAATTAAGACTAACATATTGGTAGGTACGCGTTTAACACACCTATTCGAATAAAGACAACATAGAAAATTTAGCCGATGTATATGTAAACTTTGGGTGGGAATCAAAGATATTGAAATATAAGAGATGTGCTATCCGCAGTTTTTACTGGGTGAAACTGTGTTTCCTGGTGTGTCGCCGATATTGCTAATCAATACTACTGCACACCTTCCAAAAATGAACGAATTCTTTCTGTACTCAATTTGGGAGGCGGGAATGGGAACCGCCGCACCGGGAACCTTTATTGGATAATCAACACCTCTGCCATAGGTCACCCCAAGTGGTTCGCTACGTTTGGTGATTTAGCAGGGGTGCCCGGGTTCGTGGGGTGAGGTTAATCTAGGTCTTGGAGGCGGATTATCAGGACACACTGAACCCCAGATTCCTACCCACCCCTCAAACCCTTTTTCCTTCCCAGAACTCCCTTCTCCTTCCTTTCCTAAAAAAAACCCTCCACACAGCATCCCGAAGATGACATAGGCCCTGAGGGAAATTATTTTCCTCAGGGCCTCCCGTGTGGAGCTCATGTAAAAAAAACAACAATTCTAACTACGCCCATTAGATATGTGTAATATAATGCTATCCTTGTTCTATCGGCATTTCAATGGAAGATTCTCGGAAAACTAGCGTTATGGTGACCGGAAAACTCAGAAAGAAATCAACTCAACACCTCCTCTGAAAAGTTATTAAAAGTGACGAAAAAATGTATAAAAAATTGGTTAAATGTTACGTTGGGTTGTGGACTATTTTCCAATATTTTTTCATAGCTTTTAATGAGAATTGACTTGGGCACCGGAGCAAACACACTAAACGCGCGCCCAACACTTGTAGGCATACAGTTGACATTTGCCATACGAGGATAACGGGTTTCTGCGACTAGTTCTTGAGTTCAACATCATCTTCAGATTTGTTTAGAAATAGCTAAAAGCCAGTTCATTCACAGAATTTGAAAAATTCTTTAATTTCAAATCTAATTTTCAAGAACTTTTCGAGTTCTGTTATTATTTCACTATGGACCAGCTGTTTCACTGAACTGAAATAAAACAGAACTTGAATAGAACGATCTAAAAATTAACTGAGTCTAAGGGCCAATTGTTTCACAGATTTTCAACAATTCATCAAATTTGAAAGTCAATTTTCTAGTTCTGTAAAGGTTCTATTCAAGTTATGTTATCACAATTGTGGCACAATTGGCTTCGCGTTTGGGTCTCACCCAGGCGTCGTGAGCTTAATTCCTCGCCTGGCCAAGTACTCCACCATGACACAAGCAACATTTTACCGCTTACTGTGGCGGCAGTAGGAGATTTTCAAATATTGTCAGGGAATATTTGTAAAGCGCCCTTGATGTGTTTTTCACGAAAACGGCGCTGTACAAATAAGCCTAATGTTTTTATGATGATTATTATTATTCGTAACCCGGCAATGTTTGGGTTTCTTTAATAAAAAATCATTATTGGCGAGTTGTTTCGCCCAACTGAAATAGTAACAGAACTTGAATGATTTTCACACAACTTAGGATGGGTTGTTTCAAAAAAATTGATGGATTCATCAAATATTTGAAGTTGATTTTCACGTTCTGTGTAGGTTCTATTCAAGTTCTGTTATTATATCTTTATAGGATAGCTGCTTCACAAAACTGAAATAATCACAGAACTTGAATAGAACTTACACAGAACGTGAAAATTAACATCAAATATTTGATGAATCCATCAAATTTTTTGAAACAACCCGTCCTTAAAAATTTACTTTAGAATTTGATGAATTGTTCAAATTCTGTGAAACAGCTGGAGTACTGAATTATGAAATCTTATGAAATGTATAGCACAATGCAAAAGATATCAACAGTTATTATTGCAAACATTGACCTTGAAAAGGTTGTCCTCTGAAGGTAAGTACCAACCTACCACAGATAATAAATAGTACTTAACTGGGAAAACAGTATGAAATAACCGCGCGCAAAACGCGTGTTGCCAACATCTCTCAACCAAACTACATAACCAAACGCAAAACTTTGATAATTCGTGCAATTTTGTCATAGCTCAACGACAGTCGGCGCGTTTCCACGCCATATCCCTCTGTTTCTATTATTTATGCCAACGATTCAGCTTTAGATGCAGTTGTAATGGACTATAAATATTAAAAAAGAAACGAAACGAAAAGGTGTTTGCTGGAATTGGGTGATATGATAATAATGTGTAAGAAAACAAGGTTTGCAAGGAAAAGGGATAACCAATCACTTACCACTGTATCTCTGGGAAAGGGTACACGAAACAACCTCAATATAGTTATATACCTGAGGTAATTATCGCCACAACAAAACGTTTTTTTTTTTGTGAGTACCTCACAATGGTCCCTGCTGCTCCCGTCCGGAGCCAGTGAGACTGTGGCATCCCCTATTGGGATATGTTGTGAGGCTAAAGGTAGTGGGAAGGGGAAGGAGATGGGGTAGAGGAATGTAGCGAAGTACCTGGCTATTCAGATCTGGTCACCAAACACGGCTAAAGCTATTTCAAGCCACGTTTCAATTCTGAATGGTGGTCTTACACCAGAGCGATACTGAGAGTACCTTCCACTCTGGAACGCGGCGCAAATATACTATGTATTATTTAAATTGAATTAATTGTGAAATAACACAATAATCAAATAAAATTTATTTGCACACGCCGAGATTCGATTCCGCGACCCACGGATAGCGAATCAAAAGCCTTACCCCTAGACCACGGAGACTGTCAAAATGAGTACAAAACGATATTAAATACTTCCGAGATTGTAAAATTCCTTTATTTTGCTTAAAAACGACAAACACGTAAAACACCAACAAATTGCTTCCAAGATAGTTCCAAATCTTCTTCTGTTTTTCAGAAACAAATGCACTCGAATTTGCACTGCGTTTTTTGCCATTGTTCAAAATTTCAAATATTTTTCCAGCAAGTTGGTGGTTAGAGAGAGACAGGTAGGAACTGGATAATTGACATCCCGGTAGGAACTACGTATATTCTCATTCATTTCAAAACCAAACACCACCCATAGTTCAGGACAATCCACAGCTGATGCTTATTAGGAATGGTGAAGGTCATGGAAAGGTCTACAGATTGAATAACTTAATGTCTACTATCAGAAGTCGGATGTTACCAAGGACATAAAATACACCAATGTTTAACCACAATAATTTGTTAACACGTCGAACACAATGCCAAAGCATTAAATGCGTTAATATCTACAGTTAGGCAATATTCTCTTGTTAGAAGCCAACTAGAATTTAACTCCACCATTTGGAATCCATATTACAGCGTACATGAAAATTCCTTTGAGCGTGTCCAACATAAATTCTTACGTCACATTAATTTTAAATTGGGAATATTAATTGAAAACATTAATTATTTCTCTCTGTTGCAACTGCTGGGACTCGATACATTAAAAGAAAGAAGAATTTGTTCTGGCTTATTTTATTTATTTAAAGTTGTTAATAATTTGTTGAACTCCCCTGAACTTCTTTCGTTGACATGTTTTCATGTACCGAGTAGATCAGTTTGTCACAAATTACCTTATCATTGTAATAATACAGGATCTAATGCTGAATTATATTCAAAAATAAATCGCCTGCATATGCTTGGTAATAAATATGTTGTTGATGATGTGATAAATATTGAAAGATTATCAAAAATATTATTTAATTAAATCTGTTTTTCAGCGCTCCTCGGTTGGATTATAATCAAATATACTTTGAATGTTTATATTCTTCATCAATGTTTACTTCTTTTTTAAATTTATTATTGTTTTGGATTTGGATTTCTAAATTTATTTTTGTTACGTACTTAACTTAGTTTTTTTTTTAGTTCAAAATATCTTGTAGGTATACGTGTATATGAGGTTTTTTTCTACTTTATGCTGTCACTTCAGTATGTACTTTTTAATTTTTTGGCATATGAATATTTTTTCTTAACTATGCATATTCTGTATCCATTTTAAATTATTGTAATTCCTATGGAAAAGCCGTTAATCGGCGTTAATTCATAATAGATAAATATTATTATTAATATATTTTGAGAAATGAGTATGAGTAACTTTGAGCAACTTTTTCTGGATCAGATTTTCGTTAGAGGGTCGCTAATATTGTTTTCAAAGGTCAAGAGGAAACCGGACTACCTTTGGTTCATACAAACATATTCCCCAATTTCCTCTCTGGATTTTGACACTACTGCAAATGTTTTTTTAATTATAATATTGATTATATATCGACCACTAGCGTGGCGGTATGTTTTGCTTTTTTTTGGTAAGTTACTTCTTATAGGAGTTAGGATCCTAGGATTTTATTTAAGTACTAGGTGGGGTTTACTAACTGGCTTCGCTCAGGGAGTTGATATGAGATTGAACTGACGTTCGAACCCACCACGGATCTTGCTTTATATACCCCTACCAATGGGCGTCCCCACCCATACAAAAGAGGCTTCGAATGGTCCACAATGTTCCAGAGCATTCCACAACATTCGAGAGTGTTCTGGAATGTTCTTGAATGTTGTGGAATGCTCTCGAATACTCTCGAATGTTCTGGACTGTTCTAGATATTTCTAGAGGGCGAAACTTCCAACCCTTATATTTTCAAAAGCACGCCCTTCAGGTAAAAAGGCGAACCTACTTCATGGATGGGGGATAGAGAGCTACCACACCATATAACTCCCTTGATCGCGTCGGGACTCGTTTATGAGTTTTAGCGGCACACACACTTTTGTACACCTTATTTTATAATATTGTATTGATTTATCAACCTGAGATGCAGTTGTCCCTTTCGCTCAGTATTCGGGGGATTAAGAGCGACAGTGCTAACAACAGTTTGGTAAAATACCTATTGTTCAAATTTCTCGGTGACCTCTTAAATATCATCATCAATATATTAATACGTGAAGCCAAAACTTTGTACCCCTTTTTACGAAAATTGCGCGGACGGAGGAGTATGAAATTTCGCATACTTATAGTTTATATAGAGGAGGAGTGCAGAATGCTAATATTTTTTAAAAATTATGCATAAAAATAGATTAAATAAAAAACAAAAACATTACACACACTACCATGTATTTGACACACACACTCGCGTCTTTACTCTATTGTTTATTGTTAAAGTCTATTGTCTAATTGAGAATAGATTAATATTGTTTGTCTTTAATATTATTTGTCTATGGTCTTACTGAATGTCAAACATAAAAAAAAAAACATTACAATTTGGTCAAATTTCGACCATTGGGCGACCACTAGTTATTTTTCAAACGCATGAACCAAGACAGGTAAAAATAAGTTAAGTAGAAACATTTTATTACATATTAATGAGCAGGTAGATACCCACAGTCCACACGTCACTGCTAATGATTACAAATGCAGTTGGAGTATATCACACTGTTATTAATATACTTATTATTTGAACACCTGGATGTTATCAATGAAATTTCACCGTTAGAATTCATCAAGAACTACTGTTAATTGGGAAATTTGTCAAACCATTCAGAGATAACCTACTCATTAACAAATGGATGCCACATTTCAAGATATGCAAGTCCTATTTTGGGCTTTAGAGCCCCGCATACCGGATTTTTACCCATTTATAATATAGTGTTTTTAGTAAGTTTTTTTTTTAATTTTTCTGTGTTTGAAGCTTAAAATATGGCAATTTTTATATACCAAAGTATATTTCAGATACAAAAATCTACAAGGTAACTTTATCTAGTTTCTATAAAGGTGTTTGTTTTTACGATATCTTCAAAAATAAGAAATATACAAGCAATTTAAAATACATTGGAAAAATTAATAAACAAGTACATACACTAGATCAGTGATTCCCAAAGTGGTCCAGGTGGACTCCTAGGGGTCCACGGGAGACTCGACGTGGGTCCACGTAGTCGTGATAAAAAAATGGGGGTCCGCAAGTTGTAAGTGGGGGTCCACGAACAATTATCTGCTTTCGTTGGTCATCATCATCACTCTTGGCTCTACAATCTCTGGTGGATCTTGGCCTCCTCAACAGTCTTCCTCCACTCATCCATCTCGGTTTTGGGCCAGTTCTCTCCAGTTTATAAGCTCCAAGGTAGATATATCTTTGAGGACGTTGTCGCTCTATCTTAATCTTGGCCTTCCCAGGCTCCTTCGCCCTATCGGTCTCGAGTTCAGCAGGGACTTTGGTGCTTGATGTTCGGTCATTCTCTCCACATGACCCAGCCACCGAAGTCTTCCCAGTTTTATGAATTTTGTGACGTTTAGCTCCTTAAACAGAGCATATAGCTCATGGGTTTCGATAGTAAAGAACAAATTGTTGGCTTGGCTTTACCTGTCAATGTAGGCAGTTAGTACACTAGTATTTCGGTGAAAAATGGTCATATTGAGACCCATCACGTGCCCATAACCCATCCCGCCCCCGTCTAATATCACACTACCCCCCCCCCCCCCCCGTTGTGACAGACCACAACTCCAGCGTTATATTCAATATTCAATACGAAGCGTGTCGAGTTTTGGGAATATGGTAGAAATGTTGCAGCAGGGGATCCACCGAAACCAGTCAAATTTTGAAAGTGGTCCACGAGAAAAAAAAGTTTGGGAACCTCTGCACTAGATAAACCGCCCCCCCCCCTGGCTGTGTAATTACGTATATATATTTCCATGAACAATTTTAATTTTTTTTTAATTAGTAATGTTTTCACATCCACGTCCGTTTATCAATTGAATAAAATTTTCACGAGATTTTTTAGTAAAGTGGAAAGTGTGTTATAAATTGATAGAAATTTGGGATGCCGAGTCAGTAAGTGTGGGTGTACTGTTTTTACACTACAGCGCATCGTGTATTCACTATTCAATATCACCATTGTAGAATGATAAAACATGTGTTATAATATAGATACATTCTGTGTTGTTCATAGCATGTTACACTAATAATCTTTATGCAATAATCACATTGATTTACTGTTTCATACACAAAGGTATTGTTAGCAAGAATAATTACTGGAAAGTTACATAAAACACAGTTGGACACGCAAACTCACAGTTTGTTTGATTCGTGATTCATACCCCCTTTCATTAGCGCTAAATAATACTTATTGTTTTTATTTTTCATTAACGGCCGTTCTATAACAAAGGGCCACTTGCATGATATTGAAGTGAAAACTTCGCTGTGATTTGAAACTCGTTGAAACGAAAAAGCGACACTTAAAAAGAGACAAACACAAACATCTATAGGATTTGGTGAGAGAATGCGATAGAATAATCGGTCTCCTCTTTGTGCGGTGCTTCGAAGCCGCACTTCAGTTTTCTGAAGGTTTCACTGCTACCGCGTGTGAATTGCACACAATTTAAAAAAAATAATATCTACACGTGCCACGCTGAAACGGTAATTGTATGAAATTCCCTCGATAGAAAAAAATCGCAAAGTATGCTCCGAAAATTATTATAAACACGTTGTTTCTATTATTTTACAATTTATACATTATACATCCGAAAAAAATCACAGTGTTTCTTTAAATGCTATAAAAAACATTTTCTACGAGATTTTTGCTATATTTTAAACGAGTCCTATTTATTAAACATTTTTACAATTTTCGCATAAATTTTATCGTTTTGAATATTAGTGCGCCCCCTCTAACATTCGTATTACATATCTCCCCTTCTTCTTTTTGAGCGCTTACTACCAGTTAAGGCGATGCACTACTAAGCAATGCAAAATCATGTGATTAGATCGCTTAGATATATTTTAGATGCTTTAATTTAATATTGCGAGTACAACACATTTTTGCCTTTGAAATAATTTTAATGTTCAAAATCTCCTATTTACGAACCCCTTTTCGGTGCCGGTTTTATTATACATCGTGGAAAATTAAATTCTCAAAAAAATTATCGTAAAACATTTAAATATTTGCGCCTGAGCTTCGCACAAAAAAATACGCTTTTCGGCGACGTTTTTTCGGGAACGATTCAAAACAGGCGGCAGGTTAATTAGTTAATTAATTTAAACCTTATCGCCATCTACACAAGGTATACGACGCGGTGCATCACGTCATGAAATTGTCATTATGTGTGGAGTTTCTAGGTCAACGCTGCTATTTTCAAGTCAATCCAATCACGAGGTAGGGAGTGGAAATGAAATATCCACTTAACCGTCAAATCATAAAAAAAGAAAGCATAATTGTTTATTCAATATTTTCAAACGTTTTAATAAACTATATCCATCGGGCAGTAACTTCTATTGGATACGCCAAACATCTCCTAAAAAAAAAAAAATCACTCAGTGATAATAATAAGTCAACTCCGTTACACATACAGAATAAAGGCCGTAAACTCTCTTAATAATCTTTTAGAGCAGTTGGAAATTAACGAAAATTCTAAAAATCCGAAAGCTATTTTGATAAATGAGCAAACAAATATAATTCTCTCGCCATTCTTAGATATGTTTAAGACAAGTTCAAATATTAGGGACTATAAAAACACTTATGCTGGAAAAAGAAACACCTGAGTCAATTTAGTCAAATTTAATCAATGCAGCAATAATTGGGAAAACTTTAAAAGGGTAAATAACCTTAAATAATTTCCGACACTTTACTCGGATATCAATAAGGGCACTGGTAATAAAAAATAAAAGCAATAAGTTTTTCACCTGCACAGCAACAATATGTCGTCAGTAAGTGGCCTAATCACATTTTGATAATGCCTTCAGAAGGCGAAACAGCTGTCACGCTTAATAATAATTACATTGCAGAAACTTGTTTATAAAAAACTGATTTTATAAATTAAATAATTATATTATTGAATTTATATAAAATAGATTAAAACTGTGCTCTACACATTAAACTTAACAACAATTAAAAAAAAAATCAGAGTGCGCAATTAACCCGTAGTGACCTTCAGAAAACTAAAGTAGACAAGAGTGGGGAATCTACGAAGCACCGCACAAGGAGAAGATTGATAGGATAGGAAGCAAGCACCGCAGAAAGAGAGACCGATAGGTCTATTTCATTCTCTCGCAGGCTAAATCATATAGATGTATGTGGTTGTCTCTTTTTAGTGTCGTTTCCGTTTCATCGAGTTTCAAATCACAAAGGTGCTAAATAAGTTTCCCTTCAAAAAGTATTGGATTCGTCTAGCTAGTTAGCCGTCTTAATGTCCGGTGGGTAATTTGATATTATTTGGGTCAATTTGGAGAATATTAGGTATAGGCAATGCATAATATCGCATTAATTCTGAATCAAGTAGAGTAGAAAGAAATGATAATTCACGTAATTATTCTGCAATTCGGTCAGTCTGACAAAAACGAAAGTAAACGTAACACATTTTAGGCCATTATTCGCTACCGATTAAGAGGCTTATCTTAATAGTTAATTACATCCAGGGCCGCCGCAAGAGATAAACAATCCTAAGCTGGAGTGCACTCGCCCCTCCAGGAACATTTCCGTGGCGCTGCAGTTTCTCGGTAGGCGGGATGGTTGGCGATGATAGCCATTATTGTCATATTGTTGTAATACTCTCAATCTAATACTGATTTTTTATGTTAACTCCACATAGGAGGAAATTGGGGAAAATAATTCCCCTCAGAGCTTGTGTCATCTTTGGGGATGCTGGGTGGAGGGTCCTCTTAGGGAATTGAAGGAGAGGAAGTTCTGGGAGGGAAATAGGTATGAGGGGTGGGTAGGAATCTGGGAATCAGTCAGTATGTCCAGAAGTGACGGAAGAATGAATTCATCCCTTCCACTGCAGTCCAAATCTTGCTGAGTCCTGCTGGAGTCCCTCAATCAGTCTCTCCCGATCCGGTCTGCCACGCAGTTGGTGGGCAGACGCATCCACCGCCAAGATCCGGACAAACTTGACCCCGTGAACCCGGGCACCCAAGCTAAGTCATCAAACGTAGCGAACCACTTGGAGTGACCTACGGCAGATGTGTTGGTTATCCAATAAATGGTTCCCGGGGCGGCGGTACCCATACCAGCCTCCCAAATTGTAAATATAAAATAATTTCACTCTCGCCATCTTGAAAGAGTAGATTTTTAATACTTTTAGGTATCACCGTAATAAATACAAATAAATAAATAAAATAATTTATTAGAATCTTACACCAATCGTGAATACCGTCAAATTAGTAGATTTTGTGCTGCAGAGAGGCGATTTCTAAAGATCATCCTTCGGTATGAGCGCCCGAGTGCGCCGCACACATTAGAGATGTGTTGTGACGCCTCTGATATTATTGTAACGTTTTTTAGAAATACCCGTTCAGGTTTACGTACCTACTTGTAGTATGTAATATGTAACCGTTGTTATATTATTATTGTGAGGAAATGGCTTCCTTTCACCCGATCGCGGAAGTTGTGGATGTAATAATTACTTCAACTTCGCAGCGATGACTCAAAGTTATGAACACAATGAATAGGATGACTTAGTCGTTAATTTAATACGCTTGACGTTTGGCGGATACACGCAAAAACAATCCTCACTCATCTTTATTCAAACACACTCAAAATACTAACAAAGATTTACTCCAAATTCCTGTAACTCGTACATCTGTCAAATAAGAGCAGAAAATATTAAAAATGGAACTACAAAATTTGTAGGCTGGCAATACCAATTTAACTGTCAAATATTCTTTTAGGACGGGTTGTTTCAAAAAATTTGATGAGTTCATCAAATATTTGAAGTTAATTTTCACGTTCTGTTTAAGTTCTAATCGAGTTCTGTTATTTTATCATCATAGGCAAGCTGCTTCATAAAACTGAAATCATCTCAGAACTTGAATAGAACTTACCCAGAACGTGAAAATTAACGTCAAATATTTGACGAATTCGTCAAATTTTTTGAAAAAACCCATCCTTAAAGTGCAATGACACTGAATGTACAGAACACAGTAAACCACATTAAAAAATATTGGGTCTACTATTCGCATTTCGACCGATTTCTTACATATCTCCCTTAAACATTTGAAGTTTTTAAGCTCTTAAAAAAATATATGTTATTTTTGAAGATAATATCTAGATACGTTCCACGCCGAAACGCAAATTATGTGAAATTCCCACGATAGAAAAAAATCGCAAAGTATGCTCCGAAAATTATTTTAAACAAGTCTATTTCTTTTATTTTACAAGTTATATTTGTGAAAAAATTCACAATGTTTCTTTATGATACTTAAGATACGTTCCACGAGATTTTTGCTCTATTTTAAACGAGTCGTATTTTATTTGTAAAAAGCATTAACTTTGTGGCTCGCCATAATTTACAATAAAATTTACGTATCCCCCTTCTTTTTTTTGAACGCTTACTACTGGGCCATACGAATATTTTTAGAAAAAAAACCTTTTGTTTCACCTTTTTTTTTACTATAAAATACAACTATTTGCATTCGGAGTGATGGAAAAGACTGCTTTCAAAATTTTAATACAAAATGTCATAGAATATTGACATAAATTATTGTAAACTAGCTGGTACCCGGCGTGCGTTGCTATGCTATTAAAAAAATGTTTTTCCCTGCGTGTCCCTCTTCCCATTCGTCCCGTTCCTCTTCCGCCTCCCCTTCCTCTCCCGCGTCTCTTCCTCTTTCCCTCACGCGTTCCCACTCCGTCTCCTCCACCTCTCCCCGCTCCACTCCCGCCCTCACCACACCCTCCCTCCCGAGTTCCCCCCTCCCAAATTCCCCCCCCCCTCTAAACCTTTCCTGGACTACGACAAACATTTCAAAACCAAAATCAGCTAAATCGGCCCAGCCGTTCTCGAGTTTTAGTGAGACAAACGAACAGCAATTGATATTTATATATATTTAAGATGGCTCTCATCCCATACGACGAAAGCAAACTTTCATTTAATATAAGTGAAAATTTAAATGCAATATTTCCCATCGCCCCTAATGTGAACAGTTGTCTTTCGTAGACATTAAAAAGGATCAAAAGGATTTTTTTAAAGAATCCTTTCTAAGCGTAACCATCCATCTCGAAAGTTTACCAAATTTACTGTTTGTATTTTTTTAAATTCAGTATTCTTCGATTGAAACATAGATAAAATAATATGCATCAATAACCATCTTATGGTTGTATTTTTACCCACCCGTACAATTTAAAAAGTAAAAAGTAAATATTTTCCAAGAAGCTTTTCTTTGTCTATGGGTATTTTCCTGTGATTTTCTACGCGATGAGTATTGTTTTGTCTGTGGGAGAATTAAAAATGGCGTCGAACGTCGCTAAGATTATTTTGCGCTGTGAAGATGCAAATGAAAATAAAACCCTGGGTATATTAATACGTGACTTTTTAACGCTTTTGAAGTTATAATATAATAACAAAGTGTATTGTGAACAGTTTTTAATTTACTGAGAACATTTATTACGCAACCTGGCTCCGTAGTTTTAAAAATAGTGCTCTATTTTTATTTGTTAAAGTTCCGAAGGAAAGTTTTGACAGTTCAGAAATACGTAATTTTTTTTTAGATAATTCATCAAATAATGAAACGCCGTGTGCTGAGTCAATAAATATTGGATTTATTTTGAATACCGAGTTGATTGAAATTTTATTTTAATACCTAACTGTTTTAACGTTTTTATTATGAAAGCTAAAAAAATGCAATGATAAATTGATTAATTTTTTTTTTTACATGAGCTCCACACAGGAGGCCCTGAGGAAAATAATTTGTCTCAGGGCCTATGTCATTTTTGGGGATGCTGTGTGGAGGGTTTTTTAAATAAAGGAAGGAGAAGAGAGTTCTGGGAAGGAAAAGGGTTTAGGGGGTGTGTAGGAATCTGGGGCTCAGTGTGTCCTGGTCATCCGCCTCCAAGACTTAGACCGGGCACCCATGCTAAATCACCAAACGTAGCAAACCATATGGGGTGACCTATGGCAGAGGTTGGTTGGTTATCCAATAAAGGTTCCCGAGGCGGCGGTACCCATTCCCGCCTCCCAAATTGAAAATAAAATGTATTTCACGTGCAATATAAAATACAGTATGTTTGCGGCACATTCCAGAGTGGTAGATACTCTCAGTTTCATGCTGATGAAATACCACCTTTTAGAATCGAAACTTTGCTTGAAATAGCCTTAGCTGTGTTGAGTGACCAGATTTAAATAGTTGGATAATTCCCAACCTTTCTCTTCCCTATCTACTTCTCCTCTCAACCCCTGTCTTCTTCCTCACAGCATACCCCAATGGCTCTTGGCAGTTGGGACTCTTGTGTGGTATTCATACAAAGAAAATGATAACCGGATTAAATAAAACAGTAAGAAAAATGCCAGAGGATTTTGTTGTTTTTTTTGTGTTATTTTTCTTCAATATATCTGGTGGTGATATAAACTAAAGTGAGGTTATGTTGCTTATTGCAGATCTGTCGGAGTGCCAGCTGATGCAGGTGCCGGATGCGGTGTACCACCTGCTGCGCCACACGGCCCTGCAGACGTGCGACCTCAGTGGCAATGTAATCACCAAGATCCCGCCCAAGTTTGCTGACAAGTTTAGTCTCATCACAGGTAATTCCATCAACTGTTCCATCAAATTCCCTCTGTCTCTTGTAGTACTCTTTACTAGTTCAACACAGGTAAATAAACTGTTCTTGTAATTAAATTCCCTCTTTCTGTTGTTTTAAACTTTAAAAGAAAGAATAACATTCTCGAATTACAATCTTGCGCATCACGTAACACATGCGCTGTCTCGTCTTCGCAATGCTGATGGAATTAGGTGGAGTATCCGTTGCTAAGTGTAGCAGCACTGTGATGGAATAAATGTCATTGGACAGCAAAATGACATCTACATTTTAAAATTTTTTATGTGAATACCTCACAAGTTTGGAGTCAGTGAGGCATCCCCAATTGGGGTATGTTGTGAGGCTGAAGGTAGCGGAGATGGGAAGGAGATGCGTAAGAGGAAGGTGGGGAAGCACCTGGTCACCAAACACGGCTAAGCCATTTCAAGCAACTGAATGGTGGTCTTACACCAGGGCAATATTGAGAGTATCTTCCACTTTGGAACGTGCCGCAAATACACTATATACTCTCGTACAAGGTACTCGTACCGTGAATAAATAAATAAATATGTATGTAAAATGGTATTGTTTGTTTGTTGCAGATTTGAACCTGTCTCACAATCAGATGTCGCGCCTTCCAGAGGAGCTGGGCTCTCTGCGCGCTCTGCAGCGACTGGACATCTCGCACAACTCCTTCGTCGCACTTCCCCGCGCCGCCACCCACGCGCCCAGTCTCATCACACTCAACGCCAGCCACAACCACATCATAGGTCAGACATGCACGCCACCTAGCACTCAATCAAACTATAACTAGCTAGATGCCATCAACCCTTCTACGACAACTTCAACACCCCTTTGAAAAGTCATCAAAGTTATTAAAAAAAGCCATAATCTAACCTAACCTATTTAACCACTTTTTTTCATCACTTTTAATGACTTTTCGCCAGCGTTTGAGAGGGGGCGCCACTATTAAGTGGCACCCTTCTCAAACTGCTCGGGTTTATTCGGCTCAGTTCGTGAAGCCCCTAGTTCTAGATGCGACGGGGATTCCCCTGGCAGAGACATCACATGCACTATCGCACGCGTTCATAATCGACTTACGATACATTCATAAATCAAATTAGGATGTGTTAAAAAATCAACTGCGCGTTTTAAAATCAAATGAATAATCTATTTATATTCACGTTTTTTTTTTTTAATTCTATTATTGTAAAACTGCACATCATGATACAAGAATGCCCTAGTGAGATGTACAGCTTATGTACACCCATATATTTTAATAAATAAATATATTGAACAACCAGTGCTGAATGCCAGTGTGAAAGAGTAACAAAAAAACACATTCACTTTCTCATTTATAATGTTAATATAGATTTTGTGAAATTAGAACTTTTGTGTTGTTAGACCTCGGACTCCTAAGCCACCTACGCTCAGTAATATTTTTTTGGCCCACCAAATGATTTGGGTTGGGTATCCCTGGCCTAGAGTCAAGTGTTTCTGCCAAAAGCAAATAAAATTAGCTGCATAACAATCCCAAGGTCGCAACAGTTGGAATTCCCTAAAATTGTTATGATTGTTATTTATTATTTTGGTTATTGTTTGTGTGCTGTTAATCGTCCAGTTAAATAGTCAGACATCTAAAAAAAATCAAAATTTGAGTTGAGTATGCAGTTATTCGGAAAAGTGCACCCTTCATCTGCTACAATACTCAGATTACTTATAAACACCACCAAATCAATTTTAATGCAGAAAAACTTGTTATTTTTTTCTTTTACATTAACTCCACACAGGAGGCCCTGAGGAAAATAATTTCCCTCAGGGCCTATGTCATCTGATATGCTGTGTGGAGGGTCTTTTTGAGGAGAGGAAGGAATGAACAATGGTCTTGAAAAGACCCATGTTGTAAGAGGGAGGAAACACAGAGGCCGGCAAATCATTCCATAGCCAAGCTGTTGAACTCAAGAACGAGTCGAAAAAACGACCCGTTCTCATGTGATAAATGTCAACCGTGTACATATGTTAGGCGCGCGTTTGGCGTGTCTCCCGACTATACACCGGTGCCGAAAAGATCAATAACGCTAGTTCCTCAGAGCGTCTTCCATTGAAATAACGGTAGAACAGGGATAGCTTTCCCATCTGACGCCTGTGCTCTAAAGATTGCAATCCGTTCGTTAAGGTGGGAGAATCTATCAAACGGACCGCCCGTTTCTGCACAGATTCGAGGGTATTTTTCAATTATTTTGGAGCTCCAGACCAGAGGTGGCTGCCAAATTCAACCGTGGGGCGCACTTGTGAACTAAACAAAAATTAATATTTTCTGGGTAGTAACCCATAGGTAGGAAATTTCAAAACTGACTGTTGTGCCTCCCAATGTTATTTTATAGCATATTTAATATGTAAAACACAGACATGTGTAAATAACATTTGGTTTATGGTAAGCATTTGAATAATTTGCTTTGCTTGCTTGCTTTGCTTGCTTGCTTTCCTAATTAACAAAACTTAGTGTTTGGAGAAGTCTGAACCAACTGAACGATCGATGTATTCAACAGTTGACACTCGCTAACTAAATATTTTCCATGTCTGGTGCTAATGTCATTTGATTTGCCTCCAGTCCTCGGGTCTTCCCATCTTGTAATAATCCGACACTGACTTACGTAATTGTTATTTCAGATGTGGACATGGATATGGTAAGCAGCGCCCCTTCTCTGCGGAGGTTGGATCTCTCTGACAACCCTCTGGGGCCCAACTGCCACTCCCGCCTCAAGGCCCTGATCCGTCCCTCCGTTGCTGTGAGCGACCGCCAAGTGGAGGACTGGGAGGACCTCACCATCTGAACCTCTCTTCCTGAATTAACATAATATGTTTTAATGTACTTAATGTGTTTCACTTTTCAACTCTTGACACTCTCATTACGATAATCTCTACAAGAGGCTATGGCTTCATCCAAAGATAATCCTATATTAAAGCTGTTGCAGACAAGTGGTTTGCCCGGCAGTTTTTAAGAAAACATGTTGGAAAGGATCTAACAATAGGCTTGACTTAAGGAAAGGACTTTATTTGGCTGACGCTTTCGATGCGGTGTCTTCAGTTAGACGCCTTTAGCACTTGCTCAAGTATGTCAAAATATGTCAAAAAGTCCTGTATTATGAGCACTTTTATAATTCCCGCAGTTCCAGAATAAAAAAAGCATAAAACATAAGTTTTTCATCACAATAATGCAGCAGCTCTTTCTTACACACTAAATAATAGTGAGAGAAACGATGTACTGTCTGCTTCCCTCAAAGGAAAATGCAATCATTATCATACATCTCCCTCACTCGTATTAAAGAAATAAATCACCAATTACTCGGCCAATTTAAAAAGTGCCCTATCCATATAATATGTATATCTCGAAACAAATTGTATTGAAAAACGTCGCCATTTAGCTGTAAAACAGTGATGATGGTTCAATTACCACTAATTCTTTTTTTATTTGAAAGATTGTTTCAACAGCAAGCCCTTAGCTACGTTTGAGATTATATCAGAGCAGTAAAAGAGTTGCAAAACAGTATTTTATACTCCGATTAAGATTGTATGATCTAGGAAAAATAGCCTTTACGACAATCTGTACTAAGAGCTAGTATAGCATTATAGTCAACGGGTGCTCTCATTGACAATAATACCTTTTATTGTTAATGTCAAGTTTGGTTGTAATGGATTATTATTATCCATATAATTTACATATTTTACGATATATTTAAGTATTACTAACCAAAGCATATTTTGTATTATTTTATTTTAATGAGGAAATGGTTTTTTCCTCCTTCAAATAATATTTGTGATTTTATAGAACAATTTTATTATTTAATAAGGTTTTAATCGCTTTAACATATTATCGATTTATGGTAGAACTTCGATTATCTGCGTCTCTCTGCACAATATATGTATATCACCTACGCAGGTCAAGTTAACATGTCTTAATAAATTGTCTTATACTCTTGAATCTGCATGTTCTCTGCAAAGTGAAGCCATTTGTTTACAGAGATACTTATTTACAAAGTTTTGTACGCATACACGTCGCTCGTGAGTAACGCTAGCAAAATATTATGGCAGAGCGATCCGTATGCTACTCGTACAAAACTCGAGTCGCTTGTAAGTATCTCTTTGTACGAACGACCTTACATTTCATTCATACATGGTTTGTAACACACAAATCATTTGCAAACACTTGGGGTGTTTTAAATTTGAATGGAACATTGTCTTCAAATGGTGAATGAGCGCCATCTTGTTTTTCTGACATTTGAAAGGTCCCCGTTAAACTCCGATTCTAGGTCCGTTTCTGCGTTTGAACAATTTTTGATCAGCAGTAAAGGACAACTATCATGTTGTTGTGCTTGTCCGCTGAACACAATTTGATAGAATGCTGACATCAATCTATAATTAGCATTTAACAAGGACCTTTTCGGGGAGAATTCAAACATTTTTGTTGGAATGTTTGCCTTTCATGGTGCCTACTTGATGGAGACCTGCTATACAGTCACAACCCAAGTAATATACTTATTTGCAGTTATGTAAATTATCTAATTTCTTGTGGACGTGGAATTGTTATCTTTCAATGAATCAAATAGTGAATTATCGTCACTCGTAATAAATAGTTTTAAACATGTTTTTATAAATGTAAAATGATTACCTGAATATAATATAATGTAAATACAATAAATTCTCAAGAGAGAGGATTCAGACTGGCGATGATGGTTTGTATTTTAGCTGCGGCAACTTTAAACCATTTTCTGTAATAACGCCATTACATATAGATATTTTGTCATTCATTTGCTCAAATGTGTAAAAAAACTTTTAAAATCTTTGTGCTGCCTTGTTCATCAAATCATTTATTGGCATGATGTTATAAATCTATCCTTTTTTTTAATCTTTTTAACGCAGTCTATCCCACCAAGCGACATGTTTCAACACAATGAATGTGTTTGTTATATCTAGATGTATGTTTGCTCACATACGAGACATCCGCGTACAGCCTCTGACAGATCACAAATGTGACAGTTGTGTAGATAAGATTTAATAGTATCAAATAATGTAATAATTACTTTGAATCCTACCACAGGTACTGACCCCTCCTTTTTATAAAATTATACTTGAAGTGCTAATTGTCATCACCAAATTTCAAAACCATTTTTCTTAAATATGCAACAAGTGATAATGCATTTTATCTTCATAATTTGACAAAGTAAGGCAGATGAATATTTCAAATCTCCACAGCTAAGTGATGTTGTGAGCTTAAAGTTGTTTTTATCCTAATTTCATGATGCAAAAGCTCACTTTGCTGATTTTCTGCTCTATTAGGATTACGCCAGCGATGAACATAATTTTATTTTATCTATGCAGGCTGGGAAATAAAGTTTTGCTTTCGTTTAAGTAAAAATGTGCAATGTTACAGTAATATATTATTCGCTTTTATTTGTTTAGTTGTAAGATTTAAATAATCGTAATTTGGTGCTATTTATTTGTTTATGGTTCAAGAAAGAAAGTTGTAATATCGAACGTCCAGTTGATTAGTCAGAAATCTCCAAAAAATTTGAGTTGAGTATGCAGTTATATGTAAAAGTGTACCCTCTATCTGGTACAATACTCAGATTACTCATAAACACCACCAAACCAATTATAATGCACTAAAACTTGTAGTGAATTAAACAAAATTTGATATTATCTGGGATACTAGTAGGATATTTCAAAATGTTCTAATCTACGGGACTGTTATGCCTCCCGGTATTATTTTATATCATATTTGATATGTAAAACACAGATATTGCGTAAATAATACTTGATTTATGGAGAGCATTCGAATATTGCTTTCCTCATTATCTCAAAACTTAGTATTTGGAGATGTCTGACTAATCAACTGGACAATTGATATTATAGAATAGAGAGGTCCTACTAAACTATATATAGACCATACGCAGCGCGCTCATTGTTTATTAGGCTGGGGATCGGACCACTAGCAGTAGATTTATACAAACTGTACCCACAGTGCAGAGGTCATTTTTGGTATTGTGAGGGCCAATCTATGTTTCCTTAACAGCAAATAAAAAAAAAAACAAAAATTTACACACACTTGCAAAAAAAGAAATTTTCGTCTTCTTTTGTGAGAGGTGTCTGACTGGACATGAAATGATACCAGCACCTCCCATTTTGTGACAAGAAACCTACGTTTATCAAACTATCTCTTTCAGGCGCATAATATTCATCACGCTCTCTCCCTCTCGGTAATGACCCAAACTGTCTTCAGAATCCGAAAGCATTTTTACTAGGCGACATAATGCCGTCTCGTTTATTGTATGGCGCGTAAAGAGACAGAAGACATGATATTGGGACATTTGATAAATTGATCCAGCCAATCATGGTGCATGGGAAAGAAAGCTTCCATTTAAGAAGTTAGATGTCACTACTTGCCGCTGCCGGCTATCTCGCGGTGCATTTCAAATACGTTAAGAAAAATACCAGTTGTTTTGATTTGCATAATATAATGTTTTACTGTCATCTTATAATTTTGAGAGGTTTTTGACCAATTGACCCGAGGGAAGGACCCCCACTGCATACATGTAAGGATGGGTCTTTGCTTGATTTTCAATTCTGCTTAGCTAGATATTTATAATTTAAAGTAGAATATTACTTCACCATTCATTTTACTTTACACATAGTCAATTGACTACCTAAATGTCTTAAATTATAAAATTGGTCTGTAACTAAAGAATCGAATATCCTTCAATCAATACATCCCTTGAAAATGGATACCTTTTTATCAAAGATGTTGTGATTTCTTTTTAACTACTAAGCCTGATAAATTTTCACCCCTCCGGCAAATTTTTTCACTTTTGGAAACAGCTCAAATAGGTCTCATAGTAATCGTTGTATCTCCCGTACTACTGTCATGGTGAAAAATGTGATCAAAACGGTGTTAGAAAGAGAAAACACCACGCTTTTTACTCAAATCTAGGAATTAACCAAACAAAAATAAAATTGTGTATACATATATAAGAAACCAAAGCTTTCAACCGCAATTTTTAAAACATTTATGAAACTTCGTAAATTTTTTATGTATAATTTTTTTACAAAAAAGGGAGGTGGCAATAACGTTTATAATAAATTTGTCTAATAAGTTGTGTGTATTTTGTTTTTTACGTTATTAGTAAAATTATTTAGAAAAAACGTAAGAGCCATTTTAAATCTTTTTTATGCATTCAAAATTTTAATATTTCAATGAATTGTGCGTTTATTTCTAATAATAAAATTTGAAAGCGCATTTCATCAATTTTCATAAACAATTTTCGGATAAATTCAGAAATATGTATTCAATTTATTTGGGTTTTATTGCAAAGCGGAAATTTTCTGACCTTCCGACAAAATATGCCTGAGGCTTGAGGGGTTAAAATATCCACAGCTAATTTGACATTAAGATGAGATATTAAATAAATTACTATTTAAAAAATCAGTTTTTTGACAGCTTACAATGAGATTAAAATTTTAATATATTTTTTACATTAACTGACGTAAAAAATATATTAGATTGTTATTTATATTTTATGTACTCTATGATATTATATTTAGTATTGTAAGAAAGCTTATTCTCACATATTTTATATTTGTAAATAATTATTTTAAGTTTGTGTTTTCAGTACTTAAATGTGTTGTATTTTTTTAAATATTGTGCAAAAAAAAATTTTTCAAACATTTTTCTTAATGATCCTTTGAAAAATATGAACCAAACAATTTGACATTGTCTTGTCTTACTTTTCAATATTTATATCGATATTTCAAAGCTTCACAGCTTAAAAATAGTTTCATTGAAATTCAAGACAATTTATAATTTAAAACATCAGTCATTGCGTAGATTTATACACCTAAAGAAAATAAATATAATTCTGTTGAATTTTAATAATTTTTATTTTGAATCAGATATTGATAACGTTTTAGAAGATTTCTAGGAAATCATCTGAACTAAATGCTACTCCAGTTCAAACACATTCTCCGAGGTAATATACTATACTTAATTCATATTTTTAGGTAATATTACCATTGTGAAATGTACGACTGTTAAAATAATATTTTTATTAATAAATTTTTGATACATTTTATTAGAGTTATTATTTAAACACATCATTTTTATTTACGTGATACCAAACCAGTGTCTCAATATTCTGGAGTCTGTGGGCAATGACGTTACAATGTATATAGACACGGTGTAGAAATCTCAAAGTGGCAAGCCAAAAGCAAGTCAATTGAAGTGTTTTCTATTTCGTGGTTTTAGTACTAAAATGCCGTGTGTCACAAAGGTCGATGCGATTGCATTTAAAAAGTGCCAAAATGCTCTCATATGTGATAGCATTTTGGATACATGAAAAAATGTTTCATCACTCGGCAAACACTAGTAAGGGGTCGTCCATTAATCACATGTTTTTTAGCAACTTTATAACCCCCTCCCCACCTGGTGATATGTGGCGAGGTTTTAGCCTACCCCCCCCCCCATACCCAAAATCACGTGTATTTTTTTAGTACAAAGTACATTGAAATTTATATATTAATACGTGAAGCAAAAACTTTGCACTCCTTTTTACGAAAATTGCACGGATAGAGTATGAAATTTCGCATACTTATAGTTCATATAGAGGAGTGCAGAATGCAAATTTTTTTTTAAATTATGCATAAAAAATACATTAAATCAAAAAAAAAAACATTACACATTAAATTAATTATGGTCGAATTTCGACCATTGGGCGACCACTAGTTATGTTTATATACAGGTATAATCTGATTAAATTTTGGAAAATTCAGCATCGTGATGAAAATGTCCAGACAGACATTAAGGTTGCACGTTGTTTTTGACTGGCGTAAAAATAATAAACGAAGGTGTAAAAAAAACATATATTTTTCTTCTTCTTTTGTGGTACATTTTTGTTTCGCATCAGCCCACAACTCATTAAATTCTTTCTGAGCTACACTAGGTATTTTTCCCTTTTTATACTCTGCAAATAGATCTTTATGCAGATCTCCTAGTTTAGGCATTGTTCCATTGTTTTAAGGCAAAACATACGCGGCAACGATTTACCCACGTATTCAGCGTCAAAATCACAGACTTACTGGCGATTGGTGAGCCGAGCGGTTGTCGCAACGCGCGGGGAAATCATTGCCTGGCAACGGTGAGTCAAGACCACGCACCGCTGTTTGTGAAATAGAAATCTCTAGAAATCGTGCGTTCAACGAAAAATAAACACATGTGATATCTCATTATATCCCCCCCCTCCTTGTGATATTTCGTGATTTTTTCCAAACCCCTCCCCCCCCTTTCGAGCCTGAAGTGATTAATGGACGACCCCTAAAATGATTTATTATTATAAATAATACAATTGTTTTCTACCTGAAGATTTTATGCGTCATTAGAGAATGCAAGGTTACCAGAGTACAGGGTCTGGGCGGGCAGTCAGTGCTGTCACTAAGTAAACTTTACTGTTTATATTTATATGCTTGCGTTAAAACAACATATAAATCAGCAGTAACAACAAGTACAATAACGATCCCCGCCATTTGCAAACTATTATGGCTTGATCACTGGACACCTCGAAATTTATCTGGAGTCCAGGCCTCCTACTCTAGTCGGCCTTGAGGTAGTATTCGACAGAACTTTTGAATACAAAAATTTTCATCAGTTTTAACGGCTTTTCAAAGGAGTGATAAAGTTACACATCGTTGAGTTAATCAGCTACGCCATTTTATCTTGTGTTTGTAAGACAATAGCAAGTCTGGATATATTGTAATGTCATTGCCAGCGGGACCATGGTTTTATCAATTTGATAAATGTTGGAATGGAAACTAGTGACCACCAATGGTAACTTTTTCTATGGTAAGCAAAACATTTCTGTGCAATAGCGCTAGAGGTTAGAGGTGTGAATTCTGTAGATATAGCGGAAAACAAATGAAATGGTTAATAGTTCATTCGTTCGTTGGTGTTTATTTTGGATGCCTGTATAAGGTAAGTTTGTATATTAAAAAAAGACAAAAGATGGTATCTTCGTGGTTAGGTTAGAGTTGAAATAAAAAAAACTGAATTTATCTCTAGTAAAATTCTTTATAACAATAATTTAAACATAATAAAATATTACGCACATGGGTTCAACTGATTCATGCCCAAGGATGGCTTGTGCAGGCACACATATAATATTGATATTTTATGTAATACAAATAAATTAATTTAACAATTTTCAATGTCTTAATGTCTTAATAAATAATCAATTAGTGATGTGGATCTCTTTGTCAAATTACAACATGACGTGCGTTATCAAATTACAACATGATGTGCATTATCAAATTATAACATGATGCGCATTTTCAAATAGCAACATGATGTGCATGATCAAATCACAACATGATGTGCATTATCAAATTACAACACGATATGCATTATCAAATTATAACATGATGTGCATTATCAAATTACAACATGATGTGAATTATCAAATTACAACATGATGTGCATTATCAAATTACAACATGATGTGCATTATCAAATTAAAATATGACGTGAATTATCAAATCACAACATGATGTGCATTATCAAATTACAACATGATGTGCATTATCAAATAACAACATGATGTGCATTATCAAATTACAACATGGTTTCATTCGTGTTCAGCATCATCAGACTTATCATTATTATCTCCTAACATCATAACATTCAAGTCGCGGAACGTCCTGAAGTGATCTTCCAATAAAATAGACTTCCTCCCGTCGATTGTGTAAAGATTTGTGGCCCACGGGAGTATTTTATATGTCGTTGGTAAATACACAACACTTCCCGCTTTAAATGCGAGCTTTCTCTTAAATCCGGGAATTACTCCTGCGTAAATGGCGACAAAGTCCGAGTTTCTTCTGTACACTCTCAGCACGTAGCGTCTGCTCATCATGAACAGCACCAGAGTTATCAAAGACGTCAAACAAACAAATGACACGGCCTGGTTAAATGTTCCGGAAATAACTGTATCACTATATGTCAGCTCAGCTTCAAAACTAGTATCAGTCAATAGGTAAGTTAGCACCGCCGAAAAGGAAGCCGCCAACAATAAAACAGTGGTAGAAGTTGCCCCAACGATCACATAATTCGAAAGCGGCGCTCTGTAGATTAAACTGTAGGAACTCGGAAGTTTGTCAGTATTTAGAAATTCCTGTTGCTTTAGAGCGAGGTTGCGTATGTTTTTGCTGGAATAGTTCCTGTTTGGTCCAATCACCGCGTTGAATGCGGCAATAGAGCGACTTCTCAGCGTTCCTCCGAGAGATAGCCCGACTACACTAGAGAGTTTGGATCGACATCCGCACAACAGTTGACTTACAGACATTTTGTAAGTGTAAAACTATATTTTTTCGCTCAATACCGACTAAATAAATTACAACTCCGTTTTATAAACCCTCCCGGGCTATCCGTCAGATTATCTGTCAAATTTTTAGGTTATCCATAGAGAATATAGAATGATTGGAAGTAGATAATAATTTTTCCCAATGACTGCCAAAGTAGGTACTTTACACTAAGATTTATGGTTTACAAGTTTTCACGCTGTACGAGCAACTGTCATTGTAGCTGTCAAACAAATGCAACCAGCTAGCACGTGAGTTTTGTTTTTATTTTTACTCAGAATTATATAATTGTACAATTTACTGTATTAGATTATTCAGATAAAGGTTTCGTGTTTCTGTTCTACCTTTAATTTATTTATTAAACGTCTTCCTCGTACGAACATTGCCACAGTGTGTGTTGTTTTGTTTATAGGTTATGTTATTTAAAACATTGTGTGCTTTTCTGCCTTAGCGTTATTTGTTTTTGGTAATTATTCCGCACCTTTAGTCACGGATTATGGAAATTGAAAAATCTGTACTTAATAAAAGTGCGGCAGTTTGTGGAATATTTACCTAATACTGTTCTTGTGAATCTTTCTAGAAAATGCCTGCACCGACCCGACTTTTTGTTGGCAATTTGCCTTTTGGCGTGAGCGAAGGAGAGCTGTCCGAGGAGTTTGGGTGCTACGGCGCCGTACAGACCGTAGAGCTAAAACAAAAGAAGGTTACAGACGGCGAAAGCAACAGCCTGTTTGCTTTCATTACGATAGAATCGGACATTCAGAACATCAATAAATGTGAGTATTTAACCTGTTGAACATTGGACGGTTTTTCAAAAACCCGCGCGAAAATTACCTTGTCAAATATCTACCTAAAAACATAGATTGTTTTTTTTGCTATTTTGTTTTCTGTTCATCAGATAATATATCTTATTATTCATGATAATATCCTAAGAAGTTTTCCCATGTATAAAGCCAACTTTAACCAAAACAAAGAAAAAAATTCATATGAATATAACCTGATTTTATTATTTCTACACAAACCTGAATACACACCCTACATGAAAAAAAAAAACCAATTTAAAGGAGTTTTCAAATAAATAATGGCATTAAACTCGTTTGAAACCGTAAAATATTGATATTTTTACAATCATTCCGAGAAGCTAGATTAATCAAATCAACTGTTAAGTCAAGAAAGATGTTGGCGCAAGCGATTCTGACCTTGTTCTTCATACAGTTTCTTTATACATAAGGGTTAAAATCGCATAAAACAAAAAGTAAAGTTTTTTTTGGCCATCGACGGTTGAGAGATTGAGTTTTTCACCTTAACTTCTGGTGTAATTGCACATAAGGGTAATATTTCAAGCCAGGATAGTAAACAGTAAGGCATCAGGATCCTGGCTAGAGCTAAACTAGAGCGGTTTACACAATGCTAGGAAGTTTTTCATTGTAGTGACCACGGAATTGTGTCATTGTAGTTGTCACGGAATTTTGTCATTGTAGTGACCACGGAAACGACCATGCTCCTGATATGGTTGATTTCTCAATTTTTGACAACTCTTGACAATAAGCTGCTCTTAAATTTTTTTAATGTCTTCAGTGGTCATTATTATACCGATTGTCATTAATTTGGCTCAAATTTTTTAAAAACCTGAATTGTGCTTAGAATTGTCTTTATAAAATGGAATACTGATGTTCCACAGACATTCTTTACCAAAATACAATTATGCAAACTTTAAACTAATCTTGTTTACCAAGTTTTGGCATTTTTAGAATCGAATCGTGCGCCGATCATGTACTAGCTTTGGGTGGCCACATGAAGCTAAACTCAAAGCCAGTTTAGAAACATTGATGGTGGGAAACGCTACTAGCTTAAATAATAGAACAACATCCTATCAAACTATCCTGAGAGATGCTAGATTACTAGCATCCTCTCTAGCTTGCTAAGTTAAATAAAATAAGGCTAATACTGGGTACACGTAGCTAGTTTTACTAGCTTGCTTTCCCTGCTTGAAATACTAGTTATGTGCTGGCTTAGCAGGGGTGTCCGGATTCATCAGGTGAGGTGTGTTCAGGTCTTGGTGGTGGATGTGCCTGCCCACCAGCATACGCAAGATACAATCCCCCGCGAGCTGCTGTCCTTCGTCTTGCTTTCTGTCATCTTTCCATGCCCTTAAATATGTTTTACTAACACCATTGTATCAAGTTTATTATGCAAGCACATGCATACTGCTTACTAACACTGTATGCAGGGACATTGGAGGTCTAGATTCGTTCTAAACTAAATATAGCTTCGTTTTTTCCTAAAACATTAGAGTCCTTGCGAGAGCCTCGAAGCAGTAACCATCTATACCAGGGCGGGTAAGTGATGGATAACCTCCAATGCCCACCATCTGCATGGTAGGCCGGAACAGACAAGGCCTGTTTGCGGAAATCCTTTGACCTCTCCAGCTGGTTTCTCTCGACCCATCGACTTGCACTGCAGTGGGAGGAATGGATTCGTACGTCCGTCACTCCTGAACACATTGACCCCTAGATTCCTACCCAACCTTCATACCTTTTATCTTACTAGATCTTCCTCTCCTTCATTTCTTTATAAAGACCCTTCACACAGCATATTTATTTATTTATATTTATTGTTGTTATACGCCCATAGGGGCTTTTACATAGATCATAAAATAATATTTAAGATATCGAGGATTACACATACATAGAATTTATATCAAAAGTTATAAAAGTGAAAAATTTTAAGAATATACAAGAAGTTTTTGAAGAATTTAGCGTAAAACTGTGAAATATTTTAAACAAATAATATTTGACAATAACATAGAATAAAATATAATATAAAACATTACAATAACACATCAAATCGTTAAATATATTATACCCACGTTACAATAATTTGTAGGATTCCACAAAGTGTTGGTTTAAATTGCATTTTAGATTGTAAAGGGAGTCAGCGAATATAATATCTACAATATCACCAAACTTGTTGCCTAAATCATGCATCCTATTGGTAAGTGAGTGTGATTGATAGTTGGTTGTGTATGTGTTGCAAAAGAATGTAATATTTTGTCTAGTATTCCTTGTCGGTACATGGAGTTTAATAGTAGTAACAATGGCAGGGCTGTCAATTAGGTTGTTCATGACTCTGTATAATAAAATTAGGTCTGAAATGATTGTTCTGTCAGATAGCGAAATTAAATTAAGTCAATTCATCAAACTAAAATAATTTATGTTTTCTATTGGAATTTTGAGCTTGAAATTTAAGTACCTAAGAAATTTGTGTTGAACCCGTTCTATTTTGTTAGAGTGTACTTTATAGAAAGGCGACTAAATAGGTGAATTATATTCCACTTGACTTCTAACTAATATAAAAAAAAATATTAAAAATTTCTGCCATTGAAACTTTCATGAAATTAGGTATTTCATAATAATGAATATTTGTGCAGGTATACAAGAATTTTCGGAACAGCAATGGAAGGGATCTTTTCTCAATGTGACGGTGGCAAAAGAAAGTTTCATGGAGAAACTGAAGAGAGAAAGGGAAGAAGAAGCGAGAAAGAAACAGAATCAGGTGGGTCTTTTTTTTTTTTTAACTCCATGTAGACGCATCTGAGACGTTTTGTGGAGGGTCTTTTTGAGGAGACGAAGGAATGGACATTGGTCTTGAAGAGACCCATGTTGCAGGAAGGAGGCAACACAGAGGCCGGCAAATCGTTCCACAGCCGAGCTGTTGAACACAAGAACGAGTCGAAGAAGCGACCCATTCTCATGTGACAAATGTCAACCGTGTATGTATATGTTGGGCACGAGTTTGGCTATGCACCGGTGCCGAAGGGATCAATGACGTTAGTTCCCCGGAGCATCTTCTATTGAAATACCGGTAGAACAAGGATAGCGTTACCACCCGACACCTGTGCTCTAAAGATTGCAATTCGACTGTTAAGTTAGGAGAATCTATCAAACGTACTGCCCGTTTCTGCACAGAGTCGAGTGTTTTTGTTTCCAGGTATTTTGGGGCTCCAGACCAGAGGTGGCTGCCAAATTCAACCATGGGGCGCACTTGCGATTTGTACAGGTTTAGAGTTGTATACTATTAAAGTATCTGCGGGCCCTGTACAGTACGCCCAGTTTCTGAGAGGGTATGGGTACCATCACCCCGGGAACCGTTTTTTGGATAACCAACACCTCTGCCATAAGTCACCCCAAGTGGTTCGCTACGTTTGGCGACTTAGCAGGGGTTCATGGGGTGAGGTATGTCCAGGTCTTGGTGGCGGATGCGTCTGCCCGCCTGCTGCGTGGCGGGCCGGATTGAGAGAGACTGGTCAAGGAAAGCCTTTTGACCTTTCCAGCCAGACTCTCTCGACAGTTGGAGGGATAGATTCATACGTTACTCCTGGTCGTATCGACCCCCAGATTCCTACCCACCCCTCATACCTTTTCCTTCCTAAAACTTCCTATACTTCCCTTCCTTAAAAAGACCATCCACACAGCATCCCCTAAGATGACATAGGCCCTGAGGGAAATTATTTTCCTCGGGGCCTCCTGTGTGGACCTAATGTAAAAAATATAAAAATATAGCTCTCATAAAAATCGCCGTGTCTCCCTTACTAGCATGGTAAGAGATATGACCTAAATGTGTTAGGAAGAGAAAACACCGAGCTTTATACATATTCAAATCTAAGAAAATCAGCAAAGTTAACAACAGAAGAATTAAAATGCTCATCTCTATGTAACCAAAGTATCTGACCGCAATTTGAAATTTTTTTTATGAAACTTTGTGAATTTTTTTGATAATTATTTTTACATGAAACGACAAAAAAGTGAGGTGACATTAACTTTTATAATATATTATCAGTAATTTTAATTAGAAAAAACGTAGTGGGAGCCATTTTTATAATTTTTTTATGTTTGCATTTATTTATAAAATTATCTGTTCAATTTTATTAACAAAATTTGTAAGCATATCTCATTAACTTTTAAAAACAGTTTTTAGTGTTTGGATATGTTTAGAAATATTCCATTTATTTGGATTTTATTGCAAAGCGGAAATATTGTGCCCTGCTTACAGAATGTGTCCGAGAGCGGAGAGATCAATTGTGCTTTTATTGTTTTAGACCCCGACTCCAACAACTTTTAAAGATAAGAGTTCTGAAGAGTCCACCAGGAATCCGGTGCCCTTACCAGCATTCAAGTTTGTGCCAAAACCTGTCCCGGTCAACAATTACATCAATGGCGACAGCAAGTTTGTGTCAAAACCTGCCCCGGTCAACAACTACACCAATGGGGACAATTTTGAACATTCTAAAAATAAATTTGACAATGACGAATCCAAATTCAAACCTAAATCTAAATATGCACCGGAATTTGAAGAAGAGTATGAACAATATCCGAAATCTAAACTTGTTCCGGAATATAATGAAAATGAAGATTATCAACTTTCTAAAAATGAAAATGGTTCAGAATTTAACAATGATTTTACACATCCAAAACACAATTATTCTCAGGAATTCAAGGAGCCTTTTCAAAGGAAATTTTCCGAAGTTCAACGTGATTATTCAATAAAGAAAAAAGGAAAAGTCGAATCGATGGCACCCTATGTGAAACAGGTATGTTTGTCGTATTTAAAAAATTGTTTTACTTGTTAATTGTTATATCTGCAGTGTGCGTGAATTTAAATTTTTATTTTTTTTATATGAATACCGCACAAGAGTCGCAACTGCTCCCGTCTAGAGCCAGTGAGACTATGGCATCCCCCATTGGTTTATGTTGTGAGGCTGAAGGTAGTGGGGAAGGGAAGGAGATAGGGAAGAGGAGGGTGGGGAAGTACCTGGCTATTCAGATCTAGTCACCAAACTCGGCTAAAGCCATTTCAAGCAAGTTTCAATTCTGAATTATGGTCTTTCACCAGGGTGATACTGATAGTACCTTCCAATATTATTTATTTACAATTTGGTAGCCGGGAAAGGGTACCGCCACCCCGGGAACCTTTATTGGAAAACCAACACCTCTGCCATAGGTCACCCCAAGTGCTATGTTTGCTATGTTCGCTACGTTTGGTGATTTAGCAGGGATGCCTGGGTTCATGGGGTGAGGTTTGTCTAGGTATTAGATTAGTAAGTTTACCGAAAAACCAGTTTAATATTTTAATAATAAACTTTTAATTAAAATGGAGTTCCATACATTAAATTTGATAACAATAAAAAAGTATTTTTTTTTTACTTTTCAGAAAATAAAAATAGCCCCCGTTGTTCCCATATCGGCCCCGGCTAAACCAGCAGAAGTTAAGAAGTTGACAGCAGCTGACGAGAAAAGGTTACAGTCAATACAAAACATGAAGGCTGCTTACAATGACAAGAAATCCGCCATCAAAATTGCCCTGTCCAGTGTGGTGAGTTTGCTTTGTCTGGAGTACAACACTGTCCCAAGTCCTTTGCAGGCACAGCCTCTGAAATTGTTTTCCCCGCTTTGTCTGGTGCGGCCAACTGAACGTCTTCACTCTGGAATCAACACCAGCATTTTGTATGGAAGTCGCTCTTTTGGCATTCTGTTCATGTCCGAGCCACCCAAAGATATTGAAATATAAGGAGACGGGCTGTCGGCAGCTTTTCATTATGACGATTCCTGGAATGAGTCAAAGCTGGACAAGTGTTGTTTAAAATACCGCGTTATAACAAATCCGCACCCAACGGGGTCGCGATGAACGGGGGTTACCTGTGCATTTTTTCATCGCAAAACACGTACGCTGATTTTTTTTAATGATTTTATTCTAATTAAAATTAAAATTCTGGTAGCTTTCCTGAATAATTGATATATTTTACTTTACTATATGATCTGAGATGTGTATTGAATAATTTTGTTTGCAAATTTAACAAATCTGCCAACGAACAAAGGTATAACCTTATTGTAATAAAAATAAACATATGTTTTCATAATTTAAAACATAACTTTACTAGAAAAAACATCAATGAGACGTCTAGAATTTGATTTAAACATGACATATTTCCCGGTTATTCCTTTTTAATACCATATTTATTGTTTCAGGATAAAAAAGTGAAAAAAATTATCTTCGACGAAGACGGCACACAAATTATCCCCAAGGAAACTATCACCAAGGATGCCAATAAGACCAGCGCCAACCTTCCCGGGAAGAAAGCCAACAAAAGAAAGCAAAGAGATGGAGCAGTGGACTACAATGCCTCCGCTGATTTCGGCGCCAAGAGGAACAAGAAGGCACTGTTTGATGAAACCGGTTCCGCTGACGAAGATGACGGAATTAATTTCGATATAAAGGAGCAGTTTCAAGGGGAGTCCGGCCAGAAGGTAACGATTAGATCTTTTGCATTGATCTTTGAACAGCTTATAAAATTTTATTTAAAAAAAATTAGCTTAATAAGATTTAAGTTGGAGCGTTTTAATCGGGGTTGCCATAGTTACTTACATTTTTAAAATATTGTCAGGTTATTCGTAACCCATGAATATGCATCTTTCTTTAAAAAATATTTAAATAATTATTATCTTTCTTCAGAAAGTAGGTGGGGTAAGCTGACAATACTGTGCGTTTTCATTCCGCGTCAAAATATCCCCCACAAAATATCCCCGACAAAATATCCCGACAAAATATCCCTGACAAAATATCTCCGACAAAATATCCCCGACAAAATATCCCGACAAAATATCCCCGACAAAATATCTCTGACAAAATATCCCTGACAAAATATCCCTGACAAAATATCCCCCACAAAATATCCCCGACAAAATATCTCTGACAAAATATCCCCGAAAAAATATTCCCGACAAAATATCCCCCACAAAATATCCCCCACAAAATATCCCCCACAAAATATCCCCGACAAAATATCTCTGACAAAATATCTCCCACAAAATATCCCCCACAAAATATCCCCGACAAAATATCTCTGACAAAATATCCCCGACAAAATATCCCCGACAAAATATCTCTGACAAAATATCCCCGACAAAATATCTCTGACAAAATATCCCCGACAAAATATCCCCCACAAAATATCCCCCACAAAATATCCCCGACAAAATATCTCTGACAAAATATTCCCGACAAAATATCCCCGACAATATATCTTCTGGTATATTATAATATCCTATGGACAAAACATCCTCCAACAAAATTTCTACTAAAACCTAACCTAACTTATTTTACCAGTAATTTTTGAAAGGACGATAATTACAAAATATGCCGTTGGACCATTTCAGCTCATGCAACTACAAGCCCGCTTCCAATCGGACAAGCGTTTCACCATGGACGAGCGGTTCATGGAGGAGCAGGCTGAGGAGGGGGCCGACACCGGCGCCGAGGAGCGGGTGGACGCGGTGGAGGACGAGGAGCGGCTGCGGCAGATGGACATCCTGCAGGGCATCCTCGGCCGCACTGTCAGGACCTCCGGCAAGTTCCCCACCAAGGAGGGGGATGTCAACAAGAAACAGTCAGTCCAAAGATTCTTTAGAGATTTTTGACTTAACGTGGCAAAATGCCAAACTCAAACGTTTGGCATTTCGCCTGTTTGTAAATTTGTTTATAAGTCCCGTTTCGGTTCAAGACGGTCTCCGTTTTAATGGCTCAGTAAAGATTTTTTCAGATGTGAAATCGTCGTATTTATTTGGATTCATTTGAACATTTTTTCAATATCATGGTACCTAATTGCCTGAAAAAAGTTTGAAAAAAGAATTGTAATTGAGATACTGATGTTTCTTTGGTGTTTTGCACGATTCCTTATTTGAAATAAACTAACTAACTAACCATCACTCCGTTTCGCCGGGTAGGCAGAATGGACAGACCGCCAAACTCGATCTTGGCACACACTCCTTGCCTTGTTCACATTCATACATCGTCTTCTATTATTCTGACTCTTGACATGGCCCGACTCAAGTATCTGATTCACTTGTTCGTGCCATGTCTTCCTGCCATGGCATCCCCGACTTCTTCTACCATTCACATTTGCGTCATATATATGTTCTCCTTACACTCCTTTCTTCATTCATTCACTCTATAATAAACAGCAGAGCGGTTTTCAATAGACTGACGTTTATTATTGTAATATACAGTTACATCCTAGATGGCGTTAGTGGTAACATATTATTTTGTTATATTCTAACACTCTACATTCCCAAACCATCGGAGCATCCCTCGAAATAAAAAAAATGTTAAATAAAATATATATGATTATTAAACCACTGGATTTTTTCGCTATATAATTGATTCTAACGTTGAGCATCCGGGAATTTTCATGTCTTCGGTTTGAAAATTTCCCGCACTCTTTCAATTTAATATGGTGACATATCACTCTGTGAATTTAATGTGCTGACATATAAACTGTTTGTAGTGTTAGAGAGCCATTGATTGCACCTATATTTAAGCTTTTATCCCGTATTTAGGCCCTAGCATGTCATATTTCAACCTAAGTGAAGCTGCTAGAATTTCATCTTGCAACCTAAGTGAAGCTGCTCGAATGTCGTCTCTCAACCTAAGTGAAGCCACTAGAATATCATCTTTCAACCAAAGTGAAGCTGCTAGAATGTCATCTTTCAACTTAAGTGCAGCCACTAGAATGTCATCTTTCAACTTAAGTGCAGCCGCTAGAATGTCATCTTTTAATCTAAGTTAGTAGAACTGGCAGTTAATGTGGAACGCTATTTTAACTAGTAAAATTTCATTTCAAATCATTAGAAGTGGGGAGGGGAAGGAAATGGAAAACTTGAAGTTATCACAGTTATTATATTGTTTAACATGTGTGATATTTTTTCAGAGTGCTTTTGAAGACTATGTTGCGTTTCGACCCGAACCGGCCTGAACACAGTCAGTTCATGAGCGCCCCGACGGGAGACTTACCCGCCAAGAAGTCCAAGAAGCAACGCAAGAAGGAGCGCGAGGAGGCGCTGTCCGGGCAGGCAGAGGAGAAGGCAGCGCCGCAAGTGTCTCAAGAGAGGTACTACACAGTCAATGAGTCGCTGAAGCAGAGCCTGGACGAACAGAAGCCCTTCAGTCTGTTGAGCCTGTTTGGTAGCCGCGAACCCCAAGGTAATTCATTATTTATTACTAACTGGCGAAAAATCATGCTTTGTTCAAAGTAAATCAATTTGGGAGGCGGGAATGGGTACCGCCACCCCGGGAACCTTTATTGGATAACCAACACCTCTGCCACAGGTCACCCCAAGTGGTTTGCTATGTTTGGTGATTTAGCAGGGGCGCCCGGGTTCATGGGGTTAGGTTTGTCCTAGGTCTTGGAGGCGGATGACCAGGACACACTGAACCCCAGATTCCTATCAACCCCTAAACCCTTTTCCTTCCCAGAACTCTCATCTTCCTTTCCTTGAAAAAAACCCTCCACACAGCATCCCCAAAGATGACATAGGCCCTTCACACAGGAGGCCCTGAGGGAAATTAATTTCCTCAGGGCCTCCTGTGTGAAGCTCATGTGAAAAAAAAAAAAAAAATTGCATATTGTACAAGGCCCGCAGATACTTTAATAGTACGCAACTGCTGACCCTGTACAAATTGCAAGTGCGCCACACTGTTGAATTTAGCAGCCACCCAGCCAGTCTGGAGCCCCAAAATACCTGAAAAATCCCCTGACTCTTGAAATGAGTCCGTTTGATAGATTCCCTATCTTAACAAGTGAATTTCAATCTTTAGAGCACAGGCATCAGGTAGGTATTCTGTCCTTGCCCTACCGGTATTATAATGGAAGATGCTCCGAGAAACTATCATTCGTTGATCCCTTCAGCACCGGTTCATAGTCGGGAAACACGTGCCCAACGCATGTACATGATTGACATTTATTACATGAGAACGGGTCGCTTCTACAATTCGTTCTTGAGTTCAACAACTCGGCTCTGGAAAGATTGGCCGGCCTCTGTGTTTCCTCCCTCCTACTACATGGGTATCTTCAAGACCCATCTTCACTCCTTCCTCTCCTCAAAAATACCCTCCTTCAATATCTTCAAAGAGTGTGTGTGTAGGGTTAATGTAATTATTATATAATACATTGCTCCTTTGCTTTAGAGATGGCAATTGATCTGAGATAGCGATTGATTTGAGATATCAATTGATCTGAGATAGCAATTGATCTGAGATAGCAATTGATCTGAGATAGCAATTGATCTGAGATAGCAATTGATCTGCAACAGTGTGTGTGTAGAGTTAATGTAATTATTATATAATACATTGCTCCTGTGCTTTAGAGATGGCAATTGATCTGAGATAGCGATTGATTTGAGATATCAATTGATCTGAGATAGCAATTGATCTGAAATAGCAATTGATCTGAGATGGCAATTGATCTGAGATAGCAATTGATCTGAGATAGCAATTGGTCTGAGATAGCAATTGATCTGAGATAGCAATTAAATACCCTCTACAAGTCTATTTTTAAGTTCTTTCTCTGGTCTGAACTTGTTAAAAACGAATTGTTGAGTTAAAAAAGTAAATTTTTTATTTTGTTGAATATAATTTTTTGTTTAATATTACAGATGACACGTCGCCAGCCGAATATTCTGCAATTTCAATCAAGAAGTCCACTGATAAATACCAGAATCCATTGACAGAATCAAACCCATTCGTTTACGATAGTTCTGACAATGAGGAAACAACCAAAAAAGAAACCGTAGAACCAGTTGAAGAGTCTCCGTACGGCGTAGCAACCCCGAAAGCACTGCTGGTCACGGAAAACTTCTTCTTCAGCAGTACGGATCCCAGATTCAAAGGTACATTCATATTATTCTATAACTAGCTTTTACCCACGGCTTCGCTCGCATGGTATTAGGGGAAAATTACTGTAGCGCTTGCACTTATCAATTATTATCCCCCCCTTCGCATTCTGTACATTCAGTCCCGGAACATTCAGTTTTCAAACAGCTCGCGTTCCATCTAAATTTCATAATGCCAGAGCTCACCAGTAGTAAAAAATAGAATTATTCAATTCGGTGCAGTCGTTTGGAAGTTATGCGCGTGCAAACATTTCGGAGATTCCCTTTTATTTAGATAAATAGATAGATATTAACTATGATTTCCTGCGAATATATCAACATCATTTCCACGGCAACGATTTGTTTTCTGACATTAGCAATAACTCGCTTTTGTTAGCGACAGAAAAAGTAAAAAAAATATAATATATCAATGTTTATAATTTCATAGCGCTAGAGCTTACCATTATATACAGCCTATATTACTCGCATATAATGTAGCTTTCTATTGATGAAAGAATTTTTAAAATCAGTTTGTTGGTTTATATGTGAAAGCGTAACAAACAAACACAGGCAGTTTCGCATTTATAATATTAGTATAGATTATGTCACATTTTTGCTTCCTTTTTTTGTTTATTGTCTGTAAATAACACCTCTACTATAAATCCTGTTTTTTTTCACAACAAATTTCCATTTTCCTTCCAATTCTATCTGTCAAAATCAACTCCATTGTTTTTGTTTAAACCAGAAGAGTGATTCTGTATCTTTTGTGGATACGGAATCGATTCCATATGTAATCTCCTTTCAAATCTGAGTGATTGTCTATGGCTTGCAATCGCCTTTTTTATGGACTGAAATGCATGATTATTCATTTAATGTACGTTTAAAGTTATATACCGTGGATTTGACATTTGCGAATTTTCGTTTCAATCTAAAAATGCATGAATTGCTTATTTTGCCCAAATTAAGAACCTATTTAACTCATCATTTGCCGCTTGTGCGCCGGTGCACGTGCCAAAATGTTCAAAAAAAATTATTTTGGGATGCGATTTTAACCCTTGTATAAAGGAAACGTATGAAGAACAAGGTCAGAATCGCTCAGGGCATTCTTGTTCTTAAGGTTTAAAATACCGTGAACACACCTAGGGGAGCGGAATAATTTCTCTATGGAAGTTCTCTATGCCCTCCGGCCGAGATATTTCCCGGTATTTGAGCTGTCAAATTGGGTAACGTCGTTCTTGTGAAAAAGATTGTAAAACATATAAATTCATACAATAAACATAAGTAATGTTGTTTTTATGCATAGTTTATTGTTCAAAGAATGTGTTTCAGTAAATATAATATACGATAGCACAAAATAAACTCGCAAAATATTACGTCAAAGTCAAAACATTGCGATTATACATTGTTTCCTCCTTGGCATTTAACGAGTTTTAAAGCACAGCTATTGAGGCAGTATACACGTACAGAATAATTGAATATTTGGGGACGATGTACATTAATTATTGCACTAACCGCCGCGCTTTTAGGCACGGATTATGGGAATTATTTTTCTTTTCAACAATTACTACAAGAAACGACTATGTATTTACATGCACAAAGGTTATTAGGTTCTTAATTTGGGCAAATAATAATAAGTAATGCATATTTAGATTGAAACTTTGCAAATGTCAAATCCACGGTATACAACTTTTAAATGTACATTAAACGAATAAATAATCATGTATACCTGCAGCCTTTCGTGTTACAAGTTGAAATACGATAGCTGACATCGTAAATAAACCAATCCGCTGACATATCGGTCCGTAGAAAAAACAATTGCAAGCCATAGACAATCACACATATTTGACAGAAATTACGTATGGAATCGATTCCGTATCCACAAAAGATACAGAATCGCTTGGCAGGGTTGCCAATTCTTGGGGAGTTCCCCAGAATGCGGGGAATTTCTAAGATTTTTCAAGAATTGGATATTTTGCAGGGAGAACCTTTTTGTGAATGCGAGAAATCTAATCATTTCTTGATTAGATAATAAAAAAATAAAAATTATTTCAATTTAGGAGATAAAGACGTAGTAGGATATAGTATTTTTGACGGCCGGCATGGTCTAGCGGTAATGCTCTTGACTCGCAATCCGACGGTCGCGGGATTGAATCCCAGCGTGGCAAATAAATTTGATTTGATTAATTTGTGTTACTTCACAATTAATTCATTTAAAAATAATATATAGTATATTTGCGGCATGTTCTAGAGTGGAAGATACTCTCAGTATCACCCTGGTGTAAGACCACCATTCAGAATTGAAACGTTGCTTGAAATGGCTTTAGCCGTGTTTGGTGACCAGATCTAAATAGCCAGGTACTTTCCCACCTTCCTTTTCCCCATCTCCTTCCCCTCCCCACTATCTTCAGCCTCACAACATCTCCCAATTGGGGATGCCATAGTCCCAATGGCTCCAGAAGGGAGCAGTTGGGACTCTTGTGCGGTATTAATATAGAAAAAGAAAAAAAAGAAACTTGTTGGGAATTTTAACTATTGTGGATATTTTATAACAAATGCATAATATTCAACCCTGGTTTATACGCAACTCCTTAAAATGTAACATATTATTCAGATATGTAGTGAGGAATGTACCCACCTATTTTCATTACAGTATTTGTTTTTTTTTTGACTTGCAGAAGGACTGGATTTCTTTATGAATATCAAACCACGATCCGACAAGACCCGAGAGGAACTTAAATTCCTCGTGAAGCGAAGGATCCAGAATAACATGAGGAACGAAAGATCCCACTTTAAAAAGGTCCAGCAGAGACATCCGGCAAAAACAACCAAATTCAGGAAAAGATGATCAACCGCACTCCGATAGAATGAAAAACAGCCTGACTTTATTTTTCCAGCCAATGATTGTCTCTTATATGTCATTATTGGCTAAATAATGTTTGCTTTAAAGAGGTTAATTAAAATTATATGTAAATTTTTGTCTGTGTTTTTGAATACATATGTTTTTTCTATATTTATAACTCAGGTACGCCTCACACGTCTGGCCGTGTTGTCGGTAGTGCGGACAGTCACTACGTACGATATACAACAGCCTAAAAATATAATTTTTAACACGGCCACACTAGAACTCTGCAGGTACATTCTGCCGGCCGCCGACGCAAAATCACTACATAATACATGTACTTGCAGGCACACCATTTTAAAGAGGACACTTTTCAATGTAGTTATGCACACTGATAGTATCTAAGTATCCAAAATTTAAAAACAAAATTAGATTAGAAAAAATAGACACTAGTAATATCAAAATTTTAAAAACAAAAATTGAGTTTGAAAAAAAAAAGTCCCATTTTACCCCAAAAATGCCCAAAGATACTGGGTGAGAAACGACGTTTATCAATTTTATTTAAATTTAGACTTGCGTTTCGATTTGACAATGTTTTTTGTTTTTTTTTGTTGCATTTTTCAGGTTTCTAAGCGCTTGCACTTATCAATTATCCCCCCCTCTCCCCCAAAAAATAATATATTAATATTTATAATTTCATAACGCCAGAGCTTACCATTATATACAGCCTATAGTTAGGGCATATAATTTAGCTTTCTATTGGTGAAAGAATTTTTAAAATCGTTTTATTGTTTTATGCATGAAATCGTAACAATCAAACTCAAGCAGTTTCGCATTTATAATATTAGTATGGATATAATAATTATTTTTATGAACATTACTTGTTAGTAGTAGTACTTGCATTGATATGCTTGGTGTAACTATAAGTGACCAGCTCAGGTTGGGGGCTCCATCGAAGCCAGAGTAAAGTTGGCTTCTCAAAAACTGGGCTTACTGTACAGGGCCCGCAGATACTTTAATAGTACACAACTGCTAACCCTGTACAAATCGCAAGTGCGCCCCACGGTTGAATTTGGCAGCCACCTCTGGTCTGGAGCTCCAAAATACTTGAAAAATACCCTCGACTCTGTGCAGAAACGGGCGGTCCGTTTGATAGATTCTCCCATCTTAACGAACGGATTGCAATCTTTAGAGCATAGGCGTCGGGTGGGAATGCTATCCATGTTCTACCGGTATTTCAATGGAAGATGCTCTGAGGAACTAGCGTCATTGATCCCTTTGGCGCCGGTGCATAGTCGGGAGACACGCCAAACGCGCGCCCAACATATGTACACGGTTGACATTTGTTACATGAGAACGGGTCGTTTTTTTGACTCGTTCTTGAGTTCAACAGCTCGGCTATGGAACGATTTGCCGGCATCTGTGTTTCCTTCCTCCTGCAACATGGGTCTCTTCAAGACCAATGTTCATTCCTTCCTCTCCTCAAAAAGACCCTCCACACAGCATCCCAGATGACATAGGCCCTGAGGGAAATTATTTTCCTCAGGGCCTCCTGTGTGGAGTTAATGTAAAAAAAAAAAAAAAGTAAGATGCGGCCACGCGGTGGCTACAACAGTGCTGTACTCTAGGGAAAATATAACTTCATTTTTAAACGCACAAAAAGCTCATAGGCACCTAGTAAACACTTATTTTTAAATCACCTTCCGGTTTTAGCATGCGAGAAGTAGAATACGTTGTCGACAATAAAAGTTTATTGTAATAAATGACGTGCAAAGTTTTCTCGGAACGGTTTGTTTTGGGGATACCCTTTAACTGCTGGCCCTGTACAACTCTCCATTGTTCAATTTGGCAGCCACCTTTGTACGGAGTCCCAAAATACTTTTATAAAACCAATGACCCTGCGCAGAAAGCAGCGTCATTTTTTTTTTTTTTTTACATTAGCTCCACACAGGAGGCCCTGAGGAAAATTATTCCCCTCAGGACCTACGTCATCTTTGGTTATGCTGTGTGGGAGGTCTTTTTAGAAAAAGGAAGGAGAGGAAGTTCTGGGAAGGACAGCGGTATTAGGGATGGGTAGGAATCTGGGGATCAGTGTATCCATGAGTGACGTACGCATGAATTCATTCTTCCCACTGCGGCGTAAGGCGATGTTCCGAGAGAGTACAGCTGGAGAAGTCAAAAGGACTCCCTCAACCATCCTCTCCTGATCCGGCCTGTCATGCAGCTGGTGGGTAGACGCATCTGCCGCCAAGACCCGGACAAACCTCACCTCATGAACCCGGGCACCCCTGCTAAGTCACCATACGTAGCGAAGGACTTGGGGTGACCTATGGCAAAGGTGTTGGATATCTAATAAATGGTTCCCAAACCTGCCTTCCAATTTGTAAAATAGTTGGGAATGCTGTATGTGTTCTATCGGTATTTCAATGGAAGATGCTCCGAGGGACTAACATCTGTGATCCCTTTGGCACCATTGCATAATTGGGAAACTCCAATCAGGCGCCCAACATTTGTGCACGATTGACATTTGTGTCGCATGAGAACAGGTCGTTTTATGGTTCGTTCTTAAGCTCAGTTGTGGAATGATTTGCCGGCATTTGTGTTTCCTCCCTCCTTCAACACGGATTTCTTCAAGACTCATATTCATTCCTCAAAAAAAAAACCATCCACACAACATGCCCAGAGACACACAAGACCCTGAGGAAAAATTATTTTCCTCGGGGCCTTCTGTGTGGAGTGAAAGTAAAATTGACCGGTCAGTGGTTGAGTGGGCATCGCGTTTGCGTCTCACCCGGGCGTTCTGTGTTCAATTCCTCGACTGGCTAAGTCCTCCATCACAACACAAGCAACATTTTCGGCTTTCTGTGGTGGTACTAGCAGATTTTCAAACATTGTTGGGTTTTTCGTAACCCGGGAATGTTTGTCTTTCTTAAAAAAAAAAAAAAAAAGAAAGAAAGCAAACAATGAAAAATGAAATTTTTTTTTGATGTATTTAATGAGACAGGGAATGAGACGCGTCATGGTAAAATTAAGTAGATAAATGCATTTTTCATATACACGTTATCTCTCCTCTCATCCCGTGGCTTCAAATTGTTCTCGAGAACAATTTCTGAGTTCATGTTTGAAAATTGAAAGCGGCTCAGTTCAGTCTTCATGTTCAGTCTGTCCACTATACAGAAGGCGGAAAAATGTCAAATAGAATTGTCAGAAATAGCATGAACCCAAAACCCTCTAAATTTAGGGTTCCATGCCAACTGAGAATAAAGTCAACTCAACATCTCTTTGAAAAATCATTAAAAGCTCTGAAAAAAATAATTTTAAAATAGCCCATAACCCTAACCTAACGTAACCTATTTCATTATTTTTTTGTCATCACTTTTAATGACTTTTCTGAGGTGGTTCTGGGTTGGTTTCATTTTGAGTTGTCCGGTCACCAAATTCAGATACCTATTCGAAATAAATTCACCTAAACGATATTACTTAATATGATGTATTTCCGCGTAAATCGAAATTTTGCGGCCGATTTCTATCGCAGCCGGCCATTCTAATTCAGATATTCGAAGTAAATTCGTAAAAATACTGATAATTTCCGTGTAAATCGAAATTTTGCGGCCGATTTCTATCGCAGCCGGCCATTCTAATTCAGATATTCGAAGTAAATTCGTAAAAATACTGATAATTTCACAAAGATGACAAAAGACTCCTGTTGTAAAAAGTATGGGTTCATAACAGTGGCGTAGCGTGCCTTGGAGGGGTTCTGTATCAAAATTAGTTGGGGGGCCCAAATGAAGTGTAAAGATTTCTCACAAAAGAAACAAAAGCCCGGGGACCCCGTATCATTGATATGGCTGATACGGCGGTAGCTACGCGCGTGGTTCATAAAATATTTTCTTTTTAACTAATTACTAATTACTATCTTTGTTAATAAATAGCATACGTATTTTTATTTTTAACTTGATAAGTAAAACCTCAAATTGTAATATTTGATTAAATTAATACAATATTAACGAAATCAAATCGAAAATCTGAAACAGAAAAAATCAGAAAGAGGTCACATCTGGGATTCGAACCCAGGACCTTCGGCTTTCCGGGCCGCAGCTCTAACAATTGAGCTAATTATTAGCTAGCCGATTCTGCATTTTTAACTGTATAACGAGATACATATATACAGCAGAGTCCAGATGTGACCGTATAGTATTAAATAAAAATGGATAAATTTATCCAAGACACTATCTAGATTGCATTTAGTTCTGGTTGAATCTTGCAATCACACATAAAGACAGCAGCCAATAAAATATGCGTTAGAAAATGAAGATAATGTTGGTAGTTCCTTAATTTCTAGACATTTTGTTTTGAAGAGTTCTACTTTCCATCTACATTTGTTACTTAAAATTTAAATTTTTCTGCTGCTGGTTTCGACACATTCATTTATCAAGCTTTAAATTTTCTAGTGAATGACACGGATGTGTCGAAACCGATAGCAGAAAAAATAAAATTTAAGTAACAAATGTACACGGAAAGTAAAACTCTACAAAACATAAATTAATATATCCTGATGTAACTTTAATTAGGTAGGTATATACTTTAACTGAGCAGCTGTTAAATATAGTGTAGTATATTTATAAATATATATAGTAAAAATATGTGTTAATATTGTGTATTTTGGCCTCAAATCAAAAATTATGTTTTGTTTGAAAAAGGCCGCGCAAGCGGGTTCACGAGGTTCGATGAGGAGTCTGTTATACCTTGGATACCGTTGTACCTCGGACAGTGTAATCTTCGCATTCACTCTTCACAGAAATGTCGCAGAAGAGCTGAAGATAATTCAGAATGCCTGAAGATGAACTCGAAAATAATCATTGAAGAAGAAGAGACAGATAACACTAATAATCTAAACGAAAATATGAAAGAGAACAAAACACAGACAAATAGAGAAAGATAATGATCGAAAATGGGATCGAACCCAGAACCTCCCCAGAGTCCCTGTACTCGACGGGCCGTCGTCAGTACACAGACTGTAATAAGGGGCTGGTTATAACACGACCTTGCAATTTGCCAAAATAAAGAATATCGCCTTGATAAAGGCGGTTGGTTTTCGACAGCTTGCGTAATTCTTTGAATGGCGTTCTTAGAACGGTTCAGAACAGTTGTGTTGCTGTATGTATTGTCTGTCCGCTGCTCGCTGCAATTTCCCGCCGCGGGTTGGATGAAGAAATGAAAGGCACAGTGTCAGCGTCAGCAGAGAATGAAGCGACTAGCAGGCGGCGGGGGCAGCGGCAGGGGCAGGCGGCAGGAGCAGGGGGTGAAGTCACGTCCAGTAGAGAGATCCGAGCGAAAGGCACAGTGTCAGCAGAGAATGAAGCGACTAGCAGGCGGCGGGGGCAGCGGCAGGGGCAGGCGGCAGGAGCAGGGGGTGAAGTCACGTCCAGTAGAGAGATCCGAGCGAAAGAGGCCTGTACCGAAAAAGCAAGCGGTTTTTGTTGAAGTTTAAACCCGACCGCGTCGGGGCTTGCTTACGATTTAACGGTACATGCCGGACTCTGATTGGTCGAACTTCATCCCCCGCCGGCCTGTTCAACCCTGCCTGGGGCTCGACTACCTGCTAATCGTTCATGTTTATTTATTTTGTACCAGTTTACAGAACTAAAATACTAAATTTTACATACAAGATGGGTCCGCGGATGTGGACAAGCTTTAATCGTTTATTAATGTCACATCCGCGGACTAACAAATACACAAGATATTGTTTATTAGAAATTTCACTAAAGTTAATAAAAGCATGTCCGATATACTCCCCCCGGCGCAGAGTGCGCCAAGCTATTTGGGAGGACGTGCAACATTCTGGCGACTCCGGCGACGGCAGACGGTATCTCTGGAACGCAGTGTGACGGGCCGCGTTACCGGTGGTCCTGGCGTGGTAGTTGATGTTGGCTCAGTCTTCTGGGCTGGTAGCAGAACGGCGATCTTAACAGCCGGCCGCACATATACTCCGGACGCTGTCTGAATGCGGGCGGTCCTCACTTGACCATCAGCGGCGGGCTTCGCTTCGATAACTCGGCCGCGCGGCCAACTGTTCCGGGGTAGAGCAGGATCCATGATCACAACCAGGTCATCCTTCTTGATAGGGTCGGCCGGGTGGTGCCATTTCTGTCGGGCGCCCATGGTGGGGAGGTACTCCCTGAGCCACCGCCTCCAAAACATATCCGCCAGTTGCTGTCCGATACGCCACTGGCGGCGGAGGCATACTTCTTCTTCCTGTTTATCGTAAAGGGATAAATGGGGGTGTTTTTTGGCTGACCCCAGGAGGAAATGGTTAGGGGTCAAAGGCTCTTCATCTCTTGGATCAACAGAGATATGGGTCAGGGGTCGGTTATTGACCACAAACTCAGCCTCTGCCAGTGCCGTGCGCAGGGTCTCTTCCCTCGGCGCCCTTTCTCTTAAGGTGGCTTTTAAGGCCCGTTTTACTGAGCGCACTAGCCTTTCCCAGGCTCCCCCCATGTGGGGACTGAGGGGTGGTATGAAACGCCACTCAATGCCTCTGGTAGACATGGCATCCTGTTTGGAATAAAATAGCCGCCTACAGGAACTAGCAGCAAGAAACCAATTATTTCCATAAGTGATTATTTATCCAAAAAATAAATGGTTGGTGTTCTGTAATAAAATGGTATTGAGCTTTGGGGAAGTTATACGATGAGGCAGTTGTGTTAGGAGATCTTCCAGACATATATATTATTAAAAAACTGTGGGTGGATGTTGTGGATTTAATGGTAATTTTCGCAGATAAGAAGATATGATAAGGTAAGTTTGAAGTTATCTCCAACCTGATTTCTTTTAGGGTGATCCACCAGTCCTTGAAACATTCGAAATCGGAATCTCCGCCCCTTTTTGGGAGAGATTTAAAAACACCTGAAAAGTCTTTTTTGGAAGGGTTGGAGAAGGTATTTGAAAGTTGTTTTTTTCAGGTTGATTTCGTAAAGGCCCGTATAAAATATTAACTCCTTTTTTATTCATTGTTTAATATTGTAACGAAGAAATTTAAAATTGATTTCACGGAACCAAGCGACGCAGAGTCTACGTGCGCCCGTTCGCCACCGCAATGAGGTGTTACCTGATTACAAAATGCACACAGTCTTTATGCTGGCCGCATAAGATTTATTTCTCAATTCGAAATTCATCAAAAGCTGCCCATTTTGATACATGCTGAAAAAAACAACGCGAAATTGCAAAGTTTTGTTTTATTTTGTGAAATTCTGGCGCAATATTAAAATGCTTTCCTATTATTTTCCAAAGAACTTAATTTTCCACTTTATACAATAAAACTTTATTCAAAAAGGGGTTAATTAGTAGGAGATTTTACATTTGAAAGTATTTTTATAGACCTGCTGATATTTATTTTTTTCGGACTTACAAAAAGACTTATTAAAAAAATACTCTATTATTTCCAAGGCCAATGTTGACTTAACCTAACCCAACAAAAAAATGGGACAAAAATAATACAAAGTATTTACAGGATGTTTTTGGTTAGGTCAGGTTAAGTTTTAGTAGGTATTTTGTTAGGGGATATTTTGTCGCAGGATGAAAACGCGCATTACCAATTGAAGCATCTATATTCTAAGCGATCAAATTTTCAAAACAAAAAAACTTGATTTTGTATGACTTGATTATTTCGCATCATCTTAAGTGCTGAAAGTAGGTCCGTGGCACACCAGGCCCCCCTATTTCAGCAATCCTTGACCAAATTTTTATATAAGATTTCGTGTGTGTCCTTTCGAAGGCAGTTCGTTTAGTTCCACTTAGTAAGTTGAGAAAAAGTAAAGAGTTCTCGTCAAGTGAAACATTTTAAAGTGCGTGAAATTATTCCTAACAATTTAAAAAGAAAACTTATTCAAATCGATAATAATAATAAAAAACGTAATTTTAAACCAATTTTTCAGTAATTATAATTCAGGTGAAAAAATCTTTTATCAGTTGTAGTTTACTTTGGTTAAACTATCTGCTAAACAAAATAAAATTGCCAGTTACTAAAAATAAAAAATAAATAATTTTTAAGTAATGTGATTGAAAAAATAAGCATGTAATTTATTGGTAACTGCGTCCTCAGGACAGAGAAAAGGTTTTTGGTTCGAGTTTCGGTCAAAACCTGTGTTTTTTTTTTCTGTAACTTTTTCTATTTCGTATTATCAAATAATTTAAATTTCAAAGTAAGAATGGAGATAACACAAATAATTTTAAATTATCTTGTCGCTAGGGATATCCCTATTCCTAACCTATCCTTTTCCTAACCTATCCTTTTCCTAACCTATCCTTTTCCTAACCTATCCTTTTCCTAACCTATCCTTTTCCTAACCTATCCTTTTCCTAACCTATCCTTTTCCTAACCTATCCTTTTCCTAACCTATCCTTTTCCTAACCTATCCTTTTCCTAACCTATCCTTTTCCTAACCTATTCTTTTCCTAACCTATCCTTTTCCTAACCTATCCTTTTCCTAACCTATTCTTTTCCTAACCTAGCCTTTTCCTAACCTATCCTTTTCCTTACCCTATCCCCAGTGCGACAGGCATAGTAAAAATATGAAAACCCTACTTTTGTACCCTACTATTAAATCCTACTAAAGATGTACGTAATAAATAAATATTTAAATTAATTGTAAAATCAAATGGATATATTCCGGCAAATAACACGTATAAGATTAGGCCTTTCCATATTTTGTCAGAGTTTAAAATATTTCCGCTTTGCAATAAAATCCAAATAACTGGAATATTTTTGAACGTATCCGAAAACTAAAAACTGTTTTTGAAAGGCGATAATATACGTTTTCAAATTTTGTAATTTGAAACTGGTCTATAATTATTGAAATATAAAAACTTTAAAAGTTTTTAAAATGCCTCACCCTTCACCCCACGTTTTTGCCCCATTACTGACGACGTAAAGAAAACACACACATTTTATAAGACAAATCAGTCAATTTGGTTAGTTTTTGACAAAAGTATGTCATCTCTTTTTGTCATTTCATGAAAAAATAATTAATAAATAATTGGCATATTGAAACTGAAATATAAAACTGAAAAATTGAAATAACGCATTATTTTTTTAAATTGCGGTCGGAAACTTTGGTTTCATGAACTTTTAAATTTAAATATAAATCTCTTTCTGACACCGTTTACATCATATTTCTCACGTAATGTATGGTAAGAGAGACACAACGATTTCTAATATAAGTACGAGTTGTTCCCGAAAGTAAACAATTTAGCCTGAGGGGTTAAAAAAATCATTGGTTGACATAATTATAACATAGCATATTTATGTCGTTATTGTAAAAAACTATAACTTTTTGTTTGGAAGTAGATGAATTTGGACACTATTGTAAGTGAAAATAATTTTATTTTATTTATTCATACACGCCTTGAAGGCTTTTACAGAATCACATTATTCAAGTTACACATGTTATTCAGGAGTATAATTGTAAGATTGAAGTATATAACATTATAAACTGTACTTTAAGGATACAAACAGGTTTAATATGTACATAGGTATGTAGTTAATAATAAAATATATTTTATAGAATTTTGTCAAATCGGAATTTTGGCAACTCGGAATTTCGGCAATCAGGGATTTAAGCAACTCGGAATTTCGGCAATTAGGAATTTTAGCAACTCGTAATTTTGGCAACTCGGAATTTTGGCAACTCGGAATTTCGACGAAATAAAACTCTCTAGTTTGGTTGCAATTCTATTTAAAAAAATATATATATATCACATTTAAAAAGAGTGCATATCGTTCGTCCAGTTGATTAGGCAGACATCTTCGAAAAATCAAAATTGAGCTGAATATGCAGTTTTGTCTAAAAGTGTGCCCTCTATCTGGTACAATACTCAGATTACTCATAAATACCCCCAAATCAATTATAATGCACAAAAACTTGTAGTGAATTGAACAAAATGTTGATGTTATCTGGGTCACCAGTAGAATTTTTCAAAATGTCGTGCTAATGTACCGGACCGTTACGCTACCTGGTGTTATTTTATAGCTTATTTAATACGTGAAACACAGACACGTGTAAATAATATTTGATTTATGGTGAGCATTTGAATATTGCTTTCCTCATTATCTCAAATCTTAGTATTTGAAGATGCCTGACTAATCAACTGGACGATCGATAACATATCTATGTATTACAAAATTTTAAGTAATAATTTTTAAATTTCACATCTCACGCCGATTTGCAATTTAATCGTTTTTGTGCGGTTATTTGAACAGTGATTAAAATAATATCTTACCAAAACTCTCTGACGTCATTTACCCTTGTTAGCAGCGCCATTGCGAAGCGTTGTAGAGATGTCGTCCAATATTGTGACGTCATCTCATTCAACATCGTTTAGAGCTCTTAGCACTTCAAACCGATCCGCTTTCACGTGCTATAAACAAATAATCTTACTACGTACTATGAACTTATTAATGTTAATTGGAATATCTCATTCCTTTGATATACAAAATGCATTTTCTTGTAAAAACTTTGTTTTGGTTCTGCTGTAAAATTGTATTATTGAATATGGAATTATATGATGGGGATCTGTTACGCGTAAATACATACACAACCTAAATACGATTAAAAAAGGAATCACAAAGACCAACCTAAAAGTATCTACCCATTCAGCGCTTTTATTTTATTTCCACGATCGCGGTACCGTGACGGCACAAAAAAGCATAAAACGTGCGTTCTTTATCCTAAAAATGCTGCAGCTCTTTCTTACACATTAAATAATGGCGAGACAAAAGTCTCAACAGATCTGCCCTTAAAAAAAACCGTGTTGTCGGGGGTTGAAAATTATGTTTTTACATAAATTAAAGAGTAGGTCAAAAACGATTTTTTTCAAAATTTTACTTAAAATGCATAATTTTGATATAGGTCTGTATTTCTCAATATTGTATTTATCACCCTTTTTAAAAACAGACAAAAGCTTTTTTTTCAAATAGTCCATGATAAACCTTTAGGTAATAAAAACACTAAAAACGACACAGAAAAACCCCACCCTGTGAACCCGGGTAGCTCTGCTTATGTAGCAAGCCATTGGTTATGAATATTTTTGAATTATTGTGGAAAGTACAGAATGAAGCGATGTACATTAATGATAATACAAACATTTTAACATCCGATATTTTAAATTGACAATTTCAAATACACAAACCTCACTCAGTGAACCCGGGCATCCCTACTAAGTCACCAAAAGTAGCGAACCATTGGTTATGAATATTTGTGAACTATTGTGGAAAGCTCACGATGAAGTGACGTGTATTGATGAAAATACAAACATTTTAACTTCCGATATTTTAAAATGACATTTTCACGTAGACAAACCTCACCCACCGAACCCGGGCATCTCCGCTAAGTCGCCAAACGCAGCGAACCATTGGTTATGAATATTTTTGAATTATTGTGGAAAACACACGATGAAGTGGTGTTATTGACTACAAATCAATATAGATCTAGAAAAATAATTAACGAAAAAAAAAATCTTTACTTCGAATTGGTTTTCATTATAAATACATAAAAAAATTGCTTTGGATAAATTGAAACTTTTCCTACCGTTTCCATTGAGTAGAATAAAAATAAAATAAAAGTGCCTAGAGCCCCTGAGCCTCTAGGTCCGGGTGTGTCAACAAAATTGGTTGCAAAATTTAAAAAATAATGTTCCACCTTACGCATACACTTAGCACCTATTAGACCGTTCAAACGAAGCAAGCGTGAGTAATTATGATGTGTCAATAATCCTTCAAATTATTTAGGAACTTCAAAAAGTTTATAGACTTGATATTTGTTCTACAGTCTAGAGAGAGGGGGGGGGGGGGGGGGGGGGGTTAACCGTCACGGAATCAAAATTCGATTAAAAATATATTAAATTATTTGTTCCACCCTTTTGTTTAGCAAATTAAAAAACTACCTGGTTGCTATCACCGGTGACCGGACAACTCGGAATGAAACCAACTCAGAATCATCTTAGATAAGTCATTTAGGACGGGTTGTTTCAAAAAATTTGATGGATTCATCAAATATTTGAAGTTAATTTTCACGTTTTGTGTAAGTTCTATTCAAGTTGTGTGATTATTTCAGTATTCTGAAGCAACTGTCCTATAACTATATAATAACAGAACTTGAAAAGAACTTACACAGAACGTGAAAATCAACTTCAAATATTTGATGAATCCATCAAATTTTTTGAAACAACCCATCCTTAGAGTGAAAAAAAAATATGTATGAAAAAATTGGTTAAGTAGGTTACGTTAGGTTAGGGTTATCGGCTAATTTAAAATTATTTTTTTAATAACTTTTCAAAAAGGTGTTGAGTTGACTTTATTCTCAGTTGGCATGGAACCGCTATCACCTCCCTTCTTGCATTCAAGATATAGTGTCAATTTTCAATAATAATGCACCTAAGATTATTAGTATGTGTTGGCGTGTTTTTTTTCGTTTTTAGACCATATTTTTTTTCATTGAAGAAGAAGATAACAATTATAATTTAAACGAAAGTATGAAAGAGAACAAGACACAGAAAAATAAAAAAAAGACAATGGTTGCAACTGGGAATCGAACCCAGACCTCTCGCCTCACCGGGGCGTGCGCGTTAACCAATTAACAATTTTTTTTATTTAATTTAATTTTTTTAATTATTATTATTTATTTAGTTAGTTTACACTTAACGAATATAAACTAATAAGCACAGTGTAACATTTCATTAGATAAATTTAGTATTTTTACAGTAAGCATAAAATTTTCTTTTTAAATGCATTAATTATTTCTTCATTCTTCATAATTTCAGGCATTTCATCATACATCTTTAGTCCTCTATACATCTATATATTTTTTTGTGTCTTGTTCTCTTTCATATTTTCGTTTAGATTATTATTGTTATCTTTTTCTTCAGAGATAAATTAAATTGATGGGAATAACCTTCATATAATAATAACCGTAATAAAAAGAGAGTTTTTCTTATGAAAAATTGCATATTTTTTTACCTGCGCACGTCCTCACTGTGCCATCTCAATGCCCCCTAATTTTTTCTGGGTCTTTTACTGCCCCCCTGAAAGTCTCAAACGCCCACAAGGGGGCGTTATCGCCCACGTTGAGAACCTATGGTATAAATGATGGTATAAATGATATAATACAATAATATAATCCATACTAATATTATAAATGCGAAACTGCTCAAGTTGCTACGCTTTCAAGCATTAACCAATAAAAAGACTTTAAAAATTCTTTCACCAATAAAAAGCTAAATTATATGCGAAGACTATAGGCTGTATATGATGGTAAGCTCTAGCGTTATGAAATTATAAATATTAATATATTATATTTGTTATATGTTTTCTGTCGCTAACAAAAGCGAGTTTTTGCTAACGTCAGAAAAAAATCTTTTCTATGGAAACAATGTTGATATATTTTTGGGCTCTATGCTGGTAGATACTCAGTCTACTGGTCAGCTACTACTGCAGAAATGTTTGTAAGCGCATAAATTCCGAACGAATGAACAAAATTGGATAATTCTTTTTTCTTTGAGCTATAGCATTATGAAATTTAGGTTGCAGACGAGATGTATTAAAACTGAATGTAAGGGAATGAATGTATGGAATGCGGGAGGGGGGATAATTGGTAAGTGCAAGCGCTGCAGTAATTTCCCGTAATACCATGCGAGCGAAGCCGCGGGGAAAAGCTAGTACAATATAAAAATATTTTTTTTAATTTGACAACATTAAAACGTTTACCCTAACTATCAGCATATTCAGTTCTGCGAACTTTTTGAGCTATCCTCGTATTTACATTGCAATTTACAACAAGATCACAAAAATATTATATCACGTTGAACGTCACTCTTTCAATTTATGTTTTTTTACAATTTCAATGTCTGGCCTAATAATTATTTCAAACATATAAGTGGAAATTAAACGTTTAAAAAATAATAATAGTCGAAAAATCACCTCAAAGGTGTTAATTAATGGTTCCTAGGTCCCACATAATCATGTACAAATATACTTACTGGCGGTTTTCTTTAGATATATACAGTTTTATTGTAAAGTTAAATATTGGAGATACGATTTTGCACGATTTTTGCCTATTATCCAACCTTATTATTTACAAAATAACATTTTACAAAGATAAGTGGCAAAGGAAGAGTTAGGGTCTTATTAATTTTAAATTTTAAACTGATGAATGGTAAATGGTTTGTTATTTTTTGTGTACGTTTTAAAACATTTATTAGTAAGGGTATTTGAGAGGCGGTTTATGGGTATTCTAAAACATATACAACACTCACCTTCCAACCCGGCTGGTCACCGTGGAAGATCAAGACCGAAACCCTCTTAAGAAGATATTCCAAACATCCTCAAAAATACAAGAAGTGACAAAAACACAAGAAATTCTTATCCCTACGAACAAAACAAAAGATGAGCTTTACATAGTATCCTGTAACGTCGGAACTTTATCTACTCACGAACGTTTTCTTCAGAGGAGGCCTTCACCTTCGCCTGAGAGAGGGGTTCTTGCTTATGAATAATTTAAGATACCTATGTTACATTTTTCAACAAGATTGTAAATACCATTAATTATATTTTTTATAACTCTGTAACACACCTATATGCCAGAAATAAAAGGCTTATTATTATTATTAAGGCAATAAACTTACGTTCCTTGTCGCTATAATGCTGCAGCTCTTTCTAAAGATGAGATACACAATGTACGTAGGTCTGTTTCCTTCAAAGGAAAAAAGTCGTCATTTTCTTGCATCTCTCTCACATACCGCAGCGTGACGTCTCCGTACACCCCTACAATACTACTCGCCGTGACGATAATTTTGAAAGTATGGAATATAGTTACAAAGATAATATTGAAGTGTGATTGAATTCCAAAAATTTAAAAACGTCAAATGTCAATGCTTTTGTTCTTAAATATTTAATGCTCGCGCTCTTTCTAAACACTAAACAGTCGAAAATAAGACACACCGCTTGCTGAGGGTTGGTTTGTACTATGTCCACAAAAACTCTTTTGAAAAATAAAAGTTTTTGAGTTTCAAAAAATTATATTTTTGTTTCCTTTACTTCAAACTAATTGCTATAAATATTTTAAAAAATACAAGGTTTAATCTACCTTTAAGTAAAAGAACAACGTATTTGATTGAATTTTGAACAAACTAACATATACTTCATTCACAGCTTAAAAAACATCTAAAAATACAGGAGTACAAACCAATCCTCAGCAAGCGAAACGTTGAACGTACGTCTGCACCCCCCCAAAGAAAACATTCCATCATCATCATACATCTTCCTCACACGTATAAGAAATAAGAAAATGAAACGCAATTCCCGTCGCAAAAAAGTAGTACTTTGAAGGAAACAGTTACACATATTTTGTGTGTCTCACCATTATTTAATGTGTATGAAAGAGCTGCAGAATTATAGCGATAAGGAACGTATATTTACTGCCTTTTTTGCTGTCACGGTACCGTAACCGTGAATCGTCACTCTAATTATAAAAACGCACATTGGACAACCAACTCCCCTGCCATTGGTCGCTTAGCGGGGGTGCCCGCGTTCATAGGGTGTGGTTTGTCTAGATCTTGGCGGCGAGTGCATTTACCTATTTTGATCCAAATCATAAATTTGAAAAATAGTTTTTAGTTTTCGGATACGTTCAGAAATATTTCGTTTATTTGATTTATTACAAAGAGGAAAATTTTGAGCTCCTAACAAAATATGCCCGAGGCCTAAGGGTTAAATCAAACTTTATTTTGTCTCTTTTTATATCTTTTTTAAGTACATTGCATATTTTTGTACACCCATTATTGGAAGGTTGGTTTTTATTCTTTGTTATTTATTTAAAAAAAAACCTGCTATTATTAGCAAAATTTTTCTTTTACGCAGTAAATTGCAAATTACATAGATAAAATTCCTCGTTTCAATAATTTAAAATATGGTATGTAATTATTTTCAAAATGCATGAAAATCCAGTGAAAATGTTGAAATCTCCCGTTGCGGTGTTTGTGCTTATGACGCTGTGCGTGATTTGTGACAGTGAACTTCTTATTGACGGCCAACTTGAAAGACAGTCGATATTTTATGGACTAGCTCTGACTGCAAGTCTAGATGCCGCCGATTCCGAGTGCACTAGACAGCTCGTGGTAGTGGAAGAAGGGATCAGAAACAAAGAGACGTGGGCTCTAAAACGTAAGTGTAACTATTGAATTTATTTTAATTGTTTTTTTTTAACTAACCGATTTAACGAAAAGCATTTACGTTGACAGATATAACTAACTAATTAACCATCACGCCGTTTCCCCGCAGGGGCAGGCAGAGGGACGGACCGCCAAACAACTCGATCTTGGCATACACTCTTCGCCTCACTCATATTCATACATCGTCTCATACATGCTCTTTTATTATTCTGACTTTTGACATGGTACGACTCAACTAACTGATTCACTTGTCATGCATTGTCTTCCTCGGGCGCCCCCGACTTCTTCTACCATTCACATTTGTGTCATATATTCTTTTTATACTACTTTCTTCGTTCATTCGCTCCAAACTAGCCGGCCGGCGTAGTCCAGCGGTAAGGCGCTTGACTAGCATTCCGAAGGTCGCGGGATCGAATCCCGGCGTGGCAAATAAATTTTATTTGATTAATTTGTGTTATTTCATAATTTATTCATTTAAAATAATATATTGTGTATTTGCGGCACGTTCCAGAGTGGAAGATTCTCTCAGTATCGCCCTGGTGTAAGACCACCGTCCAGAATTGAAAAGTTGCTTGAAATGGCTTTAGTCGTGTTTGGTGACCAGATCTGAATAGCCAGGTACTTCCCACCTTCCTCTTCCTCAACTCCTTCCCCTCCCCTCTACCTTCAGCCTCACAACATACCCCAATTGGGGATGCCATAGTCTCACTGGCTCCAGACTGGAGCAGTTGGGACTCTCGTGCGGTATTCATGTAAAAAAAAAACTATCTGAGTATAATATAGTTACAATAACACACAATACGATGACAATTCAAAGAAATGGTGAAATACTCATTTTTAAGTGTGTATCTACGTCAACGAGGAGAACTGGTTCTTGAATTTGGTGTAGAAGTAAAAAGTATAGGTTGTGGTAATAAATTACTCCTATTTGTTTATTTTGATATGATATTTAACACTTTTCTTGAATAATACCGATTCCGTTACTTTTTCTTACTCCTTCGTGTAACACATACATTAATAATGGTTCCGCGACAACTCAGAATCGTGCAATTTCAACACCCCTTTGAAAAGTCATGAAAAGTTATGGTAATACACCATTACCTAATCTGATTTAACTTATTAAAACAATTTTTACATATTTTTTTCATCACTTTTAATAACTTTTCCAAGGAGGTGTTGAAGTTGCATAATTCTGAATTGTTCGGTCACCTTAATAATATGTTGAGAAAATCCGCGAATTCGGAATTCGGAATTTGGAATCCCAACAGGAACAAGGAACAGTTCTAGGTTCAATAATATTTATCATTTACATAAATAACATTCCTAAAATTGGAAAAAATAATATCATTAATTTTTTTTATTTTAACTTTTTATGAGTAAAACCTCAAACTGTAATATTTGATTAAATGAAGACATTATGAGCGAAACTCAATCGAAAATCTGGAAACAGAAAAATCAGAAAAAGATATTTACACTTCTGGGACTCGAACCCAGGACCTGCCTACTTTCCGGGTTGGGCGCTCTCATCCACTGAGCTAAGGTGTCGATATCCGATTCGAGTTGAGTTATTATGAAGGTTTTTGGAAGAAATGATAAGAAAGTATAAAAGAAAGTACTCAGGTTTACCAATTGAAAGAATCAATAATTATTATTAAAAAAAATGTCGTCGCTGCATAAAATACCTCCAAAGTGATTTTTTTATTTATTTTACGGCTCAGTGATAAAACACATTTTAAGCAAGAAAATGAAGGAAGACTTCCATTTATTTTTATTTATTGTGTATTATTATCATAAATACATTTTTTTTGTAAGTCCCCTTCATTTCCATCACCACTTCCACTACCTTCATTTCCATCACCACTTCCACTACCTTCATTTCCATCACCACTTCCACTACCTTCATTTCCATCACCACTTCCACTACCTTCATTTCCATCACCACTTCCACTACCTTCATTTCCATCACCACTTCCACTACCTTCATTTCCATCACCACTTCCACTACCTTCATTTCCACCACCACTTCCACTACCTTCATTTCCATCACCACTTCCACTACCTTCATTTCCATCACCACTTCCACTACCTTCATTTCCATCACCACTTCCACTACCTTCATTTCCACCACCACTTCCACTACCTTCATTTCCATCACCACTTCCACTACCTTCATTTCCACCACCACTTCCACTACCTTCATTTCCATCACCACTTCCACTACCTTCATTTCCTGCGTGATTTTTTCATTTTTCTATATATTTTTTGGCGATATTGCGCAGCCACTCAGTGCTTTGCACTCAAATACTTTTTGTTCTTTTAATTGCAGTTTAGTATTTTTGGTAGTGATAATAATAACAATAATAATTGGATAATTTGTAGAGCGCCATTTTTGTGAAAAATCACCTCAAGGGCTGTACAGCTTATAAAGAATTCCTAGGCTCTATCTAATTTAACTATTTACAAACAGCCATGTGGTTCAGCAACCAAGGTTCTATCCAATTTAACTATTTGCAAACTATTTACAACAGTGATTTCGAAGCAAATCATAGTAACTAATCCACGTTTTCTTTCGTTCAGTCTCATTTGCCGGAAGCTTTTTACCAATTTCAAGAGTCGGTTAAATAGATTCGTTCATTGTCATAAAACTTGACATTGTTTGTTAATAATATAGTAATGGTTTGATCCATTTTCCAGTGCTAGATGCCTCCGGTCACCCCGAGACGGCCTTCTACTGGGGCAACAACTATTGGCTGGGCTCCGAGGTCCAGTGCAGCCTCTCGGACTCCCTCGCCAAGCCGAACATCAGCCCCCACGACCCGCCCCACATCGAGGACTCCCCCCAGACAATTGCCAACTTCCCCGTGTCCTACTACGCAGCCTACTTCTACCACAATTCTACATTCCAGATCTTCACACATTGGGATAACGAGGTAACTATTATTCACTTGACTTGGCCTTGGATATCATTTATGTTCAGAGATCCTATTGTTTTAGGATAGTTTAATGACTCTAACGTAATTGCAAAATTGAATTATCTAATGATTCTTTACATGTATGTTAATTTTTTTTTAATATCAAGGGGTTTTGCGAAATGAGACTTAAAACTACACTGCATCTTGTGCAGGATTTTACTCCTTTCGGAGGATTACTTTAGGTTTTTTATGTTTAAATTTATCATTCTCACTATATTTAGCGAGAGATTCTAGAATCTCAGATCTAGAATCTAGAAATTATCTATAGAATTTCTCCGCTTGTGTAATAATTAACTCCTTTATCAGAGGAATGTTTCCGTCGTTATGAAGTGTGAACCCTGATCCACTTAGGCGCATTCAACGCAAGTCGAATCGCTTTGTTTTGCAGGATTTGTAGTTTATTTATATTTGTGTGAGCTGCATGACCCCAAATAGGTGCAGCGTATGTGAAGCCCGGCCTAGTGGTAGTCTTGTAGATGAGAAGTTTATTGTCTGCTGATAGTTTACTATTTCTACCTAGCATGGGGTAGAGTGAAGCTATTGACTTATTTGCTGATTTTACTTTGTCATTAATGTGTTTTTGCCACGTTAATCTCGAATCCAGAGTAACTCTTAAGTATTTAATAAATTTCTCCTACTATTATTCAAAATTGTTTTTGGTTGCTCATACTGGATCTGAGGTCTCGCCCTACTCCGAGCAAATCTTTCAGACAGTTACCGCCTTCCCTAAGGCTATTTCTACCACAAAGAAGTCGATAACTTCCGACGATTTTATATCAATATACCGAGCACGGTTTAATTGTGGACAGCCGAACCGACAATGACAGTAAATAAATAAGAAATCGATATATGTTGAAAACACTGTAGATGTTTTTTATCATTTTCCGAAACGTCAAACGTCAAACAATTATTTATTTATTTATTTATAAATAAACGCCCTTTTTCGGGGCTTTTACATATAAAGCATGGAAAAAACATTTTATTGTACATAACTGAACTGCCCCAATAACAATATTTTATATTTATTCAAAGATAAATTGAAGATGTCCACTGACTTGGTATAATTGTTTCCCTCCATTAGTATTCTGGGCAAAGAGGAATACATATGGTAGTTAGTCCCAGAATTTCTGCACTGAAATAAATCCTTCTTCTAGTATTACGAAGTGGAATTCGGAAGCTTATCAATTCAAGTAATACCGGACTATCAACTAAATCATTTAGAATTTTATATAAAAATACCAAGTCAGTGAAAATTCTTCTGCCTGACAATTTAAGCATATTCATAACGTTTAAAATTGTGTTGTAGTTTAACATATTTGCTGGAATACCCATTTTAAAATTGAGAAAACGTAAGAATTTGTTTTGTATTCTTTCAACAGCTTGTACGTGCATATTATAATGAGGATTCCAGACAGGAGAATTGTACTCAAGTTGGCTTCTAACATAAGCAAAATATAACATTTTAATACACTTTATATTGTTAAAGTTTCTAGTTAGCCAAGTTATAAACCCCAACATTTTTAAGCCCTTATTACAGATTTCTGTTATGTGGTTAACAAATGAAAGATTTGATTGAAAAGTGATGCCCAAGTCTTTAATTTGCATTAATGTCTGAAGAGCATTGTTATCAATGTTGTAATTAAATATCACTGGATTTTTTATTCTAGAAAATCTAACAATTTGACATTTTGAGATATTTAAATAAAGTCTATTTTCCATACACCAAATTAACAATTTGTTGATATTATCTTGAAGAATGTTGCAATGATAAATATTTTCAATAATTTTAAAAATTTTGAGGTCATCAGCAAAAAGTAAGATAGATACATCATGAAATATTTTTGTAAGATCATTTATAAACAAGATAAATAAGATTGGGCCAAGGTGGAACCCTGTGGAACTCCACTTGTTGCATTAATTTTTTCTGACAGGGAGGATTTAATTCTAACTATTTGTTGTCTTCCAGTAAGATAGCTTTTAAACAAGGCTAATATATTGCCGCGTATACCAAGCTTTCCTAATTTCCAAATTAAGATTTCATGGGAAACTGTATCAAATGCTTTACTGAAATCAGTATAAACAGTGTCCACTTGTTTTTTTTCTCTAAAAGCATTGTTTATAAAATTTTCATAAATAATTAAGTTGGAAAGAGTACTTCTACCTGGCATAAATCCAAACTGGTGAGGTGATATAGCAGGTTTTATTTGTGTAAAAAGTTTGTCAAGTATTAGGCTTTCAAAGAGTTTCGGTATGGTGGATTGAATACATATAGGTCTGTAATTACAAACATCACTTTTATCACCCTTTTTGAAAATTGGAGACAAATAACTAATTTTCCACTTATCAGGAAAAATTCCACTAGATAAAGATAGATTAAAAAGTTTGGATAATGGAAGAGCAATTACTTTGATACATTCTTTGATAAATATTGTAGGGATATTATCCGGTCCAGCAGATTTGTGGATATCTAAGGATTTAACTTTAGTAATTACATCAGATATACTTATGGTACACTGTGAAATATCAAGAGTTTCATCTAGAGTAGTTGTTGGAATAGGAGAATTATTTGATTCTGTTGAATAAACACTTTTAAAAAATTTTGCAAACAAGTTAACAATACCATCAGTATTATTGCTATGGCTGCCACTTAGGTGCATAATGCTCGGAAAATCTGAATCATCTTCTTTAAGAGATTTCGAGTATTTCCAAAAATAACTAACATTATTAATTATGGAGTTTTGAATATTATTTAAATAGTTACGGTAGCAGGTCATAGACATTTTTTTACACGAAGTTCTTAAATCTTTAAATTCAATATAATCAGAATTTTTTCGATATAATTTATATTCCTTATGTTTTAGTTTTTTGGTAATAAGAAGATTAATAAGTTCATTGGAATACCATTTTGGATAGGTGCTTGGCTTATATTTCATGATTGGAATATACATGCTAATAGCCTTTCCCAAAACAGAATAAAAATTATTGGTAGCTGTGTTGATGTCATCATATTGCATAGATGACCAATCAAAAGAGAGAAGATAGAATTATGTATAAATATTAATAAATTAATAACCTAAATGCTGTCTGCATTTACTTTTTGACACTAATCGCATTACTAAAAATATCCCCGACAAATTACCCTACGGACAAAACATCCCTTAGCAAAATATATACCAAAACTTAACCTAACCTAACAAAAAATGGTACGTAAATTATACAGACATTCTGTAAAGACAATAAATTATGGTTCAAAAATAGTAAAATGGGACAAAAATAATATAGATAACAATAATTTTTCGTCTTTATAGGATGTCTGTATTATTTGTTATTATTATTGTCACATATTTTGTTAGGTTAGGTTAGGTTTTAGTAGATATTTTGTTGGGGGATGTTTTGTCGTGGAACCATTTTTTTAGTAATGTCGTTCGTTATGCAAAATTACTGGCTTATTATCTGAACGGATTGAACCAACGAAGCTCTTAGAATTGAAAGAAGTCATACATGCGACAATATAGTCATATAATCTAAAACGTGATCTTTTTTTTTCGATTGAGAAACGAAAATGGTTACGAAACTTTTCTTATATTTTGGAGGCCGCGCTAAAATGTATCAATCGTCGGTCGAAATATCTGTCAACAATATTTGACCGTGCTCGCAAATATTGATAACTGACTACAGATGACGGATTTAGTCAACATCGAATTGATATAGGGTTTTATCGATCGTTCATGGTAGACCTTCAGAGAGTAATTATCATTATTTTCAGACCAAAATGACGTTGGGACTATGTCTCCCTTCTAGTTGCGAAGGCGAAGAAATACGCTCTCTCCTCCAGGAGTACTTCGACTCTGGAGTTCTCAGTTACCAGCAGCTGTACAACGCGTCCTTCACGCTGGACAACGTCCATAAAATTAGAAGCGACTACACCTGGATGACCCACCCTATGGCAATCATATTCATGTGAGTAAAATACGCGATGGGTTTGGCAGAAAGTTTATTAAAAAGCTGATGGTGAAAAGTTGAACTAAAATTTAGTACCCATTTTGTACGGTTTTTCTAGTACAGTATTGGTTTTTGGTCATCTGTCCTTTTGGTTATTCGTAACAAGGAGTCAGTGCTCAGTGGGTTTCGGATTTGGATCACAAAAAATCCAAAAATCGAACGATTTTCAATCGTCAATCGATTGATAAAAATTGCACAACGTATTTACATCAATTGGAAGCTTTTATGATTACCGTGACGATCCACGGTTACGGTACCGTGACGGCAAAAAAACGCAATAAACATAGTTCCTTATAGCTGTAATGCTGCAGCTCTTTCTTACACATTAAATAATGGTGTAAATAATGAATTGCGTTTCATTTTGTTTATACGTTTGAGGGTGATGTATGATAATGATTGTTTCCTTTGGGGGGGTGCACCCGCATGTTCACCGTTTGTCTCATTTTCGACTGTTGTTATTTAGTGTGTAAGAAAGAGCTACAGCATTATATATATATATATATATCTTTTTTCATTAACTCCTCACAAGAGGCCCTGAGGAAAATAAAATGTAATGTATATATATGTAAAAATAAATATGTTTAAGAACAAAAGCAAAACCATCAGTGCATTGACATTTGACTTTTTTGAATTTTTGGAATTAACTCACACTTCAATATTATCCTGGTACTCGTAACTATATTCCATACTTTCAAAATTATCCTGGTACTCGTAACTATATTCCATACTTTCAAAATTATCCTGGTACTCGTAACTATATTCCATACTTTCAATATTATCCTGGTACTCGTTACTATATTCCATACTTTCAAAATTATCCTGGTACTCGTAACTATATTCCATACTTTCAAAATTATCCTGGTACTCGTAACTATATTCCATACTTTCAAAATTATCGTCACGGCTAGTAGTGGTCTACGGAGACGTCACGGTGCGGTGTGTGAGAGAGATGTTAGAAAATATGACTTTTTTCCTTTGGAGGAAACAGACCTGCGTAGATTGTGTACCTCATCTTTAGAAAGAGCTGCAGCATTATAGCGATAAGCAACGTATGTTTATTGCCTTTTTTGCCATCACGGTACCGTAACCGTGAATCGTCACGGTAATTATAAAAGCGTCCAATGAAGTATAAGTTATTGCGGAGCCAGAATGAGATGGCGAATGTAAACAAAAATCACAGAAATCTGGAAATATTCCCCCTCATGAAATTTAAAAATGTTCGAGAAAGAAAAATACGCCATTAAATAAATTATATTAACCGATTTTAATGTAATATATCACTTTTAAAAATATTTGAATTAATTTAATTTTAATGTATTTTGGAAAGGTGGTGAATAATGTATTTTATTCTGATTTGGATTTGCAGCTTATAGCTTTGCCGAGCACTGTAAACTGAGATGCGTGTGTAGGGGAAATTTGCCAATAAGAACTCTTGATTACGCTTATATATTTACAAGTAACGTTATATTTTATAATAAACTTGTTACAAAATTAAAATCGTAACAACTAAAGTGACACGGGAGGGAATGTAAAACAGTTGAACTAGGCGAACGCGGGAACCGGAATAAATTTGCAATATCATGCACTGGACCGGAGAGCGACTCTCAGGGATACCAGTCGGTAAAATTTTGCTTTAATAATGTTTTAAAGTTGTTCAGCCGTAGTATTTTACACTTTGAAAAAAAATCTGATTCAGGTAAAGTAAAAATGTAATCGAGAATTACGGCTCCCGCGCGAACTAATTCTGACAGTTACTAAATCAGCTGTTTGTAGGCCGCCACTACTCGAGCGAGTAGCGAGTAAAGTTGACCACCTTTCAATTTTTTTCGTAGATTGTCCATAATCTACTAGTTAGCTAGTAATACGATTACTGAGCGAGTTTACTAACAGATAGTGAATTCCCCAGAAAGTAGCTTGTAAATTCAACTAAAGAAATTAATTAATTCTTGTAAATTCAGTTAAAGAGGCTTAACAGTGCATCGATTTAAGTGGACCTACGTGAACTGTTCCCAAAAGCGAACAAATTAAATTAGATTTATCTAAATTTCAATTTCTTCAGTAATTAGGCGTGCTCTATGCGTTTTGGGTCTTAAAACCGTAATACAAACATGGCATAGTACCCCAAAAATAAAACACTATAATACTTTTTTAATATTCGCCAATCAAATAATATTTTACATATTTTAACTGCCAATGTAAAAAGTAATGACAAAAGTGTTTTTCAACAGATTCTGCACTTGTGTTTTGGCCGTTTTGATATTTTTTGGAACCTTTTATGACGTCCTTATATACCAACCTGCTTTGGAGAAATGCATGAGACAATCAAATGCCGGAGGTTCGTACATTGTTAACGGCTTTTTCATATGCAGGTGTTAAGGGACGTACTTGACTTACTTTAATCGGTGATTCCTGACTTTATTTGGAGTAAAAAACATAAATGAAATTAACCCTTTTTTCTAATTACTTTTCTTCAAAATCGAACTTTTCAATTTGGGAGGCGAGAATGGGTACCGCCGCCCCGGGAACCTTTATTAACCAACACCTCTGCCGTAGGTCACCCCAAGTGGTTCACTACGTTTGGTGATTTAGCAGAGGTGCCCGGGTTCATGGGGTGATGAGGTTTGTCTAGGTCTTGGAGGTGGATGGCCAGGACGCACTGAACCCCAGTTTCCTACCCACCCCTTAAACCCTTTTCCTTCCCAGAACTCCCCTTCCCTTCCTTTCCTTAAAAAACCCTCCACACAGCATCCCCAAAGATGACATAGGCCCTGAGGGAAATTATTTTCCTCAGGGGCACCTGTGTGGAGCTCATGTAAAAAAAAAACATTTTTTTTTCTTCAGCATGTCGTCACTGGTCCCCTCCCTCTCCTCTCTAACCCCGCCCCCAAATGTCCAACATCTACATTTTTAAAAATGTTTTTGTGGAAAACAAAAAAAAATCAAATATGTTACCGGAAACCAAAATTTAATTAATTTTTTACTCCAAATAATGTCAGAAGTCAAGTACATCCCTTAACACCCTGTATAATATTTACATTAGCTCCGCACTGGAGGCCATGAGAAAAGCGATTTCCCTCGGGGCCTGTGTCCCTTTGGAGGTGATGTTTGCAGGTCTTTTTAGGGAAAGTCGATTGAGTTTCGTTAATATTGTCTGTATTTAATTAAATATTACAATTTGAGGTTTTACTCATTAGGTTATAAATAAAATAAATAACAGAAAATAACATTGATTTTAGCATTGAAGGAAGAGTGCACAGCAAGCTACGCGATAGAAGGAATCAGCCGAGGCAAAAATAAACCAGACGTAAGCAAGTTCCATGAGGTGATCCTCAGTTTCAGTTGGTACACGAATTTCAGCCAACTTTTCACATTGCAGACAGGTCCTAATGTCCTGATGCCAATTTTGGGATTCCGGTAAGTTATTTACCCACTTAATTAAAACTGTTATTATTTATTTTATGCTTGTTACATTAACATTATTCTTTTGGTCTCTTTTATTTCGGTTGACCTCGATTATTACCCTATTATCGATTATTCCTTTTTATTAGCCATTTTAAGGCGACGTTTCCCGACTCAAAAAGAAGAAGATGAAGAGATATGTCATTACTCATTACGAATGTTGGACAGAGCACGCTAATATTTTCAATGATAAAATTGAAGCGAAAATTGTGAAAATGCTTAATAAAACATGACGCGTTTAAAATAGAGCAAAAATCTCGTAGAAGGCATCTTAAGTATCATTTAAAGAAACATTGTTATTTTGTTTACAAATATAACTTGTAAAATAATAGAAAGAGACTTTTAAATAATTTTCGGATCATACTTTGCGATTTTTTTCCAGCCACTCCAGCCGAGCCTATATATTGCCACAGTGAACTGTTAAGAGAAACGGCTGCATGGACTTTTTTTTATATAAACTTAAATTTAAACTAACCAACTAATGCACGGATACTCAGCACCACCAAACAACCCGGTATTGGCACACACTCCTTGCCTCGTTCCCATGAATACATACGTTTCTGTTATTCTCACTCTTGACATGGCCCGACTCAAATATCTGGTTCACTTGATCGTGCCATGTCTTCCTTGGGCGTCCCCGACTTCTTTTACCATTTTATTTATTTGTGTTTTACATTTACGGCCTTTATAGTATCTAATGTATAAAAATGAATGTTTCTTGTTACCATTCATCAGATTGCAATGAAACTTTGGTGGTTTGATGTGTGCATGCCCGCGATGGTTTTTGTATATAATAATGAGCTCTGGCGTTATTAAATTATTTCCTATACTATTCATCCGATTGCGATGAAACTTTGGTGAGATGTTGTCTGCACGTCCGCGAAGGTTTCTATTTACACTGGTGAGCTCTGTTGTTATGAAATTTGTGTTAAAATTTTGCAATAGGTGGCGCGCGAGTTGTTTGAAAAATAAGTCTATTTCATGTAGTTTAGCGGCAGGGAGTGTAGGCGGGAGGGGAATCCGGGAGAGGCGGAGGGGAATGAAGGGGGGTGTTTCGATAGCTTTTGGAAATTTATGGCGATTCTGGGCCGCGTGAATCTTGTGTGAACAGCACTAAGAGAAAATAGGGAACGGAAAATGAAGCTGGAGAGGATGCCACCAGAATAATGAGTCCTACCTGTAGAATTGGTTGCTCTTCTGTTGTCCCCCGGGGATTGCACGTAAACTCACGACGTAAACTTCCTTGCCCGTTATCGACCATGAAAACTTGCCCACATAATGTATGACATAACTTGCCCACATAATATGTGGGCAAGTTATGTCAATGTAATGCGAGTCGTCGCGCGGTAGAAATTGTACTGGTCTGGACGAATTCTTCTCCCGGTGACAAGGTTGTAAGGGTAATATTTTGTAGGTAGGTTAGACAGAGGGTGTTGGATGTGGGTAATATTAATTAGGATATTATTCATCAATAATGGGGATTAGCGGAAGGGTTGAAGGATGGAGGGAGGTGGGGAAGTGGAAAATAAATGCGAGGAGTGGGCGCGGAGGGGGAAAAGCGAGGAAAGTGGAGGGGGAACGCGAGAGGGGAAGAGGAGGCGGAAGGGGAACAGGGACGAATGGGAAAGGAACCATGGGGAGAAACAATATCTTTATTGAAGTGGCATTGCAACGCATGTCGGGAATTATTCGTTTTGGTTAAGTAATTTGGCCACTAATCTAAAATTGAGTCCTGTATGAAAAAGGCTGCGCAGCGGTTTACGGTGGCTTAAAAACGGCTAATAACACCATTGATGGAAAATAGATGAGAATAATCGATTAAAAAGGTGTAGGTAATCGAGGACAAAAAAAACGAAAGAATATAGATATTTGCTATAAATTTTGATTAAAAAAAGATAAAATGAAAATTAACATAAATCAAATAGACACACAATTACCTGTAACAAAAATAATAATTATTCTAAATTTGCCTATCACATTGGAAACAAATCATTATTTTGATATAAATAAAGGTTTAAAAATTTTACACACAAAAAGTGCGTTTACAATTAAGTAACTTAAAAATAAGAAAAAGTGTTGTTGGCCAATCAAATATTATTAAAAACCAATTTTTTTATATTGCCATCTCATTAATACCAATATTTATAATATATTTTTTTTGTTATTTAGATATCTTGGTTATTTTTTGATTATTTTGTGTTAATTTATAAGAGTTTTTAATATACAAATGCAATTATTACCTACTCTTAAATATTTTATTTTACCTGATTATTTTTTATGTTACCTTTAATTGATTCATCACCACTTTTTGAAATGTTTTTTTTTTCTACAGGTACTTACTTAAATCTTAAATCGTTAAAGTATAGAAATGATTAAATTTATTAGGTGAGGGTGGTGAGAGAGGTGATTTTAGAAGGTGATCGGTGGGAGTCAACGTAACAGGGGAACATTGTCAATAATGGATTCTTTTCTTTTCAGAGTTGTGTCGGCGGCATTTGTAATCATTTCCCACAGCAATTTGTTGGTCAGGGATTACTACACGAACCGGGCTCTGGCGTACTTTTTAAGTGACTCTTTGATTGGACAGATAATGTCTAACACACCTTATTCAGTCGACGTGTTCTTCTTGCTCGGGTAAACACTTCAATCAATTATTAACTTACTCAATGATTTGTGCTATTCAAGAGATGAAAGGTTGTGGGACTGGGCGCGGAAATGAGTAATCTGAAAGTATGCTGTTTCCTGTTTATCGTAGTATGCTAATGCAGCAAGGCAAGGTAAGTCAAGACAAGGCAATGTAAGACGATACAAGAAAAGAAAAGACAAGTCATTTTAAGGCACATCACCGAGATTTCTAAAAATTCACACTTTTCAGAATACCTTTCGAACCTACACTAGGCTATCGACAGGCTGATGGAATCCAAGCGCAAGCCAAATACTAAGCTTGGAGATAGCGCTTTCGAGGTGAGGTTTGGAATAAACTCCCTCTGGAACTAAAGGTACGGACAGGCATGCTTATCGAGGAATTGCTAAATAGTGGCAGTGTGACCGTTACATTGCTGGTGTTAAGCATGCTATCAGAGGCGCAGGTGAAAGGGGTCTGCTTTTAGCATGTCTAAACAGGTTTACTTAGGAGCATGCTAGTATCGATTCGATAAATAAGCAATTTTAGAGAGTATCACATCAAATTTCGGCGGAAGCATGCGTAAATGATTTTTATAACCATTGACATCTTCTTCTCGCATGTCTACCAACAAAATTGATTATATGCGAGGTTTCGTCTTTTAGTTATCCAGTTACGGATCAAAATCAAAATCGCCCTTTTTATTTTCTAGTTGTCTTTCGCTATAACATTCTTAAATAATTGCTTTGCGAGCAATAAGAATATTTTGTTTAGTTCTGTGCTGATAGGACTGACCATACATTTTATAGTTGTAACTGTAGGGAATTGACACTCTTCTAATTATTTGTATTTTTTTGCAACGCTTCCTATAGTCACAGATATATTAACAACGAATCAATCGACTGCAAAAAAAAATATGGTTATTTAAAGTGACACAACTATGGGAATAGCTTGGTGAACAGTGGATATTGGGAAGGAATCTGACTTACCTTAAATTTTACACAGCAATTTTTTGTGAGATTCGATATAATGGCACCGAAGGATCACTGGATTGATCACTGCACAAGTTTACGTATTAGATTTGAACAAAGCGCTATAAGGCATCAACTCAATGATCACTACGCCAGTTTTATCTTCTTTTGACTTCAATTAAACATACTGAGAGATCACTATGGAGTTGATCATTGCACAGAGGCTTCTTTGGCATGGTAGACATTAAAGTACCGAGAGATTACCTCCTATATCCATCCATCCACAAGCAAATGCTTTTAATGGAAGATCAGTACTACTATAATATGTACCATTTTAAGTTAAATAAAAAAAAAAGATATGAGTTGATAATTAGTACTGCCATAACATTGCCAAACGAAACATAATAATTAGTGGTATGTGCGACCGAAATATCCTTGGAAATATGATTTTAAAAACTTTCGTCATTCTAGTTGGTTTGACATTTTTACAATACATAGCTTCACTTCCTACATACAAACATCTATACATCATGACCCTGTACTTGTAGTTAGTATTGTCACATTTTCCTTCCTACCCATCCCTATATTCCTGCCATTTTGCTTTACCCACATCAGTCATTAATCGACCCTCGCCGCCTAAACATCTCTCATACCGCGACTAATATAGTCATATAAGTGCACTATAAACCCAGCCAGGATAGAAGCGCAGTAGGTCTTTTTATTCCTTTCCTTGTGCATATTACCTACTTGTGCAGTGGTCTTTCACACACATAAAACACGCATCATTCATGATCCTTCGACATCTCAAAACCGCACAAAAAACGCTTCACTAATGTTGCACGCTGCGTTTAATTTTAATAATTCAATAAATGATGAACCACCCAGCCATGAGAAATCATTCAATTTGCCGTTGGCTTTAAAATTGTCCGCGCAAATACAGAAGTGCCACACAATCTACACGAGAGTGTACAAGGGTTGTCGAAGAATTAAAGACCTTTCCTCATTTTCGGCGACGAAGTCAAGTGGCAATAGCGTGTAGCTCAGACTTTCCCCCTAAAAAAACGAGTGGTGATTCGACGTGGTAGCTGCTTCAGTGCGATCTTTGTGTCCATTTGAAATGGGCGCTCTGCTGTTGAATCCTGCCGCCTGCGAGGTGTGCTCTATTATTCGCTTTCTCAACTAAGAGGGAGTCCACCCTGTTGAAGTTCATAAGATCGCAATCTTAATCCAAGACGTCAATAAGACTATCACACAAACAAATTGCATACTTGTTGGGTTAGTCTTTTTCGTTTTCGTGCAACAATGATGAGAGCGATGATTTTTGTGAACGCCTTTTAGGACGATCGTCGACGATACGATCTCTGCTTGGGACTCTGTAGGGTACGTCCTGGTTACTCCCACAAAGACTGTAGATAGGCGCTGGGTAGTCCTGGTAGCCGCTGGGTCCCGGGGGTTGGAGGTGTCCAGGCAGAGAAGAAATAAGTCCAATATTTCCAAAGAGTCCGGAGAGAAGTCGGGTCAGGCAGAGAGGCGAAGATTGCTGTCCGCGCCGGTCGAGAGAAGTGACGATAAGTGACGATATAGGGGTAGCGGCCCCGTATATATAGCTCGCACCCCCACCTTGCCGCCGGCGGGGGTGGAAACGGCAAACTGTCTCCTTTTCCGAGCAGTCTGAGTTTTAGCGGGTCGTGACCTCTGCTATGGTCATCATAGCTGAGGTCACCATAGTAGCAATCATTCACCTCTCTCCGTGCTTCCGTCTGAACCTCCCGACCTCTCTCCTTATAATTTTTTTCGATTTTTTTATGTCAGTTACAAAAAAGATCATCGGCCCCCCGGATTGACATTATTGGGGGGAATCTTAATTATTGAACTTAAAACTTAACTTACTCTAGGTTAACTTACATAAACATGGTAAGGGGAGTCTGGCCTATCAATTCATATTATTTATTTCGTAATTCATAATGCCAGACTCCCGTAATTCAATTAAACAGTGCGAGCTACACCAGGCATCAAACAGGACCAAAATACCTAACCCCCAAAAGGAGGGCTCTAATTGGTCCGCCCGAAGGTAGGACGCGGGGAAGGACAGGGGAGCGGGAGCCCCCCGCTCCCCGTCAGGCATTTTGGTTCTGTGGCAAGGTCAAGTTTTGCCCACAGTGGCGTGCGGAGAAACCGAAACGAGCTTTGGCATAGCAAAAACCAAACTCGCCTTCGATCTCCCTGACAGCCCATACAAATAACAAATACAACTCTTTATTAACGGAAAACATACAATGGTGCAAGGACTTTACGTTACATAAACAAATTATTCATTTTATCCTAAGTCAAGTAAAGAAAAAGAAGAAGCTCTTTTCTTCTTCTTTTTCTTCGTTGATCCGTTCGGTCCCTACTCGCGGTGAGTCGAGGGGAACGGTTTTGAGGTCTAGTGTATATAGTTACGGCATCGGTTGCCGTCACTATCATACACTAAACGCGCACCAAAGGGGGAGAGCGCCCTCAGAGCTACGGGAAAATAGAAAACGAGGAAGTTTTAGCAAAACGCTCCTCTTCTTCTATTTCCCGCCGTCCGCTACAGACTCCTTTATGTGTACGTGATTTACTTTTTAAATGTCTGTATTATTTAATTTCCACTTGCCAAATACTTTCAGAGGATTTTTGATGGCAAACAGTCTGCGGAAATCCAAGGATCTGATAGATGAAGCAAATCACACGGCGGCCAGGCTGACTGAACTCTATCTGAAGACATTATTTAAAAGATTTAGAAGGTATGTTAAAAAAAGAAACATTAGCTTCACCTTTTTCATTTTTATTTTGAAGACAAACAAACATTCCCAGGTTATAAATAACCTGACAATATTTGAAAATCTCCTAATACCATTACAGAAAGTGGAAAATGTTACAACTCAGCCAATGATCATATTGGATATACTCGTACACAGGCCATACATTGCCCATGTCATGTGTTTTTTAAGGGAAGGAAGGAGACGAAGATCTGGGAAGGAAAAAAGTATGAAAGGTGGGTAGGAATCTGGGGGTCAATGTGTCAAAGAGTGACGGACGTATGAATCCATCCAGTGAAAGGCGACGAGTCGAGAGAGTCTTGCTGGAGAGGTAAAAGTCAAGTCTTCCTCAACCAGTCCCTCTAAATCCGGCTCGCCACAAAGTAGGCGGGCAGACGCATCCGCCGCCAAGGCATATACAAACCTCACCTCATGAACCCGGGCCAAGGATTTTTACTGAGAAGTGTTTTTTTATTAGTAAGGCTGTTTGTATTACATCGTGGCACAGTCAAGCCGGTTTTTTGTCCATACAAACGTATTCCCCAATTTTCTCTCCGGATTTTGACACTAGTGCAAATATTTTTGTAATGTAATTAATATATGTGGATATCGACCACCAGCGTGTTGGTACATTTCGCCTTTTTTGATATGTTACTTCTTATAGAAGTTAGGACCCTCCAAAAAAGTCTAAATTGTCTGGTTTGAACGCCATCAACAGACGTTCAGTATACAAACTAGACAATGTATTTAAAAAAAATCAAAACATTCAGACCCAGAGTTTTCCTCTAATACAGATAGTAAAAAAATCTAAAAATTGGTCCAGTTTTGGAGGAGGAAAACAAGGAATATTAAACCTCGATTTTGATGATTTTATTTAGGAAATATCTGACTGAGATGCAGTTGTCGCTTTCGTTCAGTATTCGGGAGAGTAAGGCCCTCCGTTCATGGAGATACTTACAAACTACGTGATTGTGACACAACCACAAGTACCCTGCAGATGTACTACTTTTTAAAGCTGGTTTCCGTACACGGCACTACCCGAATTATACTGAACTTGATCATTTTTCACGTGCAGCCGTGGAGTTAACACGATGTCGAACGATGTCAAATGACTTTTTTTCCAACATTAATCTATGCCTTCTTCACTAAATCCTTTCTTGCGTATTCTGGTAATGTAAAGTTATGTAAACACGCATTTTTTTCACTTCCAGAACAAATCTAAAATTACTTTCATGTTCAGACGCCATTTCTGTCAAACGTCAAACGAAAGTAGTAGACACGAATGCTGCAACGCGTAGCGCGCTACCAGCACCGTCGTTAGCGCGCTACCGACTTCAACCTGACATCCGTCGCGTAGCGCCGTGTACGAACACCAGCAAAATTGTATGGCGGGTACCCACGAGCGGTGTGCGTGCTACGCGCATCAGGCTCGAATAGCTTGTAAGTAGCTCCATGTACGGAGGCGCTAAGAGCGACAGTAACAGCAATAGTTTTGTGAAAAACCCGTTGTTCAAATTTTTCAGCGACCGGGTTTTGTCTTAAGCCGCTGCTACCCGAATTTCTACCGATTTCTTGCATATCTCCCTTGAACATTTGAAGTTTTTAAGCTCTTAAAAAAACATATGTTATTTTTTAAGATAATATCTATACATTCACCACGCCGAAACGCAAATTATATGAAATTCCCTCGATAGAAAAAAAATCGCAAAGTATGCTCCAAAAAAATTAATTTACACGACTGTCTCTATTATTTAACAAGTAATGTGTATGAAAAAATTCACATTTTTTTTAATGATGTTTTAGGCAATCCCCACGAGATTTTTGCTCTATTCTAAACGAGTCGTGTTTTATCAAACATTTTCACAATTTTCGCTTCAATTTTATCGTTTTAAATATTAGCGCGCTTTCTCCAACATTTGTAATTACATATCTCTCCATCTTCTTCTTTTCGAGCGAGGATACGGCGCCTTAACGGTTTATAGTGAGTTTTTAAATTTCCAGATTAACCCCAGTGTACATTTACATCTTGGGTTTGACCTTCATAACGGCTGCCAGTAACCGTACCTCAGTCGCCAAGTGGACAAACGAAAGGAACGATCTGCAGTGCCCAAAATACTGGTGGACCAACATGCTGTACATCAATAACATATTTCCCGGGACGTCTTCTGAAATGTGCATGTCGTGGAGCTATTACCTGTCCAACGACATGCAATTCTATGCGTGGGCTGCTTTTCTGTTCCATTTATCTAAGATGTAAGTTATTACCTTTATTGTGGTGTATATAAGTATATTAGATAAGTATTACCCCAAACAAACTGATTTGAACGACTCTTGCCACAAAAAAAAAATTAATAGCAATCTATAAATGAAAAACGCCGCAATCCTCGAGTACTGTTTGCGGTAAATCACAGAAAAACAATTCAAAGGATAGTAAGCATTTTTGGTGACTGGACAACTCGGAATGAAACCAACTCAGAACCATCTCAGATAAGTTAGAGTGATAAAAAAATATATGTTAAAAATTGCTTAAATAGGTTACGTTAGGTTAGGGTTATCGGCCAATTTAAAATTATTTTTTTCATAGATTTTAATGACTTGTCAAGGAGGTGTTGAGTTGACTTTATTCACAGTTGGCATGGAACCCGCATTTTTAGTGTTTAATTTTGAAATCTGTTTCCCCAACTTCCGAACCCTACATAATACACACTCAATTAGTGTGTATCAGCAAATTGGGTTAACCGGTAATAAATCAATCTTCGAAAATTAACATTCCAAACCTTATAAATAAGTCGCCTATCAGTGGATCTATCCACAATCTGAAGATGGTCTTGAAAACCGAAACAGCTGTAACTAAAATACATAATAAAATTCTTGCAGAACTTGATAATAAAACTATCAAATTTAATTTTAATTAAATATAATAAAAAAATGTAATAATTCTACCTGTTTTGTTACGACAGATATTACAAAACTTCTGTGACGCTTTTGATCGGGACATTCGTCGGATCGTCGGCAGCTCGCGGCATAGTGACCTATGTCGGTGACTACAAACCATAGTAAGTATAAATAATCACATCATGCTGAAGTACGTTAGTTATGTCATATTCCCAGTAAAAACTTCCAATTTATTTATAAGGCGACAATATACCCTGAAATATATTCAGAATCTTAACGACGTAAGTAAAGAAGCCGTGTATACAAATTGCGACTCGCGACCCGTGTATTGGACGGACCTACAGTCGAATTTGCTCTATCAAAGAAAAGAAGACAAATAATGTGGGAATCTTAACGACGTAAGTGAAGAAAGCGTGTAAACAAATATACGCCCGCGGCACGGCGTATTACACGAACTTACGGTCGAATTCACCGTAGCCGGCCCGGAGATTCGAACTTTCCGCCGCGTTCATTTTAACTAATACTGAAGAACGTGTTACAAATATTTAAGATGCTTCTTTATGAATCCCTCCAAAAGTTATTAATTCATCGTCTAAAAACATAAAATTTGTAGTTGAAAAACTTGTTATAAAGTTTTAAAATGTACGTAAAATATACTAATGGTAAGGTATTGTTTTTATTAATTTTAAACATAAAAAACTTACATCCCCAGGGGTCTGTTGTAATAAAAAAGTTATTCCAGTTACGAATTCGCCGGAAATGATTAAAATGTGAGTTTTGAGCAAACAAAAATTATTAGGGTTGTGTACCGCCTTAATCATGGACGCTCATATGAGCTTTTACTTAATTTTACATTGTCGATGATTTAGTGCAAACAAGTGCTTAATTATAACGAAGTCAGTAGATTTAAAATCCAAAACACCCCACCGCTTTGCACAGTATTAAAATTAATATTCAATACAATTCTACCTAAACAAATTACTTAATCGTCAGAACATCTATTTAAAAAGTATAATGCCATATTATACCGCTAGATTGCAAAATTACAGATTTATAAAAATATATATATCATTTTTTTTACATGAGCTCCACACAGGAGGCTCTGAGGAAAATAATTTCCCTCAGGGCCTATGTCATCCTTGGGGATGCTGTGTGGAGGGTTTATTTTAAGGAAAAGGAGGAAAGCTGAGTTTAAGGGAAGGAAAAGGGTTTAAGGGGTGGGTAGGAATCTGGGTTTCAGTGTCTGGACATCCGCCTCCAAGACCTAGACAAAACTCACCCCATGAACCCGGGCACCCCTGCTAATTCGACAAACGTAGCGAACCACTTGGGGTGACCTATGGTAGAGGTGTTGGTTATCCAATAAAGGTTCCCGGGGCGGCGGTACCCATTCCCAAATTGATGTCCCAATTAAACGGAGTCGATTGTTTATTGTTTTCTCTTTCAGCCTCGTCACGTTCTACTTAAAAGCTCCGTTGGTGTTCTACCCTCCGTGGATGAGGATTGGGCCTTACATCGTGGGGGCGTGCTACGGGTATATATACAGTTCCCACAACGGGAAACTTGAAATAAAAAAGGTAAGGAAAAGTTCGTCTGCGGACGGCCTTAAGAGGAACGTATGCGCGGCCCATTTCGGCCAATTTCATACAAATCTTAAATTTGGATTTGAGATCAAAATACCCAATAAAACTGAAAAATTATTTTTGAAATCAAAAGGTATATCAAATATTTAGTATGGATGTGAGCTACTTTATTTATTTTTGCTTTAAATTATAAAATATATATAGGCCATTAAAGATTTTATTGTTTCACGATTTTAGAGGCAACTTGGGCAATTAATTATTTGTGAGTAAATTAAAAACATTAAAATAATTTTACTGTATTTTACAAATATAATGAAAAATAAAATAAAAAATTGTTAAAAATGCATTTTTTGGGTAGTAATTTTAATGTATAAACGACCAATTTTTGTTCCGCCGTAAATAGGTAATTTGTATTTTAAATTTACACTTATCAAAATGATTTTTTTTCTTAATTTTAATTTTTTATTTTATATTTCTAAGACAGAGTAAAATTATTTTTTATTGTTTTTCATTTACTCATAAATAATTGCCAAAGTTGCCTCTAAAATCATAAAACACTTAAATCTTTAATGGCCTGTATCTTATAATTTAAATAAAAAATAAGTAAAGTGGCTCACATCCGTACTAGAAATTTAATACACCTTTTGATTACAAACAAAAATTTTCAGTTTGGTTGGGTATTTTGATCTCAAATCCAAATTTATGATTTGTATGAAACGTGCCGCGCAAATGTTCCACTTAAGTCATAAAAGACTAATTTGTTTTTAGTAAACTTATTTTACTTGTTTTTATAAATTATATCGTCGTACCAAATTGTTTTTATAATTATAAAAAAAATGTAAACAGCACAGCACATACGCGAAGTATTTTAACCGGCGATTCCTGAGCATAAAAAGTAGATGTCATTTTGCTGTCCGATGATGTATGTTTTTTCTATTAGACAATAAATATATTTTACAATCACACGCCGCCACTGATCTCAGTCCTGCGCGTCGCGATGGGATCACGCGATACGCTCGCTGTTTCAAGTGCTACCGTGCTGCTGGAACGGGACGGAGTGCTAGGCCAGCTAGGCTATACCCAACTACTTTGCGACGTGCTGTTTGTTACACTTAGCATATCTATCCTACGTAGTTTCTCCGGGATAGCTATATATATTCCGATAAATGGTTTTTCTTTCCCTCTAATGTTATAAAAACATTAAATATTCTTAGTCATGCAAACACAAACAACTCGTAGAAGCCTAAAAGGACGTAGATGATTAATATATAAAAAAAGACTGAAAATAATATCAGCGTTCTTCACAATAAAATTAAGTCGCGAGAGGCTTTCCTATAAATAAACACACTACTTTTATTTTCAAAATAAGATTTTTTTCTCACTTCAAAAAAAATTTTAGAATTCAAAGATAAAATAATTATGTTTACACGTGACGTAACGAGAGTCTAGAATAATGTTATGATCCCGAAGTATGATCCCTTATTTCCTTGTCAGGTGAATATAAATTTTTTCTCGGTGACCCTCTAGCTTACCTTTTAATATTAATTGGAGCAAGTGATATTTCTCCCCTTGAAGTATGTGACCCAGATATGCAATTTTCCTGACTTTTACTAATGTGAGAGGTTCTCTATCTATCTGCTCTAGCCTCCCTGAGAATTTCTGTGTCGGTGATCATGTCGGTCCATGAGACTTTGAGCATTCTCCGGTGAAGCCATATTTCAAAAGTCTCCAACCTATTCATGGTATTTTTTTTTATTTTCTCATTGATTATCATAATTTTAAGTTACATGTGTAATATATTTTATTTTTATTTATTATTTTTTTAATTATATATTTACATATTTATAATGCTTTTTATAATTGAAAATTTACAAATTACAGGTGACGGTGTGGTTGCTATGGATAGCAAGTCTAGCAATTTTAGGGTACTTATTCATGGGTCTCTCAGACAAGGACTTCCCCACTTACTTCAGTGTGCTGTTCGCCATGCTTTCAAGAAATCTTTTCGCTGTGGCCACAGGGTGGATCATATTGGCTTGTCTCACGGGACACGGAGGTAGAGTATCTATTATTGATAAGTGCTTATGGGTTAACTCCATTAAAAATGTAAAATATCTGAACTCCAGACCAGAGGGTACTATTAAAGAATCTGCGGGTCCTATACAGAAATACAGTACGCTTGTTTTGGATTGCAGGAGCTGCCAACACGCTGCTATCAGCCAAGGGCTTGCTGCCTTTCGGTCACCTGGCCTACACGGCCTCCCTGCTCAACCCGGTCATTATATACCTCCTGATGAGTAACAGCGACCACGCCATGCAAATAGGAATCAACAGTGTTGTAAGCAAGATATTACCTAATATGCGTTAGTTATATATTAAACTGAGAAGACTTTGGTGGCTGGGTCATGTGGAGAGATTGACCGAGCATCAAGCAACAAAGTCCCTGCTGAACTCAAGACCGATAGGGCGAAGGAGCCTGGGAAGGCCAACATTAAGATGGAGCGACAACGTCCACAAAGATATATCTACCTTGGAGTTTCTAAACTGGAGAGAGTGAAGGAAGACTCTTGAGGAGGCCAAGACCCACCAGGGGTTGTAGAGCCAAGAGTGATGATGATGCGTTAGTTATTGCGTTAGTCATTTATAGGCCAAGGGCTTTTTACATCGACTCTACACAAAAAGGCCCTGAGAAAAACAATTTTCCTGGGGGCCTATGTCATCTCTGGGTCAGTACTGAAAAGGAAAAGGGTACGAGATGTGAGTAGGAGTCTTTTTTTTTTTTTTTACATTAACTCCACACAGGAGGCCCTGAGAAAAAATAATTTCCCTCAGGGCCTATGTCATCTTTGAGGATGCTGTGTGGAGGGTGTTTTTGAGGAGAGGAAGGAGTGAACATGGGTCTTGAAGAGACCCATATTGTAGGAGGGAGGAAACAGAGGCCGGCAAATGGTTCCACAGCCGAGCTGTGAGTCTAGGGGTCATCGGTCGAGGATTGATGAATGAATCCATCCTTTCCATTGCGGTGCAAGGCGATGTGTCGTGAGTGTGCGGCTGGAGAATTCAAAAGGTCTCGTAAGCAGTCTCTCCCGTTCCGCCACGCAGTAGGTGAGCAGACGCATCCGTCTCCAAGACCCGGACAAACCTCACCCCATGAGCCCGGACTCCCCTGTTAAGTCATCAAAAGTATTGAAACACTCGGGTTGTCCTATGGCAGGGGTGTTAATTATCCAATAAATGGTTCCCGGGGCGACCTTACCCTAACCCCTCTCCCCAATTGAAAGGGCTGTCGAAAATCAAAGGTATCGGAAGGAAACATTATCCGAAATCTTCTATTTCATTTTTTTAACAGTTCAAACAGTTCCTTACTTTCCATTAAAAGAAATGGCATCCCCTAAAATGACGTAGCCCTGAGGGAAATTATTTTCATCAGGGCCTCCTGTGTGGAACTAATATTTAAAAAAATATGTCCTAATGTTTTATTTATTTATCTTTTTTTACATATGGATAGTAAAAATTATTCATTATTTATTGTACTTCACTGAACTGCTTCAGTAACAACATTTTATATTTGTTTGAAGATAAATTGAAGATGTACACTGACTTGGTGTAATTATTTCCCTCCATTAGTATTCTGGGCAAAGAGGAATACATATTATGGTAGTTAGTCTCAGAATTTCTGCACTGAAATAAATCCCGACTTCTGGTATTACGTAGTGGAATCCGAAAGCTTATCAATGCAAGCCATTCTGAACTACGTCATTTAATATTTTATATACAAATACCAAGCCAGTGAAAGCCCTTCTGTCTGACAATTTATATCATTTAAAAGAGTTTTGTAGATCAACATAATTGCTGGAATACCCATTTTAAAATTCGGAAAACGCAAGAATTTATTTTGTATTCTTTCAACAACTTGTACATGAGTATTATAATGTGGATTCCAGACGGAAGAATTGTACTCAAGGTGACTTCTAACACAGGCAAAATATAACAGTTTAATACATTTAATATTGTTGATAATTCTAGTTAACCTAGTTATAAATCCCAACTTTATTTCTTATTTCTGTTTATGGCCTCGCAATACATCAGATTCTAATTATTACATTTATTTACAATTCGAATGTTTATTTATTTATTTATTACACGCCCTAATGGGCTTTTACATTCTTTGTTTAGAAGTTAAGTATCAAAGTACTTTTAAATACAACTAAAACAATAACGAAAATATAATATAATGAAAGAATGTAACAGTAGCATATAATAGAAAATAAAATACATTGGTAAAAATGATAAGAAGTCACACATCAAAAGATATTAATATAAACAAAAAATGCAGAAATTATCCACAACTATTTGTGTCTAGATTTATTAAGGAAATGGAATAAACAATGTTTATACTGGTTATTATAAAGGTGAAATATATCTCCTAGATCAGAATATTTATTTCCGAGATTGTGAAGTCTCGGAATCGGGGAATTTCGGTAAAAGAATGTCCTGGGGTTGTTAAAGTAAAGGGTAGCAAATGTCGACAAGATCTTTTGAGAATGTGGATGTTGATTAATTGAAGTAATTCAGGACAGTCAATTTTTTAATGCAGTATTTTATGTAATAATATTAAATCTGTGTTAATTCTTCTTTCTGTAAGTTTCAATAGGGACATTTTATCCAGTACCTACTGGATACCTACAGTAATTACCTAATTATAATCAATATTTTATACAGGAATATGCAATTTATAGTTTATAAACCTTAGGAACTTATGTTGAATCTTTTCAATGCTGTCGGAATGAATATAGTAAAATGGAGACCATAACGTAGAGTCATACTCAAGTTGGCATCTGACAAAGATATTATATAATATGATAAATGTGCCTAAATTATTGAAGTCTTGTGCAGCTCTCAAAACAAATCCAAGAGTTTTAAGGGCCTTATTCATAATCTTATTAATATGGCAAACAAAGGTTAGTTTTCTATCGAACATTATACCTAGATCAATAATTTCACTAACGCCATTTAAATTTATATGGTTATAGCGATGATTTCAATTAAAGGTGAGCACACCATTCATCTCAACATTCTTAGTGTGACTGTAAGCCGTTATTAGAGATTTCCATTTTGTGGTTAACAAATGAAAGATTTGATTGAAAATTGATGCCCAAATCTTTAATTTGTGTTATTGTCTGAAGAGCATTGTTATTGTAATTATTACACATATTACATCGTTTTTCTTTTCAGCTGCTGAATGGATTTGGGTTGATGGGATTGACTTTCTTCTGTTCGATGTTTTTGGCCATATCCGTGGAGTACCCTTTTGATAAAGTACTGAAAATCTTCTTTGATCAGAAACAAAGGAAAAAATTACCGCAGACCAAGAAAGACCTAAGACAAGAGGTAGGCACTATAATAATAAATCTCTTTTTTTACCTCGTGGCCTTAAACTCATCAACACGCACCACAGTGCTGCGGTCCCATGCAAGGCTAAGGACAAATTAAAAAAAAATATGTATCTCGACCAAATAATTAGCATTCCTGCAACAAAAAAGTTTTTCTCAGAAAATATTATTATTTCATCAGACTGATTCGTGGATGGTTCGAAAACTCGACTACCACGGAGAGCATTAGTTTCTATGTTCCCGATAGTTACGAGTATCTCCGTTACCGACAGCATAGACTGTTTTATCTCCCGGCCTGCAGGACCAACTTGCCAATGGTCGTGCTGACGGGCTTGACTTGTTAAATAGAATCAATTTGGAAATTGGAGTCATAATACATTCCATCTCGAATTATTTAATTACAAAATTGCAAACTTCAATCTACTGTCTCGAATGTGTCGTCTACATAATACCATTGAATGTGACCATGTAGATATTTATGCAAACAGTCTCATATATTTCTAAAAGCAAATCAATAATCTTCTACCATTATATGTCACGGAGAAAAATTATGTGATTGCTCTATTATCATTTTATTTTTATTTTCTTTCTTTTCTTTCTCTGCAGGTCATGTTTTATATTTGACACTACTATGTTTTATATTTCATTTTGTAGTAACAAGAAAACATTGATTATGCATGCTGTGAACATTTATAATTGGAGTGGTAATACCTATGTACATTCCAATGGCAATTTTATAACTATTTATTTTTATTATCATTTTATTTTTATTATCATTCTTTTCTTTCTATGCAGGTTATGTTTTATATTTGACACTACTATGTTTTATATTTCATTTTGTAGTAACAACAAAACATTGATTACGCATGCTGTGAACATTTATAATTGGAGTGGTAATACCTATGTACATTCCAATGACAATTTTATAACTATAAATGTTAAAATTTAACACTCTTTAAATGTTTCAAACAAAAAATAGATTAATAAATAATAATTGATTTTATTTTTCAGACGCTCGAGGTAACCGAGGAAAATACGAAATTGTGATGAAATTTATTTGTGGATGCATTACCCACGTAACAGTTAGAGAAACTCAAATTATAGTGACTTGTAAACAACTCCTGTTATTATGTCAACGAGATTTAGACCTGTATCACAAAAAGATGTAAAAAAATAATTAATGATATGTTAAAAAAACAGAAGGCAATTACCAAATAAGAATTAAAGACCTGAAGTCAATTGCTGATAATATAATCCCAGTCCTGACTAAATTAATTAACCTTTGTATAAGTAAAAGTATCAACTGACGAACTTAAGAGGAACGTATGCGCGGCCCATTTCGGCCAGTTTCATACAAATCTTAGATTTAGATTTGAGATCAAAATACCCAACCAAACGGAAAAATTATTTTTGTAATCAAAAGGTATATCAAATATCTAGTACGGATATGAGCTCATTTATTTATTTTGCTTCAAATTTTAAGATGTAAGCCATTAAAGATTTCAGTGTTTCATGATTTTAGAGGCAACTTGGGCAATTATTTGAGAGAAAATGAAAAATAAAAAAAACAAAAATTTACTAAAATTATCATAGAAATAGAATAAAATATAAAATAAAAAATAAAATTTAAAAAAAATCATTTTGATAGACCTAAATTCAAAATACAAATTACCTATTTACGGCGGAATAAAAAATTGTCGTTTATACATTAAAATTAGTAACCAAAAAATGCATTTTTAACAATTTTTTATTATTTTATTTTACTATTTATTATATTTGTAAAATAAAAATAGTAAAATTATTTTTTTAATGTTTTTCATTTATTCACAAATAATTTCCCAAGTTGCCCCTGAAATCATGAAACACTAAAATCTTAATGGCCTATATCTAATAATACAAAGCAAAAACAAATAAAGTAGCTCACATCCGTACTAGATATTTGATAAACCTTTTGATTACAAAAATAATTTTTCAGTTTGGTTGGGTATTTTGATCTCAAATCCAAATTTAAGATTTGTATAAAACTGGCCGAAATGGGCCGCGCACACGTTCCTCTTAAAACATCCATCATCAGACCTATATATAAGCAGAAGCACCAGAAAAAAATATTTGCACCTCTGGGACACGAACCCAGGACCTCTCTGCTTTCCGGGCGAGTGCTCTTGACCACTGAGCTAAGGTGTCGATATCCAATTCGGTCACTTTTAACTGTGCCAAACTTCGACTAAGAACCACCCATATTATCTTCATTTTCTTAACGCATATTTTTATTGGCTGCCATCTTTATGTATGATTGCAAGATTCACACCTGAACTAAATGCAATCTAGATGGTGTCTGGATAATTTTTTATCCATTTTATTTAAAGTGCGACATCTATTGACTTTTCTGCAAGTCTAGGATGAATATTATTATTTTTTATTTATCTTTTATGAGTGCCCAGCCTTTTATGAGTGTTCCAGAGTAGCAAATTATCTTTTTCTGATTTTTCTGTTTCCAGATTTTCGATTGAGTTTCGCTCATAGTGTCTTCATTGAATTGAAAAATATTATGTTGGTATAATTTTATAGATTTTAAAAAGTCCTTTGACACATTATACCATCAACATCATTGAGGGCAATGGAGAAATGTGGTGTTAGAGGTTCTTTAAATAATTTATTTAAAAATTATCTGTTAAATAGAAAAATTAAAGTGAAACTTGACGGAATTTTAAGTGATGAAATGTTAGCAAATACTGGAGTAGCAACAGGGTCGATATCGGGACCTACATGTTGTATAATGCAAGTAAACAGTCTACCAAACATAATAAAATGTTGTAAATGTTACATACAGAAATACACAAAAAAGTGAGGTATTTTTATAAACAAACCTAACAGAATAACATAATTAAATGGTCCCACGACAATGGTGTGAACACAAAAAACCAATATCTGCAGTAATGCCCAAATACAGAAAAAGTGTAACAATATACATACCTCGGTCTTACAACAGGTGTCAATTTTAACTGGTCAGATCATATTGAAAATGTGTGTTATAGATTAAGGCGCCGTATCGAAAAGAAGAAGATGGAGAGATATGTAATTACGAATGTTGGAGAGAGCGCGCTACTATTTCAAACGATAAAATTGAAACGAAAATTATGAAAATGTTTTATAAAACACGACTTTAGAATAGAGCAAAAATCTCGTAGAAGGCATCTTAAGTATCATTTTAAGAAACATTGTGAAATTTTTCGAATATAACTTGTTAAATAATAGAGACAGACGCGAAAATAATGTTTTTCGGAGCATACTTTGCGATTTTTTTTCTATCGAGGGAATTTCATAATTTGCGTTTCGGCGTGGAAGGTATCTAGATATTATCTTAAAAACTAACATATATTTTTTAAGAGCTTAAAAACTTCAAATGTTCAAGGGACATATGCAAGAAATCAGTAGAAATTCGGGTAGCGGCGGCTTAAGATCCATATTAAGGAAATTTTACCACCTTAAAAACTGTTAATAAAAATACATTTTACTGTTTATACAACGCATTAGTTGAATCAATTTTAGGATACGGAGTAAATAGTTACGGATTAAGTACAAAACGTACTTCAATAAAATAAAACAATTACAAATCCGTCTCCTAAAATTGATATCAGGTAAAAAAAATTCAATTATGTGAAGGCGATTATAAAAAAGTGTTTTCCTTGTGTAACGTGCTCTCGATGGGTACATAGTAGGGGAGATTACCAATTAACGCTAGATGGATTCTGGAACACAGAATTCAAAATACCTGTAAACCACAACTACCCAACTAGGCATAGAGAAGCACAAATGTTTATTATTAATATATCTCAAAATGTATCCGGTGATAGAACAAAAAGGCATAAAATTCCGGAAATATTTAACGCATTACCTGAAAACATCTTATCCAAAAATCAAAACAAAAGTTAGATCATTCTACCTCCGTAGAACATGAAAACAAATAAAAATATTGTGGATAAATACTTAGATCTGTGAAAAACCAATAATATTTAAAGCAAATAATATTGTGAACGAATAGTTAGATCTTTTAACCATTGTTAAAAATAAAACAATTAGTATTGCATATTACGATCATAAGCATTATTTAATTAATTATTTAAATAGTTTAATATTAAGTATTGTAATATATCCCGAAGCTCAGTTTGCCTCTTGGCATAGGCCTTCTCTAACATTTTCCACTGGGACCTGTCACGCGCTACTCTTCTCAATGATGTTCAGCCGTGAGTTTGAGCTTCGGGATATATTATAAAAAAATAGGAACATGCCAAAATTCATACATAACAGAAGTTCAGAATAAAAAGGCTTATTATTATTATTATTGTATTATAAAGTATTACGTATGACGCACCAAAATATCAAGTATTTAATTATATTATTGTAAGCAAAATAAAAAAAAAAGTGAGATTTCTTACAGTCAAACTGATTGATCAGTTTTGTAAGATTACGGACTGAACTGTCATTTCACACGAGAAACACAATGCCCCGTGAAATTAAAGACAAAATGTTGTACAATTCAAAATTGATTAAACATATTTAAAATCAAAAAATGAGGTCTTTAAATGGTGACCGGACAACTCCGAATGAACTCAACTCAACGCCTCCATTGAACAGTCATTAAAAGTGATAAAAAAATATAAAATCATGTTAAATATTTTACGTTCGGTTAAGGTTGTGGGCTATTTTTCAGTTTCACAGCTTTTAATGATTTTTCATAGAGGTGTTGAGTTGGTTGATTCTGAGTTGGCATGGAACCGTGTAATAAGAAAAATTATTTATTGCAATATAAATTCAACGTTGTGATAGTTAATACAAAAGGATTTGTTCTGACCATTATGTACATAAATAAATTAAATATTTTTTTGTCTGTTTCTTTATTTGTAATTTATTATAAATGCCCCAATCCTACTTACGACAGCTGCGAAGGCAATTTAACGATATCAAACTTTAAAATTAATTGAAGAAAAATAAACACACTAACAGCGACCATATTATATATATTTTTTTTTTTTTTTTTTTTTTTTTTTTTTTTTTTTTATTTATTTATTTATTCCATTTTTACAATTTTACAAAGTTAGGTATAAGTACAATTATTTTTTTAATTATGTACATGTAATGCAAATATTTTTTAATGGTGGTAATAATACCTCTCTAATTGAGAATTTCTCGTGTTTAGGGAGGGAGTACTAACACAATTGATATTTTGATGTATGTTTAATTGATGCTACCATGAGCGTATTTATGAAAAAATAAAATAAAAACAACATGTATGTAAAATTATATACCTGTGCACTATTTCAGGAAGAAACTTTTTTTTTTTAAATTAAATTATAAAATATAAAACCTGTGTACACATTGAAAATATAAGTGGGCGTAATATAACACAAACATGAAATTACCTACTGGTGAAATGTATTTTAATTTTTTTCTTAAAAATTTTATAATTTTTTTCGGATTGAATATCTTTAGGGAGTTCGTTAAAGCATTTTATGGCTGAGTATGTGTAGTGGTGTTGGGCCGTTGTAGTATTAAGTTTAGGGATTATTATTTGTCCTGTTGTTCTCGGCCTGGTGCTAAATGAATTTATTGTTAGTTTGTCTTTATGGATTTGGAGTAATGCATTTTTTTGATAGATTCTGTTTATTTGTAAAACTTTGAATTCTTCGAATATTTTTTGAGTTGAATAGTCTAAAGGTTTTTTTAGTATAATTTTGATAAGTCTTCTATGTACTATTTCAAGTGGGGCTAAGTTGGTTTTATACGCTCCTCCCCAACCTATTATTCCGTATTGCAGAACTGATTGGGCTAATGCATAGTAAACCTTCAGTAGTATAGATTTATGAAGTATATTTCTTAGTTTGAGGAATACGTAAAAAAGTTTACGTATTCTGTTTATAGTTTGTGCAATATGTTCTGTCCATTTAATATGTTGGTCTATTATTATGCCTAAATATTTAATGTAGTTCTTTTTTGAAATTTTTGTGCATTTAGATGAGTTGCAGTTGTCAGTATAATTTTTACAAGAGCTATGAATAGTTATATTGGAATTTATAATTGGAAGGAATTTGTCTGATAGTGTAAATGTCATGAAGTAAGTTTTGTCAGAGTTTAAGGAAAGATAGTTGTCATCCAGCCATTGTTTTAAGTTGTTTATTTCTACATTTGCGGTTCGGTAGGCTTCATCCCAAGTTTTTTTTTCTATGATTAAGACTGTGTCGTCAGCGAAAGATATGATTTTTCCAATTTTCGGTATTGTAAGCATTTCATTCACGTAAATGATAAACAATATTGGACCTAACACTGTCCCTTGAGGAATTCCAAATTCTGAATAGGTGGGTTCACTCAATGTATTGTTAATTTTCACGTGTTGGTGTCTTTCATGTAGATAACTTTTGAACCATTCTATAACTGTTCCTTGAATTCCAATATTTCCTAATTTCTTGATTAGTTTTTTGTGGCATATACTGTCAAAAGCTTTTCTTAGATCGATGAATATACTTAAACATTTATTTCCCGAGTCAAGAGCATTATATATTCTTGAGGTTATTTTTGCGATTGCATCTTGCGTGCCTAAATTTTCTCTGAAGCCGAATTGGTTATCATTAATAATTTTATTTGAAGTGATGTGCTTAGTTAATTGTGACTTTACGACTTTTTCAAATATTTTTGCTACGTTTGATACAATAGATATGGGACGGTAGTTTGAGATGTCGGTTGCAATTCCTGATTTGAAAATCGGAGTTATTATTGTATTTTTATATATTTTCGGGTAAATTCCTTGTTGCATGCTGTTATTTATGATATGTGCTATTGGTTTTGATATTAGTTGTCTCATTTGTTTAAGTAAATTTACTGTGATATGGTCGAAACCAGGGCTCGCTGACACTCGTAAGTTCATTATTATTTTTTCTATTTCTATCTGTGTGCATTTTTCAAACTTTTTGAAGATATTTTGGCAAGTTTGTGTGGATGTACTGAAAGTTTTTTTAGATTGGACAGCGTCAATTTTTTTGGCTAGGTTCTCACCGACTTTTGCAAAGTAGTTGTTGAAAATATTAGCAATTTTAGTTGGTTCTTTTACTGTCTCTATTGTTTCATTGTCATATGTTATTTTATTTATTTGTTTATTTTTATTACCCTTGCCAATGATGTTATTAATTGTAGCCCAGACTTTTTTGTTATCTTCACCACAATCTTCAATTTTTTCTTTGAAGTAATTTTCTTTTGTTTTTTTAATCAAGTTTGTAAGATTATTTCTGTATTTTTTATATAATTGTAATAAAATAAAGTCATTGGGTTGTTTACGGGTTTGATAAAATAGTTTTTCTTTATTCCTAATTGAGGTAACTATTCCATGGGTGATCCAAGGTTTAATTTTTCTATGTTTTGATTTTAGTTTGACGTTATTTTCTTTAGTTGCATTTATTATGTGATCGCGAAGTGTTTTTTCGAAATTAATTGAAGATTTTTCGGCATCTTCGGTATTTAATATTTCTTCCCACTTTTCCGATTTTAATTTTTGTTCTAGAAGTTGTGTGTTAATGGTTTTTATATTATACTGCTGTAATGCAGTTGAGGAAAAGGATATTTTTTTTTTAAAATCAAGAATTAAAAAACACGCAAAGTGATCAGTTATATTTGTTTTCCAAATGACAGGTGTTAATTGTGTAGTTATGTCAGCTTTTGTCCAAATATGATCAATACATGATGGGTTTTGTCGGGGCACAACTCTAGTATAGTCGTTTATGCATGAAATGAAGTTCAGTTCAGCCATCGTATTATGTAGATCATTTTTTTCGACACTGTTTGAATTTAAACCTATATTTATATTGAAGTCACCCGTTACTATAGTATTTTGACATTTGTTTTTATTAATTAAATCTTTAATTTGCTCTATAAATTGTTGAGTTTTCGAACCGTGGGTTCGGTATATAGCAATAACCTGATAAATCTGTTTATTTACTTTTATTTGTAATGCTAGGCAGTTAGTGAGTGTCATGTTTATTTCTTTATAAGATATATCTTGGTGTTTTTGGTTAACGTATATAACTATGCCACTATTCTTGTTAATGTGCATTTTCGTGGTAATACATGTAAAGTTCGGTAATTGTTGTATACTATCAATATTTATTGTATTAAGGTGGGCCTCGGTCAAAACTATACAGTCGAGTTCAGTTTTCAATAGACTAAGAGTGCATAATAATTCATTTATGTTTTTGTAAATACTTCTGATATTTAAGTGCATAATGGTTAATGAGTTAGTCATATTTTTGAAGAGAAGGTTGCATTGATCAACATTATTACATACCTTTTCTCTTATATTATAAGTGTTATCTAGTTCGTCCGTAATAATATTATTCATCCTACTTTGAAATCGTGTATCTTATGTAAAATGATTGAGTATGTATATAAATATGTTTGGAGGTACGTTTTGTAGGGAATTGAGAATTCGTTTATATGAATAACTTCATAGTCGGGCGGAACAATAATAATCATATACTTAGTAATAATAATGCCACTCGACTGGGAGTTGCTAGTTCTTAGGTACATACTATGAATTTGAACAGGCGCTAATAAACAGGGTGCCGACTTTGATACTCTGTAAACAAAATATAGTTGAAATATTAATTTCTTACTTGTTTTTTTTAAAGAATATAACATTTTAATTAAAGTCAATTTTCTGGTAAGCAGATTCTGTCATTTTATTGACGTAGTGGCACTTGCTATCATTCGCTCGATGGTCCGAATTTGTTTTTCCATTTCTTGATTTATTAAAGGTTAGACAATTGTAGCACGTCGGTGGTTGAGTTTTATTCGGGCAGTTCGATAGTGTATGATCTTGTGCGCAGTGGAGACATCTGGGTTTTTCCATTTTTTTTCGGCACTTGTTGGCAGTATGTTCGAACCACAAGCAATGGTAGCATTGGGACAACGGGTTTGAGTCGACTTGTCCAGCATCCCCAAAGGTGACAAAGCCCCAGGGAAATATTTTTTCTCATTGCCTACATCATGTGCCCTTAATGTTTTAAATTATATAATATACATAACAATCTTTATTTTAAGCATTTGGCTTTGGATCTCTTGGGCCGGATAGCTGCCAATAAGGAACTCCAGTGAAAAATATTATGGCTTTAAAAAAATATGTTCATATAGACCAATATACGCTGATTCTGAATATATATGTTGTATTAAATAATATTTAACGTACAGTTTTAAAAAAAAATATTAAAAAGTCCATTTTAAAACAGTTCATTAAAACACCCTGTCAAGTTGGTATTATTGAATTTGTGAGGCGTGACGTCACCGCGTCCATAAAACGCTCCAATACTGAAATTCAAAATGGCCGACGATGATCAGCTGATTCCAGTTGCCTACAAAATTCATACTTCGGTTGGTCATGATGACGTCACACTAGATTCGGTGGTTTGGTGGACGATAAAGTTTATAACACATTTTCCTAATAAAATATGAATGTGTTTTCATTTTTTTCGTTATCAGTAATTTTAGTTAGAAAAAAAGTAAAGTGAGCCATTTTTAAAACAATTTTTGTAAGAACAGCGCTCTTTTTATAACTATTGAAGGTTATTCCCATCAATGTAATTTATCACTGAAGAAGAAGATGAAAATAATAATCTAAAAGAAAATTTGAAAGAGAACAAGACACAGAAAAACAGAAAAAGATAATGTTCGGAACTGGGACTCGAACCCATAACCTCTCGTCTATCCGGGGCGCGTATTTCCAAACCCTATACCAGTTCAGTCGAGGTAGCGACATTTAAAATTTTAAATACACCTCTATATTGGTTATTTTTGACCACTTTGCAAAAAAAAAATGTTCTAAAATGTAGATAAAATAATCTTTCCGATGTGTGTATTAGAAATTAATAATTCTATTTCTTTATATTAAAATTTTGATATTATTCATATGTATTGTAAATACACCTCTATATTGGTTATTTTTTATCATTTTGCAAAAACAAAAATTGTTCTAGAATTAAGATAAAATAATCTTTCCAATGTGTAAATTAGAAATTAATAATTCTATTTCTTAATATTAAAATTTTGATATTATTCCCATGTATTGTAAATACACCTCTATATTACTATACTAATTTCTAAAGGAAAAAAAATAGTCTAAGATAATATTGTTAATTCTAAAATTTGAAATATGAGATTGACTAATTTGACGGTTTCACAGTACGTGGCAATGCCGGAATTGGTAAAAGTGCACGTCTCGGTTAGACAAGAGGTTCTGGGTTCGAGTCTCAGTTGTGATCATTATCTTTTTCTGTTTTTCTGTGTCTTGTTCTCTTTCATATTTTCTTTTAGATTATTATTTTCATCTTCTTCTTCAATGATATATTACATTTTTAAAACAATTGGCCGGATGTAAGTATTTGAGATTGGTTGGACCTATTAATTTATCTGATGAGCGATTCTATATTTTTTGTGGAAAACGTTCAGTAAATGAATAAATAATCGTGTATACAGTATTTCGCGTTTTAAACTAGTTAAAATTGGCGGCAGCTGTCATTGGCCCGCGACACCAAATTGCAATTGAGTCATAGAAAATCATACAAATTTGCCAGCCGATTCCACTGGGTATGGGTATTTTTCCGTATCCACAAAAGAAACAGAATCGAGACGGAGAGATATCATTTAATAAAAATGAAAGATAACATTTAATAAAAAATGTGGACTATTACAAGGGGAAAAACATTTTTTATAGCCGCGGATAGCCGCGTTCTGGGAATTCGTTGATTTGATCAGAATGTTATAATTATTATCACTGTGATTAAATTAAATTAAAAAATTAAATTAGACTGATAAATGTTATCCTTTCTGCGACTGTTTGCTTTATACATTGAACGAGTTGAAGCCCGTCGGCCCCCGGATCTTACACAGAATAGGAAATATTATTTTCCTTTTATTTTGAAAGTGAAGTTTGCAGGCTAAAGCGGTAGGGTACGAACAGAGACAAAACGGGTTTCGGCTTTCTGATTAGTCGGCGCATGGGCGTCCGACTGGCGCAGGCGTGCCGACAAGAATGTTTGTATGTCAACGTATCAGACCGAACATAGTTTTTTTTGTTTTAACATGAGCTTCACTCAGGGCCTATGTCATCTTTGAGGATGCTGTGTGGAGGGTTTTTTAAGGAAAGGAAGGGAAGGAGTGTTCTGGGAAGGAAAAGGGTTTAAGGGGTGGGTAGGAATCTGGGGTTCAGTGTGTCCCGGTCATCCGCCTCCAAGACCAAGACAAACCTTACCCCACGAACCCGGGCACTGGGTTGGTTATCCAATAAAAGTTCCCGGGGCGGCGGTACCCATTCCCGCCTCCCAAATTGAATTGAATAGTTAAGGCAGGTTCAGATTTGTGTCCGAGCGAGGCGGCGCCGATAAGCTTTACCGGAATGAATTCTTAATTCCTGCTCGCCGGTGACGCCGGTCAGTGAAACTTATTCATTCTGGTATATTTGAAAAATCTTTCTTCGTCCGCCTTAAGTTCGCTAAACAAGTGATGATATTCACCATGAATTTTTCTACTACGATTAATTGGATGAATAACAATTGTTTTATTCCTTAATTTCAAGAAAGGATTCTCCAAGAGTAAAAACTGACAGCTGCTGTCAGGCTACCGTGCAGGTACTCGTAGCACAGGTTTTATCCGCGTTCTGTTTGTCCCCACCTCAGCGTCAACTGCCGCCGGTGGAACCGGTCACTGAGCGCCGTTAATCTGAAAACCGAAACCAGCTTTTGTTCGCAGCCTTACGTTGTAATTCCGAATGGTGCGACACCGAGAGTACCTGCTGCAAATACAATACGTATATAAATTTAAAGAACCAATTTTGAAATAACACGAATCTGAACCCGTGATCTCCAGATTTGGAGTCGAGAGACTTACTCCTCGACCACGGAGGCCGTTTGTTCACTAAAACCGACTATAAAATTCTAGAACAACTCCCTTTTCATAACTTTTAAAGGTTTCGTAATGATCTGAAGATATATGACAGTTTCCGACAGTTTGTGACAATTATTACCCCAAGTATCTCGTTCCAGTGGATTGCACACACATCTAACGAGATCTTCACAAGAATGCATTTTTAGTACATGATTTACTTTATTTATTGACTAGCTGGGTTACCCGACTTCGCTCAGGACAACATTCGAGAGTTCCACGTTGAGCGTTCCACATTGATGTTCCCGATACCCTACACCCTATACCCGAACATTTCACAATTTTCCAGAATGTTCCGGGATGTTCTCGAATGTTGGATTGTTCTCAAATACTCTGGCTGGGGTGCTTCACGCAGGGAGTTGATGTGATATTGAACTGACGTTTGAACCCACCTGATGGATGGATCTTGCTTTATATACCCCTACCGATGAGTAGCCCTACCAATACAAAAAAGGTTTCAAATGTTCCAGAACAATGTCTCAGAATATTCCACAACATTTAGGAGTATTCTGGAATAGTCCACAACGATCTGGGTTGTTCGGGATGTTCCCGAACGTTTAAGCTTTTTCCCGAACGTTCCACAACATTCCAGGATATTCTGGAATGCTGAGAAATGCTCAAGAATACTATGGAAAGTTTTGGACTTTTCTGGCGAAACTTTCAGCCTTTATATGTTCAAAAGCACGCCCTTCAGGTAAAAATGGGAACCGTCTTCATGGATGGGGGATAGAGGGCTGCCACACAATGTAACTCCCATGATCGTACCGGGGCTGGTCTCTGAGTTTTAGTGGCACGCACATTGCACACTTAAAAAAATTTATACATTGGAGACTAAGATTATCGAACCTTTTTGAACTTTCCAGAACCTTCTAGACCAGTGATTCCCAAAGTGGTCCAGGTGGGCCCCCAGGGGTCCACGGCAGACTCGACGGGGGTCCACGTAGGCGTGATAAAAAAAATGGGGGTCCACAAGTTATAAGTGGGGGTCCCCGAAAATTTATCTGGTTTCGCTGGTCATCATCATCACTCTTGGCTCTACAACCGCTGGTGGGTCTTGGCCTCCTCAAGAGTCTTCCTCCACTCATCTCGGTTTTGGGCCAGTTCTCTTCAGTTTAGAAGCTCCAAGGTAGATATATCTTTGAGAACGTTATCGCTCCATCTTAATCTTGGCCTTCCCAGGCTCCTTCGAGTTCAGCAGGGACAAAGTCTTCCCAGTTTTACGAATTTTGTCACGTTTAGCTCCCTAAACAGAGCATATAGCTCATTGGTTTCGATAATAAAGAACAAAAATGTTGGCTTGGCTTTACCTCAATGTAGGCAGTTATTACACTAGTATTTCGGTGAAAAATTGTCATATTGAGACCCATCACGTGCCCATATCTCATCCCGCCCCCTGTCTAATATCACATTAGCCCCTACCACCCCCCGAAGTACAAAGCGTGTCGAGTTTTGGGAATATGGTTGAAATGTTGCAGCAGGGGGTCCACCGAAACCAGTAAAATTTTGAATGTGGTCTACGAGAAAAAAAGTTTGGGAACCTCTGTTCTCGACTCACCAGAACACTCCACCACTCATTTCTGAAAGCTTTTAGAGCTTTCTCCTTCCATAATTTTCTAGAGTATTAGAAGAGAACCATCCAGAATATTCGGGAACCTTCTAGACTTACTGATGTACTCACTTGTCACTCCTTCCAGACCTTTCTAGAGCTCTATCAAACTTTCTAGAACTTTCCGGGGCCTCCTAGATTCACCGACACACTCCGCCACACGTTTCAGTAGTATTCTAAAACTTTCTCATTCCTTACATTTCTAGAGCATTAGCAAATCATCCAGAACATTCTGGAGCCTTCTGTACTCGTTGACACACTCCACCACTCCTTTCAGAACCATCTACAGCTTTATCGAACCTTCTAGAACTTTTTCGAATCTTTTAGTCTCACCGACACATTCCGCCACTCGTTTATGAAAGCTTCTAGAAGTTTCTCCTTCTCTAACTTTCTAGCGCATAAGCGAACCATCCTGAACATTCTAGACTCACCGACATAATCCGCCATTATTTGCAGAACTTTCTAGAATTTTATCAAATATTCTTGAACATTCCGGAACCTTTTGGACTCACCGCCACATTCCTCCACTAATTTCTAAAAAAAAAAACTTAACTTTCTAAGGCATTAGCGAACCATCCCGAACTGGATAGTTCGCTAATAAACTGAACCATTCTGGAACTTTCTAGGCTTAGCGAAACTTAGCCACTCTTTCCAAAACTTTCTACTGCTTTATAGAACCTTCTAGAATTTTCCGGAACCTTTAAGACTCACCGACACACTCTGCCACTCCTTTCACAACTTTCTACAGCTTTATCGAACCTTCTAGAACTTTCTGGAACCTTCCAGACTCGTAGACACACTTTGCCACTCCTTTCGCTGGATTACGGCAGGCCCGCGCGAGAGCCACGATTTACTGTATTATATATTATTTGATCCGAGTAGGAAATGTTAAGTTTATTTTTATTATTAATTTTAACCGCACTTCCGTTTCACACAAATTTCTAATCACTCTAATGCCGCTAAAGAAGTTTTCACTTCAAAAATAGTTAGCCATTTTCTTTTTACCAAAATATAAGTATTACGGTTCCCAGCACATATTGAGATAAAGAGGAAACCAATATTCGAATACTTGCCACAAATTAGTGTTTTTTTTATTAACATTTACCTATTAAATATGCTATAAAATAACACCGGGAGGCATAACGGTCCGGTAAATTAGAACTACACGACCCAGAAAACACCAACATTTTCTTTAATTCACTACAAGTTTTTCCGTGTTATAATTTATTTGGTGATGTCTACGAGTAATCCGAGTATTGTACCAGATGGTTCCAAGACAATTCGTCCCCTGGCATATTTATATACACTGTGCAGTTGCTTTAGGGAAAATACGTTATACCTAATTGCACAAAATATAACAAAGTGACCCCGCAGGGGTGTGCAGAGAGGACGCACCGCCGAATAACAAAAGAATAAAACATATTTTCATTCAAATGCATCAAGGAAAAAATCTACTTCTCTTTTTCTCTATATACCAACGCGTGTATAAATTCCTTTGATTTGCATACCAACTTATTATTAAGGATACTTTTTACGTTTAAAATTGGTAAAAAATTATTTATTTATTACACGCCCTAATGGGCTTTTACATTCTTTTTTTATAAGTTAAGTATCACAGTACTTTTAAATACTTTAAAACTAAAAAAAAAGAAAATATAATAAAATGAAAAAGATGTAACAACAATAGCATATAAAATAAAATCAAATACATTAGTAGTATTATTAAATTAGGCATAATCCAGCGATAAGGCTGAACCTAAGACTTCGACCACCACACACGGGCCTGTGCCTAGCATGGTGGTCAAAAAATCATTAAATTCATGAAACAAACATTTTAATGAATAAAGAAAACTTTAAAAAAAGGCTCTTCGCGTCGCGGGATCGAATCCCGGCCGCGGCGTGGCAAATAAATTGTATTTGATTAATTTGTGTTATTTCACAATTTATTCGTTTAAAATAATGTATAGTTTATTTGCGGCACTTTCCAGAGTGGAAGATACTCTCAGTATCGCCCTGATGTAAGACCACCATTCAGAATTGAAACGTTGCTTGAATCTCTTTAGCCGTGTTTGTTGACCATATCTGAATAGCCAGGTACTTCCCATCTTCCTTTTCCAAATCTCCACCCCCCCTCACTACCTTCAGCCTCACAACATACCCCAATCGGGGATGCCATAGTCTCACTGACTCCAGGCGGAAGCAGTTGGGACTCTTTTGCGGTAATAAAAAAAATATATGACCCTTTTTTTTTTTAAATTGTACAATTTTTTAATAATCCAATTAACGTACAATTTTCTCATTTTGACAATCTTAACACCTAAGAAGATGATCATTATACAAAAAAATCTTAAGGCTATCTAAAGAAGAGTTGTATATATCTAGTGTTTTTGATATTTTGTTCAACAGAACCATTCCTCTTGTTATGCTATGCTGTGCTAGAACATCTGTTCTGCCGTATGGTATTTTGAACAAGTCGTGTCGACGACTGCGACTGAAGTTTTCAGGCACGTATAAACCGTTTCCAAGAGGAATGGGCTGTCAATATAATTATGGATTATGTTAAAACTAAGAATTGCAAGATTTGCATAACGTCTAGTTTCCAAACTAAATCTATTTGTTGCTTCAAGTAACTCCATATGGTGCATGAACCTCGGATAAGTTCCGTGCATTCGCATATAGATATACCTAAGGAATTTTTTCTGGATTTTTTTCCAGCATATTAATATATTTAGTCTGGTGCGGAGTCCACACACCCCTAGCATACTCCAGCTTACTTCTTATGACGCCATCGAACATGGCTATCATTGCTTACATGGGTCATAAAATTGCTTACATATTCTGATGACAAAACCCAGGAGTTTGTAGCATGCTGGAGTGAGCCGTGATATGTGATCGGAAAATGTCATTTTGGGATCAAAGACGATACCAAGATCTTTAAAGCTATTGACTCGACATAACGTTTTCCCTTTAATGGTGTACTCAAAAGCTACGGGCTTCTGGGAGCGGGTATACGTTATTGTTACACATTTTTCAATACCTATTGAATTCTAATTTGTTTTTATCTGACCATTCTGCTATAGCATCAAGGTCAGATTGCATTTTTAAGCAGTTCTGGTGACAGATTATGTCCATCAAAAATTTGAGGTCATCCGCAAATAGAAGACATTTGCAATATTTTACACATACCTGGATGTCATCTATAAGTATAAGGAACAACAGAGGACCAAGGTTTGACCCTTGGGGAATACCTGACAATGATCGGATACCCGGAGATTGTTTGGATTCATGTCCATTTATTATCACACATTGTCTTCTAGGTTTTAAATAGGACGCGAAGAATATAAGTGTTTGTTGATCGAAACCAATTTTGTACATTTTAAGTAGTAAAATATCATGATCAACTCGATCAAAAGCCTTGGCGAAATCCGTATACATATAACTGCAAACTCAACTCAAATTTTGATGTCTAATCAACTGGACAATCGACAATCTACGATTGAACAATACTATCAGTATGAACATACGACAACAATATCAGATTGATTATAATCTTATAATTAAATTACCCGACAAAACTGATTTCAGAGTTACCTACTTGTAGTGATCATCCCAGATAAACAGGTACACAGGTATAATCATTTTCCTTATAATGATTACATCAATGCTACAATGCAACAATGCTAACAAGAAACTAAACCATTCAGCCGATTGCGATGAAACTTTGGAAATTTGATGTGTGCATGCCCGCGATGGTTTCTATATACAATAGTGATCATACAATATTTTTCTATATACACAATAGGCATCATGAAATTATGCATTGCTAACCGTTCATCCGATTGCGATGAAACTTTGTGTAAATATTAGTAATAAATAAATTAAAAAATTAAAAATTTTTGATATAGGCCATTTTGCAAATGACGATGCAGAAAGTTGCAGTATTATTTCAGTTACTATTGCAGTAGATTGTAGATAAAGGTTTGAAGAAAAGCGCCAAATTCAATTTTTTCATTTAACTAACTTTATTACATTAGAAAATAATAGGAGGAATTACCTTTTTACTGACTTTATTAATTATGAATTTACCTACTCTAAATGGGTGCTAGAATCTATACATGTCTTTTTAAGCATATCATTGGTTGTGCATCAAAGTCAAAATGTGAAACCCTTTTAGTAATGATATTATTAAGTTCTTTGGAGGGGACGCACCACTTTCCCAGCGGCTCCTGCTGTGTGAGGAAACTGATTGTTTAACTCGTCAGGACTCTAATTTGTAAAAAGGAAGCTACATTTATTTTTAAACGAATCTAGACACTCCAATGTAATTATTAAGTTCTGCAAGTATTTTAGTTTTGTGACAGCTGTTTCAAATTGTGGTTAGACCACTTTGAGATGATTTATTTGTATATTCTATTTACCCCCGCCCAATTTCAATTTTTAAAGTACCTAAAATGATTTATAACCGGTTAAGCCGATTTACTGAAATGTAATTGTGACAATAGATTCTATATTTTGTGGGGTACCTTGAAAACTATTTTTTAATAATGAATTGACTGTTATTGACTTTTTTATACGTGTTATTTTGTTTAAGTTTTGTAAACATGCTGAGAAGTGGGGAAAACATAATTTTCCTTACTTTATTAATTAGTGTTATATCAGGGTCATTTGTCCGCTTATTGACTTCAATTTTTTCTAGAATATTTAATCTAAACCTTTCTATCTATACGTATATATATGCTTGATGTACACATAAACCAAAACAGCTATCACAATAATAAAAGAAAACTAAATTATTTGCAGAACTTAGCAAATATTTTTGATTTAATTGGTTAAATTTGATTTAATTAAAAAATTCTTTTTTTTTTTTTTACATACTTTACAAATATAAGAGAAAAAGTCCAAATAAACTGCTTTTTAGCAGTTTGTCTAATGGGTTCTTTAATTTAAAAATCTTATTACAATGAGTTGAAAGTTACAATTTTATAAAATAAAAATATTTTTTTTTACATATAGAAAGAGAAAAGAAAAATTATGAAAACATAAATAACAATTTTAAAATCTTTAGAATAATATGTCATTTTAAGCTAATACAAATTAATTCTTTCAGTAAGCCAAGTCTTCAGTAAGTTCACCAATTGTTTGTTTTGGGCACAGTTTTTAATTTCTACAGGTAACACATTTAAACAACTGGAAATCATGCACTTTAACGTTATTTGTCCATATTTATTTGTATGCTTAGGTACAATTATTCCTTCATTAAAGTTAAAGCGAGTATTATGGTTGTGTTCCGGCCTGTTTATATATAAAGGGTTATTTATGTGCTGAAATATAATTTTGTACCACAGAATTGCTCTCACTGAAAGAATTTTGGGACTTTGATAAAAGTATGGAATATTATGCCTTTCTTTGTATAAATTTTTTTCAGCTAAAATTTAACCAATGAATTTTGCACTGATTGAAAATGGTCGATATTTGTTTTACAGGAAAATCCCCAAGCTGTTACTGCATACCTTATAACAGATTCAGCTAGAGATAAATAAATTATTCGAAGTGTGCAGATAGGAACAAAAAAATTTAGTTTATACAATCTGCTTACAATTGATCTTAGTCGTGCACAAACTTTGTTTATTTGTATATCCCACTTGAAAAAGCAATCAATGGTTCGCTACGTTTGGTGATTTAGCAGGGGTGCCCGGGTTCATAGGGTGAGGTTTGTCTAGGTCTTGGAGGCGGATGACCAGGACACACTGAACCCCAGATTCCTACGCACCCCTTAAACCCTTTTCCTTCCCAGAACTCTCCTCTCCTTCCTTTCCTTAAAAAAACCCTCCACACAGCATCCCCAAAGATGACATAGGCCCTGAGGGAAGTTATTTTCTTCAAGGCCTCCTGTGTGGAGTTCATGTAAAAAAAAATCAATAATAACACCTAAATAAACATATTTTTAACTAGTTCCATATTTTCACATTGACACATTGCAGGAATGCCATCATGTAAGCAATCTGATGTATGTGTCTTTATTTCAGGTGTAATATATACCTTAACATGAGGGGATCTTATGTGTAAAAATTTAGTTTTTTTGGCATTTATGATTAAGCCAGAGTCATGCGACCATTTTAAGAGTTCTATGTAGTTTTTTTGTAAAAGGTCTATACAAGTTTGCTAATCACTGCCAGAAATCACTAAAGCAGTATCATCCGCATACACAAAGTGCTTTACATGTCTAAAAATGAATTTAATTAAAAAATACATATATAATATACAGAATTGGACCTAATATGGAACTTTGAGGAACGCCGGCAAAAAACTTCTTTTTTTTTACTTAAAAAGTTTAAGAGTTTTAATTTCATGCATCGGTTGTTTTAAATTAGTAATTTTCAAAAAGTTTTAGTTGTTTTCCTCTTATTCCTATAAATTCTGGTATTTTAAGTTATTTACCGTGATCAAAATGCTTTTGAATAATGAGGCGGTGCTCCAATCAACAATAGAACAACTGATGGTTACTCCGTAGCGATCGCTTTGTTTTTAATCATCAACCAATAAAAAAATCTGACTTCGGTTTGTAGATACCTACAATTTTCTTCATTAATTTCTACTCTGTTTCATGGGGTGAGGTGTGTCTAGGTCTTGGAGGCGGATGACCAGGACACACTGAACCCCAGATTCCTACCCACCCCTTAAACCCTTTTCCTTCCCAGAATTCTCATCCATTGCCTTTCCTTAGAAAAACCCTCCACATAGCATCCCAAAGATGACATAGGCCTTGAGGGAGATTATTTTCCTCAGGGCCTCCTGTGTGGAGCTCATGTAATGTTTCGTTTTATATTATTCGTACTATGTTATATTGGAAAGTCTGTAAATAAATCTAATATATAAATAGATATTCTTCCCCACACTAAACCGATTGCTTCCGTACATGGAAATAGTTCCAATAACTAATATCTTATGTTTTACCACTGGAGCGCTTTGTGCCACAAAATGGTACTATTTAAAATACCTCGGATTGCTTTGCTGCCAATTTTGGCAAATTTTCCCTTATTTTATTTTATTCTATTTATTTAAGTAGAAGTTATAAATCCTACGAATGTGTGATAATCGACAAAAGATAGGAGAATTCATTGGCTATATAGAACTATAATCAGGTTGTGTATCTTCCATATTAAAATTCGGAGGTATGATTTTTTTTAATTTGAGCGGAAAATATTCAAAATTATCACCAAAAAATGTCCAGCAATCGGAAAAAAAAGTTTTAAATTGCGCTGTCCCTCCAGTGGAAAAAAGATTTTACTATCTCCATGGTACAAGAACGAGTCGAAAAAACGACCCGTTCTAATGTGACAAATGTCAACCGTGTACATATGTCTCCCGATTATGCACCGGTGCCGAAGGGATCAATGACGCTAGTTCCTCAGAGCGTCTTCCATTGAAATACTGGTAGAACAGGGATAGCATTCCCACCCGAAGTTTGTGCTCTAAAGATTGCAACCCATTAAGTTGGGAGAATCTATCAAACGGACCGTTCCACGGTAGTTCCCTTAGAGCAGGGGTTCCCAACCTTTTTGTACTCTAGAGCACATTCTAAAATATTGGTAAGGTGGCGGGCACCACCTATTTTTAATCGACAAACTCCTTCCACAACTTCTCATTTTCTCATCATTTATTTTCTTATGTTCATAATTTATTAATAGATAATAAACAAAAATGTTTCAAAATACTACTACGTGACTACTGTCAGTTTGGCTGTCGGGGCCATGCTTATTGCTTTCACTGACAGACAGAGCTGTCAGAGTCATGTGCCATGTGTTTTGGCGCCTTCGGCGTTCATCGGCTCAGTTCGTGGCGTTCGTTCACTTTGGGTTTTATGCGTGTACAAGGAGTGAAGTGCAAATAGCACTCCCCGTTCCAGGCTAGCGTCAAGAGTGCACCTGGCTCGCCGCTAGACAAGTTGCGACAAGTACTGTCAGCAAAGGAACCACTCACACATACAATATCGCAAACATACAAACGTATTTAATAAACTTAGGCACTCAAAAAAATTAAAACTCTGACAAATAAATAAAAATATTTCCAATAATTGTTGTAAGTTGTAATCTACTGAGTTAATAAAAAGAAATATAACACTTTTAATAACTGGTTTTATTTTAAGATGTACGTATTCTTACATGAAAAACAAGAGAACTCTTGGAGCATAGAGAAAAAACAAAAGAACTAAAATGGGTTGCCACATACAAAATGTTGCCAACCCTTAAACCAACATTATTATTGTTAAAATAATGTATTACATTGTATATTTTAACACCCCCGCTCAATGTAATACACTTACATTATCTAGTATAGTCCACATTGAGTAATAAATTTAAACAATTGATTTTTGTTCAATGACTTAGGACGGGTTGTTTCAAAAAATTTGATGGATTCATCAAATATTTGAAGTTAATTTCCACGATTTGTGTAAGTTCTATTCAAGTTCTGTGATTATTTCAGTATTGTGAAGCAACTGTCTTATAACTATATAATGACAGAACTTGAAAAGAACTTACACAGAACGTGAAAATCAACTTCAAATATTTGATGAATTCATCAAATTTTTTGAAACAACCCGTCCTTAGTATACATATCAGCTATTTGATCCTCAGTCTTAACATACCTTAAACATATCTTACATTCCTTAATTAAATCTTTGACAAAATGATAACGTATATCGATATGTTTTAGTCTTTTAATATTATCAGTATTTGCAACCATTATGGCAGACTGGTTATCACAGTATATAGGTACAGGACAAACATTTATATTATTAAAATCTTTCAATAAACTTGACAGCCAACAAGATTCACTAGCCGCTATACTGACTGCAACATACTCTGCTTCGGTTGATGATAAGCTTACGGAACACTGTTTCTTAGAACACCACGATATAAGACAATTGGAGAACTTGAAACAGTAGCCAGTGGTAGACTTTCTATCTCGTGTGTCACCACCCCAATCTGCATCACAATGCCCAACAAGCCCATCATCGTTACATTTGAAAATCAGCTTATAATCTAGAGTATATTTTACATATCTTAAAATTCTTTTTAAATGAGTCAACAATACATCACTTGCATTATTTTGGCACCTACTTAATATAGATATAGCTACACAAAGTGCCTGAGACAGCATACATTAAACTTCCAATAATTTTCCTACAAGTGTTTTCAATATCCTTGTCAGACTTACATTCTTTAGATTCTAAGATTTTTACATTAAAATTTTGATCAATAGGGGTAGATATTGGTTTGCAATTGTCCATGTTAAATCTTTTTAATACATTTTCTAAATAAGATTTTTGACATAATTCAGTTACACCGTCTTTCAAATTCTGTTTAACACTGATACCAAGAAAATTTGAAATTGGTCCCAAATCTTTCATCTTAAATGCATTGTGTAATTTTAATTTAAGATCACTTAATTCCTGTTCATTATTACTAAACATCAAGAGGTCATCGACATACAGTAAAACATAAGTTTGGTTTTCTCCATTACACTTAGTAAACAAACAAGGATCATTCTTTGACTTTACATAGCCTGCTTTACTTATTACATGGTTAAATTTTTCATTCCAATATTTAGGGGATTTTTTTAGCCCATACAAAGATTTATTTAGTTTTACAATATTATCACAACCATTATACGCCCCTTCCGGTAATTTAATAAAAAACAATTTCCTTTATATCCCCATATAAAAAGGCCCCAGTGACATCCATCTGATGTATTGATAGTTTTAATTTTGTAGCAACTGAAACAAATAATCTAAATGTTGACAATTTGGCAACAGGTGAGTAGATTTCATATAAATCTAATGTATCATTCTGTTCAAAACCTCTGGCAACCAATCTTGCTTTATATTGGATAATATTATCAACTTTCTTTATTTTGAATACCCACTTACTACTTATAATGTTTTGTTTTTGAGGTACAGCGCACAATGTCCAAGTATTATTTGCTTTGAGAGTATCCAGTTCTTGTTTGACAGCTTCTTCCCACTGACAGGCATCACTCCTCTGCATAGCTTCCTTATAGGTGCCTGGTTCTGTCTCTGCAGTGTACACATTTTGGCAAGTATAGAATTGTGGTGCCTTTCTGACACGTTTGATTCGTCGAGGAGAAGCTGGCTCTAATGTACTATCGCGTTCACTGTCTTCATCACTTGTTTCTTCAGGTTCATATAAGCTGTGCTGCTCATCATCTGACATCTGATTTGTAATGTTTGGATCACTCACAACATCTTCTACTAACTCTTGCTGGTTATTGTCAGTTTCATTGTTGAGTGTTTCTGTTACAGACTCTAGGTTTAAGTTATCGCATTCCTCAAAGACAGGTTGCAGAAAAATAACATCCCTCTTTATATGAACTTCATTTTTATCAGGATAAAAAATTCTAAACCCTTTCACATTTTCTCCGTACCCTACCATGATTCCATTTTCTCCTTTGGAATCCCATTTTCTTCGTTTTTCCTTTGGAATATGAACAGATACGGGCGTACCAAAGATATGCAGGTTACTCAGATCAAATTGTTTGTCTGTCCATAATTCATACGGTGTTTTTCCTGGTTCATTACTTCTACTGGTTCTGTTGAGAACATAGGCTGCAGTGTTGACTGCTTCTGCCCATAATTTTTTTGGTAGGTTCTTGGCACACAGCATCGACCTTGCCGCTTCTGTCAGGGTTCTTATCTCCCGTTCCGCCTTGCCATTCTGTTGTGGCGTGTATGGTACAGAAGTTTGGTGTACTATACCCCGGTCTGAGAACAAAGTTGACACAGCCTTATTAATGAATTCTAATCCGTTGTCACTTCTAAATGTGATTATTTTGTTACCAGTGACATTTTCAGCTTTGTTTACAAAATCTTTAATACAATTAATCACTTCATCCTTCTTTTTAATAATGTATACAGTTCTATAGCAAGAGTAATCATCTTTTAAAATCAAGAAATACCTCGCCCCGCCTACAGATACTGCTTCCATCGGCCCGCAAACATCGGCATATATCAGTTCACATGTTTTAACAGTTTTCGTCTCACTGTTCATAAAGGGCAGCCGGTGTGATTTGCCCTGTAAGCAGCCTTGACAATTCTGAAGAGAATTACTCGAGACTTTAATATTATTGCTCTCTAGCACGTTTTTCACCTGCTTTATATTCTGGTGTACAAGTTTCTCATGCCATTCACTCAAACTTGATTTAACTGTTGTTACATTTGCAAAGCAATTTTTATATTTATAACGAACATCCATAATATACATATTTCCAACACGATTTGCTACCGCACATACTTTATTATTCTTGAAAAACTTGCAAATGTTTTGATCTGTCAACATGACATAACCTTTGTCTGCCGTACAATTCACAGATAACAAGTTTATTTGTAAGTCTGGCACACACATCTATGGTTGTCTCGACCCACTGGTGTCCATTGAATACCTCTAGCTCCACTTGTCCGCAGCCAATAACATTTATTTCAGTACCATCACCTATTATCCAGTACATTATACCAGCAATCACTCTTGTTGTGCCCAACTTTATTGCAATAAAAACATTTTTTAACTACGTTCTTTTCACTATTATTTTTATTGTTCTCACACTCGCTCTGGAAATGTCCTATTTTCCCACTGTTAAAATATACAATGTAATACATTATTTTAACAATAATAATGTTGGTTTAAGGGTTGGCAACATTTTGTATGTGGCAACCCATTTTAGTTCTTTTGTTTTTTCTCTATGCTCCAAAAGTTCTTCTCTTGTTTTTCATGTAAGAATACGTTCATCTTAAAATAAAACCAGTTATTAAAAGTGTTATATTTCTTTTTATTAACTCTGTTGATTGCAACTTACAACAGGTTATGGGTCCAGACACATACACCTTGACGTATAATAAAAAACTTGCTGAGTTGTGGATAACTGCTGCAAATTGATTGACCGGCGAATTGAGGTTAAGTTGACACCACGCCGCGTGCATCACTTAATTTTTTGCAGGAGGAAGGCAAAAAGAAATAAAAAAAAAAACATCTTGTTAAGTGTAGTGATCAAGATGGAAGGAAACCAAAACGTGTTAAAACTGGAAGGTTCGAGAAACTGGAATGTTTGGAAGTTCCAGACTACAGTGCTTTTGCGTGGACAAGGATGGCTCGATGTAGTTGAAGGCCGAAGTATAAAACCTGAAGAACAGGCACAGAAATCTCTCTGGGAAAACAAGGATGCAAAGGCTCAGACCTTAATAGTCACAAGGATGACAGAAAATGTTATGTTGCACATTATATCCTGTTCTACTTCAGCGGAAATGTGGAAAAAGTTGCAGAGTGTTTATGAACAAAAGACGGAGACTAGCATTCACATTGTTCAACAGCGTTTTTTCCAGTACAAATACGAAAAAGGTACAGAAATGTCTGTGTTTTTGTCGAAAATCCAAGAAATGCAGAACCATTTAAAGCAAATGGGGGAAGAGATTTCTGAGAAATTTGTTATAACTAAAGTACTTATGTCGCTGCCAGAAGAATATAAACATTTTGTTTCGGCTTGGGAATCTGCCCCTGATGATAAACAAACCTTGGACAACTTAGTGGCCAGGTTATTGATGGAAGAAGAAAGGCTTATGGATAAGAATAATGAACATCAGCAAACTTCATCATCATCAGCTTTTTTAATGAAAAATAAAAAGACTGGGAAGTGTTTCAAATGTGGGAAAATAGGACATTTCCAGAGCGAATGTAAGAACAATAAAAATAATAGTGAAAAGAACGTAGTTAAAAAATGTTTTTATTGCAATAAAGTTGGGCACAACAAGAGTGAGTGCTGGTATAAGAAAGGAAAAGAGAAAAATGCATTTGTAGTACAACAAATACCTAAAAAACTTTATCAACAGTCAAAATGGTTGGTGGACACAGGTGCTAGTCAACATATGTGTCAAGATAAAAATCTGTTTTTCGACATTTTCACCAGAAGTGTCACAAAAATCTGTGATAATAGGTGATGGTACTGAAATAAATGTTATTGGCTGCGGACAAGTGGAGCTAGAGGTATTCAATGGACACCAGTGGATCGAGACAACCATAGATAATGTACTGTGTGTGCCAGACTTACAAATAAACTTGTTATCTGTGAATTGTACGGCAGACAAAGGTTATGTCATGTTGACAGATCAAAACATTTGCAAGTTTTTCAAGAATAATAAAGTATGTGCGGTAGCAAATCGTGTTGGAAATATGTATATTATGGATGTTCGTTATAAATATAAAAATTGCTTTGCAAATGTAACAACAGATAAATCAAGTTTGAGTGAATGGCATGAGAAACTTGTACACCAGAATATAAAGCAGGTGAAAAACGTGCTAGAGAGCAATAATATTAAAGTCTCGAGTAATTCTCTTCAGAATTGTCAAGGCTGCTTACAGGGCAAATCACACCGGCTGCCCTTTATGAACAGTGAGACAAAAACTGTTAAAACATGTGAACTGATATATGCCGATGTTTGCGGGCCGATGGAGGCAGTATCTGTAGGCGGGGCGAGGTATTTCTTGATTTTAAAAGATGATTACTCTTGCTATAGAACTGTATACATTGTAAAAAAGAAGAATGAAGTGATTAATTGTATTAAAGATTTTGCAAACAAAGCTGAAAATGTCACTGGTAACAAAATAATCACATTTAGAAGTGACAACGGATTAGAATTCATTAATAAGGCTGTGTCAACTTTGTTCTCAGACCGGGGTATAGTACACCAAACTTCTGTACCATACACGCCACAACAGAATGGCAAGGCGGAACGGGAGATAAGAACCCTGACAGAAGCGGCAAGGTCGATGCTGTGTGCCAAGAACCTACCAAAAAAATTATGGGCAGAAGCAGTCAACACTGCAGCCTATGTTCTCAACAGAACCAGTAGAAGTAATGAACCAGGAAAAACACCGTATGAATTATGGACAGACAAACAATTTGATCTGAGTAACCTACATATCTTTGGTACGCCCGTATCTGTCCATATTCCAAAGGAAAAACGAAGAAAATGGGATTCCAAAGGAGAAAATGGAATCATGGTAGGGTACGGAGAAAATGTGAAAGGGTTTAGAATTTTTTTATCCTGATAAAAATGAAGTTCATATAAAGAGGGATGTTATTTTTCTGCAACCTGTCTTTGAGGAATGCGATAACTTAAACCTAGAGTCTGTAACAGAAACACTCAACAATGAAACTGACAATAACCAGCAAGAGTTAGTAGAAGATGTTGTGAGTGATCCAAACATTACAAATCAGATGTCAGATGATGAGCAGCACAGCTTATATGAACCTGAAGAAACAAGTGATGAAGACAGTGAACGCGATAGTACATTAGAGCCAGCTTCTCCTCGACGAACCAAACGTGTCAGAAAGGCACCACAATTCTATACTTGCCAAAATGTGTACACTGCAGAGACAGAACCAGGCACCTATAAGGAAGCTATGCAGAGGAGTGATGCCTGTCAGTGTGTAATGAACCGTAAATCGTCTACGCTATTAAATACTAAAGAAAGGAAATTTTCACGTTCAGGAGGGCCTACAAAGATTTTTTTTTTAACTAACGTAAAGAAAGCGCATCTCAGCGACATCTGTGTGTGGTAAATTAAAAATTGTAACAGGGATCTGTAATATGCATAAAGCAAGGAATCCCCCACGGAGGTGTGAATTTTGAACAAAGAAAGTGAGAACTCAGCCAATCAGGATGAGAGAAAACCGATAATAATTTATATTAACTAATCAGGACGTTAAGGGGCGTTCACGGCTCATATGGACTTTGAACTTGGTCATAAAGAAGATAACTAATGACCCTTAGACCTTGAAATGTGTCTCACGGGTGGAAAGGTGACTGAACTTTAAAATAAACAGTTTCCCACGAGTCAAGCAGTCCGGACACCGACCTCTGTTTTATTTACAAAATAGTGCATTTTTGAGAGTGAGTCAACCAGTGGAAGACGAATACAAACAACATATATGTTACAAAAAGTTCACACAGAAATAATAGAAAAAAATTGGGCGAATGGGAAAATCGGGGGAAATGCAGTATTGACGCGAGGAACCTAGTATTTGCTGTAACAAAAGTATGGAACGTTAGAGATTTTGCAAATTAGAGTAAAAAAGAATGAAAAAAAGCGAAATTAAAGTTAGGAAAATTGAAACAATGCTGGGGTGTGATAGGAGTTGAAAGTTATAGAGAAAAAAATCCAGGATATTAAAAAAGGTTTAAGCTCGGGATGATGGCTTAAGGCACCCAAAACCCTTCCAATTTTGACGCAAAGACTGTTGTAGGTGTAGATTTGTACAAATGGCATTAAGTAGGTTACTAAAGCGATATTAGAAAAGTGAAAACTGTACGTAAGACAAGGAAAACATGTGCAAAATTAGTAAGACATTACGGCCAACTGAATTCGAGATAAGGGTTGTCGATCGCTTGTCTTGATTTAATCGTGTAAACAGTTTTTAAGAACATGGTTTTTGAATATTAAAGGCGAATAAACGATTTGTATAATAATTAAAATTAACATTGGTCTTATGAAGTATTTACATTCGAAAAAATACATTACTTTTTACGATCAGACTATTAGACAAGATTTATCTTTCGGATTTGTTTACCTATCGAAAGGGTGATTATAATTAGGCAAGAGTTATCGCTTTTCATGCGAGAAAAGGATGCCCTATTGGGAGGTCCCTCAAAGAAGCCATTAAATTGACAGAAATCCCAGGGTAGTATTGGGAAATGAGCAGGCAAAATGCTGTGATTAATATAAAAAAAATTGGAGAAACAAAGGATGCAACTTATTAATATAGAAAAAATCTAAATAAAATTACTTAAATGGAAAAGGGAAGTGAAATTGCACGACAAAGGATGTTTTGAGGGTGGTAGAAATGAATTACAGCCTCAGATCAAGCTCTGCCTAACCATGGTGTTAAATTTTACCATAAGAGAGGGCGAACGGGGTTATTAATATGTATGGTTTCGAAAAACAGACAAAATTGTCGAGATTTAGGTGAAAATGAAGGAAGACCAAGTAAACGACAAAAAAAGCGAAAATACGGTCTTGAAATATGATGGGTATACTTTTGAGGGACAACGAAAATGCCTCTAAGGAAAATAATAATAATAATCCCTTGATTAAGGCGGAGTAAGGGAGATATCTACGTTTTGCAAACGCCCGCGTGAATTTGGAATTTAGATCCAATATGTCACAGACGGACACATTCCAAGTTGAGGAAAAACGGGACGCAAAAACTGTGTCGTATGAGTTATAATTTTGGAAACGAACTTAGGAAATTAATATGGGCAACCTAATGTACGTTTACTTAGTTCGGCCCTGAGAAATGAAATAGAAGAACTTCGATATAAATGTTTCATTTAACGAAAGGTTGTAAGTATTGTAAGCAAATCTAGTTTTGGATATATGGAAATAACGAGATATAAGAACAATTACGCTATGACCCGGGGCATTTGGGAAGCCTTTAAAAATGGCAAATTTCAGGAAGAGGGGATCAGTTTTTTGGAATCGGGAAGAATAGCCAGACCGGGGAGAAATCTAAGTTCGTCGCGACAAGTGATTTTTGGTATTTATTTAAAGTGCAAATCTTGAACTTAGAGATTTTGGAGTTAATTTTAACCTAGATTCAGTTCATCCTAGACTTAGAAAATTTCATGTTCACTTGAATTCGGGAGTGTTTGACATTTTTGAGTACTAATTAAAGAAAAAAATCCGTGCAATATAATGTGTCAATATTAATTTAATAAAAATATATTCTTTATCAATACGGTTTTAAAGTGTTAAATCCAGTGAATTTAGTATTTATAATTGTTTCCGATGTTTTGTTCAACTTAGTGATAATTGAAGTGTGTTCTGTGAATACTTAGAAAATTTCAGTGTCTTAAAAATAATTAAAATTTCGGTTTAATTAAAGACTTGTGTGAAAAAAAAAAATAATAATATCTTCAAAATCGAGTTCGATTTCAAATAGTACAAACCAAAATAAATTAATTAAAGCCGCGGATTAATAACTAACGGGAAAAATAATTCGCTAAAGTCTTCAAAGTTGTCTCTCAGGAAAGAAAAAAAAAAAAGCATCCAAAAATAATATATAAATCAAATAAATCATTTTGTGTAATTAATAATAATAAAACTTCGAATTCTTATAAAAGTTAGTACGACTGAATAGACGGGTTGGAACAAATTATAATGAATAATTATATTATCAAGATATAACAACTAGGTCCACTGTTAAGTAAATAAACGGAGTTTATTTAACAGTAAAAGATAGTTAAACAATCTCTCAAAGTTTGGAAATTAAAAATACAAAAAATTAAAAATTAAAATCGAAAAATTAAAACCTTAAAATTCAGCGTGAAAGGTTTATGTTATAAAAATGCTAATATGCCAGAAATCAAAGTCAGGAGAGTTGATTAGTACTTATGCGATTAGATAAATTAAATTAATAGTGGGTTATACGAATCATATTTGGCAAAGGGAGATGTGATTAACCGTAGCTAATAATTTTCAGACATAAGCGAGAAAAGGGGGGAGGAGATAGTTGAAAGACAACTTAATATATCTCGTAGATAGCAGATAACATACATTTAAACAAAAAAAAAGGGGAAGAGATTATATCCATTTCAGCGAAGTAAAGGCAATTTTAGATTGGAGAAAAAATTAACATTCTGGAATTTAAGTTGATGTTTGAAATTTAGGATGGGTTCTTATATTATGAAATTAGCGAATCTGGAGCATATCTAAAATAATTTCGCCATAGGAAAGGTTATGGTTTTGGTTTAGATAGAATTATAATTCGGGAGCGTCTAATAACAAGTTTACTAAATTATAAAGCGTGTATTTTGTTAGAGGAAGAAATTACCGCTGTTGTAGCTCCCAGCAGGAAGGTAGTTTGCAGAATCTTAGTAAGTTTTTTTATTACTAAACTATTTACAGGTCCTTGGAGATAATGCAGAGCAAGCAGTCACACTTATTTATAAAATTTGCGAACAGAGCATGTCGGTAACTAACAATTTTAATAACAGCATGATTCCTACTTATAGCTGCGCGTGAGAGTTATGAAACAAATAAATACCTATCCAAGAAGTCAGGTCAATCCCATCAGACATGACTTAGTTTGTTAACTTCGGCCTTCGAATTTGCAACGACGAGTATATACACAGAACTATTTAACTTTCATATTTGAACTTAAATAATTTGTTCCTTAATCGGATCGATCTAAGAATCTTTTAGAAAAATCACGTATTCTAGGGCAGTAGGACATCCAGCAAACACATGGTTTATATGAAAATTAATGTGCAATTTTAAGGCAATAAACCACAAGCATAAAATAATTGTGGTCTGAAAATTTAAAATTTAAAAATTAAATTTATCAAATATTGAAATTAGAACTTTTTGCATAACATTGTCTTTCTAGTTATCTAGGTGAATACTTACTACTTCATGAGGAGGGCTTCCTCAATAAAAACAAAGCCAAACCAAAACTCACTTTTCCATTTATACCTACCTAATAGGATAGGTATCCCTTATCCTTTCATACCTAAACACGTGGACTCAGTGACCACATTAAAAAGCACTGGTAGTGAATGAAGACATACAGTCCAAATCCAAAAATTTTACCCACGCAGTAAACTTCAGGATTGTTGTATGCAATTATGTGTCTCTGGGGAAGGTTAGTGTCAAACGTTCCCTGAGGGAGAGAGAAACTTTAGGCCCTGTGACGGTATTGCCAAGGAGGAGGCATGCGGAGGCTGGAGGAGACGTATGCGAGGAATACGCTGGCGCGGCGCTTAAAGAAAACTCTAAGTCATTTGCATATCGTAGTCTTGTCGACCTTCGATTTGATGCGAGCCAACTGGAACGCTCCCTTGGCGCAATCGCAGCAGGTCTAAGAGGTGGCAGGAGTGCGATTCTGTCGGATCACGTGGGAGATGGATACGACAAAAACAGTCGCACACCACATTCAACGCGAGTAGAGTCGTGATAAGGGATGCAATGAAATACCCCTTCTAGAATCAGTCGAGTTAAACTACCTGGAGGTGAGGAGGTTGGGATAGTTCTGGGATACGATGGAAGACCTGGTACTTATCTCTGGTACGTAAAGCTCCTATCGAAGCAAGGAATCCCGCAGAAGAGGGTAAAATCCGGTCTTTAGGTATGTGTAGCCGTTCATTGACAAAGGCCTTTTCGGAAGTCGGTCACCAGAATCTATTTGGTTAGTGGAGGAGCCAACCTTTACAGAAAACTATTTTTTTTTATCCTTGACCCAATCCCTACACACATCCCTTCCCCAAACAATCTAGTGTTTACTAACCATGAAAATAAAACTCATGTTAGGTGGAGGCTTGCAGACTTCAGGTGAAAAACTGAGACCTAGAATTAGGTCATATCACGCAGGTACAGTAAATACTTTTTCATGAAATGTATGTTATAAATTGTTAACTGTTATTCTCTTTTATTTGTATTTTAAATATAGCTGTTTTAGGAAGGAAATAAACAAAATGAATATCAGGTACAGGCAGAATCTAAGACGGGATTAGTTTATCAAACGCGTTAGAAGATATTTAAAACAATTAATATAGAATTCTTTCACTCTTACTCTAAAAGAACCGAAGTTACCACAAAACCATACATTATACTCTTTACATTTGTATGCGTTTTATTACGCGTGTGGGTGTAAATCCTAAAACAAAAAATTACACAACGCAGGATACGGAGATAATGTAAACAAAAAAATTCAAAAATCTTGATTACTGTGTGAAATTATCACAGGGATTGCGAACAATAGGGTTAGATTAGCTCAGAGTAATGTAGAAGTTTGAAAAATAGGTTGGGGAAAGAGGTCTTCACAAAAGTGCGAATGACCTAAAGTTAGACTAGAAATACCCTAAATGACAGGCTAGATAAATCATGATAGAAAGCTACGAAAATTAAAGCTACGAGGGTAGGCGCGACACAGCGCATTCGGTGCCGTGATCGTACATAGGGGTAGAATCTCAGCATATTTGATACAGCGTAGCCAGGGTAGATTCAATCACGATTTGGTGCACGTAGGCAGGGTGTATCGTCACATTTGGCGCTTGTGACCAGGAGAGTAAGATTTAAAAGCTGAAAGAATTTAAAAAATACAAAAATAATAATAATAATAATAATGATAAAATAAAAAAATAAGTGATTAATAAGCCATTAAACCAACTTCATAATAAATATAACAAGTGGGAAAAATAAATCGAAAACTCGCTTCTTTTAATTAAAATAGTTTGAAAAAAAAAAAATAATTTTAATTTTAAAACAAATAATGAAAGTTCAAATACAAGAAAAAAATCTAAACGAATAATGAAAAACGGGCCTTAAACCGAAGGATTGAAGTTTTGTTATCTTAATCATAACATAGACTAGCTTGACTCATATTTTGAAGGGCCGCGCATTATTATAAACAAAAGATCCATGTTATTGCGGTAATATAAACAACACATTTCTTCAGTGATCTTCAAATAAATATTTGAAGTGGTTAATCAATAAATCAGAAACGTGAAAGAAAAATTATCTAAGATAAAGTTTTGAGGAGATAAAAACAGTGTTTTTTATCTTCTCAATGTAAACAAAATATTATTGGACCGTTGAGTGTAAATAAACACTGTCGCAAGAGAATTATTGTATAGTGTGAACATTTTATTACGGAATAGACAAAACATTGTTATGAATTCATTCATTTGAGAGAGATTAGTTTGGGTAAGTCTCGATGAAGAATTTTAAAAATAAACATTTGATTCGTGTTTACATTAATTCATAACAACGGCGTATTTAGTTCTATCGGGTATATTATTGTTTATTGTGTCTAAAGAATAAATAATTTGAATAGATCTTACATAAAAAACGGTGACATAAAAATAAAAGCCAACATAAAAATACAGAACAAAAGACGAATAAAATAATGTATTACATCGCGCGTAATAATAAAACAATAACAAAAGTGAATCCTTTCGATACTGTCATATTAACATTATGCAGGGACGGACTGAACGTTTAAAAATCAATATTAAATACATCGATAAACGGATGCGGGCTCAACAAATTTAAAACTTAACCTTTCAATTTCGGTTTGCAATAAAGAGTAGATAATGGAGGAGAGAAAAAAAAACGGTTCAACTTTCGTTATCTAAATAATTATGTCGTATTAAATAAAAATTGCTGATGACAACAAAATTTAAACACGTATTGTATGATAAATGGATGTATTATGAACGGTATCATCACTCAATTTTCCCGTTTCTTGTAGGAGTAATAAAATAAAGAAAAAGAAGGTTTGAGAGTCGGGTTAAAATATTGATAAAAGAAAACGTAAAATTAAAATAGTTTAAGAATTTTTTTTACATAGATTACGTGAATAAATATAAAAAAAAAAAAAAAAAAAAAAAAAAAAAAAAAAAAAAAAAAAAAAAAAAAAAAAAAAAAAAAAATATATATATATATTAAAAAAAAAAAAAAAAAAAAAAAAAAAAAAAAAAAAAAGCATTATTGTCATTTAGTCAACCCTGTAAGCAGACTGTGTGGGACTCTAGAATCACGCGAAAAAAAAATACAAAGAATTTATTTATATTCAAGGATTGAATACTGTCTTGGTGGGAAAGATGGGAGTAAGGATAATAGGGGGGAGGGAACAGAAGTAAGAATCTTAGGGGGGTAGGACAACGGGTAGGACAAAAACATCTGATATGAGTAAGTCAACTCAAACTAAAGGGATTAGAATAAAGTAGAAATGATAAACACAAAAAAAGTCAAACATAATTCTGCGACATTGAATAGCGAAAGGCAGGGGCGCAAAACATTTTCGAAAAAAAAGGAAGGAATAAAATTAATCGAAGAAAATTAAATCACCTATGGTTAGTTTTAATCCCATCGATTAACACTAGGAGGCGTGTTTACCTCTGGACTCAAAACTATAGGGGGGCTGTAATGAACCGTAAATCGTCTACGCTATTAAATACTAAAGAAAGGAAATTTTCACGTTCAGGAGGGCCTACAAAGATTTTTTTTTTAACTAACGTAAAGAAAGCGCATCTCAGCGACATCTGTGTGTGGTAAATTAAAAATTGTAACAGGGATCTGTAATATGCATAAAGCAAGGAATCCCCCACGGAGGTGTGAATTTTGAACAAAGAAAGTGAGAACTCAGCCAATCAGGATGAGAGAAAACCGATAATAATTTATATTAACTAATCAGGACGTTAAGGGGCGTTCACGGCTCATATGGACTTTGAACTTGGTCATAAAGAAGATAACTAATGACCCTTAGACCTTGAAATGTGTCTCACGGGTGGAAAGGTGACTGAACTTTAAAATAAACAGTTTCCCACGAGTCAAGCAGTCCGGACACCGACCTCTGTTTTATTTACAAAATAGTGCATTTTTGAGAGTGAGTCAACCAGTGGAAGACGAATACAAACAACATATATGTTACAAAAAGTTCACACAGAAATAATAGAAAAAAATTGGGCGAATGGGAAAATCGGGGGAAATGCAGTATTGACGCGAGGAACCTAGTATTTGCTGTAACAAAAGTATGGAACGTTAGAGATTTTGCAAATTAGAGTAAAAAAGAATGAAAAAAAGCGAAATTAAAGTTAGGAAAATTGAAACAATGCTGGGGTGTGATAGGAGTTGAAAGTTATAGAGAAAAAAATCCAGGATATTAAAAAAGGTTTAAGCTCGGGATGATGGCTTAAGGCACCCAAAACCCTTCCAATTTTGACGCAAAGACTGTTGTAGGTGTAGATTTGTACAAATGGCATTAAGTAGGTTACTAAAGCGATATTAGAAAAGTGAAAACTGTACGTAAGACAAGGAAAACATGTGCAAAATTAGTAAGACATTACGGCCAACTGAATTCGAGATAAGGGTTGTCGATCGCTTGTCTTGATTTAATCGTGTAAACAGTTTTTAAGAACATGGTTTTTGAATATTAAAGGCGAATAAACGATTTGTATAATAATTAAAATTAACATTGGTCTTATGAAGTATTTACATTCGAAAAAATACATTACTTTTTACGATCAGACTATTAGACAAGATTTATCTTTCGGATTTGTTTACCTATCGAAAGGGTGATTATAATTAGGCAAGAGTTATCGCTTTTCATGCGAGAAAAGGATGCCCTATTGGGAGGTCCCTCAAAGAAGCCATTAAATTGACAGAAATCCCAGGGTAGTATTGGGAAATGAGCAGGCAAAATGCTGTGATTAATATAAAAAAAATTGGAGAAACAAAGGATGCAACTTATTAATATAGAAAAAATCTAAATAAAATTACTTAAATGGAAAAGGGAAGTGAAATTGCACGACAAAGGATGTTTTGAGGGTGGTAGAAAGGAATTACAGCCTCAGATCAAGCTCTGCCTAACCATGGTGTTAAATTTTACCATAAGAGAGGGCGAACGGGGTTATTAATATGTATGGTTTCGAAAAACAGACAAAATTGTCGAGATTTAGGTGAAAATGAAGGAAGACCAAGTAAACGACAAAAAAAGCGAAAATACGGTCTTGAAATATGATGGGTATACTTTTGAGGGACAACGAAAATGCCTCTAAGGAAAATAATAATAATAATCCCTTGATTAAGGCGGAGTAAGGGAGATATCTACGTTTTGCAAACGCCCGCGTGAATTTGGAATTTAGATCCAATATGTCACAGACGGACACATTCCAAGTTGAGGAAAAACGGGACGCAAAAACTGTGTCGTATGAGTTATAATTTTGGAAACGAACTTAGGAAATTAATATGGGCAACCTAATGTACGTTTACTTAGTTCGGCCCTGAGAAATGAAATAGAAGAACTTCGATATAAATGTTTCATTTAACGAAAGGTTGTAAGTATTGTAAGCAAATCTAGTTTTGGATATATGGAAATAACGAGATATAAGAACAATTACGCTATGACCCGGGGCATTTGGGAAGCCTTTAAAAATGGCAAATTTCAGGAAGAGGGGATCAGTTTTTTGGAATCGGGAAGAATAGCCAGACCGGGGAGAAATCTAAGTTCGTCGCGACAAGTGATTTTTGGTATTTATTTAAAGTGCAAATCTTGAACTTAGAGATTTTGGAGTTAATTTTAACCTAGATTCAGTTCATCCTAGACTTAGAAAATTTCATGTTCACTTGAATTCGGGAGTGTTTGACATTTTTGAGTACTAATTAAAGAAAAAAATCCGTGCAATATAATGTGTCAATATTAATTTAATAAAAATATATTCTTTATCAATACGGTTTTAAAGTGTTAAATCCAGTGAATTTAGTATTTATAATTGTTTCCGATGTTTTGTTCAACTTAGTGATAATTGAAGTGTGTTCTGTGAATACTTAGAAAATTTCAGTGTCTTAAAAATAATTAAAATTTCGGTTTAATTAAAGACTTGTGTGAAAAAAAAAAATAATAATATCTTCAAAATCGAGTTCGATTTCAAATAGTACAAACCAAAATAAATTAATTAAAGCCGCGGATTAATAACTAACGGGAAAAATAATTCGCTAAAGTCTTCAAAGTTGTCTCTCAGGAAAGAAAAAAAAAAAAGCATCCAAAAATAATATATAAATCAAATAAATCATTTTGTGTAATTAATAATAATAAAACTTCGAATTCTTATAAAAGTTAGTACGACTGAATAGACGGGTTGGAACAAATTATAATGAATAATTATATTATCAAGATATAACAACTAGGTCCACTGTTAAGTAAATAAACGGAGTTTATTTAACAGTAAAAGATAGTTAAACAATCTCTCAAAGTTTGGAAATTAAAAATACAAAAAATTAAAAATTAAAATCGAAAAATTAAAACCTTAAAATTCAGCGTGAAAGGTTTATGTTATAAAAATGCTAATATGCCAGAAATCAAAGTCAGGAGAGTTGATTAGTACTTATGCGATTAGATAAATTAAATTAATAGTGGGTTATACGAATCATATTTGGCAAAGGGAGATGTGATTAACCGTAGCTAATAATTTTCAGACATAAGCGAGAAAAGGGGGGAGGAGATAGTTGAAAGACAACTTAATATATCTCGTAGATAGCAGATAACATACATTTAAACAAAAAAAAAGGGGAAGAGATTATATCCATTTCAGCGAAGTAAAGGCAATTTTAGATTGGAGAAAAAATTAACATTCTGGAATTTAAGTTGATGTTTGAAATTTAGGATGGGTTCTTATATTATGAAATTAGCGAATCTGGAGCATATCTAAAATAATTTCGCCATAGGAAAGGTTATGGTTTTGGTTTAGATAGAATTATAATTCGGGAGCGTCTAATAACAAGTTTACTAAATTATAAAGCGTGTATTTTGTTAGAGGAAGAAATTACCGCTGTTGTAGCTCCCAGCAGGAAGGTAGTTTGCAGAATCTTAGTAAGTTTTTTTATTACTAAACTATTTACAGGTCCTTGGAGATAATGCAGAGCAAGCAGTCACACTTATTTATAAAATTTGCGAACAGAGCATGTCGGTAACTAACAATTTTAATAACAGCATGATTCCTACTTATAGCTGCGCGTGAGAGTTATGAAACAAATAAATACCTATCCAAGAAGTCAGGTCAATCCCATCAGACATGACTTAGTTTGTTAACTTCGGCCTTCGAATTTGCAACGACGAGTATATACACAGAACTATTTAACTTTCATATTTGAACTTAAATAATTTGTTCCTTAATCGGATCGATCTAAGAATCTTTTAGAAAAATCACGTATTCTAGGGCAGTAGGACATCCAGCAAACACATGGTTTATATGAAAATTAATGTGCAATTTTAAGGCAATAAACCACAAGCATAAAATAATTGTGGTCTGAAAATTTAAAATTTAAAAATTAAATTTATCAAATATTGAAATTAGAACTTTTTGCATAACATTGTCTTTCTAGTTATCTAGGTGAATACTTACTACTTCATGAGGAGGGCTTCCTCAATAAAAACAAAGCCAAACCAAAACTCACTTTTCCATTTATACCTACCTAATAGGATAGGTATCCCTTATCCTTTCATACCTAAACACGTGGACTCAGTGACCACATTAAAAAGCACTGGTAGTGAATGAAGACATACAGTCCAAATCCAAAAATTTTACCCACGCAGTAAACTTCAGGATTGTTGTATGCAATTATGTGTCTCTGGGGAAGGTTAGTGTCAAACGTTCCCTGAGGGAGAGAGAAACTTTAGGCCCTGTGACGGTATTGCCAAGGAGGAGGCATGCGGAGGCTGGAGGAGACGTATGCGAGGAATACGCTGGCGCGGCGCTTAAAGAAAACTCTAAGTCATTTGCATATCGTAGTCTTGTCGACCTTCGATTTGATGCGAGCCAACTGGAACGCTCCCTTGGCGCAATCGCAGCAGGTCTAAGAGGTGGCAGGAGTGCGATTCTGTCGGATCACGTGGGAGATGGATACGACAAAAACAGTCGCACACCACATTCAACGCGAGTAGAGTCGTGATAAGGGATGCAATGAAATACCCCTTCTAGAATCAGTCGAGTTAAACTACCTGGAGGTGAGGAGGTTGGGATAGTTCTGGGATACGATGGAAGACCTGGTACTTATCTCTGGTACGTAAAGCTCCTATCGAAGCAAGGAATCCCGCAGAAGAGGGTAAAATCCGGTCTTTAGGTATGTGTAGCCGTTCATTGACAAAGGCCTTTTCGGAAGTCGGTCACCAGAATCTATTTGGTTAGTGGAGGAGCCAACCTTTACAGAAAACTATTTTTTTTTATCCTTGACCCAATCCCTACACACATCCCTTCCCCAAACAATCTAGTGTTTACTAACCATGAAAATAAAACTCATGTTAGGTGGAGGCTTGCAGACTTCAGGTGAAAAACTGAGACCTAGAATTAGGTCATATCACGCAGGTACAGTAAATACTTTTTCATGAAATGTATGTTATAAATTGTTAACTGTTATTCTCTTTTATTTGTATTTTAAATATAGCTGTTTTAGGAAGGAAATAAACAAAATGAATATCAGGTACAGGCAGAATCTAAGACGGGATTAGTTTATCAAACGCGTTAGAAGATATTTAAAACAATTAATATAGAATTCTTTCACTCTTACTCTAAAAGAACCGAAGTTACCACAAAACCATACATTATACTCTTTACATTTGTATGCGTTTTATTACGCGTGTGGGTGTAAATCCTAAAACAAAAAATTACACAACGCAGGATACGGAGATAATGTAAACAAAAAAATTCAAAAATCTTGATTACTGTGTGAAATTATCACAGGGATTGCGAACAATAGGGTTAGATTAGCTCAGAGTAATGTAGAAGTTTGAAAAATAGGTTGGGGAAAGAGGTCTTCACAAAAGTGCGAATGACCTAAAGTTAGACTAGAAATACCCTAAATGACAGGCTAGATAAATCATGATAGAAAGCTACGAAAATTAAAGCTACGAGGGTAGGCGCGACACAGCGCATTCGGTGCCGTGATCGTACATAGGGGTAGAATCTCAGCATATTTGATACAGCGTAGCCAGGGTAGATTCAATCACGATTTGGTGCACGTAGGCAGGGTGTATCGTCACATTTGGCGCTTGTGACCAGGAGAGTAAGATTTAAAAGCTGAAAGAATTTAAAAAATACAAAAATAATAATAATAATAATAATGATAAAATAAAAAAATAAGTGATTAATAAGCCATTAAACCAACTTCATAATAAATATAACAAGTGGGAAAAATAAATCGAAAACTCGCTTCTTTTAATTAAAATAGTTTGAAAAAAAAAAAATAATTTTAATTTTAAAACAAATAATGAAAGTTCAAATACAAGAAAAAAATCTAAACGAATAATGAAAAACGGGCCTTAAACCGAAGGATTGAAGTTTTGTTATCTTAATCATAACATAGACTAGCTTGACTCATATTTTGAAGGGCCGCGCATTATTATAAACAAAAGATCCATGTTATTGCGGTAATATAAACAACACATTTCTTCAGTGATCTTCAAATAAATATTTGAAGTGGTTAATCAATAAATCAGAAACGTGAAAGAAAAATTATCTAAGATAAAGTTTTGAGGAGATAAAAACAGTGTTTTTTATCTTCTCAATGTAAACAAAATATTATTGGACCGTTGAGTGTAAATAAACACTGTCGCAAGAGAATTATTGTATAGTGTGAACATTTTATTACGGAATAGACAAAACATTGTTATGAATTCATTCATTTGAGAGAGATTAGTTTGGGTAAGTCTCGATGAAGAATTTTAAAAATAAACATTTGATTCGTGTTTACATTAATTCATAACAACGGCGTATTTAGTTCTATCGGGTATATTATTGTTTATTGTGTCTAAAGAATAAATAATTTGAATAGATCTTACATAAAAAACGGTGACATAAAAATAAAAGCCAACATAAAAATACAGAACAAAAGACGAATAAAATAATGTATTACATCGCGCGTAATAATAAAACAATAACAAAAGTGAATCCTTTCGATACTGTCATATTAACATTATGCAGGGACGGACTGAACGTTTAAAAATCAATATTAAATACATCGATAAACGGATGCGGGCTCAACAAATTTAAAACTTAACCTTTCAATTTCGGTTTGCAATAAAGAGTAGATAATGGAGGAGAGAAAAAAAAACGGTTCAACTTTCGTTATCTAAATAATTATGTCGTATTAAATAAAAATTGCTGATGACAACAAAATTTAAACACGTATTGTATGATAAATGGATGTATTATGAACGGTATCATCACTCAATTTTCCCGTTTCTTGTAGGAGTAATAAAATAAAGAAAAAGAAGGTTTGAGAGTCGGGTTAAAATATTGATAAAAGAAAACGTAAAATTAAAATAGTTTAAGAATTTTTTTTACATAGATTACGTGAATAAATATAAAAAAAAAAAAAAAAAAAAAAAAAAAAAAAAAAAAAAAAAAAAAAAAAAAAAAAAAAAAAAATATATATATATATATTAAAAAAAAAAAAAAAAAAAAAAAAAAAAAAAAAAAAAAGCATTATTGTCATTTAGTCAACCCTGTAAGCAGACTGTGTGGGACTCTAGAATCACGCGAAAAAAAAATACAAAGAATTTATTTATATTCAAGGATTGAATACTGTCTTGGTGGGAAAGATGGGAGTAAGGATAATAGGGGGGAGGGAACAGAAGTAAGAATCTTAGGGGGGTAGGACAACGGGTAGGACAAAAACATCTGATATGAGTAAGTCAACTCAAACTAAAGGGATTAGAATAAAGTAGAAATGATAAACACAAAAAAAGTCAAACATAATTCTGCGACATTGAATAGCGAAAGGCAGGGGCGCAAAACATTTTCGAAAAAAAAGGAAGGAATAAAATTAATCGAAGAAAATTAAATCACCTATGGTTAGTTTTAATCCCATCGATTAACACTAGGAGGCGTGTTTACCTCTGGACTCAAAACTATAGGGGGGCTGTAATGAACCGTAAATCGTCTACGCTATTAAATACTAAAGAAAGGAAATTTTCACGTTCAGGAGGGCCTACAAAGATTTTTTTTTTAACTAACGTAAAGAAAGCGCATCTCAGCGACATCTGTGTGTGGTAAATTAAAAATTGTAACAGGGATCTGTAATATGCATAAAGCAAGGAATCCCCCACGGAGGTGTGAATTTTGAACAAAGAAAGTGAGAACTCAGCCAATCAGGATGAGAGAAAACCGATAATAATTTATATTAACTAATCAGGACGTTAAGGGGCGTTCACGGCTCATATGGACTTTGAACTTGGTCATAAAGAAGATAACTAATGACCCTTAGACCTTGAAATGTGTCTCACGGGTGGAAAGGTGACTGAACTTTAAAATAAACAGTTTCCCACGAGTCAAGCAGTCCGGACACCGACCTCTGTTTTATTTACAAAATAGTGCATTTTTGAGAGTGAGTCAACCAGTGGAAGACGAATACAAACAACATATATGTTACAAAAAGTTCACACAGAAATAATAGAAAAAAATTGGGCGAATGGGAAAATCGGGGGAAATGCAGTATTGACGCGAGGAACCTAGTATTTGCTGTAACAAAAGTATGGAACGTTAGAGATTTTGCAAATTAGAGTAAAAAAGAATGAAAAAAAGCGAAATTAAAGTTAGGAAAATTGAAACAATGCTGGGGTGTGATAGGAGTTGAAAGTTATAGAGAAAAAAATCCAGGATATTAAAAAAGGTTTAAGCTCGGGATGATGGCTTAAGGCACCCAAAACCCTTCCAATTTTGACGCAAAGACTGTTGTAGGTGTAGATTTGTACAAATGGCATTAAGTAGGTTACTAAAGCGATATTAGAAAAGTGAAAACTGTACGTAAGACAAGGAAAACATGTGCAAAATTAGTAAGACATTACGGCCAACTGAATTCGAGATAAGGGTTGTCGATCGCTTGTCTTGATTTAATCGTGTAAACAGTTTTTAAGAACATGGTTTTTGAATATTAAAGGCGAATAAACGATTTGTATAATAATTAAAATTAACATTGGTCTTATGAAGTATTTACATTCGAAAAAATACATTACTTTTTACGATCAGACTATTAGACAAGATTTATCTTTCGGATTTGTTTACCTATCGAAAGGGTGATTATAATTAGGCAAGAGTTATCGCTTTTCATGCGAGAAAAGGATGCCCTATTGGGAGGTCCCTCAAAGAAGCCATTAAATTGACAGAAATCCCAGGGTAGTATTGGGAAATGAGCAGGCAAAATGCTGTGATTAATATAAAAAAAATTGGAGAAACAAAGGATGCAACTTATTAATATAGAAAAAATCTAAATAAAATTACTTAAATGGAAAAGGGAAGTGAAATTGCACGACAAAGGATGTTTTGAGGGTGGTAGAAAGGAATTACAGCCTCAGATCAAGCTCTGCCTAACCATGGTGTTAAATTTTACCATAAGAGAGGGCGAACGGGGTTATTAATATGTATGGTTTCGAAAAACAGACAAAATTGTCGAGATTTAGGTGAAAATGAAGGAAGACCAAGTAAACGACAAAAAAAGCGAAAATACGGTCTTGAAATATGATGGGTATACTTTTGAGGGACAACGAAAATGCCTCTAAGGAAAATAATAATAATAATCCCTTGATTAAGGCGGAGTAAGGGAGATATCTACGTTTTGCAAACGCCCGCGTGAATTTGGAATTTAGATCCAATATGTCACAGACGGACACATTCCAAGTTGAGGAAAAACGGGACGCAAAAACTGTGTCGTATGAGTTATAATTTTGGAAACGAACTTAGGAAATTAATATGGGCAACCTAATGTACGTTTACTTAGTTCGGCCCTGAGAAATGAAATAGAAGAACTTCGATATAAATGTTTCATTTAACGAAAGGTTGTAAGTATTGTAAGCAAATCTAGTTTTGGATATATGGAAATAACGAGATATAAGAACAATTACGCTATGACCCGGGGCATTTGGGAAGCCTTTAAAAATGGCAAATTTCAGGAAGAGGGGATCAGTTTTTTGGAATCGGGAAGAATAGCCAGACCGGGGAGAAATCTAAGTTCGTCGCGACAAGTGATTTTTGGTATTTATTTAAAGTGCAAATCTTGAACTTAGAGATTTTGGAGTTAATTTTAACCTAGATTCAGTTCATCCTAGACTTAGAAAATTTCATGTTCACTTGAATTCGGGAGTGTTTGACATTTTTGAGTACTAATTAAAGAAAAAAATCCGTGCAATATAATGTGTCAATATTAATTTAATAAAAATATATTCTTTATCAATACGGTTTTAAAGTGTTAAATCCAGTGAATTTAGTATTTATAATTGTTTCCGATGTTTTGTTCAACTTAGTGATAATTGAAGTGTGTTCTGTGAATACTTAGAAAATTTCAGTGTCTTAAAAATAATTAAAATTTCGGTTTAATTAAAGACTTGTGTGAAAAAAAAAAATAATAATATCTTCAAAATCGAGTTCGATTTCAAATAGTACAAACCAAAATAAATTAATTAAAGCCGCGGATTAATAACTAACGGGAAAAATAATTCGCTAAAGTCTTCAAAGTTGTCTCTCAGGAAAGAAAAAAAAAAAAGCATCCAAAAATAATATATAAATCAAATAAATCATTTTGTGTAATTAATAATAATAAAACTTCGAATTCTTATAAAAGTTAGTACGACTGAATAGACGGGTTGGAACAAATTATAATGAATAATTATATTATCAAGATATAACAACTAGGTCCACTGTTAAGTAAATAAACGGAGTTTATTTAACAGTAAAAGATAGTTAAACAATCTCTCAAAGTTTGGAAATTAAAAATACAAAAAATTAAAAATTAAAATCGAAAAATTAAAACCTTAAAATTCAGCGTGAAAGGTTTATGTTATAAAAATGCTAATATGCCAGAAATCAAAGTCAGGAGAGTTGATTAGTACTTATGCGATTAGATAAATTAAATTAATAGTGGGTTATACGAATCATATTTGGCAAAGGGAGATGTGATTAACCGTAGCTAATAATTTTCAGACATAAGCGAGAAAAGGGGGGAGGAGATAGTTGAAAGACAACTTAATATATCTCGTAGATAGCAGATAACATACATTTAAACAAAAAAAAAGGGGAAGAGATTATATCCATTTCAGCGAAGTAAAGGCAATTTTAGATTGGAGAAAAAATTAACATTCTGGAATTTAAGTTGATGTTTGAAATTTAGGATGGGTTCTTATATTATGAAATTAGCGAATCTGGAGCATATCTAAAATAATTTCGCCATAGGAAAGGTTATGGTTTTGGTTTAGATAGAATTATAATTCGGGAGCGTCTAATAACAAGTTTACTAAATTATAAAGCGTGTATTTTGTTAGAGGAAGAAATTACCGCTGTTGTAGCTCCCAGCAGGAAGGTAGTTTGCAGAATCTTAGTAAGTTTTTTTATTACTAAACTATTTACAGGTCCTTGGAGATAATGCAGAGCAAGCAGTCACACTTATTTATAAAATTTGCGAACAGAGCATGTCGGTAACTAACAATTTTAATAACAGCATGATTCCTACTTATAGCTGCGCGTGAGAGTTATGAAACAAATAAATACCTATCCAAGAAGTCAGGTCAATCCCATCAGACATGACTTAGTTTGTTAACTTCGGCCTTCGAATTTGCAACGACGAGTATATACACAGAACTATTTAACTTTCATATTTGAACTTAAATAATTTGTTCCTTAATCGGATCGATCTAAGAATCTTTTAGAAAAATCACGTATTCTAGGGCAGTAGGACATCCAGCAAACACATGGTTTATATGAAAATTAATGTGCAATTTTAAGGCAATAAACCACAAGCATAAAATAATTGTGGTCTGAAAATTTAAAATTTAAAAATTAAATTTATCAAATATTGAAATTAGAACTTTTTGCATAACATTGTCTTTCTAGTTATCTAGGTGAATACTTACTACTTCATGAGGAGGGCTTCCTCAATAAAAACAAAGCCAAACCAAAACTCACTTTTCCATTTATACCTACCTAATAGGATAGGTATCCCTTATCCTTTCATACCTAAACACGTGGACTCAGTGACCACATTAAAAAGCACTGGTAGTGAATGAAGACATACAGTCCAAATCCAAAAATTTTACCCACGCAGTAAACTTCAGGATTGTTGTATGCAATTATGTGTCTCTGGGGAAGGTTAGTGTCAAACGTTCCCTGAGGGAGAGAGAAACTTTAGGCCCTGTGACGGTATTGCCAAGGAGGAGGCATGCGGAGGCTGGAGGAGACGTATGCGAGGAATACGCTGGCGCGGCGCTTAAAGAAAACTCTAAGTCATTTGCATATCGTAGTCTTGTCGACCTTCGATTTGATGCGAGCCAACTGGAACGCTCCCTTGGCGCAATCGCAGCAGGTCTAAGAGGTGGCAGGAGTGCGATTCTGTCGGATCACGTGGGAGATGGATACGACAAAAACAGTCGCACACCACATTCAACGCGAGTAGAGTCGTGATAAGGGATGCAATGAAATACCCCTTCTAGAATCAGTCGAGTTAAACTACCTGGAGGTGAGGAGGTTGGGATAGTTCTGGGATACGATGGAAGACCTGGTACTTATCTCTGGTACGTAAAGCTCCTATCGAAGCAAGGAATCCCGCAGAAGAGGGTAAAATCCGGTCTTTAGGTATGTGTAGCCGTTCATTGACAAAGGCCTTTTCGGAAGTCGGTCACCAGAATCTATTTGGTTAGTGGAGGAGCCAACCTTTACAGAAAACTATTTTTTTTTATCCTTGACCCAATCCCTACACACATCCCTTCCCCAAACAATCTAGTGTTTACTAACCATGAAAATAAAACTCATGTTAGGTGGAGGCTTGCAGACTTCAGGTGAAAAACTGAGACCTAGAATTAGGTCATATCACGCAGGTACAGTAAATACTTTTTCATGAAATGTATGTTATAAATTGTTAACTGTTATTCTCTTTTATTTGTATTTTAAATATAGCTGTTTTAGGAAGGAAATAAACAAAATGAATATCAGGTACAGGCAGAATCTAAGACGGGATTAGTTTATCAAACGCGTTAGAAGATATTTAAAACAATTAATATAGAATTCTTTCACTCTTACTCTAAAAGAACCGAAGTTACCACAAAACCATACATTATACTCTTTACATTTGTATGCGTTTTATTACGCGTGTGGGTGTAAATCCTAAAACAAAAAATTACACAACGCAGGATACGGAGATAATGTAAACAAAAAAATTCAAAAATCTTGATTACTGTGTGAAATTATCACAGGGATTGCGAACAATAGGGTTAGATTAGCTCAGAGTAATGTAGAAGTTTGAAAAATAGGTTGGGGAAAGAGGTCTTCACAAAAGTGCGAATGACCTAAAGTTAGACTAGAAATACCCTAAATGACAGGCTAGATAAATCATGATAGAAAGCTACGAAAATTAAAGCTACGAGGGTAGGCGCGACACAGCGCATTCGGTGCCGTGATCGTACATAGGGGTAGAATCTCAGCATATTTGATACAGCGTAGCCAGGGTAGATTCAATCACGATTTGGTGCACGTAGGCAGGGTGTATCGTCACAAGTGGGAAGAAGCTGTCAAACAAGAACTGGATACTCTCAAAGCAAATAATACTTGGACAGTGTGCGCTGTACCTCAAAAACAAAATATTATAAGTAGTAAGTGGGTATTCAAAATAAAGAAAGTTGATAATATTATCCAATATAAAGCAAGATTGGTTGCCAGAGGTTTTGAACAGAATGATACATTAGATTTATATGAAATCTACTCACCTGTTGCCAAATTGTCAACATTTAGATTATTTGTTTCAGTTGCTACAAAATTAAAACTATCAATACATCAGATGGATGTCACTGGGGCCTTTTTATATGGGGATATAAAGGAAATTGTTTTTTATTAAATTACCGGAAGGGGCGTATAATGGTTGTGATAATATTGTAAAACTAAATAAATCTTTGTATGGGCTAAAAAAATCCCCTAAATATTGGAATGAAAAATTTAACCATGTAATAAGTAAAGCAGGCTATGTAAAGTCAAAGAATGATCCTTGTTTGTTTACTAAGTGTAATGGAGAAAACCAAACTTATGTTTTACTGTATGTCGATGACCTCTTGATGTTTAGTAATAATGAACAGGAATTAAGTGATCTTAAATTAAAATTACACAATGCATTTAAGATGAAAGATTTGGGACCAATTTCAAATTTTCTTGGTATCAGTGTTAAACAGAATTTGAAAGACGGTGTAACTGAATTATGTCAAAAATCTTATTTAGAAAATGTATTAAAAAGATTTAACATGGAAAATTGCAAACCAATATCTACCCCTATTGATCAAAATTTTAATGTAAAAATCTTAGAATCTAAAGAATGTAAGTCTGACAAGGATATTGAAAACACTTGTAGGAAAATTATTGGAAGTTTAATGTATGCTGTCTCAGGCACTAGGCCAGACCTTTGTGTAGCTGTATCTATATTAAGTAGGTACCAAAATAATGCAAGTGATGTATTGTTGACTCATTTAAAAAGAATTTTAAGATATGTAAAATATACTATAGATTATAAGCTGATTTTCAAATGTAACGATGATGGGCTTGTTGGGCATTGTGATGCAGATTGGGGTGGTGACACACGAGATAGAAAGTCTACCACTGGCTACTGTTTCAAGTTCTCCAATTGTCTTATATCGTGGTGTTCTAAGAAACAATGTTCCGTAAGCTTATCATCAACCGAAGCAGAGTATGTTGCAGTCAGTATGGCGGCTAGTGAATCTTGTTGGCTGTCAAGTTTATTGAAAGACTTTAATAATATAAATGTTTGTCCTGTACCTATATACTGTGATAACCAGTCTGCCATAATGGTTGCAAATACTGATAATATTAAAAGACTAAAACATATCGATATACGTTATCATTTTGTCAAAGATTTAATTAAGGAATGTAAGATATGTTTAAGGTATGTTAAGACTGAGGATCAAATAGCTGATATGTATACTAAGTCATTGAACAAAAATCAATTGTTTAAATTTATTACTCAATGTGGACTATACTAGATAATGTAAGAGTGTATTACATTGAGCGGGGGTGTTAAAATATACAATGTAATACATTATTTTAACAATAATAATGTTGGTTTAAGGGTTGGCAACATTTTGTATGTGGCAACCCATTTTAGTTCTTTTGTTTTTTCTCTATGCTCCAAGAGTTCTTCTCTTGTTTTTCATGTAAGAATACGTACATCTTAAAATAAAACCAGTTATTAAAAGTGTTATATTTCTTTTTATTAACTCAGTAGATTACAACTTACAACACCCACATCTGAAACACTTCCCAGTCTTTTTATTTTTCATTAAAAAAGCTGATGATGATGAAGTTTGCTGATTTTTGTTATTGTTTTTGGGGTGTTATGCCGTGTTTCGCTACCTCCTTCTTTAGCCAACGTTTCGGACAGCGTTACAGTGTCCATCATCAGGGCAGATGACCTGTTGATCTGATGAGGGCAGATGAAATGATCTGATGATGGGTGACGCTGTCCGAAACGTTGGCTAAAGAAGGAGGTAGCGAAACACGGCATAACACCCCAAAAACAATAACAAAAATGCTTTTTGCCGTGAAAACCTAAAAACATAAGTTTGCTGATGTTCATTATTCTTATCCATAAGCCTTTCTTCTTCCATCAATAAACTGGCCACTAAGTTGTTCAAGGTTTGCTTATCATCAGAGGCAGATTCCCAAGCCGAAACAAAATGTTTATATTCTTCTGGCAGCGACATAAGTACTTTAGTTATAACAAATTTCTCAGAAATCTCTTCCCCCATTTGCTTTAAATGGTTCTGCATTTCTTGGATTTTCGACAAAAACACAGACATTTCTGTACCTTTCTCGTATTTGTACTGGAAAAATCGCTGTTGAACAATGTGAATGCTAGTCTCCGTCTTTTGTTCATAAACACTCTGCAACTTTTTCCACATTTCCGCTGAAGTAGAACAGGATATAATGTGCAACATAACATTTTCTGTCATCCTTGTGACTATTAAGGTCTGAGCCTTTGCATCCTTGTTTTCCCAAAGAGATTTCTGTGCCTGTTCTTCAGGTTTTATACTTCGGCCTTCAACTACATCGAGCCATCCTTGTCCACGCAAAAGCACTGTAGTCTGGAACTTCCAAACATTCCAGTTTCTCGAACCTTCCAGTTTTAACACGTTTTGGTTTCCTTCCATCTTGATCACTACACTTAACAAGATGTTTTTTTTTTAAATTTCTTTTTGCCTTCCTCCTGCAAAAAATTAAGTGATGCACGCGGCGTGGTGTCAACTTAACCTCAATTCGCCGGTCAATCAATTTTAAGTTTTATATTATGCATCAAGGTGTATGTGTCTGGGCCCATAACCTGTTGTAAGTTGTAATCTACTGAGTTAATAAAAAGAAATATAACACTTTTAATAACTGGTTTTATTTTAAGATGTACGTATTCTTACATGAAAAACAAGAGAACTCTTGGAGCATAGAGAAAAAACAAAAGAACTCAAATGGGTTGCCACATACAAAATGTTGTCAACCCTTAAACCAAAATTATTATTGTTAAAATAATGTATTACATTGTATATTTTAACAAAAGTGAATTTGCCAATTGAAGTGCCACAAAGTGAATTTGCGAATTTTGAAGAAAAAATAATTCACTTTTTTAATAAATTTTTATGAAGAAATTCTGTTTCTATCGAATAGTGGCGAGCACATACGAATCGTTCCGCGGGCGCCATGGTGCCCGCGGGCACGGGGTTGGGAACCCCTGCCTTAGAGGAAACTAGCTAGACAAAAAGATTTCAACGATATTTTTATTTATGTACAAAAACATACTCACAGCATAGAAAATAGTCCATTGTATTATGTTCGCATCGATAAAAAATTTAAAACAATACGCGTGACTCGTGGCAACGCCGTAAACACGACACTTTAAATGTGCCAGGCGGCCTCCCTGCGGCCCATCTCTTTCGGGTGTACACGCTGTTCGGTCGTTAGTGGTGTTATTTGAAATCGGAGAGAAATTACGTCGAGAGGAAAATTGAAGTCCATGTTATTTTCTATCAAATTTATTTAAGTATTAAATAATTTGCTTATTCTATATTACTTTTATTATTCATTAAAAAATCGTGAAACCATTATCATTATTTACAATTATTTGCCAAAGTTTGATTAAACTTTCAAAATCGTGTACCAATTTGAACCTCCAAACTAAACAATTTTCATATAAAACCATTCTTTATCTATATTTTCTTATAGAATTTGTCTGCTCTTACGTGCTCTTTTGACTTTTACTGAGCCGCTACCCTTGATCTATATTTTGGATATTTTTGAGATGTTAGAAAAGAGGCGCATCAAATTCGAGTTATGCTGCAACACGGCAAATGTTGGTTGAGAAAAACAATTTTATAGGTCTTGAAGAAAATTTACTAAAAAAGAATAGCTTCATTTCTATTAATATGTCATTGAAAATGGAAAAGAAGAATATCGCTTCATTTCTATTAATATGTCATAGAAAATGGAAAAGAAGAATATCGCTTCATTTCTATTAATATTTCGTAGAAAATGGTTGAAAAAATACTGTAAAATTCATAAGTTTCATTTTATTAAAAAAAAAAACGGAAATGGCTTAAAACAGTTTTTTTCTTCCGGTCGTTGGACTACGTGGTAAGCCAGAAAAATTATTTGGTTTATGCTCGTTAGTAGTAAGGAGTAAAACATGAAAAAATAAATGTCTTCTGAATTCTCGAAGTCTAAAAGAACTCTTTCATGCTGCTTAAGTCAGCTTGAGGTCAGGTGGAAAACGGGAAGCTATGGTTATCCGAAATAACCACAATATCGTAAACATCCCAATGTCTTATCTAGTGATGACTTAAAATTATTGTTGATTTCGGAAGTACCAACGAAGAAACTGTAGAGGTCTGTTGACAGTGCCACATAGGAACTATCATAATGCCGGCGCCAGACATGTGTTCAAATAAGTGTTCACATGTGTGGCACGGGCATTTGATACTATTGTCACACATTTGAACACTTAAGTGCGCTTTGCCGTTCCGTGTCGGTTTTTTAGCGCACATCAAAGGGAGCAAAAAAAAGTGTGCGCAAAGTCTTCAAAGAAGTGATCACTTCTTTGAACTTATGTCTGGCGCCGGCATAACAAAAGTTACGATAGTGACTCGACCATAAACGAATGTCATTCGGTTTTATTCTTATATTATGTTACAAATAATATTTTTAACTAATTATTTAAAAATAACAGATTGTTATGACTTATTTGAATCATTGTACTACACGCAATTTATTTGTAGGTATTTTATTTGAAAATTCTGTAAGAGTGGTTGAAACAAATGCATATTTTTAAGTTTTTTTTTATTTTTTATCACATTGTGACCCTTTTGCATCACATTCCGTGAAAAATATTTTTGTCTAGTTAGAATGGGATTTGGGACCACTGTGCGCTCGTTTCTGCACAGAGTCTAGGGTATTTTTCAAGTATTTTGGAGCTCCAGACCAGAGGTGTTAGAGTATCTCCAGACCAGGCTAATTGTGTTATTAATTCAACGGCAACGGCATTTCGCATCGTTTGCGGTTACTTCGTTCCTTTTCTATATTTCGTGATTCTGCTTGCAAGTTCACGAAACAGCGAAAACAAGTAATATAATTCACAGTCCTCCTCAGTAGGGATTTCCCGTTCCGAGGCGGGTGAGATGTATTTGTGTTAATGTTTGTCGACTTCCTCTCGGTTTGTCGACTTCCTCATCTTCATCATCTTAATGTTAATTTCATCATCGTCATATTTTCCATTTCCTCATCTTCATGTTTGTTGATTGTAGGCTGTATTTTTTTTTACAAGAGCTCGACACAGAAGGCTATGAAGAAAATAATTTCCATCAGGCGAATGTCATCTTGGGGGATTTTGAAGGAAATAAAGGATAGTATGTGCACCGTGTTCCGGGAAGGATAAAGGAATGAGGGGTGGGTGGGAATCTGGGGATCAGCGTGTCCCAGGAGTGACAGACGTATGAATCCAACTGCGATGCAAGGCGATGGATGAGTCGAACGAGTCCAGCTGAGGAAGTCAAAAGGCCTCCCTCAACCAGTCTCTCTTAATTTATTTATTTATTTAAACGCCCATAGGGCTTTTACATATAGTGCAGTACATGTTTTTGGAAAAATATAAGAAATAACATAATATAATATAAACATAATATAAATATAAGAAACAAAATAAAGATAACATAAGATATAAGATATGCAAAATACAGATAACACCAAATATAATAGTTGACACAAAGCAGGTAACATAGAATATATGGTTAAGTAAATTAATGTGAGATTGTTATTTTAATTATAGGGGGAAATACGATAGGATTGTCAATATTTATGTTTGTAATTAGCAAACTATTTTAAAGTATTTATTACGTGTTTATCGAAACATAGCTACCATAATATTTCGATTAAGGTGCTATATAGTGCATGATATCAATAGATTTATTTTAATTGTTCTAATACACTGAGTTTAAATTTTGACATCGATTGATGACGATAAACGTCTATAGAGGAATATTTATTTCCGAGTATATGAAGTCTTTGCAGAGGAGAGTTAACAAAATAATTACTAGCAGAATTAGTTACAAGGTAAATCGCATTAGAGCGAGTATCGCGCGTGGGTATTCTCAAATGAATTTTACTGATTAAATCAAGGGCGTCCAGTCTGCCATTCGAAATATTAAAAAGACAAACTAAATCGCTCGCTATGCGCCTTGACGCTAAATCGCTTATATTAAGTAATTCCATTAAATATACATAATTTAGATCTTCGACAGGTATACCGAGTTTATAATTAATAAATCTTAAGAACTTATGCTGTACTCTTTCAATTCTTAGTTGGTGTGTCTTATATAATGGAGCCCAGATGGTTGAATTGTATTCTAAATTTGATCTCACCAGCCCAGTGTACAGCAATTTAAACGAATCTAGTGATTTAAATTCTTTAACCGTCCTCAGGATGAACCCCAGACTTTTCATGGCCTTGTTAGTTATTACATTAATGTGAGGAACAAAAGTTAATTTACTATCAAATATAATACCGAGGTCCTTTATTTGATCTACTCTTTTCAGGAAAATGTTGTTGATGCTATATTGAAAATTAATGGGATTTTTGATTCGCGCAAAAGTAATTGTTTGGCATTTTTCAATATTGAGGAACAGTTCATTAAGGGCGCACCACTCTTGTAACCTCACTAGATTTGATTGTAATATACAGCAGTCGTTAAGATTCGTAATTGTTTTATATATTTTAAGGTCATCCGCAAATAAGAGTATCATAACTCCTTCAAAGATGGTAGTTATGTCATTAATAAATAAGGAAAATAACACTGGGCCCAGATGTGACCCCTGTGGAACTCCGGTGAATATTTCGAACTGATTTGAAAGGTGTGAATTTAGTTTGACTGATATTTTTCTTTTGTGTAGATAACTTTCAAACCATTTCAAAATATTCCCCGTTATTCCTAGGGATCTTAATTTATGTATGAGAATTTTGTGTGAGACTTTGTCGAAAGCCTTACTAAAGTCGGCGTATACTACGTCAGTTTGAAGATGATTATGCATACTATTAAACAATTTTTCCTGATAGATCATGAGATTCGTAAGAGTAGACCTGTTTGCCATGAAACCGTGTTGTAGATGTGATATAACTTTATTAATCTCAGGCGAAAGTTTAGAGAGCAGTACAGATTCGAATATTTTAGGGATTGTCGACTGAATACATATGGGTCTATAGTTAGATACATCAGATTTATCACCTTTCTTAAAAATAGGAGACACAGAGCTTGTTTTCCACTTATCCGGAAAGGTGCCAGTTTTTATAGACAAGTTAAAGATTTTAGTAAGAGGATAAGTTAAAACTGATAAGCATTTCGATAAAAAGATTGGAGGAATGTTATCAGGGCCAGCCGATTTGTTTAGGACGAGAGATTTTAATTTGGTTCAATGTCGCTTTCTTCATATTTGCAATGATTGAAGTCGATCTGGTTATAATTGGATGTTGTGGCATTGATCAATGGGGAGTTGTTTGTTGATTCATAGACTTTGCTGAAGAATTCGGCAAACAGATTAACAACTTCTTGGGGATTATCGGCCATTTTGTTATCTAAATACATGTTAGAGGGAATACTGGAGTCGTTGTTATTAAGCATTTTTGAAAATTTATCAATCAGTAAGATTGATAAATTTTTAGATTATCATTTTTTAATCAGTAAGATGTTCAATTTCTCCTTTATATTTGAGTAGAGCATTTTTTAGTAGGGCTTTACAATATTTTGTTTTGAAGAGTTTTATTTCACTTGTATATTTGCTACTTGAATTTTATTTAACTGCTACCGGGTTCATGTCACTCACTAGCAATCTTAAGGTGAAGCTATACGTGAAAACCTATTTAGATACTATTTAGATTAATCTTTACGGCGAATCGGTTTACATTATGAACATCAAAAAATATGCTAAGGATAAATTAAAGCTTTTACTAGCTTTTCTATGTTTTGGAATTATTATTGACATAACAAAAAATATAAGCGTAAACCATAAAAAAATGTTTTTCATGACTTAACTATGAAGTAATATTAGAAATAATTTTAAAAAAATGTCCCTTTATGGCTAAGACTATTTATGAGGTTTTGTGTGTTCTAACTTTTTTTCATTCCTATAAAATTATGCACGAAATAAATAAAAAACATTTTTTGGCTTACTTGCCTCGTGCAAATACGACGCGCGATTTTAAATTTTGTATGGCATGAGAATCGAAATATTTTTGGCGTTTATATTCCTCTTGAATCGGTAGCAGATAAATAAAAATTAAGCAGCAAATGTGCATGTGAAATAAAACTTTCTAAAATGTCTAGAAGTTGTTACATAATTAATGCCAAAGAAAAACTACAAAGGGTTTTACTGATTGGATGCGTGTTATGCTCCGTATACATGCAAGAACATGAACGCGTGACGTGCCACAACGGTTGCGGTTGCTTCATTCCTTTCCCGCAATTCGTGGTTCGGTTCGCGAAAATACCTGCATGTCTTTACGCAGCATTAGAAGGAACTGCACCAGGTTTGTATCACATTATTTGATCGATGTAATCGATGTGATCTTCCTAATATATAAAAATGAATGTGTCTTTGTTTGTCCCTTAGATGATTGATGAATAGATCCGATTGCGATGAATGGCGATTTGATGTGCGGATGTCCGCGATGATTCCAATACATACTGATGAGCTATGGCGTTAGGAAATTTGCATAACAAATTCACAAAAGGTGGCGCGCGAGTTGTTTGAAAAATGAATGTTTTTCATAATATATTTCGTGGCAGGGAGGAAGGAGGGAGGAGGAGGGGAATCTGGGAGAGGGGAGAGAAACAAGGGAAGGTTGAAGATCGGGAAGGTGGAAGAGGAACGCGGGAGGAAAAGGGGACGTGAGAGAGAACAGGGGCGGGAACGGGGACGCATGGGAAAGGACGTGCAGGGAAAAACAAATTTCTTTCTTTATGTGTTCACCCACCGCCACCGTTATCTTGATTACTAAGAATTTTATATTATTTTCATCATTTAGATTAAAAATATTAAATACATAGCCAGATTGGGAAATAATATTGACTACGTCCCATCGATATGTATTTTTGATTGATTGTACTCCACAATCGTATATACTTATTTATTTTAAATTTTAATTTGATCAAATCTCAAATTCTCAGATTTTTTAATCAAATGAAGACAATAACTCAATCGAAAATCTGAACACAGAAATATCAATAAAAGATATGGTCACATTTAGAACAAACGTAAAGATAGCAGCCAATAAAAATATGCATTATTAGTAGTTCTTAGATAAAAAAGACCGAATCGGATAGGGACAAATACGCTCAATTGGTAGAGTTCCACCCGGCAAGGCGTAGGTCCTGGGTTCGCTTTTTAGAAAAGACCGAATCGGATAGGGACAAATATTTACAGGATATACCGTATTTCGAAAAAACAAAATTAATTAGAAGTATAATAAGATAAGGTAAAAAGTAAATAAAAATACATCAATAAAACATAAATAAAATAGTATGCACGAAAAATATGAGAACTAAAACTGAAAAAAATATTAAACAATAAAATGAATGCAAGCAGCCGTTTACGGAGGATGTTTCCGTTTCCAGAGGGTCATCAGGGGGGACTCCATCCAGGAAATTGTGGCAGTGGTGATCGTATTCTTCGATTGGCTTAGTCTGGACCATAAACTTCCCGTGCGGTGGCGGAGAGACTCTGTCCATTATTAAATATATGATTTTATGTATTTATATATTTATGTAAATACATAAAATACATAGAATAGTTTGACCTAACATATTTATGTTAGGTCAAACGGTGGCGGAGAGACTCTGTCCATTATTAAATATATGATTTTATGTATTTATATATTTATGTAAATACATAAAATACATAGAATAGTTTGACCTAACATATTTATGTTAGGTCAAACTATTCTACGTTCGGAAAATTTAAAAAAAAATAGTTAACACAGAAGCTAATCATAATTGACACATTCCCTTGAATTACATTATTTACTTAATAATTGTTTGGAGAGGAATCTTCAATATATGAAGAAAGCGAGATTTATTTCCGTTGAATTTTGTTAGAGAACTTTGCATCTTGAGTTTTAACATTACGTTTATTGACTGGTTTTATGTTAAGAATGAGTCTGCTTAAGTCCACAAGCTTCAATAATAGTAACACACAGATCAAACAAATGCTTTCCTCTGAGTTTTGCAACATAAGGAGTGCAACCCGAATTTATAGCTCATCTTGAAATTGGTTTTAATTTAAGATTTAATATGTGTGCGGAAACTCATTTAATTAAAACTACTCTCAGATCTTGTCAGTGGCTTTCCTTCGATTCGAGTCTGCAGGTAGAATTTCATAACTGCATTAATATATTATTATATGTGATTTATGTATGACATACTATTATATATAATATCTGCACATTACGAATTTCCTCCAAATTTTGTAGCAAATATGCCACTACAATTTCCGAACGGTTAACGGCTCCACTCGGAACTTAAGAACTTTAAATGTGCATTTGGAACACGAAAACGGTTTTAAATTTTTTGAATAAAAATGCATAAAGAAAGAAGAGATATTAAATGTTCCCAGCTTTAGTTATTAGTGCAAGCAGTACAGAAAATGGTTTTTCTCCGACCTTTGCAGCATGTAGTTCCCAACTTTCATATCTCGTACTTGGAATTTGTTAATGGTTTCTTCCGAAATGGGTCCACAGATGAATCCACAAAATAAATTTGATCGTTACACTCTGAACGCAATTGCTTTTAACTTAAGTATTCAAAGCTTAAATTATGGTTTCACGCAAGCAAATGGTTTTCACCAGAATTTTCATAAGAAGACCCCACTCGGAACTTTCATCCGGCATTTGTAAAAAAACTGATTTCAACTCATATTGAATATGTCTGCGTTTCCTTTAATTTAAAACTACTCTCCAAAGTCGAAAATGATTTATCTCAGATTGTTGCGGCACATATGGCATAGTAGGAAACTTGAGTTTTGTAATTGCATTTGGAACTCTAGAATGGTTTCCTTCAAAATGCGATAGCACTTGAATCCGCATTTGGATTTTTTTTTTAATGCAAAACTGATTTTAAGTTGAGAATATATCTGCGGACAAGTCCACCAGTCCACCAGTCCACCAGTCCACCAGTCCACCAGTCCACCAGTCCACCAGATTAAATTAAAATTTTACTTCTTTATTAAAATTGAGCAAAGAAAACAAAGACGATTTAATTTTTTTACTGACGTTTGCATGTTTACAGTCTTCGACGTAGGTTTGCCTTTACTTTACTATGAATTCATAATTTCGTATGTTCTATTTATCTATTTTTTAAACTAATTTTAAAAAAATAATAAAGTGAAAGAAAACCGTCGCGTCCTAAATTATATTTTGCGGTTCTTTGACGGTTTCATGTTGTTTTACGGTTTCTGACGCACCGAAAGTGCTCGCGGGCCGCACCAAAAAGCCTCGCGGGCCGCAGGTTTTGATCATATTTCTAAATACGATAATAAGGGAGACACAACGATTTCTATGAGACATGTAGAGTTGTTCCGAAAATCGTAAAAATTAGCCTGAGTGGTTGAGCAAAGTTTTTTTTTATTATTTATTTAATAACAAACGACACAATGCACAGTGTTCCATTTCATACAGTTAGACCAGTGATTCCCAAAGTGGTCCAGGTGGACCCCCCAGGGGTCCACGGATGACTCGACGGGGGTCCACATAGGCGTGATAAAAAAATTGGGGTCCACAAGTTGTAAGTGGGAGTCCACCAAAAATTTATCTGGTTTCTATAGTAAAGAACAAAAATGTTGGCCTGGCTTTACCTGTCAACGTAGGCATATAATACATTAGTATGTCGGTGCAAAATTGTCATATTGAGACCTATCCCGTGCCCATATCCCATCCCGCCCCCCGTCTCATGCCCCTCCCCCTCCCCCCCGTTGTGACAGACCACAAATCCAGCATTATGTTCAATATTCAGTACAACGCGTGTCGAGTTTTGGGAATATGGTAAAAAATGTTGCAGCAGGGGGTCCACCGCAACCAGTAAAATTTTGAAAGTGGTCTACGAGAAAAAAAAGTTTGGGAACCTCTGAGCTAGACGGAAAAAACTCACTTTGGAATTCTTGAAAAATGACGTCATGGGGGTGTTAACAGGTAGTTAGGATGACAAATACATTTTTAATTACTTCTTCAAACACAGCAAACTTATTTTGTGGCACCATTTTAATTCAAAATAAATAATAAACTTAGTTTTTACCACTTTTATTTTTAACAAAACCAACATGTTTCGTGAGCCAAGCTCACTTCTTCAGGGTTTACTAACTAATTATAAATAATAGATAAAAACAATGGTCATAAATATAGACAACACAATTATAAATAATGGACATAGTCAATGGAAATGTAAAATGGGTAGAGGAAAGAGGGTCAATAGAGAACAATTTACAAAGGAAACAGGTTTAATATCGGGTCATTTAAAAACAATTTTTGATTACTAATAATATTCAAATTCGCATTCACACTCTGATATCTAATATTTCTAATTTATCCAACTGAATGCCATTAAAATTAGAATGTAGCAATTCAATTCCACTATTGAAGTCAAAAGTGTGTAAAAGTCTCCAACAAATGATTGGCGAACTGTGAAAAACTGTTACTGTTTAAAGATTTCAAATGTTCTTTAATCCTTATTTCGAAGTTTCTCACAGTTTTACCAATATAAAATTGTGGTTTTTTAATAATGAATGCGAAATCATTTTATTTTGTTTCGATGATCTTTTGTTTATTTTTATTCTAGATGCAAACAACGAGTTATTAAGTAAAAAATTTGATTTTTTATTGCTTGTAGATATGTGAATTGTACCTACGAGTTCTCTAAAGTCATCTTTGTGGCATGCAGTGATCGGAGTGAACGAATGAAAGTGTGTAAATTAGTGAGAACGAGGACATCTGTCAAACTTTTGTTTGCCGTACAGATGTCGGTTGGAAAACGTACCGTTGCCGTACAGATGTCGGTTGGAGCATCTGGAAAACGTACCGTTGCCGTACAGATGTCGGTTGGAGCATCTGGAAAACGTACCGTTGCCGATTTCCTGAAGGAAATTTTGGAAGCTTCTTCTGACGAAGTGACAAAGGTATGGAGGGAACGTCGACAGTTAAAATAAAAGCGTATTAACCATCGAAGAAGCGCTAAGTGTATATGTAGATTGCAAACTACAAACTACTTTGCATTCATACAAAGACATTCATAGAAATGCCATAAAAGCCGGCCACTACCTATATCCGTCATTTTATAGCTTAAAAAAGCAAAAGAAACATGAGTGAGAAATTCATTACAATTAGCGAAACTCGCGCAGAAATTCAATTAGAGGCGATATCGAATCGCACTGCGGAACGTTTACTTAATGTGAAGGTCTTCTGAAGGTCAAATTAAAGGAGGAATCATGGCAGTCAGTCCTGTCATCTCAAGATGTTAATTCAGCTGCGGAAAATTTTATTTATAAAATGTTTAAAAATGCACGTGGAAAATTGTTCGTCTGTACAAAATGAAAAACATAATATGAAGTATTTAAAACCTTGGATAAATGATGGAAGTATTAAATGCCTCAGAACCCGTGACAAATTACACAATAATTGTCGAGGAGAGTTAAGTAATATTCAGCTTCTAAATTATTACAAAAGATATAGAAACTGGTGTACAAAAATTATAAAATATACAAAACAAGCGTTTTACGGAAGGAAACTGGATAACGTCAATGGAAATACCAAGGAACAGTGGAAAATTATACAGGAGGCTGTAAATATACAAAAGGAACAAGTGTCCATAAAAAAATTAAAAATCAATGACAATATTATCTCAATGGAGGAGAATCTAAATATAATCATTAATCACGTAAATAACTTCTTCAGTGATATTGGTCCTAAATTCGCCAAAAATTTGTGTAGTGCAAACAAAACTAGCGAAATGTGTCTAGTAAACAATTTTACCCCTAGTACTCAAGTTACAGGAGACACCTTTGAATTTAAAACTACTAGCATTTATGAAGTAACAAAAGTAATCAGTGAATTAAAAAAATCTTTTTCCTGTGGTATTGATGGCTTGAGTGCAATGGTGTTTAAACAACATTAGTTTTAAAAATGGCATATTTCCTTCTCATTGTAAGATTGCTAAGGTTATACAGCTTTTCAAAGGTGGAGATCACCTAGATTTAACAATTACTGACCCATATCCTTGCTCAATACTCTCTCAAAAGTAATAGAGAGATCGGTTAAGTCAAGATTAGTTTCATTCTTAGAAAAGCACAAAATACTCTCTGACAATCAATTCGGTTTCAGAGAGAATAAAGGTACGAGTGATGCTGTATTAAAGGTACTGACCAAAGTTATTAGCGCGCTGGACTATGGCAACAAAGCTATAGCGGTGTTTTTAGACTTATCAAAAGCATTTGATACAGTTTCCCATGAATTGCTCCTTAAAAAAATTATCTTCTTTAGGCATTAACAGTACAGCAATGTGTTGGTTCAGATCTTATCTTAGTGATAGATTACAGCAAGTAGAGATAAATAAAATGTTAAGCAATGGTAAATCAATCTCCTTTGGAGTCCCACAAGGTAGTGTGCTTGGGCCAAAATTGTTTCTAATTTATATAAATGATTTATGTAGTCTGAATATTCCTGGTAACATTGTTAGTTTTGCAGATGACACTGCCTTAACATTTGAGGGTAAAACTTGGGATGAAACTTTTAACAAATGTAATACAGGTTTAAGAGTGGTATATAGTTGGGTAAATAATAGTATTTTAACTTTGAATACACAAAAAACCAAATAAATAACTTTTAGCATTTCATGTAAAAGTCAGCCTTCTGCCACTCATAATTTAATTATACGCAATTGTTTGCAAACATGTGACTGCAATCCTTTAGAAAATGTAGTCAACATTAAATACCTTGGCGTAAAAATAGATACATTTTTGAGATGGAACGATCAAGTCAGTATGTTGGTAAACAATACTAGGAGACTTACCTATATTTTTAAAGAACTCAGACATATACTTGACAAAGAAAAATTAAAAACGGTTTATTTTGCAATAATCCAGTCTCTACTTTCTTATAATATAGTGTGCTGGGGATCCTGCCAAAAAAACTTATATAGAACCACTTAATATTGCCCAAAAACTGATTCTTAAAGTTATGTTCAAGAAAAAATTTAGATATCCAACTCATTTACTCTATAAGGAATATAATGTCATGAATGTAAAACAGCTGTATATTACACAAACGCTTTGTAGATTTTTTAATAATATTAATATTGCCGAAAGAACTCAGCAAATTCGTACTATTAGAATTGGCTCTGGTCTGAACTTTGTGGCAATTCAAACTAAATCTTCTTTTGGTCAAAGAAATTACTTTTATCAGGCTCCACTCATATTTAACAGTCTTCCAGAACATATTAGGTCATCAAATTCCTCGAGCACTTTTAAAAAGATTGTTAAATTATTTGTGTTAGCCGAGGATTGCCAATCTATTTTTTCTACTTCGTCATTTCTAAATTAATATCATATTAACTATTTATTATTAATATACTCTTAACATATTAATTTTCACATTCATTTTAATTTTCTACTTAACTTACTATTACATATTAATTAATTAACCGTTCAGCAAAGCATAAAAAGCTTTGTTTTGGATAAAAATATTAACAATTAATAACAATTTAAATATTAAAGATAGTAAATAGCTTAAAAAAATATTTTTTCAAAGCTGATTTCAACACATGGTCACCCTACTTGATTACATTTAAAATATTAGTTCCTACAGATTAGTAGAGGCCTATATTCTGCGAGAAATATTATTGTAACAATATTATCTTTCAATACTTGCAATTATTTTATGTATTTTTATAAAATTGTTAACCTACCTCCAAGTGAGGTTAAAAATTTTAATTTAGTATTTTGCTTTTACAACTGTTTGGTTATGACTTATGACCAATATTTGTGTGTTATTTTGAATAAATTGTAACAGACCGATACAGGCGAACCCTAGTGGGGTTAATAATTACATGCTAAAATGAATAAACTTGTGAAGAAGCAATAAATAAATAAATAAAATAAAATGTTCAATCGCAAGTTATAAAAGAAAGTGTTCCTTCGGGATCTATTCTTACCCTCATTTGCAAGTGGAGTGGGGATGGAAGCTCAGGACATAGTACTTATAAACAGAAGTTTAACACGGAGCACGCTTCTGATGAATTTTTATTTGTTATGAATTTTTATTTGTTACATTCATTCCCACTCAATCGAGACTGAATGAAGACCCCAATGTAGTAATTTGACAAAATCCAAGATATTCCTCGACTGCTAATTGCCGTCCTAATAAATTTATTTTTGATAAAGAGACCGACACTCTCATAAAATCTGAAATGGACATGGTACAAAAAGAAGTAGACAAATTGATAAATTTTAAAATTAACGTTGAAGGTTTATTTTCTACGGTAGACGGCAAAATTGTTATTTATTTAGTTCTCTTGCTAAATATGAATAAAATTGTTTTCCTAGTTAATTAATAATTGTTTTGTTTCTTATTTACCTATTTTTTTATCGTCTATGTATTTATATTTGCAATTATTTCGTGATATGCATTATATTTTCTGACTGTGCTTTTACCTACTTATTATTCTCAAACACACATTTTTTAACGTTTAAAGTAGTTTTCAGTATAAACTATTAATATTGTATTAATTATTAAAAATATTTTTTTTCCAATTTTTATTATTTTTTTCAGAAAAAAAATTATATTTATCGCTTTCACCCCAAATTTTCAATACACTCGGTATTCATACGCCCCACAAGAGGGTTCTAAATACTTAATTATAATGTAAGAGTTTTTTTCAGTTTAGCTTGTATGAAACGAAACACCGTGCAACGTGTGCCATTAACGTAAGTGTAAAATGGAAAATTACTAAAAAAGGTTTGTACAAAAAGAATTAAGCAATATATAAATTTAGGGGCAAAAATTTAAAAGTAAAAATGTCCAAAGAAGCGAATCTTTACAGCTGGTTTCTACTCTGGTGTGTGGCAGTGAAGCATGGAACAAGCAGGAAAGGATGAAAGTAGACTGAATGCTGTAGAAATGAGATCCCTGAGGCACATGTGTGATAAACCCATGATGACTGAGTGAGATGTGGAGATCCGCAAATAATGGAGGGCTGATGTAATCCTAATGAGTAAGATTACGAAAAGAATGCTCAGATGGTTTGGGCATGTAGAGTGAATCAACGAAGAAAGGAGTATAAGTAGAATTTATGACGCAAATGCAAATGATGGAAGAAGTCGGGGACGCCCGAAGAAGACAAGGCACGATCAAGTGAATCAGATACTCGAGTCAGGTCATGTCAAGAGATAGAATAATCGAAGAGTATGTATGAGATGATGTATGAATGTAAATAAGGCAAGGGATGTGTGCCAAGACCGAGTAGTTTGGCGGTCCGTTTTGTCTGCTCACCTCGCGTGATGGTTATATTTATAGTCAATAAACGCATTGAACCGTGATGGTTATATATATATATAGTCAATAAACGCATTGAACCGTGATGGTTATATATATATATAGTCAATAAACGCATTGAACCGTGATGGTTTTATATATATATATAGTCAATAAACGCATTGAACCGTGATGGTTATATATATATATAGTCAATAAACGCATTGAACCGGAACAAATGTGGATAATACTTCCTACAAGGAGTATTTTCCCACCCCTCCCCCGCTTGATTCCCCCCCCCTGTCCCTTTGTAGAGTTCTACAAAATCCATTATATCTCCTAAACTACAATATATATCTAAAAAAAAGAATTACACCGTTATACTTCTTAAAAAGTTGTCTAAAAAAGGAAAAATATTTTTTTTGTTATCTACTACGGTTTGGCAAATAATAACGACATTGTCTCAAATAAAAAGGTTTTTCTAAAAATTTGATTTAAAGGTAAATATTTTTTTTTGTCTGAGGAACACGCAAAAATGTTTCAACCAAACTATTTGCCAAATTTAATATGCTTTAAAGCGATATATAACAATGGTTATTTTTATCCTTAAAACTTGCCAAAATCCGACTCAATCGCTGGGCGTCACTGCGTCACGAAGCGCAGCAGTTGGGCCTAGCCCACTGTGGTTGCCGGTGACGGATTTGTGCTTAGGAGAATTATTTAAAACTATAAATCTTTAGAGATTATAGTTTTGGTATCCACCGTCAAGGATAAATGCTGCTTCATCCTTTAGCGGTTTCTTGCTAAGCCGACTGCACGTATAAGTATGTCGTATTTTGAGATACGTAATCAACATATCTTTCGGTAATATCATAGAAAGTAGAGTCTTTAGGCCACACAACCTAATGGTGGATACCTATTACTGCAGAACTGGTATCCACCGTCAAGGATAAATGCTGCTTCATCCTTTAGCGGTTTCTTGCTAAGCCGACTGCACGTATAAGTATGTCGTATTTTGAGATACGTAATCAACATATCTTTCGGTAATATCATAGAAAGTAGAGTCTTTAGGCCACACAACCTAATGGTGGATACCTATTACTGCAGAACTGGTATCCACCGTCAAGGATAAATGCTGCTTCATCCTTTAGCGGTTTCTTGCTAAGCAGACTGCACGTATAAGTATGTCGTATTTTGAGATACGTAATCAACATATCTTTCGGTAATATCATAGAAAGTAGAGTCTTTAGGCCACACAACCTAATGGTGGATACCTATTACTGCAGAACTGGTATCCACCGTCAAGGATAAATGCTGCTTCATCCTTTAGCGGTTTCTTGCTAAGCCGACTGCACGTATAAGTATGTCGTATTTTGTTATTACCGCATGCTCTTCGGAGAGTCGAAATTATTGTTTGTAAAAATATTTTTATAGCGGATTTTCACTCAAGATGCCTTCAGATATAAGTATATCAACTTTGGTTGTACGGCCATATATCCTCTTTGCATACTTACTTGAAGAAATAAGCTTTTAGGGGATCAATTGTCGGAAGGATCGACTGTCGGGGGGATCAACTGTCGGAGGGATCAACTGTCGGAGGGATCAACTGTCGGGGGGATCAACTGTCGGAGGGATCAATTTTTCGGAGGGATCGACTGTCGGGGGGACCAACTGTCGGGGGGATCAACTGTCAGAGGGATCAACTGTTGGAGGGATCAACTGTTGGAGGGATCGACTGTCGGGGGGATCGACTGTCGGGGGGACCAACTGTCGGGGGGATCAACTGTCGGCGGACCAACTGTCGGGGATCAATTGTCACCGGATCAATTGTCAGGTAACCAATTTCGATGGACACGTTGATTTTCTACAACTTTTAACCGATTTCTATCAAAAGGAGTTTGGAGTTGGACTGAACTTGGATCTAATCTTCATCCATCCATCTTGAACTTCTCGAGTTCCCTACCGATTTGGTTCAAAATCGGGATAAGGGAGTTTGGATGTGCACCGAACTCTATTATTTGTTTCCGCTGTTTCGTGAACTTGCACTTGAAGCCGAATCACGAATTATAGAAAAGGATCGAAGTAACCGCAACGACGCGAAATGCCATTGCTGTTGAATTAATAACACAATTAGCCTGGTCTGGAGATACTCTAACACCTCTGGTCTGGAGCTCCAAAATACTTGAAAAATACCCTAGACTCTGTGCTGAAACGGGCGGTCCGTTTGATAGATTCTCCTAATTTAACAAACGGATTGCAATCTTTAGAGCACAGGCGTTGAATGCTATCCTTGTTCTACCGGTATTTCAATGGAAGATTCTCCGAGGAACTAGCGTTATTGATCCCTTCGGCACTGGTGCATAGTCGGGAAACACGCCAAACGCGTGCCCAACATATGTACACGGTTGACATTTGTCACATGAGAACGGGTCGCTTCTTCGACACGTTCTTATGTTCAACAGCTCGGCTGTGAAACGATTTGCCGGCCTCTGTGCTTCCTCCTTACAAAATAGGTCTCTTCAAGACCAATGTTCATTCCTTCCTATCCTAAAAACGACCCTTCACGCAGCATCCCAGATGACATAGGCCCTAAGGGAAATTATTTTCCGAATTTTTAAAAATAGCAAAAATGAATTTTTTTGGTTGTTTGTTGGTTTCTACCATAGAGGAATATATAAAAAAAAATCATTCCAAATTTCAAGAAAATCGGTCAATTTTGAGATTTTTTGACACACGTTTCGAAAAAAGCAGTTTTGAGAAAAACGCGTTTAAAGTTTTGCTCTATTTAGATTCCTGCTAAACCGGTCGAACTAAAATGGCTATGGCTTTAAAATTATTTGAATTTTGAAAAATCCTTCTATGGAAATATTTTTGTATATCTAAACCAGGGATGGCCAACCGGTCGATCGCGGCTATTAGGCCAGTAGATCGGACGCACCGGTCCGACCAAGGACTCGAACCCAATAGAACCCGGACCCGCACAAGAACTGCGCGTATCATCTTCACGAAAAACTCGTGGCCTGATATATTCACGGAAGAACTAAATTTCTTGAAGAGAGGGGTGATGATTATGAGCAACTGCCTGATTAAGACTGGCAAAGTGATTCAGAATTTTTAGCAGATTTATCGGAAAACTGTGCACATTAAATCTGGAATCAAAAGGCAAGAATAAAACATTAACAGAAATGATTCTTTTGCAGCATTCCAAAGTCAAACAGCGTAGTCGACGTTGAAAAGAAAAAAAATTCAACAATTTTTAAACAGCAAGAATCATATGGGAAAAAAATTACCTAAAATTTCATTCACGACAAGTACACAGCATAAATTAAAATATCGGTATCAGACTTCGAAAATCGCTTTAGTTATTTCAATAAAATTGTGAAGTTGGTGGAATTCATCGGTTATCCGTTTAATAATTCCATTCATCATAGTGATTTTTATGGCAAAAAAAAAATTGCAGATACATTTCAAATGGACCGCATGATATTGCAAAACAAAACAATTACTCTGCGCTGTGACATAAATATATTGTGTTAAAAATTTTACCATTTCATTTCATATTTTTGTTGCACCTACTGCGATGCTTTGACAATTCTAAGAAACTTTCATTGATCACCATGTGTTCCGATGGATCATCAAACTATGATCTTCTAAGCACCTCCCCTTTCCACCTCTCTCCTCCCCCACTATTTCCATTTCTACCCACGCCGTTCTATGTTCGATCATTTAGTTTTAGTACATTTTATGTCCTGATGAAGAGAACATCGTTCTTGAAACATGTTGACTTTTAAATAAAGTTTATTGTGGTAAAAACAAAGTGTTTTTAATTATTTCATTAATAAAATGGTGCCACAAAGTGAATTTGCGAAATTTGAAGGAAATTTCTTTTTTGTAAAAATGGGGGAATTTTTGAAACCACGGTTTCGATGGAATAGTCCTTTGTATGAAGGCGTAGCAGGCTCCATTGAATTGACTAGCAATGTTCCAATACTCTGCCCAAACATTGCGGGATCTATCTTTAATAATTGAAAAAATATTCTAAAGCGGAATATGGTTTACGAGAGCAACAGGGTTTTATGCTCCTTGTTTTGCCAAGGAATCCCCAATATTGTTACTTACCACACCAACATGTCCAGGAATCCAAATAATCAATTACGGTTTTCCAGAGTAATGAAGGGAGGCTAACAGCGCTCGAATACGGCGTACAAAGTGATCAGCAGGACAAAGAAAAGGATTGGATTTAAGCATGAAGAAATTATTGTATTGTATCTCAGACCTGTATTTCATTTGATGGGCAAAGCTCTCAGTATCACCCTGGCAAGATAAAATCATTGATATTATAGTACACGCTAAATTTTTTCAATTTATTTTTCTTTAATACCGACCTGAATTTGATACGATCCATTCTCGCGTAGGTATAGGACTTTACAATGACCGTAAGAAAGATGCGTACAACATACGAGTACGTGCAAAGAAAGGCGTCGGCGCGGCGGGGAGGCATGTCGCTTTTCGGACCTTAAACTTGCCTATTGCGATGATTTTTGTATGAACGTCAAGTCCGTATTAAAGTTTGGCATGTACGATACCACAAATTGATTTGTGAAAACTAGAAAATGGCCCCCTGAAAGTGGGTTGAAATAAATAATGGAGCAGCAAATTACAAACCCAGGTGTCAAAATCTTAAACCGAAAAAAAGTCCGGGCGAAGACGGGCAACTTTAGTTGATAAAATCCATAACGTTGTAGATATATCGATATGAAGGTTGATAAAATAATATTTAGTTGATAACATTCATCACGTTGTAGATATACCGTGTACCATTATCATCCAAACCAGTGGCAGCCCGTATCGGTGTTTTTTTTTAATATAAATATATATTTTTGTACTGAAATAACACAACTTTCGAACCCACGACCTTACTCGACAGCCTTACCCTTCGACCACGGAGGCCATCATATTATTTATCTCAAAAACTATCTCTTCATACGAAAAATGGCATCTGTGGCGGACAGCGAGGATGTGATTTTAATTCCAATCTACGGTTTTATTCGCTAGTTCAAGAAGTACCATAAATCAATGTGATTGCTTAAAAATCAACATAAATAAGACTTTAGGTATCTTAGCTATCTGCAGATCACCATCGTACAATGACATCGAAGCTTTCCTGGAAAGTCTCATTGCAGAGATAAAAAAAATTAGAATTTTCCGCAATACTTGCTCATCGGGGACATGAATATAAATACAATAGGAGAAGTAAAGCATAGACAGTGTGATGACTATTTATGTGCTATGGCAGAAAATAACCTTATTTCCAATATTAATTCTCCAACTAGGGTACAAGGTACTTCAAGCTCATGCTTGGATCATATATATACCAGAAACATAACAGGCTCAATTGCATTTGTTATGCATAACAGTATTACTGACCACTACACCATTGCAATCAGTATCCCAAACTCAAAACACAAAAAAATAAAACGGGTATCGACTTTGAGGCCCTATTACATGATCTTAGTAAAAAACATTGGGAATTTATTTATAAAAAAACTGAAGTTAAATGCTCTAAACTATTTCATCAATGAAATCAATGCATACATTACTCAACAATAAAACGATAAAACAAATCTCATACAGTAAACCACAACTCACCCCGTGGATTAGTAACGGCAATGTTAAATCTATACATAAAAGGAACCATCTTCATAAAATAGCAAAACAGGACCCATTGAACGTTACTAAACAGCAAAACTATTGTAGATACCGAAACATATGTAAAAACGTTATTCGCAAATGTAAAGAGCGTTACTATAAATCTTTACTCGACAAAGACAATTCCAGCAAAAATATGTGGAACGTTGTTAGAGACATAACAAAAACTAAACGAAATACCGGTACATCTATCAATGAATTGAAAATCGGAAATTTCAATATAACTGACCCTCAAACAATTGCATGTCACGCTAATCAATATTTTGCATCATTTTGCTTATCTGCAGCAAATAATATTTTAAATAATACTCAGAAAAATGAAGACATTTTATGAGTAATTTGGATCATTAAAACAAATGATCCAAATTACTCATTTAAAATTAAACCAACTACTGGAGAAGAGATCATAAAAATAATCAACAGTCTTAAAACTACACATGCAAGGGGATATATCAAATCTCAGATTTCTATTCCGCTTGCATATTTATTTAACTTAAGCTTTGCTTCGGGAATATTTCCGGATCATTTAAAAAAATCGATAATTATCCCAATTCACAAAAGTGGACTAAAATTTCTTGTAGAAAACTATAGGCCAATATCACTGTTAAGCGCGATATCTAAAGTTATTGAAAAGATTTTCAAATCAAAGTTGAGCGAATATGTGGAGAATCACAAAATTCTAAGCCCAAATCAATACGGCTTTTGGTCTGGTAAAGGAACAGATGATGCCATCGCATGTCTCACGGAAATTATTGCAGGAAATATGAACCGTGGCAAGAAAACCATTGCCCTGTTCCTGGACCTGGCCAAGGCTTTTGACACAATATCCCATAAAATACTTTTACAGAGACTGCAAAATATGGGAATAACGGGAAAAACTTTTCAATGGGTACAAAGTTATATTTCTAAGAGATTCCAGCAAACAAAAATTAATGTAGCTACTAGTACTTTACTAGAAAATAACTTTGGAGTGCCACAAGATAGTACACTAGGACCCCTTCTCTTTATTATATACATTATACATAAACGAACTATGTAATCAACATATAGGTGGGAAAATAATTACGTTCGCAGATGATACCGTCTTATTATTTGAAGGAGATGATTGGAAAGAAACACACCATCTTACGAACATCGGTGTTAACATAGTGAAACAGTGGCTGGACAGTAATTTGCTTACATTAAACATATCAAAAACTAAATACCTAACTTTCAGCGCTACTATTGCAGGACAACCCAAATCACTTCACCACCTCACAATACATAAAATTAATTAAATTTTCACATGTAGCAAACACATTGTGGGAATACATAATTATAATAAACACGATGGTATAACTTTGTTTAATTCCACTTTTTTATTTTCTTATCCAACTAGTTTCGGTTCAACCTGAACCTTCTTCAGGGAAGAATAAAAATATACTAAACATACAGATATTCAGATATTACATGTTAATGATATAATATATTGTACCATCTCACACCTAAATATAAATAGTGGTGTTGAGCCGTGGTCGTTCTAAGCGTAGGAATGGCTATTAAGCCATTAGTTTTGAATCTATTGCTTATGCTATCTGAGGGATGTATTTTTTGGATGAAATATTCTTTGTAGATTTTATATAATGCGTTTCTCTTATACAATTCTGTGATGGTTGGTACATTAAATTCCCGAAATATCTCTAAAGTAGGGAAGTCGTATGGTTTCCTAAGGACGATTTTAATAATTATTCTTTCTATTATAATTATGGGCTGTAAGGAAATCTTAAAGGCCCCTCCTTACAGTGGTACATTAAAAAGATAATAATTTATGCTCATAAAAATAAATATAAAATGGAAACAGTCGAACACAAACATCAAACCAGTAGTAAGGGCAGAAATGACCTTTCTATTCCAACAAGCAACACAGCGGCTCATCAAAAAATATTCTCATACCTGGGACCGAAATTATAAAACAAAATCTCTTCACAACTAAAGCTGTGTGAAGTGTCGTCCTTCGGTCCCAAAATAACAAAATGGTTATTAGATTTAGGCAGGACGAAGTCAGAAATATTATTAAAAAATACCATCTGATAATCATATGTTATGATCGCCTTTTGTATCTATTTTGTTTCCAAAATTTTTATTTTATTTTCTTTTACTGTTTTTCTTGTATACTGTTTTTCTTGTATACTGTTTTTCTAGTATTCGAAAATAACCAAATTGCTACTAGATTTAGGCAGGACGGAGTCAGAAATAGTATATAAAAATGCTATCTGATAATTATGTATTAAGGCAGAAAATTTGCTTATGCAGATGACATCGACGTCACAGCCCAAGCCAAAACCCTCAGTGCAGCAGAAGAGATCCTTAATTCTGACCTCAAGACTATGGAAGAATATTTCCTCAATTGGCGACTAAAGCCAAATGGGTCGAAAACAGTCGTGACAGCTTTCCATCTCAGTACCTCACAGGCAGATTCAAAACTCTGTGTTTAGTTTGATGGAAAAAATATTTACCATGACCCCCATCCCCGCTATCTTGGAGTAACTTTGGACAGGAGCCTGAACTACCGGCAACACATGGAAACAGTGGGCAAAAAAACCAGGACAAGACTAAACTTAGTCAGTAAGCTAGCTGGGGATCCGACGCCAACACGCTAAGAACGGCATCCATTGCTCTGGTTTTCTCAGCAGCTGAATACTGTGCTCCAGTATGGGCTAGAAGCGCCCACACTTCCATGGTCAACGTTCAGCTTAATGCCACAATGAGAACCATAAGCGGAACATTAAAATCTACTCCTCTCCCTTGGCTCCCCTTACTTGCAAATATAACCCCGCTAAATATCAGGCGAGAGATTGCAACACTAAAGGAGTACAAGAAGGCGCTGCAAAAAAGCGCAATACCTTTGCACGATGATGTCGTCTCTCACCCGGCATGCCACTTGAAGTCCCGAAAACCCTTCTGGACAGAAGGAGAAAGACTCCTCCATTCACCTCTCACCCCAGAAGATAGGTGGAAGCTTGAGTGGCAATCGGCCAAGGTGAAAAATGCCCATCTCGTACAAGACCCCACTGAGAGACATCCTGGGTTTTCATTGCCTCGCAAACTCTGGTCCGCCATCAATAGAATTAGGTGCTCCCATAGCCTTTGTGCCCATATGATGTATAAATGGGGCCTTAAAGAGTCGGAGATGTGTGAATGCGGTGAGGTGTTGACCACCGAACATGTGGTCAACGAATGCCCGCTCCATCATTCCCCGGCGGGATTGATGAGGTCCACAGGGCAACGCCTGGGGCCCTAGACTGGCTCGCAGACCTAGATGTCCCCCTCTGACCCCCCTCACCATACGAAAGAAGAAGAAGAAAAATTATGTATTACGAGCGTAAAATTTCTTTTGTTTCCCAAATGTTTATTTTCTTTTCCTTTACTGTTTTTTTTATTTTCTTTTCCTTAACTGTTTTATTGTATACGTATTTACTTTTTATTTACTATATTTCTTTAGTTTCCCAAATGTTTATTTTCTTTTCCTTTACTGTTTTTTTTATTTTCTTTTCCTTAACTGTTATATTGTATACCTACTTACTTTTTATTTACTATATTTCTTTTTTTCCCAAATGTTTATTTTCTTTTACTTTGCTGTTTTTTTTTTATTTTCTTTTCCTTAACTGTTATATTGTATACCTAATTACTTTTTATTTACTATTTTTGTTTTTTTCCCAAATGTTTACTTTCTTTTCCTTTACTGTCTTTAATTTTCTTTTCCTTAACTGTTATATTGTATACCTACTTACTTTTTATTTACTATATTTCTTTTTTTCCCAAATGTTTGTTTTCTTTTCCTTTACTGTTTTTTTATTTTCTTTTCCTTAACTGTTATATTGTATACCTACTTTCTTTTTATTAACTATATTTTTTTTGTTTCCCAAATGTTTATTTTCTTTTCCTTTACTGTTTTTTATTTTCTTTTCCTTAACTGTTTTATTGTATACGTATTTACTTTTTATTTACTATATTTCTTTTGTTTCCCAAATGTTTATTTTCTTTTCCTTTACTGTTTTTTTTTTATTTTCTTTTCCTTAACTGTTTTATTGTATACCTACTTACTTTTTATTTACTATATTTCTTTTTTTCCCAAATGTTTATTTTCTTTTCCTTTACTGTTTTTTTTATTTTCTTTTCCTTAACTGTTTTATTGTATACGTATTTACTTTTTATTTACTATATTTCTTTAGTTTCCCAAATGTTTATTTTCTTTTCCTTTACTGTTTTTTTTATTTTCTTTTCCTTAACTGTTATATTGTATACCTACTTACTTTTTATTTACTATATTTATTTTTTTCCCAAATGTTTATTTTCTTTTCCTTTACTGTTTTTTTTTATTTTCTTTTCCTTAACTGTTATATTGTATACCTACTTACTTTTTATTTACTATTTTTGTTTTTTTCCCAAATGTTTATTTTCTTTTCCTTTACTGTTTTTTATTTTCTTTTCCTTAACTGTTATATTGTATACCTACTTACTTTTTATTTACTATATTTCTTTTTTTCCCAAATGTTTATTTTCTTTTCCTTTACTGTTTTTTATTTTCTTTTCCTTAACGGTTATATTGTATACGTACTTACTTTTTATTTACTATATTTTTTTTGTTTCCCAAATGTTTATTTTCTTTTCCTTTACTGTTTTTAATTTTCTTTTCCTTAACTGTTATATTGTATACCTACTTACTTTTTATTTACTATATTTCTTTTTTTCCCAAATGTTTGTTTTCTTTTCCTTTACTGTTTTTTATTTTCTTTTCCTTAACTGTTATATTGTATACCTACTTTCTTTTTATTTACTATATTTTTTTTTTTCCCAAATGTTTATTTTCTTTTCCTTTACTGTTTTTTTTTATTTTCTTTTCCTTAACTGTTATATTGTATACCTACTTACTTTTTATTTACTATATTTCTTTTTTTCCCAAATGTTTATTTTCTTTTCCTTTACTGTTTTTTTTTATTTTCTTTTCCTTAACTGTTATATTGTATACCTACTTACTTTTTATTTACTATTTTTGTTTTTTTCCCAAATGTTTATTTTCTTTTCCTTTACTGTTTTTAATTTTCTTTTCCTTAACTGTTATATTGTATACCTACTTACTTTTTATTTACTATATTTCTTTTTTTCCCAAATGTTTGTTTTCTTTTCCTTTACTGTTTTTTTATTTTCTTTTCCTTAACTGTTATATTGTATACCTACTTTCTTTTTATTTACTATATTTTTTTTGTTTCCCAAATGTTATTTTCTTTTCCTTCACTGTTTTTTATTTTCTTTTCCTTAACTGTTTTATTGTATACGTATTTACTTTTTATTTACTATATTTCTTTTGTTTCCCAAATGTTTATTTTCTTTTCCTTTACTGTTTTTTTTTAATTTTCTTTTCCTTAACTGTTTTATTGTATACCTACTTACTTTTTATTTACTATATTTCTTTTTTTCCCAAATGTTTATTTTCTTTTCCTTTACTGTTTTTTTTATTTTCTTTTCCTTAACTGTTTTATTGTATACGTATTTACTTTTTATTTACTATATTTCTTTAGTTTCCCAAATGTTTATTTTCTTTTCCTTTACTGTTTTTTTTATTTTCTTTTCCTTAACTGTTATATTGTATACCTACTTACTTTTTATTTACTATATTTATTTTTTTCCCAAATGTTTATTTTCTTTTCCTTTACTGTTTTTTTTTATTTTCTTTTCCTTAACTGTTATATTGTATACCTACTTACTTTTTATTTACTATTTTTGTTTTTTTCCCAAATGTTTATTTTCTTTTCCTTTACTGTTTTTTTTTATTTTCTTTTCCTTAACTGTTATATTGTATACCTACTTACTTTTTATTTACTATATTTCTTTTTTTCCCAAATGTTTATTTTCTTTTCCTTTACTGTTTTTTTATTTTCTTTTCCTTAACGGTTATATTGTATACGTACTTACTTTTTATTTACTATTTTTTTTTTGTTTCCCAAATGTTTATTTTCTTTTCCTTTACTGTTTTTTATTTTCTTTTACTTAACTGTTTTATTGTATACGTATTTACTTTTTATTTACTATATTTCTTTTGTTTCCCAAATGTTTATTTTCTTTTCCTTTACTGTTTTTTTTTATTTTCTTTTCCTTAACTGTTATATTGTATACGTACTTACTTTTTATTACTATATTTATTTTTTTCTCAAATGCTTATTTTCTTTTCCTTTACTGTTTTTTATTTTCTTTTCCTTAACTGTTATATTGTATACCTACTTACTTTTTATTTACTATATTTCTTTTTTTCCCAAATGTTTATTTTCTTTTCCTTTACTGTTTTTTTTTATTTTCTTTTCCTTAACTGTTATATTGTATACCTACTTACTTTTTATTTACTATTTTTGTTTTTTTCCCAAATGTTTATTTTCTTTTCCTTTACTGTTTTTAATTTTCTTTTCCTTAACTGTTATATTGTATACCTACTTACTTTTTATTTACTATATTTCTTTTTTTCCCAAATGTTTGTTTTCTTTTCCTTTACTGTTTTTTTATTTTCTTTTCCTTAACTGTTATATTGTATACCTACTTTCTTTATATTTACTATATTTTTTTTGTTTCCCAAATGTTTATTTTCTTTTCCTTTACTGTTTTTTATTTTCTTTTCCTTAACTGTTTTATTGTATACGTATTTACTTTTTATTTACTATATTTCTTTTGTTTCCCAAATGTTTATTTTCTTTTCCTTTACTGTTTTTTTTTTATTTTCTTTTCCTTAACTGTTATATTGTATACCTACTTACTTTTTATTTACTATATTTCTTTTTTTCCCAAATGTTTATTTTCTTTTCCTTTACTGTTTTTTTTATTTTCTTTTCCTTAACTGTTTTATTGTATACGTATTTACTTTTTATTTACTATATTTCTTTAGTTTCCCAGATGTTTATTTTCTTTTCCTTTACTGTTTTTTTTTATTTTCTTTTCCTTAACTGTTATATTGTATTCCTACTTACTTTTTATTTACTATATTTCTTTTTTTCCCAAATGTTTATTTTCTTTTCCTTTACTGTTTTTTTTTTTTTTCTTTTCCTTAACTGTTATATTGTATACCTACTTACTTTTTATTTACTATTTTTGTTTTTTTCCCAAATGTTTATTTTCTTTTCCTTTACTGTTTTTTATTTTCTTTTCCTTAACTGTTGTATTGTATACCTACTTACTTTTTATTTACTATATTTCTTTTTTTCCCAAATGTTTATTTTCTTTTCCTTTACTGTTTTTTTTATTTTCTTTTCCTTAACGGTTATATTGTATACGTACTTACTTTTTATTTACTATATTTTTTTTGTTTCCCAAATGTTTATTTTCTTTTCCTTTACTGTTTTTTATTTTCTTTTCCTTAACTGTTTTATTGTATACGTATTTACTTTTTATTTACTATATTTCTTTTGTTTCCCAAATGTTTATTTTCTTTTCCTTTACTGTTTTTTTTTATTTTCTTTTCCTTAACTGTTATATTGTATACGTACTTACTTTTTATTACTATATTTATTTTTTTCCCAAATGCTTATTTTCTTTTCCTTTACTGTTTTTTATTTTCTTTTCCTTAACTGTTATATTTTATACCTACTTACTTTTTATTTACTATATTTCTTTTTTTCCCAAATGTTTATTTTCTTTTCCTTTACTGTTTTTTTTTATTTTCTTTTCCTTAAATGTTATATTGTATACCTACTTACTTTTTATTAACCTTTTTTTGTTTTTTTCCCAAATGTTTATTTTCTTTTCCTTTACTGTTTTTTTTTATTTTCTTTTCCTTAACTGTTTTATTGTATACCTACTTACTTTTTATTTACTATATTTCTTTTTTTCCCAAATGTTTATTTTCTTTTCCTTTACTGTTTTTTTTATTTTCTTTTCCTTAACTGTTTTATTGTATACGTATTTACTTTTTATTTACTATATTTCTTTAGTTTCCCAAATGTTTATTTTCTTTTCCTTTACTGTTTTTTTTATTTTCTTTTCCTTAACTGTTATATTGTATACCTACTTACTTTTTATTTACTATATTTATTTTTTTCCCAAATGTTTATTTTCTTTTCCTTTACTGTTTTTTTTTATTTTCTTTTCCTTAACTGTTATATTGTATACCTACTTACTTTTTATTTACTATATTTCTTTTTTTCCCAAATGTTTATTTTCTTTTCCTTAACTGTTTTTTTATTATTTTCTTTTCCTTAACTGTTATATTGTATACCTACTTTCTTTTTATTTACTATATTTTTTTTTTTCCCAAATGTTTATTTTCTTTTCCTTTACTGTTTTTAATTTTCTTTTCCTTAACTGTTATATTGTATACCTACTTACTTTTTATTTACTATATTTCTTTTTTTCCCAAATGTTTGTTTTCTTTTCCTTTACTGTTTTTTTATTTTCTTTTCCTTAACTGTTATATTGTATACCTACTTTCTTTTTATTTACTATATTTTTTTTGTTTCCCAAATGTTATTTTCTTTTCCTTCACTGTTTTTTATTTTCTTTTCCTTAACTGTTTTATTGTATACGTATTTACTTTTTATTTACTATATTTCTTTTGTTTCCCAAATGTTTATTTTCTTTTCCTTTACTGTTTTTTTTTAATTTTCTTTTCCTTAACTGTTTTATTGTATACCTACTTACTTTTTATTTACTATATTTCTTTTTTTCCCAAATGTTTATTTTCTTTTCCTTTACTGTTTTTTTTATTTTCTTTTCCTTAACTGTTTTATTGTATACGTATTTACTTTTTATTTACTATATTTCTTTAGTTTCCCAAATGTTTATTTTCTTTTCCTTTACTGTTTTTTTTATTTTCTTTTCCTTAACTGTTATATTGTATACCTACTTACTTTTTATTTACTATATTTATTTTTTTCCCAAATGTTTATTTTCTTTTCCTTTACTGTTTTTTTTTAATTTTCTTTTCCTTAACTGTTATATTGTATACCTACTTACTTTTTATTTACTATTTTTGTTTTTTTCCCAAATGTTTATTTTCTTTTCCTTTACTGTTTTTTTTTATTTTCTTTTCCTTAACTGTTATATTGTATACCTACTTACTTTTTATTTACTATATTTCTTTTTTTCCCAAATGTTTATTTTCTTTTCCTTTACTGTTTTTTTATTTTCTTTTCCTTAACGGTTATATTGTATACGTACTTACTTTTTATTTACTATTTTTTTTTTGTTTCCCAAATGTTTATTTTCTTTTCCTTTACTGTTTTTTATTTTCTTTTACTTAACTGTTTTATTGTATACGTATTTACTTTTTATTTACTATATTTCTTTTGTTTCCCAAATGTTTATTTTCTTTACCTTTACTGTTTTTTTTTATTTTCTTTTCCTTAACTGTTATATTGTATACGTACTTACTTTTTATTACTATATTTATTTTTTTCTCAAATGCTTATTTTCTTTTCCTTTACTGTTTTTTATTTTCTTTTCCTTAACTGTTATATTGTATACCTACTTACTTTTATTTACTATATTTCTTTTTTTCCCAAATGTTTATTTTCTTTTCCTTTACTGTTTTTTTTTATTTTCTTTTCCTTAACTGTTATATTGTATACCTACTTACTTTTTATTTACTATTTTTGTTTTTTTCCCAAATGTTTATTTTCTTTTCCTTTACTGTTTTTTTTTATTTTCTTTTCCTTAACTGTTATATTGTATACCTACTTACTTTTTATTTACTATATTTCTTTTTTTCCCAAATGTTTATTTTCTTTTCCTTTACTGTTTTTTTATTTTCTTTTCCTTAACGGTTATATTGTATACGTACTTACTTTTTATTTACTATTTTTTTTTTGTTTCCCAAATGTTTATTTTCTTTTCCTTTACTGTTTTTTATTTTCTTTTACTTAACTGTTTTATTGTATACGTATTTACTTTTTATTTACTATATTTCTTTTGTTTCCCAAATGTTTATTTTCTTTACCTTTACTGTTTTTTTTTATTTTCTTTTCCTTAACTGTTATATTGTATACGTACTTACTTTTTATTACTATATTTATTTTTTTCTCAAATGCTTATTTTCTTTTCCTTTACTGTTTTTTATTTTCTTTTCCTTAACTGTTATATTGTATACCTACTTACTTTTTATTTACTATATTTCTTTTTTTCCCAAATGTTTATTTTCTTTTCCTTTACTGTTTTTTTTTTATTTTCTTTTCCTTAACTGTTATATTGTATACCTACTTACTTTTTATTTACTATTTTTGTTTTTTTCCCAAATGTTTATTTTCTTTTCCTTTACTGTTTTTAATTTTCTTTTCCTTAACTGTTATATTGTATACCTACTTACTTTTTATTTACTATATTTCTTTTTTTCCCAAATGTTTGTTTTCTTTTCCTTTACTGTTTTTTTATTTTCTTTTCCTTAACTGTTATATTGTATACCTACTTTCTTTATATTTACTATATTTTTTTTTTCCCAAATGTTTATTTTCTTTTCCTTTACTGTTTTTTTATTTTCTTTTCCTTAACGGTTATATTGTATACGTACTTACTTTTTATTTACTATTTTTTTTTTGTTTCCCAAATGTTTATTTTCTTTTCCTTTACTGTTTTTTATTTTCTTTTCCTTAACTGTTATATTGTATACCTACTTACTTTTTATTTACTATATTTCTTTTTTTCCCAAATGTTTATTTTCTTTTCCTTTACTGTTTTTTTTTTATTTTCTTTTCCTTAACTGTTATATTGTATACCTACTTACTTTTTATTTACTATTTTTGTTTTTTTCCCAAATGTTTATTTTCTTTTCCTTTACTGTTTTTAATTTTCTTTTCCTTAACTGTTATATTGTATACCTACTTACTTTTTATTTACTATATTTCTTTTTTTCCCAAATGTTTGTTTTCTTTTCCTTTACTGTTTTTTTATTTTCTTTTCCTTAACTGTTATATTGTATACCTACTTTCTTTATATTTACTATATTTTTTTTTTTCCCAAATGTTTATTTTCTTTTCCTTTACTGTTTTTTTTTAATTTTCTTTTCCTTAACTGTTATATTGTATACCTACTTACTTTTTATTTACTATTTTTGTTTTTTTCCCAAATGTTTATTTTCTTTTCCTTTACTGTTTTTTTTTATTTTCTTTTCCTTAACTGTTATATTGTATACCTACTTACTTTTTATTTACTATATTTCTTTTTTTCCCAAATGTTTATTTTCTTTTCCTTTACTGTTTTTTTATTTTCTTTTCCTTAACGGTTATATTGTATACGTACTTACTTTTTATTTACTATTTTTTTTTTGTTTCCCAAATGTTTATTTTCTTTTCCTTTACTGTTTTTTATTTTCTTTTACTTAACTGTTTTATTGTATACGTATTTACTTTTTATTTACTATATTTCTTTTGTTTCCCAAATGTTTATTTTCTTTACCTTTACTGTTTTTTTTTATTTTCTTTTCCTTAACTGTTATATTGTATACGTACTTACTTTTTATTACTATATTTATTTTTTTCTCAAATGCTTATTTTCTTTTCCTTTACTGTTTTTTATTTTCTTTTCCTTAACTGTTATATTGTATACCTACTTACTTTTATTTACTATATTTCTTTTTTTCCCAAATGTTTATTTTCTTTTCCTTTACTGTTTTTTTTTTATTTTCTTTTCCTTAACTGTTATATTGTATACCTACTTACTTTTTATTTACTATTTTTGTTTTTTTCCCAAATGTTTATTTTCTTTTCCTTTACTGTTTTTTTTTATTTTCTTTTCCTTAACTGTTATATTGTATACCTACTTACTTTTTATTTACTATATTTCTTTTTTTCCCAAATGTTTATTTTCTTTTCCTTTACTGTTTTTTTATTTTCTTTTCCTTAACGGTTATATTGTATACGTACTTACTTTTTATTTACTATTTTTTTTTTGTTTCCCAAATGTTTATTTTCTTTTCCTTTACTGTTTTTTATTTTCTTTTACTTAACTGTTTTATTGTATACGTATTTACTTTTTATTTACTATATTTCTTTTGTTTCCCAAATGTTTATTTTCTTTACCTTTACTGTTTTTTTTTATTTTCTTTTCCTTAACTGTTATATTGTATACGTACTTACTTTTTATTACTATATTTATTTTTTTCTCAAATGCTTATTTTCTTTTCCTTTACTGTTTTTTATTTTCTTTTCCTTAACTGTTATATTGTATACCTACTTACTTTTTATTTACTATATTTCTTTTTTTCCCAAATGTTTATTTTCTTTTCCTTTACTGTTTTTTTTTATTTTCTTTTCCTTAACTGTTATATTGTATACCTACTTACTTTTTATTTACTATTTTTGTTTTTTTCCCAAATGTTTATTTTCTTTTCCTTTACTGTTTTTAATTTTCTTTTCCTTAACTGTTATATTGTATACCTACTTACTTTTTATTTACTATATTTCTTTTTTTCCCAAATGTTTGTTTTCTTTTCCTTTACTGTTTTTTTATTTTCTTTTCCTTAACTGTTATATTGTATACCTACTTTCTTTATATTTACTATATTTTTTTTGTTTCCCAAATGTTTATTTTCTTTTCCTTTACTGTTTTTTATTTTCTTTTCCTTAACTGTTTTATTGTATACGTATTTACTTTTTATTTACTATATTTCTTTTGTTTCCCAAATGTTTATTTTCTTTTCCTTTACTGTTTTTTTTTTATTTTCTTTTCCTTAACTGTTATATTGTATACCTACTTACTTTTTATTTACTATATTTCTTTTTTTCCCAAATGTTTATTTTCTTTTCCTTTACTGTTTTTTTTATTTTCTTTTCCTTAACTGTTTTATTGTATACGTATTTACTTTTTATTTACTATATTTCTTTAGTTTCCCAGATGTTTATTTTCTTTTCCCTTACTGTTTTTTTTTATTTTCTTTTCCTTAACTGTTATATTGTATTCCTACTTACTTTTTATTTACTATATTTCTTTTTTTCCCAAATGTTTATTTTCTTTTCCTTTACTGTTTTTTTTTTTTTTCTTTTCCTTAACTGTTATATTGTATACCTACTTACTTTTTATTTACTATTTTTGTTTTTTTCCCAAATGTTTATTTTCTTTTCCTTTACTGTTTTTTATTTTCTTTTCCTTAACTGTTGTATTGTATACCTACTTACTTTTTATTTACTATATTTCTTTTTTTCCCAAATGTTTATTTTCTTTTCCTTTACTGTTTTTTTTATTTTCTTTTCCTTAACGGTTATATTGTATACGTACTTACTTTTTATTTACTATATTTTTTTTGTTTCCCAAATGTTTATTTTCTTTTCCTTTACTGTTTTTTATTTTCTTTTCCTTAACTGTTTTATTGTATACGTATTTACTTTTTATTTACTATATTTCTTTTGTTTCCCAAATGTTTATTTTCTTTTCCTTTACTGTTTTTTTTTATTTTCTTTTCCTTAACTGTTATATTGTATACCTACTTACTTTTTATTTACTATTTTTGTTTTTTTCCCAAATGTTTATTTTCTTTTCCTTTACTGTTTTTAATTTTCTTTTCCTTAACTGTTATATTGTATACCTACTTACTTTTTATTTACTATATTTCTTTTTTTCCCAAATGTTTGTTTTCTTTTCCTTTACTGTTTTTTTATTTTCTTTTCCTTAACTGTTATATTGTATACCTACTTTCTTTATATTTACTATATTTTTTTTTTTCCCAAATGTTTATTTTCTTTTCCTTTACTGTTTTTTTATTTTCTTTTCCTTAACGGTTATATTGTATACGTACTTACTTTTTATTTACTATTTTTTTTTTGTTTCCCAAATGTTTATTTTCTTTTCCTTTACTGTTTTTTATTTTCTTTTACTTAACTGTTTTATTGTATACGTATTTACTTTTTATTTACTATATTTCTTTTGTTTCCCAAATGTTTATTTTCTTTTCCTTTACTGTTTTTTTTTATTTTCTTTTCCTTAACTGTTATATTGTATACGTACTTACTTTTTATTACTATATTTATTTTTTTCTCAAATGCTTATTTTCTTTTCCTTTACTGTTTTTTATTTTCTTTTCCTTAACTGTTATATTGTATACCTACTTACTTTTTATTTACTATATTTCTTTTTTTCCCAAATGTTTATTTTCTTTTCCTTTACTGTTTTTTTTTATTTTCTTTTCCTTAACTGTTATATTGTATACCTACTTACTTTTTATTTACTATTTTTGTTTTTTTCCCAAATGTTTATTTTCTTTTCCTTTACTGTTTTTAATTTTCTTTTCCTTAACTGTTATATTGTATACCTACTTACTTTTTATTTACTATATTTCTTTTTTTCCCAAATGTTTGTTTTCTTTTCCTTTACTGTTTTTTTATTTTCTTTTCCTTAACTGTTATATTGTATACCTACTTTCTTTATATTTACTATATTTTTTTTGTTTCCCAAATGTTTATTTTCTTTTCCTTTACTGTTTTTTATTTTCTTTTCCTTAACTGTTTTATTGTATACGTATTTACTTTTTATTTACTATATTTCTTTTGTTTCCCAAATGTTTATTTTCTTTTCCTTTACTGTTTTTTTTTTATTTTCTTTTCCTTAACTGTTATATTGTATACCTACTTACTTTTTATTTACTATATTTCTTTTTTTCCCAAATGTTTATTTTCTTTTCCTTTACTGTTTTTTTTATTTTCTTTTCCTTAACTGTTTTATTGTATACGTATTTACTTTTTATTTACTATATTTCTTTAGTTTCCCAGATGTTTATTTTCTTTTCCTTTACTGTTTTTTTTTATTTTCTTTTCCTTAACTGTTATATTGTATTCCTACTTACTTTTTATTTACTATATTTCTTTTTTTCCCAAATGTTTATTTTCTTTTCCTTTACTGTTTTTTTTTTTTTTCTTTTCCTTAACTGTTATATTGTATACCTACTTACTTTTTATTTACTATTTTTGTTTTTTTCCCAAATGTTTATTTTCTTTTCCTTTACTGTTTTTTATTTTCTTTTCCTTAACTGTTGTATTGTGTACCTACTTACTTTTTATTTACTATATTTCTTTTTTTCCCAAATGTTTATTTTCTTTTCCTTTACTGTTTTTTTTATTTTCTTTTCCTTAACGGTTATATTGTATACGTACTTACTTTTTATTTACTATATTTTTTTTGTTTCCCAAATGTTTATTTTCTTTTCCTTTACTGTTTTTTATTTTCTTTTCCTTAACTGTTTTATTGTATACGTATTTACTTTTTATTTACTATATTTCTTTTGTTTCCCAAATGTTTATTTTCTTTTCCTTTACTGTTTTTTTTTATTTTCTTTTCCTTAACTGTTATATTGTATACGTACTTACTTTTTATTACTATATTTATTTTTTTCCCAAATGCTTATTTTCTTTTCCTTTACTGTTTTTTATTTTCTTTTCCTTAACTGTTATATTTTATACCTACTTACTTTTTATTTACTATATTTCTTTTTTTCCCAAATGTTTATTTTCTTTTCCTTTACTGTTTTTTTTTATTTTCTTTTCCTTAAATGTTATATTGTATACCTACTTACTTTTTATTAACCTTTTTTTGTTTTTTTCCCAAATGTTTATTTTCTTTTCCTTTACTGTTTTTTTTTATTTTCTTTTCCTTAACTGTTTTATTGTATACCTACTTACTTTTTATTTACTATATTTCTTTTTTTCCCAAATGTTTATTTTCTTTTCCTTTACTGTTTTTTTTATTTTCTTTTCCTTAACTGTTTTATTGTATACGTATTTACTTTTTATTTACTATATTTATTTTTTTCCCAAATGTTTATTTTCTTTTCCTTTACTGTTTTTTTTTATTTTCTTTTCCTTAACTGTTATATTGTATACCTACTTACTTTTTATTTACTATATTTCTTTTTTTCCCAAATGTTTATTTTCTTTTCCTTAACTGTTTTTTTATTATTTTCTTTTCCTTAACTGTTATATTGTATACCTACTTACTTTTTATTTACTATTTTTGTTTTTTTCCCAAATGTTTATTTTCTTTTCCTTTACTGTTTTTAATTTTCTTTTCCTTAACTGTTATATTGTATACCTACTTACTTTTTATTTACTATATTTCTTTTTTTCCCAAATGTTTGTTTTCTTTTCCTTTACTGTTTTTTTATTTTCTTTTCCTTAACTGTTATATTGTATACCTACTTTCTTTTTATTTACTATATTTTTTTTGTTTCCCAAATGTTATTTTCTTTTCCTTCACTGTTTTTTATTTTCTTTTCCTTAACTGTTTTATTGTATACGTATTTACTTTTTATTTACTATATTTCTTTTGTTTCCCAAATGTTTATTTTCTTTTCCTTTACTGTTTTTTTTTAATTTTCTTTTCCTTAACTGTTTTATTGTATACCTACTTACTTTTTATTTACTATATTTCTTTTTTTCCCAAATGTTTATTTTCTTTTCCTTTACTGTTTTTTTTATTTTCTTTTCCTTAACTGTTTTATTGTATACGTATTTACTTTTTATTTACTATATTTCTTTAGTTTCCCAAATGTTTATTTTCTTTTCCTTTACTGTTTTTTTTATTTTCTTTTCCTTAACTGTTATATTGTATACCTACTTACTTTTTATTTACTATATTTATTTTTTTCCCAAATGTTTATTTTCTTTTCCTTTACTGTTTTTTTTTAATTTTCTTTTCCTTAACTGTTATATTGTATACCTACTTACTTTTTATTTACTATTTTTGTTTTTTTCCCAAATGTTTATTTTCTTTTCCTTTACTGTTTTTTTTTATTTTCTTTTCCTTAACTGTTATATTGTATACCTACTTACTTTTTATTTACTATATTTCTTTTTTTCCCAAATGTTTATTTTCTTTTCCTTTACTGTTTTTTTATTTTCTTTTCCTTAACGGTTATATTGTATACGTACTTACTTTTTATTTACTATTTTTTTTTTGTTTCCCAAATGTTTATTTTCTTTTCCTTTACTGTTTTTTATTTTCTTTTACTTAACTGTTTTATTGTATACGTATTTACTTTTTATTTACTATATTTCTTTTGTTTCCCAAATGTTTATTTTCTTTACCTTTACTGTTTTTTTTTATTTTCTTTTCCTTAACTGTTATATTGTATACGTACTTACTTTTTATTACTATATTTATTTTTTTCTCAAATGCTTATTTTCTTTTCCTTTACTGTTTTTTATTTTCTTTTCCTTAACTGTTATATTGTATACCTACTTACTTTTTATTTACTATATTTCTTTTTTTCCCAAATGTTTATTTTCTTTTCCTTTACTGTTTTTTTTTTATTTTCTTTTCCTTAACTGTTATATTGTATACCTACTTACTTTTTATTTACTATTTTTGTTTTTTTCCCAAATGTTTATTTTCTTTTCCTTTACTGTTTTTAATTTTCTTTTCCTTAACTGTTATATTGTATACCTACTTACTTTTTATTTACTATATTTCTTTTTTTCCCAAATGTTTGTTTTCTTTTCCTTTACTGTTTTTTTATTTTCTTTTCCTTAACTGTTATATTGTATACCTACTTTCTTTATATTTACTATATTTTTTTTTTTCCCAAATGTTTATTTTCTTTTCCTTTACTGTTTTTTATTTTCTTTTCCTTAACTGTTTTATTGTATACGTATTTACTTTTTATTTACTATATTTCTTTTGTTTCCCAAATGTTTATTTTCTTTTCCTTTACTGTTTTTTTTTTATTTTCTTTTCCTTAACTGTTTTATTGTATACCTACTTACTTTTTATTTACTATATTTCTTTTTTTCCCAAATGTTTATTTTCTTTTCCTTTACTGTTTTTTTTATTTTCTTTTCCTTAACTGTTTTATTGTATACGTATTTACTTTTTATTTACTATATTTCTTTAGTTTCCCAGATGTTTATTTTCTTTTCCTTTACTGTTTTTTTTATTTTTTTTTCCTTAACTGTTATATTGTATTCCTACTTACTTTTTATTTACTATATTTCTTTTTTTCCCAAATGTTTATTTTCTTTTCCTTTACTGTTTTTTTTTATTTTCTTTTCCTTAAATGTTATATTGTATACCTACTTACTTTTTATTTACTATTTTTGTTTTTTTCCCAAATGTTTATTTTCTTTTCCTTTACTGTTTTTTATTATCTTTTCCTTAACTGTTATATTGTATACCTACTTACTTTTTATTTACTATATTTCTTTTTTTCCCAAATGTTTATTTTCTTTTCCTTTACTGTTTTTTTTATTTTCTTTTCCTTAACGGTTATATTGTATACGTACTTACTTTTTATTTACTATATTTTTTTTGTTTCCCAAATGTTTATTTTCTTTTCCTTTACTGTTTTTTATTTTCTTTTCCTTAACTGTTTTATTGTATACGTATTTACTTTTTATTTACTATATTTCTTTTGTTTCCCAAATGTTTATTTTCTTTTCCTTTACTGTTTTTTTTTATTTTCTTTTCCTTAACTGTTATATTGTATACCTACTTACTTTTTATTAACCTTTTTTTGTTTTTTTCCCAAATGTTTATTTTCTTTTCCTTTACTGTTTTTTTTTTTATTTTCTTTTCCTTAACTGTTTTATTGTATACCTACTTACTTTTTATTTACTATATTTCTTTTTTTCCCAAATGTTTATTTTCTTTTCCTTTACTGTTTTTTTTTATTTTCTTTTCCTTAACTGTTATATTGTATACCTACTTACTTTTTATTTACTATTTTTGTTTTTTTCCCAAATGTTTATTTTCTTTTCCTTTACTGTTTTTAATTTTCTTTTCCTTAACTGTTATATTGTATACCTACTTACTTTTTATTTACTGTATTTCTTTTTTTCCCAAATGTTTGTTTTCTTTTCCTTTACTGTTTTTTTATTTTCTTTTCCTTAACTGTTATATTGTATACCTACTTTCTTTTTATTTACTATATTTTTTTTGTTTCCCAAATGTTATTTTCTTTTCCTTCACTGTTTTTTATTTTCTTTTCCTTAACTGTTTTATTGTATACGTATTTACTTTTTATTTACTATATTTCTTTTGTTTCCCAAATGTTTATTTTCTTTTCCTTTACTGTTTTTTTTTAATTTTCTTTTCCTTAACTGTTTTATTGTATACCTACTTACTTTTTATTTACTATATTTCTTTTTTTCCCAAATGTTTATTTTCTTTTCCTTTACTGTTTTTTTTATTTTCTTTTCCTTAACTGTTTTATTGTATACGTATTTACTTTTTATTTACTATATTTCCTTAGTTTCCCAAATGTTTATTTTCTTTTCCTTTACTGTTTTTTTTATTTTCTTTTCCTTGACTGTTATATTGTATACCTACTTACTTTTTATTTACTATATTTATTTTTTTCCCAAATGTTTATTTTCTTTTCCTTTACTGTTTTTTTTTATTTTCTTTTCCTTAACTGTTATATTGTATACCTACTTACTTTTTATTTACTATTTTTGTTTTTTTCCCAAATGTTTATTTTCTTTTCCTTTACTGTTTTTTTTTATTTTCTTTTCCTTAACTGTTATATTGTATACCTACTTACTTTTTATTTACTATATTTCTTTTTTTCCCAAATGTTTATTTTCTTTTCCTTTACTGTTTTTTTATTTTCTTTTCCTTAACGGTTATATTGTATACGTATTTACTTTTTATTTACTATTTTTTTTTTGTTTCCCAAATGTTTATTTTCTTTTCCTTTACTGTTTTTTATTTTCTTTTACTTAACTGTTTTATTGTATACGTATTTACTTTTTATTTACTATATTTCTTTTGTTTCCCAAATGTTTATTTTCTTTTCCTTTACTGTTTTTTTTTATTTTCTTTTCCTTAACTGTTATATTGTATACGTACTTACTTTTTATTACTATATTTATTTTTTTCTCAAATGCTTATTTTCTTTTCCTTTACTGTTTTTTATTTTCTTTTCCTTAACTGTTATATTGTATACCTACTTACTTTTTATTTACTATATTTCTTTTTTTCCCAAATGTTTATTTTCTTTTCCTTTACTGTTTTTTTTTATTTTCTTTTCCTTAACTGTTATATTGTATACCTACTTACTTTTTATTTACTATTTTTGTTTTTTTCCCAAATGTTTATTTTCTTTTCCTTTACTGTTTTTAATTTTCTTTTCCTTAACTGTTATATTGTATACCTACTTACTTTTTATTTACTATATTTCTTTTTTTCCCAAATGTTTGTTTTCTTTTCCTTTACTGTTTTTTTATTTTCTTTTCCTTAACTGTTATATTGTATACCTACTTTCTTTATATTTACTATATTTTTTTTGTTTCCCAAATGTTTATTTTCTTTTCCTTTACTGTTTTTTATTTTCTTTTCCTTAACTGTTTTATTGTATACGTATTTACTTTTTATTTACTATATTTCTTTTGTTTCCCAAATGTTTATTTTCTTTTCCTTTACTGTTTTTTTTTTAGTTTCTTTTCCTTAACTGTTTTATTGTATACCTACTTACTTTTTATTTACTATATTTCTTTTTTTCCCAAATGTTTATTTTCTTTTCCTTTACTGTTTTTTTTATTTTCTTTTCCTTAACTGTTTTATTGTATACGTATTTACTTTTTATTTACTATATTTCTTTAGTTTCCCAGATGTTTATTTTCTTTTCCTTTACTGTTTTTTTTATTTTCTTTTCCTTAACTGTTATATTGTATTCCTACTTACTTTTTATTTACTATATTTCTTTTTTTCCCAAATGTTTATTTTCTTTTCCTTTACTGTTTTTTTTTATTTTCTTTTCCTTAAATGTTATATTGTATACCTACTTACTTTTTATTTACTATTTTTGTTTTTTTCCCAAATGTTTATTTTCTTTTCCTTTACTGTTTTTTATTTTCTTTTCCTTAACTGTTATATTGTATACCTACTTACTTTTTATTTACTATATTTCTTTTTTTCCCAAATGTTTATTTTCTTTTCCTTTACTGTTTTTTTTATTTTCTTTTCCTTAACGGTTATATTGTATACGTACTTACTTTTTATTTACTATATTTTTTTTGTTTCCCAAATGTTTATTTTCTTTTCCTTTACTGTTTTTTATTTTCTTTTCCTTAACTGTTTTATTGTATACGTATTTACTTTTTATTTACTATATTTCTTTTGTTTCCCAAATGTTTATTTTCTTTTCCTTTACTGTTTTTTTTTATTTTCTTTTCCTTAACTGTTATATTGTATACGTACTTACTTTTTATTTCTATATTTATTTTTTTCCCAAATGCTTATTTTCTTTTCCTTTACTGTTTTTTATTTTCTTTTCCTTAACTGTTATATTTTATACCTACTTACTTTTTATTTACTATATTTCTTTTTTTCCCAAATGTTTATTTTCTTTTCCTTTACTGTTTTTTTTTATTTTCTTTTCCTTAACTGTTATATTGTATACCTACTTACTTTTTATTAACCTTTTTTTGTTTTTTCCCAAATGTTTATTTTCTTTTCCTTTACTGTTTTTTTTTTTATTTTCTTTTCCTTAACTGTTTTATTGTATACCTACTTACTTTTTATTTACTATATTTCTTTTTTTCCCAAATGTTTATTTTCTTTTCCTTTACTGTTTTTTTTTATTTTCTTTTCCTTAACTGTTATATTGTATACCTACTTACTTTTTATTTACTATTTTTGTTTTTTTCCCAAATGTTTATTTTCTTTTCCTTTACTGTTTTTAATTTTCTTTTCCTTAACTGTTATATTGTATACCTACTTACTTTTTATTTACTGTATTTCTTTTTTTCCCAAATGTTTGTTTTCTTTTCCTTTACTGTTTTTTTATTTTCTTTTCCTTAACTGTTATATTGTATACCTACTTTCTTTTTATTTACTATATTTTTTTTGTTTCCCAAATGTTATTTTCTTTTCCTTCACTGTTTTTTATTTTCTTTTCCTTAACTGTTTTATTGTATACGTATTTACTTTTTATTTACTATATTTCTTTTGTTTCCCAAATGTTTATTTTCTTTTCCTTTACTGTTTTTTTTTAATTTTCTTTTCCTTAACTGTTTTATTGTATACCTACTTACTTTTTATTTACTATATTTCTTTTTTTCCCAAATGTTTATTTTCTTTTCCTTTACTGTTTTTTTTATTTTCTTTTCCTTAACTGTTTTATTGTATACGTATTTACTTTTTATTTACTATATTTCCTTAGTTTCCCAAATGTTTATTTTCTTTTCCTTTACTGTTTTTTTTATTTTCTTTTCCTTGACTGTTATATTGTATACCTACTTACTTTTTATTTACTATATTTATTTTTTTCCCAAATGTTTATTTTCTTTTCCTTTACTGTTTTTTTTTATTTTCTTTTCCTTAACTGTTATATTGTATACCTACTTACTTTTTATTTACTATTTTTGTTTTTTTCCCAAATGTTTATTTTCTTTTCCTTTACTGTTTTTTTTTATTTTCTTTTCCTTAACTGTTATATTGTATACCTACTTACTTTTTATTTACTATATTTCTTTTTTTCCCAAATGTTTATTTTCTTTTCCTTTACTGTTTTTTTATTTTCTTTTCCTTAACGGTTATATTGTATACGTATTTACTTTTTATTTACTATTTTTTTTTTGTTTCCCAAATGTTTATTTTCTTTTCCTTTACTGTTTTTTATTTTCTTTTACTTAACTGTTTTATTGTATACGTATTTACTTTTTATTTACTATATTTCTTTTGTTTCCCAAATGTTTATTTTCTTTTCCTTTACTGTTTTTTTTTATTTTCTTTTCCTTAACTGTTATATTGTATACGTACTTACTTTTTATTACTATATTTATTTTTTTCTCAAATGCTTATTTTCTTTTCCTTTACTGTTTTTTATTTTCTTTTCCTTAACTGTTATATTGTATACGTACTTACTTTTTATTACTATATTTATTTTTTTCTCAAATGCTTATTTTCTTTTCCTTTACTGTTTTTTATTTTCTTTTCCTTAACTGTTATATTGTTTACCTACTTACTTTTTATTTACTATATTTCTTTTTTTCCCAAATGTTTATTTTCTTTTCCTTTACTGTTTTTTTTTATTTTCTTTTCCTTAACTGTTATATTGTATACCTACTTACTTTTTATTTACTATTTTTGTTTTTTTCCCAAATGTTTATTTTCTTTTCCTTTACTGTTTTTTTTTATTTTCTTTTCCTTAACTGTTATATTGTATACCTACTTACTTTTTATTTACTATATTTCTTTTTTTCCCAAATGTTTATTTTCTTTTCCTTTACTGTTTTTTTATTTTCTTTTCCTTAACGGTTATATTGTATACGTATTTACTTTTTATTTACTATTTTTTTTTTGTTTCCCAAATGTTTATTTTCTTTTCCTTTACTGTTTTTTATTTTCTTTTACTTAACTGTTTTATTGTATACGTATTTACTTTTTATTTACTATATTTCTTTTGTTTCCCAAATGTTTATTTTCTTTTCCTTTACTGTTTTTTTTTATTTTCTTTTCCTTAACTGTTATATTGTATACGTACTTACTTTTTATTACTATATTTATTTTTTTCTCAAATGCTTATTTTCTTTTCCTTTACTGTTTTTTATTTTCTTTTCCTTAACTGTTATATTGTATACCTACTTACTTTTTATTTACTATATTTCTTTTTTTCCCAAATGTTTATTTTCTTTTCCTTTACTGTTTTTTTTTATTTTCTTTTCCTTAACTGTTATATTGTATACCTACTTACTTTTTATTTACTATTTTTGTTTTTTTCCCAAATGTTTATTTTCTTTTCCTTTACTGTTTTTAATTTTCTTTTCCTTAACTGTTATATTGTATACCTACTTACTTTTTATTTACTATATTTCTTTTTTTCCCAAATGTTTGTTTTCTTTTCCTTTACTGTTTTTTTATTTTCTTTTCCTTAACTGTTATATTGTATACCTACTTTCTTTATATTTACTATATTTTTTTTGTTTCCCAAATGTTTATTTTCTTTTCCTTTACTGTTTTTTATTTTCTTTTCCTTAACTGTTTTATTGTATACGTATTTACTTTTTATTTACTATATTTCTTTTGTTTCCCAAATGTTTATTTTCTTTTCCTTTACTGTTTTTTTTTTATTTTCTTTTCCTTAACTGTTTTATTGTATACCTACTTACTTTTTATTTACTATATTTCTTTTTTTCCCAAATGTTTATTTTCTTTTCCTTTACTGTTTTTTTTATTTTCTTTTCCTTAACTGTTTTATTGTATACGTATTTACTTTTTATTTACTAAATTTCTTTAGTTTCCCAGATGTTTATTTTCTTTTCCTTTACTGTTTTTTTTATTTTCTTTTCCTTAACTGTTATATTGTATTCCTACTTACTTTTTATTTACTATATTTCTTTTTTTCCCAAATGTTTATTTTCTTTTCCTTTACTGTTTTTTTTTATTTTCTTTTCCTTAAATGTTATATTGTATACCTACTTACTTTTTATTTACTATTTTTGTTTTTTTCCCAAATGTTTATTTTCTTTTCCTTTACTGTTTTTTATTTTCTTTTCCTTAACTGTTATATTGTATACCTACTTACTTTTTATTTACTATATTTCTTTTTTTCCCAAATGTTTATTTTCTTTTCCTTTACTGTTTTTTTTATTTTCTTTTCCTTAACGGTTATATTGTATACGTACTTACTTTTTATTTACTATATTTTTTTTGTTTCCCAAATGTTTATTTTCTTTTCCTTTACTGTTTTTTATTTTCTTTTCCTTAACTGTTTTATTGTATACGTATTTACTTTTTATTTACTATATTTCTTTTGTTTCCCAAATGTTTATTTTCTTTTCCTTTACTGTTTTTTTTTATTTTCTTTTCCTTAACTGTTATATTGTATACGTACTTACTTTTTATTTCTATATTTATTTTTTTCCCAAATGCTTATTTTCTTTTCCTTTACTGTTTTTTATTTTCTTTTCCTTAACTGTTATATTTTATACCTACTTACTTTTTATTTACTATATTTCTTTTTTTCCCAAATGTTTATTTTCTTTTCCTTTACTGTTTTTTTTTATTTTCTTTTCCTTAACTGTTATATTGTATACCTACTTACTTTTTATTAACCTTTTTTTGTTTTTTTCCCAAATGTTTATTTTCTTTTCCTTTACTGTTTTTTTTTTTATTTTCTTTTCCTTAACTGTTTTATTGTATACCTACTTACTTTTTATTTACTATATTTCTTTTTTTCCCAAATGTTTATTTTCTTTTCCTTTACTGTTTTTTTTTATTTTCTTTTCCTTAACTGTTATATTGTATACCTACTTACTTTTTATTTACTATTTTTGTTTTTTTCCCAAATGTTTATTTTCTTTTCCTTTACTGTTTTTAATTTTCTTTTCCTTAACTGTTATATTGTATACCTACTTACTTTTTATTTACTGTATTTCTTTTTTTCCCAAATGTTTGTTTTCTTTTCCTTTACTGTTTTTTTATTTTCTTTTCCTTAACTGTTATATTGTATACCTACTTTCTTTTTATTTACTATATTTTTTTTGTTTCCCAAATGTTATTTTCTTTTCCTTCACTGTTTTTTATTTTCTTTTCCTTAACTGTTTTATTGTATACGTATTTACTTTTTATTTACTATATTTCTTTTGTTTCCCAAATGTTTATTTTCTTTTCCTTTACTGTTTTTTTTTAATTTTCTTTTCCTTAACTGTTTTATTGTATACCTACTTACTTTTTATTTACTATATTTCTTTTTTTCCCAAATGTTTATTTTCTTTTCCTTTACTGTTTTTTTTATTTTCTTTTCCTTAACTGTTTTATTGTATACGTATTTACTTTTTATTTACTATATTTCCTTAGTTTCCCAAATGTTTATTTTCTTTTCCTTTACTGTTTTTTTTATTTTCTTTTCCTTGACTGTTATATTGTATACCTACTTACTTTTTATTTACTATATTTATTTTTTTCCCAAATGTTTATTTTCTTTTCCTTTACTGTTTTTTTTTATTTTCTTTTCCTTAACTGTTATATTGTATACCTACTTACTTTTTATTTACTATTTTTGTTTTTTTCCCAAATGTTTATTTTCTTTTCCTTTACTGTTTTTTTTTATTTTCTTTTCCTTAACTGTTATATTGTATACCTACTTACTTTTTATTTACTATATTTCTTTTTTTCCCAAATGTTTATTTTCTTTTCCTTTACTGTTTTTTTATTTTCTTTTCCTTAACGGTTATATTGTATACGTATTTACTTTTTATTTACTATTTTTTTTTTGTTTCCCAAATGTTTATTTTCTTTTCCTTTACTGTTTTTTATTTTCTTTTACTTAACTGTTTTATTGTATACGTATTTACTTTTTATTTACTATATTTCTTTTGTTTCCCAAATGTTTATTTTCTTTTCCTTTACTGTTTTTTTTTATTTTCTTTTCCTTAACTGTTATATTGTATACGTACTTACTTTTTATTACTATATTTATTTTTTTCTCAAATGCTTATTTTCTTTTCCTTTACTGTTTTTTATTTTCTTTTCCTTAACTGTTATATTGTATACCTACTTACTTTTTATTAACTATATTTCTTTTTTTCCCAAATGTTTATTTTCTTTTCCTTTACTGTTTTTTTTTATTTTCTTTTCCTTAACTGTTATATTGTATACCTACTTACTTTTTATTTACTATTTTTGTTTTTTTCCCAAATGTTTATTTTCTTTTCCTTTACTGTTTTTAATTTTCTTTTCCTTAACTGTTATATTGTATACCTACTTACTTTTTATTTACTATATTTCTTTTTTTCCCAAATGTTTGTTTTCTTTTCCTTTACTGTTTTTTTATTTTCTTTTCCTTAACTGTTATATTGTATACCTACTTTCTTTATATTTACTATATTTTTTTTGTTTCCCAAATGTTTATTTTCTTTTCCTTTACTGTTTTTTATTTTCTTTTCCTTAACTGTTTTATTGTATACGTATTTACTTTTTATTTACTATATTTCTTTTGTTTCCCAAATGTTTATTTTCTTTTCCTTTACTGTTTTTTTTTATTTTCTTTTCCTTAACTGTTTTATTGTATACCTACTTACTTTTTATTTACTATATTTCTTTTTTTCCCAAATGTTTATTTTCTTTTCCTTTACTGTTTTTTTTATTTTCTTTTCCTTAACTGTTTTATTGTATACGTATTTACTTTTTATTTACTATATTTCTTTAGTTTCCCAGATGTTTATTTTCTTTTCCTTTACTGTTTTTTTTATTTTCTTTTCCTTAACTGTTATATTGTATTCCTACTTACTTTTTATTTACTATATTTCTTTTTTTCCCAAATGTTTATTTTCTTTTCCTTTACTGTTTTTTTTTTATTTTCTTTTCCTTAACTGTTATATTGTATACCTACTTACTTTTTATTTACTATTTTTGTTTTTTTCCCAAATGTTTATTTTCTTTTCCTTTACTGTTTTTTATTTTCTTTTCCTTAACTGTTATATTGTATACCTACTTACTTTTTATTTACTATATTTCTTTTTTTCCCAAATGTTTATTTTCTTTTCCTTTACTGTTTTTTTATTTTCTTTTCCTTAACGGTTATATTGTATACGTACTTACTTTTTATTTACTATATTTTTTTTGTTTCCCAAATGTTTATTTTCTTTTCCTTTACTGTTTTTTATTTTCTTTTCCTTAACTGTTTTATTGTATACGTATTTACTTTTTATTTACTATATTTCTTTTGTTTCCCAAATGTTTATTTTCTTTTCCTTTACTGTTTTTTTTTATTTTCTTTTCCTTAACTGTTATATTGTATACGTACTTACTTTTTATTACTATATTTATTTTTTTCCCAAATGCTTATTTTCTTTTCCTTTACTGTTTTTTATTTTCTTTTCCTTAACTGTTATATTTTATACCTACTTACTTTTTATTTACTATATTTCTTTTTTTCCCAAATGTTTATTTTCTTTTCCTTTACTGTTTTTTTTTATTTTCTTTTCCTTAACTGTTATATTGTATACCTACTTACTTTTTATTAACCTTTTTTTGTTTTTTTCCCAAATGTTTATTTTCTTTTCCTTTACTGTTTTTTTTTATTTTCTTTTCCTTAACTGTTTTATTGTATACCTACTTACTTTTTATTTACTATATTTCTTTTTTTCCCAAATGTTTATTTTCTTTTCCTTTACTGTTTTTTTTATTTTCTTTTCCTTAACTGTTTTATTGCATACGTATTTACTTTTTATTTACTATATTTCTTTAGTTTCCCAAATGTTTATTTTCTTTTCCCCTACTGTTTTTTTTATTTTCTTTTCCTTAACTGTTATATTGTATACCTACTTACTTTTTATTTACTATATTTATTTTTTTCCCAAATGTTTATTTTCTTTTCCTTTACTGTTTTTTTTTATTTTCTTTTCCTTAACTGTTATATTGTATACCTACTTACTTTTTATTAACCTTTTTTTGTTTTTTTCCCAAATGTTTATTTTCTTTTCCTTTACTGTTTTTTTTTTTATTTTCTTTTCCTTAACTGTTTTATTGTATACCTACTTACTTTTTATTTACTATATTTCTTTTTTTCCCAAATGTTTATTTTCTTTTCCTTTACTGTTTTTTTTTATTTTCTTTTCCTTAACTGTTATATTGTATACCTACTTACTTTTTATTTACTATTTTTGTTTTTTTCCCAAATGTTTATTTTCTTTTCCTTTACTGTTTTTAATTTTCTTTTCCTTAACTGTTATATTGTATACCTACTTACTTTTTATTTACTGTATTTCTTTTTTTCCCAAATGTTTGTCTTCTTTTCCTTTACTGTTTTTTTATTTTCTTTTCCTTAACTGTTATATTGTATACCTACTTTCTTTTTATTTACTATATTTTTTTTGTTTCCCAAATGTTATTTTCTTTTCCTTCACTGTTTTTTATTTTCTTTTCCTTAACTGTTTTATTGTATACGTATTTACTTTTTATTTACTATATTTCTTTTGTTTCCCAAATGTTTATTTTCTTTTCCTTTACTGTTTTTTTTTAATTTTCTTTTCCTTAACTGTTTTATTGTATACCTACTTACTTTTTATTTACTATATTTCTTTTTTTCCCAAATGTTTATTTTCTTTTCCTTTACTGTTTTTTTTATTTTCTTTTCCTTAACTGTTTTATTGTATACGTATTTACTTTTTATTTACTATATTTCCTTAGTTTCCCAAATGTTTATTTTCTTTTCCTTTACTGTTTTTTTTATTTTCTTTTCCTTGACTGTTATATTGTATACCTACTTACTTTTTATTTACTATATTTATTTTTTTCCCAAATGTTTATTTTCTTTTCCTTTACTGTTTTTTTTTATTTTCTTTTCCTTAACTGTTATATTGTATACCTACTTACTTTTTATTTACTATTTTTGTTTTTTTCCCAAATGTTTATTTTCTTTTCCTTTACTGTTTTTTTTTTATTTTCTTTTCCTTAACTGTTATATTGTATACCTACTTACTTTTTATTTACTATATTTCTTTTTTTCCCAAATGTTTATTTTCTTTTCCTTTACTGTTTTTTTATTTTCTTTTCCTTAACGGTTATATTGTATACGTATTTACTTTTTATTTACTATTTTTTTTTTGTTTCCCAAATGTTTATTTTCTTTTCCTTTACTGTTTTTTATTTTCTTTTACTTAACTGTTTTATTGTATACGTATTTACTTTTTATTTACTATATTTCTTTTGTTTCCCAAATGTTTATTTTCTTTTCCTTTACTGTTTTTTTTTATTTTCTTTTCCTTAACTGTTATATTGTATACGTACTTACTTTTTATTACTAAATTTATTTTTTTCTCAAATGCTTATTTTCTTTTCCTTTACTGTTTTTTATTTTCTTTTCCTTAACTGTTATATTGTATACCTACTTACTTTTTATTTACTATATTTCTTTTTTTCCCAAATGTTTATTTTCTTTTCCTTTACTGTTTTTTTTTATTTTCTTTTCCTTAACTGTTATATTGTATACCTACTTACTTTTTATTTACTATTTTTGTTTTTTTCCCAAATGTTTATTTTCTTTTCCTTTACTGTTTTTAATTTTCTTTTCCTTAACTGTTATATTGTATACCTACTTACTTTTTATTTACTATATTTCTTTTTTTCCCAAATGTTTGTTTTCTTTTCCTTTACTGTTTTTTTATTTTCTTTTCCTTAACTGTTATATTGTATACCTACTTTCTTTATATTTACTATATTTTTTTTGTTTCCCAAATGTTTATTTTCTTTTCCTTTACTGTTTTTTATTTTCTTTTCCTTAACTGTTTTATTGTATACGTATTTACTTTTTATTTACTATATTTCTTTTGTTTCCCAAATGTTTATTTTCTTTTCCTTTACTGTTTTTTTTTTATTTTCTTTTCCTTAACTGTTTTATTGTATACCTACTTACTTTTTATTTACTATATTTCTTTTTTTCCCAAATGTTTATTTTCTTTTCCTTTACTGTTTTTTTTATTTTCTTTTCCTTAACTGTTTTATTGTATACGTATTTACTTTTTATTTACTATATTTCTTTAGTTTCCCAGATGTTTATTTTCTTTTCCTTTACTGTTTTTTTTATTTTCTTTTCCTTAACTGTTATATTGTATTCCTACTTACTTTTTATTTACTATATTTCTTTTTTTCCCAAATGTTTATTTTCTTTTCCTTTACTGTTTTTTTTTATTTTCTTTTCCTTAACTGTTATATTGTATACCTACTTACTTTTTATTTACTATTTTTGTTTTTTTCCCAAATGTTTATTTTCTTTTCCTTTACTGTTTTTTATTTTCTTTTCCTTAACTGTTATATTGTATACCTACTTACTTTTTATTTACTATATTTCTTTTTTTCCCAAATGTTTATTTTCTTTTCCTTTACTGTTTTTTTATTTTCTTTTCCTTAACGGTTATATTGTATACGTACTTACTTTTTATTTACTATATTTTTTTTGTTTCCCAAATGTTTATTTTCTTTTCCTTTACTGTTTTTTATTTTCTTTTCCTTAACTGTTTTATTGTATACGTATTTACTTTTTATTTACTATATTTCTTTTGTTTCCCAAATGTTTATTTTCTTTTCCTTTACTGTTTTTTTTTATTTTCTTTTCCTTAACTGTTATATTGTATACGTACTTACTTTTTATTACTATATTTATTTTTTTCCCAAATGCTTATTTTCTTTTCCTTTACTGTTTTTTATTTTCTTTTCCTTAACTGTTATATTTTATACCTACTTACTTTTTATTTACTATATTTCTTTTTTTCCCAAATGTTTATTTTCTTTTCCTTTACTGTTTTTTTTTATTTTCTTTTCCTTAACTGTTATATTGTATACCTACTTACTTTTTATTAACCTTTTTTTGTTTTTTTCCCAAATGTTTATTTTCTTTTCCTTTACTGTTTTTTTTTTATTTTCTTTTCCTTAACTGTTTTATTGTATACCTACTTACTTTTTATTTACTATATTTCTTTTTTTCCCAAATGTTTATTTTCTTTTCCTTTACTGTTTTTTTTATTTTCTTTTCCTTAACTGTTTTATTGCATACGTATTTACTTTTTATTTACTATATTTCTTTAGTTTCCCAAATGTTTATTTTCTTTTCCCCTACTGTTTTTTTTATTTTCTTTTCCTTAACTGTTATATTGTATACCTACTTACTTTTTATTTACTATATTTATTTTTTTCCCAAATGTTTATTTTCTTTTCCTTTACTGTTTTTTTTTATTTTCTTTTCCTTAACTGTTATATTGTATACCTACTTACTTTTTATTTACTATATTTCTTTTTTTCCCAAATGTTTATTTTCTTTTCCTTTACTGTTTTTTTTTATTTTCTTTTCCTTAACTGTTATATTGTATACCTACTTACTTTTTATTTACTATTTTTGTTTTTTTCCCAAATGTTTATTTTCTTTTCCTTTACTGTTTTTAATTTTCTTTTCCTTAACTGTTATATTGTATACCTACTTACTTTTTATTTACTATATTTCTTTTTTTCCCAAATGTTTGTTTTCTTTTCCTTTACTGTTTTTTTATTTTCTTTTCCTTAACTGTTATATTGTATACCTACTTTCTTTTTATTTACTATATTTTTTTTGTTTCCCAAATGTTATTTTCTTTTACTTCACTGTTTTTTATTTTCTTTTCCTTAACTGTTTTATTGTATACGTATTTACTTTTTATTTACTATATTTCTTTTGTTTCCCAAATGTTTATTTTCTTTTCCTTTACTGTTTTTTTTTAATTTTCTTTTCCTTAACTGTTTTATTGTATACCTACTTACTTTTTATTTACTATATTTCTTTTTTTCCCAAATGTTTATTTTCTTTTCCTTTACTGTTTTTTTTATTTTCTTTTCCTTAACTGTTTTATTGTATACGTATTTACTTTTTATTTACTATATTTCTTTAGTTTCCCAAATGTTTATTTTCTTTTCCTTTACTGTTTTTTTTTTATTTTCTTTTCCTTAACTGTTTTATTGTATACCTACTTACTTTTTATTTACTATATTTCTTTTTTTCCCAAATGTTTATTTTCTTTTCCTTTACTGTTTTTTTTATTTTCTTTTCCTTAACTGTTTTATTGCATACGTATTTACTTTTTATTTACTATATTTCTTTAGTTTCCCAAATGTTTATTTTCTTTTCCCCTACTGTTTTTTTTATTTTCTTTTCCTTAACTGTTATATTGTATACCTACTTACTTTTTATTTACTATATTTATTTTTTTCCCAAATGTTTATTTTCTTTTCCTTTACTGTTTTTTTTTATTTTCTTTTCCTTAACTGTTATATTGTATACCTACTTACTTTTTATTTACTATATTTCTTTTTTTCCCAAATGTTTATTTTCTTTTCCTTTACTGTTTTTTTTTTATTTTCTTTTCCTTAACTGTTATATTGTATACCTACTTACTTTTTATTTACTATTTTTGTTTTTTTCCCAAATGTTTATTTTCTTTTCCTTTACTGTTTTTAATTTTCTTTTCCTTAACTGTTATATTGTATACCTACTTACTTTTTATTTACTATATTTCTTTTTTTCCCAAATGTTTGTTTTCTTTTCCTTTACTGTTTTTTTATTTTCTTTTCCTTAACTGTTATATTGTATACCTACTTTCTTTTTATTTACTATATTTTTTTTGTTTCCCAAATGTTATTTTCTTTTCCTTCACTGTTTTTTATTTTCTTTTCCTTAACTGTTTTATTGTATACGTATTTACTTTTTATTTACTATATTTCTTTTGTTTCCCAAATGTTTATTTTCTTTTCCTTTACTGTTTTTTTTTAATTTTCTTTTCCTTAACTGTTTTATTGTATACCTACTTACTTTTTATTTACTATATTTCTTTTTTTCCCAAATGTTTATTTTCTTTTCCTTTACTGTTTTTTTTATTTTCTTTTCCTTAACTGTTTTATTGTATACGTATTTACTTTTTATTTACTATATTTCTTTAGTTTCCCAAATGTTTATTTTCTTTTCCTTTACTGTTTTTTTTATTTTCTTTTCCTTAACTGTTATATTGTATACCTACTTACTTTTTATTTACTATATTTATTTTTTTCCCAAATGTTTATTTTCTTTTCCTTTACTGTTTTTTTTTATTTTCTTTTCCTTAACTGTTATATTGTATACCTACTTACTTTTTATTTACTATTTTTGTTTTTTTCCCAAATGTTTATTTTCTTTTCCTTTACTGTTTTTTTTTATTTTCTTTTCCTTAACTGTTATATTGTATACCTACTTACTTTTTATTTACTATATTTCTTTTTTTCCCAAATGTTTATTTTCTTTTCCTTTACTGTTTTTTTTTATTTTCTTTTCCTTAACTGTTATATTGTATACCTACTTACTTTTTATTTACTATTTTTGTTTTTTTCCCAAATGTTTATTTTCTTTTCCTTTACTGTTTTTAATTTTCTTTTCCTTAACTGTTATATTGTATACCTACTTACTTTTTATTTACTATATTTCTTTTTTTCCCAAATGTTTGTTTTCTTTTCCTTTACTGTTTTTTTATTTTCTTTTCCTTAACTGTTATATTGTATACCTACTTTCTTTTTATTTACTATATTTTTTTTGTTTCCCAAATGTTATTTTCTTTTACTTCACTGTTTTTTATTTTCTTTTCCTTAACTGTTTTATTGTATACGTATTTACTTTTTATTTACTATATTTCTTTTGTTTCCCAAATGTTTATTTTCTTTTCCTTTACTGTTTTTTTTTAATTTTCTTTTCCTTAACTGTTTTATTGTATACCTACTTACTTTTTATTTACTATATTTCTTTTTTTCCCAAATGTTTATTTTCTTTTCCTTTACTGTTTTTTTTATTTTCTTTTCCTTAACTGTTTTATTGTATACGTATTTACTTTTTATTTACTATATTTCTTTAGTTTCCCAAATGTTTATTTTCTTTTCCTTTACTGTTTTTTTTTTATTTTCTTTTCCTTAACTGTTTTATTGTATACCTACTTACTTTTTATTTACTATATTTCTTTTTTTCCCAAATGTTTATTTTCTTTTCCTTTACTGTTTTTTTTATTTTCTTTTCCTTAACTGTTTTATTGCATACGTATTTACTTTTTATTTACTATATTTCTTTAGTTTCCCAAATGTTTATTTTCTTTTCCCCTACTGTTTTTTTTATTTTCTTTTCCTTAACTGTTATATTGTATACCTACTTACTTTTTATTTACTATATTTATTTTTTTCCCAAATGTTTATTTTCTTTTCCTTTACTGTTTTTTTTTATTTTCTTTTCCTTAACTGTTATATTGTATACCTACTTACTTTTTATTTACTATATTTCTTTTTTTCCCAAATGTTTATTTTCTTTTCCTTTACTGTTTTTTTTTTATTTTCTTTTCCTTAACTGTTATATTGTATACCTACTTACTTTTTATTTACTATTTTTGTTTTTTTCCCAAATGTTTATTTTCTTTTCCTTTACTGTTTTTAATTTTCTTTTCCTTAACTGTTATATTGTATACCTACTTACTTTTTATTTACTATATTTCTTTTTTTCCCAAATGTTTGTTTTCTTTTCCTTTACTGTTTTTTTATTTTCTTTTCCTTAACTGTTATATTGTATACCTACTTTCTTTTTATTTACTATATTTTTTTTGTTTCCCAAATGTTATTTTCTTTTCCTTCACTGTTTTTTATTTTCTTTTCCTTAACTGTTTTATTGTATACGTATTTACTTTTTATTTACTATATTTCTTTTGTTTCCCAAATGTTTATTTTCTTTTCCTTTACTGTTTTTTTTTAATTTTCTTTTCCTTAACTGTTTTATTGTATACCTACTTACTTTTTATTTACTATATTTCTTTTTTTCCCAAATGTTTATTTTCTTTTCCTTTACTGTTTTTTTTATTTTCTTTTCCTTAACTGTTTTATTGTATACGTATTTACTTTTTATTTACTATATTTCTTTAGTTTCCCAAATGTTTATTTTCTTTTCCTTTACTGTTTTTTTTATTTTCTTTTCCTTAACTGTTATATTGTATACCTACTTACTTTTTATTTACTATATTTATTTTTTTCCCAAATGTTTATTTTCTTTTCCTTTACTGTTTTTTTTTATTTTCTTTTCCTTAACTGTTATATTGTATACCTACTTACTTTTTATTTACTATTTTTGTTTTTTTCCCAAATGTTTATTTTCTTTTCCTTTACTGTTTTTTTTTATTTTCTTTTCCTTAACTGTTATATTGTATACCTACTTACTTTTTATTTACTATATTTCTTTTTTTCCCAAATGTTTATTTTCTTTTCCTTTACTGTTTTTTTATTTTCTTTTCCTTAACGGTTATATTGTATACGTACTTACTTTTTATTTACTATTTTTTTTTTGTTTCCCAAATGTTTATTTTCTTTTCCTTTACTGTTTTTTATTTTCTTTTACTTAACTGTTTTATTGTATACGTATTTACTTTTTATTTACTATATTTCTTTTGTTTCCCAAATGTTTATTTTCTTTTCCTTTACTGTTTTTTTTTATTTTCTTTTCCTTAACTGTTATATTGTATACGTACTTACTTTTTATTACTATATTTATTTTTTTCTCAAATGCTTATTTTCTTTTCCTTTACTGTTTTTTATTTTCTTTTCCTTAACTGTTATATTGTATACCTACTTACTTTTTATTTACTATATTTCTTTTTTTCCCAAATGTTTATTTTCTTTTCCTTTACTGTTTTTTTTTATTTTCTTTTCCTTAACTGTTATATTGTATACCTACTTACTTTTTATTTACTATTTTTGTTTTTTTCCCAAATGTTTATTTTCTTTTCCTTTACTGTTTTTAATTTTCTTTTCCTTAACTGTTATATTGTATACCTACTTACTTTTTATTTACTATATTTCTTTTTTTCCCAAATGTTTGTTTTCTTTTCCTTTACTGTTTTTTTATTTTCTTTTCCTTAACTGTTATATTGTATACCTACTTTCTTTATATTTACTATATTTTTTTTGTTTCCCAAATGTTTATTTTCTTTTCCTTTACTGTTTTTTATTTTCTTTTCCTTAACTGTTTTATTGTATACGTATTTACTTTTTATTTACTATATTTCTTTTGTTTCCCAAATGTTTATTTTCTTTTCCTTTACTGTTTTTTTTTTATTTTCTTTTCCTTAACTGTTTTATTGTATACCTACTTACTTTTTATTTACTATATTTCTTTTTTTCCCAAATGTTTATTTTCTTTTCCTTTACTGTTTTTTTATTTTCTTTTCCTTAACTGTTTTATTGTATACGTATTTACTTTTTATTTACTATATTTCTTTAGTTTCCCAGATGTTTATTTTCTTTTCCTTTACTGTTTTTTTTATTTTCTTTTCCTTAACTGTTATATTGTATTCCTACTTACTTTTTATTTACTATATTTCTTTTTTTCCCAAATGTTTATTTTCTTTTCCTTTACTGTTTTTTTTTTTTTTCTTTTCCTTAACTGTTATATTGTATACCTACTTACTTTTTATTTACTATTTTTGTTTTTTTCCCAAATGTTTATTTTCTTTTCCTTTACTGTTTTTTATTTTCTTTTCCTTAACTGTTATATTGTATACCTACTTACTTTTTATTTACTATATTTCTTTTTTTCCCAAATGTTTATTTTCTTTTCCTTTACTGTTTTTTTTATTTTCTTTTCCTTAACGGTTATATTGTATACGTACTTACTTTTTATTTACTATATTTTTTTTGTTTCCCAAATGTTTATTTTCTTTTCCTTTACTGTTTTTTATTTTCTTTTCCTTAACTGTTTTATTGTATACGTATTTACTTTTTATTTACTATATTTCTTTTGTTTCCCAAATGTTTATTTTCTTTTCCTTTACTGTTTTTTTTTATTTTCTTTTCCTTAACTGTTATATTGTATACGTACTTACTTTTTATTACTATATTTATTTTTTTCCCAAATGCTTATTTTCTTTTCCTTTACTGTTTTTTATTTTCTTTTCCTTAACTGTTATATTTTATACCTACTTACTTTTTATTTACTATATTTCTTTTTTTCCCAAATGTTTATTTTCTTTTCCTTTACTGTTTTTTTTTATTTTCTTTTCCTTAAATGTTATATTGTATACCTACTTACTTTTTATTAACCTTTTTTTGTTTTTTTCCCAAATGTTTATTTTCTTTTCCTTTACTGTTTTTTTTTTATTTTCTTTTCCTTAACTGTTTTATTGTATACCTACTTACTTTTTATTTACTATATTTCTTTTTTTCCCAAATGTTTATTTTCTTTTCCTTTACTGTTTTTTTTATTTTCTTTTCCTTAACTGTTTTATTGTATACGTATTTACTTTTTATTTACTATATTTCTTTAGTTTCCCAAATGTTTATTTTCTTTTCCTTTACTGTTTTTTTTATTTTCTTTTCCTTAACTGTTATATTGTATACCTACTTACTTTTTATTTACTATATTTATTTTTTTCCCAAATGTTTATTTTCTTTTCCTTTACTGTTTTTTTTTATTTTCTTTTCCTTAACTGTTATATTGTATACCTACTTACTTTTTATTTACTATATTTCTTTTTTTCCCAAATGTTTATTTTCTTTTCCTTTACTGTTTTTTTATTATTTTCTTTTCCTTAACTGTTATATTGTATACCTACTTACTTTTTATTTACTATTTTTGTTTTTTTCCCAAATGTTTATTTTCTTTTCCTTTACTGTTTTTAATTTTCTTTTCCTTAACTGTTATATTGTATACCTACTTACTTTTTATTTACTATATTTCTTTTTTTCCCAAATGTTTGTTTTCTTTTCCTTTACTGTTTTTTTATTTTCTTTTCCTTAACTGTTATATTGTATACCTACTTTCTTTTTATTTACTATATTTTTTTTGTTTCCCAAATGTTATTTTCTTTTCCTTCACTGTTTTTTATTTTCTTTTCCTTAACTGTTTTATTGTATACGTATTTACTTTTTATTTACTATATTTCTTTTGTTTCCCAAATGTTTATTTTCTTTTCCTTTACTGTTTTTTTTTAATTTTCTTTTCCTTAACTGTTTTATTGTATACCTACTTACTTTTTATTTACTATATTTCTTTTTTTCCCAAATGTTTATTTTCTTTTCCTTTACTGTTTTTTTTATTTTCTTTTCCTTAACTGTTTTATTGTATACGTATTTACTTTTTATTTACTATATTTCTTTAGTTTCCCAAATGTTTATTTTCTTTTCTTTTACTGTTTTTTTTATTTTCTTTTCCTTAACTGTTATATTGTATACCTACTTACTTTTTATTTACTATATTTATTTTTTTCCCAAATGTTTATTTTCTTTTCCTTTACTGTTTTTTTTTATTTTCTTTTCCTTAACTGTTATATTGTATACCTACTTACTTTTTATTTACTATTTTTGTTTTTTTCCCAAATGTTTATTTTCTTTTCCTTTACTGTTTTTTTTTATTTTCTTTTCCTTAACTGTTATATTGTATACCTACTTACTTTTTATTTACTATATTTCTTTTTTTCCCAAATGTTTATTTTCTTTTCCTTTACTGTTTTTTTATTTTCTTTTCCTTAACGGTTATATTGTATACGTACTTACTTTTTATTTACTATTTTTTTTTTGTTTCCCAAATGTTTATTTTCTTTTCCTTTACTGTTTTTTATTTTCTTTTACTTAACTGTTTTATTGTATACGTATTTACTTTTTATTTACTATATTTCTTTTGTTTCCCAAATGTTTATTTTCTTTTCCTTTACTGTTTTTTTTTATTTTCTTTTCCTTAACTGTTATATTGTATACGTACTTACTTTTTATTACTATATTTATTTTTTTCTCAAATGCTTATTTTCTTTTCCTTTACTGTTTTTTATTTTCTTTTCCTTAACTGTTATATTGTATACCTACTTACTTTTTATTAACTATATTTCTTTTTTTCCCAAATGTTTATTTTCTTTTCCTTTACTGTTTTTTTTTATTTTCTTTTCCTTAACTGTTATATTGTATACCTACTTACTTTTTATTTACTATTTTTGTTTTTTTCCCAAATGTTTATTTTCTTTTCCTTTACTGTTTTTAATTTTCTTTTCCTTAACTGTTATATTGTATACCTACTTACTTTTTATTTACTATATTTCTTTTTTTCCCAAATGTTTGTTTTCTTTTCCTTTACTGTTTTTTTATTTTCTTTTCCTTAACTGTTATATTGTATACCTACTTTCTTTATATTTACTATATTTTTTTTTTTCCCAAATGTTTATTTTCTTTTCCTTTACTGTTTTTTATTTTCTTTTCCTTAACTGTTTTATTGTATACGTATTTACTTTTTATTTACTATATTTCTTTTGTTTCCCAAATGTTTATTTTCTTTTCCTTTACTGTTTTTTTTTTATTTTCTTTTCCTTAACTGTTTTATTGTATACCTACTTACTTTTTATTTACTATATTTCTTTTTTTCCCAAATGTTTATTTTCTTTTCCTTTACTGTTTTTTTTATTTTCTTTTCCTTAACTGTTTTATTGTATACGTATTTACTTTTTATTTACTATATTTCTTTAGTTTCCCAGATGTTTATTTTCTTTTCCTTTACTGTTTTTTTTATTTTCTTTTCCTTAACTGTTATATTGTATTCCTACTTACTTTTTATTTACTATATTTCTTTTTTTCCCAAATGTTTATTTTCTTTTCCTTTACTGTTTTTTTTTATTTTCTTTTCCTTAACTGTTATATTGTATACCTACTTACTTTTTATTTACTATTTTTGTTTTTTTCCCAAATGTTTATTTTCTTTTCCTTTACTGTTTTTTATTTTCTGTTCCTTAACTGTTATATTGTATACCTACTTACTTTTTATTTACTATATTTCTTTTTTTCCCAAATGTTTATTTTCTTTTCCTTTACTGTTTTTTTTATTTTCTTTTCCTTAACGGTTATATTGTATATGTACTTACTTTTTATTTACTATATTTTTTTTGTTTCCCAAATGTTTATTTTCTTTTCCTTTACTGTTTTTTATTTTCTTTTCCTTAACTGTTTTATTGTATACGTATTTACTTTTTATTTACTATATTTCTTTTGTTTCCCAAATGTTTATTTTCTTTTCCTTTACTGTTTTTTTTTTATTTTCTTTTCCTTAACTGTTATAATGTATACGTACTTACTTTTTATTACTATATTTATTTTTTTCCCAAATGCTTATTTTCTTTTCCTTTACTGTTTTTTATTTTCTTTTCCTTAACTGTTATATTTTATACCTACTTACTTTTTATTTACTATATTTCTTTTTTTCCCAAATGTTTATTTTCTTTTCCTTTACTGTTTTTTTTTTATTTTCTTTTCCTTAACTGTTATATTGTATACCTACTTACTTTTTATTAACCTTTTTTTGTTTTTTTCCCAAATGTTTATTTTCTTTTCCTTTACTGTTTTTTTTTTTATTTTCTTTTCCTTAACTGTTTTATTGTATACCTACTTACTTTTTATTTACTATATTTCTTTTTTTCCCAAATGTTTATTTTCTTTTCCTTTACTGTTTTTTTTTATTTTCTTTTCCTTAACTGTTATATTGTATACCTACTTACTTTTTATTTACTATTTTTGTTTTTTTCCCAAATGTTTATTTTCTTTTCCTTTACTGTTTTTAATTTTCTTTTCCTTAACTGTTATATTGTATACCTACTTACTTTTTATTTACTATATTTCTTTTTTTCCCAAATGTTTGTTTTCTTTTCCTTTACTGTTTTTTTATTTTCTTTTCCTTAACTGTTATATTGTATACCTACTTTCTTTTTATTTACTATATTTTTTTTGTTTCCCAAATGTTATTTTCTTTTCCTTCACTGTTTTTTATTTTCTTTTCCTTAACTGTTTTATTGTATACGTATTTACTTTTTATTTACTATATTTCTTTTGTTTCCCAAATGTTTATTTTCTTTTCCTTTACTGTTTTTTTTTAATTTTCTTTTCCTTAACTGTTTTATTGTATACCTACTTACTTTTTATTTACTATATTTCTTTTTTTCCCAAATGTTTATTTTCTTTTCCTTTACTGTTTTTTTTATTTTCTTTTCCTTAACTGTTTTATTGTATACGTATTTACTTTTTATTTACTATATTTCCTTAGTTTCCCAAATGTTTATTTTCTTTTCCTTTACTGTTTTTTTTATTTTCTTTTCCTTAACTGTTATATTGTATACCTACTTACTTTTTATTTACTATATTTATTTTTTTCCCAAATGTTTATTTTCTTTTCCTTTACTGTTTTTTTTTATTTTCTTTTCCTTAACTGTTATATTGTATACCTACTTACTTTTTATTTACTATTTTTGTTTTTTTCCCAAATGTTTATTTTCTTTTCCTTAACTGTTTTTTTTTATTTTCTTTTCCTTAACTGTTATATTGTATACCTACTTACTTTTTATTTACTATATTTCTTTTTTTCCCAAATGTTTATTTTCTTTTCCTTTACTGTTTTTTTATTTTCTTTTCCTTAACGGTTATATTGTATACGTATTTACTTTTTATTTACTATTTTTTTTTTGTTTCCCAAATGTTTATTTTCTTTTCCTTTACTGTTTTTTATTTTCTTTTACTTAACTGTTTTATTGTATACGTATTTACTTTTTATTTACTATATTTCTTTTGTTTCCCAAATGTTTATTTTCTTTTCCTTTACTGTTTTTTTTTATTTTCTTTTCCTTAACTGTTATATTGTATACGTACTTACTTTTTATTACTATATTTATTTTTTTCTCAAATGCTTATTTTCTTTTCCTTTACTGTTTTTTATTTTCTTTTCCTTAACTGTTATATTGTATACCTACTTACTTTTTATTTACTATATTTCTTTTTTTCCCAAATGTTTATTTTCTTTTCCTTTACTGTTTTTTTTTATTTTCTTTTCCTTAACTGTTATATTGTATACCTACTTACTTTTTATTTACTATTTTTGTTTTTTTCCCAAATGTTTATTTTCTTTTCCTTTACTGTTTTTAATTTTCTTTTCCTTAACTGTTATATTGTATACCTACTTACTTTTTATTTACTATATTTCTTTTTTTCCGAAATGTTTGTTTTCTTTTCCTTTACTGTTTTTTTATTTTCTTTTCCTTAACTGTTATATTGTATACCTACTTTCTTTATATTTACTATATTTTTTTTGTTTCCCAAATGTTTATTTTCTTTTCCTTTACTGTTTTTTATTTTCTTTTCCTTAACTGTTTTATTGTATACGTATTTACTTTTTATTTACTATATTTCTTTTGTTTCCCAAATGTTTATTTTCTTTTCCTTTACTGTTTTTTTTTTATTTTCTTTTCCTTAACTGTTTTATTGTATACCTACTTACTTTTTATTTACTATATTTCTTTTTTTCCCAAATGTTTATTTTCTTTTCCTTTACTGTTTTTTTTATTTTCTTTTCCTTAACTGTTTTATTGTATACGTATTTACTTTTTATTTACTATATTTCTTTAGTTTCCCAGATGTTTATTTTCTTTTCCTTTACTGTTTTTTTTATTTTCTTTTCCTTAACTGTTATATTGTATTCCTACTTACTTTTAATTTACTATATTTCTTTTTTTCCCAAATGTTTATTTTCTTTTCCTTTATTGTTTTTTTTTATTTTCTTTTCCTTAACTGTTATATTGTATACCTACTTACTTTTTATTTACTATTTTTGTTTTTTTCCCAAATGTTTATTTTCTTTTCCTTTACTGTTTTTTATTTTCTTTTCCTTAACTGTTATATTGTATACCTACTTACTTTTTATTTACTATATTTCTTTTTTTCCCAAATGTTTATTTTCTTTTCCTTTACTGTTTTTTTTTATTTTCTTTTCCTTAACGGTTATATTGTATACGTACTAACTTTTTATTTACTATATTTTTTTTGTTTCCCAAATGTTTATTTTCTTTTCCTTTACTGTTTTTTATTTTCTTTTCCTTAACTGTTTTATTGTATACGTATTTACTTTTTATTTACTATATTTCTTTTGTTTCCCAAATGTTTATTTTCTTTTCCTTTACTGTTTTTTTTTATTTTCTTTTCCTTAACTGTTATATTGTATACGTACTTACTTTTTATTACTATATTTATTTTTTTCCCAAATGCTTATTTTCTTTTCCTTTACTGTTTTTTATTTTCTTTTCCTTAACTGTTATATTTTATACCTACTTACTTTTTATTTACTATATTTCTTTTTTTCCCAAATGTTTATTTTCTTTTCCTTTACTGTTTTTTTTTATTTTCTTTTCCTTAACTGTTATATTGTATACCTACTTACTTTTTATTAACCTTTTTTTGTTTTTTTCCCAAATGTTTATTTTCTTTTCCTTTACTGTTTTTTTTTTATTTTCTTTTCCTTAACTGTTTTATTGTATACCTACTTACTTTTTATTTACTATATTTCTTTTTTTCCCAAATGTTTATTTTCTTTTCCTTTACTGTTTTTTTTATTTTCTTTTCCTTAACTGTTTTATTGTATACGTATTTACTTTTTATTTACTATATTTCTTTAGTTTCCCAAATGTTTATTTTCTTTTCCCCTACTGTTTTTTTTATTTTCTTTTCCTTAACTGTTATATTGTATACCTACTTACTTTTTATTTACTATATTTATTTTTTTCCCAAATGTTTATTTTCTTTTCCTTTACTGTTTTTTTTTATTTTCTTTTCCTTAACTGTTATATTGTATACCTACTTACTTTTTATTTACTATATTTCTTTTTTTCCCAAATGTTTATTTTCTTTTCCTTTACTGTTTTTTTTTATTTTCTTTTCCTTAACTGTTATATTGTATACCTACTTACTTTTTATTTACTATTTTTGTTTTTTTCCCAAATGTTTATTTTCTTTTCCTTTACTGTTTTTAATTTTCTTTTCCTTAACTGTTATATTGTATACCTACTTACTTTTTATTTACTATATTTCTTTTTTTCCCAAATGTTTGTTTTCTTTTCCTTTACTGTTTTTTTATTTTCTTTTCCTTAACTGTTATATTGTATACCTACTTTCTTTTTATTTACTATATTTTTTTTGTTTCCCAAATGTTATTTTCTTTTCCTTCACTGTTTTTTATTTTCTTTTCCTTAACTGTTTTATTGTATACGTATTTACTTTTTATTTACTATATTTCTTTTGTTTCCCAAATGTTTATTTTCTTTTCCTTTACTGTTTTTTTTTAATTTTCTTTTCCTTAACTGTTTTATTGTATACCTACTTACTTTTTATTTACTATATTTCTTTTTTTCCCAAATGTTTATTTTCTTTTCCTTTACTGTTTTTTTTATTTTCTTTTCCTTAACTGTTTTATTGTATACGTATTTACTTTTTATTTACTATATTTCTTTAGTTTCCCAAATGTTTATTTTCTTTTCCTTTACTGTTTTTTTTATTTTCTTTTCCTTAACTGTTATATTGTATACCTACTTACTTTTTATTTACTATATTTATTTTTTTCCCAAATGTTTATTTTCTTTTCCTTTACTGTTTTTTTTTATTTTCTTTTCCTTAACTGTTATATTGTATACCTACTTACTTTTTATTTACTATTTTTGTTTTTTTCCCAAATGTTTATTTTCTTTTCCTTTACTGTTTTTTTTTATTTTCTTTTCCTTAACTGTTATATTGTATACCTACTTACTTTTTATTTACTATATTTCTTTTTTTCCCAAATGTTTATTTTCTTTTCCTTTACTGTTTTTTTATTTTCTTTTCCTTAACGGTTATATTGTATACGTACTTACTTTTTATTTACTATTTTTTTTTTGTTTCCCAAATGTTTATTTTCTTTTCCTTTACTGTTTTTTATTTTCTTTTACTTAACTGTTTTATTGTATACGTATTTACTTTTTATTTACTATATTTCTTTTGTTTCCCAAATGTTTATTTTCTTTTCCTTTACTGTTTTTTTTTATTTTCTTTTCCTTAACTGTTATATTGTATACGTACTTACTTTTTATTACTATATTTATTTTTTTCTCAAATGCTTATTTTCTTTTCCTTTACTGTTTTTTATTTTCTTTTCCTTAACTGTTATATTGTATACCTACTTACTTTTTATTTACTATATTTCTTTTTTTCCCAAATGTTTATTTTCTTTTCCTTTACTGTTTTTTTTTATTTTCTTTTCCTTAACTGTTATATTGTATACCTACTTACTTTTTATTTACTATTTTTGTTTTTTTCCCAAATGTTTATTTTCTTTTCCTTTACTGTTTTTAATTTTCTTTTCCTTAACTGTTATATTGTATACCTACTTACTTTTTATTTACTATATTTCTTTTTTTCCCAAATGTTTGTTTTCTTTTCCTTTACTGTTTTTTTATTTTCTTTTCCTTAACTGTTATATTGTATACCTACTTTCTTTATATTTACTATATTTTTTTTGTTTCCCAAATGTTTATTTTCTTTTCCTTTACTGTTTTTTATTTTCTTTTCCTTAACTGTTTTATTGTATACGTATTTACTTTTTATTTACTATATTTCTTTTGTTTCCCAAATGTTTATTTTCTTTTCCTTTACTGTTTTTTTTTTATTTTCTTTTCCTTAACTGTTTTATTGTATACCTACTTACTTTTTATTTACTATATTTCTTTTTTTCCCAAATGTTTATTTTCTTTTCCTTTACTGTTTTTTTTATTTTCTTTTCCTTAACTGTTTTATTGTATACGTATTTACTTTTTATTTACTATATTTCTTTAGTTTCCCAGATGTTTATTTTCTTTTCCTTTACTGTTTTTTTTATTTTCTTTTCCTTAACTGTTATATTGTATACCTACTTACTTTTTATTTACTATATTTCTTTTTTTCCCAAATGTTTATTTTCTTTTCCTTTACTGTTTTTTTTTATTTTCTTTTCCTTAACTGTTATATTGTATACCTACTTACTTTTTATTTACTATTTTTGTTTTTTTCCCAAATGTTTATTTTCTTTTCCTTTACTGTTTTTTATTTTCTTTTCCTTAACTGTTATATTGTATACCTACTTACTTTTTATTTACTATATTTCTTTTTTTCCCAAATGTTTATTTTCTTTTCCTTTACTGTTTTTTTATTTTCTTTTCCTTAACGGTTATATTGTATACGTACTTACTTTTTATAAACTATATTTTTTTTGTTTCCCAAATGTTTATTTTCTTTTCCTTTACTGTTTTTTATTTTCTTTTCCTTAACTGTTTTATTGTATACGTATTTACTTTTTATTTACTATATTTCTTTTGTTTCCCAAATGTTTATTTTCTTTTCCTTTACTGTTTTTTTTTATTTTCTTTTCCTTAACTGTTATATTGTATACGTACTTACTTTTTATTACTATATTTATTTTTTTCCCAAATGCTTATTTTCTTTTCCTTTACTGTTTTTTATTTTCTTTTCCTTAACTGTTATATTTTATACCTACTTACTTTTTATTTACTATATTTCTTTTTTTCCCAAATGTTTATTTTCTTTTTTTTTACTGTTTTTTTATTTTCTTTTCCTTAACGGTTATATTGTATACGTACTTACTTTTTATTTACTATATTTTTTTTGTTTCCCAAATGTTTATTTTCTTTTCCTTTACTGTTTTTAATTTTCTTTTCCTTAACTGTTATATTGTATACCTACTTACTTTTTATTTACTATATTTCTTTTTTTCCCAAATGTTTGTTTTCTTTTCCTTTACTGTTTTTTTATTTTCTTTTCCTTAACTGTTATATTGTATACCTACTTTCTTTTTATTTACTATATTTTTTTTGTTTCCCAAATGTTTATTTTCTTTTCCTTTACTGTTTTTTATTTTCTTTTCCTTAACTGTTTTATTGTATACGTATTAACTTTTTATTTACTATATTTCTTTTGTTTCCCAAATGTTTATTTTCTTTTCCTTTACTGTTTTTTTTTTATTTTCTTTTCCTTAACTGTTTTATTGTATACCTACTTACTTTTTATTTACTATATTTCTTTTTTTCCCAAATGTTTATTTTCTTTTCCTTTACTGTTTTTTTTATTTTCTTTTCCTTAACTGTTTTATTGTATACGTATTTACTTTTTATTTACTATATTTCTTTAGTTTCCCAAATGTTTATTTTCTTTTCCTTTACTGTTTTTTTTATTTTCTTTTCCTTAACTGTTATATTGTATACCTACTTACTTTTTATTACTATATTTATTTTTTTCCCAAATGCTTATTTTCTTTTCCTTTACTGTTTTTTATTTTCTTTTCCTTAACTGTTATATTGTATACCTACTTACTTTTTATTTACTATTTTTGTTTTTTTCCCAAATGTTTATTTTCTTTTCCTTTACTGTTTTTTATTTTCTTTTCCTTAACTGTTATATTTTATACCTACTTACTTTTTATTTACTATATTTCTTTTTTTCCCAAATGTTTATTTTCTTTTTTTTTACTGTTTTTTTATTTTCTTTTCCTTAACGGTTATATTGTATACGTACTTACTTTTTATTTACTATATTTTTTTTGTTTCCCAAATGTTTATTTTCTTTTCCTTTACTGTTTTTAATTTTCTTTTCCTTAACTGTTATATTGTATACCTACTTACTTTTTATTTACTATATTTCTTTTTTTCCCAAATGTTTGTTTTCTTTTCCTTTACTGTTTTTTTATTTTCTTTTCCTTAACTGTTATATTGTATACCTACTTTCTTTTTATTTACTATATTTTTTTTGTTTCCCAAATGTTTATTTTCTTTTCCTTTACTGTTTTTTATTTTCTTTTCCTTAACTGTTTTATTGTATACGTATTAACTTTTTATTTACTATATTTCTTTTGTTTCCCAAATGTTTATTTTCTTTTCCTTTACTGTTTTTTTTTTATTTTCTTTTCCTTAACTGTTTTATTGTATACCTACTTACTTTTTATTTACTATATTTCTTTTTTTCCCAAATGTTTATTTTCTTTTCCTTTACTGTTTTTTTTATTTTCTTTTCCTTAACTGTTTTATTGTATACGTATTTACTTTTTATTTACTATATTTCTTTAGTTTCCCAAATGTTTATTTTCTTTTCCTTTACTGTTTTTTTTATTTTCTTTTCCTTAACTGTTATATTGTATACCTACTTACTTTTTATTACTATATTTATTTTTTTCCCAAATGCTTATTTTCTTTTCCTTTACTGTTTTTTATTTTCTTTTCCTTAACTGTTATATTGTATACCTACTTACTTTTTATTTACTATATTTCTTTTTTTCCCAAATGTTTATTTTCTTTTCCTTTACTGTTTTTTTTTTATTTTCTTTTCCTTAACTGTTATATTGTATACCTACTTACTTTTTATTTACTTTTTTTGTTTTTTTCCCAAATGTTTATTTTCTTTTCCTTTACTGTTTTTTTTTATTTTCTTTTCCTTAACTGTTATATTGTATACCTACTTACTTTTTATTTACTATTTTTGTTTTTTTCCCAAATGTTTATTTTCTTTTCCTTAACTGTTTTTTTTTATTTTCTTTTCCTTAACTGTTATATTGTATACCTACTTACTTTTTATTAACCTTTTTTTGTTTTTTTCCCAAATGTTTATTTTCTTTTCCTTTACTGTTTTTTTTTTTATTTTCTTTTCCTTAACGGTTATATTGTATACGTATTTACTTTTTATTTACTATTTTTTTTTTGTTTCCCAAATGTTTATTTTCTTTTCCTTTACTGTTTTTTATTTTCTTTTACTTAACTGTTTTATTGTATACGTATTTACTTTTTATTTACTATATTTCTTTTGTTTCCCAAATGTTTATTTTCTTTTCCTTTACTGTTTTTTTTTATTTTCTTTTCCTTAACTGTTATATTGTATACGTACTTACTTTTTATTTACTATATTTCTTTTGTTTCCCAAATGTTTATTTTCTTTTCCTTTACTGTTTTTTTTATTTTCTTTTCCTTAACTGTTATATTGTATACCTACTTACTTTTTATTTACTATATTTCTTTTTTTCCCAAATGTTTATTTTCTTTTCCTTTACTGTTTTTTTTTATTTTCTTTTCCTTAACTGTTATATTGTATACCTACTTACTTTTTATTTACTATTTTTGTTTTTTTCCCAAATGTTTATTTTCTTTTCCTTTACTGTTTTTAATTTTCTTTTCCTTAACTGTTATATTGTATACCTACTTACTTTTTATTTACTATATTTCTTTTTTTTCCAAATGTTTATTATCTTTTCCTTTACTGTTTTTTTATTTTCTTTTCATTAACGGTTATATTGTATACGTACTTACTTTTTATTTACTATTTTTGTTTTTTTCCCAAATGTTTATTTTCTTTTCCTTTACTGTTTTTAATTTTCTTTTCCTTAACTGTTATATTGTATACCTACTTACTTTTTATTTACTATATTTCTTTTTTTTCCAAATGTTTATTATCTTTTCCTTTACTGTTTTTTTATTTTCTTTTCCTTAACGGTTATATTGTATACGTACTTACTTTTTATTTACTATATTTCTTTAGTTTCCCAAATGTTTATTTTCTTTTCCTTTACTGTTTTTTTTTATTTTCTTTTCCTTAACTGTTATATTGTATACGTACTTACTTTTTATTACTATATTTATTTTTTTCCCAAATGCTTATTTTCTTTTCCTTTACTGTTTTTTATTTTCTTTTCCTTAACTGTTATATTTTATACCTACTTACTTTTTATTTACTATTTTTTTTTTGTTTCCCAAATGTTTATTTTCTTTTCCTTTACTGTTTTTTATTTTCTTTTCCTTAACTGTTTTATTGTATACGTATTTACTTTTTATTTACTATATTTCTTTTTTTCCCAAATGTTTATTTTCTTTTCCTTTACTGTTTTTTTATTTTCTTTTCCTTAACGGTTATATTGTATACGTACTTACTTTTTATAAACTATATTTTTTTTGTTTCCCAAATGTTTATTTTCTTTTCCTTTACTGTTTTTTATTTTCTTTTCCTTAACTGTTATATTGTATACCTACTTACTTTTTATTTACTATATTTCTTTTTTTCCCAAATGTTTATTTTCTTTTCCTTTACTGTTTTTTTTATTTTCTTTTCCTTAACGGTTATATTGTATACGTACTTACTTTTTATTTACTATATTTTTTTTGTTTCCCAAATGTTTATTTTCTTTTCCTTTACTGTTTTTTATTTTCTTTTCCTTAACTGTTTTATTGTATACGTATTTACTTTTTATTTACTATATTTCTTTTGTTTCCCAAATGTTTATTTTCTTTTCCTTTACTGTTTTTTTTTATTTTCTTTTCCTTAACTGTTATATTGTATACGTACTTACTTTTTATTTCTATATTTATTTTTTTCCCAAATGCTTATTTTCTTTTCCTTTACTGTTTTTTATTTTCTTTTCCTTAACTGTTATATTTTATACCTACTTACTTTTTATTTACTATATTTCTTTTTTTCCCAAATGTTTATTTTCTTTTCCTTTACTGTTTTTTTTTATTTTCTTTTCCTTAACTGTTATATTGTATACCTACTTACTTTTTATTAACCTTTTTTTGTTTTTTCCCAAATGTTTATTTTCTTTTCCTTTACTGTTTTTTTTTTTATTTTCTTTTCCTTAACTGTTTTATTGTATACCTACTTACTTTTTATTTACTATATTTCTTTTTTTCCCAAATGTTTATTTTCTTTTCCTTTACTGTTTTTTTTTATTTTCTTTTCCTTAACTGTTATATTGTATACCTACTTACTTTTTATTTACTATTTTTGTTTTTTTCCCAAATGTTTATTTTCTTTTCCTTTACTGTTTTTAATTTTCTTTTCCTTAACTGTTATATTGTATACCTACTTACTTTTTATTTACTGTATTTCTTTTTTTCCCAAATGTTTGTTTTCTTTTCCTTTACTGTTTTTTTATTTTCTTTTCCTTAACTGTTATATTGTATACCTACTTTCTTTTTATTTACTATATTTTTTTTGTTTCCCAAATGTTATTTTCTTTTCCTTCACTGTTTTTTATTTTCTTTTCCTTAACTGTTTTATTGTATACGTATTTACTTTTTATTTACTATATTTCTTTTGTTTCCCAAATGTTTATTTTCTTTTCCTTTACTGTTTTTTTTTAATTTTCTTTTCCTTAACTGTTTTATTGTATACCTACTTACTTTTTATTTACTATATTTCTTTTTTTCCCAAATGTTTATTTTCTTTTCCTTTACTGTTTTTTTTATTTTCTTTTCCTTAACTGTTTTATTGTATACGTATTTACTTTTTATTTACTATATTTCCTTAGTTTCCCAAATGTTTATTTTCTTTTCCTTTACTGTTTTTTTTATTTTCTTTTCCTTGACTGTTATATTGTATACCTACTTACTTTTTATTTACTATATTTATTTTTTTCCCAAATGTTTATTTTCTTTTCCTTTACTGTTTTTTTTTATTTTCTTTTCCTTAACTGTTATATTGTATACCTACTTACTTTTTATTTACTATTTTTGTTTTTTTCCCAAATGTTTATTTTCTTTTCCTTTACTGTTTTTTTTTATTTTCTTTTCCTTAACTGTTATATTGTATACCTACTTACTTTTTATTTACTATATTTCTTTTTTTCCCAAATGTTTATTTTCTTTTCCTTTACTGTTTTTTTATTTTCTTTTCCTTAACGGTTATATTGTATACGTATTTACTTTTTATTTACTATTTTTTTTTTGTTTCCCAAATGTTTATTTTCTTTTCCTTTACTGTTTTTTATTTTCTTTTACTTAACTGTTTTATTGTATACGTATTTACTTTTTATTTACTATATTTCTTTTGTTTCCCAAATGTTTATTTTCTTTTCCTTTACTGTTTTTTTTTATTTTCTTTTCCTTAACTGTTATATTGTATACGTACTTACTTTTTATTACTATATTTATTTTTTTCTCAAATGCTTATTTTCTTTTCCTTTACTGTTTTTTATTTTCTTTTCCTTAACTGTTATATTGTATACGTACTTACTTTTTATTACTATATTTATTTTTTTCTCAAATGCTTATTTTCTTTTCCTTTACTGTTTTTTATTTTCTTTTCCTTAACTGTTATATTGTTTACCTACTTACTTTTTATTTACTATATTTCTTTTTTTCCCAAATGTTTATTTTCTTTTCCTTTACTGTTTTTTTTTATTTTCTTTTCCTTAACTGTTATATTGTATACCTACTTACTTTTTATTTACTATTTTTGTTTTTTTCCCAAATGTTTATTTTCTTTTCCTTTACTGTTTTTTTTTATTTTCTTTTCCTTAACTGTTATATTGTATACCTACTTACTTTTTATTTACTATATTTCTTTTTTTCCCAAATGTTTATTTTCTTTTCCTTTACTGTTTTTTTATTTTCTTTTCCTTAACGGTTATATTGTATACGTATTTACTTTTTATTTACTATTTTTTTTTTGTTTCCCAAATGTTTATTTTCTTTTCCTTTACTGTTTTTTATTTTCTTTTACTTAACTGTTTTATTGTATACGTATTTACTTTTTATTTACTATATTTCTTTTGTTTCCCAAATGTTTATTTTCTTTTCCTTTACTGTTTTTTTTTATTTTCTTTTCCTTAACTGTTATATTGTATACGTACTTACTTTTTATTACTATATTTATTTTTTTCTCAAATGCTTATTTTCTTTTCCTTTACTGTTTTTTATTTTCTTTTCCTTAACTGTTATATTGTATACCTACTTACTTTTTATTTACTATATTTCTTTTTTTCCCAAATGTTTATTTTCTTTTCCTTTACTGTTTTTTTTTATTTTCTTTTCCTTAACTGTTATATTGTATACCTACTTACTTTTTATTTACTATTTTTGTTTTTTTCCCAAATGTTTATTTTCTTTTCCTTTACTGTTTTTAATTTTCTTTTCCTTAACTGTTATATTGTATACCTACTTACTTTTTATTTACTATATTTCTTTTTTTCCCAAATGTTTGTTTTCTTTTCCTTTACTGTTTTTTTATTTTCTTTTCCTTAACTGTTATATTGTATACCTACTTTCTTTATATTTACTATATTTTTTTTGTTTCCCAAATGTTTATTTTCTTTTCCTTTACTGTTTTTTATTTTCTTTTCCTTAACTGTTTTATTGTATACGTATTTACTTTTTATTTACTATATTTCTTTTGTTTCCCAAATGTTTATTTTCTTTTCCTTTACTGTTTTTTTTTTATTTTCTTTTCCTTAACTGTTTTATTGTATACCTACTTACTTTTTATTTACTATATTTCTTTTTTTCCCAAATGTTTATTTTCTTTTCCTTTACTGTTTTTTTTATTTTCTTTTCCTTAACTGTTTTATTGTATACGTATTTACTTTTTATTTACTAAATTTCTTTAGTTTCCCAGATGTTTATTTTCTTTTCCTTTACTGTTTTTTTTATTTTCTTTTCCTTAACTGTTATATTGTATTCCTACTTACTTTTTATTTACTATATTTCTTTTTTTCCCAAATGTTTATTTTCTTTTCCTTTACTGTTTTTTTTTATTTTCTTTTCCTTAAATGTTATATTGTATACCTACTTACTTTTTATTTACTATTTTTGTTTTTTTCCCAAATGTTTATTTTCTTTTCCTTTACTGTTTTTTATTTTCTTTTCCTTAACTGTTATATTGTATACCTACTTACTTTTTATTTACTATATTTCTTTTTTTCCCAAATGTTTATTTTCTTTTCCTTTACTGTTTTTTTTATTTTCTTTTCCTTAACGGTTATATTGTATACGTACTTACTTTTTATTTACTATATTTTTTTTGTTTCCCAAATGTTTATTTTCTTTTCCTTTACTGTTTTTTATTTTCTTTTCCTTAACTGTTTTATTGTATACGTATTTACTTTTTATTTACTATATTTCTTTTGTTTCCCAAATGTTTATTTTCTTTTCCTTTACTGTTTTTTTTTATTTTCTTTTCCTTAACTGTTATATTGTATACGTACTTACTTTTTATTTCTATATTTATTTTTTTCCCAAATGCTTATTTTCTTTTCCTTTACTGTTTTTTATTTTCTTTTCCTTAACTGTTATATTTTATACCTACTTACTTTTTATTTACTATATTTCTTTTTTTCCCAAATGTTTATTTTCTTTTCCTTTACTGTTTTTTTTTATTTTCTTTTCCTTAACTGTTATATTGTATACCTACTTACTTTTTATTAACCTTTTTTTGTTTTTTTCCCAAATGTTTATTTTCTTTTCCTTTACTGTTTTTTTTTTTATTTTCTTTTCCTTAACTGTTTTATTGTATACCTACTTACTTTTTATTTACTATATTTCTTTTTTTCCCAAATGTTTATTTTCTTTTCCTTTACTGTTTTTTTTTATTTTCTTTTCCTTAACTGTTATATTGTATACCTACTTACTTTTTATTTACTATTTTTGTTTTTTTCCCAAATGTTTATTTTCTTTTCCTTTACTGTTTTTAATTTTCTTTTCCTTAACTGTTATATTGTATACCTACTTACTTTTTATTTACTGTATTTCTTTTTTTCCCAAATGTTTGTTTTCTTTTCCTTTACTGTTTTTTTATTTTCTTTTCCTTAACTGTTATATTGTATACCTACTTTCTTTTTATTTACTATATTTTTTTTGTTTCCCAAATGTTATTTTCTTTTCCTTCACTGTTTTTTATTTTCTTTTCCTTAACTGTTTTATTGTATACGTATTTACTTTTTATTTACTATATTTCTTTTGTTTCCCAAATGTTTATTTTCTTTTCCTTTACTGTTTTTTTTTAATTTTCTTTTCCTTAACTGTTTTATTGTATACCTACTTACTTTTTATTTACTATATTTCTTTTTTTCCCAAATGTTTATTTTCTTTTCCTTTACTGTTTTTTTTATTTTCTTTTCCTTAACTGTTTTATTGTATACGTATTTACTTTTTATTTACTATATTTCCTTAGTTTCCCAAATGTTTATTTTCTTTTCCTTTACTGTTTTTTTTATTTTCTTTTCCTTGACTGTTATATTGTATACCTACTTACTTTTTATTTACTATATTTATTTTTTTCCCAAATGTTTATTTTCTTTTCCTTTACTGTTTTTTTTTATTTTCTTTTCCTTAACTGTTATATTGTATACCTACTTACTTTTTATTTACTATTTTTGTTTTTTTCCCAAATGTTTATTTTCTTTTCCTTTACTGTTTTTTTTTATTTTCTTTTCCTTAACTGTTATATTGTATACCTACTTACTTTTTATTTACTATATTTCTTTTTTTCCCAAATGTTTATTTTCTTTTCCTTTACTGTTTTTTTATTTTCTTTTCCTTAACGGTTATATTGTATACGTATTTACTTTTTATTTACTATTTTTTTTTTGTTTCCCAAATGTTTATTTTCTTTTCCTTTACTGTTTTTTATTTTCTTTTACTTAACTGTTTTATTGTATACGTATTTACTTTTTATTTACTATATTTCTTTTGTTTCCCAAATGTTTATTTTCTTTTCCTTTACTGTTTTTTTTTATTTTCTTTTCCTTAACTGTTATATTGTATACGTACTTACTTTTTATTACTATATTTATTTTTTTCTCAAATGCTTATTTTCTTTTCCTTTACTGTTTTTTATTTTCTTTTCCTTAACTGTTATATTGTATACCTACTTACTTTTTATTTACTATATTTCTTTTTTTCCCAAATGTTTATTTTCTTTTCCTTTACTGTTTTTTTTTATTTTCTTTTCCTTAACTGTTATATTGTATACCTACTTACTTTTTATTTACTATTTTTGTTTTTTTCCCAAATGTTTATTTTCTTTTCCTTTACTGTTTTTAATTTTCTTTTCCTTAACTGTTATATTGTATACCTACTTACTTTTTATTTACTATATTTCTTTTTTTCCCAAATGTTTGTTTTCTTTTCCTTTACTGTTTTTTTATTTTCTTTTCCTTAACTGTTATATTGTATACCTACTTTCTTTATATTTACTATATTTTTTTTGTTTCCCAAATGTTTATTTTCTTTTCCTTTACTGTTTTTTATTTTCTTTTCCTTAACTGTTTTATTGTATACGTATTTACTTTTTATTTACTATATTTCTTTTGTTTCCCAAATGTTTATTTTCTTTTCCTTTACTGTTTTTTTTTATTTTCTTTTCCTTAACTGTTTTATTGTATACCTACTTACTTTTTATTTACTATATTTCTTTTTTTCCCAAATGTTTATTTTCTTTTCCTTTACTGTTTTTTTTATTTTCTTTTCCTTAACTGTTTTATTGTATACGTATTTACTTTTTATTTACTATATTTCTTTAGTTTCCCAGATGTTTATTTTCTTTTCCTTTACTGTTTTTTTTATTTTCTTTTCCTTAACTGTTATATTGTATTCCTACTTACTTTTTATTTACTATATTTCTTTTTTTCCCAAATGTTTATTTTCTTTTCCTTTACTGTTTTTTTTTTATTTTCTTTTCCTTAACTGTTATATTGTATACCTACTTACTTTTTATTTACTATTTTTGTTTTTTTCCCAAATGTTTATTTTCTTTTCCTTTACTGTTTTTTATTTTCTTTTCCTTAACTGTTATATTGTATACCTACTTACTTTTTATTTACTATATTTCTTTTTTTCCCAAATGTTTATTTTCTTTTCCTTTACTGTTTTTTTATTTTCTTTTCCTTAACGGTTATATTGTATACGTACTTACTTTTTATTTACTATATTTTTTTTGTTTCCCAAATGTTTATTTTCTTTTCCTTTACTGTTTTTTATTTTCTTTTCCTTAACTGTTTTATTGTATACGTATTTACTTTTTATTTACTATATTTCTTTTGTTTCCCAAATGTTTATTTTCTTTTCCTTTACTGTTTTTTTTTATTTTCTTTTCCTTAACTGTTATATTGTATACGTACTTACTTTTTATTACTATATTTATTTTTTTCCCAAATGCTTATTTTCTTTTCCTTTACTGTTTTTTATTTTCTTTTCCTTAACTGTTATATTTTATACCTACTTACTTTTTATTTACTATATTTCTTTTTTTCCCAAATGTTTATTTTCTTTTCCTTTACTGTTTTTTTTTATTTTCTTTTCCTTAACTGTTATATTGTATACCTACTTACTTTTTATTAACCTTTTTTTGTTTTTTTCCCAAATGTTTATTTTCTTTTCCTTTACTGTTTTTTTTTATTTTCTTTTCCTTAACTGTTTTATTGTATACCTACTTACTTTTTATTTACTATATTTCTTTTTTTCCCAAATGTTTATTTTCTTTTCCTTTACTGTTTTTTTTATTTTCTTTTCCTTAACTGTTTTATTGCATACGTATTTACTTTTTATTTACTATATTTCTTTAGTTTCCCAAATGTTTATTTTCTTTTCCCCTACTGTTTTTTTTATTTTCTTTTCCTTAACTGTTATATTGTATACCTACTTACTTTTTATTTACTATATTTATTTTTTTCCCAAATGTTTATTTTCTTTTCCTTTACTGTTTTTTTTTATTTTCTTTTCCTTAACTGTTATATTGTATACCTACTTACTTTTTATTAACCTTTTTTTGTTTTTTTCCCAAATGTTTATTTTCTTTTCCTTTACTGTTTTTTTTTTTATTTTCTTTTCCTTAACTGTTTTATTGTATACCTACTTACTTTTTATTTACTATATTTCTTTTTTTCCCAAATGTTTATTTTCTTTTCCTTTACTGTTTTTTTTTATTTTCTTTTCCTTAACTGTTATATTGTATACCTACTTACTTTTTATTTACTATTTTTGTTTTTTTCCCAAATGTTTATTTTCTTTTCCTTTACTGTTTTTAATTTTCTTTTCCTTAACTGTTATATTGTATACCTACTTACTTTTTATTTACTGTATTTCTTTTTTTCCCAAATGTTTGTCTTCTTTTCCTTTACTGTTTTTTTATTTTCTTTTCCTTAACTGTTATATTGTATACCTACTTTCTTTTTATTTACTATATTTTTTTTGTTTCCCAAATGTTATTTTCTTTTCCTTCACTGTTTTTTATTTTCTTTTCCTTAACTGTTTTATTGTATACGTATTTACTTTTTATTTACTATATTTCTTTTGTTTCCCAAATGTTTATTTTCTTTTCCTTTACTGTTTTTTTTTAATTTTCTTTTCCTTAACTGTTTTATTGTATACCTACTTACTTTTTATTTACTATATTTCTTTTTTTCCCAAATGTTTATTTTCTTTTCCTTTACTGTTTTTTTTATTTTCTTTTCCTTAACTGTTTTATTGTATACGTATTTACTTTTTATTTACTATATTTCCTTAGTTTCCCAAATGTTTATTTTCTTTTCCTTTACTGTTTTTTTTATTTTCTTTTCCTTGACTGTTATATTGTATACCTACTTACTTTTTATTTACTATATTTATTTTTTTCCCAAATGTTTATTTTCTTTTCCTTTACTGTTTTTTTTTATTTTCTTTTCCTTAACTGTTATATTGTATACCTACTTACTTTTTATTTACTATTTTTGTTTTTTTCCCAAATGTTTATTTTCTTTTCCTTTACTGTTTTTTTTTTATTTTCTTTTCCTTAACTGTTATATTGTATACCTACTTACTTTTTATTTACTATATTTCTTTTTTTCCCAAATGTTTATTTTCTTTTCCTTTACTGTTTTTTTATTTTCTTTTCCTTAACGGTTATATTGTATACGTATTTACTTTTTATTTACTATTTTTTTTTTGTTTCCCAAATGTTTATTTTCTTTTCCTTTACTGTTTTTTATTTTCTTTTACTTAACTGTTTTATTGTATACGTATTTACTTTTTATTTACTATATTTCTTTTGTTTCCCAAATGTTTATTTTCTTTTCCTTTACTGTTTTTTTTTATTTTCTTTTCCTTAACTGTTATATTGTATACGTACTTACTTTTTATTACTAAATTTATTTTTTTCTCAAATGCTTATTTTCTTTTCCTTTACTGTTTTTTATTTTCTTTTCCTTAACTGTTATATTGTATACCTACTTACTTTTTATTTACTATATTTCTTTTTTTCCCAAATGTTTATTTTCTTTTCCTTTACTGTTTTTTTTTATTTTCTTTTCCTTAACTGTTATATTGTATACCTACTTACTTTTTATTTACTATTTTTGTTTTTTTCCCAAATGTTTATTTTCTTTTCCTTTACTGTTTTTAATTTTCTTTTCCTTAACTGTTATATTGTATACCTACTTACTTTTTATTTACTATATTTCTTTTTTTCCCAAATGTTTGTTTTCTTTTCCTTTACTGTTTTTTTATTTTCTTTTCCTTAACTGTTATATTGTATACCTACTTTCTTTATATTTACTATATTTTTTTTGTTTCCCAAATGTTTATTTTCTTTTCCTTTACTGTTTTTTATTTTCTTTTCCTTAACTGTTTTATTGTATACGTATTTACTTTTTATTTACTATATTTCTTTTGTTTCCCAAATGTTTATTTTCTTTTCCTTTACTGTTTTTTTATTATTTTCTTTTCCTTAACTGTTTTATTGTATACCTACTTACTTTTTATTTACTATATTTCTTTTTTTCCCAAATGTTTATTTTCTTTTCCTTTACTGTTTTTTTTATTTTCTTTTCCTTAACTGTTTTATTGTATACGTATTTACTTTTTATTTACTATATTTCTTTAGTTTCCCAGATGTTTATTTTCTTTTCCTTTACTGTTTTTTTTATTTTCTTTTCCTTAACTGTTATATTGTATTCCTACTTACTTTTTATTTACTATATTTCTTTTTTTCCCAAATGTTTATTTTCTTTTCCTTTACTGTTTTTTTTTATTTTCTTTTCCTTAACTGTTATATTGTATACCTACTTACTTTTTATTTACTATTTTTGTTTTTTTCCCAAATGTTTATTTTCTTTTCCTTTACTGTTTTTTATTTTCTTTTCCTTAACTGTTATATTGTATACCTACTTACTTTTTATTTACTATATTTCTTTTTTTCCCAAATGTTTATTTTCTTTTCCTTTACTGTTTTTTTATTTTCTTTTCCTTAACGGTTATATTGTATACGTACTTACTTTTTATTTACTATATTTTTTTTGTTTCCCAAATGTTTATTTTCTTTTCCTTTACTGTTTTTTATTTTCTTTTCCTTAACTGTTTTATTGTATACGTATTTACTTTTTATTTACTATATTTCTTTTGTTTCCCAAATGTTTATTTTCTTTTCCTTTACTGTTTTTTTTTATTTTCTTTTCCTTAACTGTTATATTGTATACGTACTTACTTTTTATTACTATATTTATTTTTTTCCCAAATGCTTATTTTCTTTTCCTTTACTGTTTTTTATTTTCTTTTCCTTAACTGTTATATTTTATACCTACTTACTTTTTATTTACTATATTTCTTTTTTTCCCAAATGTTTATTTTCTTTTCCTTTACTGTTTTTTTTTATTTTCTTTTCCTTAACTGTTATATTGTATACCTACTTACTTTTTATTAACCTTTTTTTGTTTTTTTCCCAAATGTTTATTTTCTTTTCCTTTACTGTTTTTTTTTTATTTTCTTTTCCTTAACTGTTTTATTGTATACCTACTTACTTTTTATTTACTATATTTCTTTTTTTCCCAAATGTTTATTTTCTTTTCCTTTACTGTTTTTTTTATTTTCTTTTCCTTAACTGTTTTATTGCATACGTATTTACTTTTTATTTACTATATTTCTTTAGTTTCCCAAATGTTTATTTTCTTTTCCCCTACTGTTTTTTTTATTTTCTTTTCCTTAACTGTTATATTGTATACCTACTTACTTTTTATTTACTATATTTATTTTTTTCCCAAATGTTTATTTTCTTTTCCTTTACTGTTTTTTTTTATTTTCTTTTCCTTAACTGTTATATTGTATACCTACTTACTTTTTATTTACTATATTTCTTTTTTTCCCAAATGTTTATTTTCTTTTCCTTTACTGTTTTTTTTTATTTTCTTTTCCTTAACTGTTATATTGTATACCTACTTACTTTTTATTTACTATTTTTGTTTTTTTCCCAAATGTTTATTTTCTTTTCCTTTACTGTTTTTAATTTTCTTTTCCTTAACTGTTATATTGTATACCTACTTACTTTTTATTTACTATATTTCTTTTTTTCCCAAATGTTTGTTTTCTTTTCCTTTACTGTTTTTTTATTTTCTTTTCCTTAACTGTTATATTGTATACCTACTTTCTTTTTATTTACTATATTTTTTTTGTTTCCCAAATGTTATTTTCTTTTACTTCACTGTTTTTTATTTTCTTTTCCTTAACTGTTTTATTGTATACGTATTTACTTTTTATTTACTATATTTCTTTTGTTTCCCAAATGTTTATTTTCTTTTCCTTTACTGTTTTTTTTTAATTTTCTTTTCCTTAACTGTTTTATTGTATACCTACTTACTTTTTATTTACTATATTTCTTTTTTTCCCAAATGTTTATTTTCTTTTCCTTTACTGTTTTTTTTATTTTCTTTTCCTTAACTGTTTTATTGTATACGTATTTACTTTTTATTTACTATATTTCTTTAGTTTCCCAAATGTTTATTTTCTTTTCCTTTACTGTTTTTTTTTTATTTTCTTTTCCTTAACTGTTTTATTGTATACCTACTTACTTTTTATTTACTATATTTCTTTTTTTCCCAAATGTTTATTTTCTTTTCCTTTACTGTTTTTTTTATTTTCTTTTCCTTAACTGTTTTATTGCATACGTATTTACTTTTTATTTACTATATTTCTTTAGTTTCCCAAATGTTTATTTTCTTTTCCCCTACTGTTTTTTTTATTTTCTTTTCCTTAACTGTTATATTGTATACCTACTTACTTTTTATTTACTATATTTATTTTTTTCCCAAATGTTTATTTTCTTTTCCTTTACTGTTTTTTTTTATTTTCTTTTCCTTAACTGTTATATTGTATACCTACTTACTTTTTATTTACTATATTTCTTTTTTTCCCAAATGTTTATTTTCTTTTCCTTTACTGTTTTTTTTTTATTTTCTTTTCCTTAACTGTTATATTGTATACCTACTTACTTTTTATTTACTATTTTTGTTTTTTTCCCAAATGTTTATTTTCTTTTCCTTTACTGTTTTTAATTTTCTTTTCCTTAACTGTTATATTGTATACCTACTTACTTTTTATTTACTATATTTCTTTTTTTCCCAAATGTTTGTTTTCTTTTCCTTTACTGTTTTTTTATTTTCTTTTCCTTAACTGTTATATTGTATACCTACTTTCTTTTTATTTACTATATTTTTTTTGTTTCCCAAATGTTATTTTCTTTTCCTTCACTGTTTTTTATTTTCTTTTCCTTAACTGTTTTATTGTATACGTATTTACTTTTTATTTACTATATTTCTTTTGTTTCCCAAATGTTTATTTTCTTTTCCTTTACTGTTTTTTTTTAATTTTCTTTTCCTTAACTGTTTTATTGTATACCTACTTACTTTTTATTTACTATATTTCTTTTTTTCCCAAATGTTTATTTTCTTTTCCTTTACTGTTTTTTTTATTTTCTTTTCCTTAACTGTTTTATTGTATACGTATTTACTTTTTATTTACTATATTTCTTTAGTTTCCCAAATGTTTATTTTCTTTTCCTTTACTGTTTTTTTTATTTTCTTTTCCTTAACTGTTATATTGTATACCTACTTACTTTTTATTTACTATATTTATTTTTTTCCCAAATGTTTATTTTCTTTTCCTTTACTGTTTTTTTTTATTTTCTTTTCCTTAACTGTTATATTGTATACCTACTTACTTTTTATTTACTATTTTTGTTTTTTTCCCAAATGTTTATTTTCTTTTCCTTTACTGTTTTTTTTTATTTTCTTTTCCTTAACTGTTATATTGTATACCTACTTACTTTTTATTTACTATATTTCTTTTTTTCCCAAATGTTTATTTTCTTTTCCTTTACTGTTTTTTTATTTTCTTTTCCTTAACGGTTATATTGTATACGTACTTACTTTTTATTTACTATTTTTTTTTTGTTTCCCAAATGTTTATTTTCTTTTCCTTTACTGTTTTTTATTTTCTTTTACTTAACTGTTTTATTGTATACGTATTTACTTTTTATTTACTATATTTCTTTTGTTTCCCAAATGTTTATTTTCTTTTCCTTTACTGTTTTTTTTTATTTTCTTTTCCTTAACTGTTATATTGTATACGTACTTACTTTTTATTACTATATTTATTTTTTTCTCAAATGCTTATTTTCTTTTCCTTTACTGTTTTTTATTTTCTTTTCCTTAACTGTTATATTGTATACCTACTTACTTTTTATTTACTATATTTCTTTTTTTCCCAAATGTTTATTTTCTTTTCCTTTACTGTTTTTTTTTATTTTCTTTTCCTTAACTGTTATATTGTATACCTACTTACTTTTTATTTACTATTTTTGTTTTTTTCCCAAATGTTTATTTTCTTTTCCTTTACTGTTTTTAATTTTCTTTTCCTTAACTGTTATATTGTATACCTACTTACTTTTTATTTACTATATTTCTTTTTTTCCCAAATGTTTGTTTTCTTTTCCTTTACTGTTTTTTTATTTTCTTTTCCTTAACTGTTATATTGTATACCTACTTTCTTTATATTTACTATATTTTTTTTGTTTCCCAAATGTTTATTTTCTTTTCCTTTACTGTTTTTTATTTTCTTTTCCTTAACTGTTTTATTGTATACGTATTTACTTTTTATTTACTATATTTCTTTTGTTTCCCAAATGTTTATTTTCTTTTCCTTTACTGTTTTTTTTTTATTTTCTTTTCCTTAACTGTTTTATTGTATACCTACTTACTTTTTATTTACTATATTTCTTTTTTTCCCAAATGTTTATTTTCTTTTCCTTTACTGTTTTTTTATTTTCTTTTCCTTAACTGTTTTATTGTATACGTATTTACTTTTTATTTACTATATTTCTTTAGTTTCCCAGATGTTTATTTTCTTTTCCTTTACTGTTTTTTTTATTTTCTTTTCCTTAACTGTTATATTGTATTCCTACTTACTTTTTATTTACTATATTTCTTTTTTTCCCAAATGTTTATTTTCTTTTCCTTTACTGTTTTTTTTTTTTTTCTTTTCCTTAACTGTTATATTGTATACCTACTTACTTTTTATTTACTATTTTTGTTTTTTTCCCAAATGTTTATTTTCTTTTCCTTTACTGTTTTTTATTTTCTTTTCCTTAACTGTTATATTGTATACCTACTTACTTTTTATTTACTATATTTCTTTTTTTCCCAAATGTTTATTTTCTTTTCCTTTACTGTTTTTTTTATTTTCTTTTCCTTAACGGTTATATTGTATACGTACTTACTTTTTATTTACTATATTTTTTTTGTTTCCCAAATGTTTATTTTCTTTTCCTTTACTGTTTTTTATTTTCTTTTCCTTAACTGTTTTATTGTATACGTATTTACTTTTTATTTACTATATTTCTTTTGTTTCCCAAATGTTTATTTTCTTTTCCTTTACTGTTTTTTTTTATTTTCTTTTCCTTAACTGTTATATTGTATACGTACTTACTTTTTATTACTATATTTATTTTTTTCCCAAATGCTTATTTTCTTTTCCTTTACTGTTTTTTATTTTCTTTTCCTTAACTGTTATATTTTATACCTACTTACTTTTTATTTACTATATTTCTTTTTTTCCCAAATGTTTATTTTCTTTTCCTTTACTGTTTTTTTTTATTTTCTTTTCCTTAAATGTTATATTGTATACCTACTTACTTTTTATTAACCTTTTTTTGTTTTTTTCCCAAATGTTTATTTTCTTTTCCTTTACTGTTTTTTTTTTATTTTCTTTTCCTTAACTGTTTTATTGTATACCTACTTACTTTTTATTTACTATATTTCTTTTTTTCCCAAATGTTTATTTTCTTTTCCTTTACTGTTTTTTTTATTTTCTTTTCCTTAACTGTTTTATTGTATACGTATTTACTTTTTATTTACTATATTTCTTTAGTTTCCCAAATGTTTATTTTCTTTTCCTTTACTGTTTTTTTTATTTTCTTTTCCTTAACTGTTATATTGTATACCTACTTACTTTTTATTTACTATATTTATTTTTTTCCCAAATGTTTATTTTCTTTTCCTTTACTGTTTTTTTTTATTTTCTTTTCCTTAACTGTTATATTGTATACCTACTTACTTTTTATTTACTATATTTCTTTTTTTCCCAAATGTTTATTTTCTTTTCCTTTACTGTTTTTTTATTATTTTCTTTTCCTTAACTGTTATATTGTATACCTACTTACTTTTTATTTACTATTTTTGTTTTTTTCCCAAATGTTTATTTTCTTTTCCTTTACTGTTTTTAATTTTCTTTTCCTTAACTGTTATATTGTATACCTACTTACTTTTTATTTACTATATTTCTTTTTTTCCCAAATGTTTGTTTTCTTTTCCTTTACTGTTTTTTTATTTTCTTTTCCTTAACTGTTATATTGTATACCTACTTTCTTTTTATTTACTATATTTTTTTTGTTTCCCAAATGTTATTTTCTTTTCCTTCACTGTTTTTTATTTTCTTTTCCTTAACTGTTTTATTGTATACGTATTTACTTTTTATTTACTATATTTCTTTTGTTTCCCAAATGTTTATTTTCTTTTCCTTTACTGTTTTTTTTTAATTTTCTTTTCCTTAACTGTTTTATTGTATACCTACTTACTTTTTATTTACTATATTTCTTTTTTTCCCAAATGTTTATTTTCTTTTCCTTTACTGTTTTTTTTATTTTCTTTTCCTTAACTGTTTTATTGTATACGTATTTACTTTTTATTTACTATATTTCTTTAGTTTCCCAAATGTTTATTTTCTTTTCTTTTACTGTTTTTTTTATTTTCTTTTCCTTAACTGTTATATTGTATACCTACTTACTTTTTATTTACTATATTTATTTTTTTCCCAAATGTTTATTTTCTTTTCCTTTACTGTTTTTTTTTATTTTCTTTTCCTTAACTGTTATATTGTATACCTACTTACTTTTTATTTACTATTTTTGTTTTTTTCCCAAATGTTTATTTTCTTTTCCTTTACTGTTTTTTTTTATTTTCTTTTCCTTAACTGTTATATTGTATACCTACTTACTTTTTATTTACTATATTTCTTTTTTTCCCAAATGTTTATTTTCTTTTCCTTTACTGTTTTTTTATTTTCTTTTCCTTAACGGTTATATTGTATACGTACTTACTTTTTATTTACTATTTTTTTTTTGTTTCCCAAATGTTTATTTTCTTTTCCTTTACTGTTTTTTATTTTCTTTTACTTAACTGTTTTATTGTATACGTATTTACTTTTTATTTACTATATTTCTTTTGTTTCCCAAATGTTTATTTTCTTTTCCTTTACTGTTTTTTTTTATTTTCTTTTCCTTAACTGTTATATTGTATACGTACTTACTTTTTATTACTATATTTATTTTTTTCTCAAATGCTTATTTTCTTTTCCTTTACTGTTTTTTATTTTCTTTTCCTTAACTGTTATATTGTATACCTACTTACTTTTTATTAACTATATTTCTTTTTTTCCCAAATGTTTATTTTCTTTTCCTTTACTGTTTTTTTTTATTTTCTTTTCCTTAACTGTTATATTGTATACCTACTTACTTTTTATTTACTATTTTTGTTTTTTTCCCAAATGTTTATTTTCTTTTCCTTTACTGTTTTTAATTTTCTTTTCCTTAACTGTTATATTGTATACCTACTTACTTTTTATTTACTATATTTCTTTTTTTCCCAAATGTTTGTTTTCTTTTCCTTTACTGTTTTTTTATTTTCTTTTCCTTAACTGTTATATTGTATACCTACTTTCTTTATATTTACTATATTTTTTTTTTTCCCAAATGTTTATTTTCTTTTCCTTTACTGTTTTTTATTTTCTTTTCCTTAACTGTTTTATTGTATACGTATTTACTTTTTATTTACTATATTTCTTTTGTTTCCCAAATGTTTATTTTCTTTTCCTTTACTGTTTTTTTTTTATTTTCTTTTCCTTAACTGTTTTATTGTATACCTACTTACTTTTTATTTACTATATTTCTTTTTTTCCCAAATGTTTATTTTCTTTTCCTTTACTGTTTTTTTTATTTTCTTTTCCTTAACTGTTTTATTGTATACGTATTTACTTTTTATTTACTATATTTCTTTAGTTTCCCAGATGTTTATTTTCTTTTCCTTTACTGTTTTTTTTATTTTCTTTTCCTTAACTGTTATATTGTATTCCTACTTACTTTTTATTTACTATATTTCTTTTTTTCCCAAATGTTTATTTTCTTTTCCTTTACTGTTTTTTTTTATTTTCTTTTCCTTAACTGTTATATTGTATACCTACTTACTTTTTATTTACTATTTTTGTTTTTTTCCCAAATGTTTATTTTCTTTTCCTTTACTGTTTTTTATTTTCTGTTCCTTAACTGTTATATTGTATACCTACTTACTTTTTATTTACTATATTTCTTTTTTTCCCAAATGTTTATTTTCTTTTCCTTTACTGTTTTTTTTATTTTCTTTTCCTTAACGGTTATATTGTATATGTACTTACTTTTTATTTACTATATTTTTTTTGTTTCCCAAATGTTTATTTTCTTTTCCTTTACTGTTTTTTATTTTCTTTTCCTTAACTGTTTTATTGTATACGTATTTACTTTTTATTTACTATATTTCTTTTGTTTCCCAAATGTTTATTTTCTTTTCCTTTACTGTTTTTTTTTTATTTTCTTTTCCTTAACTGTTATAATGTATACGTACTTACTTTTTATTACTATATTTATTTTTTTCCCAAAT